>CM042037.1:15267500-17667500 GCA_023525975.1 Smallanthus sonchifolius
ACGAAACCGTTTAAAATCGAACCGAATTAGTTCTTCGAGTTTCAACCCAAACCGAAGAAACCGAAACCCAAATCGATAAAAGGCCCCTAATTTTTGGCATTGCTTGGGTTGGTCCAAAACCGGAACCTCACGGGTCTTTTTGTTTCATTTCAAAACTTTATTGTTTTGTGTTTGTTTTTCAAATCAAGAGCAATGTAGGGGTGTGAAAAAACCGAAAACCGAAAAAAAACCAAAAACCGAATTGTATTCCTAACCGAAAAAAACCGAACCGAATTGTGAATTTAGTTTTCGTTTCGGTTACTAACCGTATCCGAATTGCGAATTCAGTTTTCGATTCGGTTATCGGATATATCTTTTTTTTTTAAATCGGTTTATTTGGTTAGACATATTTCCAATACGGTTCGGTTTATTCAGATATTTTTTTTAAACCTGTTTATTCGGTTAGAAACATTTACGGTTCGGTTCGGATAACGGAGAAGGGTTAAAAAAAATCAAAACCGAATAAATCAAACAAAGCGTTAACCGAACCGATAAACACCCCTAGCCATGTGACCTGGAGGTCACTGGCTCGAGTCATGGAACCTCTTGTAGAAATACAGGGTAATGATGCGTACATCATGGCCCGACATCCCCCAAACCCCGAACATGCGAGAGCCTCGTGAACCGGGTTGGCTCTATTTGTTTTTCAAGACAGAAAAACAAGTCGTACCCGGTCCATGATGATGATATAGTTTGGGACTGAACCAGTTCTGAATTGGAAGCAGACCCTTGGAAACGGTTTAGATCAATCATGTTCCGGTTCTTTCATTTGTTTTTGTCATTTAGTTCGGTTTCAATTAAGTTCAGTCGGGTCAGATTGACCCGAAAACCCCTAAACCGATGGTGTAGCACATTACCTGAAGGGATACCTGGTGTTAATGGTGCAGTGGGAGCTTCAACTTCCGGGGTTCCTTCTGAAGGCGACTCGGTAGAGCCGGTCGGGGCAACTTCTGAACTTGTAGGTGCACTAGCTGGTCCACCGGCAGGTCCATTAGCAACACCTACCAAATATAGAATAATGAAAAGCTCGTAAAATATTATATATTACTAATCAACTATAAATCTAAATAGATTGAGATACTTACAAAAGAAACATAATCAAATAATATTTTTTTAAATATATATAAGAAAAAGATCATACCATTGCACAAAGTAATTGGAGGAGTTTGTACTCTACAAGCACCGGGTAGCGCGACCGCAAGAGTTTGATTAATCGTAACACCGATATTGGGAACATTGCCGCTAACCAAAGAGCAAAGGCAACGCGGCTCTGTCTGTACCACAGTCGAGAGCTGTGAGCAGCACGCAGGTGAAGGAGTAGACGCGTTTCCTGTAACAAAGTTGAGGCACGGAGCCAAACCCATGAGCGAGTTGACGCAGGTGCTTGATTGAGCCCGGGCTCCACCCCAGACCATGACCATTAGGACCAGGACTGCACCCATGACTTCCTGCCCTTTTAGACCCATTGGTTAGCTAGCTAAATGTGTGTGTCTGAGATGAAGTGTGCTGAATGGCTTATGGTTTAATTTGGGTGATTAATGGAATGTATTTATAGGAAGAGACTTTGGATTTGATTCGATTATAATATATAGTTTGGTCGTTTGGGTAGCCAACCTTTTTGTTTATTTATTAAAAGTAATAATGAAAGTATTTAATTTTTTGAACATTAAAATTTAAAACCCGCTATTTGATATCGGCGGTTTAAAACATGTAAGAATGATGTTTAAACTGAATGCGCAAGTCCAAAGAGTATTTAGGTAGTTGCTAACTAAATTTTTATAGAAGTTACCGAATAGTTCGTATCAATATTTCTTTGACAAATTGGATTTTAATAATCTAAACTGTGACCTATTGATCGATAATAATTGATACTATCAATTTGGACCGTGACAGTCCTAACTTTGACTTTTGTTCTCAATAGCAGTCTCAGTAACATAATTATATCATAAATTTATGCTCCGTTTACACTTGATTTCCACTCAATTTCGCTTGTACGCTTCTCCATTCCGCTTAAAATCACCATTTTGAGCCAAAACAAGTGTAAATGGAGTATAAATTTACGATGATTATGATTCTAAGACTGCTATTGGCAACAAAAGTGAAAAGTATGACTGTCACCGGTTAAATTAATAGTATGAATTATTATTGGCCAATAGGTTATAGTTTAGATTATTGTAATCCAATTTGTCTATTTCTTTTTAGTTGTTGAAATATATATTTATTTTTGATACTCCTAAAGTTGTAATTTTTTATAAGAAACTTTGAACGATTTTAATAAAAATTCTCTTATTTCATTTTGTTTCTTTTAAATTTCTATAAGCTACATGTAGCATCACTTATGCAAATTATGTTGCTTTTGTTATTTGTCTAAATTATGCTAAATGTTATTCAATATAAAGGTTATAGAACTGATCCATAAACTACTTGATCAATGGCTACTTCGGATGAAGATTAACGCGTTGCGGTGTCGCGTATAAGTATTTTTCTAATTTTTATAGTTTTCTGCTTAAAATTAATCAATATTAAAACACCCTTAATGTACAGTGTATATATATATAAGGTTTAAAAATGAAATAGTAATATATATTTCATTTAGAAATCAACCCCAATAATCAAAGATGGTGACGTGTCGAGTAACGAAATTAAAAGAAGGATTAGATAAGGATATGGTGAACCAACTTAGGTGTGGCAGTTGGAATTTGACACCATTGGTGTTCATGACGTACAATTAGTGTTTATGTATAGGGTTGTACTTGTATGTGTAGTTGGACTCCAAATCATTTAGTTGATTTATATAATATTTTTTTTAAAATGATTCTCAATTTATACATTAATCAATTTTTTTATAACCATGGTTTTAGAATTAAAAATGTGAATGCTTTGTAGTTCGTTGAGTTTTACAACCACAATGGTTCTCAAGACCGTCCTTGAGCATTTTTACTTGTATTCCAAGAAAAGAAAAGGAATGAACTGGTATTTTCATTTTTATGGTTTAGTCACTTTTATCAGTTTCATAAAAAAAGTTTATTTTTCTTCTGTGTATCTTTGTGGTTTACAAAACTTGCATAATCATGTCTTTTTATATACTTATTTATTCTATCAGCATTTTAAACCTTTAGTTATTCACCACCCCCTTAAACATTATTAACCCTAATTACCCTATTACGATCGTCTATGTGACCATCATCTTCTTGAATTACGATCGTCCATGTGGCTATCACCTTCTTGAATTACGGTCGATCTTCTTGAATTATGATCGTATTTGCAACAGTCAACAACCCTTCAAAGTTGATCGTAACTGAATTCGATTTCCCGATTTCCTAAAGTCCGGCTCTCCTTCTTGAATTATGATCGTATTTGCCCAAGTCAACAACCCAACTAAAGCATGGTTTAAGGGGACGAGGGGGAATAATTAAGGATTTAAAATTATGATAAAATAAATAAATATATGAAAAGACTTAAATAACCCTCATTTAACGTTAAAATATGGATGTGGTTAATTCATTGGCCGAAAATGACAAGTTTTATAAACCACGAGGATACACAAAAGAAAAATAAACTTTTTGGATCAAATTGGTAAAAGTGACTAAACAACATGGACGAAAATGATAGTCGTTTACTCAAAAATTTTACTTTAGTTTATTATCTGGCATTTTCTCTTTTTTTTTATCTATATTAGTTTCTGAAAATGTATGCTACTACAAAAAGTAGTAAACTTTATAGATTTCTTTTTTCAAAAACTAATCATATAAAAATCTAGTGTTAAAATAAAACAGGTTTATTTGAGTTTATTTTTCCATTATTTGAAAATAATTCATTCTGAGTCGTTTACTTTTAAATGTTTGATTTATTTTTGTTACTTTTTTTTTTTATCTTTTCTTAATTACAATGAGGTTAAATAAAAAATTAGCTAATAATACACCGTGGCAAATGTGTATACCAAGACTTCACTAAAAATGGGGAGGTCTTGGGTTCAAGTCCCACATGTGACAAAAAGGGGGTCCAAGTTGGACCATGGGGTTTTCTCACCTATGGCGGTTTTTTTTCCTGAGGGAGGTGTAGATGATCGGGTGGGTCAGTGGTCTGTCAGTGATACAAATTGCCGTTAAAAAAATAATACAGTGTGACAAATGAGTTGAAAGTCGTTGCTAAGTGCGCAGGCATCAGGCTGGTTAAGTAAAGTCGGTATGTTTAGAATGGTTAAACCGTTAGAGTCGGGATTTGGTCTGATGTGTATTTAACTAACCAATTTAGATCGGAAGTGACGTTGTTGGACCTTTGTTTAGGACAACCCAGATTAGCTTATCAGGTGAGTTCTAAAACACTCTTTTAAATGTTTTATTAATGTTTTGGGCTGGTGTGCATACTTACGAAATGATGTTTAACGAAATGATGTTTTACGAAATGATGTTTAAACGAAGTGATGTTTTACGAAAGGAAAGTTGAAAGGTGTTTATGAAGTGTTTGCTAAAGAGGTTTATGAATGGTTTACGGACAATTTAATGATGAAATGTTTTATAATAAAACGTACGAATGCTTTAACTAAAATGATGTAAAGGTGGTAACGGATATTTTTATGAAAGTCATGAAATGAACGAATCTGCCACGAGTTCCTACGGGAACTAAGGTATGTATGTATGTATGTATGTATGTATGTATGTATGAATGGGCCTTACCCTTATGGGGGCGTCTGTGGCTGGCTAACGGTTGTACAACTGGGTGGATAAAGGGGTGACGACGGTCACCATGAGATTACCGGGATCCCTATTGAAGGTACTAATCCCTGCGAGGGAACAGTGCTTAAGGTGAAGGTACGTGTTGTCCTTTGGGACGCCGTGCTTAAGGTGAAGGTGCGTGTATCCTTGTGATACCGTTCCTTAGGTTCTGGTGTCAAACGGCTTTGGGGTATCGGGCCCTAGGTTTCTCCACCTACAGGTAATGTCCGGTGTCGAAGGGCCTAGTGGTGGCGTGCCTCGGGGTTTCTCCGCCAGTATGCGATGAATGGAATTGACGGTTACGAAAAGGCGCCGATTCGGTTCATGTTGACTTATGTTATGGTGATATGATTACAAGGTTTTGATGATGTTAAGTTATTGCATATTTTTACGTACAGTTTTATTAAATGAATGAATGTTATGTTTTTGGCAAATGTAAATGTTTAAAGTTTTATGAAATGCTAGAACTCACCAGCGTAGCTGACTTTTTAGTATGCACATTCAGGTTAAGGCAGGTATGGACAATGGATGATGATGCTTGGCAAGTGAGATGAGTTACCCGGCTGATCATGAAGACTGGCATCCCGTTATTAGTTGTTTATGTTATGTTTATATATTAGACAATGTTACGCTTCCGCATGTTTAAACAAGTTTTATTATGATGAATGAATGATTTCGCTGCGATATTTGATATTCAAGTTTAATAACTGTTTGGAATGAGTAAATCCAACGAGTGAGGCCTCCCGGGTTTGGGGCCTTACATCCAAAATTTTCAATACAGACTAGATGATAAATTGTCATTATAAAACTATCGTTTTTTTTTAGCAATAATTAACACGTTTACTATTTATATATATTTCTTTTATAATAGAGAAAAAGAGTGTCAACCCGAACCATTCTACCTCTCCCCCCCTAAAAAAAACACTTGAAAGTCTTGAAGCCTTTGGATTCCAGAACAAATACACGAACAATCAAAGTGATGTATGCCATATGGGTCAGCATATCATTCTGAAGAAAATATAATCAAAGTAAACAATAAACTAATTCAGCAAATTCTCTAGCATCATTGGCCATTTGGCCTTGCTTCTAGTAACACTAGTGCCTAGTGATGGGCTCTATTGCTAGTGGGCTTTCTGTTTATTGGGGCCATGATACATAACTCATCGAGTTAGAAAATGGCTCAATATAAAACAGGCACGGTACTTACCGGTAGAGGTGCACAAAAGGCGGTTTTTGAACCGAACCGGTTTCGAACCGGCCCGAACCGGTTTGGTCAACGCAAACTCTAAACCGGTTTTGACCCAAACCGGTTCGGGTTAAACCGGTTTTGCAAGTATAAAATGTCGAACCTATTGAACCGGTTCAGGTCGGTTCTGGACCGGTTCGGGTTGGTGAACCGGTTTAAACCGGTTTTTTTTATAAAAAAAAAATTTTAAAATAAATTAAAAAATATTACAACATTACAATACGAGAAAAAGAAAAACATATAGTTCAACGTTTATTCATATTGTAGGGGTTCGGAAATCACAAAACATTACAATATTAAACATTACAATACGAGAAAAAAATATATATATTTTTATTTTTTGGAGTTTTTTTGTTTAATATTAGCCGTCATTCTCGGAGTTACTAGTGGATCCTCGTAGTCTATCATCTTCGGCGAGTTCTTCATTTGTAAGTGGGCTCGCCAATCCTTGGTTAACCTCAGATTCGTGTATGAGTTCTTCAACTTCAATTTCTTCTTCAAGCGAAGCCCTATCTTGTCTCCTATCAACCGCATCCAAATGGTCTTTCAAGCAAATGCACATTTCCATTGCCGCGGGAGTGAGTCTAGTTCTTCGAATAGATAAAACCCTGCCACTAAGAGAAAAAACGGATTCCGAAGCTACCGTGGAAGCTTGGACGGTTAGTAAATCACGGGCCATGGCGGAAAGGACCGGAAAAGTAGATTCGTTTCCTTTCCACCAAGCCAAAATATCAAAGTCCTCAAAAACATCCGGACTCATAAATGATAAAAAGTTTGTTCCCGTATACCTTCCGAGTTCGCTACTCGGGATGGACCCTCTAGCCCGTTTAGTAAATTCATTTCTCATTTCGTTATACAAATTTAAGTTCACATTCCTCGAGCTGCTACTTGATGCGCCCGCGCCCATCGTATCATGTGGGGTTTGTGTTGTACCATATTTATGTAAATAAATATCAAACAAATCTTGCAAACATTTGTTAAAATAAGTTTTTGTTACGGTTGAAAAATGAATATCTTCGGAATTCAAATCCAAATCGTAAGTTATTTTATCAATCAAGGTTTCAACACCGTAAACATTAATTGTAGGGTTTAATGCGGCGGCACAAGTTATAACCGGAGGCATTTCTTTAAAATATTTAACAAATTTTTCTTTCATCGGTTTTATCATTGTCGTAAAAAGAGTATTTTTATTTTCAAGTTCGGCTAATTTGTTACACATTAGAAATATTTGTTTAAGAGCCAAGGGACTTGTGGGGTAATAAACCCCGGATAAAAAAGTAGTGGCGGTTTTGAAAACTTCGAGCAATTCGGTTAAATTTTCAAGAATGTCCCAACTCGTAGACGGAAAACTTTGAATTTTACGACGCGGTTTTGAGGAAAGCATATCATGAAAAATTGATAAAGTATCTTTTTGACGTATAGCACTATGAAACATTTTATAAGTTGAATTCCATCTTGTTGGGAGGTCCCAATTGGGACCTAAGCAAATCAAACCCGTATCGTTACATAATCTAATATATTCATGGTATCTTTTTTTACTACTACTAAAAACGTCTTTAAGCATGACTCGAAATGCATTACTTATTTCAATAACGGGTTCAACCCCAAGCCCGTCTTGCACGGCTAAGTTGATGATGTGTGCAATACATCGATTATGAAAAAAAGCGCCGTTGCAAATCGGATTATATTTTAATATTAATTTTTGAACCGCATTTGTATTATTTGAGGCATTATCAAAAGATATTGAAAATAATTTATTTTGTAATTTAAAATCGGTTATCACATCATCTAAAATGTGAAATAAATTTTGACCCGTGTGCGGATATTCAAACATATCAAACGCGATTGTACGTTTCATCATTTGCCACGTATTGGGATCAACCCAATGAGCGGTAACGCAAATATATGAGTCGGGAATACCATGTGGAGCCGACCAAACGTCGGTGGTTAAGTTCACACCGGTTTCCAATTTTTCAAAACCTAAAATTAATTCTTTTTTTGCTTTTTTCCACATTTTTAGACAATCACGTCTAAGAGTACTACGACTTACTTGATGATAACGTGGTTGAAGAGCTTCTTGAATCATCCTCGTCGTGAGCGGGTTGTCGAAATGGTTGAACGGCAAACCTCTTTGAATAACTAATTTCGCCATTCTATCTCGAACAATATTTGGATCGAAGTTCCAAATTCCACCCTCGCTTGTCATAGATGCTTGACCCTCACCTGGAATATTCTTCAAACTCTGACACGATTTTTCCAGATGAGTTTTTAGAGTAGAATTTGATTCCTTTTTAAAAAAACCACCACATTTTTTGCAACGAGCACGTTCCAACCCGTTAGACAACTCACATAGATCGTAGTTTGACCAAATTGCGGGGTTCCTCGTTGTTGGTATTATTTTCACAACGCTAACTTCGTTAGAGGAAACACCATAACTTGAAGAACCTGCCATTGCGTTTTTTGAAATTTTTTGAGCGTTTTTTGAGCGTTTGAGAAGTGTGATTTAACCAAAACACCCACTACCTATTTATAATGTGTTTGGGGGTTAAAATGGGTCAAAAAACGGTCAAAAATTGGTCCCAACGGCTATTTTTTTTTTTACCGTTAAACCGGTTCAAACCGGTTTACCAAACCGGTTTCTCAAACCGGTTCACAAAAAACCGGTTTTAAACCGCTCGTCGCACAAATAGGTTAAACCGGTTGTAAACTGGCGGTTCGTATCGGTTTGAAACCGGTTCACACAAAACCGGTTATGGGGCGGTTCGGGTTCCGGTTCGGAACCGGTTTGGATTTCCAAACCGGTTTTTTTGTGCACCTCTACTTACCGGTAGAGGTGCACAAAAAAAATCGGTTTGGGATCTCAAACCGGTCCAAACCGATTTAAAACTGGTTCAAACCGTCGATTTGAAACCGGTTTGAAATCTATACACCGAAACCGGTTTAACCCGAACCGAACCGGTCAAAACCCCCTCAAAAACTGGTTCTAAGCCGATTTTAAACCAGTCAACTCCCCCTCTCAAACCGGTTTTGACTTTTTCAAACCGGTTAGGTTTGAAAAACCGATTTCTGCACCTCTACTTACCGGGCCTATGAGTAATAAGTGAAAATGGCTTAATTGTTTACACCCATGACCTAGTGCTCTAGTGGTATGGTAATATGGTGCTTGTCCTTTACAAAAGTTGTGTGTTCAAATCCTTACAAATGCAAGGTTATGTGGTATTTAGGTGTAAAAATTGTTGTTCAGAAAAAAATGGCAAACAGCTTGTCCACCGTCAAAGCGTTGGCGATCTTCCCTCAAATTTAGCGGTTTTTATTTATTTATTTTTATTGTAAAAACACGTGAATCTTTGAATTTTTTAATTCACTCATTTATTTATTCACTTAATTTTAATCATAGGCTGACAATGATATGAGTAATGGGTAGAAATGTCTCAATGAGCCGGATCATGTGGCAAACAATCATAGGCAGTTTGTCCAGCATCAATGCGTTGGCGAATGAGGAATGAAGTTGTTTTTGGGGTCCACAAAGCGTCCGTCCATCGGCTCCTCGAAGATTTGAAGAGTAGCAGACTAGCAGTTTCCTTTGGGTTAGAAGTCGATCTAAAATTGTGACTTTAGACCGGGATAAATGGTGTAAATTTCAATTGTAAGCGTCACTGTCTGCTCTTTTTGTTTGTTTATTTCTTTCTGTTTCTCTCCCCTTTTATTCTCCTAAAGGGGGTGTTTTTATTTTAATGAAATTTCTGCCTTCCAAAAAAAAAATCAATGCGTTGGCTATCTTCTACCAAATTTAGCGATTTTTATTTATTTTGTTTTTATTGTAAAAACACGTGAATCTTTGAATTTATTATTTCACGCGTTTATTTATACCATTAATTTCAATCATAGACTGTAAGTTTTGAATTTCAAGAGTAGGACAAACTTGCCAAAATAGATACTCAAGAAGTTGCCACGTACCAATGAGACAACTTCTTATGTGAGATAAATCTACTACTATTCGTCCACCTGGCAATGCATCACTGAATGGAATTGACTTGATACGGATACACGTGGAAGTCAACACTGGGATGATCTAGCATGGTATCTTTCGGGGTAAGAATGTGTACATAACTGCAGATACACAATGCCCATATCAGGATGCCTACTTAGAGAGTGCCATTCATAAAGATATGTTTGACTATGTTTGAATTCAAATTTAAACAATCCTCCTTGTCATTATTCTTCAGCTATTAGTAATCTTAAAGATGGTAGGAAGTAGTGGACTTCTGACATCCCGGCCGCCAAGTTTTTCTTAGAGCTACTGGCAGCATTTGCAGCGGTTGGAGGTGGTTTCCGATTACGGAGGTTTTATGTTATGGTCCAAGTACTAGGATAATCAAACCGATAAAGTGCAGGCGTGCAGCCATTAAGAAAGATCTATAATATCCTAGATAATTATTAAATTAACTGGAGTCACAGCTGGTTAGATTACTAACAAGTGTTGAAGCAGATGAATTCCTTACAGAAAAACAATACTGGGCCTAAAATAACTATCTTATAATTAGAAATAATGAAACTTTGATGATTTTTTATGCCTAAAATAAGTTTATTCTAATAAGACCAAAGGATCTTATCTTAATTAGCCCTCACTTTAATATCTGAACTAATTCCTAAGACAACTAGATAGGTAGTTAATAGTGTACTTTTTAAATTGTATGCAACAGATAACAAGAAACAAACAGAACAGATATAAACCTGTTAACTTTTGTGTAGCAATATAATTTAAGATTCAACACAACACAACACAACACACCACACTACAGTATTAACTCTTAAGTTGACCAAAATATAAAGCCACGAATAATAATTATGTTTAAACTTTTATCTTTTATGTTTTATGTTGATAGTTACTCGTAAATAATGTTCAGTCATTGGTCGAAGACTCGAAGTGATTCTTTAAGCCACTATACATCTTTCTTAGAGGCAGCACTATGTCATACTCTGGAGAATTCCTAACTTTCAAAGAGCCCAACAACTTAGAGTACACTCCACATAATCCTATTTTTAGTAGTCATGGGTGGTTAGTTATAATAAATAAAAAAAACCCATAATTTGAACTGTTCTTGAGGTTAGTCATTTTTTTTGTTCATGTTATAAAGAAAAATCGTGTTTGTAGGGTCTTAAAAGTAAAAACTAAACATGTTGGTTTCTTTGCTATTGTCTTTGATGAACATTTCTCAGGCTGCCACGCTAAAATAGGGTTGTAAATTAAGCGAATCATTTGACTGGAAGTTTGTTTGTGTCCGTTTGTTTAATAAATGAATGAACGTGAACACCATTGTTGTTAATTTATTTAAAGGAACGAACATGAAAATATATCTCGTTCGTTTTAAATATTAGTATTCTTAAAGATAGTAGGAACTAGGAATGAACCAGTGGATTTCTGACATCCCGGCCGCCAAGATTTTCTTAGAGCTACCAGCGGCATCTGCGGCGGCTGCAGGCGGTTTTATTCATGTTATTGATCTTACAATTAAAGTGCCTATAGAAATTAAGAATTCTCCTAATTATGGAGGTGTTATGTTATGTTATGGTCCAAGTACAATGATGATCAAAGTGGACATAGTGCAGCCACTAAGAACTATTAGACTAACTATACTCACAGTCACAGATGAATAGATTACTGACAGGTGTACATTGGAGTATATGAATTCCTTGTGTTGGGTGAACTATAAAAGATAGAGGATTTTTCATGTATTTTGGACAATTAACTAAAGGTAAAACTGCAATTAAGAAAAAAAATCATGGAATCAAAACTTGTGCCCAGCAATTATTTACTCCAAGAACACCATTTTATTGAGGATTACAAAACACATAATATTAAGAACAAATTTCCCATTAGTAAGATACAATCAAATACATTCATGGCCAATTACGTCGAAAATGAAGTTACATGAGTCAAGGTTACATTGGATTATGAGATAGTGGGTTCTTTGGAGATACAGAAACGGGATAATATTTGACAAAGATAAGATGAATAGAGATACCATTTTTTATTCAATTGTCCAGGTTTTCATTTTTATGGTTCTCGAGTAGGTATCATAAAGCCAGATTAGTATCGTGGATTCATTAAAAAATCCGGTTATGACTGTGTAATTTCTTTTTCCTGACTAGTTCCTTTCTAGTCGGGCATTTATATATTCTATTAGCCGTTAAAAAAACAGCAAAAGGTTCAAGTAGTGGATCCAAGATTTCCTGCTGGAGTATGCACCTCAGAAACAATTTCGTTGTTATAACTAAATAAAAACAATAATGGGCCTAAAATAATTATCTTAGAATAAGAAATTTTGAAACTTTGATGATTTTTCAGGCCTAAAAAAAGTTTATTCAAATAAGACAAAGGATCTTAGCTAGCCCTCAATTTAATATCTGAAGTAATTCATAAGAACATGTCTATGACAAGTGCACCGGTAGTTTAAGAGGCCATTTAGTGTACTTTTTAAATTTTGTGCATCAGATAACAAGAAACAAACATAACAGATACAAACCTGTTAACTTTTGTGTAGCAATACAATTTAAGATTCAATACCAGACTACTTTAGAAATATTATTCTACGGTAAACCATCAAGTTCACCAAAATATGATATCAGATAAAGAAGAAAAAAAAACAACAAAAACTCAACAATTTAATGGATAAACCTCTAAGATGCAGGACTAGGTGCAGAGTCGACTCCCATCCCTTAATGCACCAGGGTCATCTTTAAAATGAAAAGGGTAATTAGTCAAAGTATGAGAAGAAGATGAATCACACAAACATATAAACATATATTATACTCACATACAGGATTGATACAAATGAAATTTTACAACCAGAGGAAAAGGACAAACATATAAGTTTATATTATACTCACATACAGGATTGACACAAGTAAAGTTTTACAACTAGTTTTTAACAGTCTAGACATGGCTCTTGATGGAAGAACTATATCCAGTTTGATCATCATAATACTTATCCCACAACATAACTCCTCCATATTTTGCAGAACCTTTGATTGCTGGAAGCACTTGGGAAGTAAGGTCACCAACAGGAATGTATCCACTTCCAGCAGCTGCAGGTGATGCTGGCAGCCCCAAGAAAATCTTGGTTGCTGGTATCTCGGTTGTCCACTGCTTCCAAGCATCTTCAAGATTGGTGATACCTCCAGAGTACTGACAAGGAGGGTTGTTATAAAACTGAACCCAAACATAGTCAAATAGACCTGTTTTAAGGGCGGTTCCAATATATGCATCTGGGAAAGGACACTGGGGAGCTGCTGTCAAGTATACCTTCTTTCCTTGACTGCTGTATTCAGAAAGATACCTTGCCAGGTCATCCCAGTGCTGGGTGGTTCCACCTTCGATATCAAAATCGATTCCATCCAAAACGGCTTCACCTAGTGGACGGGTGGATGATTTGCCACCTAAGAAGTTGTTCCAGAGGTAAGTGGCAACTTGTTTGGCATCTGCAGCAGAGGTTAGGTAGTAGCTCCCGGCCGCTCCTCCAAGAGTGAGCATCACCTTGATTCCTTTAGCTTGACATGATTTAATATCGGTTGTTAAAGTGGTGCAGCCATTGCTGTATGGATCACATTGACCTGCAAGATTAATCATTGGTGGCTGACCATTTCCAAACGTTGCAAGAAACGCAAGGTTGACAAAACCATAGTTTCCTGTCGAGCACGTCTCAGCCAAGGTGCCCTCACCCCTGTTTTGACCCCAATAGATTGCAATGCCTCCAGCATTTGTACCCACTGCTAGTAACAACATCATTGAAGAGAAAACTGCTAAGGGGTATGCCTTTTCAGCCAATTATGTGTTTCACTTGAGGTGGTTGCTAAAAGTATTGGTGTGTTTAAGTGTTTGATAAGTGGGGCTTATATAGCCAATGGATTGGTTTATTGGCGTGATTTCAGTTTTGTAGTGTTCGAAAAAAGTAAGCATCTTGAAGAGCACTCTGCAGAATCCTGTTTTAGATGATGAAGCATTACTCGAAATCATTGGAAAGTTTCTGCTTGTCACTTAGGTGTGTTCTGTTTGTCCTTTCTTGGTGTCTTCTGTATAAAAATTTTCATCCATTTAAAAAAAACCAACTTACTGGTTCTTAATCTAAAGTATCAGCAGATTTGTATCTTTGTTATTGTCAGTAACTAGGGGTGTAAACGGGTCGTGTTCGCAGGTTGGCGGGTCGACTCGACACGAACACGAAAATCATATCAAACACATGATTCTGAACACAACACAAGTTTTCGCTCGTCAACACAAACACGGCCCATTTAACCCTAAAATTTTATTTTATTTCATTTTTATTGCATATTAATACTTAAAAGTTTCAAATTTACAAAAAAAAAGGTTATAAATGAGCACATAATAATTATGTTTTTTATAAACCATGATGCTCATTTATCTTTTATATTGAGTTACTCGTAAATAATGTTCACGTATTGTTGAAGACTCATAGTGATTCTTTAGGCCATTATACATCTTTCTTACTCTGGAGAAATCGTAATTTTCGAACAGGCCAACACTTAGGAGTCGTTTGGTTGACAGAATTCTATGGAATTGGAATTGGAATCGGAAAGTTTTCCATTAAAAACCATGTTTGGTTGGCACAAGATGGAATTGGAGTTGGAATGTTTTCCTCCAAATTCCTTTGTTCATAGGAAAGATAGTTTCCTTCCATGTAGTGATGGGATGTTTGAATTCCTATGGAATTTATTAAAAGCATTCCATTGGATTTCTGCTCAACTGTCATCGACAGACGCTTTTTTTCATTTGATTCTGCTCCACCGTATTAGTTATACCAATCTGAGTTTAGACTTTAGACCTACATATAGTTATTTTCCAGGTTAATTACATTCAGCTTATCGTTGGATTTTATAACGTTTTTTTTCTCGCAAAGATTGTTCAATAACAGTTGAAAGCTAGCAACACAAATCTGCAGAGATTCAATAACGACACAAATATGCGGGCTTCATCTTTTTGTTCATGTAATTTCATCTTCATATTCCTGTTCGTTTTTTCAATAACTCCTTAGAGTTCGCTCCACATAAGAATAAGTAGTCATGCGTGGTTAGTTATAATAAAAAAAACCAGTAATTTGTACTGTTCTTGATGTTTGTCTTTTGTTTTGTTCATGCTACAAAGAAAAATCTTGTTTGTAGGATCTTAAAACTAAAAACTAGACATGTTTGTTTCTTTGCTATTGTCTATGATGAACATTTCTCAGGCTGCCATGCTGGCTATATACGGTTGCAAACAAAGCGAACGTTAAGTGAATCTTTTGACGGGAACTCCGTTTACTCAATAAATGAATGAGTATGAACAATATTTTTATACAAGTTTCTACTAAAAGAACGAAAATGAACACATATCTCGTTCGTTTATTTACGTTCATTAACCTTCATTTATATACACATACTTATATAAGTTCTTTTGATAGTTAACTTAATTTTGAATCATCAAATTGTCAAATGGTGTTATTTAAACTTCAATTTTAAATATTGATGTTTAGGATTAAAACTCTTGGATTTTAGTGAATTTATTTATATTCTTTTGTGTTCATTTATGTTTGTTTAGAGTCTTATTGAACATAAATGAACACGAACAAATTTATTCTCTTGACCAACAAACACAAACAAGAGAATATGCTTGTTTATGAGTTTGTGTTAATTTATTTGTTCGGTTGAAGTTAACATAGCTGTTCATGCAGCCCTAAGCCTATATGATGTTTGCACAACTTTGAAATTTGGAGTAAAATCTTAAGATTTTATATGCCATCTTGATATCTTATTGAAAGTTCAGAAAGTTATCTTGTACTTGAAGTCTTATTGGTACAAAACCGACACACATGGCGATCATGTTAAACAACATGAAAGTTGTTTTGGCACAATCTCTGTCTATAGCTAGAGAACATGGAAAACGCTTAAAAGAGTTACATTTCAGAAGTAATGAACAATCATACTCAGCATCCGAACATTCTTCTAGATCATATAGTCTCCAACGGTCGATAAAATAGCTATGTGGATGTAACATATACCTGAATTAACAAATATGGAAGCATGCAAATAGGTCCATCTTCCTTTTCTATAAAAAACTGAACTTCTCAAGCACTTGGAACACATTATTAGTTCATTACATTCTATAGTTACTTCAGGTAAGATACATACTTGGCTGAAAATGGTATACCGATTAGCATTATTATCTACAATGATGCTATTACTAGCAGTGGGTAGCAATGCTGGTGGCATTGCTATCTACTGGGGTCAAAATGGGGGTGAGGGCACCTTGGCTGATACTTGCTCAACAGGGAATTACGATTTTGTCAACCTTGCGTTTCTAGCAACATTTGGAAATGGCCAGACACCAATGATTAATCTTGCAGGTCACTGTGATCCATACAGCAATGGCTGCACCAATTTAACAACTGACATTAAATCATGTCAAGCTAAAGGAATCAAGGTGATGCTCACTCTTGGAGGAGCAGCCGGGAGCTACTACCTCACCTCTGCTGCAGATGCAAAACAAGTTGCCACTTACCTCTGGAATAACTTCTTAGGTGGCAAATCATCCACCCATCCACTTGGCGAAGCTGTTCTAGATGGAATCGATTTTGATATCGAAGGTGGAACCACCCAGCATTGGGATGACCTGGCAAGGTATCTTTCTGATTACAGCGGTAAAGGAAAAAAGGTATACTTGACAGCAGCTCCCCAGTGTCCTTTCCCAGATGCATATATTGGAACCGCCCTTAAAACAGGTCTATTTGACTATTTTTGGGTTCAGTTCTATAACAACCCTCCTTGTCAGTACTCTGGAGGTATTACAAACCTTGAAGATGCTTGGAAGCAGTGGACTACTGAGATACCAGCAACCAAGATTTTCTTGGGTCTACCAGCATCACCTACAGCTGCTGGAAGTGGATACATCCCTGTTGGTGACCTTACTTCCCAAGTGCTTCCAGCAATCAAAGGTTCTGCAAAATATGGAGGAGTTATGTTATGGGATAAGTATTATGATGATCAAACTGGATACAGTTCTTCCATCAAGAGTCATGTCTAGACTGTAAAAGATCTGGTTGTAAAACTTTACTTGTGTCAATCCTGTATGCGAGTATAATATACACTTATATGTTTGCCCTTTGTGTCTTCTTCTCATACTTTGACATTTGCGTAACTATCACATGGTTGCAAAAGAAAGAAAAAAAAACCCATTGTCTGGATCATAACCTAAAGGTGAATCTGCATTAAACAAAAGATCATACTTGTAGCTTAAAATTTGATACCCCAAGAACAACATTTGGTTAGGGATTTCAAACACATAATACTAAGATCAAATTCCCCACCATTAATAAATAATCAAAATGCATGCATGTCTAATTAACTTTGAACAGAGCGTCAGAGCAGTATCTGAGTAAAAAAGGTTATGTTAATTATAAGGCAGTGACATCCTAGCATAAATAACATGTTCTCTATTATTTCTGAATGGGATGATCTAATGAATCGAGGTAGTTGATTGAAGTTTTCCGACTGGGATAAACATTACAGTCATAAAATTTCTTTATTACTATACAGAAAAAGGATTATGGGTATGCAGATTTTACAACAGGAATACAGTGAATGTCACAAGAGACGGCACAGCATTCTAATGAAAAGTTCCACCAAAATAAAGACTAACCGCGTTTCCAAGAAAAGGCAGCGCCATATCCAGTTTTGGACTAATTTCTAATTTAGGTAACCCACTTTTTTAGGCCATAAGAAACAGTCATATTCAGAATTAAGGTAACCACCATTTAAGGTAATTTGACCCTGTAGCCATCAAAATAATATATCTGAACTAATTTGTAAGAGAACACATCAATGAAAATAGCATAGAGATAAAATCTATTTGAAGCTTTAGATTGAGAGGACATAGAATGGTTTTTATGTAACAGACAAAACAGATGACAAACCTGAGTGACAGGCAAAATTTTAGTATTTTCTTTAAGGAAAAAACAAGATTTCTCATTGTAACATGACCCTAATTTTTATGTACAAGATAATTAACAAATCAAAGACGAAACAAATGAAAACCCTCATGAACAGTTAGGAACTTGTTTGTTTGTATAATCACCTGTCCACCCATGATGACTTAAAAGAGGATTCAATGGAGTGAACTCTAATATTGGCCTGTTTGAAAAACTACAAAATCTACATTATCAAGCTGGATATGGTTCTGCCTTTAAGAAAGATACATAATGGTCTAAAGCACAACTTCGAAAATGAGTGAACAATATTTACGAGTTATCAATATGCCCAAACACTGTGTGCTACAAATCTTATTAATACACCACCCAAACTGCTTCCAAAATAGATCATATGTAAATTCCTGCATGGATGTAAATTCTGTACTACTGTTATAGTTCTATCTCTCAGTCTCTGAGATGAAAAACACAACTTCAAACATGTAAAATCAGCACACATGGTAATAATAAATAATAATATTTGGTGTAATCGATCTGCAAATAAACCTTTGAATAGAAGTTGAAAACTGAATACAGAACTATGAAACCTAAAAAGATCATTAAGTGGAGCCATAGTTGGAAAGATTGAATAGATCAAACCATGCCTAAAAGTAATATTCTAGGAACAACATTTGGGTGAAATTTCAAACTACTTTCTAGAAAGTTAAAACAACAGGTATCATAGTGCTATGATTAATATAAACAATCTTTCTGCATAAAGGACACAGAAATACCTATATGACCAATCAACTTTGGGCGTAGCCTTATTTCATTCAAAGTAGTCGTCTCGGACCTTATGGTGGTGATTAACTTCCCAAAAGATTGTCTCCTAAATCTGACACATAGAGAGAGAGAGAGTTATGTGACATCTTAGCAGCAAAACATCGGATTTATAACATATCTTTGCAGCAAAAAAAGTACAATTATTTTTTAAATGGATGAACAGAAGTAGCGAATCAAGGTTTTCCTGACGATGTATGCACAACAGTAACAAATTAGTATTTTGCGACACAAATAAAAAGAAGATTACGGATAACTCAGAGAATCACATAGCGGCTCTCCTTTCATGGAACGGTGCAGTGATTAATGTCGTATAAGGCAGCATAGCATTCTAGAGAGTTTCTTTTAAGTAACATGCTCGAACCAGCTTGAAAGAACACAGCTCAGTGACAACTGACAACAGCAAAGAGACAAATCTGTCTGACACCCTAGACTAAGATGGGCCTAAGTTTAATGTAGCAGATAACAAGAAACAGACAAGACAAGAGAGATGACAAACCTGAGTGACAGGCACAATTGTTTCATCGATATTAACTGAACCCGCATATGTTAAAAGATGATTCAACAGAGTGCCCTCCAAGGTGCTTCTTTTTCAATATACTCCAAAACTGGAAGCATGTCAATAGATCCATTCCTTCATTATATATAGATCAACATCTCAAACACTTGAACACACCATTACTTTCATCAGTCACCTCAAGTAAGATACATACTCTGCTTAAAATGGCAAAGCAATTAGCATTATTCTCATTATTGATCATGTTACTAGCAGTGGGTATCAATGCTGGTGGCATTGCAATCTACTGGGGTCAAAATGGGGGTGAGGGCACCTTGGCTGATACGTGCTCGACAGGGAACTACGATTTTGTCAACCTTGCGTTTCTAGCAACGTTTGGAAATGACCAGACACCAATGATTAATCTTGCAGGTCACTGTGATCCATACAGCAATGGCTGCACCAATTTAACAACCGACATTAAATCATGTCAAGCTAAAGGAATCAAGGTGATGATCACTCTTGGAGGAGCAGCCGGGAGCTACTACCTCACCTCTGCTGCAGATGCCAAACAAGTTGCCTCTTACCTCTGGAATAACTTCTTAGGTGGCAAATCATCCACCCGTCCACTTGGCGAAGCTGTTCTAGATGGAATCGATTTTGATATCGAAGGTGGAACCACCCAACACTGGGATGACCTGGCAATGTATCTTTCTGAATACAACGGTCAAGGTAAGAAGGTATACTTGACAGCAGCTCCCCAGTGTCCTTTCCCAGATGCATATATTGGAACCGCCCTTAAAACAGGTCTATTTGACTATGTTTGGGTTCAGTTCTATAACAACCCTCCTTGTCAGTACTCTGGAGGTATCACAAACCTTGAAGATGCTTGGAAGCAGTGGACTACTGAGATACCAACAACCAAGATTTTCTTGGGTCTACCAGCATCACCTACAGCTGCTGGAAGTGGATACATCCCTGTTGGTGACCTTACTTCCCAAGTGCTTCCAGCAATCAAAGGTTCTGCAAAATATGGAGGAGTTATGTTGTGGGATAAGTATTATGATGATCAAACTGGATATAGTTCCTCCATTAAGAGCCATGTCTAGACAGTTAAAAACTAGTTGTAAAACTTTACTTGTGTCAATCCCGTATGTGAGTATAACATAAACTTATATGTTTGTCCTTTTCCTCTTCTTCTTGTACTTTGACATTTTCATAACTATCATATGGTTGCAAAAAGAAAGAAAAAACTACATCGTCTGAATCATAACCTAGAGGTGAAACTGCATTAAACAAAATATCAAACTTGTAGCTTAATATTTGATACTCAAAGAAGAACACTTTGTTAGGGATTTCAAAGCACATAATACTAATATCAAATTCCCCACCATTAAGTAACAATCAAGATGCTTGTCTAATTAACTTTGAGCAGAGCGGTATCAAAGTAAAAAAAGTTACGTTAACTATAAGGTAGTGACATCCTAGCAGAAATAACAGGTTCTCTATTATTTCTAAATGGGATGAACCGACGAATCAAAGTAGTGGATTGAAGTTTTCCAACTGGCCGTCATAAAATTTATTTATTACTATACAAGAAAAAGATTAGGGGTATGCAGGTTTTACAACCGGAATACAGGGAATGTCATACAGGACAACATAGCATTCTTAAGAAAAGTTAACCAAAATAAGAACGAACGGCATTTTCAAGAAAAAGCAGCACCATATCCAGCTTTGGTTTAATTCTCATTTAGATAACCAACTTTTTTAGGCCATAAAGAAGAGTCAAAATTTCAAAACTTCTGATAACCAACATTAAAGATCTTTCCATTTAACGCAACTTTACCCTGTAGCCATCAAAATAATATATCTGAACTAATTTGTAAGAGAACACATCAATGACACTAGCATAGAGATAAAAATCTTTTTGATGCTTTTGATTTAGAGGCCATAGAGTGGTTTTTATGTAACAGACAAAATAGATAACAAACCTGAGTGACAGGCAAAATTTTAGTATTTTCGCTTAAGGATCCACAAACAAGATTTCTCATTGTAACATGACCCTAATTTTACGTAGAAAATAATCAACAAATCAAAGACAAAACAAATGAAAAACCTCAGGAACAGTTACAAACTTGTTTGTTTGTATAATCATATGGCATTGGCATGTTTCAAAATTACAAACTCTAAAGTAGCAAAACATCCCCAACATATACACTTCAAACAGAAAGTTGTATGAGTCACAAAAGTTACAATGGATTATAAGACAGTCAAGGTTTTTCTAACTGTGTATGCAAAAAATGTCTGCAATTTTTAAAAAAATGAATGAACTGAAGTAGAGAATCAAGGTTTTTCTAAATGTGTATGCACAACATTAACAAATTAGTATTTTACTATACAAAAGAAAAGGATTACATGTATGCCAGAGAACCACATAGGTTCTCCTTTCATGAAACGGACGCAGTGATTAATGTCATATAGGGCAGCAGAGCATTCTAGAGAGTTTCTTTAAAGTAATATACTCGAACTAGTTTGAAAGAACACATCTCAGTGACAATAGCAAAGAGACAAATCTTTCTGACACCCTAGACTAAGATGGACCTAAGTTTTATGTAGTGGATAACAAGAAACAAACAAGGCAAGAGAGATGACAAACCTGAGTGACAGGCACAAGTTTTCCACCGATATTAACTAATCCCACATATGTTAAAAGACGATTCAACAGAGTGCCCTCCAAGGTGCTTCTTTTTTAATATACTCCAAAATTGGAAGTATGCCAATAGACCCATCCCTTCATTATATAAATCAAACATCTCAAACAACTGACCACCACATTACTTACTCAAGCCACCTCAAGATACAAACTCTGCTTAAAATGGCAAACCAATTAGCATTTATTCTCATTATAGATCATGTTACTAGCAGTGGGTAGCAATGCTGGTGGCATTGCTATCTACTGGGGTCAAAACGGGGGTGAGGGCACCTTGGCTGAGACGTGCTCGACAGGGAACTACGATTTTGTCAACCTTGCATTTCTAGCAACGTTTGGAAATGACCAGACACCAATGATTAATCTTGCAGGTCACTGTGATCCATACAGCAATGGATGCACCAATTTAACAACCGACATTAAATCATGTCAAGCTAAAGGAATCAAGGTGATGCTCACTCTTGGAGGAGCAGCCGGGAGCTACTACCTCACCTCTGCTGCAGATGCAAAACAAGTTGCCACTTACCTCTGGAATAACTTCTTAGGTGGCAAATCATCCACCCGTCCACTTGGCGAAGCTGTTCTAGATGGAATCGATTTTGATATCGAAGGTGGAACCACCCAGCATTGGGATGACCGGGCAAGGTATCTTTCTGATTACAGCGGTAAAGGAAAAAAGGTATACTTGACAGCAGCTCCCCAGTGTCCTTTCCCAGATGCATATATTGGAACCGCCCTTAAAACAGGTCTATTTGACTATTTTTGGGTTCAGTTCTATAACAACCCTCCTTGTCAGTACTCTGGAGGTATTACAAACCTTGAAGATGCTTGGAAGCAGTGGACAACCGAGATACCAGCAACCAAGATTTTCTTGGGTCTACCAGCATCACCTACAGCTGCTGGAAGTGGATACATCCCTGTTGGTGACCTTACTTCCCAAGTGCTTCCAGCAATCAAAGGTTCTGCAAAATATGGAGGAGTTATGTTATGGGACAAGTATTATGATGATCAAACTGGATACAGTTCTTCCATAAAGAGCCATGTCTAGAGTGTAAAAAAGCTGGTTGTAAGACTTCACTTGTATCATTCCCATATGTGAATATAATATATACGATTATATGTTTGTCTGGTTCATCTTCTTCTCTTAGTTTAATTTACCGCCTTGTTACTAACACAGTTGCTAAAGGCTTGAATATTTTCCCTATTTTAAAAATGATCCCGGTGCATCTAACCATCTAGGGATGGGAGTCTTTGTAACTATCCTCTGCATTTGGCCAAGAGGTTATGTGACCTTTAACTCACAGAGGAGGAACCTTACCTGTTACTCAAAGGCTGCCCCTACCGTTTTCATTTAGAAACTTCAATTCTAATTGCAGGAACAGTGAGTTATAAGATGAATATATTATCTTTATCATCTTGATAAACTTACAACATCTAAGTAGCTAGAAAACTGTTCGATTATCTATCAACATCTAAATCTATATCCTCAATTGAACTCAAAAATCAAAATCTATCTCATTCGTTTCGAACCGGAAGGGACAAAATTTTGACATCTAACTCGCAGATTTCAAACAATCTCTAAGTTGCAAATCCAAACCCTAGATATCACCAACAATGCATTTCATTATAGTTCAATCCTTGAAACAAAATTAAAAACAAGAACAGACATGTAGACAGTGCTGAATCCATGTCTACGTCGATGAATTTCAAATCAAAGTCGCCAATTAAACATACGCTTTGTTCAACCATGTGAGTTATCGAATATAGTATCAGAAGAGTTAACGATTACCATTCAATCACGATGAAATCTCAGATTGCGTGAAAATTACCGCCAAATTCAACTGTTGAGTAGGCGGCGGATGCCGGACCGGAGACGTTGAGTTCTCGGACGACGACAGAAGCAAGGCGCCAATGTTAAGCGAGGCGAAAACAGCTTCGCGCGAACTTTGAGTTTGGCCCCTTAGGTTTGTATTTTAGTTAAATTGCACCCAAATAATATGATATATCATAAAAACCATCCCTGGCTATGATAGAACTCGTACAAGTAAAATTTAACCTTTTATTTTGATATTCGTCTATCTAATAAAGAAAAGTGATGACACGTGATAAATTTAAGTAGCTGGTTAAACCCATGCTACATGACGGGTGTCCTGCCGATCGCTAATAAAATCTAATCAACTAAATGAAAACGTAATAATAGGTTCGGTTCGTCACTATACCACAAACATTACGGCACTCGCTATAAGCTACGATAAAAAAATCGATTCTGAATATAACTTCGTTTTTAAAAAAGTTTATATCGGAACGTCGACAAAAAAAACTAAAAACAACCGTCTGCTTCGTTTTAAAAAAAAAATAACAAACGAAATTATTAAAGAAAAACGAAATTATTAGAAAACTAAACGGGTTAAAAGCGTATATTATATATAATATAAATGATGAAAATAAAAAAGGGATAACTTTACATAATAGTAACCAAGTTTTCCATTTGTACCATTTTGGTCACTCAAACTTTTTTTGTCTCATTTTAGTCACTTAAGTTTCTCATATGTTCTATTTTATTCACTCAAACTTTTTTTGTCTCATTTTAGTCACTCAAGTTTCACATGTTGTTCCAATCTTGCGTAATTACAGTGTTACGAGTTACTTTTTTTATTTCATTTTATGGATATGATGAAAATGAAATCCAAAAAGTGTAAACCAACATTTTCATCATATTCATAAAACAAAATCCAAAAAAAAGTAACATATTAAACTCGTAATTGCGTAAGATTGGAACAGTATCTGAAACTTGAGTGACTAAAATGAGACAAGAAAAGTTTGAGTGACAATGGAACTTATGAAAAACTTGAGTGACTAAAATGAGACAAAAAAAATTTGAGTGACTAAAATATAACATAAGAGAAACTTGATTAGTACGAAGTAATGCGAATAAAAAAAACAACAAAAAGCAAGACGTGGCAAATATTGTAGTGGAATTATGGAATTGGAACTCTTCAACAAGATTTTCCTTTAATCTATAAATAAATATAATAAACCTAAAAGAAAAAAAATAGAAACGAAATATTAAGATATTGACCATTGTTATTGAGATGGCTTAGGTAGTTAAATTAAAAAAATAAGTATTCATCTAAGTAAGTTTTTAACATAGTTTTTGAAGATAAAATTTTTAAGAGTAAATTACAGATAAAATTAAAAAAATAAGTATTCATCCAGCAACCACGAGCACCACCACCATCCACAATAAGTGTTCTTACCAATTCACGAGATTCGTCTTTAATTTGCCCTAATTGCGATGGGGGATTCATAGAGGAGATTGATAGGACACAACTCACCGGATCAATGTTGTCGGAAATCCATCCACCGTCGTTTTTCGATGTTCAGGTGAGCGAGAAGGAACACAAATTCGTCTTTAATTTGCCCTAAGTGAGCAAAACCCTAATCCTAACCCTAGCTCTAGCCCTCCGATGCTCAGGTGATAGATCGCCGTTTAATCCAGTCATCGGCCTCCGTGGACCAACCAGCAGTGGTAGCAAGTCGGAAGCAGCTGGTGAAACTGGAGGGTTTGAGTTGTACTACAATGATGAAACAGGCTCTGGTTTGAGACCTCTGTTGATCCATTTTTCCGGCAAGTGATTGAACTATCGTCCGACGGCTCCGGGGACGTATCTGCAGTTTCGTGGTCTCCGGCTTCGATATCTTCTGGAGAAGTAGCAGCTTCTCTAAACAATTGTATTGGAGTGTTTTCACATATTTCAGAAGGTTAGTCTGTACAAAGACTTGAGACTTTTATGCTTGATTAGGGTCCATAATCTTCAAATTAGCAGAAGTTGCGCGTGAGTGATTTTAGAAACCCCATGATTTCCTGTTGGATTTGGGGATGAGTTACAATGGGATGTAGAGAGTGGAGGTAGAGAGAGATGAATAACATTAAGTTAATTACACAAATAGTCCTTTAAAAGATGGAAAGAATATTTTGCCCTTATGTGAGTGGTACATGACTTGAGTTAACTGAAAAAATTAACGCCCGTTAGACCAAAGGACGTAAACTGTAAAAAAAATAAACATAAAGGATGATACCTGATATTTTTTTTGCTAAATGACGGGATCTTAAAAATAGTATAAACATAAAGGACGATATATGTAATTTACTCAATTTTTAATATGTCCCTTGGCCTTGGGTATTTGAAACGGTTATGTTTTAGGTTATAAAAGTTTTTGAAAAATTAATTCATAGATCTTCTCATTAGAACAATAAGGTTGGATTCTTTTTAGTCAAGAATCAAAGTTAAACAAAATATTAAGATATTGACAATTGTGTTTAGACTTTGGTAAAGTAACCGTTTATCATTAATATGTACGTCTTCCAACTATGACAATATTATGGATATACAACTCTCAAATTTACTGTACGTAACAAGTGGCCATTCGCTAATCTTTGAACATACATGCATTATCTCACCTTTTAAAACCTTATTTTCTTGTTTAGGGTCCGAGTGACGATTTAGCTATGTTTAATACATCAAACCGACCAATAATCAGAGGTCTGGTGAGGTCTAACTTTTTCTTTTTCTTCTATTAAATCTTCTATTTCAAATAAGAGGTGTTATCTCATTGTTTTCATTGTTTAATCATTTTTTTCTTTCAAACCCTAAAGTTCTATCTTTGCTTCATGCCTCGCCTGAACTTCTTACTGGATTTTTGAATTTTTCATGCGTCTTATAATCCTAACCCCAGTTTCATGCCAATAGTCGTATCCTATAAACTCACCACCATCGTGACCTTTACTATCTTTTATTTTTAGTTTGCTTTTTTAAATCTTCATCAATCCTTGATAGTCAATGTCACTAACCACTTGTAGACATCTTCAATTGGCCACCCTAAACAATATTTAGGGTTTGTTAGTAATTATATTTAGAGTTAATTACTATTTGAGTACCTGACGTTTGACCATTTTAACTAGTTGAGTCCCTTATGTTTAAAATCGTCGCTCTGAACCCTGACTTTTCATTTTTGTATCTGTTTAAGTCCAAATGGCTAACGTCGTTAGATTTAACAGTTAACTTTCTTTTGAAATGACCAAAATACCCTCAAAGTCTCAAATGGTTAAAATACATTATATATTTTACCCCCTCTCTTCTCCCTACCCCCATCACCACCACCACCACCAACTGTTGCAGGTTTTATAAACCCCGACCTAAATATGTGTAACGAACCAAAATCCGGGTTTCGTTATAAATAATTAAATATTCTAATAAATATTATGATGAAAATAATATTTTAGAAATAAGTTAACACAAGTGGGTTTCAAGTTAGTAATGAGGTTATATTAGTTTTTAATTAATTATGGAATGAAATTGATGAAATGGAAGTTGAGGGGCTAAAAGTGTAAAATGGAAAAATCTGTCATATTGACTAGTGAAAGTCAAAATTAGTCTCATTTGGGTGTTGGGTCGTTCTTGAGCAAAGGAGAAAACGAGATTGAAGCCTAAATCGTGCATTTGAGGCTTGTTTTGTGAAGGTTTTGGCTCACACATCACCTTCCTAACATCAAGTAAGTGATAATCTTCCATTTGATTTCACCATTTATGAGTTCATAGATGTGTTTTGTAGAAATCCGGAAATTTTGAATGCATGTGGTTAATTGGTGTTAGATTGTTGATAATATAGCTAAACTAAAGGTAAAAAATGATGATTAACGGAGGGGGGATGATGATGGGGTGGTGGTGGTTTTGATGGATTTGAGGGGGAGGCGTTGGAGTGTGGTGGTGGTGGGGAGATGTGAAGGGGTGGTAGTGAAAATGGTAGATGGAGGTGCATGGGGTGGGTGGGGGCTGGGTTAAATGGTATTTGAGTGAATTTAACAAAAGTAAAATTATTTTTAACTCTTTGAGTACATAGGTATATTTTAGTCTTTTAAAAAAAAATTAATAGAAAATCTAACAGAGTTAGTCATCTGGACTCAAGTGGTTATGAAAAACAAAAGCTAGGCCATAAAGCGATGAAAAAAAAAAAGCAGGGACTCAAATAGTTAAAACTTACAAACCTCATGAACTCAAATATTAATTTACTCTTATATTTATGTAATATTTGGATGAAATAGTTTTTATAAATATCTTCATTTGTTCAAGTTTATCCAATCCTTTATTAAGGGTTCTGTGTAACTAATTATTATTCAATCAAATACAATTATGTTTGTGCTTTAAAAACCGTCCGTTAATGAAAAGTTATCATCCTTTGTACGTTTATTCACCAGAGGTTTTGAGGGGTCAAATTTTGTTAATACCTTGAATCTTTTTACTTGATTCATGTCAGATAATACAAAGCAAAAAAATTGATGATCTCATAACGAGTTTTTTACCGCCCCTATTTCTATTTAAGCGACTCATATGTGTCTTCAGCTCAGGCTCAAGTTTGAAATTAAACGAACTAGTTTGGTTCGGCTAAGAAACTCTTAAGTAGCTAAAATTTAAGCTTGAACTCGGCTCAGATAAAGCTCGAGTCAGCTTGTATCAGTTCGTATATTTTTTTTAGAACTTTTGATGATATTGTATTTCTTACACATATTGATAGATATAGCAACAAAAAACAATATTTTTACACGTATGAATAAATATAACAAAAAGGTTAGTGAGTTCTTTTTCGTCTATAAAAGTTGAGATTCTTAAATGGTCTACATAACTTGAGTGAAAAAAATCGTGAGCTGACAAGCGAGCTCACCTCAGCTTGAACTCGTCTTGAAATTTATACGAGGTAGCTTGACTCGACTAAAAAATTATACAAGTTGATTTCAATCTAGATTTTTTAAGCGCTTTTCGAGTATCAAGGTTTATCACATTATTTCACTTATTGTTTTGCCACATGTTCCCTTTTTTTCCGTCTATGCCCAGTGGTGTACCTAGGTATGGCCCTTCGGGGTCGGCCGCACCCCCATGAATTTTTTTTTAGTATATATACGATGTAATCCCGAGCGACCTCCAAAAATTTTTACAACCCCCATGAAATTTTGAAACCGGCACCCATGAAATTTTGACACCGACCCCAAGAAAAAATAATTTAAGATTTTAAAATTATATAAAATAAAAGTATTATAAACTAAATAATCAATTGCTTTTCAAAAAAAACTAATTAATTAAATCCAATAAACAATTTAACCCATTTACTCAAATAAATAGTTTAACCCAAAAAACATTTTAACCCATTTTAAAACATTAAGCCCATAAAACCCAATAATTAATTTAAAATTTTAACCTAATAATGAATAAAACTAAGTCCATCCCATTACCATGCCCATTTCAAAATAACGAACGACACTCGACAAAACAGAAGGGTTGAAAAGGGATGTACGGGCCGTGGGAAAACAAAGGATTAAGGAGATCAATTTCAATCTGCAATTGAAAATTGTACCGCACTACCGCCAAATCGTCGGTTGTCGGATTCCGGAACACCGCCACTGCCGTCCACTTGCATTAGTTATCAACATTCAATATCCCCAAATTCCAAACATAAATTGACTGGATCGTCAATCACACACAACCCCAAATTAGTTTGGGTATTTTTAATGACGATCGGCGTACTTTTGTTATGCCTTTGAAATTTAATTCGGTTTTATCCTTTTATTTTGTGACCCGACATAACCCGAATTGGACCGAAATATCTTAATTCTTAGCGATAGACAACCGACCCTCAAAAGTTTCCGACCCCGTGAAAAAAAATTCTAGGTCCGTCAGTGCCTTAAATATTTTGTGGTGTGTTGGATATTTTAGTGTAATTGGATAAACTTGTTTTGATCAATACATATCATCATAAATATCAAATAAGTTAGGAGGTGCGGAGTGCACGCTTATTGGAGTTTATCATGATATAACGGGGGTCTGGGGCTCCGGGGCAGCGCCCCTGGATGCGGGGTCCAAGGGGCGGCAGCCCCTGGCAAGGTCCAAGGGGCAGAGCCCCTAGCGTCCGAAAATTATTTTGACACTTATTGCTTTATAAAAAATGCATTAGAAATTAATTTTATATAATTTATTATATAAAATTTGTTGTCAAAAGATTAAGCGGATTTAATTAAATTCGAAATTGAAATTAAAAGAGATCTGATTTCCTAGTTTTTACTCGTCATTTTGATCATACGAATTTTCTCAGGTTCATACAACATTCATCACAATTCTCCATATTGGTGTTCTTTAAACTCTGATTTGTATCCGATCAAACATTTGGGTGAACCACCAAATAGTTTTGATCTAAAAGTGATCACGCACCTTTCAGAGTATCCAAGAATTTCAATCCGTTTTTCTGCGATTTATACAACATGGTGTGTGTTTGGACAACAAGGCAACATAGCTATACCTTACCAAAAATGTTACTATCAACACATACAACACGATATGTTTTTTAAACTGTGAGTATTAAATTTTCAACAAAGCCCAATGGTCTCACACCTATCTTCTATTGTAGATAGAGGTGTACAAATCGGTTTTTTAACCTAAATCGAACCGGTTTGGTCAACGAAAAGTTAAATTCGGTTTGGCCCTAAACCGGTTTCGGATGTGGAAAATGTCTAACTGGTCAAACCGGTTAGGGTTGGTTACAAACCGGTTTTCCCTATAAACCGGTTTTTATTAAAAAAAAAATCAAATAAATTTTATATTTTTAATATAAAATATAAAAAAAATATAATAAATATAAAACATAAAGTTCAACGTTTATTAATATTTGGAAAGTTCGGAAATTAAAAAACATGACAAGATAAAATTATAAAATTCTAAAACATTACAAATGACAATATATATTTTTATTTTTTGGAATATTGATTGATTATTCTTGTGCGTTGTCTTCGGAACTGGAGCTTCGTAGCCTTGCATCTTCGGCTAGTTCTTCATCGGTGACTGGTTCGGATATTCCAAGATCAACCTCGTTGTTGTGTATGATTTCTTCGGCTTGAATTTCGTCTTCGAGAGAAGTTTGGTCTTGTATCCTATCCATCGCATCCAAATGGTCCTTCAAGCAAATGCACATTTCCATTGCTAGGGGGGTGAGTCTAGTCCTTCGTATCGATAAGACCCTACCACTAAAAGAAAACGCAGATTCCGAAGCTACCGTGGAAGCTTGGACGGTTAGTACATCACGGGCCATGGCGGAAAGAATCGGAAACGAAGCTTCGTTTTTTTTTCCACCAAGCCAAAATATCAAACTCCTCAAAAACGGTAGGAGGCATAAACGCTAAAAAGTTTGTGCCAATATACCTTCCGAGTTCGCTACTCGGGGTGGTACCTCGAGCCCGTTTACTAAATTCATTTAACATTTCGTTATATAAATTCAAATTAACATCTCTCGAGCTACCACTTGATGATGTACCCATTGTATCATGTGGAGTCGGAGTTGTACCATATTTATGTAAATAAACATCAAATAAATCTTGTAAACATTTGTTAAAATATGTTTCTGTGACTTGTGCAAAATGGATGTCTTCACTATCCAAATTCAAAGCGTAAGTAATTTTATCAATCAAAGTTTCAACCCCGTAAACATTTATGGTAGGGTTTAACGCGGCGGCACAAGTTATAACGGGAGGCATTTCTTTAAAATATTTCACTAATTTTTCTTTCATCGGTTCTATCATTTTTGTAAAAAGAGGGCTTTTATTTTCAAGTTCATACAACTTGTTAGCCATTAAATATATTTGTTTTAGAGTTAATGGACTTGTGGGATAATAAACACCGGATAAAAAAGTGGTGGCGGTTTTGAAAACTTCAAGCAATTATGTTACGTCTTTTAAAATGTCCCAACTCGTAGAAGGAAACTTTAGAATTTTACGACGAGGTTTTGAGGCAAACATTTTATGAAATAGTTCTAATGTTTCTCTTTGTCGTAAAGCGCTATAAAACATAGTATAAGTCGAGTTCCATCTTGTCTCGACGTCCCAATTCGGACCTAAGCAAAGATTATTCGTTTCACGACAAAATCTAATATAATCATGGTATCTTTTTTTGTTACTAAAAATATCTTTAATCATTAGTCGAAAAGTATATGTTAAGTTTGAAACCTCTTCAATTGCAAGCCCGGCTTGCACCGCCAAGTTAATGATGTATGCGACACATCGACTATGAAAAAAAACGTCGTTGCAAACCGGTTAAATTTAATTTTTAGTTTTTGAACCGCATTTGTATTATTAGATTCATTATCAAAAGACATTGAAAAAAGTTTATTTTGTAATTTAAATTCGGTTATAACACTATCCAATATATAAAATAAATTTTCGCCGGTGTGTAGATATTCAAACAAGTCAAACGCGATTGTACGCTTTATCATTTGCCACGTATTGGGATCAACCCAATGCGCGGTAACGCAAAGGTACGGATCGGGTATACCATGTGGAGCCGACCAAACATCGGTGGTTAAGTTTACACCGGTTTCCAAATTTTCAAAACCCAAAATTAATTCTTTTTTTGCTTTTTTCCACATTTTTATACAATCTCGTCTAAGGGTTGTGCGACTTACTTGATGATAACGTGGTTGGAGTGTCTCTTGAATCATCTTTGTCAAGCGCGGATTGTCAAAGTGGTTGAACGGCAATCCTTCTTGAATCACTAACCTCGCCATTCGATCTCGAACAATATTTGGATCAAAGTTCCAAATTCCTCCTTCGCTTGTCATCGAGGCTTGACCTTCTATTGGAATTCCCTTCAAGGAGGGGCATGATTTTTCCATATGCGTTTTCAAACTAGTGTTTGAATCTTTCCCCAAAAACGCACCACACATCTTGCACCGAGCACGTTCCTTCCCGTTTGACAACAAACATAGATCGTAATTGCACCAAATTGCCGGATTTCTTTTTGTTGCTCGAATTTCCATAACGGTAACTTCATTTGAGGAACCACCAACACCAAAACTTGCCATGCTTTTTTTTTTAGAGTTTAGAGAGCGTTTTTGAGCGGTTAAAGAGCGGTTTTAGAGATTAGAGAGTGTAAAGAGATGTGTTATCAACCCTAAACACCCCCCACCTATTTATAGTGTTTTAAGAGTGCAAATGGGGCAAAAAAAAACGGCTAAAATCGACCCCAACGGCTATATAGCCGTTTTCTAACGGCTATTTTTTGCAGCCCAAAAACCGGTTTATCGAACCGGTTCACACAAACCGGTCCCCAACCCGATCACCTCCGGAATGCTTCAAACCGGTTTCAAACCGGCGGTTTTAACCTAACCCGAACCGGTTTGCTCCAAACCGGTTTATCCTAAATCGGTTTGCCGGTTTGAACCGGGTACAAAAAAACCGGTTTTTTTGTGCACCTCTAATTGTAGATCTCATGGTGTTTATTATCACTTGTTTGTCCGATTTATCTACGTTTTTTTTTTAAATCCTCACCGGCTCCTAAATGATTATATTCTATTGTCGTTTTCACTTAACCACCATCGATAATATTTGACCATCAAAAATCGGTTTTTGCATTTATGTCCAAAACCATCACAAACACTCTTGCTAGATAAACTATGTCCAAAAACCATCACAAACATGTAAATACCCCTTTGCGACGTATTTGTAGTAGTTTTGATTCGTCGCAAATTTCATTACCAAAAAATAAAATAAATAAAAATTTAAAAATTAATTCCCATCTTAAATTCTGTGGCAAAATATATTTAATACTCTTTTTTAATTCCGTCACAAAATATTTATAATAATTTTTACTAAAATCATTTTTATAAGATTTGCAACGTAAAAATTGTTGCCAAGAATTTATTTTATGACGAAACATCCGCCACTAATATTGCAACCGCTCTTTTACGTCAGAAGTCCATAGGAAAATTTCTTCAATTGTAGTAATGGATCTTTTAAAACAAATGTAGAGGTATACCCCTAATTAGACCTGGACCCAAGGAGTTAGCCTAAACCCAACAGGCTCAAATGAAGGCCCATTAGGGTTACTCCTCATTTGCCTATAAATAGAAGGCTCATCTTCATCAAAGCAGGTTACTATCTCTCTAGCTCACAATGCTTAACACACACACCTTATGAGGCCCCGACTGAGTTGAGCGTCGGAGTGCCCTCGGAGCTACGGCTCCCGAGGGTTTCCCGTGATTGCAGAGATCCAGATGATCTGATCAGAAGAGCAAACCGACTCCGTTGACGACATGAGATTGGTTGTCTTCTCCTTGATATTGGAGCATATATCCCTAAATCCTCCATGGAGGGAATGTGCTTTAACAATGGCGCCATCCATGGGACTGGATTACAGAGAACTCCACGAATAACCGCTGGTGATAGCCTCTTCTTCTCCGAAGATCAATCTGCACACTAAATAAACGCGTTAGGGCGTCACATGGAGAGAAGACTCCTGTGTCGGCCCTCCGGGATGAGAATAAGTTCCCGGGGTAAGGTGTAAAGTGGTGAGAAAGAGAGAAATGGTGAGTGAATATGTCATACATTATGGATGGTGATTTCATCCTTATTTATACCTGTTACTCAGGTGAATTCCTGGTGTGAGGTCTGGTGGGTCCCAACGATGTCATGCGAGAATGGCCTCTATTCCTATTGGTGAGAACACATCTGACCATTCACCAACCGCCACGTGGCGTAACCGTTTTGTAGCCTGGGGTATGGGCCTGCTTTGCGGGCCTTGGGCCTTTGAAAGGGGCTATCCCTCTTCAAGTCCCCTTGTGCAAAAAAATTACTTGTAAGCAATATTGGACTTGGAGTAGCGGAACCATTACTTAATTTAAAATTTAAAAAACACCACTAGAGCGTGGGTTCCGTTATTGATTTGACAGGATATGGGGAGGAGTGATTTGTTGGCTCTAGGCATGGCGACTCTTGAGTGTCTACTCCACCACCTATATATATCTTTTTGCTTCTTGGTATGGGATTTCATCATTTCCTCTTCTTGCTTTATATTTTTTCTCTGATATTTTGGAGATTCAAAAATGACCTCTTCGTCTGCTCGTGGTGAAAAGGGGGCGCATGGTGATGGTAACTCTGTTTACGACATTGCTGTTAAGTGGAAAGAGACTGATTTTAAAGCTTTCTTAGCAGATTATGGGATTCCGGCCAAGTGGAAACCGGAGTTTCCATCTCCAAGTCGTCACACGTTCAACCCACCAGCCGGGAAGATTGCCCTGTACGCAAACTTCTTCAAGTACTGCACTTTCGTCATCCAATTTTTAGGTTTTGTCTCGAACTATTGGAAGCATATCAATTGCACATTTCTCAAATCCATCCTTTAGGGTTAGTGAAGGTTTTCCATTATGAATTTGTGGTGCGTAGTTTGATGAAGGTCCCGTCGTTTAGTGTTTTCAAAGCCTTCTTTCAAGTTGCCAAGAAAGGGGATTGGTATTCTTTCGATAAGCGGAAGGCGGCATCACATTTCTTGGCAGAGGTACCGTCGAGTTCAAAAGACAAGCATTGGAAGAAAAAATTCGTTTTCATCGATGCGTGTTATTCCGGGTAATATGGTGTTTCGGCGTAAGAACAAAGAGGTAACATATCTGACCCCTGACGCGGAAGCGTATACCCATCCTGTTTATAAGTGGCTTTGCTGTAACCCTATCCCTATTCAACCCTTTGAAGAGCATGCTATGGTAGCATTAGGGATGAGTCAAAATTGGGATAAGAAGGGGTACCGACCCTCCTATCGCCATGTTAGTGATGGTAAGTGAGGAACCAACCTTATTTGAAGATGTAATGACCCTAGCGGAAGGGCATTCACCTCGCAGAATGTTCCTTGCCGCGGAAGAAACCTGCCTCCGACAATAATCCACAAAAAGACAGGGATACCTGCGCGTACGAAAGGTTATCCAGTAGGCTGGTCAGAAAATGTCACGCGAAGAGGGACACCACCGTGCACTCCAATGGTCCCACCATATAAGACAAAGCTCCCACTAACGGTTATCAGTTAGGGGGCCAAAGGAATATTCTTGACAGGGACCTCTCCACCAATAACATTCGCGCCAGGTCAGCCCTAGGAAAGCGACATCACAGTATCTTCCTTCACTATAAATAGCACACCACCCCTCAGGTATAAGGTATCGACTCCCTTCATACTCTCATTCACACCTTGATATCCCAGAGATACTTATTCTCACGCCGGAGGGCCGATACAGGGATTATTGTCACACCCCGACCGATGGCGGAATCATCGAGGCGGACAATGTGATGATTGTTCAAAAGCACATGATAACTAAAGGTTGCATAATTCATTCATTTAATTTAAAGACAACAAGTTCCAAATACAATACATTTCAAATAACCTAGTCTAGTTCAAAACATTAATTTATTTAACTAGGTCCATAGTTCCTAAGTGGAGAGATCTTCGGCAAGCAGTCACATATCCAAACCTGAAACATTATTTAAATCAAGTGTCAACTAAAAAGTTGGTGAGTACATAGGTTTAGTATTTCCTGTAAATAGTAGTTGTAAATCGTTTTGCAACTCATTGTTTATCTTGTTAAACATAGCATATGATGTAACATTTATTTAAACCACAATTCAAACCGAGTTTGACGCGCTTGAACAGAGCACAACAGCTAAGTCCGGTATGCTTGAATATAGTTACCCACTATATCCGGTATGATTGAATATAACACGCGGTTATATCCGAGTATGCAGTAATAAACACCCTAACCGGGTGGGCTGGTCAGGCACAATAGATCTATCAATATTACAGTTGGTTGTCTTGTGTTTAAATGTATGTACATCCAAAGAATAAGCATATAGTCTCATGTATAACACGTATAAACAGTGTGAGTAGCATGTATAATGTTTCACCCCAAAACTTATAAAAATGTAAAATAGGGGCTATGTAACTCACCTTGCAAGCGGGTATTTTTCCACGCGTGTAGGTGATAAGTATGTGGAAGCCTAAGCACGTTGATACCCTATGTAGATAAATGAGTATTATTGTATGTTTATATGTATGTGCGTATTCGTATTTAAATGAGTATAGGTTTTATAATAATATCCGTAATATAAAATGTGGTAGAAAATGAATATGATTTTGTAAAACTTTGACTTATGAAAATTTTACATTTTTAAATAATTAATCATTATGTTTAATGTATTTAAACAATAATAATAAATAGAAAGATAAGTCTTTATTTGACTAATTATGTCGATGTTTTATATATTAAAATTCATTTTAACAAGTTTATTAAAAATATTGCTAGGATCATATATAATTAGAAATTTTATATATTAAGTGTATTTTAATAAGTTTATAAAATGTTACAAGATTTATAAAAATATAGAACATTTTATATGTAAAATGTAATTAAATAAGTTTATAAAGATATTACAAGATTTATAAAAAAACATAGGACATTTTATATCAAAATGTAATTAAATAAGTTTATAAAGATATTACAAGATTTATATAAATATGGACATTTTATTCCTAAAAATGTAATTAAATAAGTTTATAAAAATTATTACAAGATTTATATAAATATGGACATTTTATTCCTAAAAATGTAATTAAATAAGTTTATAAAAATTATTACAAGATTTATATAAATATGGATATTTTATATATATTATAATGTATTTTAATATATATATATATATAAAAAAAAATGGGATGGTTTATAAAAATATAGTTTAATTGATTTTAAAATAAACGAACGGGTAAACCGACTCGTTTTAGTATTTATTGTATAAAAATGGTATTAAAATAAGTTAAGATAAATAAATAAAATAAATAAAATGATAAACAGAATAAAAAGTTTGGGCCGAAGGCCAACCGGGCTCGAACCCGCGACCTTCCGCACAAACACACACACGCATAACCAGCCGGGCTACTGCCCATCGCTGGTTATGTGTGTATCATTTAATTGATATACTCAACCGTGAAATTGGTCGCTGGTCCTCGGCAACCGGCAAACCGTGTCCGAGGACATCGGTTTGCCCGGCAATCGATGGATTGAAGCCGCGAATTCGATTGGGATAGATTGCCAGTCGGTAATAGAAGGTAAAGGAACCAATTTGAGGCTCGAACCTGGTCGCGAAGGGCCTGGTCGGCAAGGCTTTTTGTTCGAAAATACCAAGGACTTGAATTCCAGAATTTGAGTTGGGTTGAGCCTTATAATCTGGTCACAGCTTCTTCTGAGGATGGCGAAGGCGATGGTAGTCTCAATTTGGAGTGAGAGTGGGTGGAGGAGGGGTGGCGAGCTCGTGCAGGTCTGTAAATGGTCATTTGCAGCCGAGCTCGATCCTTATATTAAAACATGCAATTGAGTGTGTCTGGACATTCGTCTGGACGAGACGAAGCTATCGAGCTATCAAGCATGCGTGGAGGTTAACTGTCGGGCTCGAATTTGAGGCGTGGGTTCTCGGCCACCAACCGGATCAGACGATCCGTATGTTTAATCGACAAATTTGTCGAGGGCTTTTGTTCGCGTGGGGACGACGAGGCCAGAGCTGTCTTTAGCGGCTGTCGAGATGCAGGGAAACAGCCTTGTCGGGTGTCGTCGGAAAAAGGGTCTTGGACCGCCGGACAATGGGAAGGGGCGACCGGAATTGCGAATTCGACTTTGGCAGATTTAGTCCCTGGAGTTTGGTTTGTTTCAGAATAGCCCTTAAATTAAATACCGGATGAATCCCTGTGGTTTCATTTGACCAGAAACAGCCCCTCAACGATTTTAGTTTTAAAACCTTCTAGTTTAGTTAATTACAAAATGAACCCTGAACTTTTATTTAAATAAATTAATTTAATTTCTTTTAAATAAAATTAATTTAATATTATATTTTAAATGTTTTTATAACTTATTTTATCAAAATAAATTATTTTATATAAATCAACTTATTTTTTATCAAATCACTTTATTTGTTTACAAAGCCATTTATTTTTATAAAATTTAAATAAATTTATATAATTTTATAAAATTCAAATATTTTTAATATTTAAATTAAAAATACATAATTTATATATTATTGACACATTAATTTGAACAAATGCAATTGTATATTATTGAATCTAAATTGTTTACAAATACGGGATAAATTTATACCATCATTTTAAATATTTAATTTATTAAACATAATTGATATATATATATATATATATATATACATATATATATTATATATATTTTTAAGACTTTAATTTAAAAATTGAAATTTGTAAACACACCATTTTGTACAAATTGGGTTAAATACACGTGTGCATAATTGGAATGAAATGTTGAAATTTTTACGTGTTAATATATATTATAACTGAAATTTTGAAATGTCACAGTCTCCCCATGTTGAAGGAATTTCGTCCCGAAATTCGATTTACGAAGGTTATAGAAGCGGGAAAGAGATGAGGGTTTGGATTCTCAACGCGTCATGATGGTGGGTTTAGTTTTGAAATGAACTCAAGGAGAAAGTCTGTTGAATAATAATTTTGATTCTAAGGATGAAATGTATTACTTGGAATGGAATTGATGGGAACTAGATGATCAAGGTTTGTTTAAAATGTAATCTAATATGTTCAGGAATTATCAGTGGATAAGAGATTTCACAAACATTGACCCCGTCAAACAACATAAAACTTTACGTGACACGAATAACGCTACTTCTTATAACATGACTGGAACACTTATATATAGGAAGTACCAGCGGCGTATCCACCATGTCCTTATCATATCACATTAGTTTTGTTATTATGTACCACGATAGGTTCCATGTCATAACACACAACAGATTTTACTATGTCTTCCATGTGCTGATTTTTATAATTACGTGTGCACCCGTAATTATCCAAATCGTCGCATGGTCCACATAGTTCATCTCATTGTGTGTGGGGTCCAGGGGGGTAACACAAAATCACATAATTCGTAACTATTGTTTTCACGTATGTGTTGCTAACAAGTAACTATGTTCATAGATAGTAAAGTCAATCAGGTACTAAAGAGTAATAATGTGGCAGAATTTAGGGTTCCATAGCTTTCTCGTGTTTGAACAAGAATACGTCAAACCCCGAGTAGCTTTCATGAATAGGGTGAATAATAATGCCTTGTAAAATGTGATTGCAACGATTGTAAACAATTTGGTTCCGTGTATAATGTAAACACATAAGTTCCATGTATGGTCTAGTGTAATGTACATTGTAAACAACTAGATTTCATGTATAATGCGAACAATTTATTATCATGTGTGTTGTAAACAAATAAGTTTCGTGTAGGATGTGAACAATTTAGTATCAAATAAGTTTTCATGTATGACATGGACAATTTAGTGTTTAGTATAATGTATTTTGTAAATGTAAACGATTTAGTATTTTACATTTTGTAAACAATGAAGTTTCAGGTATAATATGAGCAACATAGCATTACGTATATTGTTTAGCGTGAACAATTTGGTGTCATGTATTTTGCAAACAAGTTTCATGTATTATGTGATGTATATTGCAACTACTAAGTTTCGTGTACCATGTGATCGTATATAATGTGCTCAATCTAGTATTATGCATCAAACCAACAAGTTTCATGTATCATGTGATTAACCTAGTATCATGCATATTGTAATAACTAAGTTTAATGTATCATGTGAATGTTCACATCTAAGTGATTGGGCCTTATGTGAAATGCAGACTACCGAATTTTACACGTAGTCGTGTATTGTAGACAAGCGTGTTGTTTAGCGTTCACTCATAACGTGGGTAGTTGGATTTTAACTTTGAAATTTTGTTGAGGTTTATATGGATGACTACATGAATTTATTCATCTCATTGCAGTGCCTAGTACAATCATGCATTTCTAAGGGAGTAAGATAATGAGAAAGTTGTGTAGATATTCAGAGTGATTTTTTTTTTTTTTTTTTTTTTTTTTTTTTTTTTTTATTTTATAAAACGAGTTGTATTAAATTTTCTTACCAGGTTAAAATGTTTATAGAAGTTTATATTTCAGATACTATCTAGAGGTTTGATAAACGTTTTGTTTGAACAAAATAACGATGTTGTTTAATTTAGATAATAAAATGATTAGTTATAAAGAAGGCTTAGATATGTGTACTAAATTGTAATAAACGAAACGATGGTGTTTAGATTGTACTCATTTGATAATATAATCAAATGGATACTTTGACAAATCAGAGTGACTCAAATTCATGTACTTTCAAGAAGACATGCTTTAGCCTATAAGTGAACACTCACTTCGGGAATTCCCAGGAAAGCATACGGATCCTTCGGTTGATTTGGATTTATATGAAATGCTTTCCTAGACAGAAGACCCAAAGTACAGGCATTCACCCTTCCGGATTGCACATGTTCTTTACTAATTTTCAGAATTCAAAAACTTTGACTGGAATTAAAATCTTAATAGACTTTAAGCCTAAGAGTTTAAATTTTTGTTCACAAATGATGATGGTGACATGTGTGTGATATTAAGGGTGCATGAAGAATTAGGTGTGTATAAGTGTGTGTTAAAACTTAGGGTATCACTTAATGAACCAAATAGGTAGCATGTAGATAGCAATGAATATAAGCACAAGAGCTATCAAGTAGTGTGTCACATAGACAATTAGGTATTGTATCATGCGGTGTAATTACTTAGAATAACATGTAAAATATATATTCACACAAAATAGAAATCATGTAGCACATAGTAGCATGGCATAGTATGGGTGTCCTAAGGTTATAGTCTAGGTCAAAAGTGTCTAATAACCTAATTCCCTATAACCATGGCTCTGATACCAATCTGTCACACCCCGACCGATGGCGGAATCATCGAGGCGGACAATGTGATGATTGTTCAAAAGCACATGATAACTAAAGGTTGCATAATTCATTCATTTAATTTAAAGACAACAAGTTCCAAATACAATACATTTCAAATAACCTAGTCTAGTTCAAAACATTAATTTATTTAACTAGGTCCATAGTTCCTAAGTGGAGAGATCTTCGGCAAGCAGTCACATATCCAAACCTGAAACATTATTTAAATCAAGTGTCAACTAAAAAGTTGGTGAGTACATAGGTTTAGTATTTCCTGTAAATAGTAGTTGTAAATCGTTTTGCAACTCATTGTTTATCTTGTTAAACATAGCATATGATGTAACATTTATTTAAACCACAATTCAAACCGAGTTTGACGCGCTTGAACAGAGCACAACAGCTAAGTCCGGTATGCTTGAATATAGTTACCCACTATATCCGGTATGATTGAATATAACACGCGGTTATATCCGAGTATGCAGTAATAAACACCCTAACCGGGTGGGCTGGTCAGGCACAATAGATCTATCAATATTACAGTTGGTTGTCTTGTGTTTAAATGTATGTACATCCAAAGAATAAGCATATAGTCTCATGTATAACACGTATAAACAGTGTGAGTAGCATGTATAATGTTTCACCCCAAAACTTATAAAAATGTAAAATAGGGGCTATGTAACTCACCTTGCAAGCGGGTATTTTTCCACGCGTGTAGGTGATAAGTATGTGGAAGCCTAAGCACGTTGATACCCTATGTAGATAAATGAGTATTATTGTATGTTTATATGTATGTGCGTATTCGTATTTAAATGAGTATAGGTTTTATAATAATATCCGTAATATAAAATGTGGTAGAAAATGAATATGATTTTGTAAAACTTTGACTTATGAAAATTTTACATTTTTAAATAATTAATCATTATGTTTAATGTATTTAAACAATAATAATAAATAGAAAGATAAGTCTTTATTTGACTAATTATGTCGATGTTTTATATATTAAAATTCATTTTAACAAGTTTATTAAAAATATTGCTAGGATCATATATAATTAGAAATTTTATATATTAAGTGTATTTTAATAAGTTTATAAAATGTTACAAGATTTATAAAAATATAGAACATTTTATATGTAAAATGTAATTAAATAAGTTTATAAAGATATTACAAGATTTATAAAAAAACATAGGACATTTTATATCAAAATGTAATTAAATAAGTTTATAAAGATATTACAAGATTTATATAAATATGGACATTTTATTCCTAAAAATGTAATTAAATAAGTTTATAAAAATTATTACAAGATTTATATAAATATGGACATTTTATTCCTAAAAATGTAATTAAATAAGTTTATAAAAATTATTACAAGATTTATATAAATATGGATATTTTATATATATTATAATGTATTTTAATATATATATATATATAAAAAAAAATGGGATGGTTTATAAAAATATAGTTTAATTGATTTTAAAATAAACGAACGGGTAAACCGACTCGTTTTAGTATTTATTGTATAAAAATGGTATTAAAATAAGTTAAGATAAATAAATAAAATAAATAAAATGATAAACAGAATAAAAAGTTTGGGCCGAAGGCCAACCGGGCTCGAACCCGCGACCTTCCGCACAAACACACACACGCATAACCAGCCGGGCTACTGCCCATCGCTGGTTATGTGTGTATCATTTAATTGATATACTCAACCGTGAAATTGGTCGCTGGTCCTCGGCAACCGGCAAACCGTGTCCGAGGACATCGGTTTGCCCGGCAATCGATGGATTGAAGCCGCGAATTCGATTGGGATAGATTGCCAGTCGGTAATAGAAGGTAAAGGAACCAATTTGAGGCTCGAACCTGGTCGCGAAGGGCCTGGTCGGCAAGGCTTTTTGTTCGAAAATACCAAGGACTTGAATTCCAGAATTTGAGTTGGGTTGAGCCTTATAATCTGGTCACAGCTTCTTCTGAGGATGGCGAAGGCGATGGTAGTCTCAATTTGGAGTGAGAGTGGGTGGAGGAGGGGTGGCGAGCTCGTGCAGGTCTGTAAATGGTCATTTGCAGCCGAGCTCGATCCTTATATTAAAACATGCAATTGAGTGTGTCTGGACATTCGTCTGGACGAGACGAAGCTATCGAGCTATCAAGCATGCGTGGAGGTTAACTGTCGGGCTCGAATTTGAGGCGTGGGTTCTCGGCCACCAACCGGATCAGACGATCCGTATGTTTAATCGACAAATTTGTCGAGGGCTTTTGTTCGCGTGGGGACGACGAGGCCAGAGCTGTCTTTAGCGGCTGTCGAGATGCAGGGAAACAGCCTTGTCGGGTGTCGTCGGAAAAAGGGTCTTGGACCGCCGGACAATGGGAAGGGGCGACCGGAATTGCGAATTCGACTTTGGCAGATTTAGTCCCTGGAGTTTGGTTTGTTTCAGAATAGCCCTTAAATTAAATACCGGATGAATCCCTGTGGTTTCATTTGACCAGAAACAGCCCCTCAACGATTTTAGTTTTAAAACCTTCTAGTTTAGTTAATTACAAAATGAACCCTGAACTTTTATTTAAATAAATTAATTTAATTTCTTTTAAATAAAATTAATTTAATATTATATTTTAAATGTTTTTATAACTTATTTTATCAAAATAAATTATTTTATATAAATCAACTTATTTTTTATCAAATCACTTTATTTGTTTACAAAGCCATTTATTTTTATAAAATTTAAATAAATTTATATAATTTTATAAAATTCAAATATTTTTAATATTTAAATTAAAAATACATAATTTATATATTATTGACACATTAATTTGAACAAATGCAATTGTATATTATTGAATCTAAATTGTTTACAAATACGGGATAAATTTATACCATCATTTTAAATATTTAATTTATTAAACATAATTGATATATATATATATATATATATACATATATATATTATATATATTTTTAAGACTTTAATTTAAAAATTGAAATTTGTAAACACACCATTTTGTACAAATTGGGTTAAATACACGTGTGCATAATTGGAATGAAATGTTGAAATTTTTACGTGTTAATATATATTATAACTGAAATTTTGAAATGTCACAATTATCCCCTCTCTGTAACGCCCTAACGCGTTGTTAATCTGTGTAGGATGCTACCGGAGTTAGGAGAAGTAACCACCATTTGGCTATCCATTCGAGCTTGTGTAATCTATTCACCGGGTCAGCCTCTACTCGCGGGTGCCTGGATTTACATTGGCACCATCCGTATTCCGAAAGTTACACTCATCTCCTGATTACTCCTTTGTTTAGCCCATGGCTTCTTCAACTTCAACACCTACAACCAAACCCATTTTCTCCACCACGCCATCGGGTTCGAGACCGGTTCCAGTACTTCCAACATCGTCCGTGGGACGTTTAGACCTACCCATCTTTGAGGCAGCGGAGGAAGAGGAAATCTTAATCCCTGTAAGCCCGGTTACAACCACAACATCAACCATACCGCAATCAACCCCGCAAACACAGTTTGGCTTCCCACCATTCACCCCAAATATCCCATATGTACCCTTCACTCCCACCCAGCAACACCCCGTTAGCAGAAGTTTACCCAACTCAACCACTGTCACAACGTATCCCCTCCTCCCACCGAGCCTCACAAACAATTCTGCATTTCTCCCACCTCTGGCGTGGTTGATGGAGCAGCAAAGGCAAATGAAGAAACATGAACAATGGATGCACGAGTCTCAGTTAACAAGCGTTCGCGCGCGCCTATTCAACAATGAGGGAATGCCAGAAACAAGCAATCCCATGTTTTACCCGATAACACAGATAACCCTCAATAGCCCACTCCGAGGAAATTCTACCCCAGCAATACCTGCAGGGTCGGTCGCGCAACCATATAACACAAACACCATCCTAATCGCGGCGGACGATTTCTCATAACCTTACCGTCCTACAGTGTTAGTGGCGCAGTCCAAGTTTACTACGCGGATTGCACAGGTGGAGTTCCCCTCCAAATTGCGAATGCCATCCGTGGTAGGAAAGTATGATGGAACGGGTGATCCGGATGACCACATAAATGTTTTCGTTAGCGCAGGAGGGGTGGAGTAGTGGTCGGTCCCTATGTGGTACCACATGTTTGTTCAAACCCTGGTAGGGGTTGCGCGCTTATGGTTTGATAGTCTACCTACGGGGGGAATAGACAATTTCAAAGATCTGATCAAGTGCTTCATGCAGCAATTCAGTCAACAAAAACGGCACACGAAGGACAAAACAGAGACCCTCCACATTCGGCGCCGCGATAATGAAACAGTGGAACAGTTTTTGGTCAGATACAACCTCGAGAGCTTGCAGATAGGGGGAGCAACAGAGGATCTCATGATAGCAGGGTTCATCAACGGAGTTCGCGATGATAACCTTATACGGCGTCTCCATGGCCCAGAAGGCATGCCCCAAACCATGGAATCACTAATGACAGTGGCCAAAGTATACATCAAAGCTGAGAAATCTATGGCGCAAAATAGAGCACGGGAGAAACCAAGAGACGCAAAAAGAGGTCCTGAGGTGTAATCCAGAAGAGACTCAGATAAACCATACAGGCAAGGGTATAGTTCAGGATATAGACCAAAATTTTCGGCGCCAAACGCTTATCCAAGATCAGATAGGACGTGGGGCTCATACTCCCCGCGCATATCCTACCCGATAAGGCATGAAACATCCAGTGTATCTCATAGACCATACCCGGCGGCATCTTATCCGGCTCTGAGCAAAACCCCGAGTGCAATCCTGGCGTCAGAAAATATGAAGTTAGAAAAGCCGCGCCCCATCCCGGAAAATACCTCACGAGATTGTAGGACATATTGCGCCAATCACAAAGTCATGGAGCATGATACGGACGCGTGCTACACCTGAAGAAGCAGATTGACCTTCAAGTGAAAGCCGGAAAGCTGGCGCACCTTCTTAAAGACAACAAGCAAGAAGGCCCTTCAAGCGGGAAGGGGAAAGAAATAGAGCCTCCACCCCGGGTCTGTGACATGTACATGATCAGAGGGGGATTACATACCCCGCACGGGAAGAAGAAGAGAGTCGTAGAACCATCACAATCATGGATGGAGGTACCATTGACCTTCCCACCCAAAATAGGGGACTATCATTTCGGTCCCTTGACAATCACAGCTCTAGTAGGTCCTTACAGGATGCGACGTGTCTTCATTGGCACTGGAAGTTCCTCTGATATTCTATACGAATAGTGCTTCAGACAAATCGACGGGGAAGAATAAGAAAGATTGGAAGAAGTGCACACACCCATAATGGGATTTTCAGGAGAACAATTAAACCGTTGGGCCAAATCACTTTCCCCGTCACAATTGGGGATTGGGACAGGGTGCAGACAGTCTTACTCCAATTCTTGGTGGTGCCAGCGCATTCCCAGCATAACGTTATCCTAGGAAGAACATCCTTAGGAGTTTGGCGGCGGCAATATCCACATCTTTGGGCTTAATCATGTTTCCCACACCAAGGGGGTGGCAAGAGTATGGGCGGATCAAGAATGTGCATCAATAGAACAGACCGCAGCAACACCACCCTTACCCCCTCTCACAGAACCGGAAAAATGGATGATTAACCCCGCTTTCCAGAACAAACCATTACCCTAGGGCATACCATATCCGTGCATGTCAGACAGCACCTGAAAGAGCTGTTGCGCGCAAACCTTGATGTATTTTCCTTTCAACCAACAGATATGACAGGGGTCCCGCGGGAGACACGGGAACATGCCCTGTGAACATATCGATCGGTGGAGCCAGTGGCACAAAAGCGGAGAAGCATAGCGTCGGATCGGCGCGAAGCAGTGGTAAAGGAAGTACGGAAGTTAGTAGCCGCGGGAATCCTGAGAGAGGTACGGTACCAAACATGGATTGCCAATACAGTGACGGTGAAAAAATGAGATGGGTCATGGCGAATGTGTGTGGACTTCAAAGATATGAACAAGGCATGCCCAAAGGATTCATACCCACTTCCGGAAATCGAGTCTAAGGTGGATTCCCTGACGTCCTTTCCATACAAGTGCTTCCTAGATGCCTACAAAGGGTATCATCAAGCACAGATGGCGCCAGAAGATGAAGATAAAACGGGTTTTCATACATACATCGGCATATTCTGCTATACAAAGATGCCGTTTGGACTAAAGAACGCGGGCGCTACGTACCAACGCCCGATGGATAAGGTGTTCAAGGATCAAATTGGAAAAAACTTGGAAGTATATGTGGATTATCTAGTGATTAAGAGCATGAATGAAAAGATCATGCTAGTAGACATATCAGAAACTTTTATCCAATTAAAGAAGGCAGATATTAAGGTGAACACAATGAAATGGTCATTTGGAATGGAGGAGGGCAAATTCCTGGGGGTCATTGTTATCCGCGAGGGCATACGAGTCAACCCAGAAAAGGTAGCCGCGATCACATGCATGACTTCTCCAAGATCGTTGAATGAGGTGCAGCCTCTGAACGGTCGGTTGGTGGCCATGGATAGATTTTTGGCAAAACATGCGGATAAATCTTTACCCTTTATTGCCTCGCTAAAAAACTGTTTAACAAAGTCTGATTTCAAGTGGTCTGCGGAGACTGAAAAAGCATTCCAAGAATTGAAAAACTACTTAACCACCCTACCTACACTAGCCGTGCCAACCAAGGGGGAACATTTAAAGGTTTATTTATCCGCATCACATCAAACAGTCAGCGGAGTCCTTATGGTTGAGCGCGGGGGCGTACAGACACCGATCTATTATATCAGAAAGGTTTTGAGAACTTCTGAAATCAATTACTCCATGACTGAGAAGTTAGTCTTAGTCCTAGTACATGCCTCCAGACGGTTGCGCAGATACTTTTAAGGGCATGATGTAGATGTCTTGACTAATTTCTCGTTACAGCAAATCCTACGCCGACCCGAGTTATCGGGGCGGATGACCCGGTGGGCAATTGAGTATGGAGTATTTTAGCTAACCTTAAAGCCGCGGTCCGCCATAAAAGGCCAAGTCATCGCGGATTTCATAACGGAGGTTCCCGTAGGAACTATGAAAGGGGATGAGGCACGTGAGGCAATAGAAGCGTAGCCCGCGGGAACACAAACCTTCTGGGAATTTTTCACAGACAGGAGTAGGTTTACTACTGATTAGCCTGAAAGGGGCAAAATTTACACGAGCCCTTAAAATGCTATTCCAGACATCCAATAATGAGACAGAATACGAAGGACTCCTCGCGGGGCTTCCTTGGGCAATAGAGAATGAGGCAAGACATGTTCGCGCGCATGTAGACTCATTGTTGGTGGCAAACCAGATCAATAAAATTTACGAGGCTAAAGGCCCAATCATGATCCGATACCTCAGCATCTGCATAAATTTGCTCAAAAGCTTCGCCTCGTGGGAGGTGATTCACATACCACGGAGCCAGAACAAGAAATCGGACGCGCTGAGCAAAATAGCCTCCAATTTCAGTGACCCAACGAAAGTCATCTACTTGGAGATGATTGAGAACCCATCAACCGAGATAACATAGGTCAATGTCACGCAACAGGAGGAACCTTAGATGACACCGATCCGCGAATACTTGAACGCGGGAATCTTACCTCCCGAGAGATCAAAGGCACATAAGCTCCAAGCTAAAGTTGCGCAGTACCAACTTCAGGACGGAATACTATACCGGAGATCATTCTTGGGTCCGCTATTGCGTTGCGTGGATCGCGCGGAAGCCAACTACGTGATTAGAGAAATCCACTTTAGAATTTGTGAAATACACGCCGGTCCACGCGCAGTGGTAGCCAAACTAATGAACGCCGGCTATTATTGGCCAGGGATGCATGTGGACGCCACGGAGAAATTGCGAAAGTTGCCAAAAACATGCGCCAATGGTGCATAGGCAAAAAACAACCTCATTCCGGTGTCGGTGACATGGTCCTTCCAGAAGTGGGGTATCGATTTAGTGGGTCCATTCCGAGACACACCAGGGCATATAAAATTCTGGGTAGTATGCATCGACTACTTTACCAAGTGGGTAGAGGCGAAACCCTTGGCTACCATCACAACGACCAACATCAAAAAGTTCATCTGGGAACACATAATTTGCCGTTTCGGCGTGCCGCTTTACATTGTCAGCGATAATGGGAGACAATTCGCAGACAGATCTATACAAGAATGGTGCGCGGAGCTACAAATAGTGTAAGTATTCACTTCTGTGGCACATCCACAGGGGAATGGACAAGTAGAGCGGGCCAATAGAAGTATAGTGGAAGGAATAAAAACACGACTAGAAGGGGAAGGCATATCTTGGCTAGAAGAGCTCCCGCACGTCCTATGGGCACATCGGACAATGCCAAAAAGTAGCAACGGAGAAACCCCTTTCAGCCTGACGTACGGAACAGAAGCCATGATACCAGCGGAGATAGAAATACCGACCGCGCGGCGATTAAATACAGAGGGAAAAGAAAACGAAGCATAACTAAGACTCCACTTGGATATACTGGAAGTGCGTAGAGAGGCTGCGATCATCAATGAGGCAAGATACAAGCATAAATTGGAAAAAACATACAACAAAAGGGTCCATGAGTATTCCTTCAAAGAGGGAAAATATGTATTAAGAAGCAACCAGGCAAGCCGCGCGGAAAACATAGGAAAGCTGGGTCCGACATGGGAAGGCCCATACATGATCCGCAAAGTATTGGGAAAAGGCGCCTACACACTCAAGCAGTTGGATGGTAAGGAGGTGCCTAGAACCTGGAACGCAGCGCAACTGCGAAAATGCTACATGTGAACAAAGAATTGTAGTCATGTGACGCCTGGTTGTAAGAGCAACTTTTTTATGTTTTTAATGAAAAGAATCGCATTTATGAGTTAACATATATTTATCATGATGTATTCATACATGCCGCCTAAAATAACGGCGCCGGATAAGACCTAAAATCTTTGCCCCTAACGGCAAAGCCCACGGTATTACACGCCGCCTGGGACACAGGTGCGCGCATAAGACCTAAAGTCTTTGCCCCTAACGGCAAAGCCCATGGCATTACACGCCTCCTGAGACACAGGCACGCATAAGACCTAAAGTCTTTGCCCCTAACGGCAAAGCCCACGACATTACACGCTGCCAGAGACGCAGGCGCGCGCATAAGACCTAATGTCTTTGCCCCTAATAGCAAAGCCCACGGCATTACACGCCGCCTGAGACACAGGCGCGCGCATAAGACCTAAAGTCTTTGCCCCTAACGGCAAAGCCCACAACATTACACGCCGCCTGAGACACAGACGTGCGCATAAGACAGTCTTTGCCCCTAACGGCAAAGACCACGGCATCGCATCCCGCCTGAGACACAGGCGCAAACATAAGAAACATACAAGCACATAACCATAAATATAAAAGTGCATAAATTTTTCCAAAGTCAAAAGGGAGGTGGCACGCAGGCCAAAGGAACGCGGCACACAGGCCGGTAGAGTATCAAATAAACAAGGCCCAAAGGTCAAACACAGCGCGCAAGCCGGGTAAAAGGAAGACTAAGCATTACCAGTATCACCACCACTGACACCCTCACCATCACCCCCCCATCCTCCTCCTCATCATCACCATGACGCGAAGTATCGACTTCCTCCCCTTCAGCAAACATGGCCCGCAGGAAAGACAGGTCATCATTATTGGCAAAATCGGCAACAACTTTGACAATAGAAAAAGACATGTTATCAAACTCCGCATATTTCTCGTCAAGACCTTCTTAGCAGTTCACATCATGTAAAGCAAAACAGGTCCTGGGAGTCCTTCCTCCGCAAAGCGATAACCCTCGTCGAAACCCTGCTGACGACCAAGAAATTTGTTAGCAGTGAGCAACTCCGAGATCACTTGTTGGAACTCAGAACATCCCTTGACCAACTCAACGGTTTGCGGGATACACTCTGCGAGCAACCAACGCCGGTCTACACGAAGCTTCTGAATGTCTTCCTCCATTGTTATCCTGTGCGCGACCTCATTGTCCCGACCTTCAAGGACATCTTTAAGTTGAGCGCGAAGGTCGGTTATCTCGGCATCCTGGGAAGCAATTTCCGTATCCTTCAGGGCTAACCTTTCAAGATGTTCCTGATTAGCCGTCTCCAGGACGCCCACGCGAGCCATTGCTTGGCGCCCGGACTCCATTGCCTGGGAAAGTTTTAAATTGGAGGCATCACAGGCAGTTTTCCAGTCCGCGGTCGCTTTAAGGTGTAGTTCCCGGGCGGGCGCAACCTCTTCCTTAGTAAAAGACAACTCCCACTCCAACTTCCTGACCTTCTCAACACTCTGCCACCTCTCTTCCACCTCATGCTTAAGGTCCTCATAACCGGCCCGCTAGGCATGAAGAACTTCCCAATCCCTTAATAGTTCCGATATAGAAGATACAGTACCGGCAACGTCCCTGGAAACTTGATTTTTCAAATGCTCGCGAGGGCGGCTCCTCTGAAACAGGCGCTCGGCAGGAGGAAGGGATAGCCGAATAAAACTATTACAAACAGCGGGATCCGTCAGGCGGGAGCCCTGAGTGAGCCGCCAGTTGGGAACATGAATAAGGTCCGCTGACAGAGTCTCCTCCCTAGAAGTTTGGACCGCTGTAATACCGGAGCCCAAGGTCGATGGAGGAACATTAGGTTTGGTGGGCACAGGGTCTTCCAAATCCACAATTTGGGGGCCGCCAGGGGCGACCCCAGAAGCTTCATCAACCAGAGGGTCAGGAATATTGGTCTGTGATTGACGGGGAGGAGAAGGTTTAGGGAGAGTTTCTTGATGTTTTTAGGGCATGTTTTTCACCCTGCTTTCATATGCGCGCGCCTCGTTTTATTTTTTTATGTTGCAGAAGAGTTTGGTTTTATTGAGTTGTTATTCTCGACAAATCGCGCAAATTTAGTTGTTGTTGACGTGGAGTTGGATTCAGAAGAGCGGGAAGGACTCGGTCCTGTTTTGTTTTGTTTTGATGAGGCGTATGATGTTGCGGCGGCGTGGAATCGTTTAGGTAGTGTTGTGGTATCTTGGCTTGTTGGTTTCAAGGTATTTTTCTAAATTTGTTTCTTTCTTTCAGGCGTGGGCACATAAAAACTTGTAATTGTAGTACGTATACATGAAAATAATATTTTAATAAAAGTTTAGATGGAATAAAAAGGTAGAGAAAACCAGAAGATAATAACTGCCTGCGTATATGAAGGGGAACTGGCCTACATTTGCAAGGTACCCCAGAAAGAAAGGAGTCTACCTCATACTAAAATGTTGCAGTTGCAGTTGCAGATGCATCTCATCAAATGTCATATGACCATCTCTCGCACTATTCCCCAGTCAGTCTGCCACACACTTCACTATTTACTCTTTCCATTTATGGAATGTACGTTTATTAAAAACTAATTAATATATATTCACTATTTAAATTAAATGAATATGGTCAAACCTCACCTCTATGATCCATAAAAAATAATAAATGGAAAGTTTGATTATTTGTTAATTTACAACATCCGTGGTAGAGATATTAACAGACAGAAATAGTTTTATTACGAGCTTAAGTTTGACACAATATTTTAAGAGTTAAATACACGGATGATCTCTGTGTTGTGTTTAAATTTTAGATTTGTTTTCTAAATTTTAAAAATTACATTTTCAGTCTCAAAATTATACAAAAAGTCATAAATGTAACATGTTTGGTAACTGAAATGAATAATAGTTAATTTTTTTATTAAATATTTTAAAAATGATCAAAATACCCCTAGATTAAAAAATAAAAAATATATAAATTAAAATAACCTATATTTATACCTCTAGTTCTCAGGCGGCACCACCACTATTTTTTATATTTTTGATTTTTAATCTTGGGGTATTTTGGTCATTTTCAAAATATCTAACAAAAAAGTTAACCGTCATCCACTCCCAGGGACAAAACATGTTACGTTTTGCATAATTTGAGATTGAAATGTAATTTTATAAACTTATGGACCAAATCCAAAATTTAGAAATAACACAGGATCCATCCGTGTACTTAACTCCTATTTTAAGTAATTATTGTCAATATAGAAAAGTTAAGGTAAAGAAGATTTGAGTTTAATTAGAAAGCTTATATAGCTAGAAAATTTACACCCTAAATTAATTTCAATAAAATAATGTTTTATATACTCTTATAATTGTTTCATTTAGTTTAGACAGTTTAATTACATATGAGAATTTTTATAACAATAAAATAATATTAAAACTTAAGTAGTTTTTTTTTTGGGTTAAAAAGAAGTTTAAATAACTTACAAAAACAACATTGGAACTTTATTATGATTTCATGATTTTATCCTTGTTTAATAGATAAATAGTCCATAGCCACCCCTATTTTTCTAGATTTGTCAGAAATGGTCCTCACTAGTTATCTAAAGTTACTTCGTTTATTCATGTTAACCCTTGTTAATACATTAAATCTCATATAAATTATAATTTTCTTATCGTGTACATTTCAACTTCAACACATAATATTGTAATTAAATGAAGTTAACTAGTTATTGAAGTATAATTTAAAATATGCAAAACACTTGTGAGGATCTCGTTCAATTTAACAAATTGATTGGAACCAAATCAAACCCTCAAACTAATATGTAACAGTTATCTTGTTAATCCAACGGTATCATTGTAGTTTCTTTTATCTCTTAAACTACGATTATTTATGACGGTTCCGTTAACTAAGAGTATCCGGTATACTTTTTTTCATCATCTCAAGTGAAAAATATCACACCAACTATCACACCACAAGGGGGTGGTATATCACTCAAGTGATAATAATCACACCCAATCAACCAATGTCACCTCACCACCCACTCCCTCATGCTTTGTTCTTCTCCCGTGATTTTTTTCACGCCAAAAAACTACACCACAAGGGGGTGGTGTATCACTCAAGTGATAGTACCACATTGGTGCCACCTAGGATCACGGGAGATGATAATGAAGATACCCCTTACTCTAATGTCACGAAAAATCTAAGACTAGGAGTTTAGAACGTATATTCAATATCATAATTACTTCTTTTTAAATAAAAATGAATATGTAAGTTTACTTGATATATATAGTTAAAATAAAAGGGGCAATTACATATATCCCATTCTAAACCTTTTTAATTACATATTTATCCAAGCTAAAATCAAAATTGCATATATACCCTCCCAAAAAACCAAAATTGTATATATCCCCTCCTCAAAAACCAAAATTGCATATATCCTATATCTTAATAAAAAAAAATTCAAATTTACCAATTTTTATTTATTTTATTAAAAATAAATTATAGAGTTACTATTTTACCCTTATTTTTACTAAAACATTAAAATTTCCCAAATTTTAATATTTACTCATTTTTAGCTAGTTTTTCTTGTCCGCTTTACATTTTTTTTGTTTTTCTAGTTTTTTTTATTATGTTTCGCTAGTTAGTTTTTTAATTTCTAAAAAAAAGTATATATTTTGCATTCTTATTAATTTTTTTTATGCACTTTTTCATTATTTTTTTCATCTGTCTCTAATCTACTCTTATTTATCACTTACTTTTGGAGTAGAGCCAAAAAAAGACATAAATGTTGGCATTGTAGGTATGATTACCATGACAAAGCATGCAAAACTCCCGCATCTCAACATCGACCATCAACAATTAAAAAGGGATGAGGAAATAATACAAAAGCTCGTGAAAGTAACTAATCAAAGTCGAGCAATTGATTATTTAGTACCATAATAGCTCAAAACTTTGGCATTTGTTTTTGTATTTTGAAGATTGCGACGTCGATTTTGGTGATTGTTTTATGTCATGATTTTATGGTACCGCAATGAATTAAAACTTTATTATTTGTTTTTCATTTTGATGATTGTTACTCGTATTTTTTATGATTGTTACTCCAAAAAACTAGTGATAAAAAAGTATACTAAACATTGACGGAAAAACAATAAAAAAACGCAAAAAAGAATTTTTTTTTTTAAATTAAAAAACTCATTAACGAAACATAATAAAATACCGAAAAAAATTAAAAAGACAAAAAAAGTTGGGAAAATATAAAAATATGGGAAATTTTAAACCTTTAGTAAAAATAAGAGTAAAATTGTCATTCTATAATTTATTTTTAATAAAATAAGTCAAAATGGGTAAATTTGAAAATTTTCTTATTAAGAGAGGAGATATATGTAATTTTATTTTTGGGGGAGTGGATATATGCAATTTTAGTTTTGGGTTAGGTAAATATGCAATTAAGAAGGTGTAGAGGGGATATATGCAATTCTTCCAAAATAAAATAACCAATATAAGAAATAAAATTACCTTCTCTGTAAAAAAAAAGGTAATATACGATCTAATAAACGGTTTAATTAAAAAAAGTATATGTGACTTAAAATACCTTTTTTATAAAATAAATAAATTTATAAACTACAATGAAGCTAGTATTTTTCAAGTATTGTTACTAGGAAAGAGCAAAAAAATAAAAATTAAAATAAAGTCCATATTTTATTTATTAAAATGTTATGTTTTAGTATAATAAATTGATTTTTTTGTTAAACCCTAAAATAGTAAATAACTGTCCGGAAAATTGGAATCGAATATGAGTTTTAAAATGAAATTAAAATATGGTTACTTTAATCAAATCATTTAGTAATAAGAATATAAAATTAAAAAGTGAGGGTCTCTTCTCGAGGTATGAGAAAACCCGGGGTAAAAAGCATGTCACATATGACGTCATGTTTTCTCTTTTTTCCTTTGAGGGGTAATGACGTGTGATGTCAGCAGGGGCAGAGGTTGAGTCTATGACACTTAGACACGTGTGATTAGTAATTACTCACTTTTGAACCACGAGGGTTTTACTCCCACTTTCAGATGGCAGACCATGTGAAACAAAGAAAAGGAACGCAGTGCAATTTATCGTTTTAGTTTAAAAAAAAAAACCATAAATACGGTATATTTTTAAATATATTTACCCTCATTTTTTCAGATAAAATGTTATTCTTTATAAACATGAAAATAAAAAAAAATTACAAATCTATATTAAATGTCTGTCTTCGTATATACAAACTTGACTTATTATATTATATTTTTAAAGAATCTCGGATTCTTAAAAAAACACTTCACATACTTGAAAAAATTTCAAATAAGTGAAAAAATAAAATAAAATATGTTTTGGAGAAAAATCTAACTAATCATGAAAATGAAGTAAATACATAAATTTTACTCACGATTTTGTTGGTTATAGAGTTATGTCTGGCGTGCGAGTTAACCTATAAATATTCGTAACCAGTTTTAACATTGCCCGCGCGTTGCGACGGCTAGGTTGTGAGCAGGGGGGGAATTCAGCTTACTGGGAGGGGGTGGACAGACACCCCGTAAGCCAGTCAGTTATCCATTAAAAACTTTTAAAATTTGTTTAATTTAAGCTAATTCCGAAAGGGGAAGGGTACACTAGAAAACAAAATTAAGGGTAAGAAGACACTGTAAAACAAAATTAAGGACAAGGACACACTTACAAAACAAAATGAAATATCAAAACCATATTTTGACTTTATTCACTGCAAATAAGAAAAACTGCTAGAAATTTCCATCATTTTGAATTTTTTTATATAAAACGTTGATTAAATATTTAGTTGAGAAATTATTTTTCTTATTTAGTTTATTTCTCAATGTTAATTTTATTACTTATTTGCTTAACTAATTTAAAATCTCTATTATAATAAAAGACTAAATAAATGAACACATGTCATCATCACATTTCACCTCACAAGTTTTTCCCTCTAAAACCACATTTACAACAACTATTCAATGTTTTCATATTTAGCTTAATTTTTTAATAGTTATTTTTTTAATTAAAATTAAGAAATTTATAAATATTTATTTTTAAAAGTGTATTATATTTTAAACTTTAATTTTTGTTTAAATGACGAGAATTTTTTTTAAAAAAAATATGTTTGGTTTCAATTCTAATTTATTAGTTTTAACTTTTTCATATTTAATTTTGAAATTTTAAATTAAAATTGTGTCGATATATTAATTAGTGCGGTTTTTAAATTTTGGAGTTTTAAAATTTGAATTTAAAACATGATATATTGTTGAAATTTAAAGTTTATTTTTATTTTTTTATTTTATTTTAAATGAGAGATTAAATGTAACATCTGTGCCTTTTCAGGCCCGACATATCAGGTACTCGGCCCATTAAACCTTATTTAACATGTTGCCATCATAGTCAATTGATACTTGGTAGCCCATAGAACAATACATTTCATAGTAAAAAAGGGACCAAATTCATTATTGGGCCATATATGGGCCCAATGGGCCAACCAAAGCCTGATAACAATCAAGAGAGAGTCCAATAACACAAAACAAAGTTATCATATCTTAAAACATGTAAAAACACTTTAAAAGACTCACGGTTTCATGAGTTAGGTCTTTTATAACACGAAACCCTTACTAACAACCAGTTTTGATCAAACCGACAACTGTTAACTAAACACGTATAACTTAACTTAATTCATGCATACATATCCTCTTTAGAAGCGTTTTAATATATGGAACGACTTTCGTGAAGAAAAGATTTGCTAAAAACGCTTAAAAAGATCAGAAAACGCATATACACACTATCGAGCCATGGCATAGGCTAAAATGACCCATGGAGTGTTGCGACCCAACCCAGCCCCCTTGGCTGCAAATTTGTGCAAGAAATCCCTCCTAATGTCTAGAATGTTCTTGTCTTGTTCCCAACTCCAAGAAAAATCAAAAAATGTCCTATTTCCTTAAATAAAACCCTAATCACCTAATATAAATAGATGCATTCATCTCTTATAATCTTCACACCAAATAAAAGCAAGAGAAACCCTCCCTTGGAGCCTAGAAGTCGTGGTTCCCCCCCCCCCCCCCCCCCCTTATCCTTGAAGTTTTCAAGCTTTCAAGTAAGTATCCAAGATCTAGTTAAATTCGTTTTCAATCTTTAATTCTGTCCTCCAACTTTAAATGATCATATCTCGGTCATAACTAAACTAAAATCCACGTTTTCTGCGTCAAAATCTAAGTTTAAAGAGTCTACTTTCCAAAGAATCTGACCGTGTAATTTTTTGATAAGTATAATTCATTCAAATCTCAAAAACAAAATCAAAGGTCAAGTCTGATTTTCTGGACAGAAACAAAGGTCGACTTCCTCGGCCTATATCTTTTTCATAACAAAGTATTTTGAGACAAACTCAGATTACACGATTAAGTTCGTCGAATCCTCTTTCCAACCATTCCAAATATACCCTCGTATGACTTCACAATCGCCAAAACAAAACCGGTGCGCAGATCTAGACCTTCTATTTTGCATTGCGATTTTCACCACCTTAGAGTCCGAACCAAGAGAAAGTTTCTTCATGAAAGTTGTAGATTACGGTCCAAAATAGGTCCATCAAGATTTTCAAGTCAGTCCGAGACCGTTTGATATTTTTAATAATTCGTTTTCTCAACAGCCGCAAATCTGCCAAATCTAATATTTATGGAAACTAAATCTTTCTAACTATTAACATATAAACCCTAATCTATAATCATGATTATAATCAAACTCCTATTATTTTTCATTTATAACCCTCCTACTATCATATGTTATCTATCGGTCCCTCAAAGTTTCATATTTACACTTTTAGTCCCTATACTTTTCAATGTTACCAAATGAACCCTCTTTACTGGAGGTCATGCTCTCGGTCTTGATCCTAGTACACATCCAACAAACAAATCTAACCCTATATCAAATCTAATCATGACTCTCTTGAATCGTTAGGGCATCAACTCTCAAGTAATCATCAGTCTTCATTAGATCATAGTCCCCTTTTTTCTTTATTCTTTGGGGCAGAACATGTAACAAGCAATAACAAAAAGATCTTTTTAGTACAATTCAAACAATTGGCAAAAGTTTTCATACTCGACGTTAAAACATTATTTAACTATGGACAACATGACTGCATAAACACGTTAAGGCCCTCTTTTTCAAACACATACACAATCATTAACTTGTTACAAGCCGATGGTAGTACAATTATAGCGCTATAGGTGTGACAAAACCACCCATCTTCCTGGTTAGGGGTTTGGGTGATTGAAATCCGACACATATGCTTAGGTTAACCCGTGGAGGGTTAAACCGGAGAGGGCATGTCATTAGGTTTGGTTGTGGCTTCATGTTGTGACGTTTTACTAATGTGAGTATGTGAAGTATTGCCATGAATTGTATACATCTTTCTATGTTTATTTTATAAAAACCTATGCATCTCACCAACTTTGTTAGTTGACTCGTTTTGTTACATATTTCAGGAAATACCGCGTAAGGATAAACTTTGGATTTGCTCACATAGGATGGTCTAGTTATCAATTGAAGAATTATGATTTATTTTAAAGTTGTTTTGTTTGAACAAGATTGTTATCTTTGGTTATTTTGAGACACATGTAATCAATTTAATGTTTATGAAATCTTAATAGAAATTTTCTTTATTGCCCTGTATTCTCTTATTCAATTTTGTCGCACTTCCGTGTTTCCGTCGCTGGCGGGGGTGTGACATTAAATATTAAAATTTAGCGAGATTTTCCGTATAATAGGCGAGATTTAAAAAAAAATTTAATTTTGATACGTAAATTTAATTACAAGTTAAATATTTATAAATATGTTACAACATCAAGGCTAAAGTTTTTATAAAAAAGACTGATAGAGTTTAAAAAACTAATAAAATTGAGAAACAACATATGCAAGAATATCGTTGACCAATTTGATTATCTTCGATTTATTTGACTCCATACTAACTTCAATCAGGTTTGCACCCTTTGTGATCTTTTTTAGAACGGTTTTGACTATTTTGTGTTTTCAGTCATTAAGGAAAAGAAACTATATTCTTTGTTGCATTTAGTGGGTGTATACAATTAAGTATTTTTCAAATTTGTAAATCATCATTGTAAGGTTTCATTTGACATGAAATTTAATGTATTATAAAAAATACACCACTTATGAATTGTATTTTTCATGTATTTTTTTGATATTTTGATTACTCTCATCCATATAATCTTAACATTTAATAAAATAGAAAAATTGCCAATACAATATCAAATTTGTATAAAAAGAGGTGTTAAAATATTTATCATTATAATCTTAACGTTTCACCCCGTGTAACACATGAGGTTAAAGTTAGTGATTAATAAAGTTAAATGGACTTTGTTAATCATTCGGTCAAAACACCTGTATAATTTCTTGTTTTATTTGACCCGACCTATTTTTGACCGACCCATATTTATCCACCCCTAGCAGAAATTTCTGAATCCGTCACTGGTTATGAACATTATTCGAAAATCACAAAAAAGTCACAATATTGTAAAAATGTATGTTAAGAGAAACATATAACATTTAAAAACTTAAAATATAAAATTTAACATTTTAATAATATTTATAAAAATTACTTAAAAAATAGAAAAAAGAAAAACAATTTAAGAATAATAAATAACAAAAAAGTTTAAAATTAAAAAAAAACCCTAAAACTAATAAAAAATAAAACAAAATAAGAGGCTTGAAAAGGTATATATATGTACCGGTTATTTAGTTGACGATCTTATACATTAAAAACTTTATACTAATTAGAAGCTATACAACTTAATTTAATGTCAATGTGGGGTTAGCTTACTTGATAGAAGCTCATGTCTCTTAGAGAATAGGTCCTAGGTTCTACCTGGCCAATTGAGTAGTTTAAAATTATTGGTGTAAAGTGTAATATGAGTAACATTTGCCGTTAAAAAAATAGCTTAATTTAGAGCTAATTACATAGATGATGCATGTGGTTTGGTCAAATTACGGATTTGGTCCATAACTTTGAGAAATTACGGATTTGATATTTGTTGCACTGATTGTCCATGAAGTGAATGAAGGTTAACATTTTATGGTAAGTGATGTGAAATGACTAAAATATGTTTAATAAAATAAAAAATATATATTAAAAAACCTAAGTATACCTTGTCTTCTTCATCACCCACCGACCTCTTGCCTGATACTTTGACCGACATTTAACCCAACCCCTTCCCCACCTATTTACTTCCGTGCCATGATGAAGCAATTAGAACCACCACTTATGGTCTCACCGCACCACCACCGTCACCACCAGATCCTCTTCTCAATCGCATCACCACTACCACTCCTACTCTCCAAATCTTTCACCGTCCGGTCAACACCCGGTCACCCACCAAACCCTCTTCCCTTGATCCTGACAAAATCACAAAATCCATCCAACCTTAAGTTAATATATAATAATAGATTTAATTCACATGTTCTGTTATAAACTATAAGGACATTTTGGGTATTTTTAAAATATTTATTGATTTATTAGGTTCATCTAGAATACGTAACTATTAATAAGTTTATAAGTTTTTTTAAATATGTTAATCGACCTACAATACATAAACAAGAAAAAAATATTTTGAGACCTCAGCGGTTCACAGCCTAGGGCCGGCCATGATTTTTCGATTTGTTTAGGAGAGCAATAAGAGTGTTAGAGCATTCAGTAAGAGTTTACATTTATTAGTACAACATTAAGATTTTGTGGTTATTTTAGATGTTGTAAAATTTTTAGTATTTAAAAAAATATCTTAATTTTAGAAAGTTAACATGTACACTTTTATTTTTCTTCCCAAAATCAAATATCACGTATTAATTATGCAACCACACGAGCAACACAAAAACGACCCATTTGTTGGTTTGTGACTAATTTTGTTTTGAACGACAACACCTAGATGTTGTAGGATAATTGGGTTTTCCAAGGGCAACACCTAGAACATCTAGGGCAGCCCACCCTAGAAGGAACTCCTTAACTGGGTAAACCCCCTGACCTGTCCACAAACCCCTTTTTTACTGTGATCTAGGTTTGTGACTAAATGGCGTCGTGAACCGGTTGTAGGACGCTGTGCATCAGAGGTTTCAGGGCCTCTTTTGATGTAAATTGAGAGCACATGGAATTGTTGCAATCTCATGACGTCATATGAGAATGCATAGTTAGGATCTGAGTGTGAGTGGTGTGAGCAAAAAGCGCATGCTACGTGGACGCCACCCAGAGGCGAACCTAGGTTAGAGGTATGGGGGTCGCTCGACCCCATGAATTTTTATTTTCTTTTGTTATATATGCGGTATAAAAAATTATTTGAGATTTTAAAATTTATAAGTATAAACCTATTATCAACTATTTAAAAATATAAAACTTAACTATTACAATACTCATTTAAACTAATAACTTAATTGGATTAAAAACTTAGCCCAATACCATTTAGTTAATCTATTGCCTATTTAAAATTTTAAACAATCAAACCCAATATCATTTAGTAAACCCTTCACGGCTTCACCCATTTAATTTTTTAAACAAATAAACCTAATCAAAATATCATTTAGCCGCAATCGATGATTCAATGTTCAAATTCAATTTCAATTGCAGCAATTGGCTTGTGAGTGACTGGCAATTCCTCTTCGATTTGTCAGATGGCAATTCGACAAATCGGTGATCCCTCTTGGGCCCCTTCGAATTCAGATTTTAGTGCAATTAGCAAATAACAATCTCATTTTCTCAGCCCTGCGATTTCATCTTTTAACTTTTTAGGTAAAATTTGATAATGTGTATATTTTGATTATTTGATTAGGAATATGAGTATCGAAAGTTCTTTTAAAAGAAAATTTGGATCTTCTTCTTTTTCTAAGACTCCGGAATCTATTGATTTGGCCTTTTTATTTTTAATATGTGACCTAACCCGATCTGAACTGAAAAAAATTAATATTTACCGATATACAATCGATCCCCAAAAATTTCCGACCCCATGAATTTTTTTTTTGGGGCCGCCACTGGCGTCACCTCATCTACCCAGATTTCTCACACGACTCTCACATGAAAGGGGTATATCCGCGTGAGTGTGGGTGGTGTTCCACGCGGTTAATGTAAGACACAATTTATTATGTGACTCTTATAATCATTTATCTAATTATTAAATGATCAAATTATTTATTTATTTATTATTAACCTATGGCTAGTAATTAGTTGATGGGTCTAATTACTCTTAATAGGCCACTAATGGGTTTCCCCTTGGGTGTACATATATATAGAGAGATAATTAGAGGGAATTGATTAATGATCATTCAATTACCATCACCACTAAATCGTCCCTCTCTCTCCAAAACCGTGAGCTCTCAACGATCTCACCTAAGTCATCCTAATCGTACACCCTAAACGGGAACCCGATCCAGACCAGAAATCATGACGTCTTCCTTATCATCGGTGAACTCAGAATGTATGATTTACTTTATTGTTTTCCCTTATCATGTTCAAGAACTGATCAACAGTTAACGCCATTCACGGGGTAGTGTGATACATACTCTTTTTTAATTTACATTTAATATATTAAATATAATAATATATTAAGCAGTTGTCAACTTAGCTGAACCAATTTCCATTTCAATTGTCAAGTACTTGGCTGATTGGCTCTACTTGTTTAAAACTATAACTTAAATAAATAGTTATATGGACATGGACTCCCACGCTTATCATTCATGATCCGACCCGTCCTTAGATCCGGATCCAGAATGAGAGTAACACGGGTTACTTTATTCCTTGGTTTCTGTTTTACAGCCTTTTCAGTGATTCCTTTACTTCCCAACATTCAAATCGACTGTTCCTTAAATCAATATATGTGTTTACAATTTTCAATTAATTTACAGAAAATCGTATACTATTTTTAATATATTTATATGATAATGTACATGAAATACGTCAACAAAAATTTATGTATTCATTTTATATTTACAGTTTTAAGTATTATAATTACATATAACTATATGTCCGGATGTCTATTTCTTTTTTTATCTTTCAATTTTTAACATAAAATATCCATTATCCATTATAATTAAAATATTTTTTTAACTTATAAAAAATAGTCGGGCTAAACAGGTCAACATGCTAGGAACCAGGCATGTTGACCCAAACACAACCGTTTTAGCTAAATGTGTTGGCGGGTTCCACTCGAAACTAACCAGAACCCGTTTAGATTACAGGTAAAATATGTAAATTTCGTGTTATGTTCGTGTAATGTTTTCATGTTATGTCAGACATTCACACCTCTAATAATAGTCAAACATGACTTTTTTTTTTTTGAAAAATAAATTAGAAACATGGAAAATTTAAATAAGAAAAAAAAAGCTAACAATGTAAAAATTAGGTATTTTATGTGCTTCCATTGGAAACAAAATCGAAAAGAAAATGACTTAAGAGAACAACCAACAGTCTTTTAACCGTTTATTTAAACATACAACTGTCAAGTGTCAATACTACAAATCTTTATCAATATGACTTTATTACCCCTGTTAACTGAACCTTTACATAACCTGAACCTCTTGTCATTCCAAATTACTTTATTACCCCTGCTAACTTAGTCTACGAGCCTAATACCCTATCAATTTACAAAGGGTAAAAATGTCTAATTCTATCATATCCCACAAAAAGAAAGAAATCTGACTGGTATTTAACCAACTAAGCCACCTTCATGCCCAAAGCAAATGTAATATTAATCTGCAAAATTCACCAAGAAAGTGACTAGTGAGAAACAAATCAAATCCTAGGGAAAAATATTAACACAAAAGTACATTATTAATCAACTCTAATTATACCGATTCGTGAGGGTTGCGTTTCTGCATAGAATCGAAGCATCCCGATAGCAAGAGAGTTAACAAATTCTGTTAAATAAAAAAATGAGACGAATCAAATCCGTGATCAAGTTTTTGTACTTGACATTTCATTACAAATATTTCATCATTCTTGTGAAAATGCAAAAAGAAAGCAATATATTTTGCAAGAATGAGTGAATTTAAACAAAATACAAATATGTACATGCAAAAAGAGCAATCACACTAATCATTTTGTCCTCCAATATTTTGCATTCTTGGAAAAGTTTTCTTTCATTTTATTTTTTATTTTTCTTTTGCATTTTTGCAGTAACATTAGTTTCTTTTGAACAAAAAAGTCAACTGTTAATTGGTCAAGATTGAAATGATTCTAAAGAAAACCAAAGGGTCAACCTTTTCTTGGACTTTGGCATATCGATCAATGTCAGTCAACGATAACCACAAGTTGGAAAATTAGGTATTCTTGAATTCTTCATTTTTTGTCAATAAAATGCATGCCCTGCTAAGAGAACATGAACATTTTTAATATAACAATCCCTTAAAAAAGCTTAATTGTAAGATTATTATTTAACAGTTAAACAAGAACAAGAACTTACAATGCTAACATCTCAATATCTATGCAAATATGGTAATAGCTCTTCAACCTCAATCCTTGAAGAACAACTTGTGTTTTTCTTGATCTTGCAACGGTTTATTGACTCTACTTCCGCTATAAATATGCTATACACGGGCCTATGATCTGAAAATCTAGACTCCCCACGAACATAAGACATTTGATGAAGTCCTCGACCATACCACAAGATACGATCACACCTTTATTAATAAAAATCACTTGTCAATACCATCCATTATTCCACAAAACAAATACCACTTTCTTAGTATTGGCAATACCACTAACTATGCATATAGATAGACTAGGTATGCGCATATTGTGGTTGAAAATCATGTATATGTTGGTAACATAATATAGTTTTCTTAAATGAATATTTGAAAGAAAAAAGAAAGACATACCATGCTGGAGTTCTTTTCTTTTCTTTCGGATGCATATCATTGCATGCATATATATCTGAATTATTTGAATATTTGTAGGTGGGAGGGAAATATATCCTGCCTTCATTCCATCCATTGAATACACGCCCGCTTCTTTGCTCAATCCGAAGCTGTAAACAGATAAATAGACAATTACAAGAAAATGTCACTGGAGATCGAAAAACATAATATATACATAAAACACAGTGTCATATAAAAACAGCTTACCTGGTCATTTTCCAATAAAGCCCTCCAATCGTGTGCCTCAACAAGAGCCTTTGCAGACCGGTAAGAGAGGGCAATCCGGTAATTTAAGTCACCAAGCCATATTACTCGACTACATTCAAGCAAACATGACTTTAAGAATCAAAATTTTGAAAACATTATAGTTTGAAATAGTAAGAACTTGGCCTCACTCATGATCAAGAATAGTTTGAGGAGATTTTTCGTCTCTGCTTCCTTGAACTCTTGGAAACCAAGTTTTTCTAAGGATTTCCATGACGTCAGCATTTCTTCTCAGTTCATCCCCTTCCTTTTGACCAGAAGTTAAGTGACTACATATGAAGCAAAAGCTTGTTTGGTGCAGCGACATACTAATTGAGATCGAACCCTAAAATTATGTCATAATATCAATTAATAATTGTACAGAAAAAAATTATTCTAGAGGTGGCAAGATGGGCGGGTTGGGTAACGAGTCAAAACAATTTTTCGTCCGTTTAAAATTAAGAAAAACTAATCTGATGATTTTGATTATAGAGGGAATATTATTACAATAATCATCTAAATCTTGGGGTAAAACGATTTAGGAGGTTGACTTTTGGACAACTGTCAACCTGTCTGACCCGTTTCCTTCTTAGCTAAGTTTGTTGATTTGACCCATTGACCCGTTTGAGATATGAAACAACCCATGCATAATAAAATGGATTGAAAGCGCCACCACTATTAAATAATTTAAAGAACCCCCCTCTCCCCTGACTTTCTAACTCCAACGGCTGGGAATAAAGTTTTTACCTTGTTTCCAAGATAGCCCATCAATCCTCGACCAACACATGACACTTTCATGTTCCGAACATGGTCTCTAAGATCACTCTTTATCCATAATGTGAGATAAATACCGACCATTTGCTTACTTGCAACCAAACAGTATCTAGACTTCTCGGGCTTTTTACCACCCATAGATTCACAATACTCTGCTTCTGGGTCATGTATACTATCGGGTGAATCATCTGGCCCATTGTCTTCATCTGAAGGCATAAAATTCGGGTCATAACCGTTGGCCCTGCTCCTGAACACAATCCGGTCTGAGCCACTGTATCCACGCTCGAGTCGCGGTTGTGACATAGCGTTGTCATTCTTTGTTATCCTCATGCTACGGCTCAATGACTGAAACGAGCCAGAGTTTAAAAAAGACCGAGTTTTTTCTGTTTTTGATTCTTCAAAATCTGAATCTAATTCCAAATTTGGATCAAAACTTGTGCCCGGAAGACTGTTTAGTGTCCTTCTAATGTGTGCTAACCACTTTTTAGCCGGCCCGTTGTCTTCCGTGCCCAGCACATTTCCAGCATTTAAAGGGACAATTTCTTGAAACCTGATTTTATAAAAATGGTGTCAAATTTAACATGTTTAGTAAGATCAAGATTCAATGTGTACACAAAATAAACTCACCCAAGAACATAAATGTCAGCAGGAGGAGAAGTATGTAACCAATCTTCAAGATTTAAAGAACCTGTTGGAGATTTTCCAGCCACATTCCATGTAGCTACAAAGATCCTATTGCAATATTATAAGGAAAAAAATAATCCAATAAGAAAAACATGAAATATCTTAAATTGCAGTTATAAAGAGGTAAAACTACAGGGTTTGCAACCAGTCTCTTGACAAAGAGAATGCCATGGTCCACCGTTGGGCCCAATATGTTTCGTTATTCGTTTTAAACATTTCCCTCATTTACTAATATTTTACTTATTTTTAACGTATTTTACTATTTTTCACGAAAATGTAATTTCGGTATACTAAAGTCTCTCAACTTGTAAAAAATACACGAAAAAGTCCCTCGTTAAACTAATTTTTGTATATTAAAGTCACTAAAATTGTCTAGAGCGCATGTACTTGTGATTTTTTTTAAATAATAACTTGTCAACTTTTAAATTGGTCATCTTATTTTGACCAATTTAAGAGTTAACAAATCATTATTTTAAAAAAATTTCAAAAGTAGACATTTTAGAGACTTTAATATATAAAAATTAGTTTAGTGACTTTTTCGCGTATTTTGGGTTAACAAGTCATTGTTTTAACCAATTTAAGAGTGACAAGTTTAGGCTAAATTCCTTGAAACAAACCTATAATCATCGACTTCCCGCACGTGAGCAGCATGCTTCTTGCTTGATCTCTCTGTTCAACAACACAAAGGGTGAGATTTGAGGCAGATCAAGAAGACATAAAAGGTAAAACAAAAATATGGGTAAAATATTATTCTTTTTTCAACCACTTATTCTAAAACAAGTGGGGTCTCTATATTACAATGTGGTGGTCCTAAAGTCTGAAAATGCACCTCTTCTTATGTTTTTGTTGATGATGCACACTTCTCTCTCATTGAAATCATTATCTGAAAAGGGTAAGTTGTTAAAAGCTGTATAATTTCCACTGTATTACATCAAGATTCAAGACCACAAGTAATCCAACAAAAATGTTGTGGCCTGTGGGCCATCCCACCTAAAAAAAGGATTAAAATTAGGTAAAAAAAAACTATTGGAGATCACACAGAAGCAAGAAAACAAAGAACAGATATTGAGCTACAAAAATATGGGTTGGTATGGCCTCAAATTGATCAAGATTCAATAATAAAGCAGTAGCAAGTCAATTCATGTCCCCTAAAGACAAATCAAATACAAAACCCAAAATTCCCAAATAGTTTAAAACCCTAAAATTGATTTAAACTGTGCAGAAATTGAGTAATCACCTTCATGGCTGAAATCATCTGCATGGAAATCTTCAGCTTTGTTCTTGACATTAAACCATTTCTTGAGTGTTTTTGGCAATGAAACCTTCACCATTCATAACCAACAAACATAAAGTCAAAATCTTTAACCAATTCAAGAACACAATTGAAGAATTTAAGACAAAAAAATGCCAAAAAAAAAACCTTGTTTTTCTTGCAGTTTTCACCTCTCATTGTTCCAAGACTCTAAATGCATAAATACCCACCAATTAATTTACAAGAAAGTTAAGGAATTGAGTCTTGAAATGGTAAAAATTGAATCTTTTTTTGAGGAATTGAAGTGAATGTATCTGAAATTGAAGAATGTGATCATTTCTGAGCGTTTGTTGCGTACACAAGAAACATAGCGAGAAAAGAGACAAAGAAACAAAGGGGAAAACTCAAGAATATATCACAACTTATACAAAGAGATACACACACATGTATGTACGTATAGAGAGAGAATGAAAAGGACAATGTAGAGAGAGAGGGTGTGCAACAGTGAGATGGTATTCTGGACTGCTAAAAACTTGCAATGGGTATAAGAAAGAATCAAATACAAAGGAATAAAGTGTGTGTGTGTGTGTTTTGTTAACTTCAGATATCAAGAACTTTGACTACAAATTGAGGGATGACACTCAATTATCTGAGAGTCCAACAAGAGGGCTACCACCAACATCTACGAGAGATGGGGGAGCTTGCTTGTGGGTTACCTCGAAAAATTAAATATTTACGTGTAAACATAACTATTTAATAAACTTTGTTAAAAAATGCAATTTTTAAAAGTAAATATATATAGTATGTTATTACAATAACAAGTGGACAATAATTGTTTTTAAAATGCACATCCAAAACACCTTCACATCAACTGCTTTGTGGTTGGAAAGATGAATACTTTTAGTAGAAATCTGAGGTTGGATGTTGACCCACTCTCTTGGCTAAGGTTGACACGATTTATCTCTTCATATTGACTAAGAGACACACTAGTGTTGGACCCCTAAAGGGTGGGTATTGAGAATTTTGAATTTTTTTACAAATCACTAAGCCTTGAGTTTAGATTACATGAAAGCATAGAACACTCTTAGTCTCGTCAAAGGGGAAATTTAGTGATCCGACTCGGCATACAAGTATTTGATAGCAAGTAGAGAGAACAAGCGAGCGAACCGAGTGTTAGAGTGAATGCGTACATGTAGGTTGGTGGGATATATTTATAGGGGAGTGTTCAATTCAGAACACTAAATATTACGAGAACATGCAGAACAAAACGAATCATTCACTTTTTCAATTTTAAAAAGTTTTAAAATATAAGAAAATGATATAAATGTAATGTTTATTCGTTTTTCATGAAATTCAAACAAAAAAATAAGAAAAAATTTCGTTTATATATATACCTACACATGTGTAGGTTTTTTACGTACACATGTGTAATTCATCTGTAGGTTTTTTTACCTACACATAACCTATACATGTGTATGAAACTTTTAAATATATAAAATCATATGAAAAAACTAGTTTAATGGTTTTTATGTACATAAAAATACATATTTGTATGTAAGAAGTGTAAAATTTTAATTTTTTTTGTCATGGATCAAAAAATTAAATGATTTAGGTTTGTTTCCTCTCTTCTCGCAAATTTTTCTTGTTCTGAAATGAACTTCCCTCATAAGCAATGGTTTATTAATGGTATTTAACTATTTATTATAGATGTGTCATTCCGGTGAGGAATGTCTTTGTTGTGTCACTTGGGTTATTGTAGGTGTACGCCTTCACTCATGTTCTCTTGTATCATGTATAATGTACTACTCTTGACTAACATTGTTTCTGTCACGTCACCTTTTGTTAGATGCCATTTATGATTGGCCATTCCTTATGTCTAGATAATATTACTATCCGGTAGTTAGGAATAAATTCCATGTGTCAGTTAGATACTTCGTTCCTGTCTTTTACTTCGCCTCTTTCTAAAGTTTCAGACCATTGAACAATCATTCAAGGCTAATCCGTATTGTTAGGAATGGTTTGGATGTCTTACATTGTTAATACGTGGGGCTATCATCCGGCTGCGCTTGTATTACAATGTTGTCCTTGGATTTGGACATAAAGTCCATCTTAGATTCATTGAACTTAATAGAGCTCGATTTGTTTCGAGCCCTATGTCTAAAGATCGAGCCATAAGTAATTTTACAAGCTCGACTTGACTCGTTTATTATTTAACTATTTTTTATTTCTATATATATAACTTTAACTATATAATAATATAAGACCATCCGTAGTGGTTTCACATTCACGCCCACCACGTCACCGCAACATCAACATGGGGTCAATCACTAAATCAAATCACTAAGGTGCGTAGTGGCGTCACTATCCACACACACATATATATACATAACACACACAAGCCAAGCCAAGCCCCCAACGCCCGTTAATACACTCACGCCTCCCTAGGGGGCGGTGTTCCACGCCCATGAAAGGGCCAGGTGAATCACGACCCCTCTCCACGCCCATTTACACATAGTCTAATATATTATTTAGAGAGAGAGAAAGAAGGAGAAGGGGGATCATAAACTGTGATAGACTCTTTTTTATATATGTTTTAGCCATTACAACCTATTTTAGTTTAGCTAGTTTAAATTTCTTGACATATAAAAACTATGATATAATCTAAATGTATAAACCATTTTATGTCAATTTATCATCTCTATAAAACCAATAAAATTTACATGATCACTAAAATATTTCCAATAAAATTGTAGATCTATTTTATTTTAAAACAAACAATACAAAAATGTTTTTACCAAGAAATTTGTCTCTAAATAGCAAACTCGATGAAATGGTCCCAATTTGAGATCTCTTAGGGTTCGTGTTTTTTTGCACATTGCTTTTGTTTAAAAATCGAGATTTATACTTTTTATGTTCCTATTTTAAGTTACATCCATATGTAATAATTATAAAACATATGGTTGTGGTTAATTATTCTTTTTAATTGTTTCTTATTTAAAACTTTCAAATGGTTAACTAATAATCGAAGTTGCTCATCTCAACCAAAGACACAAACCATAAGAATCACGCGAAAATGTGTTTTAAAGGTTGTTATAAAGAATAAATTTCTTAACATATTAAGCATCCATGACCGATGAAGTTGCTCCAAACACTCATGAGTGTTGCATAGAGAAATAATGTTGAGCCAATTGCTGAATGCACCTATACAGTAAAGGCAAGTTCAATATAATAGATTTTCATATATATACAAGGGGTTGCTGGCTCACATATACAAGTAGCGAATGGGGTGACAGGCACCACGCTACCGTCTACGCAATATAAATCACAGAAGAAAAAAAAACTTTGATTAAGTTTCATAAGATCCCTTATAACACCATACCGAGAAAAAGTCAGAGACTAATCATACACTTAATGTTTTTTTTATGTAATGAAATTTTATTCATATAATTTTATAATTTTATTAATATTAAATTTAATATAGTATTTAATGCTCACTTGGGTATTTCCTTGCTAAGTGAGAAGCCCACAAAGCTGACGTGGCGCCCACATGGCAGAAAAGACATTCTCACTTGGGAGAGCCAAGTGGGAGTATACCACATGCCCTTACATATTACTTTTTTTTATTTTATTATATGGATCCAAAAAGAGTAAACCAACATTTTCACCATATCCATAAAATGAAATTAAAAAAAAATGGCATGTAAACCTGGTAATTAACCAAGATTGAAACAACACGTGAAACTCGAGTGATTTTAATGAGACAAAAAAAGTTTGAGTGGGTTATTATTACGGGAAATTTAAAACACTTATAAAACTTCTAAAATCAACTTTTTAAACCTCAGGGGCTAACATGTAATATTTCATACTTTAACTAAAAAAACAACCTTTTTTCTTTTACTTATGCCCCTCATCTCTTTCATCTTTTGCACTAAGACCCCTCTACTTCCTTTTCCTTCATTTCGGAGTCCTAACCTTTCAACTATTACTCCGTTGTTGGTTATCGCCTTGTTCAGTGAACTGCAAAACAAATAAGAGAGACAACTTCATATATGAAGAGTAATAATGCATAATGCAAATCATAATTAGTTATATAATGTATATGTAATTAATAAAGTAAATAATGCATAATGCAAGCATGAAATTAAATACAAAACTGTCTACATTAGATGCACAGGGGTCATGAGTCTGTATAATTATTGTCTAAGATGGGTGGTCTCACAGGAAACAGGTCCGGATTAACACAGGTCAAGTCGGACCAGGTTCAAAGTCACCACATCTTAATAAAATTCTTAATAAAATAGTATCTATTAGAAATGGGCATTGGACAACTTTCAACTAATTTGACCCGTTCTTTTAACTATATTTTGTTATTTGACCCGTTTGAGATTAACACAGTCTGTCTCCTTTTAAGTTGAGCTTCATTTAGCCATGAAGCAAATATTTCTAGTGGCAGTATAGCGGTTTTGTAGAATTCCTTTGCAGATAATAAACATGTTTGGCAAGTAAAAGTAGCATATAGCTTTCGTAGGCGAGTATTTTTATAAAAAAGATTTACCTGAAGAAGGAATATATGGGTTTTAACATCGATCCCCTAAAGCTTGTGATGGTCTTCATGAGATGTGCAGTCATCATGGTAGTGGTGGTGCCTTTTCAGTTAGTGTGATGCCCTTGTGGCCTTGTTCATGAAGAAAAAAAAGGGTTAAAGGGCAGACCAACAAAGTATGGACCGCATGGACCGGTTATCTAATTTTAACTCCAAAACCCATTTCATCTATACAAATTGTAACATAGACAAGTAAAAGGTTGAATTTATAAGGAAAACAAACACCTTGGTTCCATATTTACACAATCAAAACCATAAATCAGAACTCTAAATGATAGATCAGGGTCACATTACCTCCACATTCTTGCTTGAGATTGTCAAATTGAACCCTGGACCGAGCCAAAACATGGAGTGTTGCAACTATAGATAACATGAGAAACAGAGATAAGGTAACAGAAACATGAAGCATTGCAACCAGTTTCATATTCTTTGAGTTGTATCTAAAACTACAAGAACTACAAATCAATAGCAAAGAGTAAAGTTGGACATTCCATCATAATATGCACCCTAAATTAATCAAGAATTTTAGGAGTGTATTAGATGGCTTATGATCATAGCAACTGCTGTTGAAATTCATCATTTTCAAGAAAGAGAATAGCCATTCAAATTCTCCTAACGTTTATTGGTGATTTTAGTGTCATTAAACAGTTTAGTTTAGTTGGATTTACTTAAGACCAAAGAGAAATCATAATAAACATCGATACAAGTTTGGAGGTGCGGAGTACGCGCTTGTTCGAGACTATTATGATTTCTAGCACCTATGAACCTCCGTGTTCAAGGGGGCGAAGCCCTTGGACCATGGGGATCCAAGGGACAACGCCCCTAGTGGGGTCGTGTTGCTCGATAGCGTGGAGAAAGTAGCCCTTGGACCATGGGGATCCAAGGGACAACGCCCCTGGTGGGGTCGTGCTGCTCGATAGCATGGAGAAATTTTATATTACCTTGTTGAAAAGCCATTGGTAGTTGCTTCGGATTTGCATGGTTGATGGAAAGTCACATGGAAATTGGTCATTACTCATAGGTGGTACTGTGATCAATAGCAACTTGGTCCATCAGTGGCAACTAGGCATTGATAGCAATCGTGAGCAACAATAAGTATGCATCAACAGTAGTTGAAGGAGGTTTGTGGAAAGAAATTGAATCTCAATTGAGACACCAATTGCATGACACAATTTGTTCTTTTTAACTTCAAAACTTAGAATAATCAGTTTTAGAGAACAATCAACAATAATAAAAGTAAAGATTAACAGTCTGTAAGCAATAAATTTTAGTTTTGATTTTAGAGTTTTCAATCTGGAATCACAATCTACACATGTTGAATGTTTGTCTCTGTAAAGGTTTAAGTGACCAACAATCTCTATTGCTAATTAATCTTTAACTGAAAAGATGAGATGATATGACAGTTCTACCCACCTGAACCACAATAATAGGACCTCCTTACTGTTAAAGAAGATGGACAATTTTAGGAAGTATCTCTCACCATGCCACAACCTGCAACAACACATAATTAAGCCAAAACAGGAATAATATCATCATGAATACACTAAACTACTTAAAGTGATTTACAAATTTCAATCTAAACATTTTTGTTCACTTAGGCATTTCATCAAACAGTTGGAAGTTTAAAATTCAAGAATGGATATTGCCTTGTAAATGAATCGATAATGAGAATTGAGAAACCCGGATCAGAATTGAAGATGAGTAGTACAAAACTAAGGAACCGAATCCTACAGAAATATAGGAACTTGAGAACTTGATGTGAAGGTTTTTTTGGTTCAAAACTACGGCCGCTGATATTCTTGTGTTTGGTTGGGCAGAGGGAAACACGCTTGTGTGGACCTTGGGCTCAGGGACAATGGGGTTGTGGCGGGTCATGCTGCTTTAAAGGCGGAATCAGACAAAGTTGCTAAACACGAGAAAGCTTGTTTAGAGAACCAACACGTGTTTATCCCTTTTGCTTTTGATACTTTTGGGTTCCTAGCACCGGAGGCAGTGAAATTCCTAAACAGGATTCAACGAGTCGTGCATAGTAATATTTCGGCCCCTAAGACCCAAAACTTTGTTTTTAGTAGGATCGGTTTTGCTATTCAAAAGGGGGTTGCAGCGCAACTTGTTGCCCGTTTACCTGCCACTTTAGTGTAATCGTCCTTCTTTTCGTTAGTAAATGAAATCATTAACTCAAAAAAAATGCAGTTTGCAAGTATGGTATTGTAGTGACTTGAATGCAATAAACTTCTCAGGGTATTTATTATTATTATATTAAATTTAGAGATTATTATGTTTAAATTTAGAGATTATTATGTTTATTTTAGTTTAGTTAAGTAGTGGTTATTATAAGATTCAGGATTTATTTATTATAAGTTCAGGGTTATTATAAGTTAAGGGTTTATTACGAATAAATTGTGAGATTTGTGATAATTTCCTCTCTATCCAGTTTTTCTCAAATTCTAGTTTTAACCCTATCAATATTATTATTATTAAATGTACGGGTTATTTTGGTCTAGTTAGGGCGTTCGTTGTAAGATCAATGTTTATTTGTATCATTAGGTATCTTATGAATGAATTATGAGATTTGTGATAATTTCCTTCGTATCTTTTAGCTAGCTTCTTCTTCTTGGTTTTAACCAAGGTTACTTAAACCGGACCGGCGGGTTCAATCTGCTCGCCGGGAACCGCTTGGCTTGTCGGCCTAAAAAAAAGAAGAAAGCCAGATGTCAAAAAATCAACCGGTTTTGTGCGAACCGGATAACCCGGACTAAAAAAGACTGAACCAAATTGTTAAATTATTTTAGTGTATGTCAAAATATTAGAAGCTTAGCCGTTTAATTTTTTTGATTGGGGGCGGCTTCTCCTTAAAAGAAATCAAGAATCTAAGCACATTCACATACCTTGTTGGTATTGTAGCTCCAGTTTTTTATGTTTTTTTTTTTCACTCTCAAGTCTATCTTATTATTTCTAAACATAAAATGAAGTATGTAATAATATTCTTAGTATATTTATTTTTTTTACTATCTTTAATTTGTTATAGCAACCCTTGAATTTTTGAATTTTATTAATAAATATATATTAGTGACAAAGATGTTTGTAAAAACAAACTAAAAGAGACATGTTATGTGTTGCAACATGAATAATACTTATTAGTAATGTTTTTATTTTTTAATTAATTATAATGTTATCCGGTTTTTAAAACGATTCAACCAGTGAACCGGTAGAACGAGCGGTTCATTTACCAGTCAGGTTTTCAAAACATTGGTTTTAACCCTATCATCTTCCCTGTAGCCATCTCCAACTTGAGATGACATGTTTCGAGTTAGTGGATTGAAATTGATGAAAACGAACACATTCATCTGTTTATCCGTGATAAAGAGATTAACCCTAAACCATACACACTTAAAACCGTGTAATCTGAACACTAGATGTGTAACCTGTTTATCTAAACGAGTCAAACGGGCTGACGAGTTCTTTCAAGTTTTGACTTTCACTCGTATGCATTGTATACGAGGGCATTTTAGTCTTTTTACCATAAATGACAATTATGTAATTTAAATTTAATATATCGTTATTTTATTTATTAAATTTTGATACAAATAATATATCTATACAATCTGATAAATGACTAACTAGGAGGACACTAATCACATTTCTAGGCCTACTCATTCTCATTTTCCCGCCTATCTATCCTATTGATAATCAATTTCACTGTTAATGAACGTAAAATCTATACTAATAAATAAATGTTTAATATGGACACTTGTCACTTCCTCATGCCTTTTCACATTGGTTTTCTCGTCTCTCTCTCCTAATAAATATGCATGTATCTTATTAAATAATAATTATATTATAAATATATTATTAAAGAAAAATACTAATTATATTAAATACGAATATATAATAGAAAATCAAAATATAACTAATTAAAGAAAAATACTAATTTGTTATATACACACATTTTCACTTGATATATCTCGAGACAATCATAATAGTCTCACAAGTTAGGATGTATTTACAAATTTATAAGTTATATCGTTTTCAATATACAACCCGTGTAATACACGAGGCTCTAACCTAGTAAACGATATTACGTTCATGAACGAACGAGACATGTATTCATATTTGTTCGTTTATTAAATAAACAACTTTTCGCTAAAGAGTTCACGAAAAAAACTCCGTTCGAATCACCCCTCTCAAGTCTCAATCTCCTTGAAAAAAAATACCCAAAACTCCGTATCGGTGACGGTTGGGTTAACAGTCTGACTACACCTGTTCAACATGTAGCATCTTTTTCAAACCTTCCGTCACGAAAAGTCGTTCATCCCCTCACAGAAAAAGAAACATTGTGGGCACGTACACCAGTTTTAAATTCTTCTTTTACTTTGCTTTCTTTTCAATTCTTTTGCCGCCCTTCTAGTCTCCTCCGTCACCCACACCTTCAACGTCATTTCCTTTTCATCAAATCTCTCTTCTGTAAAAATATTATTTCTTAATTCATACCCCCTATCCTATTTTAATGGAAATTCGATGCTTACAACCGTTTCATCTTCGATCACCAGGTACCACGTAAGCCTATGGATCCAAAATCCTGTTTAATTTTGTGAATTTTAGTGATTGCGATTTAGGGTTTCGGTATTTGATAATTGATGCTCAATTTGTTCTTTACTGATCGCATTTGTGAAATTGATTGAATGATCGCTTTCTTAGTTTAATTTTGACATTCTAATTGTTTGGCTTATTGTTGAAATTTGAAAAGCATCTGTTAGGAAGGATGAAAGATATGTTTTGTTTACTCACCTCTTTGATTGGATGTGTGGTTGGTGCTGATAAAGAATTTGCAACAACAAGTGTCATTTTCTATTTGAAGCTGTCATTTATTGCAAGTAGAATGTCACCAAATTTCCTTCAGTTTTTATAGCATTTGCTCCAATTTCAATTTGTGCTTTTTGTTAGGTGCAATGCAAACATGTTATAGTGGTTGTTAGCCGGGAAAGTTGAGAGGCGTTTGGATTTCATCTAATGGAGAACTATGAAATATTAGAGCAGATTGGGAAAGGATCATTTGCTTCTGCACTGCTCGTGAAGCATAAACGTGAAAAGAAGAAGTAAGGTTTTCAGTTTTACCATTAATCTTTGTTGCATGTTCGGTAATATTGTTCAGGTGTTTTGACTGTAAGTGGCAAAATGCTCGGTGTAGTAGGTTCGTTTGGTTGATGAAAGCTCTATTATTTCAGGTATGTTTTGAAGAAAATCCGGCTTGCCCGGCAGTCTGACAGGACCCGCAGATCTGCTCTACTGGAGGTTTTTCTTCCATCTTTTGTATTGAATAATTGAACAAACAGTTTTGTTATTCCAGAATCCTTCAGTTATAGTTTAAAGCAAAAGATCTGTTTAGCCATTTAACAATTGTGGGTCAATTGGTATGATGCGAGTTTGTCTGCATTTACTTCACATCTTGGTTTAAAAAAGCGTGTGGTGCTCCGTGGCATTTAGATCCCAAAAGCCGAGAGGTGCATGCATCATGTACATGAGGCATTGCTCAATGTACAACCAAATAAGCTTTATTTACAACCAGAAGCTGTGTCTCTCTCATGTGTTTTACATATTAACCTTTTTATCAATAGAACCTTTTATAATTTCTTTATCCCTTTGGTTGATTTTAAATATAAGCCTCCTACAGACCCTAATCCTGAACAACTTTGACCCAAAAGTAAATGAGGTGCCGCCTCAATCCCCTGATCGCGCCTTTTAAAACCAAGCTTGACATGAGGAAAAATTAAGATAGGATCTAGGAAATGGAGAGTGGATGTAAATGGTAAAAACGTTTAGCATCTAACTCTGTTGACATTTAGAAGTCGGAATATATTTTTGGTTAGAAGGTGCTTGAATATAATGGGGGGTGTGACATTGACCTTTCGTAAAACAATTTTATGTGTTGATCTAACACCTCAATTCAGATCAAGTATGGAAATTTATCTGTTTCTTTATTTTGCAGATGGAGCTTATTTCCAAAGTGCAAAATCCTTTTATAGTAGAATACAAAGATTCATGGGTAGAAAAGGTCGGTGTACACTGTTGGTTCTAGTGATGTCAGTTTCATTATGAAGGCTTCTCATGAAAACTGCAATCTTTTACCACACATGATTTAATGAAATTGTTTGACTCTCTTAAATATCTAAAATACCCTGATAAAAGTAGGGTAATCTTGTGAAACTAAATCAATACCATCAATTTATCTGTAAGGACGATGAAGGTAAAAGGGAATGTAACATGAAAAATGTCCAAAAATGAAAGCTGATATTCTGAATTTCTTTCTTCCAGGGTTGCTATGTGTGTATTATTATTGCTCATTGTGAAGGAGGAGATATGTAAGCCATATTCTTTATTAATTCAACATTTTATTATATGGTTGTTGTGATGTTTTCAACTATTTATTTGTGTAGGGCTGAAGCAATTAAGAGAGCCAATGGAGTTCATTTTTCAGAAGAGGTTAATCTATTTTTTGTAATTTTGGCCTCAAGGCATCTTTTATTGCTATCAACAATCTCCCTTTCTCATACACACATTACCAACATGATAATATTAGCATGAAACGAAAAATCAAGCACATCGGATTACTTGCACGTTAATCATAGTCTAAATCAAACTCGTATATAAAGTTGATGCCATCTTGTTTAAATGTGCAGAAACTATGCCAATGGCTTGTTCAACTCCTGACAGCTCTAGACTACTTACACGCTAATCATATTCTTCATCGCGATGTTAAGGTTGACCATATCTTTCTGTTAATATTTCTACATAATAACGTCACCTCTCTCTGAGTTATCTGAAACCTAAAAAAAGTTATTTAACTTAGTAATTCTGTTTTCACTTCAGTGTTCGAATATATTCCTAACAAGAGATCAAGAGATCCGACTTGGTAGTGCTCAGTTTACCTTGTACTTAAAAACATAAAATCACACAAATGTTTCAATATTAGTTTCTTTTATCGTTTTCAGGTGATTTTGGTCTTGCTAAAATGTTGACTTCTGATGATCTTGCTTCCTCTGTAAGTATATCGCTTCAACAACTGATTTTAATGATGTTTTTACTCATAGTCAAACTTTCTGATCACAAGTTTTTCAATTTCAGGTTGTGGGAACTCCTAGTTACATGTGTCCTGAGCTTCTTGCAGATATACCTTATGGTTCGAAGTCAGATATTTGGTCTTTAGGTAATTCTCGCATCTAATAATTCGTTTTTTTTGGTTTTTAGTCGCTTTCCGGGCTAAAATATGCATTCGCTATATGCTATTTGTGCAGGATGCTGTATATATGAAATGATGGCTTTCAAGCCTGCCTTCAAAGCTTTTGTAAGTTATCTTTTGTTTTTATGAACTTCTGCTCCCTTCATTCCATGAAATTTCACTGTTTGACTGGTATAAAAATTTGACTATTAACCATATGTGTTAAATACCCTCAATGATGACAAAATAGGAGAATCTTTGTTAAGATCTATATTCACGCACAAATAATAGTAGTTGCAAGAAATGTATAATAAAAATATATGTTAATTAATATTTATTTATGCGTTCATTAGTTTGTCCACACCAGTTAGCCATTTCTATTATTTATATTACACTTTATAAGTTTCAGTTGTGCATAAAAGTAGAATATTATTGATTCCTTACTTCCTTCTACAATAATAATTTAAACCAAAAAGAAGACAAACGAGTCACTTCGCCACCGTTAAGAACAGTCTTGTGTACCCAAACAAATATCATCATTTTTTGTAATGATGACAATGGACAAGCAACTTTAGAAGTTAGAACAGTTAAAGACGAGAATATTGCAATTTTCATAGGATATTCTAGAAATGGCATTGTTGCAATTGTCTTAGGACCAATGGGATACATCATGTTATGCTATCCCTTCAACCATTGCAGTTAGTTGTTATTTCAGTTTTCATCAGCTTAAATTAACCAACTGTTTACTTTGAAATTTCATTTCTGAGCAGGATATGCAAGCTCTAATCAACAAAATAAACAAATCTATAGTTGCTCCACTTCCAACCATGTATTCTGGTGCATTGTGAGTGTTCTAATTCTCTTGAGCTTCTAACAAGTTCATCTTTCATAGGTATTTTACCAATGTATCTTCTTTTTTTCCTTCTAGTCGAGGGCTTGTTAAAAGCATGCTTCGGAAAAACCCAGAAACAAGACCAAGTGTATGCAGACTTGTTATTCCTTCTTCTACCTTTTTTCTTTACATTATTTAGAGGTGGGGAATGGGCAGGTTGTCAATTAGTCAAAACGAACTCGGGTCATAACGTATTTGGGTCAAAACGGGCAATTCTTTGACACATGACAGGTTGGGTCAGGTTATGATTACAAAATCTATATTATTTCAGAACAAATAAATGAAATGACATGAGATTTGGCATGATTTTCAAGCTGTTTAATTCCTTTTTGTTTTAGCTGATGTTTATTTTTTATCTTACTGGTTAGAAAGAAAACATAGCCCAAATCAACCCGTTCATAATTAAATGGACTGAAATTGACACCTCCAACAGTATTCAATTTTCGAGTTTATTATATTTGATTTCTTTTTCACTTAATTCCAGGCTGCAGATTTGCTCAAACATTCACATCTTCAACCATACATACATAATCTCCATCTAAACATCAACAACCCAAAACGCCATAGATATCCAGTCCGGTGGTCGGATTATAACTATGAAAAGAAAACAACATTTATTGAACCCGAAACTCAACCTGAACCGCAAATGGTTCATTTTCAAGAAACCAGAAGCAATCTTTTAGCAGTGACCGTGCCTTAAATCCTAGTATATCTGAACATGACCAAGTTTCTTTGTGGTCAGAAAAAGTACAGGATCTGTCAAAACCCTTGACCAGAAAGCTATCCACTGACAGTATGGATGGAGAGAAATCAATGGCTGCTAAGACACCGGTTGCTACCAGAACACCAAGTTCCACTCCGGCAAAAAATGCAAATTCCAGAAGAAAAACTGTTTCACCAAAGGTAACCATTAAAATGCTGTTGTTCCCAATTTTACTCTCTATGTTACATGAAATAGGGGATGCAAGAATCGGTCCAAACCATTAAAACTGGCTAACTAGACCGGATCGAAATGGACCGGTTATGTATGGTCCGGTTCTCGGTCCATGATACGGAAAACATTTGGTTCTCAGTCTGGTTTGATTCCGGTTCCGGCCTGGTTCAAAACCGGATTTTTCTTTGATTTTTACAACAATGTCGTTTAGGCAAGTAATGAGGCTTGATCACAAGCCTAAAATTCCGAGCCTGGCTCATGGTCCAGTTTGGGAACAGACTGATTCTAAACCAGTACTGAATCGACATTTAACAGGTATTATATGGTCCATTTCTCAGTTACAATATTTTCACATCTTCAGTTCTGGTTCAGACCGGTTTGGTCCCGTTTTGGACTGCTGCACACCCCATGAAAGAGATACAAATTGACTTTTAAAGTTAACTGAACACATTTTTTCTAATTAGAAAACCACAATTCAGATGTTTCTTTCTTTACTAAAGTCTGTCAAAATGAGAATTATTGTTTAAATAATTAAAAGAAAATTTATACAAACATACAACTAATATATCATAAAAATATAATCTTTTTAGTTGAGTAAACTGATTTAAAAGGTTTTGTTCATCAAACTTCACTTTGTCATACTTTCAACTTATTTGACCCATTTCATTTTTACTTTTACTTTGCCACCAGAGACATTTTCTTATAAGAAAACTACAATTCAGATGTTTCATTCTCTCATAATAGTCCGTAAAGATGGTAAAGTGGATGTGTTGAGTAACGAGTCAAAACGGATGTTTTATACATAAAAAGTTAGTGTGTCAAGTATGATTTCAAAATCTATGTTATTTTAATAATAATTTAATTTTTTGAACAGAATGATATAAGAGGTTTTATACATCAAAAATACACTGTATTGGTTCGACCCACTCGACTCGTTTCTTTTTAGCTCTTTTTTTTAGTTTTACTTGTTAGAGATTAAACTTGAATCAACACATCAAACATTCATAAGCAAAAGAGTTAAAATATCAACCTCTATGTTCTTTGGATGTCACTAAGGGTATCTGTGTCTTTTTCTCAGCTCCCGGTAGCAAAAACTCCCGCTAGCAGACCGTCACGGCCTATCCGTAGAATCACTCTCCCGAAGGTCAACATGGGTCTTTCTAGTATCGAGTCTCCAGATGTATCAGTCGACGCTCCACTTATTAACAAAATGACAGAAATTCCTTTAGCCTCTACAGAAAAACACTTAATCCTACCAGTCCCTAAAACTTCATCAGTATCAACTCAATGCAGTTCTGATCAGTCAATCAAAATGGACCATCGCACCACGGTCAAGATCATTGATCAAACCCACACAGAAACAGCTGGGGTTACTTTAAGCCACCCGTGTTTGGATTTCCGTGGCACGCACCGTCGGTTTGACACGTCATCATACCAGCAACGGGCAGAGGCTTTAGAAGGGCTGTTGGAGTTTAGTGCACAGCTAATGCAGCAAGAAAGGATCGAAGAATTAGCAGTTTTGCTGAAACCGTTCGGGCCCGAGAAAGCGTCTCCAAGAGAAACTGCTATTTGGTTGTCAAAAAGTTTTAAGGGAATTACTGGGAACTTTTAGTTTATTTTGGAGTCTGATGTGAAGAATGCAACACTGTATCTATGAACTGCTTACTCATGGAGGATGGAAATATAAGTTTTGTTTCAAGTTTAATATGATTTTATTTGTGAATCACATGAAGTGATTGGGAACCATCTTGTGATTTTTAATCGTTTATAACCACAATAACTGAATTAACTGTACACCCCTTGCCAGCTCACCATGTGAAATATCCAAAACATCCTTATGCAGACTGACCTTTGCCTAATGTCGGTCATAAAAGATTATATGTTCTGTTTACGTTATTAATTTTTTAAATTATTTTTTATATGGAACTTCTATTATTATTTATAGAGTAAATTACCGTTTGTGTCCCTGTGGTTTACATGATTTAACACAATGCGTCCTTAACACGGATTTTTAACGCTTTGAGTACCTGTGGTATACAATCTGTAACACTCTGAGCCCCTGGGCCTAACTTTGTTAAATTCTTACCGTTAAGTTTAGTTTCGACATGCTGCGGATAGTTAAGTTTTGCTGCGGATAGTTAAGTTTTGTTGCTGATCAGCAGCAAAACTTAGTAGTTTCTGGTGAATATCAGTAACCATCTTACCCCTATCGAAACTAAACTTAACGGGATTTTTTAATGAAGTTAGGCCCAGGGGCTCAAAGTGTTACAGATTGTATACCACAGGTACTCAAAGCGTTAAAAATGCGTGTTAGGGACGCATTGTATTAAATCGTGTAAACCACAGGGACGCAAACGGTAATTTACTCTTATTTATAAATCTGATATTTTTATTTATGCATATGGCTCTGTAAATGAACTGAACGTTCGTGAACAGTTTGACGGAAAGTTTGTTTACGTTCGTTTATTTAATAAATGAACGAATACGAACAAAGAAATTTTGTTCGATTAATTAAATGAACAAACACGAACAAAGGCCTAGTTCGTTCAATAGTGTTCGTGAACGTTTGGTACTTTGTTTGTTACAAGCTTTTAGTACCACTAAAATTAAATTATTATATGTTCGTTTATGTTTATTTGTGTTCATTTATGTTCGTTCATAATGTTAACAAACGAACATGAACAAATTCGTTTTTTAACAAACGAAGAACACAAAATTTAGTTCGGTTATGTATTCATGAACTGTTCGTTTGTCCAATAAAAGCTTAACGAACGAACATGAACAACGTCTTGTTCGGTTTGGTTCATTTACAACCCTTGATTATACATTTAACATTTTGTAGTTCAGTAGTGGTATAAATGAGCCAAGTCGAGCGCACTTGGATTGTTTAATTTAGGAGAGCTTGAGTTCGGCTTGTTTCAAGCTCTATTTCTATAGCTCAAGCTCGGCTCTTTATTATTTATTAATTATTTAATTATTTTATTTATATACATATATAGTTATTTTATATATATATCTATCATTAAAGTTTATATATATAAGGGGACGTATCGGTTGTAAACCCTCAGTTGTTGTGAAAACCATTAAACTCAATTCTGACCACACATCCATTTTCCTTTATTTTAATATGTGGATGACAATGAATCTGACTATTTTATTTTAAATTAAGAAAACATGTGGTCCATATTTATTGCAGGGGTATAAAGGTAATTATAAAATTTTCTTTTTGATTAAATCTTATTTTAAAATATCATTTATTTCTCTCTCTCTCGATTCACACACTCTCCCTCTCTCTCCATAATCTCTCTCTCTCTCAAATCTCTCTCTCCCTCTCTCTCCAGACTCTCTCTAGACTCTCTCTTCAGAATCAAATAAACATTTTTTTACAGATCCATTCATGCTAACTTTAGGGTTTTTTTACATTGTTTACAAGAACAAATTCAATAACATGATTTTTAACACTGTATAATTCAGTTTCTAGACAAATCATCAAAAATCTCTACAACCAAATAACTAAATATCTTTACAAATCAGGGGAAAAAAACATATACACAAATGAGGAAAAAAAATATCTTTACAAATAATTATATTGTGTAAAATGAAAAAACATGGGTAAAAACTCTATTACACATTGTAAATTCAGTTTACACATGGGTAAATTCAGTTTACACATGTGTAAAATCAAAATACATATGTGTAATTACACAAATATCTTTACAAAATCACAAAAAATTACATATAATTACAATGTGTAAAATCAAATACACATGGATAAATATTTTTTACATATGTATAAATTCAGTTTACACATGTGTAAATTTAGTTTACACATATGTAAAATGAAAATACATATGTGTCAAAAATCAAAATCTATTGTAAATCAAAATCTATTGTAAATCAAACTAAAAAACTAATATCAAACCCTTACTTGTGTTTCAAACCCTGTAGATCTTGAACCCAGATCTGCTTGTCGTACTTCAATCCTTGTGTGATTATCAATTCTCTAAAACCTTGCAGCCACTATCTAATATGCTTCATGCTTCTAAATCCAATAAAGAATACTTATATATATATACAGAAAAAATTTCATATGAAATCACACACACCTGAGAAAAAACTCTTTTACACATGTGTAAATTCAGTATACACATGTGTAAATGAATCAAATAATGTTTAAAATTTAATACCTGTTTTAACTGATCAAAATAATAAACCTCTGAATAGATTGGAATTCATTTCAAAATATAAAGTTGTAAATTCAGGTAAAAAATTTCATATGAAATCACACACACCTGGATGATGGCGCCCTATCGACGAACGTTACCACCACAGCCCCTAAAACCACGAGCCCTTGAGGGCGTCTGGAATAGATGATCTATTACTATGACATCCCTGATTTTTATGCTTGATCCTATAATCCTACCTTTTAACCTTGATTGATTTATTATACAATGAACATTTTTATGCTTCATATCACTTGTGATATCATTTCATTTCAAATTTCCAAGTCTAGTCTAAAGCGAGTATTCTATTGCGCATAGAACGGCTTGCGCATTATATTTTGATTCTATATCTGATTCTGGTATTCATTCTTAATCTTGCTACTTATAGTAGCTTTGGATGCCTTAGACTCTAACCTAATAAAAACAGTTCAAGTTTGTAACTTCGTTTGACTAAAATATAATTTCAAGGGTAAAAGTTACACATACGTAAATTTCAGGGTTTCTTTTGTAACGTCTTCGAAATCTGGTTAATTTTTTGTAAATTCAATCATATATCATTATTATTAATATAATTTTTGAAATTTTAAGTTTATATATTATTATTTATTATTTAAATTAATAAAATCAATTAATTCCTTTAAACTTATCCAAAATGAATTAAAACCATTATTTTTATTCTTAAATCCTATCCTAATCCATTCCATCCATTAACTAACTAATTTTGAACTCAATCCTATCATCCATATCCTCAAAATTTCGTGAACTAACCCCTATATCCATTATTCAAAAGTTTTATAAAAAATTCTAAGATTTATAAACCTATGTTTATCACCTTTGTTATCCTAATCAAAAAACCTAACCAACTTTTCCCTTTTTTCCTCTCAAATCCACCCTATAAATAGAGACTTAAAACTCATTCATTCTTCACACCTCAACAATCATCTAGGGCTCTCTAGCAACTAAAGGTTGTTCTTCTCATCTTTTGGAAGATTCTAGCTTAAATCCTTTCATTCTAAGTAAGTTCTTCTTATGTTCTTGCTTGTTCATACTTTTCTTTTCAAAAATTCCTCATAACTAGCTAGATCTATGATTCCCTAGCATGTTTATGTTATAATCATAGAGCTATCGAAGATCAAATGCCCTATTTTAATTAAACTTGTTCAAACTTTTATTTAAAAACTTGGTTTTGATCTTTCTTGTTCCTTTCAATTTCAAAAATTATGTTTTTACTAAAACTCCTTATCTTCAAATTAAACCTCTCTAATAATTAACTTATTTAATTTCTATCTTTACTAAACTTATATTTTCACTTTAGCCTTTATACTTTCCAAACTTACCAAACAAACCCTAAACTTGGTCAAGTATACAAATAGGGTAACTTTCAAACCAGTATGTAGTTATCTGACAAACATTAAAGTTCTGGCTAGGAAAAGACGGGGTTCCGATCCAACCAACTCTTTCCTGAGAACTTTTATGTTGGAGGTACTACTCTGGAATGATAACCACTCTAGTGTACAACAACCACTTTCAACTAATTACATTGTCAACCCCTCGACTATCCTTAACTTGTTTCTAACGTAACAAACTTAACTTAGGGAGTCGTTAAGGCATTCGATCCAAGTTACTACAAGTTCAAGTTCAACCCTTTCATTTGCAAGGTGAGATACATAGCCCCTTTTACTTTTTATCTTTGGGGTGGAAAACATGCTCGTATATCAAAGGTTGTACAAACTATATCAAACTCAAATACTACTTTTGCAATTTCAATAACAACTTTCTATACTTGTAAACTTAAAAGGTTTTATACACACTCTACAACCATTAACTTGGGATAAGGCAACGGGAGTAAGTCATAGATCTATGGGCCTGACATGCCGATCTAGTTCTTAAGTTGACGAGATACGATATCAACTTGAGACTAGATATACAGAAACTGCAAAACTTGTTATTCATGCTATATCAATTCTATGGGAACCCAATCTTGTCATTAGGTTTGGTTGAATCGATGTATAAAAGTTTGTTTACTTGTTATTGAATCTTGTTTATGAATTTCAAAAATCTTCATTATCTATACTATGTAATTACTTAAACCTATGTTCTCACCGGCTTTATAGCTGACATATTTTAGCATGTTTTTCAGGTACTAATAACTAGGTTGCTGTTACAATCACGCTAGGACTTCGAGACTTGGCTCTAGGAGATTTAGTTATTATAAAGTTTAATAAAGACTATTTGTTTATCTATTTTATTTGGTTGTGTGTTTTTAAAACAATGTAATGCAATTATTCGGTTAATTTAAAAGTATTTCTTTTAATCATTGAAATGATTTCAATTCGTCACCCCTCGCGTAAATTCCGCCATCGGTGGGGGTGTGACAGATTGGTATCAGAGCCATGGTTATAGAGAATTAGGTTGCTTTAGAATAAACCTAGTCTATAACCCTAGAATTTCCCTATTAAGAAGTTACTTTTTCTTTGTGTCTAACCTTATGTGTTTAACTTATCTCTAACCTCCCTTCTTCTAGCCATGGATAACTTCATCGACCTAACAAGGAAAAGTATAGCAACCCCAAGCTCAATCAAGTGGACACAAGAAGCTCGAGACATGAACAACCCGGAGCTGCGATCTGACGCAACTAGTCGTTACCGCCCGGAGAACGTACGCTTCACACGACCGGGGGAACCTAAGGAGAGTAGAGCTGGAACTACCAAGTCTTCGATCATCCGAGACATAGAAGACGGAGCTGAGACGATTCCTAAATCACTCTCTTCAAGACCAAGGATCTAATTGGTGGATCGAAGGACAGTGTGTAATCTGGAAGAGTGGGTACCTGTACACGAAGGGCTCTGTCTAGGAAAGGCGTGGCGCATAAATCCCTTTGGACCTGTCACTCTTTCCTGGGAAATCTTGGTGTGAGTATCGCTTATAGGCTAAAACACACTCTCCTACCATCTACCATGCAGATCTAGAGTTTTGATTAGTCAATGAATTCTTTTTATTTTCAATTCGGGACATTAAGTGGTTATATGTGCTTATGTCTTTATCTTTCCTTATTTGTAATTAAACAACTTGATTATGAATAAAATTCCTATTTTGATTATCTTGCGACTCTATCTATCGTTTCTCATCAATCAACACTATGCTTCTATCCTATTTGATTCCGGAGCGGACAAAAGTTTTGTCTCAACCGAGTTCGAATATTTTCTTAGCTCCAACTTTGTTAAACTAGATACTACTTATTCTGTTGAGTTAGCTAATGGAGATCTAATACATGCCAATACTATTTTCCGAGGTTGTACTTTAACACTTGACGATCATCCGTTCTCAATCGATCTTATCCCTATCCAACTTGGAAGCTTTGACATAGTGGTAGGAATGGATTGGCTATCCACCAACCATGCTGAGATCATTTGTGCTGAGAAACTAGTCCTTATTCCCCTTAAATCTGGAGATACTTTGACTATCCATGGGGAGAGGTCTGGGAAAAACTTAAAGATCATTTCATCTATGAAAGCCCGTAACTTGCTGAGAAAACCCACTACTATGACATTCTTGGCCCACGTTGTAGAAAAGAAGACTCAAGGAAAGAAACTGCAAGATGTCCCTATCATTAAAGACTACCCGGAGGTCTTTCCTGATGATTTGCTCGGACTACCTCCTATCCGACAAGTCGAGTTCCGGATTGACCTTGTACCTGGTGCAACGCCTGTTGCCAAATCCCCTTACCGCTTAGCCCCATCAGAAATGAAGGAGCTATCCAGTCAGCTTCAAGAATTATTAGACAAGGGGTTTGTTCGACCGAGTTTCTCACCTTGGGGAGCTCCGGTTTTATTTGTCAAGAAGAAAGACGGATCCTTTCGGATGTGCATTGACTATAGAGAGCTCAACAAACTAACCGTCAAGAATCGGTATCCACTACCGAGGATTGATGATTTGTTTGATCAATTACAAGGAGCCGCCTGTTTTTCAAAGATTGATCTACGCTCTGGTTATCATCAACTTTGAGTGAATGAAGAAGACATACCCAAAACCGCCTTTCGAACCCGCTATGGACACTATGAGTTCGTAATTATGCCATTTGGACTAACCAATGCATCCGCGATATTCGTGGACCTCATGAACCGTGTTTGTCGACCTTACCTAGATAAATTCGTCATTGTTTTCATAGATGACATCTTGATCTATTCCCGAACCAAGACCGATCATGAGAAACACCTTAAACTTATCCTTGAGCTTCTAAAGAAAGAGCAACTCTATGCTAAGTTCTCTAAGTGTGAGTTTTGGCTTAGTGAAGTTCAATTCTTAGGTCATGTGATCAATGACAAGGGTATCCATGTTGACCCTGCCAAGATTGAAGCAGTCAAGAACTGGAATGCACCAAAGACTCCCTCAGAGGTTCGCTCATTTATGGGTCTAGCGGGGTACTATCGAAGGTTCATCTCGAACTTTTCGATAATTGCTCTGCCACTCACTACTCTGACTCAGAAAAACCATACTTTTGACTGGGGACCAAAACAGGAAGATGCGTTCCAGTTGCTTAAGCAGAAGTTATGTGATGCACCCATTCTGACTTTACCAGATGGCAACGAGGACTTTGTTGTGTACTGTGACACATCCAACCAAGGCCTAGGTTGTGTCCTTATGCAACGATAAAAGGTCATTGCATACGCATCGAGACAGCTTAAGATCCATGAAAAGAACTACACTACTCATGATCTTGAGCTAGGTGCTGTAGTGTTGCTTTAAAGATCTGGAGACATTACTTATACGGTACGAAATGTGTTATCTACACCGATCATAAAAGCTTACAACACATATTCGATCAGAAGGAGTTAAATATGAGACAGAGGCGTTGGGTGGAACTACTAAATGACTATGATTGCGAGATTCGCTATCACACGGGTAAAGCTAACGTAGTAGCCGACGCTCTCAGCAGAAAGGAAAGAATCAAACCCTCACGCACTCGTGCGATGGAAATGATTATACATACTAGTCTCAAAGCCCAAATCCTTCTAGCCCAAAGGAAAGCACTTGTCAGGACGGATCTAAAGGATGAATTGGCAAGTATTGCTGAACATCAATTGGAGTCCAAGACCGATGAAATTCTTTACTTCATGGGTCGAATGTGGGTTCCTAATTTTGATAATCTCCGAGAACTTATCCTAAATGAAGCTCATAAGTCTCACTATTCTATTCATCTAGGTTCCGATAAGATGTACTTAGATCTGAGGAATGTTATTGGTGGTCTGGAATGAAGAAAGACATAGCGCTGTATGTTGGAAGATGTTTGACCTGTCAAAAAGTCAAAGTTGAGCACCAAAAACCATCAGGCCTACTCCAGCAACCCGAAATCCCTTAATGGAAATGGGATCAGATTTCCATGGATTTTATTACTAAGCTTCCTAAAACCTCCGGTGGGCATGACTCAATTTGGGTCATAGTCGATCGCCTGACTAAATCCGCTCACTTCCTACCGATCCGAGAAGACTATAAAATGGAGAGGTTATCCAAGATCTATATCAATGAAATCGTAGCTCGTCATGGTGTTCCACTATCTATCATCTCTGACCGAGACAGTCGGTTTACGTCCAGGTTCTAGAAATCTTTACAGAAATCCTTGGGAACACGTGTGGATCTTAGCACGGCTTATCACCCTCAGACTGATGGCCAAAGCGAACGAACCATACAAACTCTTGAGGACATGCTATGAGCTTGTGTCATCGACTTTGGTGGAAGTTGGGATAATCACTTACCTCTGATAGAGTTCTCGTACAATAACAATTATCACACCAGCATTCAGTGTGCACCATTTGAGGCGTATACGGAAGAAAATGTCGCACCCCTATTTGTTGGACTGAAATCAGAGACAACCAGATAACTGGTCCGGAACTTATTCAAGAGACTTCAGATAAAGTATTTCAAATTCAAGATAGACTTAAAGCCGCACGAGATCGTCAGAAGAGTTATGCGGACAATAGAAGAAAACCTCTTGAATTCCATATTGGTGATCGTGTTCTACTTAAAGTTTCACCTTGGAAGGGAATTGTCCGATTCGGGAAGAAGGGTAAACTAGCTCCTAGGTATGTTGGACCATTCGAGATCCTGGAAAGGATTGGTCCAGTAGCCTACAAACTTCAGCTACCGCAAGAACTTAACGCTATCCATGACACTTTTCATGTGTCTAATCTGAAGAAGTGTCTAGCTGAAGACACTTTGCACATTCCTTTGGATGATATCCGCATCGATAACCAACTGCACTTCGTCGAAGAACCTACTAAGATTATGGATCGTGACATCAAGAAACTGAAGCGAAGCCATATTCCAATTATTAAAGTTCGTTGGAATTCTAAGCGTGGTCCTGAGTTCACCTGGGAACGTGAAGACCAGATGAAACTCAAATACCCTCATCTATTTCAGGATGGCACAAACTCTACTAGTTGAATTTCGGGACGAAATTCTCTTAACTAGGGGAGACTGTGACATCCCTGATTTTTATGCCTGATCCTATAATCCTACCTTGTAACCTTGATTGATTTATTATACAATGAACATTTTTATGCTTCATATCACTTGTGATATCATTTCATTTCAAATTTCCAAGTCTAGTTTAAAGCGAGTATTCTATTGCGCATAGAACGGCTTGCGCATTATATTTTGATTCTATATCTGATTCTGGTATTCATTCTTAATCTTGCTACTTATAGTAGCTTTGGATGCCTTAGACTCTAACCTAATAAAAACAGTTAAAGTTTGTAACTTCGTTTGACTAAAATATAATTTCAAGGGTAAAAGTTACACATACGTAAATTTCAGGGTTTCTTTTGTAACGTCTTCGAAATCTGGTTAATTTTTGTAAATTCAATCATATATCATTATTATTAATATAATTTTTGAAATTTTAAGTTTATATATTATTATTTATTATTTAAATTAATAAAATCAATTAATTCCTTTAAACTTATCCAAAATGAATTAAAACCATTATTTTTATTCTTAAATCTTATCCTAATCCATTCCATCCATTAACTAACTAATTTTAAACTCAATCCTATCATCCATATCCTCAAAATTTCGTGAACTAACCCCTATATCCATTATTCAAAAGTTTTATAAAAAATTCTAAGATTTATAAACCTATGTTTATCACCTTTGTTATCCTAATAAAAAAACCTAACCAACTTTTCCCTTTTTTTCCTCTCAAACCCACCCTATAAATAGAGCCTTAAACCTCATTCATTCTTCACACCTCAACAATCCTCTATGGCTCTCTAGCAGCTAAAGGTTGTTCTTCTCATCTTTTGGAAGATTCTAGCTTAAATCCTTCCATTCTAAGTAAGTTCTTCTTATGTTCTTGCTTGTTCATACTTTTCTTTTCAAAAATTCCTCATAACTAGCTAGATCTATGATTCCCTAGCATGTTTATGTTATAATCATAGAGCTATCGAAGATCAAATGCCCTATTTTAATTAAACTTGTTCAAACTTTTATTTAAAAACATGGTTTTGATCTTTCTTGTTCCTTTCAATTTCAAAAATTATGTTTTTACTAAAACTCCTTATCTTCAAATTAAACCCCTCTAATAATTAACTTATTTCATTTCTATATTTACTAAACTTATATTTTCACTTTAGCCCTTATACTTTCCAAACTTACCAAACAAACCCTAAACTTGGTCAAGTATACAAATAGGGTAACTTTCAAACCAGTATGTAGTTATCTGACAAACATTAAAGTTCTGGCTAGGAAAAGACGGGGTTCCGATCCAACCAACTCTTTCCTGAGAACTTTTATGTTGGAGGTACTACTCTGGAATGATAACCACTCTAGTGTACAACAACCACTTTCAACTAATTACATTGTCAACCCCTCGACTATCCTTAACTTGTTTCTAACGTAACAAACTTAACTTAGGGAGTCGTTAAGGCATTCGATCCAAGTTACTACAAGTTCAAGTTCAACCCTTTCATTTGCAAGGTGAGATACATAGCCCCTTTTACTTTTTATCTTTGGGGTGGAAAACATGCTCGTATATCAAAGGTTGTACAAACTATATCAAACTCAAATACTACTTTTGCAATTTCAATAACAACTTTCTATACTTGTAAACTTAAACGGTTTTATACACACTCTACAACCATTAACTTGGGATAAGGCAACGGGAGTAAGTCATAGATCTATAGGCCTGACACGCCGATCTAGTTCTTAAGTTGACGAGATACGATATCAACTTGAGACTAGATATACAGAAACTACAAAACTTGTTATTCATGCTATATCAATTCTATGGGAACCCAATCTTGTCATTAGGTTTGGTTGAATCGATGTATAAAAGTTTGTTTACTTGTTATTGAATCTTGTTTATGAATTGCAAAAATCTTCATTATCTATACTATGTAATTACTTAAACCTATGTTCTCACCGGCTTTATAGCTGACATATTTTAGCATGTTTTTCAGGTACTAATAACTAGGTTGCTGTTACAATCACGCTAGGACTTCGAGACTTGGCTCTAGGAGATTTAGTTATTATAAATGTGACATCTCTAGAAATTGTATGATTCTAGTTCGTGTAATCCTGCTTCGACTTAATGTACAATCCTCGTTTTGCCTCATTTTATTTAGTAGAGCAATTTAATTCCAATTCCTAATAAGTAATTACATTAATATTTTTTAACAAAAGTAGGAATTATTAAATTGATTAGTTATATTTATAAAAACTTTAAAAGTATAAAATTTAAATATTTATTATCAAAAAGAAATTATTAATTTTGATAAAAAGACTTTGAACCCTCATTTTGATGTTGAACCCCCTCAAAAACACTTGAACCCCCTTGTGAAACCCCTTTACATTCTTTTGAACCCTGAACATCCCTGAGCGAATTTTGACTTTTAAAAGTCAAACCATGTCAAAATCCACCTCAATCCCCATTAATCCGCGATTTAAAACGTTTCAATCCAATCCTATATCCATCGTGAGAAGATATGAACGAAAGATTCGTTGATAGATTAGAAAACGGTTACCGAATCAAAGCAATTTAAAACTCGTAACCTTGATAACTCAAGCTTCAAAACCCCATAAATCTCGTTCTAAATCCAACCGCTAATACGTTTATGGTGGAGCTACTCTCCCTATAAATACCCACGTAAGTTCCTAAACGTAGCTACCATAAAAAATTCGTCTTTTTTTTTTCTTTTCCTGTTCCGAGTGACGCAAAGTGCTCCCGATTCAAATCGTTGACGACGTGGGATCTCCTCTGCGTGACTTACGATTTCAGGTATCATCCCCTCCTAATCACATTAGCCTCTGACTTGTTTTGTAAACACAAATCGATTTTAGGGTTTGATGGGTTCTGGTTTCACGCTTGCATATTTGGGGAAGGAGATGAGTTTAATCAAGTTCTTATATTTTTGTTTCTGAATTTTAACTAAATTGAGTCTCTGGTCTGGTGGCTAAGCCTTTGCACTTTCAGACCAATGGTCATGGGTTCTAAACCCATTGACCTCTTTTTTTGTTTGTTTTGGTTTTAAGCACTTACTCATACATTCATATATACATGTATTAGTATGTTTTTGAACTAAATATTATTAAACCAATTCTTTTTTTTGAATTTTCAATTTATCATATTATTATATATATTGTTTTATAAAAAAAATAAATAAATAAAAGGCATTCTTTTTAAAAATAGTATAAATAAATGATGTATTTTTTCTTTAAATAAACATAAAGGGATTTTGTATACTTTTTATTTTATAAAAGATTTTACGAGAAACCATTTAAAGTTATATTTTTATAACGTTATTTAAATAGGGAACTGTTTATATTACTAAGCATTTTTAAAGATTTCGTTTTCTTCTTTAAAACGCAAGAATTATAAAATTTATTTTATAAACCCTCTAAAACTTGTTCAAACATTGTATTTACAAACTATATCTTTCTTAATTCCTTTTTACTTTTAGAATTATGTTTTAACTCTTTAATTTATAATAAAACCTTCTAGTATTCAATTTATTTATTTCAATCCTTATTAAATGCACATTTTCATTTTATTCCTTATCTTTTCCCAAACTTACCGGACACATCCTAAACTCGGTTAAAGTGTACAAATAGAGTAAACTTCAAACTGGTATGTAGCTATCTGACAAATAGTAAGGTTCTGGCTAGGAAAGACGGGGTTCTGATCCGGCCAACTCTTTCCTGAGAACTTTGCTGTTGGAGGTACTACTCTAGTACGATAACCACTCTAGTATACGATGACTACTTTCCTCTAATTACAAAACAACCCCTCATCTTTCCACGATTCTGTAAACTAACTCAAACTCGAACTTATTTAGGCATCTTCTAAACCAAGTTACTTCAGCAATCAAGATCAATCCCACGAACTGCAAGGTGAGTTCATAGCCCCTTTTTGCTTTCTATTTTGGGGTGGAAAACATGCTCTTATATCAAAACTGAAACCAAGTCTTGAGTCAAAACTATACTTTGCATTCAATAACAAACTTCCAATTCTAGTAACATTAAACTGATTTATACATGTTGCAAATGTCATTTTTACTACAAAGTCTCTCTTATTTCTAAAACTACACAACCATTAACTTCGGGGAAGCCACGGGAGTACGTAAATAGATCTATTGGCCTGACTAGCCCATTCAGTTCTCGGGTTGATGCATGCCAATCAATTCCGAGCGTCCTTTAAGTTGTGGATTCTGATCAACTTGGAAGGAGCTGGGTGTTCAGAAACTGCATTCTTGACACTTATACTATAGTCTAACACCCTGACAAGGTGTTGGGCGGGAGAGCTATCGATCACTAGGGTTGGTTGTGAACTCATGCATGATAGTTTAAATTACTTGGAATTTGAAACTTGTTTTTGATTTGCTTCTGGTTATCTATTGTATTATATCTATCAAATCCTATGTTCTCACCAACTTTTTAGTTGACCGATTTTAGCATGTTTTTCAGGTAATGGAAACTAGTTTGCTGTCGTGATCACGCTAGGATTCAAGGATAAGGCTTAGTGGACCTAGCATAGACTTAAATTGAAAATGAAACTAGTTGGTTATTTGCTTTATTTGAATTAAACTTGATGTAATGACTATCGGTTTTCAATAAATTCCTTAGTACTTTCTTTATTCCATGTGTAATGATTCAATTTCGTCGCCGCTCGTGTTTCCGCCTTGGCGGGGGTGTGACAGATTGGTATCAGAGCCTTGGTTATAGAGAATTAGGCCACATAGCATAAGACCTAGACTATAACCCTAGGAATCCCCCACATTAGAAATTTCATGCACACATGTTTCCTCTTCTAGACATGTCGTCCTATTCTGCTGACGTTTCCGGCAATACACGCGATAGTTCAGAACTACCCTCTTTTGGAAAATTAGTTAGCTCAATCAATTGGAGCCAACTAGCCCGAGACATGGAAGACCCTGTGCTGCGATCCGATGCAACGAGCCCCTATCGCCCAGAGATTGTCCTTATCACCCGAATGATCAATCCTATACTTCCCGAGATCAGCTTCAAGAAAAGAAGAATTGGAGCTACCCGCTCTTCTCCTAGCCGACCCCCGAAGATACGACAAATAGAAGACGGTGCTGAGACGATTCCTTAATTACTCTCATCAAAACTAAGTGCCCTAATGGTGGATGATAGGAACATGTGTAATCTGGAAGAGTAGGTACCTGTACATTAAAGATTCTGTCTAGGAAAGATGTGGTGTATAAATCCCTCCTGGACCCGTCATATCTTCCTGGGAATCTTTGATGTGAGTATCGCTTATAGGCTAAAACACATCTTTCTAGCATCTATCATATGGACCCGGAGTTTGATTAGTCATTCTATTTTCCAATTTAAGTTCAAGTTCTAGACATTATGTATCTATCTTTCCTCGTTTGTAATTTGGAACTATTTAATTATGAATGAAATTCTATCTTTTGTTGCTTTTATAATTTTATCATTTGTCATCTTATCTTGTCATATCTAACATTGCCATTCATTTTGATCTTCGCTAGAATGCCTCCTCGACGTGACACCACCCAAGTTAATGAAATTGCTACCATCATCACCAACCAACTTGCTAATGTCTTACCCGGTATGGTCACTCAAGTGAGTGAAGCACTCCGCAATGCTGGGACTACAGGTGGCAACATCAACAATGCCTCCTACAAGACTTTTCTAGCCTGCAAGCCTGTTGAGTTCTTCGGCAGTGAAAGTGCCACTGGTCTGCTTCAGTGGTTTGAAAAGATGGAGTCCACCCTTAACATGTGTGATTGCCTCGAAAATCTGAAGGTCAAATATGCTTCCAGTGCCTTCCAGAAAAGAGCCCTTACTTGGTGGAACGCCCAGGTGAGAACTAGAGGAAGGGAGCCTGCTCTGGCTATGCCTTGGAACGACTTTAAGGAGTTAATGATCTCTGAGTTCTGCCCGAAGAATGAACTCCAAAATATTGAAGTTGAATTCTGGAACCATGTTATGGATGGAGGTGAACACATGGAATACACTACTCGGTTCCATGAGTTATGCACTCTCGTGCCACACATGGTAACTCCCCTGAGTCGCATGATAGACCGTCATATTGGAGGATTGGTCCCTCAAGTTAGAGGCCACACTATGTCAGCTTCTCCTGCTACTCTCGAGGAAGCAATTCTTCTGTCTGCCTCTTTAACTGATGATCTGGTCAAGTCAGGGGTGCTATCAAGAAAAGGATCAAAGAAAGCTAAGGAGGACTATAGTAAGAGACCAGCTAAGAAGCAAAAGACAGCTAAGAACTTTGCTATGGAAACTCCTGCTATACCGGTGAATGCAGTTGCTCCAACCCCTCAGTCCACTGCCCGGAAGCCCTACACCGGTAACCTACCCAAGTGCCCCCGATGCCCATTTCACCACCATGGTGAGTGTCGCAAATGCAACAAATGCGGCAAACTTGGCCACACGAACCGTTTCTGCAAAGAGTCTCCTGCCGCAACTAATGCCAACAATGCTGTTGTGGCAACCGTTGCCCCTGGGAACAACACTGCCAGGGCTTGTTACGAGTGTGGTGGTCTGGATCACTTTAGAGACCGTTGTCCTAGGTTGAACCGAGGCAATAACAACAACACTCCAGCGACAAATGGTCGAGCTTTCGTTATTGGAGCACCTGAAGCTCGTCAAGATCCAGCCGTCGTCACGGGTACATTTCTCTTAGACAATCATTTTGCTTCTATTTTGTTCGATACCGGTGCGGACAAAAGTTTTGTCTCCACTGATTTCGAGCCCATGCTTAATTTGAGACCTACTAAGCTAGATTCTGCTTATACTATTGAGTTAGCTAACGGTAAACTGATTCGTGCTCATACTGTTGTCCGAGGTTGTTCACTAACACTCGAAGATCACTCCTTCCCTATTGATCTTATCCCCATGGAACTCGGCAGCTTCGACGTAGTTGTTGGAATGGACTGGCTATCCAACAATCATGCCGAAATCATTTGTGCCGACAAAGTGGTTCGTATCCCTCTAACATCTGGTGATACTCTAAACATTCATGGAGAGAAACCCGGTAAAAACCTGAAGATTGTTTCATGTATGAAGGCTCGTAGCTATCTTAAAAAGCATGATACTGTGGCTTTCTTAGCTCATATAGTCGAGAAGAAATCTGAGAGAAAGAAGATACAAGATGTTCCCATTATCAAAGACTACCCAGAAGTGTTCCCTGATGATTTGCCCGGATTACCTCCGATCCGACAAGTTGAGTTCCGGATTGACCTTGTACCCGGAGCAACCCCTATTGCCAAATCACCCTACCGTTTAGCCCCATCTGAGATGAAGGAACTATCCAGCCAGCTACAAGAACTTCTTGACAAAGGATTTATTCGACCAAGCTTCTCACCCTGGGGAGCTCCAATCCTGTTTGTCAAGAAGAAAGATGGTTCGTTTCGCATGTGTATCGACTATAGAGAGTTGAACAAACTGACCGTCAAGAATCGGTATCCACTTCCGAGAATTGATGATCTGTTTGACCAACTACAAGGAGCCACTTGCTTTTCAAAGATTGATCTCTGATCTGGATATCACCAACTCAGAGTTCTAGAAGAAGACATCCCTAAAACCGCTTTCCGAACCCGCTATGGACACTACGAGTTCGTGGTCATGCCCTTTGGGTTAACAAAATCACCCGCAGTATTCATGGACCTCATGAATCGTGTCTGTAGGCCTTACCTAGACCAATTTGTCATTGTCTTCATTGATGACATCTTGATCTATTCACGAACCAAAGCAGATCACGAGAAACACCTAAAACTTATCCTAGAACTTCTCAAAAAGGAACAACTCTATGCTAAATTCTCAAAATGTGAATTCTGGCTAAGAGAAGTTCAATTCCTGGGTCATGTTATCAACAACAAGGGTATACATGTCGACCCATCCAAGATTGAAGCAGTAAAGAACTGGAATGCACCTAAAACCCCTTCAGAGATCCGTTCTTTTCTGGGTTTAGCAGGGTACTATCGAAGGTTCATCTCGAATTTCTCGAGAATTGCTCTGCCACTCACTTCCTTGACTCAGAAAAACAAACCTTTCATTTGGGAACAGAAACAAGAAGACGCGTTCCAGTTGCTCAAAGAGAAGTTATGCAATGCACCTATCCTAACCCTTCCCGATGGCAACGACGACTTTGTCGTATATTGCGACGCTTCCAACCAAGGTCTCGGTTGCGTACTCATGCAACGAGATAAAGTCATTGCCTATGCGTCTAGACAGCTCAAGGTGCATGAAAAGAACTACACCACTCATGATCTTGAGTTAGGTGATGTGGTATTTGCTCTAAAAATTTGGAGACACTACTTGTACGGTACCAAGTGTGTTATTTATACAGATCACAAGAGCCTACAGCATATCTTTGACCAGAAGGAACTCAACATGAGACAAAGACGTTGGGTTGAACTACTGAGTGACTATGATTGCGAGATCCGTTACCACCCTGGTAAAGCAAATGTAGTAGCAGACGCACTCAGCCGGAAGGAAAGAATCAAACCCTCACGCATTCGTGCATTGGGAATGATTGTTCAAACTAGCCTTCAAGCCCAAATCCTTCAAGCCCAAAGACAAGCTCTTGTCAGGACTGATTTGAAGACTGAACTCGCAAGCATATCTGAAAATCAATTAGAGCCCAAGTCCGATGAAGTTCTCTACTTTATGGACCGAATATGGATTCCCAGTTTTAATAACCTTAGAGGACTCATTTTGGATGAAGCCCACAAGTCCCACTACTCAGTTCATCCTGGTTCCGATAAAATGTACCAAGACCTTCGAGATTTTTATTGGTGGCCCGGAATGAAGAAAGACATAGCTCTGTACGTTGGGAAGTGTCTTACTTGTCTGAAAGTCAAAGCTGAGCACCAGAAACCCTCAGGATTACTCCAGCAACCTGAAATCCCTCAATGGAAATGGGAGCAAATTTCCATGGATTTCATCACCAAACTCCCTAGAACCTCTAGCGGACACGACTCAATCTGGGTCATAGTCGATCGTTTGACTAAGTCTGCTCATTTCCTCCCTACCCGTGAGGACTTCAAAATGGAAAAACTAGCCAAGCTCTACATGAACGAAGTTATTACTCGTCATGGTGTACCCGTATCCATCATTTCTGACCGTGATAGTCGCTTCACATCCAGATTCTGGAAATCCCTACAGAAATCCTTAGGGACGCGTGTGGATCTTAGCACGGCTTATCACCCTCAAACCGATGGCCAAAGCGAAAGGACCATACAAACCCTAGAGGACATGCTAAGAGCTTGTGTAATCGACTTTGGTGGAAACTGGGACACACACTTACCTCTCATTGAGTTCTCGTACAATAATAGTTATCACACCAGCATCAAGTGTGCACCTTTCGAAGCCTTGTACGGAAGGAAATGCCGATCACCTGTGTGTTGGACTGAAATTGGTGATAATCAGATAACTGGTCCCGAACTCATTCAAGAAACCTCAGACAAAGTGTTCAAGATTCAAGAGAGACTCAAGGCCGCCCGAGATCGTCAGAAAAGTTACGCTGATAATCGAAGAAAGCCCCTCGAGTTTCAAATCGGTGACAGAGTCTTACTTAAAGTTTCCCCCTGGAAAGGAGTTGTCCGTTTCGGGAAGAAGGGTAAACTTGCACCTAGGTATGTTGGGCCATTCGAGATCCTAGAAAGGATTGGTCCAGTTGCCTACAAACTTCGACTACCTCAAGGACTCAGCGGTATCCATGACACTTTCCATGTGTCTAATCTTAAGAAGTGCTTAGCCGATGACCCTTTACCTATCCCCTTGGATGAGATTCAGATTGACGACAAGTTGCGCTTTGTTGAAAAACCAGTTGAGATCATTGATCGTGACGTCAAAAGGCTAAGGCAAAGTCGCATTCCGGTAGTTAAAGTCAGATGGAACTCTAAGCGAGGTCATGAGTTCACCTGGGAACGTGAAGACCAGATGAAGCTCAAGTACCCTCACCTTTTTCATGCTAGCACAGACTTTACTAGTGGAATTTCGGGACGAAATTCTTCTAACTAGAGGAGACTGTGACATCTCTAGAAATTGTATGATTCTAGTTCGTGTAATCCTGCTTCGACTTAATGTACAATCCTCGTTTTGCCTCATTTTATTTAGTAGAGCAATTTAATTCCAATTCCTAATAAGTAATTACATTAATATTTTTAAACAAAAGTAGGAATTATTAAATTGATTAGTTATATTTATAAAAACTTTAAAAGTATAAAATTTAAATATTTATTATCAAAAAGAAATTATTAATTTTGATAAAAAGACTTTGAACCCTCATTTTGATGTTGAACCCCCTCAAAAACACTTGAACCCCCTTGTGAAACCCCTTTACATTCTTTTGAACCCTGAACATCCATGAGCGAATTTTGACTTTTAAAAGTCAACCCATGTCAAAATCCACCTCAATCCCCATTAATCCGCGATTTAAAACGTTTCAATCCAATCCTAAATCCATCGTGAGAAGATATGAACGAAAGATTCGTTGATAGATTAGAAAACGGTTACCGAATCAAAGCAATTTAAAACCCGTAACCTTGATAACTCAAGCTTCAAAACCCCATAAATCTCGTTCTAAATCCAACCGCTAATGCGTTTATGGTGGAGCTACTCTCCCTATAAATACCCACGTAAGTTCCTAAACGTAGCTACCATAAAAAATTCGTCTTTTTTTTTTCTTTTCCTGTTCCGAGTGACGCAAAGTGCTCCCGATTCAAATCGTTGACGACGTGGGATCTCCTCTGCGTGACTTACGATTTCAGGTATCATCCCCTCCTAATCACATTAGCCTCTGACTTGTTTTGTAAACACAAATCGATTTTAGGGTTTGATGGGTTCTGGTTTCACGCTTGCATATTTGGGGAAGGAGATGAGTTTAATCAAGTTCTTATATTTTTGTTTCTGAATTTTAACTAAATTGAGTCTCTAGTCTGGTGGCTAAGCCTTTGCACTTTTAGACCAATGGTCATGGGTTCTAAACCCATTGACCTCTTTTTTTGTTTGTTTTGGTTTTAAGCACTTACACATACATTCATATATACATGTATTAGTATGTTTTTGAACTAAATATTATTAAACCAATTATTTTTTTTGAATTTTCAATTTATCATATTATTATATATATTGTTTTATAAAAAAAATAAATAAATAAAAGGCATTCTTTTTAAAAATAGTATAAATAAATGATGTATTTTTTCTTTAAATAAACATAAAGGGATTTTGTATACTTTTTATTTTATAAAAGATTTTACGAGAAACCATTTAAAGTTATATTTTTATAACGTTATTTAAATAGGGAACTGTTTATATTACTAAGCATTTTTAAAGATTTCGTTTTCTTCTTTAAAACGCAAGAATTATAAAATTTATTTTATAAACCCTCTAAAACTTGTTCAAACATTGTATTTACAAACTATATCTTTCTTAATTCCTTTTTACTTTTAGAATTATGTTTTAACTCTTTAATTTATAATAAAACCCTCTAGTATTCAATTTATTTATTTCAATCCTTATTAAATGCACATTTTCATTTTATTCCTTATCTTTTCCCAAACTTACCGGACACATCCTAAACTCGGTTAAAGTGTACAAATAGAGTAAACTTCAAACTGGTATGTAGCTATCTGACAAATAGTTCACAGTGAAGTCCACCGAGTGTTCCACCCTATAATTCTTCTGAATCTCACGTTCTTCTCCTGCATATTTATAATTCAATCAACAAATTTAATCCGAGAAATTGTTAACGACAGATGGATCGGAAGAAGTAATCACCGTTAACGAAAGCAGCCATTGCAGAGTTTAGGGGAAATGGAGAATAACCTTGAGGCAAGATCGATGATTGTGATGCTAAAACTAACCTGTTTCTAGCACGTGTGAGATGAAAAACACACCCTTCCTCCCTACCGTTGTCTAGCACGTCGACTGACCAAGACCTAATCTTGTCGTCTCCGGCGAGTGCAGATCCAAAGCCCAAAAATCTAAAGCCTTAGTTGCCGCCGTTCAGACCGTAGAAGTGAAGGTGAAGACCTAATGGTGTCATCTCTGGCGAGTGCAACTATTGGGTTGTCTTTCTCGGTGATGGTTTTAGAGAGAGACATTATCAGATGACCTTTGTGATTTGAGAGAGAGAGATAGATCTGAAAAATCTGTTTTAGAGAGAGACGAGATGAGGCGGATAATGAGAAAGAGAGAAGAAAGTTTAGGTTTAAAGAGAGGGAGAAAATGAAATAATTGCCCTTATAGTTTAAAAATAAATCAAAACATCAAAAAATTAAATTAGTGGTCCAGAATGAGTTTATGAGTTTCTACAATAACTCAGGGTTTTCATTTGATACATCTCCTATATAACATAATCCATATTATTTAGTTACTTTTATCATAATTATATATAATAATAATAATGTTTTTTTTGTAATTATATATTTATTATATCAAATTATATTGACCTTTCAAAGAAAAGAATATCATCAGAACTTACATCACTTTGCGCGCCAAAAACATTATCAAATACAATGACGGAAGAAGGTGAAACCCTAGAACTCTATAATCTTCACTACTCTGATCTCATCGCATTGTCTTCTTCAGATCATCAGTTACCAACAGCATACGAAGACATGGAACATTTAGAATCAGTTATGAGCACAATCATGAAAAACCTAGGTCCCTCCGGTCCAGGTCTTCTCGCCATTACCGGAGTCCCTAATGTTTCCGATCTCCGCCGAACACTGCTTCCAATGGCTCGGAAGCTCGCTCTTCTTAACAACGAAGATCGCAAACGCCTACTCAAGGTAAAGCATATGAAAATGAATTATAAACCGTTGTTTCCAGAAATGCTGTTAATGTGTTCGATGAAATGCCTGAACCAAGCGAACTAGCTTATGCGTTTTAACTTTTTGTTCAATTAATTTACATAGTTAATTTTGTATCCAGGATGAGAATAATGGCTTATATATGATTGTAAACGGTGTGTTAGGATCTGCTGCCAATATTAGGTTTTGAATTTCTGATTTTTTAGGCTTGAAGTTATAAGTTTAATCACTTTGTTACAACTAATTAATGATTCTAATTTCTTGAAGGTTGCAATATCTTAGAAAGTGCACACACACACACCGCTGATTTATTGGTGCCACATTTGCAGGATCATGGGTTAGGGAGTGATGTTCCACTGAAGAACATCGACAGAACAGTCTCCCCTTTCGCAATGCAATTAAAATACAATCTGAATCCAGCTGTTAGCAACCTCTGTAACATAAATCACTCTGAGACTGAAGGTTACAGTTCAGAGATGGAGAGTCCATGTGAATTTAAGAATCTTGGGAACATATTCAAAGATCTAGGGAATTGTATGATTGAGTTAGGTCTTCGACTGGCAAGGGTGTGTGACAAGATCATTGGTAGGCATGAGCTAGAGCAAAGCTTACTAGAATCATGCTCGGCTAAAGGGCGGCTTATACACTACCATTCGATTGTAGATAACCTTATTCTGCAAGCTTCTAACGAGACTCGTTCTAGAATCAAGAAAACTGAAAGAACTTGCGGTAATCACTCTGATTTGTGGCAGCAGTGGCATTATGATTATGGGGTGTTCACTGTTTTGACAGATCCAATGTTCATGTTTGCTCCTGAAAGTAATGGTTCATGTGATGGAAAAGAGTGCCCTTCCCCTAGTGGACATACATATTTGCAAATACTTGATCCCAATAAGAACAGTGTTGTAACGGTTAAGGCATCTTCTGGGAGTTTTATTGTTCAGGTAGGAGAATCAGGTGACATATTATCAAAGGGGAAACTTCGTGCGACTCTTCACTCTGTTTGTAGACCTAAAAGTTTGGAAAATCTGAGCAGGGAAACGTTCGTTGTGTTCTTGCAGCCTTCATGGAGCAAAACACTCTTTCCCTATGATTTTCCAGTTGAAAGTTCAAGTTCAAATGGTGAAGATTCAAGAATATGTGATGAGGAAAATCGGTGTCAAAAACCAAGTTCAGATATTGGTAAATTAGTCCCACCACTTTGTGATCGCTTGAAAAACGGGATGACATTTGCAGAATTTTCAAGAGAAACAACAAAGCAATATTATGGAAGCAGTGGATTGCAGTCAAAGAGATAGAATGGTTGCCCTAATATGTTGATAATAATGGCGATTTGGAATCATTAATCCAAGTAGCTATGAAAGTGGTCTGATTTGATTATTTGATACTTACTTTCAGCTAGGCTTCTGGTAATCATACAGTGGAGCATGGGAAATCATAAATCTTCTGCATAATTCATTTCCAGGTTAGTGATCTTTTGGAAGACCTTTATGATCTGTAATGAAATTTTAACTGCTTGTGTTATATAGTTGCACTCACACAATTAGTTTTCTCAATGTGACTATAAAAACTATATAATTATTTAAGATAAAATTATAAAAATGCATGATTTGTGACGATTTAAAAAGTTAAGGGATCATTTATAATAGTGTATATGGTGCTCATGTAGGGGTCTAAACAAAAGACCCTGGTGTCAACAAGTTACTTTGGGATCGGAATAGAGGATGCAGGCCGAGGTTAACCCACCAACACTTGTACTTTTTTAGCTTTGTAAATATTTATTGTATTGAATATGACTAAAACATCTGTACTTTTGAATAAATAATCTAATTTTTTTAAATAAAAAACTATACTATTATATATAACTAATAGTGAATTATAATGAGAGTTATTATAATTCAGTTTTGAGTTATAATAATAGTGAGTTTACTCTAAATTGTGTGTTTGTTTATATCGATTCTTGGACTTAATTGGTATCAGAGCTGGTTCAAGACAAATCGATAAACAACAAAGACTCGGTAGCCGTCGACTAAAAGCTGACCAGACGCTGCCGATTGAACATCAACCAGCCGTGGTTGACTGACCAACCACCACCGGTGCCGGTTAAGGAGAATAACCTAGGTCCGTTCCAGTGTTCGATGTTGTTGTCCACTAACTATACGGTCTGGGCTATTCGCATGAAGGTGATTCTAAACGTGCATAGTGTCTAGGATGCGATAAATCATGGCACTACTGATTTAGTTCGTTTTAAAATAAACAATTATTTTTTTCTTAATGAAAATAATAATTATCATTTTTCAGCTTTGGTATTATACTATTAATTATTATACCATATTTTTAAATACATATATAACAAATACATTTGTTTAATTAAATATTTTATCTTAATTGTATGTATCTTAAAATTATGTATTTGTTTTTAGATGTTGATTTTAAGACGAATAAAATAATTATTTAGCGATAAAAGTTTATAAATTATATCATACAATGTAATGTATTCAATCTTTCAATATTTTCATGTGTTTACCTAGTCTAGTAATTTCTTATCCAATGCAATTAATAAGTTGGTTTCGTAATTTTTTTAAAAACAATTTATTTTTATTTTTTTAACTTCACTTTACACTTGTAAGGATTTGAACTCATACCATTTTTATGGAAGCAAACATCTTACCACTAAACCACTAGGTCATGGGTTTGTTTCATCATTTGATTAACTAGAGTAGATATACTGATATACATATATAATTATACTAAGACTATGTGTAGTGGTCATGTGAGTGACCAAAAGTTCTGCCAGGCGCCAATTGGACAATGTCTTTGGTCACACTCACACTGTGTAAGGTAAGTAGTGGTTTAGTGAGTGTGACCAGTTTGTGTAATCATTACTATTTTTTTTATATTTATTTATTTTTAAATAATTATTTATTTAAAAAATAATACTATTTATAAAAAAGAACGTAATAATACTAGTTTTTTAAGCATTACAAAATGATAATAAAATAATAATAATAATAATAATAATAATAATAAAACTATGTCATATCTCTCCTTAATTTCTTATTTCATCTTCAAGTATTCATGTTCCTCCACCTTCAAATGGTCGATGTTCATAAAATACGGCTTCATATCCATGGCCTTTTGTCTTGCGTTCCTTTTTTGGATCTTTATATATGTTAAGTCATTATACTTGTTCATCCGATCCGATATATTATCCAAACTTTGCTTGTAGTCAGGCTCTCTAGAGGTTGTTGCTCATTTACTTTTGTTGTTCCTTTCGGGAGGGCGAATTGATTCCTTGGGTACTTCAAACTCAACGTTCGTGTCTTTGAGGTTAATGTGACTACGCCCATCCGAAGTAGTTTGACTAGTATTTTCGTTGTTGGGTGAGGTTTTTGATCGTCTTGATGATTGTCCCATCAACGAAACATTTTCTCAAAACCTTTCAAGGTTTGACCATAGTAAACACCACATTCATATCACTTTTATATTCGTCTCACGTTTCCTGAAAGATATTCATGTCACTAGCACCAGTACGTTGGTTTATTTTGCTGTTGTAGATACCGCCAAACTTTCCAACCTTTAAACGAATATCCCTCCATGTGGACGATACCATGTCAGATGCACGGTATTCTCCATGTCCCATTGCTTGAAGAAACTTTTCTCGAATTCGTTTCCAAAAAACGTTGGATTTTTGCTTCATTCCTATCACAAATAAAAATATGCATTAATAAGCATTATTAATAAAAAAACAAAACATTGCTAATAAAAAAATAAAACAATATTAAAAAATAAAACATTAATAATAAATAAAAATTACCTATAACATAATCCTCACACATCAACCCACGCCCGAGCTAATGCTAGCTCCTCCTCCGGGGTCCACTTCTCATATCGTGTTCATACAGTTCCCTCGGGTGAAGTGGTAACTTGTTGCTTATTTTTTTGCTTTTACGAGATCAAATTATTCTTTTGGGTTGAGACCGAGGTTGTGTTTCAACAACAAATTCGGGATCTGCTTGTGTTGCTAAATAAAGTCGGGTATGGGCTGGGGTGAAGTCGGATATTGACTCCAATTTGCAAACATCAACATTGGATTTTGTTCTATAGGTTGGGGGACGTAACAATTGACCCACGGGATATTCGGGTTGTTGAGGTTTAACCGTGGGTTGTTCGGGTTGTTCAGGTTATACCACGGGTTGTTCTTGTTCATGTTGGTTGTAGGAGATGATAAGAAAATGCATAAAAAGGAGTAGAATAGGTAATTTTGTGTGTTAAATTTGAAGTATAAAAGAGTGGTATTTATAGATTTAAAAAAAATTAATTTTTTTTTACAAAAATAGAGCACAACGGCTCTTTTTCTCCTTGGTCATAGAGCTGCAACGGCTCTTTTGTTCTACTCACGCCGTGCTTCCACCCACAAAACACCACTCATGCCCCTAGCCACCCACGCCCCTCTCACACCAGGTGGCTCACGCCTCCCACTCACGATAGCATTACACATAGCCTAAACTGAAAATTCTATGTAGTTAAAGCTATGTGTAATGGGATCATGCGTAGTGACAAGTCAGCCCTTAGGGGCTTGATACACCGCACCAAGGGGCGTTAATGGGGGGGGGGGCGTGGAGGCAAACTTGTGAAGCCACTCACAGGCGTGGGGCAAGAGGGTTGTGTGTGCATGTGTTATATATATATATATAATTATGTATATATGGATTATAAAATCACTAGATATCTTAGTGATTGTGTTTAATGATTACTCTCTTAATGACATGACATTTTTCATTTTTTAGTGATTCCACTACAATAGCCTAAGAAAACAAATTTTGTGGACTACACAAGTATATCATGTCACACGGTTATATTTTCTCATCAATTTTCACATCTATATTTAAGGCTAGAACTATGAACATACTTCTAGACCAAAACGACACATTCATTAATCTGATAAATAACAATTTTAACGGGCCCTTATCAAACAATAGTCTTTATATTTTTTAATTAGAGCTAATAAATATTGAAAGTAATACCTTACTGCAAAACTTAATAGAAAAAAAAACCCGGAAATTCCGTGAATTAGTTAAACAAATATTATTTTATTGGCTACAATATTACATAGCCTAGTGCCTTGTGCAGTCAGTTGGCTTAAAATACACCTTCTGCTTGATCAAATCAAACCCTACCATCAAATTTCTTTGAAATAAATTACCAAGCTTACCCCAAGCATAATCATCCGATATAATAGCCAAGCAAGTGACCCCTTTTTGATATTGATATTCAATAAGCATGTTCACCGGCGGCACCTCAACGTCAGCTCCGGAGAACCGGAAAGTCACAGCCGGGACACGGTCCAAACTCAAATCCTTGTAGCAAATTGAATAAGGCAGTTGTGGGCTGTCCACTGTCTCACCACCGATGGCTTTGGTTATACTAGCGGCAAAGCGAAGGTACATCTCCCTAGGGAGAGAAGTGAACGTCGACCCCATGTCCATAATTATGTTGCCATCTTCAACATTGTTCAAAAACGATTCATTGTGATTGTATGACGAGCTTTTGTTTCCAACCAACACGTCGATCAAATTGACGAAGTACAAAGAATAATTGTTTATAAGGGGAGTTGAAACGACATTTGGCCATGAGACATTAACATGGTCACCAAAGTAGATTTTGCTTGTTTGGTTCGAGGCATCGTGGATCTGTTTAGTCAAACAATACGAAAACTTACCTTGAATGGCTGGTTCTAATTGGTTGATTAGAGAAAGCGGGCCACCACCAAGACCTACAATCCCTCTTACAGCCTTGATATATGGCGAACTTTCGTAATAATGAGCACACCCAAACAAAACATTTTTAAGAGGGGTTGGTCCGAACCAAAAGGTGTTCCTAGCAAGGTCGCCTTCTGTGTAGATTTTATCCAAGGGATATTGGTAGTGACAAATATTATTTTGTGTGCCACATCGCAGTTTGATGCTATCTAGAGATTTACAAACTCTTGAGCGACATGATTGTGGGTGATAAGTGGATGAAGAAGCGGGTACAAAAAAAGGTACACCAACTTGCTTGTGACACGTCTTACAGGGTTCACATGGGGCCCACGTAAAGCCAGACGCAGTAGGGGTCCTGATTTGAATTTTCTACAGGAGGGGTCACATGTAACACTCCAAACACTTCTACAGGAGGGGTCCTGATTTGAATTTTCATGATATAGTCTCCAGAAATATCCGCATATATCTTTGAAGGAAAACGTGCTCTTTTTGCCTGGGACATAGACCGAAGAAAAGCATTTTGATGACGATCGGTTAGTGAATAGGTTGGGTTATATAAAGGGGAGAGTGGAGAGTCTCTATGAATAAGATCAAGATCAACCGTAAAACCACCATCATGGTGGCTGGGTTTGGAGTGGGAAACAGTAATGGTTATAAAGATGGAGAAAAGAATAAGTATGCTCATGACTAACATGATTGTGATGGAAATATTAATATTTGATCCAAATTTATAGGGTGAAATCATTAAAAAATGAGTTTGAATTTGAAAGGTTAATCCAAATTAATTATTAAGAGGATTTGCCGTTCCAAAAAAAAATATTAAGAGGATTGATCATTAATAAGAGGAATTGTATACATAAATAAATGTGGATATATTCCTTTGTAACGTTTTAGGTCAAAAGAAGAAATATATTCCAAATAAATCAATTTCTAATTTCTAGCTTTCCTTTCTTAAATTCAACATTTTTTAAACATCATTTTTATAATTTGGTTATTGATTTAAAAAATATATATAAAATGACTAATTTAAGATACTTTTAATTTCATATTTACCTATTCATTAAATACAAATGGTAAGATATTCATTACATCCTTCTCTTTTTCCTTACACTCATAACTTGCATGTCATAATGCAAGTTCTATAGTAAGGATATAAATGTTACAAATTTGAAAAACGGTATGTTTGATATTATAATTGTTGTCAGGTAAATATGATATTATATCTTGTTTTGAGAGGATTTATGAAATTATAAAGTAAGATTAAAATAGAAGTGACTTGAATAGTGCTCTTGCTATTCATATTGTTTCAAGTGAGTCTTTTTTTTTTAATTTTCACTTTCACCCCTCATACTACATATGATTTACGCTTTTAACAAGTTTTCTTTTCTAATAATTTCGTTTTTCTTTAATAACTTTCGTTAGTTAATTTTAAAAAAAAGAGTGTGCGGCTTTTTTTAATTTTTTTGTCAACGATTCGATCTAATTTTTTTTCTAAAATGGAGTTGTATTCAAAATCGAGTTTATTTTACTATCGTAGCCTATAGCAAGTGCCGTTACCGTTGTGGAACCATGACGAAACGAACCTGTTATAAGCGAACAAAATCATTGCCGGTATTGGAATTATTAGAACTCGTCTCGGTATTCGCTTTTATGGTTTTCGACTACCCGAACCGGCAATATTTTAATTTTTTTTCCTTTTTTTTATTTTTTAGTTTTATGTTTCTTTTTAGTAACATTATTTTTACCGTTGCGCATACGTTTTCATTTAAACATAACAAGAATACAAGGTTTAATTTGAAAAGTATTCTAAGTATAAAGCATCCTATATGATCACAACAAAGCCTCATCCTTGTATACCTGAAACATTTTGAGTAAACTGTCAACTAAAAATAGTTGGTGAGATACAAAGGTTTTGACACCGTTTAACAAAGTCTTGGAAAAGTTTTACAATTCACTATGTACATGCATTCTATGGTATAAGTGTGAGAACAAACAAGTTAAACATTGTGCATATCAACCCTCCAACCAAGTTTAGGCATAACCCGCAGGTTACCCTTAAAAGTTTAGGTCCAGTAACAATCACCATGGGCTCCCCCCGAAGGGTCAATCAATCTAGGTGGATTGGTCAAATACAATAGATCTATTATTGTCGATGTAGGCTTGATCAAAGTTAATGAATATGCTAGTTTTAAGTTTAATTTAAGCATGCAAGTCTCAACGGCACATAACACAAGAATAAGCATATAGACATAGCTGTACAAGAATTGTATAAGTCTGAAAGTTTGATACATGTTCCACCCCAAGTTTATAAACAAACAAAAGAAAAGGGGCAAAGTATACTCACTTGGAACGATGGACGAGTGTCCAACAAGAGTTAGTGTGGCAAGAATTTGAGGGAGAATACCCTCACAACAAGCCTAAGAACACAAGTCTAAAGTTTCAAGTTTGATCCTATAAGTCTTTGGCAAAGTATCTAGGATTCTAAGATTAACTAGGGTTCCAAATGGGAGACGGGAAATATTTGTGTTTATAAAGTTTAAATCAAATTTCTAAATAGGGTTTTGAATAAATAACACAAGACTTGGATATCAAAGTTTAATAAGTTTATAGTCTAAAATAATTATTAATTAAAATAATTATTTAGAAAGCTTTATAATTATTAATTACACAAGTTAGGTAATAATTATTTAGAAAGCTTTATAATTATTAATTACACAAATGTTAGATAGGTTTTCTTATAAAGTTTATGTTTTAATTATAAGTTTACGAAAAGTATGAGTTTATAAAGTCTTAAATAAAGTTTATTATAAGTTTATAAGTATTTAAATAAAGTTTATAAGTTTATAACTTTCTAATCTCAATTAAACAATATATATTTATTTTCTTGTTTCATTAAAAAAAAAAAAATAAACAAGTCTTGATTTAAATAGATATAAACTTTATAAAAATGCAAAAGTTTATAAGTTTATGTTTTTATATTAATATGTAAGTTTTTATAAATTTTTCTGAGTTTATACAATTTTTATAAGTTTTTTTGTTTAAATAGATGTTTAATAATTAGTTTAAAGTTTTAAACAAAGTAAGTTTATTATAAATAACAAATTAAAGTTTCTGAGTTTATAAAATAATTTTTATTAACAGTATAAGTTTATAAAGTTTGAAATTATTTTTATAGTTTTTAAGAACTTAAAGTTAATTTTAAAGATTAAATCTTTATAAGTTTTAACTAAGTTTAATTAATTAAAAACAGTTCTGGAATACCAAAGTGTAATTAAAAATTAGTTTCAAGTTTATATAAGTTTTACATATTTTATAAAAATTATTAGAAGTATTAAAACTGAATAAAAAGGCTGAAAAAAAATAAAAAAAGGGCAAAACTCGGGCTGGCCGGATCGAACCCGGGCCACCAGAGTCACACACACAAGCGCACAAACCACCCGACTACGGGTCTCGTTAGGTTATAACACAGAAAAAGAAAAAGATAAGCACATTCCCAAATCGTCCCTAATTTCCCGAAGAACCCTAGAATTCAAATCCCTAAAATACGAATCGATTAACCCTTTATCCGGATAAATTGACAGAGGTCTTTTGATCTACGAATGAAAACGAAGATTTTGGTCATAAGAATTACCTGAAATGATATCGTAACGAGGGAGAACGGGTCTGGGCTTCAGGGTCAGTTGTCCAAGAATCAAACGAGCAATGCAAGTATGATATGGTGCAATTGTTTTTTCAGAGGGTTCAAGTGTGATGTCGCAAAGGTTTAGGGGCTGGTATTTGTAACCAATTACATCCATAAATGCCCGGACAGTTGGGGGGAATACGGTTGAGTAAAAACGAGTTTGAATTCGAATCCGCGGGCGTTAAAGTTTAATTCAAGCATTGATAAGCATTGGGTTTATGTCGCATGCCTGAGTCGGAGCTCGAGGAGCATTCAATTCGGCCATTTAACGCGTTTTCGAATAAAAGGGTCCAAAACCGGTTTTCAGCGGGGTTCGAACTCGCGACTAGTTCCAGCTCCGGGAGTTTGGGTTAATTACACAACAGGTCCTTGAAGTTTCAAGCTTTTGACATTTTATGTACAAGATACAAATTTAGTTTAAAACAAGTTTCGGAATTGGCAATTTTAGTCCCTGGACTTTTTATAAAAATAAATATGTTTTATTTCTATAAAATCTAGGTAAGTTATTATAAGTTTTATTATTTTATATATTTATAAAATACTTTCTAAGTTTTATAGTTTGCAAGTTTAAGCATTTTAAAATAAGTTTATTAATTATTTTATTTATATAATTATAAACTTATAAAGTTTTAAGAATTTACTACCTTCTATTTATGAGTTGCATATATATATATTTAAATAAGTCTTATATATATATATATATCAAGTGCAATTGTTTTTCTTAAATATATATCAATTAAATCAATATTTATCATTTAAGAAAATATATTTTTAATAAGTTTCCAAGATTTAAATTTCATAATACGTGCGAGGATTTAGGGAAGGATACATCGAAAAATCCTGGATATTACAGTCTCCGCTACTTTAGGAAATTTCGTCCCGAAATTAAAGTAGAGGGTCTAGTTCTCAGGATTTTAAGTTTATAGTACGTACAAGGATAATGAGAAAAATACTTCACGTTTCCGGATAAACTCCGGGCTACGTTTAGACTTCCAAATGAACTGTGACAATGGGAATATGATTATGCTTTGAGTTTCTTGATTTCAGGATTCATGATTTCCATGGTTTCACCAAGAAGGGCATAGTTTCATCAAGGGATATGTGGATTTAGTTCTTGAAATGAACTTAATGAGAAAAACTGTCGAATAATCATTTGGATTCTAAAGGTAGAATGGATTTGATGAAAATTTGATGATCTGAGTTTGCTCAAAATATAGTCTTATATGCTTAAGAATTGTCAGCGGGTAAGAGATTTCACGGTCATTGGTCTAGGTCCAAAACTTCTCGTGACACGAACAACGCTACTTCTGATAATATGATAGAGCATTTATATATAGGAAGTACCGTTGGCATATCCACCATGCCCTTGTCATATCTGTAAGGCCCCTCTTTCAGGAAAACCTCACTCGTTGGATTTACTCACAAACATAGCTAATGATACCGAATTATAACATTTAAAACATTCAAGGCGCAACGAAAGCATTCATCATTCAAGTACATAACAGCGGAAGTCTTAACATTTAAAACATAAACATTGTCTTAACGTAAATTAGAATGAGATGTCAGTCTCATGCCGGATAGCCATTACGCCTTTGCACGACCCTTCCTCTTGTTACCTGAAATGTATACTAAAAGTCAGCTAACGCTGGTGAGTTCTAGTTTAAAGCATTAGGTATAACGTTATTCATTCATTTGTATCGTTGGTTCATATATATATATATATACACTTACAACATTGTTTCAGTGAACATACATTGACTATACACGCAAGTAGGTGCATATGCATACATTGAACATTCATTGGTCATACACATAAGGGTGATCAACCCGTCATTGATTGCGTAAGTCACAAAGACAGACGCTCCGTCCTACCGTCGTAGGCCGTAATTCATACCGTGTCTACCAAAGTAGTCCGTCCTTCATTACCATCTGGAAACCTTTGGCCGTCCGTCTACCGTGTCTACTGTCGTAGTTCGTCCTTTCGCCCATCTGCCCGAAGGCATCCGTTTCCCATGCGAACTATTATTCATGCAACCGTTCTACTTATCGTTGATAAGGCATTTGCTTCGACCGTCCATTGATTGCCTTTCATACGTCCTAGTTGATGAAGGAACGTATACGTCCCGGTTGCATGATAGTCACATGGTCGTCCGTCTACCGTAGTAGCCGTTAGCATCGAAGCGTCCATAACATTCACATATATTCATAACATGCAGTATATAGTATATATATAAAGCACGATTTCATACTTTTGTGTTATATCATACTTTCATTCATAATTCATAACATACTTGCTATGTTTTTTTGTTCATAAACATATCTGTCATACATATAACTATCATGCATTGTCATATAACACATAACATAACATTCATTCATATCATGTATACACTTCAGCCCCAAAATCATTTAAAATCATTTACACGTAACACGTAGGGGGCACATAGAACTCACCTGATGAGTGGTTTCTGTAATACACTTAGCTGGTTACTGAGCGTCACTAAGGTATCTCTCAATCTGTATAATGAAGTCATACACATAAGGTAGTGCTCCTAGATGACACTAGACATTACTATGCTTGAACCCAGTAGTTTCGATGGATGAATCACATCGAGACTATGGTAGTTTCGGGTCATGGGTTTATAACGAAACTATGGTAGTTTCGGGTCATGGGTTTATATTAAAACTATAGTAGTTTTGGGTCATGGGTTTATATCTAAACTATGGTAGTTTCGGGTTATAGGTTTATATCGAAACTATGGTAGTTTCGATAAGTAACTTATGTAAAATCTTAGTAGTTTCGGGTTAGGGGTCTATATCGAAACTAGGTAGTTTCGATGGATTTACCTATATCGAAACTAGTAGTTTCGATGCATCAGTCTTCTTCCCCAACCAGAAACCCTAGATCTGGCCAATTATTTCTAATCGATCAAACCTTGAACTTTTACGTTCAAAACGTTTCTTTTTCATCCATGAACACGGTTATGTGGTCTATTTTGAATATCATACGTAAAAACTAAACCTTTACACGATTTTAACCCGAAACCCGAAAGTTATTAAAACTCAGATTTGGACATGATGGTTACCTGGTTTTGCTTCCTTCTTGTTTCTATACGTTCCAGAGATGGTGTGCAACAATCCTCGAGACTTTGAGCTTGATCCCGAGCTTTCTCTCGGTAGACCCGAGCTTTCTCTCGGTAGACCCGAGCTCTCTCTTTCTCTTTCTAGCCTTGTACAAATGAGAGAAATGAGGAGAGGCTGAGGTGAGGGCGCTTATATGAGGGGTTTTTCCCTCTTGATCTCGGCCCATGGGCCGGCCCAAGGCCAAACCCCCATGTTCCTTTTTCGCCTTGTGATGTTAGTCCCGATCTTTATTTCCTTTTACTTTCGTTTATTTATTTTAGGGATGTTATAATATCACATTAGTTTTGTTACTATATATCACGATAGGTTTTAGGTTATAGCACACGACAAAGTTTATTATGTTTTTCCATGCGCTGATTTTTTTATGATTTCGTGTGCACCCGAAATCACTCGAATCGTTGCATGGTCCGTATAGATCCTTCTGTTGGGGGTGGGTCAAGAGGGACACAAAATTTACTTAGTTCGTAACTATTGTTTTTACCCAAGAGAGGCTAGCAAATAACCGAGTCCCTAGAGGGCAATGTCAATCAGACAATCAAAGAGTACTAATGTGGCATAACTTAGAGTTCCAAAGCTTCCTCGTGTTTGAACAAGACTACGTCAAACCCCGAGTAGTTTAAAGTTTTTCTGTTTCCAACTTTAGTGAATAAAGGGTATGATCATGCCTTGAGTAAAATGTGATCACTCAAATACTATGGTGACCATGAGAGGTGTAAGGAAGTTTTCGTAATGAAAATCCATTGTTATACACTCCTTATTCCTATACAGGAAGATTTGTGTGTTTAAGGAGATCAAGTGAACGCCGATACTTGGCTTTAATCTTAAAATAAGTGAGGCATTTTGCTACATAGAGAGTAATGTCCTTCTTCATGTCGGCCACTAGTAACGAAGATCCTTGTGCATTTTAGCCGCACCAGGATGAAACGAATAACGAGTCTTATGAGCCTCGTTCACGATGAATGTACAAGGTTATCATGATTAGGGATTCAGATTTGGGAATTAAAGCAAGCCATTGTGCTTAGGTTTTAATTGGAGTTCAGCTCTACATGACATTTCGTTTTACATTTCGGTAACCGAAAGGTGTTGAGTTTCAAGGATATGGATTTGAACGTTGTTTTAATTTTTCACATAATGTAATAAGGTGTGTTCCTCCCGACTTGAAGTATTGACTTCATCTAGTAATGTGTATTTTGTGAATGTGTATATGTAAGTTTATTGCATTTCATGAGTAACGTGTACTTGGGTTTTGACTTTCGTTGCGGTTTATATGGATGGTTAACGTCTGGGCAAAATATTCATTTACTTGACGTGGAAAGTATTTTCATACATTACCGGAGGTGTAAGATAATGGGGAGGTTCTAAAAGTATTTTTGGAGGTGTGCTCATGAATAACTGATCTTGTTTGTAAAAGAAATTTGTAGTTCGTTCTTGTTTAATGAAGTAATTATTCTTATGTATAGATAGATAGAATGTTGGAACAAAATGAGTTGAATAAATAGGTGGGTAGTCATACGAAGGATCTTTCAAGAGGAAGATATGGCTAATCAAGTAGTTAGTTTAGCCAAGGTTTGGTGTTAATAACTCTTACGAAGTAAGAGCCATAGTTTGATCAAGATAATGTTTCATAAATCATGTTGTATTGAAAGTCTTTTCCAAACCGAAATGTTTATTGGAAGTTTATCCTTTAGTCATACTTACCACTTAGGGTTTGGTAATTTAATATGTCGTTGTTGTTTGTACCAGATATTAAGACGAATTGTTTATGAAGGATGTTTTTAGATAAGGGTACCAAGTTGTAATAAAGGAAAAAGGTGAGGTTTGGAGAATTCTGAAGAGGATATGACTGGCGTATTTCTCACTCGATGTGTCACATCAACGAGTAATAATATTTGAGTTGTAAAATAGAACTTATCATTAAATACTGAAAATTGGGACTTTTAGTCCATACATAAGGAAATGATTCCCAAACGGGAAATTAAAGACAAAAAAATAGAAGTTTCTGCTAACGTATTAGGTAGCTTTCCACTAGGAAGCAGATAAGCACTAGAACGAGCACCGTTATAGTTATTCGGACAGCAGTTCTGGCCTCAGCTCTAACTGCCTCTTTGCGTGCTTCAAGTATTTCTCTGTCTTCTTCCAGAGTTGTAATCTTCTCTTCATGGCACCATACTTGATCTACTAGGCTGTCAATTCTTTGACTTAGCAGATCATGTCTCATTCTGTGTTCCATTCCTTGTCTCACGAACTCCGAGGTTCCCACGTATTGGTGGATGTCATCAAATGGGACTCCCATAGCACTAGTAGGTGCCATGGTATACCTTGCCCTTGGGTTGGGATGATATGGGCCAGGTGCTAGGTAGGGGTCTCTTGGAGGGGATGAAAACTGGTTGTGTAGATGAGGTGCCTGATACGGGTTTCTTGATGGAGGTGATCCAGATGTTCTGAGTCTCGGGCCAGAGTTTCGGATCCAATTTGCACTTAGGTCAATCCTTGCCCTAGCAGTTGGGTGTGCTGGTAACCGATGGACTGGTGATCCGTTGTCTTCTTCTTGGTCAGACTCTTCTCCGGGACGGTATACTGGCGAAGGAGGAGAGTATGAGTCCATTGCCTAGCAAGAAAAGGAAAGAAGTTTGTAAGTGGTGATGAAATTATAAAGTATTAAATATACAAGTCTTTCATGAATTTAAAGTATGGTTATTCGTAATACTGAGCCTTCACAATAGTATTCTTTAGAAGTAACACTTGACCTATAAGTAGTATATCCATGAAAAGGATTCCCGGGAAAGAGGGTGGGTTACCAAGGACACACTTAAGTACTCTATTTTCTCTAGCCAAAATCTCTCATGGGTCTACACACTCTTTCAGCCGTCATGTACAAGTAACACTATTGTTTTGGGCTTATGATTATGATAAGGTTCGTTGTGGAATGGGCTTTGAGGCCCTGAGGTGAGGTTTATTCTTTCTAGAAGATTTCTTCATCTCGAAGCAGGTTTCTTAGTTTCTTATTAATGTGCATTAGACCCAATGAATTTAAGTTTTGTTTACAAAGGATGATGGTGCCATGTGTGTAGGATTTAAGGATGTATGAAGAATAAGTGTGTGGTAAGACTTAGGATGGTACTTGATGAAATTAACTAGGTATCATGTAGATAGAAATGTCTATAACGCAAGGGTTTTCACGTAGTGTAGTATACACAGTATTAAGTATTGTATCATAAGGATCATAAAGTTCAGCTTCGGTCATGACGAGTAGGCAGGTTATAATGAGGCAACCAACGAAGAGAATGAACATAAGGATCTTAGAGTAAGGATCATAGTTGAGGATTTGAAATCATGTCGTCATGAAGTATAAAGTATTTAGATGGAACCCACACAATACTAAATAGGCACTTTGGTATATCAAGAGTAATTTAAGTTCACTATCGTTAGAGAAGTCATGCATTCCTATAAGTGAATACTCATTTCAAGAATTCTCAGGAAAGCATACAAGTCCAACGGTTGGTCTGGATTTGTACGAAATTTTTTCCTTGACAGAATTTCTCGGAATACAGGCATCCACTCTTCCGGTCCGCACAAGTTCTCATAAACTGTTTAGAACTCAAATACTCTTGACGAGAGTTAGTTTTTGGATTAGACTTGAAGTCTAAGAATATGACCTCGATGTAGTAGTTTTTTTGTAATACGTAAATAGATAGAAGTATAAGGTTCCAAGTATAAGCATGCATGTTTAGGGTTTTAAGATTTAAGAATAGAATAGAGAGGAGATTACTAGTAAAGGACATGAGATAACTCATGTTTGGGACTACCAAGTTATAGTCTAGGTCATGTGTCTAATAACCTAATTCCCTATAACCAAGGCTCTGATACCAATCTGCCACACCCCAACCGACGGCGGATTATACGTCGGGGCGGACGAGGTTGTTCAAAAAGCACAAGGTTGACTATTAAAGGTTACAATATTTCATTAATAACTTTCAAGGTTTCATTACAAGGAGAGAATAAAACATAACAAGAATACAAGGTTTAATTTGATAAGTATTCTAAGTCCAAAGCATCCTATATGATCACAACAAAGCCTCATGCTTGTATACCTGAAACATGTTGAGTAAACTGTCAACTAAAAATAGTTGGTGAGATACAAAGGTTTTGACACCGTTTAACAAAGTTTGGAAAAGTTTTACAATTCACTATGTACATGCATTCTATGGTATAAGTGTGAGAACAAACAAGTTAAACATTATGCATATCAACCCTCCAACCAAGTTTAGGCATAACTCGCAGGTTACCCTTAGAAGTTTAGGTCCAGTAACAATCACCATGGGCTACCCCCGAAGGGTCAATCAATCTAGGTGGATTGGTCAAATACAATAGATCTATTATTGTCAATGTAGGCTTGATCAAAGTTAATGAATATGCTAGTTTTAAGTTTAATTTAAGCTTGCAATTCTCAACGGCACATAACACAAGAATAAGCATATAGACATAGTTGTACAAGAATTGTATAAGTCTGAAAGTTTGATACATGTTCCACCCCAAGCTCATAAACAAGCAAAAAAAAGGAGCTAAGTATACTCACTTGGAACGATGGAAGAGTGTCCAACAGGAGTTAGTGTGGCAAGAATTTGAGGGAGAATACCCTCACAACAAGCCTAAGAGCACAAGTCTAAAGTTTCAAGTTTGATCCTATAAGCCTATGGCAAAGTATCTAGGATTCTAAGATTAACTAGGGTTCCAAATGGGAGACGGGAAAGATTTGTATTTATAAAGTTTAAATCAAATTTCTAAATAGGGTTTTGAATAAATAACACAAGACTTGGATATCAAAGTTTAATAAGTTTATAGTCTAGAATAATTATTAATTAAAATAATTATTTAGAAAGCAAAATAATTATTAATTACATAAGTTAGCTAATAATAATTTAAAATAGTTTTCTAGTACTTTATGAATAAGATTGTAAGGATAATTTAATTGAATGACTAAATAATTATTAAAGATTACTAATAATTATTTAAAGATTAAACAATGATTAAGGATTTATAATAGTTATTTAAAGAATAAATAATTATTAAGGTTAAATAATTATTTAAAGGTAAATAATTATTAAGAATAAATAATTATCTAAAGAATAATTACTTTATCTTAATTAAAATAATCAATATAAATCATTTAAGATTTATTAAAGTATTAAGTATTTATTTTATAAATTATCTTGTAATTAAATAATGTTAAAAGTGTAGTTATAAGTTTAAATAATAATAGGTACATATAAGTTTAAAAAAAATGTTAGATATGTTTTCTTATAAAGTTTATGTTTTAATTACAAGTTTACGAAAGTATGAGTTTATAAAGTCTTAAATAAAGTTTCTTATAAGTTTATAAGTATTTAAATAAAGTTTATAAGTTTATAACTTTCTAATCTCAATTAAACAATGTATATTTATTTTCTTGTTTCATTAAAAAAAAAAATAATCAAGTCTTGATTTAAATAGATATAAACTTTATAAAAATGCAAAAGTTTATAAGTTTCTGTTTTTATATTAATATGTATGTTTTTATAAATTTTTCTGAGTTTATATAACTTTCATGATTTTTTTTTTGTTTAAATAGAAGTTTAATAATTAGTTTAAAGTTTTAAACAAAGTAAGTTTATTATAAATAACAAATTAAAGTTTCTGAGTTTATAAAATAATTTTTATTAACAATATAAGTTTATAAAGTTTGAAAGTATTTTTATAGTTTTTAAGAATTTAAAGTTAATTTTAAAGATTAAATCTTTATAAGTTTTAACTAAGTTTAATTAATTAAAAACAGTTCTGGAATACCAAAGTGTAATTAAAAATTAGTTTCAAGTTTATATAAGTTTTACAGATTTTATAAAAATTATTAGAAGTATTAAAACTGAATAAAAAGGATGAAAAAAATAAAAAGGGGCAAAACTCGGGCTGGCCGGATCGAACCCGGGCCACCCGAGTCACGCACACAATCGCACAAACCACCCGACTACGGGTCTCGTTAGGTTATAACACAGAATAAGAAAAAGATAAACACATTCCCAAATCGTCCCTAATTTCCTGAAGAACCCTAGAATCCAAATCCTTAAAATACGAATCGATTAACCCTTTGTCTGGGTAAATTGATAGAGGGCTTTTGATCTACGAATGAAAACGAAGATTTTGGTCATAAGAATTACCTGAAATTATATCGTAACGAGGGAGAACGGGTCTGGGCTTTAGGGTCGACTGTCCAAGAATCAAACGAGCAATGCAAGTATGATATGGTGCAATTGATGTTTCAGAGGGTTCAAGTGTGATGTTGCAAAGGTTTAGGGGCTGGTATTTGTAACCAATTACATCCATAAATGCCCGGACAGTTGGGGGGAATACGGTTGAGTAAAAATGAGTTTGAATTTGAATCCGCGGCGTTAGAGTTTAATTCAAGCATTGATAAGCATTGGGTTTAGGTGGCATACTTGAGTCGGAGCTCGAGGAGCATTCAATTCGGTTGTTTAACGCGTTTTCGAATAAAAGGGTCCAAAACCGGTTTTCAGTGGGGTTCGAACTCGCGACTATTTCCAGCTCCGGGAGTTTGGGTTAATTGCACAACAGGTCCTTGAAGTTTCAAGCTTTTGACTTTTTTGTACAAGATACAAATTTAGTTTAAAACAAGTTTCAGAATTGGCAGTTTTAGTCCCTGGACTTTTTATAAAAATAAATATGTTTTATTTCTATACAATCTAGGTAAGTTTTTATAAGTTTTATTATTTTATATATTTATAAAATACTTTCTAAGTTTTATAGTTTGCAAGTTTAAGCATTTTAAAATAAGTTTATTAATTATTTTATTTATATAATTATAAACTTATAAAGTTTTAAGAATTTACTACCTTCTATTTATGAGTTGCATATATATATATATATATATATATATATATATATATATTTTTTTTAAATAAGTCTTATATATATATATATATATATATATATATATATCAAGTGCAATTGTTTTTCTTAAATATATATCAATTAAATCAATATTTATTATTTAAGAAAATATATTTTTAATAAGTTTCCAAGATTTAAAAAATTATAATACGTGCGAGGATTTAGGGAATGATATATCGAAAAATCCTGGATATTACAGTTTTAATTGTGAAAATTGCCTGGAGGGGTAAATTGGAATAGTATATCATTATGAATTTTTTTAAAACTTTTTTATTGAATATGAATATCAAAAAGAGGTCGGACCTCCACTTTAAGAGTCATGTGCCTCTACCAATGTTTTAAGGGTGTCACGTCAGCAATGTTCTTTCATTTTTTTAAGCATATATAACTTTTTTATACGATATTTTTTTTAAGAAAGTTATACCATAAAATCGATGTATTAAAAAGAATAATTATTTGTTTCATAAAAAATAATTGTAATAAATTTTCAGCTTTGGTATTATAAACTAATTACTATTAATTATTATGGAGGTCTTAAATACAAAGATAACAATTATATTTTTTTAATTAAATATTGTTTTTTAGTTTTTTTTGAACATCAAATGTTATTTTTACTCTAGTTTTACATCAATAATTTTAAACCACTTCATTGTCCAAGTTTGAACCTGTGACTGCGACCTCCTCTCTAAGAGGCATGTGCCTCTACCAAGTAGAGATGCACAAAAAAAACCGGATCCTGAACTGGACCCGGGCGGTTTACCCGGAACCGGACCCGGTTCGTACCCGTTTTGCAGTGGACCCGGTTTGTACCTGCTTGAACCCGCCTGTTCCGAACCGGTTCCCCCATTTGATATTTTGAGCGGTTCCGACCCGGACCCGAACCGGACCCGGTTTCAACCCGATAAAAAAAACGGGTTCCAAACCGGTTCTAGCCGTTATAACAAAAATGACCGTTAAAAAACGACTATATAGCCGTTTGGAACCGGTTCTAGCCGTTTTTAAACCATTTTAACACCTAAAGGCTTAGTATAAATATAAGTTATATGTATGGGTTGAGTATCTAAGCTAAAAACGCAAAACCGAATGAGAAAACGCAAAAAATACTATCGTTTTACTCTCTTTTTCTACAAATGGCTGATAACACTGTTGGGCCATCTGTAACGGTGGTAAAAGTTATTCCTATGAATAAAAACTCAGATATTTGGCAATATTTTGATCTTTGTGAGATGGCAACCGGGCCGAACAAGGCTCGTTGCAAGTTGTGCGGGAAGTTTTTTTCAAATGATTCAAACTCAACCTTAAGAGTGGAGTAAAATTTTGTGTGTGTAAAATATGGTTGATATTGAGTTGTATTTATACTATTATTGTGTGTAAAAAATGGTGTAAAAAAGATTAGAACCGTTTGGCAACGGTCGGAACTGGTTTCTACCGGTTCGTACCCTAACCTACCCGGTTCCATATGTGTACGGTCCATCCACCCTAAATCGGTTCCGGACCGGTTTTGGTCCCTACCCAGCGAAAAACCAATCCGGTCCACCAAGAACCGGTTCCAGTTCTTGGGCCCAACCCGGTTTATGCATCTCTACTACCAGTGGGCTACCCCCACATTAACATATTATTTTTTTAGTTGTATGCATCTTAAAAAATGTGTATTTGTTTTTGACAATGATATTAAGATGGATAAAAAATATTATTTAGCTATAAAAGTTAAAAAATAATATATTATATGTAGAATTTATATTTATATTATTTTTTTCTACTCAATTAAACTAATTAAATTAAGTAACAGGGATTTTAGAAAATCTATAAATTGTTGGGGTTCAAATTCTATTGGATGTAGATTGTGTTCTATTTTTTCTTAGAAAATTTAAAAATTGTTGTTTAAAAAAAAGTAACGTGGAGGAGTTTCCCTTTAAAAAAGATAATATTGCAAATATAACGAAAATAAAGGTAACAAAAATTTATTTAAGGTTTTTGCATGGTTGGATTATTTTCATTTTAAATTTTCAGTTATAGAGAAATAGGAATGTTTTGTAACGAAAAAGAAAATAATGGTTTGATAAAAAATAAAATATATATGTGTGTATATATATATATATATATATATATATAATGGTTTGTTAAAAATTTAAAAAAGAAGTATAATAAGTTGATTGAAGAAAAAATAGAAAAAACGTATAATAAAGAAAAAGGAAAAAAATATTATGAGTTTAAAAAAATACATAAAATAAATATGATAAGTTGAAAGAACGCATATTTGGTAAATACTTCTTTCAGATATACACATTTGGTAAATAATTTTAAAACAACATTCATTTGGGAAATATTTTTTTCAGTCACATCAATTTTGGTTCAAAACTCTTATTTTAAATATGTTTTTTTCTAAATCATAACAAATCTGAATGTATTAAATACATAAATATAAACATTTATTATAAATATTGATATATATTTGATTGTATCTTATCCCAAATTATTAAGTAATACAAACTATTAAGTAATACAAACACCAACTTCATAAATAGTAAGATACAACATGTTAAGCTATTGGTGCAATTAAACAACAAAGCCTAAAGAGAAATATTAAAAAATAATTTGAAATGTTATAACTGAATTAGTAATTATATATATATTATCAATCAAATTTTAAAACGAAATAGTGGATATATATTAAATAGTGAATATGTAATTAAAAATACTAAATATTAAATTGATATAAAAATAATTAATTCCTAATCAATTAAGTAATACAACACCAACTTCATGAATAGTAAGATACAACATTAAGTAACTAAGTAATACAAACACCAACTTCATGAATAGTAAGATACAACATGTTAAGCTAGCGATACAATTAAACAACAAAGACTAAAGAGAAATATTAAAAAATAATTTGAAATGTTATAACTGAATTATTAAGTAATACAAACACCAACTTCATGAATAGTAAGATACAATGTGTTAAGCTAGTGGTACAATTAAACAACAAAGACTAAAGAGAAATATTAAAAAATAATTTGAAATGTTATAACTGAATTATTAAGTAATACAAACACCAACTTCATGAATAGTAAGATATGTGTTAAGCTAGTGATACAATTAAACAACAAAGACTAAAGAGAAATATTAAAAAATAATTTGAAATGTTATAACTGAATTAGTAATTATATATATATTATCAATCAAATTTTAAAACAAAATAGTGTATATATATTAAATAGTGAATATGTAATTAAAAATACTAAATATTAAATTGATATAAAAATAATTAATTCCTAATCAATTAAGTAATACAACACCAACTTTATGAATAGTAAGATACAACATTAAGTAATTAAGTAATATAAACACCAACTTCATGAATAGTAAGATACAACATGTTAAGCTAGCGGTACAATTAAACAACAAAGACTAAAGAGAAATATTAAAAAATAATTTTAAATGTTATAACTAAATTATTAAGTAATACAAACACCAACTTCATGAATAGTAAGATACAATGTGTTAAGCTAGTGGTACAATTAAACAACAAAGACTAAAGAGAAATATTAAAAAATAATTTGAAATGTTATAACTGAATTATTAAGTAATACAAACACCAACTTCATGAATAGTAAGATACAATGTGTTAAGCTAGTGGTACAATTAAACAACAAAGACTAAAGAGAAATATTAAAAAATAATTTGAAATGTTATAACTGAATTATTAAGTAATACAAACACCAACTTCAGGAATAGTAAGATACAATGTGTTAAGCTAGTGGTACAATTAAACAACAAAGACTAAAGAGAAATATTAAAAAATAATTTGAAATGTTATAACTGAATTAGTAATTATATATATTTTTTATCAATCAAATATTAAAACGAAATAGATATATATTAAATATTAAATTGATATAAAAAATAATTAATTCCTAATCAAAATCTTAAATATTAATTAAGATATTAAATTGAGATAGAGTTAAAGATACAAGATTATAATGGTATGCTGTTGAGCTTTTAGTTTGAAAACATTTTTTTCTTTTATCCAAGACATTTTGTTTACACACAGATTAATATTATAATCAACTAAAATGTATATATTGAAATATGTATTTTAATTGTGTTGAATATTAAAGTAAAAATATTAAGCTTAAGTGTGAAAAACCTAAAATATATTTTACCCTTTACCATGCTTAGTTTGACATCAACGCCCCCATCCTATATTGTCTTCGTTTCCACTTCTATGAAGGCTCTGATAATGGTGCAGGGCCGGCGCGGGCAACACGACCGTAGTGGACTCAACATCTCGAGTGGCTAAAAAAAAAATTATATATAAAATTTTCTAGGGTTTAAAAAAAATTAGGTCTTTTTTAAAAAGTAATTAGTCCTTTTTAAAAAAAAAACAATTGGCCTTTTCCTCGTTGTGACTTGGGCTTAAAAAAAAGAAAAAATGTTGTTGGGCCAGGCCAGCGATTTGAACAACACAATAGTCCACCCCCACCCAGGCCACAAGCAGAATACGGACGACCAGAAAGAAGGTGCGCTCCACCTGCTGCTCCACCACCACCGCCGGACGCTGCTGCTGCCTCCACCACTGTCGCCGACCTCCGCCGTACACCACCTGCGCCGTCGGCCGCCCCTGATCAGTGATATCATATCTCGATTCTCAACCAAGGTATTTCTATGGAGTTTATCTGTTAATTAGGGTTAATTTTAAATTGTTAGAATTATTATTTGATATTAGCCCTAATTTTGTATAGTGTCATCTACTCCATCGATCCATCATCCATGGAGTTTATCTGTTAATTAGGGTTAATTTTCTGTGAAATTTTGGGTTAATTTTCAAAGAATTTGAAGTTATTTATTGCAATTTAGGTGAGTTCTTGATGATCTGGACTTGATTTGTTTCTTGATCGTTGCCTTATGTGCCTGTTGATTATCATATATGAATTTTTTATTCTCTTTTTTTAAAGAATTTGAAGGGTTTTTTTATTGATTTTGAAATTGGTTGTTGATGGAATTTGATTTTATTATAGATTGTGAGATGGCTGGATCAAAGGGGAGTATCCCATATGTAATTCGCCCTACAAGATCACAAGGTAAACCCTAATAAAGTTTATGTAGATGACCTGTTTGATGAAATGTCTAAGGTAACACAAAATGTTATGATTTATAAAAGCTACTAAAATTATGTAGATGGCATGTTTGATGAAATGCCCGAGTGAACACAAAATGTCATAATTTATAAACCCTATTGAAATTTGAAACTTTGATGCCATTTAGGAGGAGGGTTGAAGGCTAGATATGGGAAATCGGGTGCGTCAACTGGTCAAAATAGGAGGGTACTGTGTGAGATCAACCAGAACATCATCACTGCTTCAACAACATACCCTTATGTTGTTGGTTTGTCAGGGTAATAAACTTGACTTATTTTTCTTTTAATTTTTTTATTTATGAGATTTTGTTGTCAATGTTCTTTGTTTGTCATCTTTTTTTTTTTCTAGAAAAAAACCAATGGCTACTAAGAAACAACTTGTTCCGGTTCGTCGACCCGTTACGAGGTCGGTAATAAGCCCTTTTTCTTGTTCTTGTCACAGGAAATTTGTGTTTGGATACAATGAGTTAAATCATTTGTGGGTTGTTGTTTCTGCAGTGCAATTAGTGCACAAAACACCAGCAAACCATCACTGCCCTTACCTGAGGTATGGTTATTCACCTTTATCTACCATATTTGTTAGAGGTAGCAAATTGATAATAATCTAATTATTACTAAAAAAACACATATATATATATATATATATATATATAATTTTTTAGGCTTTAAAAAAAAATTTGGGCCTTTTTTTAGGCTCGTGTAGGGCATTCGAATTCTCGGAACCGGCTCTGTAATGGTGGATTTTGAAATCCACCTTATACATTATGAGTTTGATCTAACAAAAAGGTCGTGAACTTGTGCTTCTTATTCATACTAATAAAAATAAGTAAGATATCTCGAAGGATATCAAAAACTTCTAATGGACTCTTCATATTATCGACAATCAATTTTGAATTGTTATCCAGGATTATGAGAAAATACACTTTGTATAACTTAAGTTTCCTGTAGTCTTTTGTATAAATAAATGTTGAGTATTCATTTGCAAATATCTAACGACTCCCATATTTTCCTTTTATTCATATTTTTCTTTTTCTTTTTTTCTCTTTTATTTCTTTTGTTAGGCTTAAACATTTTTTCTTATTTTTTTTAGAATCAATTTTACATAACACATTAATCTTTTTCCCTTTAATAGTTTTATCTAACCACTCACATATTTTCTTTTTGTCCCTTAAAGGGTATTTTAATCATTTTCCTCAACTTAACAGAAAAATTAAAGAAAATGTAACATCCTAAGAATCCTGACACGTTGCTTTGTATTTGGGAAATAAATGAAGGAATAAGAACGAGGCCAAAATGTGTTAAACGTGAAAGATGGGAATTGGGTTGGGGTTGGGGGGTGGGTTTAAACCCTGGCCACCACCCTATCTCCCTCATTCTCATCTTCTTCACCTTCATCCTAGAGAGAGAAACCGATATTAGGTGGGATTTTGCATCAACCAACGAGCTCGAGCAAAGGGGAAAGCATCATCATCTGGTCATGATTTGAGGTAAGATCAGCCCCTAACACTCTCTATTTTGAAGATTGAAAAATGAGGTTTTTTGGGTTTTTATAAAAAGGTAGGATCTTCACGTGTTAATTGGCCTAAAAACCTTAGATCTAGCCTTGCATGAGTTAAACAAATGATTTAGACATAAAAAGTTATGATTTTGGATGAAAATAGTAGCTGGTTCATATGATGTTCATCTAGCGACACAAAGTGTTCATCAGACGACACTAGTTGTCACACCCCGTTCGACAGCGGAAACCGCGGGGCGCGACGTTCATGTATACCATAGTCATTGATCACATTGAGCGACCACTATATGAATTTCGAAAACCAACATTTGAATATTAAACCAAATTTAAAACATAATTGGAGTTCATAAGGTTACATAAATCCATAAATCAAGTTTATAAATTCTAGTGTTTGAAAAACGTTATTCATGGCCAAAAGCTTCTAATGCATAAGACCCTAGCATGATCCTATATGCCATGTGACTCCGTACGACTCTATGCAATCAACGACTTGAGAAAAATATGTTAAAGTGTGTCAACATAAAGTTTATGAATTCACAAGTATTAGTAATTGAAAACATTTGTTTTGAAAAACTGTAGTAAGTAATAGTAATTGTCTCCTGACAATAAAATGTATTGAAAACGTTTGTTTTGAAAATCATAGCAAAGTAATAGTAATTGTCACCCGACAATAAGTTGTATTGAAAACGTTTGTTTTGAAAATCATAGCAAAGTAATAGTAATTATCACCCGACAATAAGTTGTATTGAAAACGTTTGTTTTGAAAACCATAGCAACTAATAGTATTTGTCACCCAGACAATAAGTTGTATTGAAAACGTTTGTTTTGAAAACCATAGCAAGTAATAGTATTTGTCACCCGACAATAAGTTGTATTGAAAACCATAGCAAGTAATAGTATGTCACCCCGACAATAAGTTGTTTTGAAAACCATAGCAAGTAATAGTATTTGTCACCCGACAATAAGTTGTATTGAAAACGTTTGTTTTGAAAACCATAGCAAGTAATAGTATTTATCACCAGACAATAAGTTGTATTGAATTACCATGAACTCCTATACCGAAGCTGACATGTTATGTTATTGCCCTAGAACATAATGGCGCATCACACACACTGAAATGGCTAGCTAATAACGCACCTGCTTGGCTCCCAGCCAACAGATGGGGTTGTCAACCCAATAGATCTATCCACGATTACCGCGCTTTACCCAAATTAACGGTTTAGGATTGTAAGGGACGTTAATATTGATGCTTATGTTAATTCATGTAATCAACAAATGTTAGCTATGTTTATGATAAAATGACTTGCATGTTTGTAAAATGATTTGTATGTATATAAATATATTTGCATGTTTTCTCCCTACAACATTTATAAAAACAGTAATAAAATAGGGGCAATGAAACTCACCTGGTATGACTAGTGTATGAACTATATAATGCTTGAACGAAAACCAAACTACTCGTGTCCAAGAATGTGTAAGGACGTAAGTTTTATGAAATATTTGTGCTTGATTATGCGATCAATTCACCTAACTTGACTCTTTACAAAATGTGCTTAACTTTTAAAAGTTTGACCGTGTTTGAGTTAACGACACGTTGGTGACATGTTTAACTAGATAAAATATATTTATTTTCTAAAATAAATATAAACAATAAATCATGTAAAGGAAATCATGCATGGAATAAAATATACTCTTAATATACCAAAATATATATTTTGATGGTAAAATAGTGGTGTCATAATCAAACATTTCTTAACTCGAGTTATTAACATTTAAAGACACATGTACTTGAACAAATAAAGTATTTTGATCATCCAATGGTTAAAAATAGGTGTATGAGTATTATCAAGACATTTTAATCATCATGACTATTTTAAAGCTAAAAACCTGATTTTTTATTCAACAAAGTTTCCTTATTTAGAAAACGGTTCTAACCATAGTTGTCAATAGCGAATAGCGGTAAATAGCAACAAGCAACCTATATGCTACGTAGCGAATAGCGGTAAATAGCGGGCGCTATTTCATGTTTAGCGATACACTGCTAGAAATTTTTAGAAATATTTTATATTCAAATATTGTAGGATTTGTAGCAATTATAATCAATAACCATCTAAATCTTCATATATTAGGGTTATTAGCAACCCTATTTATATTAATCAAGTAAAAAACTGGTTAAAAACTTAAAAAAAATTAAAAAAAAGGGAATATTCGCTATTTGGTCGCTATGTCGTCGCTATTTGGAAATAGCGGAAGTCTGTCGATTCGCTATGTAGCGCGCTACAAGCGCTATTGACAACTATGGTTCTAACGACTTGCATGTGGTAAAAATAATCATCAAATCCAAAAATATACTTATATCTTATATAAAAATATTCTCGTAAATCCAAATGACAAAAGATCTATGTCTAAATCAAAACCCGATTTTTTTAAAACAACAAAGTTACTATTACTATAAATACGATCCATCAACATACATGTGATCAAAATGATGATTCATCACCATGAATGTATCATCCAAGACATATCAAAGCAATAAATCATAAATATAAAGGACATAAACTAACTTTGACAAGATGCATGTTACATACTTAGGTTTTTATAAGAAAAATGCAAGCTTTTGTTGGGTGTTTTTGATTAACACATATCTAGACTTAAAATAAATAAATGAAAGCGAGTAAAAATAAGTTTCTTACTTAGATAAATCGAAAGGACGAAGACCTTGGCTCTAAAGATTGAGATAACACCAAAAGGGATCTTGAAAGCTTGAATCTTGGCACAAAAATGGTGAGAGTGTGTGGTGGTAGTGGCTGAAAATTGCAAGGGAGGGGGAGGGGGAGAGGGAGTTTTTTTGAACTTGTGAGATGAAAGTGTGGAGTGAAATGAAACAGTGGGGGGGGTATTTATAGGTGGGAAATAGGGTTTTAATCTTTTTTCGTGTGGAGTGAAATGAAACAGTGGGGGGGGGGTATTTATAGGTGGGAAATAGGGTTTTAATCTTAAAAAAAAGAGAGAATAATTATTAGTGTAGGGTGATAGATAGTGGTGTCTTGTGCTGTAGGGTGGTTGTAATGATGGTGTGTTAGAGTGTGGGATTGATTTTTGTAATTTTCAAAAACAATTTCATCATTAGATTTTATTAAAAGATAGAGAAAATTAAAGATTATGTCATTTATAAATAAATGAAATTTCACTGTGTGTTCTTACACTTCAATAATTACATTGAATGTTCTTTTTTGAAACTTTTACACACATTTCGTCCTTTTTACTAACTTTTTTTTTCTGTTAAATATGTGTGAAATGACCAATTTACCCCTCAATAATAAAAAAATAAAAATAAACACCATTCCCTCTGTCTCTCTTCCTCATCTTCTTAGCCCTAACAACACCACCATCATCCATCTCATCATCTTCATAAGCCTCTTCAAATTCACTCAGATTCCTCCCCCTTCCATTCTTCTTCCCATTCAAAACCATACCAGACGGAGGCAAAACCAACTGATGAGGCGAATGGTAACTACTCACAGAATTAGGGTTCAGAACGCGGTGACGTGGCAGTCCAGTCAGTCCACCAAGGATGCTTCTAACCGGCAACAGAAAGTAAAACTCCTTGTCTCCGATCTGAAGCAGATCATGCGAATCGAGCTTCGCCGGCGGAGTTCCGGGGAGGTGAAGGCTCCACACAAATAAAAAGAATAAGCAAAGGAAGAAGACCTCGGACAAAGATAAAAAGAAATTCGGTATAAAAGATCTCGATCAAACAGCCATCAACAATTCCGGACTTGAAACTTGATTAACAAGGATTAGAAGTTGTTTAACACTAGTTCTATAAATCAAGGATCTAGAGGGTAGAGACGCAACATTCTGAACTTGTTGTTTCAGACAGAACTTGTGGAACATGATGCCTGCACCAAAGGAAGCAACGGAACACCAAAAAAATTGGAAACCACTCTCACAAATCAAGTGTTATTAGTGTCAAGAATTGGGCATATGACAAGGTGTAGCAGAAAGAAAAGGAAGTCAGAAAAGAAACAATTTAAGTTCACAATCCACAAAGATGAAAACTCTTAAATCAAAATATTCATGATGCTTGGGATAGAAAGAGAGAATGTAGAGAGAGAATAGAGAGACAGAAAAGCATATCCAATGTAATTATTGAAGTGTAAGGACACATAGTGAAATTTTATATATTTATAAAAGACATAATTAAAAGACATAATCTGTAATTTACTCTAAAAGATATTATTGGATTTTTATTTAATTAAAAAAATGCTTTAATAAATAAAAAGTATTTTTATTTAAGATAATTAAATAATTGCTGTAAGATATGTTATCCGTTAGTGCATATCGTGGTATTTTTGTACTGCGTTTTAACTGAAACTTGCTTTAAAAATTCTCAAACTTTTATTTTAGACAAGAAAATAAATAATCGCAATATTACGCAAAATATTTATATTCTAAATCATACTTTAAGTTATTCGTCTTAGACGTCACCAACGTTCGTGTTCGACAAGACGCATGTGAGATCCGATATTTCTCCGAATTACCGATGCGTGATATGAATTGATCGGACTTTGTCATGCAACTAGTGAGCTTAATTACTCTAAATTAAGTATGATATACACAAATTGTGCGTGATTATGAAAAATGACGGGAACAGTTAATGACCTGAAATTATCGGTTGTCACACTAGTTGAGAGGCCCTTGGGGATGATGACGACACTATGTTGGACAACACTAAGTCCACAACGAAAGTTGTGGCGACACTGATTGTGAAGACATTGTCGAGCGACACTAGTCGTCGGCTCGCGACGACATTATAGGCGACACTAGCCAATTTTGATATATTTTGTGCGTTAACTTTCATACAGATCATTTAACAGCCCACCTAGTCAGAGACCTACGGAAAGAATAGTACCGAGAAGTCAGGTGAGTTCTAGATGCCTCATTTTTATGAAGTTTATCTGTGTTTTAGGGCTGGTGTGCATACGTGACAAAATAATGTTTATGAAATTAAGTTTATGAAACGAAGTTTACGAAATAACGTTTATGAAGTGAAGTTGATGAAATGTGTTTATGAAATGTTTTTTGCCAAAGAAGTTTATGAGGTGTTTATGAATGAGATGTTATTTTAATAATACGTACAAATGTTTAACTGAATTTTGAATTGTAAAAAGTTAAAGTTTTCAAAAGTCACAATATATTCTAATCTACCACGGTTCCTTCGGGAACAGAAGCTACGTTATGTCATGTTTGGCAATACCTTTGTGGCTAGCCAACTGTTATAAAGTTAAGCAAGTGTCACTGTACTGAGGGGCAATGCTTGAAGTTTGGTACTCGTTACTCTTTGGAGTAGCAGTGCTTAAAGTTTGGTATGTGTTACTCTTTGGAGTAGCCGTGTTTGAAGTTGTAAATGACGGTTATGAGAAGACGTAGATTGATATATACACACACACACATACACACACACACACACACATATATATATATATAGGATATGGTTCTATTGTTAACTAACTGTTACTATGTTAACCCAGTTAACTCCGCCAAAATCGATCCAAATAAAAAAAAAATTAAAATAACATTATTACACTAATACAACGTTATGTTCTTTTTTTTTGTAAATTCGCAAGTTTAGGGGCGTTTACACTAGGTGTAAGTTTTTTTTACATTTGATGTAAACTTACACCATGTGTAAACGCCACTAGACTTGCGAATTTATAAAAATGCAAAAAAGAACATGTAGGATCGGTAAATACAAAATGGTTCTATTCCATTTGAGATTGGCGAAAACAATCACAACTTAATCAAAGTAAACAAGTAAACACAAGAAGTACTGATAAATGCAATTTGTATTAAGCTTCAATGGTTACAAGATTACAGAGAAAACTCTAAGAAAAGCACTAAGGTACAATGACTCTAAGTACTACTTATATAGTAACTTAGAATCAAGACAGACCCTTGATTCTAAGGATCAGATCTAACACAAAACGTTGATCTTGTATTGAAGCTATTCTACATGTACAGACAATAATAATAACTATGCTAGTTAACTTTTCTCAAACGTCTTCTTAGGCATTATTGCTTGCATGCTTGGAGAATAGCGTTGTAGTGCTTTATTGTCTGCACCAGTGACATTCTTTCTGCGTGGAGTATGACAGTGGTGCAGCAGAAAGTTGTCAGTGGTCATTGTTGCTTTTGCTTTTGCAAGGCTGGTCAGCTGCAACGTTTGATCTTCAATAGATGTATAACTATCAGCAGCAGAGTTGTTGATCAGCAGCAAGACACAACCACCCAAAGCTGCTGATGATTTGCCTATCAGCAGCATCAAGTGTTGATGCTGCTGAGAAGCCTATCCGCAGCAACTCTGGTCTTCAACATATAAGGCTATCCGCAGCAGATTTATTCTTCAGCAGAAGAACAAGTATCCGCTGCAGATAAGCTTATCCGCAGCAGTTTGTTGGTCAGCAGCAAACTCTGAGATCAACAGCATTTGTACTTAGAGAATTTTGTAGCCATCAGTCTTTATTTCTATAAACTCCCCCTAGACTGATGCTACCAAAACTCTCTTACTGCTTTTGTTGATGAAGCTTTTGCATGTGGCTGGCGATTCTTGCAACCTCATAGCCTCTTGGGTCCTTGTTGGGATTGTTAAGAGGAAGCTCAGATAGAGTCTTGATATCTTTGCTTGGCATTTTGAAGATAGCCTTGCTTAGACACCTCATCTTCTGTCCTTTAATGTCTGTCAAGGTGAACTCATTTTCTTCAGCATTGTAGGACCAACTGATGAATGGAGAGGTTTTGCATCAATAATTTCATCTTTGCTGGGGTTGAAGTGATGTTTGATCACCAAAAACAGATGTCTCCCACCTTCATTCTCGGGCTCATGAGCTTCACTCAGCTCCATTATTCTTCTTAGATCTGAATTTGGAAGTTGCAATATCTCATCAACAGTTGCATAGAGTGATCTTCTTTCTTATGTTCTTCCCCTGAAGACTTCAAACCTTTGATCTTGAGTGCTGTAGGACCAGTTGATAATTTCTCTTGAGTCTTCTGGTTTAGTAGTAGGTTTGCTTTTCTTCTTGGGAGGATGTTGATAAGTAGGAGCTGGGTGGGAGGATTTGGACTTTGTGGGTGGAGAGGATGGAGGTCTAGGATGGAGAGTGGAAGGATGTTGGATAGAGGAAGTAGTGGATGAGGGAGAAGGCTTGGGTTTCTTAGGTTTCTTTTCTTCTTCTTGATTGATTATCCTCTTCTTTGAGCCTTTCTTCCCCAGTCTTTCTTCCTCTTCCTTTTTGACTTTAAGGTAAAGGGCTTGCAGGTTCATGAAATTCATGGGACCCAGCCTTTTTCCACTCTCTCCTCTAGCCTTTAGGAAGTCAATCATGACCTTCCTTTCTTCATGGGTTCTTTTGTTGACGGCAATGGTCTTCTTGGATTTCTGTTTGACTTTTTCTTCTTCTTCTTCGGCCCTTTTCTTGTTTCCCAATTGACCCTGCTGACCCATGAAGGCTCTGTAGATCTCTTTATTTGATAGTTTCTCAAGGTAGTCTGCATCCTCACCTTGAGAAATCAGAGTTTCTATCCACTCCTCTCTCATTTCTTTGGCTAGCTCAGAATCAGTTATTCTGAACTTGGCCTCTTCCTTCTTCTTCTTCTTCTTCTCTCTTTATTCTTCTTCTTTATCAAATTGTTCCTGCAGTTGAAGAGCAAGAGCTTCATCTTCTTGAATTTGATAGACTGCAGGAATCTTGACTTTCAGATCATCCAACTGTTTGGCATACAGCTGGATCTATTGTTCTCTGAGGAGAATTACCACTTTTCTTTCTTGAGCTTTTCTTAGTTAAGCAATCTCCTCTTCTTCTCTTCTTCTTCTTCTTCTTTCCCCCCTTTCCTTCTTTTCTTTCAATAACTTTTCTTCATCTTCTTCTGTCATAGGTCTTTTCCCCTTGTCTTTGCTGGATGCCTCTGCTTCAGCTTCATGGACCATAACAGCAGATGTAAGAGATGCTATTGGGATCTCAGCTTCAGCTTCATTCGCATGATGAGGAGTAGAGACAGAGGAAGGGACTGCTTCAATCTCTTCCTTTTCCCATTCATTCCCATATATAGCTTTAAAGGCTTCTTTGACATTCTGAGCAGCCACTTTTCTTGACCCTTCTGCTATGTTCAGTATGACAGTTGGTGAGGAGGGAAGGGATAGATCTGAGTCAGAGTCATTCATTGCAGGCGATTCCTCCTTATAAAGAGAAGCCTTGATGAGTTTGATCATTTCTTGATTTTCTAAGGAGTTGATGTTGCAGATGAGTGATCTGAGCTCAAAGACCTTGTGTAGGAAGTTGAAGGTAGAAGTAAGATCTCTTTAATGTTGATCGAGAGAGAAGACCCATTGCTTAGGAAGAAGGTGAAATAAGAGGACTCAGTGCTCACCCTTCCTAGCACTTCCAAGTCCCTGACCATGATGTTGTACAGGAATCTTCGCCAGTAGATAACTTCTTCTTCAGTTAAAGCACTGCTCCTGATTAAGTCAAGTCTTCTTGGAGCCAGTCTTTGTTCTGCTGTTGATGAAGATTCAGGATAAGCCAACCTATTTGCTTATTTTAGTAGTCTTTCAAACCAGGGCATATTATCCTCCATTAAGTCATATAACCTGCTGATTTCAAGTTCTTCTGAGAGATCTGATGAAGTGTTGATACATCTTGTCAGATACAGATTAAGAACCTGGAGGGCATTAAGAGTGTTCCAGTTTAGCTCTTCTACTCCACTAAACTCCCATTCAATCCAGAATCTCTCAGCTATGCCATCATACCCCCAAGCTAGAATGGAGTCGAATTCTAGCTTGTTTGAAGTTAGTGAGAATTGGGGAGTAGATGTTTGACTTATTATGGCTATAGCTTCAGGAAGTATGATGAATGATGGAGGTGTGTCTTCATGGAGAGTTTCATCTTGCAACACCTCATCAATAGCTCGGACAACTAACTTCCAATCCTCAGTGATATCTTCCTCTTCATCTACTGAGTCTGGCAAGTCATGGATTTGAACAAAAGCAGGTATGTATTGTGAACTTTGAAACACAGTCTACTCCTGTATCCATTCTTCTAGGCGGTCCGCCTCATCTTCCTTGGTAACTACCTCCCCCTTTTTGGTTGCATCAGTGCATAGAGTGTTATCTGTTTGAGTGCCCACTGATATAAGGGAGGGAGTAGGCACAGTTGGGCATTGATGGGCTTCATGCATAGAGACTTGGTGCCTTAGTTTGGACACTTCAGCCTCTAACATAGCTACCCTGGCCGTCGATTCCATATTATGAAGTTTCTTGGGTGATGAACTTGGGTTAGGTGATGAACTTCAGTTGATGTACCAGGAGTAGTGACAGCCCTTTCCACATTCACTCTGTCAGTACCACTAGAGTGAACCTTCTTGGGTGATGAACTTGGGTTAGGTGCACCAGCAGCCAATTCAATCAATACCTCCGAGATAGTGGTAGTTGGAGAAGGTATATCATCTTGACTAGGTGCCTCTGCACTTAAGTTCAGAGAAGAGAAATGATATGGCTCAGGGATGTGATCCTGATCCTAATAGAGAAACTTCCAAGGAAGTTTCTCTAATGGTGTGGCTATCCCTTTTGATATTCTCATCAGAATGTTAGGATTCTGAATGAGGGTTTTTAGGTTGGGATTGGGCCTGTGAGACAAGAAGAAAATGAGTCTTCTTGCTCCTTTTTCTAGTGTATGTCGTTGCAACTGGGGCCCTTTGTTCCAGTTGAACGATAACATCCAAAACAGATGTAAGAGATTTTTGTACCTGTGCATCCTTAGTAGTTTGCACAGGGGTTCGAGCAATGGAAGCAACTTGTTGTTCAAGATTTGAAGTGGAGGGTGTGGGATCAGTATCAGCTGGGATTGCTGAACTGTCACCTTGGGTACTTTGTATGTCCAGCATTGTAGATAACAATGGAACATTAACCCTTGAGAACTTTTTGGAAACGTTGAAAAATATTATTTTTATGACCAACATGATGTAGATTCTTGCAGGTTTTGAGAGATCTTTTAGTTCCTGGTTGAAAACCTCCTGCAAGAATCTGGGGTACATAAAGAATTGTTGCTTTGCACCCTCTTGAAGGTTATATCTCAAACCCTCAAAGATGAGGTGTGCAAAGTTGAAACCTTGGCAAGTAATCATACCATGAACAACAGAGGCAAGTGCAAAGCTCACTTGATGCCATCCACTTCTCTTCTGAGATATGCATTGTAGAAGAGTGTGGCAGAGATACTTCCATGGAGGGCCCATCAGTGCATTCTCTATTGTGTACTCATTTTGATTTCCAGTGTACTCTATGGATACAAAGGTCCTCATGTATTATTCCTTTGAGTATGAGATGGCTGCCCCCTCATCTTGAAGCTGAAGACGTTTTCGGAGAGTGGCTTCAGAGATGATGATGTCTTTGCCTTCTACCTTGGCTTTTATTGGGGAATCCCCTGTTCGGTAGAGTAGACGGTGGTGTTCCAAAAATCCTCCATATGAGGAATATAAATGGTAGGGTTGACTATTAGTCCAAAATGTATCTTTGATCGGCACAGAAAATCGATCATATCATCGAATCCCTTGGACATCTTTCCTTTGGTTAAGTATGCTGTGAGGTTGTGATATGGGGAGAACTTATCATCAAGATTGTTTATGTCTGCCATTTTTGTTGGTTTGGAAGGAAATGGGAAGATTTTGAAGGGTGGTTAGGAATGGAGGGCTTTGAATGTTGTGGGGACTTGAGAGAAAGTGATGGGAGTTAGGGCGAAATTGAATGTGAAGGGGTGGTGAAGGAATTTGATTTGTTCTTATAACGGCAGAGGAGGGAAAAGAAAAATGACTTGTACAGTACAACCTCATTCACTTTTTACTGTTACAGCTGTAATGCACTATAGCAGTCATGGTAAAGACTGAAAGGAATTTTTACAGCGGGTAAAAGTTAATTTAGACTTATTTTTACCCATCAGCAACAAACTTGGTTACTGCGGATGGTTAAGCCTATCCTCTGCAAGCTTGGTTACAGCGGATAGTTAAGTCTGTCAGCAGCAAACACTATTGCTGCTGATGGATGCAATGATCCGAAGCAAGGGAGTTGCCGTTGACTGCCTTAAAGCTATCCGCAGGAAACTTGTTCCTGCTGATAACTTAAAGCAGTCAGTGGCAAAAACTTTGCTGCTGCTTATTAAACCTATCAGCAGCAAAAATGGATGCTGCTGACTTATAACTTTTATTTATAACAAAAGACAAACATATTTACAAAGACATATTTTAATCAAAGTTCATCATACTAATATATTCAACTAAATATCTAAATCTAGCTTCATCAAACGGTTTTGTAAACAAATCAGCATATTGCTCATTGGTATAAACTTTGGTTAAAATAATTCTCTTTTTCTCAGCTTGATCTCTTATGAAGTGATACCTGATGTCAATGTGCTTTGTCTTGGAGTGCTGCACCGGATTGTTTGTGATTGATATAGCACTCATGTTGTCAATGTGAATGGGAGTTGCCATGAAAGATATCCCATAATCTGGCATTTGATTTTGTATCCAGATGAATTGTGCATAGCAACTTGAAGCCGCAATGTATTCTGCTTCTGCTGTAGAAGTTGAACACACATGTTTGCTTCTTGCACTGCCATGAAATCAGTCTCCCTCCCAGAAACTGACATCCCCCTGAAGTGGACTTTTTGTCCAAGTTACATCCCCCATAATCACTGTCAGTGTATGCATACAGATTAAACTTATCATTTTTAGAGTACCATAGCCCAAGTCTTGGAGCTCCCTTTAGGTATCTAAAAATTCTCTTGACGGCTTGAAGATGTGAAGTCTTTGGAGCTGCTTGAAATCTTGCACAGAGACATACTGCAAACATGATATCTGGCCTTAAGGCAGTGAGATACATGAGAGACCCTATTATTGCACAGTACTGATGTTGATCAGTGTCTTGACCATCTTTGTCTGGACTCAGCTGATGGTGCACTTGCATAGGGGTTCGTGCAGCAGAGCAGTCGGCCATCTTGAATCTTTCCAGAATGCTCTTGACATATTTGGATTGGCTGATGAAGATTCCATTTGGGACTTGTTTAACTTGAAGACCCAGAAAGAAATTTAGCTCACCCATTGAACTCATTTCAAACTTTGAGTGCATCAGGATCTCGAAGTCTTTACATAGATTCTTCCTTGTTGATCCAAAGATGATATCATCTATGTAGATTTGAACCAGTAAGATTTCTCCCCCTTCATCTTTGATAAACAAAGTTTGGTCAATGGCACCTCTTCTGAAGTTGTTGCTTAGTAGATATCCAGACAAAGTTTCATACCAGGCTCTTGGGGCTTGATGTAAGCCATATAGAGCTTTATCTAGTTTGAACACTTGGTTATGATGTGCAGGATCTACAAAGTCTGGATGCTGTTTGACATATACTTCTTCACCAATCTTCCCATACAAAAAGGCACTCTTGACATCCATTTGATAGACCATGAAATTCTTGGATGCAGCATATGCCAGGAAGATTCTGATGGCCTCTACTCTGGAAACAGCAGCAAAGACTTCATCATAGTCAATTCCCTCTTCCTGAGTGTAGCCTTGAGCTACAAGTCTGGCTCTGTTCTTGACTACAATGCCTCTCTCATCTTGCTTGTTCCTGAATACCCATCTTGTGCCAATGGCAGATTGACCAGGTGGAAGATCAACAAGCTTCCAGACATCTTGTCTCTTGAATTGCAGCAACTCTTCCTGCATTGCCTCAATCCAACTGCTGTGTTGCAGAGCTTCATCTATCTTCTTTGGTTCCACCTGAGATAGAAAACATGAAAACAAACATATATTTGCCTCATGAGATTTGCTTCTTGTTAGAACTCCTTGGTGAACTTGGCCAATAATATTTTCAAGAGGATGTTTCTTGTTGACCCTTTGTGCTGGTACCACCTCCAGCTGTATCCCTTGCTCAAGATTGCTTTGATTTTGATCAGGGATTTTTTCATTCATGGTTGAAGAGTCTTCAAGATCAACAGCTACATCAGTAGTCTCAGCAATGGTATTTGCAGCATCTACAACATTTACCGAAGAGTCTTCATTCAAGTTTTCATTTTCAGACAGGCTGCTGCTGGTGAAATTTGAGAGTGTGGTTCTAGCTGCACTTGCTTCAATGGCTTCCATAATAGATGGAGGATCAATCGATGGTCTTCTCATACTGATAGAAGATTTTGGAAAATCCAGTCTGTAGTCAGGGGAGGTGGATGCATGTGCTTGAGAGGAGGAAGACTCCATATTTGAGAAGATGAGAGGCTCAAATATTTGGGTGAAGGAGTCTATGTCAAAAAGCCAGTTTGGGCCTTTTCCCTGTTCACAGACAATGTGTTCTCTGCATTCCACATTGGCTGATTCTTCCACAATTCTTTTTCTTGAGTTGAAAGCTCTGTAGGCCTTGGATTGAGAGGAATAGCCCACAGAATAGCCCACAAAATATCCTTCATCAGATTTGGCACCAAACTTAGGAAGAACCCCATGTGTGATTAGAATTGTGCATGGACATCCAAAAGGTTTTAGAAATCCAATGTATGGAACTCTTTGGAACCATAATTCATAAGGTGTCTTGTTGAGAGGCTTGACGATGAGAACTCTATTTGCACATAGCAGGCTGTGCTTACTGATTCTACCCAAAATGTGAGAGGCAGTTTTGAGTCAGCCAACATAGATCTTGCTGACTCAATTAAAGTTCTGTTTCTTCTTTCAGCAACTCCATTTTGTTGAGGAGTTCTTGGAGCACTGTATTGCCTTTCAGTTCCCTTGCTCTCACAGAAACAGTTCAAAGTGTGGTTCTTGAACTCTGTGCCCTGATCACACCTTATGATCTTCACCTTCTGATTGCTTGATTCTTTACCTTAAGGATGTAGGATTTGAGGATCTCAGCAGTTTCATCTTTAGTTCTCAATAAGTATACCCATGAGAATCTGGTGTAGTCATCAGTTATCACCAGACTGTATGACTTCTTTCCCATTGACATAATGTTTGTAGGACCAAAGAGATCCATATGCAGCAGCTGTAGTGGAGTATCATTTGTATTCAAAGTCTTGGGCTTGTGAGAACTCTTGTGTTGCTTCCCTTTCAAACAAGCAATGCAGTGATCTTCTAGCTGGAATTCTTTATCAGGAAGCCATCTGATAAGATTTTCCTTCACTAATTTGTTGATGGTTTTTATGTTAACGTGGCTTAGTCTCCTGTGCCAGAGAGCTGATTCATCAACTGAGGCTTTTGATAGAAAACAGGATACACTCCTAGATGGAGTGACCTCATTCATGTCAAGCACATAGAGATTTTTTTTCTCTGAGCAGTTAATAAAATCTTCTCTGGAGAAGGTTTGGATAAGCCAGGAGATAGTACAAAGCATTCTTTGTCTGTGAAGAGCATCCAATGCTTTTGATCACAGACATGGGAAACATTCATGAGATTGAAGTCCAATTCTTTGACATAGTTGATCTTATCAATACTCATTATTTCATTTGACATAGTCCCTTGTCCCGTAATAGAACCTCCTTTTGAGTCACTCCCAAAGGCAACATATCCTCTATTGAAGTGTCTGAATTTGGAGAGGATGGATCTGTTGCCTGTCATGTGCCTGGAACAACCACTGTCAACCACCCAGGTGTTATTCTTGTTACCTGGCTGCCCCTGTACATGAGAGAGATCTAGTTAGTGGGAGGAATCCAAGAGCGTGCATCCTTGAAGAAAAGGGTTCTTGGAATATCAGGTTCAGCATGTGTGCATTCAACCGAACCAATGATGATTCTTGAAGGGATAGAAGCTGGGATCTTGGATTTCCATTGCTGAGGAGATGGTTTTCCAGTTCTCTTTAGTCTGTCAGCAGCTGTTGTTGCCTTAGATGCGGATGGGTTTGCTTTATCAGCAGCAGATTTTGCTGCTGATGACTTTAGCTTATCAGCAGCCGATTTTGTTGCTGCTGAGGACTTCGGCTTATCAGCAGTAGATTTTGATGCTGCTGATGGTTTTGCTTGAGCAGCAGCAGACTTGGTTGCTGCGGAAGGCTTGTCCTTTGGTTTCTTGGGCTTGGCTTGATTACCAACATTTTTACTAGCTGCTGATGGTTCAACAACCAATGTATGCTTATCCTTCTTTACCTTGTTGATGGAGGGCTTCTCTGTAGAGGTTCTCATGCTGATAGTCTTTTGTTTAGGAGGGGCTTGATGAAGGATCTGGTTGAAAGGATTAAAGTCACAATTTGCAGCAAAGTGGTCTGATTCACCACAGATGATGCAAGATTGTTGAGGCTTTGGCAGCTGCTTCCTTGGTGGGGAAAGAGAGTTTCTGAAGTGAGTTGCCTTGGCTTCAGAACTCCTTACCTTTATGTTCTTGTGTGTCTTCTCAAAAGCATGTTGTTTGAGGTTTCTTTGCTACTGAAGGTAGTAGAAGCAGGTGCTGGCAGTGTGGTTGTATTTTCCACAGACAAAGCATGATTTGGCCAGTTTGTCCCTTGAAAGGTAAACATAGTCCTTTCTTTTGAATAGGTCTTTAAAGTTCCAAGGGTGAGATTTTTTGTGCTCAAAGGTGGTCTCTTCCAATGTCTTTTGAACATATGGAATTCTTTCTCCAGGCGCATGACATATGTCAAGCACCTTTCTTTGAGGCTTTGAGTTGTTGGAGGTTGAAGACTGCCCCTTTTCAACATTTAGCTTTCTTCCTTCTGGAGGATAGCTGATTTTGATTTGTTTGGTAAAGGGACAGGAGTACTTGTTTGAATGACTTCAAGAACAGGCGGTGCTGGTACTTGTACTGGTGATGAGGCCTCCTCAGTTTTAGTGGACTCTGAGCAAGTTGACTCAGACACAGACTCTGATGAGGTAGTGCATTCTTTTACTAATGGTTCATGCCTTGAAGGATCAAGATCTCAGTTGGCCTTTTCAAGAGTTGAGAGATTGAAGCTTGGTTCATGGATGGCAACGTAGTCAGCAGGAGGTGCAACGGCTTGATATTGTTCAACATGATACCCCAGACCAGTTTTTACCTTGTCATGAATTTGAGCATCCAAAAGTCTTTGCAGCTTTTTGGATGCAAATTCATATTTGTCAACATGAACTTTCTGTTCTGCCAATTCTGCTCTGGTAGCTTTTAATCTAGCCAGTAGATCATCAATCTGAGTTTCAAGATTGGTTTGCTCATGTTTTAGTAATGAAATCTCTTTCTTTAGGCAGTTAATTTTTTCTTTATAACTGTTTTCTACTTTTGTGAATTCAGATTTCATTTGATGAAACTCTTCATTTTGATCTATAAGGTTTTGATTGTGCTTTCTGTAGCCTAACACCTTATCAATACAAGCTTGGGAACAGAGAGGTTCATATACCTGAGGCGGTATCTCAGTTGTGTCTGCCATAAGAGCTTGGTTGTTAGCAGGCAGATCTTCATACTGGAAGCTCCAGTCAAAGTCAGAAGTTCCAACAGCTGCACAAGCTGCAGTTTGAGCTGGAGGAGTAGCTTGTTGCTGTTGTTGTCTTGATTGGGCTTGATTGGGCTTGGTGAGCTTGTCTTGATTGAGGAGATGTTGGGTTTGCCCTAGGTGCCTTGCATTCTCTAGCAAAATGACCCAGTTGGTTACAGTTGTAACATCTTAATTTTCTTTTATCCAAGCTAACTCTGGTGTTGGAGTTGTTACTTGGAATGGGTCTTCCGGTTCTAGAGTACAACCTTTTTGCTCTAATAGAGAGCATGGCATACGAGTGCTGTATGTCCATTTCTTCTAAGTCATCTGGATGGAAGCATTCCAAATCCTCCTTGATAAATGACATGTTGCTTGAGTTTTCAGAAACAAAAGCAGCAGAGGTTGAGGTTTGAGGAGGAGCTTCTAGTACAAATGGTGATGTGTTTGTTTGAGAGGTTGGAGTTTGGGGATGAGTGATGATGGGAGGATAATAGTTGCTTGAACTAGGACTTGAGTGCTCAGAATGAAGGGCAGAGGAGGTGGTGGTGGATGTTGAGGCTGTTTGGTAGCTTGAGCTTCTTTCTTTTGCCTGAATCATCTCTAGCTCGGAGGTTTTTAGCATTCCCAAGAGCTCAGTCATCTCGAGAGTCTTCAGATTCTCAGTTCTTCTGAGTGTCCATCAGCTCGGTAGAGGCCTGATGAACTTTTTGAGAATATCTTCATTCTCCAGCTTCACCTTTGAACACTGCAGCTCACCTACAAGATAGGTAAATCTGTTATATAAAACCGTTAGAGACTCACCTTCCTTCTAGACAAAGTTTTCATATTGTTGGTTCAGAATGTCTCTTCTGTTTTCTTTGACTTCTTCTAAACCAGCAAACGTTTTTTCAAGAGCCTCCCATAGCTCCTTTGCAGTTTTATAACCTCTGAAGTTATGAAAAACTACATTTGGTAAGCACATCTGGATGGCTCCCAAGGCTTTGAAGTCTACCTCCATTTTCTTGATGTCTTCATCAGAGTACTTGGAGGGTTCTTTGGGAACTAGTGTACCTCCAGAATCAGCTGAGGACACCATGGGTATGTATGGTCCATCTTTAATGGATTTCCACATCCCATATTCCTGATAGCAGAAGAAGCTTTCCATTCTGTTCTTCCACATATCGTAGTCTTCCCCAGACACCAGTCTTGGTGGCCTGTTGATGCTTCCAATATCTTCAAATCCATTGTTTTGAGCCATTTGATTTGATTTGTGATAGTGAGAGACTTTAACAAAGAGATAGTTTAGAATAGAACCGAAGAATGATTAAACAAGTGTGAGTTTGTTTAATCTGTGAGCCAAAGCTCTTATACCACTTGTAGGATCGGTAAATACAAGATGGTTCTATTCCAGTTGAGATTGGCGGAAACAATCACAACTTAATCAAAGTAAACAAGTAAACACAAGAAGTACTGATAAATGCAATTTGTATTAAGCTTCAATGGTTACAAGATTACAGAGAAAACTCTAAGAAAAGCACTAAGGTACAATGACTCTAAGTACTACTTATATAGTAACTTAGAATCAAGACAGACCCTTGATTCTAAGGATCAGATCTAATACAAACCGTTGATCTTGTATTGAAGCTATTCTACATGTACAGACAATAATAATAACTATGCTAGTTAACTTTTCTCAAACGTCTTCTTAGGCATTATTGCTTGCATGCTAGGAGAAGAGCGTTGTAGTGCTTTATTGTCTGCCCCAGTGACATTCTTTCTGCGTGGAGTGTGGCAGTGGTGCAGCAGAAAGTTGTCAGTGGTCATTGTTGCTTTTGCTTTTGCAAGGCTGGTCAGCTGCAACGTTTGATCTTCAATGGATGTATAACTATCAGCAGCAGAGTTGTTGATCAGCAGCAAGACACAACCACCCAAAGCTGCTGATGATTTGCCTATCAGCAGCATCAAGTGTTGATGCTGCTGAGAAGCCTATCCGCAGCAACTCTGGTCTTCAACAGATAAGTCTATCCGCATCAGATTTGTTCTTCAGAAGAAGAACAAGTATCCGCTGCAGATAAGCTTATCAGCAGCCGTTTGTTGGTCAGCAGCAAACTCTGAGATCAGCAACATTTGTACTTAGAGAATTTTGTAGCCATCAGTCTTTATTTCTACAAAACATAACATTATATTGGTGTAATAATGCTATTTAATTTTTTTTAATTTGTATCGATTTTGGCGGAGTTAACTAGGTTAACACAGTAACAGAGGGTTATTGTTTGATCTCTACCCTATATATATAGAGAAAGGTTCAAATGATAATCAGTTTTTTATGTAATAACTGTGATAACCACTATCAAACAATCACATTATTTATAAATTATTTTTTCTTTAATTGTTAAAAATATATTTAAGTATCTTGAACATAAATACGAAAATGACGAGTCTTACATATGCGTACCAAATAATGTTACATATGCGTGACACATAGTGTTTACGTATATGTAACACTAACAGAATGATAATTGTTACATATACGTAACACTATGTTTGAGAGTGCTTATCATGGTTTTCACATAATATTGGTTATCATTTGAACCTCACCCTATATATATATATATATATGTATATATATTGACTTATATTTAATTATGTTTTAGCATGTTTGTGTACGATTTTATTAATGAAGTTAAACGTTTATGTTTTTACAGTATATTTGAAAATAACTTTTAGTATGCACATTAGATTAAATGTAGGTCGGATGGAAGCTCGTGGATGATTGGCTAGCGATGAAGAGTTACCCGACTGCCGAATAATTTGGCATCATGTTATGTTTTATTCTTCGAATCATGTTTAAGACAATATTTTATGTTATTGTTAGGAATAAGTTTGTAATTTGAACAATATTCCGCTCCGTGAAATGATATCTTACTTTTAAGAACCATGTGCTAATGAGTAAATTCAATGCGTGAGGTCTTCTTGGTTTGGGACCTTACAGTAAATACCCAAACTCGTTACAAAAATGAAAGCATAAAACTCAAACATGTTACTTTAAATTCTAATTATCCAAACTTGTTATTTTTCGCAAACCACGTAAACTATCTGTGTAATTAAGTCTAAAGTAAATTTTGGGAGATAGACAAATATCATACATTAAAGATTTGATAGATCATCTAAGGATTATTTTCAATCAACTATATAATAACAATTATTTTCTAATATACGTGATAAAGTGCAATTGCTTTCAAATTGAATGTTAATGATTTGATAGATCATCTAAGGATATGGTTAAAATCATTAATCAATGTGAGCATTAAATTGATTCCAGGATACGACGTAAGTGCTTAGCATATTCCCATTAATTGTAAATATCACCAAGTGCGACATGAATAGTGAAACCTAATCTGAAAAAGACAGAGTTATTGCTCATGACCCCCAATTGAGGCTCAGAGTTGATATTTGACATATGGACGGACATCAACACCAGTGTTTGTGGTTGTGGAGGAAACCTAATGGATATCCACACATCATGATGGCCTTTCACTCCAAATTTAAAGTCAAATTGAGTAGTTATATTTATTTTCTTAAATGATATTAACATTTTAGGATGTGTTATGTTATTCGATCGGGATACAGATAAACTTCTTTGAGAACGATGAGTCTCTATGGATGTGTTTGTGTGATGAGTCCTACATCTATAATGAATTTTGGAGGCTTTGTCTATGATCGAGAGAAGATTTTCATAGTTAAACATGTTTTGGTAAAAGAAATCATAAACTTTATATAAATAAAAGAGGATATTAAATAATACGAAGTGTGGTGCACTGGTGTTAGATAAGAGTAGGGGTGTAAACAAATCGAGCCGGGCCCGAGTTTGCCTAAGCTTGAGCCCGGCTCGTTTGACATGAAAGCTCTAGTTTGTCCCGAGCTCAACTTGTTTATTATACATTAATTATTTTATTATTTTATGTGTATATGTTTACAATTATTTTTATATATAGTTGTAAGTAATTATATTTTTATGTAAAACATAATATTTATTTTCAGTTACTTGTATCAATAATTTGTAAATAGCAATAGTTATCATGCAAATATATATTTGTTATACTAGTAAAATGCCCGCGCGCGTTGCGGCGCGCTAAACTCTGGAAATAATGTTAAGTCTGTTACATGTGTTTGATCAAAAAACATCAATATTATAGATATAGTATAGATAAATTAATGTTAAGACAGTTTCTTTTGTCTCTTCCTCTTTGACCGTCACATATACTGTATGATAAGTTTCTTGAATCTGGTTCTCTTTGATTGCTTCAGCGAATGAAACAGGTTTGGGGACTGAAAAAAAAATAATGTTAATTCTGTTACTATTTGTGTCTACTATCTATTGGGGGTTGCGCGATGCGACGGGGAACACAACACTTAGGTTGATGGTTTTAGCGGTGTGCACAGAGTGGTTCTAACTAACGTTGTGTTATTTTTTAATTTATTATTTTTATTATTGTTTGAGTAAATTATGTGATGTTGGAATAAAATGATCAATTGTCCCATTTATCTTATCTTGCACATGACCTGAGATAGTGGTTCAAACTAACGTCCATTTATCAACAGACGAAATGTGTGAAACATTAAACGAAATGATACTTTTTGTAATTATTGAAAATAAAGAAGCCAGTTGTATTTTTTTAAATATCAAAAGACGAAACATGTAATTTATTCTATAAAATATAGATTAAAAGGATGACATCTTAAATAAAAATCAACTTTTAACTCATACAATCAACTAATAAAATTGTATCACCAATTTGAGTTTAGGAAAAAATGTTGTCTTATTGTTTTTATTTTATTAATATCGGAGACTTAAATAGCTTTTCCAAGCAAGTTTTTAAATAAGTGATTAATGATTTTTTTTAAAACTTTTATAATCTTTAAATAATTTAATATTTTGTTATATTATATATCACAATAATTGATGAATATCTGGTTCATAAAAATATAATATATAGCTAAACTTACAATAATTTTGAAGAACATAACTAATAAGACTGTGTTTAACCATATAATTATTTTTAACATATTTATTTTTATAACAAAAGTACTCACTAATACACCAATAACAATTTAGATTAAGACATGTTAATATAAATATAAGTTCGACATGTCCAATTATTTATTAACATTGTTGTAAAAATCGGGATTAGTCGATAATCGGGGGTCTATCGATGCGATTTCATCTAATCATACCAAAATACAGGTAGGCGGTCTAAAACGGCCCAACGATTTATTTTTTTATTTTTCATTTGTCACTTATTTTTTAATAAAATTCTATTATTCGTATCAATGTTTATCGGTTGGACTGAAACATGGTTGTGTCGTATCGATGTTTACAAGTGTTCCAATATCTATATCTATACTATATAATAAATAAATATTTTTCATGCCATGTGTCATCTCCATATTCATTCTCATCAAATTTTTTCTCGCATCTCTCTCTTATTAAATACACATCTATTTTTTAATAATAATATATTTTTAAAGAAAAATACTAATTATGCTAATAAAACACATCTATTTTAAATTATCCTTTATTATAAGAAACTTTGAAATCTAATTATATAACTTTTATTTTCAATCAAATAGTAAATGAAAGTCAAATTACATTAAATAGTAATTAACGTATTTTCGAAACCCAATTATATATTAACTTTTACATATTTTGATTTTTTTTTCTATCCTCAATATAAATAATACATTTTTACATCTGTAAAGTATATATATACATTAAGATTTAAGAAAATTTTATGTATTGATATTTTTCATCCCGTGTGTAGACACGGGTTCTAAGCTAGTATATATATAGAGGGTGCCCGCGCGATGTGGCGGAGAACACAGACACTTGTAATCACGTAACATGTTTTTTTAATTAGAAAAAAACTATAGCAATACCATACTCAAATTAAAGAGAATAAAATGCTCGTTTTATGGTGTAATTTTTTTAAAAAAAATATTAACATATGAAAAAGTTATGGCCATTTAAAATCATGAGGGGAGAAGGTAGTTACTGTATGAATAACTTCCATTTTCAGTTTTTTTTAAAGTATTAGAGGGTTGTACCTTATGCTTAAAAAAATATATAAGTAAATTTCTTAAAAAGTGTTAAAAGACATATTTGTCCTCCTTAAATGTATTATATATAGTATAGATTAACTAAAATTATATAACTAACATGTTATTTTTGGCTTGTAAGCCTAGTCAAACTTAAATTTAGGGACACTAATTCATGACATGGCACGACAAGACTATACACAAAAATAATAAGGTTTTGGTTCGACTACTACAACATGTTTAGGAAAATATCAACCCGAGCACGACACGTTTAATAAACTGGTTGACCCATTCAACCATCTAAGTTTAATTAAATAACTATCTTTCTCGTTTCCCTATTCTCCGGTCCAATCCATTGAGCTAAATATATAAACTCAAGTTTATTAATTGGGAATGAGAGATTGTAAACAAAAACGATTAAAAACGGAGTAAATTGCCTAGAAGGTCCTCGTGGTATGTAGATATTATGGAGTGGGTTCTCAAGTATGAGAAATTATAGGTTTGGTCCCAGTTGTTTGCTCGAACGTAACACTGGCGTTCCCTAGAGTGGATGTTTGTTACCGTTTCTCTCAATTTTATTTTTAAAATGGCAAAAATGCCCTTAAGTTTAAAAACAAAAAGAAACATTAAAAATAAAATAGTCTTAGAATTGTGGGACCTGCCTAATCCTCTCCCCCTTCCCCTTCCTGTCGGAATTCTTCGGCTCCCTCTCTGCTCGTCTTCTCCAGCAACTTGTCCGGTCGTCTTCTCCGATACAAACTAGCCATTGTATCTTGTTGATATCCATACCATCCGACCTTATCACATACAAATCAGTTACATAACAGTCATATACTCCTCAATGTGTAACATCCCGTTTTCATCCACGTTGTATTTAAACAAAGAATGGGATGTGAATGGTTGTTTTTAAAGGCATTTAGGTTGAAAGGGTAAATATAGGATAGAGTTTGCCTATAAAAAGGAAGTTTCCTCCCCAAGGCAGCCACCATTACCTAATTCACACAAGTTTTAGAGAGAGGGGAACTCTACAGAGAGAGAGAGCATCAAAAATCAAGGTTTGAGAAGCTATCAGGTTCAAGGAGTCGAGCATGAACAATGGAGAGACAGTCATCACTGAGTTCCGGACGAAACCGAGGTAAGAATCACGTTCTTAAACTCTATTTTTCGTGTTTCAATGGTGGGGTTTCAGTTTGAGGGTAAAGGCTCATGATTTACGAAAAATCTTTAAGATTTGTAAAGATCTAGCCTTAAACATGGTTAAAATAGTTAAAATGAAGTTTTGAACGTGGAAAGTTCGAGTCTTGACCAGTTTTGAGGCTAGCAACCATGATTAGGGTTTCCTATAAGGAAGGAGACCTGGTACGAGTATTCAAGCGAATACTGAGTATGCACAAGCAAACACCATGTGTTCGCATGAAGTATTCAAGCGAATACTAGTGCGAGTACTTGGGGGGGTATTCCAACAAATACTTATGCGAATACCAGCAGGATATTTCAGCGAATACTTGTGCGAATACTAGCTGAGTATTCCAGCGAATACTTGTACGTCTACTAGTGTGTGTACTTACATAAGTGCTAAAATGAATACTTAGTACGAGTACTTGACATGTAGGAGGGGAGACTGATTATGTTTAACTGAAATCTAGATTGTAAGTAACCCAAGTCGGATTCAGTTTTTTAGTACATAGAAACTAGCTTATCCAGGTGAGTTCTAGATGTCCCCTTTTATGAAGTTTTACTGTATTTTGAGGTTGGTGTGCATACGTAGATGTTTATAAAACAAAGTTTACAAAATGAAGTTAACAAAATAACGTTTATGAAGTGAAGTTTACTAAAATGTGCTTATGAAATGTTTTTGCCAAAGAAGTTTATGAATTGATTACGAATGAGAAGTTATTTTAATAAAATTTACAAATGCGTTAACCGAAGTTTGAAGTGAATGTTTTCGAAAGTCACAATATAAACGAATCTGTCATGGTTCCTTCGGGAACAGAAGCGAAGTTATGTTATGTTTAGCAACACCTTATTAGGGGCCTTTGTGGCTGGCCAACTGTTGTATAACTGGTAGGTGACAACGGTCATCTTGGGGATTAACGTGACCCTTGAAGTAAGCAGGTGTCACTATATGTGGGGGCAATGTTTGAAGTTTGGTACTTGCTACTCTTTGGGGGTAGCAGTGCTTGAAGTTTCGTACGCGTTACTCTTCGGAGTAGCTGTGCTTGAAGTTGGAATGTACGGTTACGAAAAGGCGCATATTTGATATATATGTTTGGCTTATGTGTTAATTATGTTTTAGCATGTTTACGTTCGATTTTATTATAGATGTTTAAATGTTTATGTTTTGTCAAATATTTGAAGTTAATGTTTTTATGTAAAGCTAGAACTTACTCAGCAAAACTGACATTTAGTATGCACATCAGGTTAAGTGTAGGTCGGACGGAAGAATGGATGCTTGGCTAGCGATGAAGAGTTACCCGAACGCTGAAGAATCTGGTATCTTGTTATGCTTTTATGTTTTAGACAATGTTTCTTTTATTGTTAAGGACACGTTTGTAATTCTGAATGATATTCCGCTGCTTGATATGATATCTTATGTTTAAAAACTATGTGTTGATGATTAAATCCAATGCGTGATCTCTCCCGGGTTTGAGGCCTTAACAATTGTATACTCCTCAATGCCATCTAAAAGTCATATACAAATAGATCATAAAAGACGAGACATATGGGAAATCCATAAAACAAAACAACACAATAAATTAACAGGAATCTAATTCTATAAACTCGATCACCAAATTACAAGAATAGAAGCTAAATTACAAGATCGGTGGAGGTTTCACGGTCGCAATCCACCACATATAACCAAGAAGCATAATCGATGGAGGTTAATCTTAAAAACCCAAATCCGATCTTTGGTTCATCTTAAAAAAAAGCATAATACAATGTGGTTCATCTTCATAATCTATCGTTGGTTCATCTTCCTCAGCTTGTATTGATTCACACACAAAAAACATCATATCTGTGTGGGGTAGTCGTCCATTTCATTATCGGTATGGAAGACTGTGAGATCAGAGTTGTGGTGGTAATGCGATTGACAACATGATGTGGTGGTGGTGGCCCGAATTCATCATCGACAGATCTTAGTGGGTGGTCGTCGATTCATCATCGTTGAGGAAAAAGACCTATGGTAAGGTGGGTTGCATTGTGGTGGGTGGTGGTGACCATGGGAGAAAGAAGGTGTGTGGCGACAACAAGCAGGGATGGAGATGGATTGTTGATCTCATGAGTTGAAGATGGGGAAGGTAAACTGAAGATTAAAGGAGAAGGTGGGGGAGGGGCTGGATTGGCTCGATCTACACAATAGGGATGAAGATAGGTTGTCGATCTAATGAGCAACATTCGCTCTGGTGGTGAGTTTGCGAGCGCATTGGAATTCAGGTGGTTGGAGGTTGAAGATGAACATTAGTATATTATTTTTTTTATTTTTGGTTTTAGGGTTTTTATTTTTTATTTTAAGGAGTATTTTAGTTATTTCACACTCATTTAACATCAAAAGTTAACGGACATCCATGGTGAGGACCTTTTATATTACTCGTTGCCAAACATATTGTACCAAACATGTAATTTCTCAGACCGGAGGACCCAATCCATAGTATGGAGAATACTGTAGGGACCTTCCTAGTAATTTACTCTTAAAAACACAAGTATTTCTCATAAAAAATTAAACTGGGTGGCCTCAAACACAACGCACTTTTAAGTGTGTAAGGGCTAGGGTTAGTATTTTTTACATGAATAAATATACGGGTTGGGTCCATATTAACTTATTCAATCCGTCAACCGAAAATCCTTCAACATGTCAGCCTAATACGATTAACACTCCTAAGCTCATATGTAAACAGTTTCAAACTCATTTATCAAATGAACTCGAGCTCAAACTTGTTTTGGTTGTCCTCGATTTAAGATTTTAAGGTGTTAGATTTTACTTGTTTTGGTTCTCCTCGATTTAAGATTTTAAGGTGTTAGATTTTAAGGCATCCGTAGTGGTTTCACTGAAAAGTGATTCATGCCCCGCCATGTCACTATCATATCAGTACAGAGGCAATTACTAGATCAAATCACTAAGGCACGTAATGATTTCACTATCCACACACAAATAAATACACATATATATACATAACACGCACATGAATTGTGCCTCTTTGCCCGTGAAAATCCTCACACCGAAGCCCTACGCGGCTACGCCCTACACCCTGGATCACGCCCCAGGGACGGTGTTTCAAGCTCGTGGTTAAGCCAGGTAGTTCAAGAGTAGTTAGAGGTGTACAAAAGCATTGGTAGAGCATTCACAGCATTTTCTTTATATTTTTGTGAGTGTGTTTTGTATATTTTATGGAGTGGTTGTGAGTGGAGCAGAGAGAAAATGTATAATTTTTTTGTATATTTGTGAAAACATTGTTTACTTGTATAAATTTTTTAATATTTTTTTAAAGTGGTTGTGAGTGGAGGAAAGAGAAAAAGTAATGATAAAGGTATAAAAATATTATTTAATTGAAAATGAAAGAAAATTTAACGATATTTAATGTAATTATAAGAACAAAGATAAAGAAAGTGTCGGGGGAACGGTGGTAGTGACGTTGAATCAGGGGATGCATCGGGTGGGGCCATGCTGATGTGGAATTCGATGCGAATGTAAGAAGTTGCATCTACACAGGGTTGCATAGGGATTAGAGATAAACCCGTGGTATGGATGGTTTTCGTGGGCCCTACCACTTCCTTTAAAAAAAATATTTTGTTTTAGTTTAAATGTAAAACGTTTTTTTTAGTTTTTATATACTTTTAATTTTACGTTTTACTACTGTTTTGGTTAAGAAGATAATAATTTAATATTGGAAACTTGTATGAAATTAAATTTGGACCCTCAAATATTTAAAAATCAGGCAAATCACTTATTATATTTCTTTATAGAAAATAATAAATAACGGGAAGTTCCTTGATTCAACTAATGTACATTTTTATATAAAAATCTAAAGAGTAAATTACAGAAATCGTCATTTATGTTTATACAATTTTTCACTTTATGTCATTTAGCCTAAAAAATGTCAAAGATCATGCTTTACATTTAAATTTGTTGCAGTTTACATCCTTTAGTTTAACGAGCGTTAAGTTTTTCAGTTAACTCCACTCATGTCATGAGTGGAGTTTGATCTTTTTACTCACAAATATATATATATAAAAAAAAAGAGTAAATTACATTCAACTCTCTCTCTGCCCAGTACCGCCATAGCACCACCAGTCAACCACCACCACCAGCCGACCACCGCACCACCCCCTCCTCTGATCTAAGCACCACCACCGGCCGACCACCGCCGCCATAGCACCCATCGAGCTAGGGTTCCAGCGACCTAGCTGATTTGATCGGGAGATCTGATTAGGGACTTTTCTGGTGATGCCTTCAAGATTTCAATTACTGCGAAAGTTTCTTGATTCCTCCACTCTTAGAAGCCCCAATTGAAGAAACCTTAATCGACCCTAGTTTCCTTAATCGAAACCCTTGATTCCTCCACCTGCAGAAACCCTTGATTTCTTGAAGAAACCTTGATTCCTCCACCTGCAACTACCACCACGAAACCCTAGCTTCCTTAATCGACCACCACCGCTACAGTCCAACCCCCTCCCCTCTCACCTTCACCATTGTTAACCACCACACCACCAACCACGTCATCCCCAAATCTTCTGCAAATCCGGTGAGTTTAGATCGAAATCAGAGGCAAAAACCTTCGCTCTTGGCCGAAAATCTCCTACAAATCCGGTGAGTTAAGGCGCGTTTGATGGCAGTGGTGAGTTCAGGTGTGTTCGATCTCACCAAGTGAATGTTTTTGCCTTTGATTTCAGGTGCAACTCTTGGCCGAAAGGAAGGCGGCAAGTGAAGGTTTTTGCCTCTGATTTCGATCTCACCAACCAATTCCCCCACCGGTGACTTAGTTTTGAAAATTATTTAGAGTTTTTGTCACTGATTTTGACCTCAATTTGGGGAGCGTTTGAAGAGAGAGAGAGAAAGAGAGGGGGGAGTTGTTTTAAACCCAAGTATCTTAGTTAATTACACAAATAGTCCCTGAAATAATGAAATGACCATATTACCCTCCACATGACCAGATCTAACGTTAAAAGTTAACGTCGTTTAGGCTAAAGGACATGACGTGTAAGGGTTTTAAACATAAAGGATGATCTCTGATACTTTTTGGGCTAAAGGACATACAGTGAAAAATGGTATAAACATAAACGACGATTTCTGTAATTTACTCTTTAAATACAACTTTTATAATTACAAACTATTTTAGACTCAACGCAATATTTATAGGCTTTATGTTTCATAATGTAAACCTGTATTGAGAACCGAATAATGCTTTTATATACACAGTACAAAAGATTATCATATATATATATATATATATATATATATATATATATATATATATATATATGTATATATATATATATATATGTATATTTTAATTTTGTGTGTTTGTTGTGCTAATTGAATACTTGAATGAATAAAATAGAATAAGTTTTTCTTCCATCTCCTCTTGTTTTACAATAGGATTTTTTTTTATTTTTCAAATTTTTTATTTTTAATATAATTATTTATGTAAGCTTTGAATATTAATAAAATGCTATAACTATATATAAAAGCTCTTTTAAATTACAGTTCAGGGATGTTTGAAATATATTAGTGAGTTTTCAAAGTTAAAATAAAGAGATGTATGAAGAAGTTACAAAATTATTATCTTTGCTTCCTGTTTATTTTTGTTTTGTTGTTAATACATTTCAACCACCAAATACACTTATCCTTGTATGCTTTAACGCTGCATATTCCAAAATATTGATTTGCAATGATTCACTCGATTGGGCACCACAATCACTAACCCAAATGTCTTATCTATCACCACCGTCAACGTCACATGGCTAACAGCCAGCTCACCACCATCAATGTCAAAATAATCCAATCTTAAAAATATATTAAAACTTGACCGGATGGGAGGGGTGGGTTTACAATGTAAATAAAATAAGCTAAAGCTTAAAGTATTAATAACAGATTATGTCTTCAATTCTTCATCTCAATCTCTATTATTTAGAGATTTCTTTTATTTTACACATTTATTAGGACCTCTATCTCTATCTTTAAATTTTAAAATTTAATAAATTGAGATTCTCTAAATGTGAATGTCCATTTTCATCGATCTCTTTAAATTTCAGAGTTTAATAAATAAAGATTCTCTTGTAAGTAAGCGTGCTAACTATTTATTGGTATGAAAAAGTAAATGCAAATTTGATTTCAATAATCTAAAATCTAATTCATTGGTTGATAATAATTCATACTGACAGTTTAACTAATAATAATTTTAACTTTCACTCTCGTTTTCAAGGAAATTCTCAGGTGCATAATCATCATTTATTTATACTTGATTTTCACTCGATTTCATTCACATGGTTGATTTTGAGTAAAATAAGAAATGAACCTTCTTTGTATGTAAATTAAGTGGAAATCAAGTATAATTCTATGATGATTAGGTGAGTGAGATTACACTTAACAACAAAAGTGAAAGTTATGAGTGACAACGGTCAAATTATTAGTATGAGTTATTATCAGCCAATGAGTCATATTTTGGATTGTTAAAATATAATTTGCCAAAAATAAAAGACATAGTATTTAAAATTAACATGATTACCTGTCTACAACTTGGGTTAATTACAACTTTATTAAAACCGTTTAAAACTTGATTGCATCCCAGCTTACCCGTCTAGAACTTGGGCTAATTACAACTTTATTAATTGCATCCCACAAACCTATTTGACACAATTAGATTATTAAGTTATACGGTGGTGTCCATTATATTAAGCGTATATGAATAAACTAGTGTTAGAACCCGTGTATTACACGGGGCTGAATAAACGATACAATGTGAAATGAATATGCGAATATAATTTATAAATCTGTAAATATTTATTTATATACAATGTTGGATGTTTTATTTGTAATTTTTTCTTCCCTACCTAAGATTAAAAGTATTAATCTGACTCTGTTTTTAACTCTGGAAAATGCCACACACCGTTGTCCATATGTGAAAATCGGTTGCATCAAGAACAAACCAACCCTTGATAGTGACTCACCCTGACTATTATTTATTGTCATGGCGAAACAAGCAGAGAGTGAAACTGTCTTCTTTGTCTCTTGAAAAGAATTCGTTTGTCTGAAGGTGTCAACTTAATTCTTGGAATAAAGGTGCGAGAAAAATATTACCCGTATATTACACGGTTGAATAATTGATATATTAAATAGTTAGTAATAAGCGAAAAAATAAAAGAAATAGTTGAGAAATGAAATATTAAATATTAAGGCCTTAATCTTGACCAGCTAAAGATAAAAATAACCCAAATCGACTCGTTCATAAGAAAATGGGTCGAAGTTGCCACATCTACAAAACATATATAAGCATATGGAAAAAGCTAAAATAAACTATGATGTAAAATCACCTCAAAAAAGCCTCAAATGCCACTAACGTGTATATATTTGCGGGCAGAGTATTTAAAACCTAGCAAGTCATTTCCATGCAGATTTAGGATACTGTTAACTTCAGTCTAAAAAATTAAATTAAAAATGGATTTATATTAATTTAAGCAGTCGGTATAAAAGAATTTCTACTTATAATAAAAATGATCAACTGTTAGAAAGAAAACCTGAATAAGAGTCCCGTATAATTTCATATGTAGGGTTAATCTTGCTACATAATTATCAGTATTCTCAAGCTTTTAAGTAAGCATCTTTTGATTCAAGTGTCGCCTAGAGAAACAATTTTTTTGTTTATTTGATAAATTCTTTGTTTTACCTTCTTGACATGTTAGTAATGGAACATAACCCAAATTGACACATTTTCAAACAATGGGTCAACAATGACCTTCGATTTTCATATACGGAGAAGATAATTTTCAGTTTTACCCTTTTCACCAGTTAGTAATAGAACATAACCTAAATTAACACATTTTCACATAATGGGTGAAAAGTGACTTGATAATTAGGAAGATAAGATTCTGTATTACCATACGTTGAAAGAGAATTTAAAATGTAATTGAGTTCCACTTACTTGTCATGACTCACAAAATGTAAATGAAGAGTATGGTATATTGTAATGATGAGAGCGATTTACCGATTCAACATAGGGTTTCGTGTGCTAATAACAACTGGTCTGAGTCGTAGCATATTGATAAGTGACTAAAGTTTCATATATTAAAGGGTGCAATATACTATATTTATGCAAATTAATATGGGGAATACAAAGGTTTTGTGTAGCTATGCATTTGCAGGTGTTGAAAGCTTAAAGTATGATTTTGGAGATATTAGGTGAGAGATGCAAGAGTCGGGAGAGACACGGAGAAAACGGGGCAGAAACTCAGGACCTGGCGTAAACCTACTCCACATGACGTAAGCCTACTCTACCTGGCGTAAGCCTACTCCACCTGGCGTAAGCCTACTCCACCAACGTAAGCTTACTCCGACCAGCGTAGGCCTACTCAGCGTAAGCTTACTCCGACCAGCGTAGGCCTACGCCGAACCAGTTCATTCACAGCAAACTTCAGTGTTGCGGAGTAAGCTTACGCCACACCAGCGTAAGCTTACACTGGTTACGTTATTTTGACGCGGATTTTCGGGAAACTGCCGATTTTGAGAGTTTAAGTGGGGGTTTCTTCCCCAAATTCAAAGGAAGCTTTTTGGAGACAGTTTTTGGGCGATTTTGGGTGTGCTTGGAGGCTAGGAAACATATTCTTGAAGATTGGTATCAAGAAATTGAAGAATCGAAGATGAATTCCACAACCATGAGCGACTAATCCACCGGTAATCATTCCCGGGTGGATTGTTTGTAAGTTTCTAGGGTTTTATCATGTGCTAGCGTTGAGAAACAATTCTTGTAATCGTTTGGTTTGAAATACTTGAATCTTTGTGTTTAGTATGGTTATGAACTCACGGGAGTCGATAAATTCTTGCACCATTGACCCCGTTATATGATAATTGCTATGAACTTTGATTTGTGTTGAATCTATTGATTAATCTAATTCTATATTGCATACATTTGTCTCGATTTCATTCGTGAATATTGTTTTACACTATTTTCCGATGATGTATGAATGTTGATGTTCTTGGTTAGATTTGGTTAATTTGATTTGGATAACCATTTGATTGTTTGAACTCATATGTTGGTGTAATAATCTCTAATTACTTGTGAACTTGAAACCCGGGTGTGATTCCTTTTTAATTATTGTTTACAACTTAAACCGTTTATTTTCTACTTGATTACTCGTGATCGTTTTGCTAGTTGATAACCATTGCTTGTTGGATTTGTTAATTTCACCTCAATCATTGCTTGTGTTTGGTCAGAAAGACCCATTGCAACTTTATAAATCACATTGTTAATTGAAGTTAAGCACCGACCACAAACTCTTCGTTGTTCGACACCCTTCTTACTCTAACTAGTTTAAGGTGATTAGGACACTCTAATTCTTTATCTTTGACTGGTCCCTTCGACACCGATCACATATAACGGAATTGATTCCTAAATCACTGGCATAAATCATAGAGGTTGTTGTCGATAAGGAAGGAAGGCTAATTCAGAATGCAAGATCAGAAGTTTTTTTAAAAAATAAAAATAAAAATTTTGATTTCTTTTTAATTGTCTATTTTATTTTGTTTTTTAACTCCTAAATTGAGTAATTAAAATTTATACGTTTTCATATTTGTTATGATTTCAAATCTTAAATCTTAAATTACGGAGAACAGTTGTTATATAAAACATGTCTAATCTTTAATAGAATTAAGACAAAAAATTAATTATATTTTATAACACTTTTTTTCTAAAACTTAATTTAGTGAATCAATCAAAATTGGAATAAAAGAAAATAAATTACTTGAATACTTTCCACTATAATGATATGACAAAAAACATTGTGAGATTCAACAAAATTACAACAAATATTAGATATTTGAATATACAAATATTTGATTGAAGATTTTTTTAATTGGATCCTACCTATCTATAAAATTGTTTTCAGTTTGTAAAATTTATAAAAATATGATTTAACAATTTAATTGTTATAAACAAAATTTTGAATTCAAAAACCTGTACATAAAAATTGAAACGAATTATTAATTTAGTTGCCTAAAATAATAAAGTTTAATATTAATAGAACAGATAGGCGGAAAAACTAATTCTCTAAGGCCCTAGAAAGATGACATGTGTCCTATAATTTACTTGTTTATTAGGTAGTATAGAAGTATATATGCATGGATGATATTCGTTCTAACATGTCAACCCAACCAACAAGATAAATATATTAGGCTATGTGTAATGGTTCTGCCAAATGTGTGGTGAAGGTGAAGACGTGGAGTGGCGGCGCATGTGGCAACACTATCCCCTCATGGTATTGGTGTTCAATTATATAGTTTTCGGTAGATGTAAACACGGATTTTCTTTTTTGCATTACATCATACAACATTTGTGTGATGAAACCATCACAAATAAACCTTTTTTTTCTATCGTAAATTATACCGAGTCCCAGTGCATTCACGAACCGAACTGATAGTTAACCGGCAACATCGATATTGTACGTTATAGGTATTATTGGAACTCACGTTGATGTTTTTTTATCGATGTAAAACACATGTTAATTTTATTTTTTATTTATCTTTTCTTTATAACATTTTTGCACCGGTTTTTATTCTTGTGGTTTTTTTTTTCGCGACGGTTTCAAACGGTTTTATCTTTTCATTAAACGACTTCCTTATTCGTTTTCGTTTTTTTCATTTATACAACGTGATTTCCGAAGATATCGTCGCTAGAATTTTTTTTAATTTTCACTTTAGCCCCTTATACTATATGCTTTTAACCCGTTTAATTTTCTACTTATTTCATTTTTTTGTAATAGCTTTCGTTCGTAAACTTTTCTAAAAAAAGGAATACGCAGCTATCTTTAATTTTTTTTTACAACATTCCAATATAATTTTTTTTTAAACAGAGTTGTATTCATAATCGAGTATTTTTTTTGTATCGTAAACTATAGCGAGTAACGTTATTGTGAGTAACCGAAGAGATAATGACTGAACAATATCGTTGTCGTTACTGGTACTATCCGAGTAGGTATCGGTGTTCGTTTATATGGCTTTCGGTAAATGTAAAACATGACTTTATTTTTTGGGTTACATCGTACAACATTTGTGTGACGAAACCATCACAAATGAATCTTTTTTCTATCGTAAACTATACCGAGTCCCGGTACATTCACGACCCAAACCGATAGCTAACGGACAACATCGGTACCGTTATCAGTATTATTGGAACCCACGTTGCTATTTTTATATTGTTTTCGATCGATGTAAAACACATGTCGTTTTTTAATTTTATTTTTTATTTATCTGTTTATGGTTTTTTATTTCGAGACGGTTTCACACGATTTTAACTTTTTGTTAAACGAATCTTTTATTTGTTTTCGTTTTTTTTTTCATTTATATAACGTGATTTCCAAAGTTATCATCGCCAGATGATTTATTTTATCAACGTTTTTATGTTTGAAACCGAACAGACTTAACATGTACCAGCCGCAAATTGAGGGCTAGCTCCCACTGGTGACTGCTACAGAGTTTGGTACACATATTTGGTGCATAAATGGTTATAAACCAAATCTGCTATTAAAATATTTTGTTTTACATCATATTTGGTGTAAATAAAGATGGTAGATGCCTTAAAAAATAGGTGTTTGGTGAAATTCTATAAATGAAGTATTTAACCCGATGGTGGAACCCGAGTCCACCATAAAAGAGTTATTATTTAAGATAGTAAATTCAAGTAGGCTGGAAATTAGATGACTATTTAAAACAACGAATTTGTTTTTTTTTTCTTTTTTTTTCAGATCTCATTTAAAGTCTAATTTATAATATTAAAAATTATAAAAAAGCTATTAAATAAATTTGTTTATATTTTTTCTATATTTAGATTTTATTAAAAACTAAACTGTATCTAAATATTAGGTTTTTCCTCGTAATATCAAAAAATATTTTATTTTATATACAAATCAGTTTTCTATAAATTTTATATCGAAACATAAAAAGGTTAAACAAAATTATGTATTTATATTTTTTTTAAATACTAAGTATTAAAAATTATTAAAAAAAATGAAACAATATGTTAAATGAAATTTGAAAATATGAATTCACTGTTGGAAACAGTAAATTCTTAGTTTTTTTCTTTTCCGGCCACTTAAGTTCGCTATTTCAAATACTCAAATAGCATAGACCCCATTTACACCACTAAGAAAAAGGCACCATTTTTTACTCATTTTTGCAAAAAGTTCAGGTTAAGACTTCAAAGGAAAATGAAGTTTACAACATAAGCGGGTTTCTATGTCTAAAAATATATATCCATGTAAGCCATTTTGACGTGATTTATAGATTAAGGGCCGTATGTTGGGATGAAATAACTTAGGGCCGTTTTGTTCCCATAATTTTTGTGAAGAAATTGGAATTAATTCCAATGAAAATTTGTAAGGTATTTGGTTTATAATTTTAAGAAAGGAATTGGAATGTTAAAACGGTTAAATAATGAAACTACCTTTAGAAAAAAACCTATTTTTTCATCGGCTCCATTTACATTTAATTGATTGTTAAAGCGAGGTGTTGAATTCTTGAAGATTAACGATGGAGAACTTTAAAGCGTAAATCGATTCTCGCTTATAATCGATTGTTTAATTCCAATAAGAGGATCAACAATGGAGGGAATGAAATCGAACCGCACCTCGTCTAATCAAAAACAGATTATGGCTTTTAATCAACCATGTAATTGCAATAAGAAGATGAACAATGGATAGAATGAAATCGGCATGTACTAATCGCAAATTGATTCTTGCTTCTTGTAGTATGGAATATGAAGATAACGCAGAAGATGCTATGAACTTCACAGTCCAAATCACTATTTTTTTTGTTCGATTTTATGCCAAGTACTATATTTAAAGCACATCGAATTACGGCAATTGGATCTTACCCTTAAAATTCCTAAAAACCAAATTCAAATTAAGGTATTTTAAGACATTCAAAAGAGATAAAAGCAAATAGACATGTTTTTTTTTATTTTGATTTTGGCTTTTGTATTTAATTTTGATTTTTATCAACTCAAACCGGGAAGAAAACATAGATTTTTTTTTATTTATTTATTTTTATCACACTCCGCCCAGGCTGGGTTTACCATGACCAATTGAATCAGAAACACAACAGCGGAACTAAAAACAAAGTCTTTCATTTCCAAAGTATTTTAATTGCAATACAAAAGAGTCAAAGACTTGAAGCCATCAAACATCATGACTAAGCACGATCAAAACACATCAGGACTTAAAGTTTTCATAAATCCTTCAAAATCATTCTTCAGATTGCTTCATATATCTTGGAAATGCCATAAGCTACAAGCCTTCTAAAACCAACCACTGATAACTTTTTTTTAACAAATATCCATCTTAGAAACGAAGAAAATGACAGTAAAGCAAACAGTAGGAATCATATCCGTAATTTCTTCTTCGAGTAAAAAACAAACAATAAAATTTAACAAAATGATGTTCCATATAATTTTCTTTCTCACTCATTTCAAGACTTAACCATATAAATCCAAGTTTGGTTACTTGACCATAGAAAACATGCAATTTTTTTGGGATAATCACCAAAATATACACCCGGTTAAATGGGCGCCGGCTAAGCCGTCAATAACAAAGGCTTTAGCCGGCAAACAACAAAGGCTTAGACGGCATTTCATCGGCTAAATGTCTATTTTGGTAATTATCCCAATCTTTTTTATACTACTCACATATTTTAGTATTTTACTAAACTACAAGAAACACAAGAAAATAAAAACTTTGGCACCTAATTGGCGAAACACTTTATATCACAAAGGGAATAAAGGTAAGCCTACATTTTTCTTTGGATCATCGGAAGTCATGGCCCACCGCCGATCGCTTTTCTTCTTTTGATTTATGGAAAACGGTGAAAGCTGTTGAATGTTCCTTTTTGTCATCTGATCCGATTAAGAAAACGACGATGACGATGTCATGGTGCAGAGGCACGCCTGAATTTTTGGTTTTGGATTTTTCATCGTACAAATAGTATTTGCAGGGAGACATGATCAGCGAATGTGGAGATTGTCGGGCCATCGGAATGATTGGTCGGCCGGTGATGTTGCCAATACTAGTACTGCCTCTGCCACGGTGAGAATCTCGTTCTCCGTCGTCGTCTCCATCGTTGTTGCATCGTTTTCACAGACAAAAGGGGCCATGTTTTTTGCAGGCAGGGATAATAGTTGGGTAACCCACTGTCATACATGCTTCAGAAAGTTGTACCCTCCGCATTAGTCTACTTGTACAATTTATATTTCATAAGTAACTTAAATCGTTTTTATTTGGTGTAATTTAAGAGTGAGTAGGGTAGATTTGTCATTAAAAAAGTGATGTATATTATTAGCCGAATGATATTCAGGTGTGTAAGTAATGGTGACCCTCCCCATGAAGTTAAGGGTTCGAGTCCTATGGTGGACAATTGTTTTATATTTGGCCCTTTTTATAGCTACACCAAGACGACATCATCAAAACAAGTATGACGTAAACATACGACCCGTATTGTAAGCAAGAGAAGACTAATACGGCCCGTATTGTATCGGTAAGTGATGTGCACATAACATTAGTCGCTCCCGTGTTAGACAGAAAAAAATGTTTGTCATTTATTATGTATTTACTTTTAAGTAACTAAAGAAATCATTAAGAGTTTTTAGTTGATTAACAAGAGTAATAAATAAATATTAAAAAGTAATTCAATATCAGAAGTCAATTCAAGGTATTAAATGAGACTATTTTTTACTTTTTTTATTGTCTTTTTAACTACAGTTTTTTTTACCTTTTAAATAGATTTGAAGTCACATCATTTTTATAAAAAGTAATTATCAATGTCACTAAATTATAAGACGATGTCTATGAGCAAATAAGACTTTCTTAAAGTTATATTTTGTCAAACAGGATTTTCAAAATATGTATGTACAAAAATGTACACTAATCAAAGGAGTTGGAGTGAAAAGTATGAGCAAATAAGACTTTCTTAAAGTTATGACCTATCTTTGTTTATGTCAAAGACGTTAACCCTAACTCTAACACATTTAAAACATGTAACGCAAACACGGATCATTCAACCTATTTATTTAAACGGGTCAAAATGATTGATAGGTTAGCGGGTTGTAATCAAGTTGTAAACGGGTTAAACATGCCAACTCAAACACGATCTATTTATTAAACGGGTTACACATAACAATCAATTACTTATGTGTCGTTTTTTGAGTTGTATTAGAAATTCCCACCTATAGATGATAACTATTCCCCTTAAACTTTTCCAATATGATGAGTGTTAAAAATCCTTCTTGAATGTCATAGAGAGTAGAAGTCATTTGAAAAGACCAAATTGCCTCTGATTTAACGGTTAAATGTAGACGAAGTTATTCAGGTGGATGAAAATGACTATATTTTGAAAAGTCAGGGACGAAAAAGCTAAAAAAAAAGTTTTTGGATAAAAGTGGCTAATATAGCCAAACCACAGGGACGAAAATTACACTTTAGTCAATAATTTATAAATCTAAAACTTCAATGAAACAACTTTTGTTACGGAACTAGTAAAAGCTACTGAGCGTTGCATCGGTGACATTGATATTGCTAAGTACGTAAAGAGAAACGTATGAAATTGAGGCGGCTCAGTTTTCAATATAGAAACGTAGATAAAAAAAAACATGTCGCAACAGTATATTCGGAAATAAAAAAAATTGACGTCATTGTAAAAAAAAGTTAAGAAAAACGAAAGTGAATTAAAAAAAGTTAAAATTTACGTTGTTGTGAAGATAAGAGCTAAATGAAAGAACATGCGTTAAGAAAAGAACGTCACAATGGTACATGCGGAAAACAAAAAAAAATTACCCGTTGTAAAAATGAGTGGTAAAAAACACGAAAAAGAATTTAAAAAAAAGTAAAAATATATAATATTTAACTCGTCTCGATTTTGAAATTAAATTTATGTCGAAAAGTAGACCGAATTGATTTTGAATAAAATTTATACCGAAACTTAGATAAAAATAAGCACGTCGTAACGGTATATTCGGATCCACGATGATTAGTTCCAACTTGAAATAAGTTTGAATCAAATGAACAATTGGAAAACAAAAACATAATATATGTAATGTAATTAAGTGTAAGTCATTTACTGAAATTACATATTATAAACAATACCGGAACTTAAAAACATCCAAGCAATAGGATTAACTGAAATTAAGAAATCTTACTTGTTCCAGATAGATAAGGCGGGAAACAGAGAACCGGTAGGGCAAAGAGGATGCCGATGCTCGAAGCCGCGTGTCGTCGGTAGACATCTGATGCGCCAACCACTAAGCTAACCACAACTTAATATATAATTCTTGTTTCAATATATATAAAATTAAAAAGTACTGTTTTTGCTAATTGTAATTACTATAAACATAAAAATAAACACGTCATTAGACCACACACATCCCATTTCCCATACCAACCTAATCCATATAATTTGGAGAAAAGTTTAAAGTTTTCTTTTCACATAATATGACACCTCATCTCATTCCCTAAAATGGGGATGAAACTTAGGGTAACTTCTTATTCCTTATATTTAGGGACTTACACTATTTTATGAGTGTAAAAAAGAAAATAAAAATATATATATATATTTTAATTGAACAGAGATAAAAATGGGGAGTACGATATAGGCGCTTTTTAAAAGATAAACAAAATTTGGAGATAAAAATGTTTGATAGCTAAATTATAAAGATGTTGATGAGTAAACCATTATGAATGCTGTGAAAAATAATGTTACACCATATTTAACAAGTTATCAAGATCCATAAGAGCATCCCCAGTGGGGTGTTTTTAGTCATCCGTGAGGTCGGCATGTCTTAGGTGGCACAGACACGAAGAGATATAGAAGGCTTGGTCTTTGGTTACAGGCGGCCATGGACGTTGAATGTGAGTGGGATTGAAGAGAGCGAAAATGAGACATTCACGGAGCAAAGAGAGGGGCGCCTGCTCGTTAACTCATTTGACGTGGCTCTCGTTCGTGAACTCTTCCATTGTGGGTGCCCTAAGGGGGTCATATTTCATCTTTTTCAACTCTTTACTAAAAGCACCCCTAATGGAGAGTGTAACACCATAGGATAATGAGATGCTGGGTGTCACACCCCGCCCAAGGCGAAAACACGAGGGAGCGACAAAATTGAATCATTACACATGATTAAAAGAAATTTATATTAATTGAATAGTTGATTACATTGATTACAAAAAAAATAATCAAACAAAACAAGTAGAACAAATAAGTCTTATTTTTTTATTATCTAGCTAAGTCCACTAAAACATAGTCCTTGATCCTATCATGAGCTTATCAATATCTTAGTTAACTTCACCTGAAAACATGCTAAAATAGGTCGACTAAAAAGTTGGTGAGAACATAGGTTTAAATAGATACATAGATGTAGCATAGAATAATAGTATAGAGTTCATAAACAATTGCAATATAAGTAAATTAAACCTTCATATGTTGAGGTCCACAACCAACCCTCGTGACTAGAATAGTTTCCCCATCTGAACACATCAGACCCAAAGTGTTATTATAGTATGCGGTTTCTGTCATCTAGCTCCCTCAAGTTGAAAAGAATATTTCAACCCGAGATGTTGAAAAGAATAATTCAACTTGAGCACTAGACGGGCTTGTCGGGCCAATAGATATATTTACTTACTCATGTTGGCTAAAAAGTTAATAGTGTGGTAGAGTGTGTGTATGAACCCGTTTAAGTTTACAAATATAGAAAGTTGTTATTGAATAGTATGAAAACCTTGTAGTATGATAATAGTATTGATATAGAGTTTGAATGCAAGCATGTTTTCCACCTCAAGGATAGAAAGTAAAAGAAGGGCTATAAACTCACATTGCAAGTTAAAGGGTTGAACTTATACTTGACGTAACTTGGATTGAATGCCTTAAGGATTCCCTAAGTAAGTTTGTTTAAGTTAATTAGAAATCAGTTTAGGATTGTATAAGGGTGATATTGTAATTAGATGGAACTGGTTGTTGAACATTAGAGTGGTTATCATTCCAGAGTAGTACCTCCAACAGAAAAGTTCCCAGGAAAGAGTTGGTCGGATTAGAACCCCGTCTTTTCCTAGCCAGAACCTTAATGTTTGTCAGATAACTACATACCGGTTAGAAAGTTACTCTGTTTGTATACTAGACCAAGTTAGAGGCGTGTTTGGTAAGTCTGGAAAGTATAAGGGTTTAAGTGTAAATATAAGTTTAGTAAGGATAAAAATGAAATAATTTGAACATTTGAGAGGTTTAATTTGAAAATAAGGAGTTTTAGTAAAAACATGATTTTAGAAATTGAAAGGAACAAGAAAGATCAAAATCAAGTTTTTAAATAAAAGTTTGAACAAGATTAATTAAAATAAGGCTTTTGATTTTGGATTAGATCTATGATTATAACATAAACATGTTAGGGAATCATAGATCTAGCTAGTTATGAATGTTTTTGAAAGAAAAAGTATGAACAAGCAAAAACATAAGAAGAACTTACTTAGAATGGAAGGATTTAAGCTAGAATCTTCCAAAAGATGAGAGTAACGACCTTTAGTTGCTAGAGAGCCCTAGAGAATCGTTGCGATGCGAAGAATAAATGAGGACTAAGGGATCTATTTATAGGGTGAGATTATGAACTTATTCGCAAAAATTAAATTGTTATTTGGACTAGGATTGCAATATAATTAAAATAGTTTGTTTTATTTTATTAAATTTAATAAAAATGAAAAAAAATCTAAATATGGGGATGAATGGGATTTACGACCAATTCAACAAAAAATGGGATAATATAATATTTTGTTAATTAGGATTAGGATAAGATTAGTTTATAATAAAATAATATTTTTATTTATTTAAGATAGGATTTAATTAATTAATTCATTTAAGTAATAAATATATTTATTTATAAAAATTCCAAAATTTTTAATAATAATAATTAATATAAAGATTAATTAGAGAATTTACAATAATTAACCAGATTTCGAAGACGTTACAAAAAAAACCCTAAAATTTACGTATGTGTAAGTTTAGTATTTAAAGTCTTATATTAGTTTAATAAAATTATAAACCTTAATTATTTAGGATTAGATAGAATCTAGGGAATCCGAAGTTACCATAAGTAGCAAGTTCAAGAATGTACACAAGAATCCGATATAGAATCACAATAGATAAGCTGCTCTAAAGTACAATAGAATACTCACTTTAGACTAGGCTTAGTAGATTGAATTTAAATGATATCATAAGTACTATGAGGCAAAAGAGAGATTCATAGCATTAGAATTCTCAAGGTTACAAGGTAGAATCATAAGATCATGCATAGAAATCAGGGATGTCACACTAGGTTCATAAGGAATGGCCTACCTTAATTGCCACTAAAGTGTTTTGAGTGCATTAGCTGTGGATGTGATGAAAACTTCATAGTTAATTGTGCTTAAGGGGTGTAAACGAGTCGAGCCCGAGCCTGACACTAATCGAGCGGCTCGTTAGATTATCCTGAAGCTCGAGCTCGGCTCGGTTCGAGCCTAATTTTTGGATCGAGCTCGGCTCGTGGAATGAAAATAAAGCTCGAGATCGGCTCGACAAGGCTCGATTTCATTCAAGAGGATTAAACGAGCAAAATCATGCTTGTAGGAAGCCTTAAACGAGCCAAAGTTCGGCTCGAGCTCGATTTGGGGGGTTATATTGAATAATATATTAAATATATACAAAAATAAAATAAAATATTACTAGGCTCGTTAAGGCTCGCGAGCCTAAACGAACTTAGAAGGCAAAGTTCGAGCTCGGGCTCGATAACTAAACGAGCCATATTTTAGGCTCGGGCTCGTTAAGGCTCGGCTCGTTCGAGCTTTTTACTGATCCGATCTCGAATAGCTCTCGAGCCAGCTTGACTCATTTACACCCTTAAGTGGGAGCAATCCATGGATGGGTGATAGGGAAATTTTCACCCAGACAACCATGAACAAATACCTCAGCTCCTTGTTGGCAAAATAAATAATTTTGGTTTTTATGAGGGGCTGGATGTTACAACTGGTATCAGAGTCACTCATATGCCTTTCGAGATGGTAATGCAACCCTCATCGAGGATGATGGGTCTTCAAGGGTGTATGTGGCACTTAGGTAAACCTCACAACCCTAGTAAGGATGGTGGGTGATATAGTGTTAAGTTAATAAGTTATATAGAAATATATTTAGGGTTTATTTTAACACAATTATCATGTTTTACAATCTATCAAATGATTAATACGTTAACTAACTACACACAATAGGTAAGTGCACTTATCGCAGCGTAATATAGTTCAAGTAAGAACCAAGTATTGAACCAATGGACACGATGGCTTTCAGAACTCAACCGTTATCATTATTTAGTCAGTTAATATGGATAACGGTTTTTGTGATAAAAATGTAACGTCATGTGGGCAACAAAACGAGACAAAGGGTTAAGAGATTATCATATCAATGACATATCACTTGGGCTAGAATCTACTTGGTAGCAAATCGATATTTTAGAAATAGTTTAGTGATATGGTCAAATAAAGGGGTGAACGCCTCCTTGGTTGTGTTACCGTTCTTAATGACTGCTTGGAAGGTTAACATGCTCCCGCAAGTGTAAACGCTTCCTTTGGCCCTTATTCGGACTTCAAATGTCAAGTTAACGTTGCTCTAGGTAGGATTACCAGATCGTATGACTTTTTGGAAAGTTGGAATGCACAGCCAGCTCCAAGCCACTCTATGAAGACCAAAAATTGACTGATTGGTCTTTTTAGTAATAAAATGGAAGGCTCCTAGCTAGGGTTACCACAACCCTCAACCTATTGGAAAACTAGTGTGATAAGACACAATAACCACCGCAAGGCCGGAATAAAGACATCTTCACAACAACAAATTTTAAATAAATATATCTTCCACCTCAAGCTTCACACTCCATGACTCTAGCTAAGAGTCCTATGCAAGCTAAGAACAATAGGATGGAAGAAATACGGACACAAAACACAAGGTTAAGCTAGAACCCGAATGTTTTGCTTGATTACCCAACCCCAAACCACCAAGAGTTTAAATCTTTACCAACTGAGTCGAGTGTAGTATCAAAGATTTTGTATAAAGACGTACAACTTTGAATGAATGCTCAAACAATAATTTTTCAACATGTATTGCTTAAAACACCCACAAGATTCAAGACTCTACTGATCAAAGACCAAGTACTCGCATCGATAAAGAATAATCTTAGTCAAGAATAAACAAAAAGACATAAACACACCATTTTACAAATTAAAATATTAATTTACACCAAGTTTCATCTTCACCTAAGTGATACAAGAAGACTAGTCACAAGTGGCCATAAAGATGAATACACAACCACTTGTTGATATATAAATTATCGAATGAAAACAAGTAATCAAACCAAAGACAAGTGTAGTGATTGTGAAATGCTTCTTGATCTTGGATGAAATGACTATCTCTCTCTTTCTCCCTCTCTCTGTTTTCTCTTGGAAGAGACCTGTGGGAACTCTCCCCAAAATGTTGCTTGTTTAATGAGCAGGCTTGAGCTCCTATTTATAGGCGGAGACAGGGGGAGGCACGGGCGTGCCTCCGTACACACAGCATGCGTACTTTTACCATGTGTATCACCTTTTGTATGGTGTTCAGCTTTTTTCGGCAAGGCTGTAAGGATGTATGGGCGTGCATAAGTACGCACGGGAGTGCCGCTTGTTTGACCAAGCATTGACCACCTGGGCGTGCTTTGGGAAACTTCTTGACTGGATCAGGGGGCACGGCCATGCTTAGCCTCTGACTTTCATAGATATTTTATTTTTTCTTTCTTTCAGTACGGGAAGCTAAATAACCTGCAATTACCTCAAATGAAGCAATTTAGTCCTAATTTCAATGTAATTGCTTGAAAATCAATCAAATATAGGCATGATTATGTATGAAAAATATGTATAAATGATGACACATTAGTTGGGTAGACCTTATCCAGGCCGATGAATCCAAAATGGGGGGATGCTTATAACACCCTAGGCAAATCACACATCAGTTGTGGAGATGAGAGATGACAGGCTCATAAGGAATTGTCGCCCTTAAATACCACCAACGCGTTTTGGGCACATTGACTGCAAATAAGAGGAGAACTCCATAGTTGTGCGTGCTTAGGTAGGAGAAATCCATGGATGGGTGAACTCGTGGTTAGTTTTCACCCGGGCAATAACACAAATGCATAAGCTCTTTGTGGACAAAACGAACAATTATGGTTAGTATCAGGGACCTATTGTTACAAAGACGAGCCCATGTCGAGCTCGAGTTTTAGAAGTAGAATTGTAAATGAATCGAGCTCGAGCTCTTTTAAGTTAAATATATCGAGCTCAACTTATACGAGCTCGTGTTCAACTCGTTTACACACTTTCTATTAGTTAGGGTTATTGTAATATATTTATCATAATTAGGAGATGTGATTTGATTAAACTTCTTTTGTAAGTATCCTAACCGTATTCCTGTCATGAGAGCATTGTCGACGTGCTTCTTGTTGTTTACGTTTTTTTGAGTTGTTTTTTCTTCTTTTTTTATAGATTGTATGTTCTTATTATATCGACATATTCATTTTTTTTCTCAAGTTTGGGCGTTCGATTTTCTTTTCGCTCATACCACGGAGGAGTATTAAAGATAATATATTAGTTAGGATATATTATAGTAATATGTATAATAATTAGGAGATATGATTTGAATAAGTTTCCATTGTAATTATTCACATGATATTTTTATAAATAGTTGTTCAATAATATATAATAACTTATAGGGTTTTCATTATTCTATATGACATTAGAACCTTCTTCTTTTGTCTCCCTTCCTATCTCTCTGTTGGCTTTGGTCGCCAGATCTTGATTGGTTGTCGGCTCTCTTCCTCCATCGTCCCTCTTGTGTGACGACTGTCATTATCTTCTTCTCTCTCCTGTCCTACCCCATGGACACACTATGCTAACTTAATGATTACGTTTTATTTATTCTTCTCTTACTGCTACGTCTCTTGTCGTCACTATCTATTGTCGTTATTTTTCGTCGAGTTTTGTTACTTTTTATGGTTTTTTTCTTTTTCTTTTGTTCAAGATTGTATGTTCTTAATATACCAATATATTTATTGTTTTCTGCTCAGTCCAATTTCCTCTCCTTTCCAGGAGTATTAGAGAGAATTTAGTAGTTAAAGTTTATTGTAACATTTTTAGCATAACAGAAAGACGTGTTTTGATTAACTTCACTTTGTAATTATCATAATCATATCTTTACAAACAATTAATGAATAACATTAACTAGTCAAAGATACCCGAGTTCTATGATAGGGCGTGCGTAACGATTACTTGGTTCTAAACAACGTAGATAAAAATAAGCACGTTGCAACAGTACATCTGGAACCTAAAAGAACATATATCATATTTAAATTATCAACAAAAAAAACTAAAAGTTATATTTTTAAAAATAAATTACGACGTTAATAGAGAGACTTGCTGACATCAGCCAATCGAAAACGTGGGGGGATCTGAATCTACGTCTCTCGGGTGAGCGATTAAGGTATAGACCATTGGGCTGAGGACCACTCACGAGAGGAACCTTGTATTTTGGGGGGGGGGGGTGTAACATCGAATAAAAAAACAATCAGATCTTGTCACGTGGCAGACCTTGATTAGACCAGGTTACTGTTTATTAGCATCCATTTTTAACATAGTTAGTATAATTATTTGATTCATATTCTTTGAATTATTTAAATATATATTTTTCAGCAATAAAGTCACACACATTTTAAATTTTGTATATTTTTCTTGTTGACCCATTCACCTTAGGCTATGTGGTGTACAAGCCATTTCATCATAAAAGGATGATGTGGAAGGCAGGGCTGATGGTGAACACCACCCCCTTCTTCACCTCTATGCTAGAAAGGTGATTTGCGTGGGATTTTCCACGCTCAAACCCCCGCCGGCCTTTTGTGATTTTGTGAAGGTTTATTTAATATTTTTGGAGGGAAGCATAAAGTGGAAGGGCGTAGAGTGGAATTGAGAGTGATATGACATTGACGTGACACAGAGTGCAAGGAAGCAATGAGTGAAGTACACCCCTTAGCCTGTAGGAATTTTGGGTTCGTATATATTGAAGATATCCTGGATACTCTGTTAATCATGTATGCTTACTTTCAGATTGAATTATTTCTCGTGTATATGCGTATTCAATTAGATAAGAATCAGGTATTCAAAGAACGAAAATGTAACCTGTTAGGAAATTCCGTGGGTCTTACAATGACCAAATTCGCGTGTATTGTAAGTCCCAAATCGCTATGGATCTTTGAATAAACACAAAAACGAACACGATATCAAGTCTCACACTTAATAGGCGGAAACTATTAAGAGTGGTGATTCAAGAACATGAAGATTAAATGTAAAAACTCGTTGTATTGCTTATGTGAATTAAAGAGAAAAACAAAACAAAAAACCGCTAACCCTCACACGGTTCTCTAACTCGTCTAACTCCTCTCAAATTCGTCTAACTAGAAGTCTTGACCTAATTTAGGTCACAAATACATGTATTTATACTAAGCCTAATAACACTAAGCCCATAATACATGTTCTCGGCCCATGGCCGGCCCAAGACCCAACTCGTGAACTTATGGTTCACGGTTCTAAAACAAAATACATTTATATTCAGTAACACCAACACTTGTATTTATTTGATACGCGTCAGCCTCACATATATAGACCCAACAATCTCCCCCTAGGCTGATGCTATCAAATGATCTTCATAATTCGAACGTAGCACTGTGATCACCACGTTTTGTATACACCATTTTCATCAAAATCAGTAGTTGTTACTGTGGTGTCAATGTTGGTGTTGATAAGGTTCAACATTTCTGAACTCTCAAACTTGGGTCTCTCTTTCTTCTCTTGGAGTTAGATCCTGGTTTGGATCCTAATCAACATTTGCTTGATCATCTTGCTAAAAGAGGATGTGAGAGGAGGATTCTCAGCAGCTCTTTTATTTTTCATTCTCTCTCTTTCAAGCAGATTCACGGGTACTTCTTCAGGTGTACTTTCAATGTCGGAAGATGAAATCACATCAGGTTCTTCTGACTCGAGTACATTCTCTTGTGGTGGTACTTCAAGCTTGTCAGCAATCGACAACATTTCATTCTTCTTCAACCCTGGTTCTTGATTTGAAACAAATTCAGCAAATTCTCATAAATTTGGTAAGCAGACATTTATATGCAACAGAGGATCCAATATTCACACGAATACCTAGTGCATCCACATACTATCAAACTTTTGAAACTTCAATTCTTTTGATGATAAGTCTTTAAATCCAAGAATTGTCAATTTTTGCAAAAATAAAGTAAAATAGAAAAACTAAAAAATTAAACTAAGACAGAAGTAAAAATATAATAAATTTCGAAATAAAATCTTTTTGGAATTTTCTTAACAAATTTCAACTTTGTCAGATCCGACACATTTTTTGTAACTGAGGGCCTTTAGGAAGTTTGCAATGGGATCAAATCGTTCTATAGGCAGATCAAGGAACATTTTTTAGCATTTATTTACTCAGACATGTCAAGCATATTGCTAATATTCAGATCCTTCTAAACTCATGCTTTAGATTCAACCTAAGTTTTTTACTGTGATTTAAATTATCATGTTTTAGGTAGAATTATTTATGACTTAATGGGTCCCACTCTCATAACTCAGAAACCTGTAATTAAATAACTGTAAATTATGTGAATTATTGATGAACTTTAATGGACCCCACAACTTATCAGGTAAACCTTCCCTTGCTCATGATCTTTTGAGCACCTAAATAATATCTATTTGAGCATAACTAGCATGGGTTTATGCAACCTTTCAGGGAATCTCTGACAAAATTTGATAAAAAACATAGCACTACGGGCTTACATGTTCAGAATCAGCAAAAGCTTAGGGTCATAGCACTACGAACTTACATGCATTGACAAGAGATCCCTTTCCAGTCACATATTCCTAAAAAGAAAATATTTACAAGTATAGGAATATGTACGTCTTAAGACATATCTTTTGAAATTTTCCTATAGCACGACATTAACATTGCGTGTCTTTTTGCTCAGAATTATGCTTTGCAAAGTAGCTTTGCACTGTTATTGAGTGTCTTTTCACCTATTGCATGTTAGTGCATGTATTTTATATATATATATATACTATATACACAGACTTGTAACAAGTCAGCTCGCAACCCCTTTGTGAAGGTCTCGGTTTGTTCAATCCCAATAGAGCAAGGGTTATCCACAGTTCATCAACCTTTATGTTTAAGTTTTCAATTATTAACAGGAAAGACATATTACACTAATCTATGAGATGTTCCCCACTAAGACCATATAACAGTTTAGTTCAAGTGTATCACATGCAGAGCGTATCAACATATCCAACACTGATCCTAGTCCTTTCAATTTAGTGCCTTACATGTGTTGATCCTAGCCTTAAGAAACGGACAATTATATTACTTCCCATTTATTTGCAAACTACCGACTCAAACATAAACACAATCTTTTTGTATTTTTTCTTTTATTTGAACTAAAAACATACTCAAACAAGCTAAGTACAACCTCCTTTTGTATTTTCTTGACTCAAATAAAAATTGAAAGCAGACTCTTTTTGTATTTTTCTTATTTCTCCCCCTAAATTCATGCATAAAAAATAAATTAAAAGAAATAAAACTATACAAATTTAAAACATAAAGAAAAATATTTTTGTGACCTGTTCAATCTTTAAAAACCAATCATTTTCAGAGACTCTACAAGCACATTGATTCAAGATGTATCAAATGCTTTTGTGAAGATATTGGCAACATTGTTGTCAGAATCAACATGTTCAAGACAGATGAGATTTCTCTCAAAGCAGTCCCGGATAAAATGCACCTTGATATCAATATGCTTGGTTTTGGAATGTTGGACCGGGTTTTTCACAATAAGCAAAACAGCCTCATTATCACATAAAATAACAGTATTTAGAAAGGTCAAACCGTAATCCAGCAATTGATGTTGCATCCAGATGACTTGTGAACAACAAACTGATGCAACAACGTATTCAGCCTCAGCAGTGGAGGTGGAGACTGTGTGTTGCTTCTTACACTGCCAAGAAATTAGCATATCTCCCAAAAATTGACATCCCCCGCTTGTAGATTTCCTGTCAAGTTGACAACCTCCATAATCACTGTCAGAAAATGCATACAAGTCAAAATTAGAATCTTTGGGGGTACCAAAGGCCATGCTTAGGCTTGCCCTTGAGATGCCGAAAGATACGTTTAACAACAGTTAAATGGGACATCTTGGGATTGGCTTGATAACGAGCACACTGACACACAGCAAACATGATGTTTGGTCGACTGGCCGTTAAGTACATCAATGAACCGATCATAGATCGATATTGTTTCTAATCAACATCAACCCCATTTAAACCAGTATCCAAAATTGGCCGAGCATACATAGGTGTAGAGGCAGCTTGAGCATCAACAAACTTGAACTTGTCAAGAATGTCATCCACGTATTTGCCTTGATGGATGAGAGTACCATCACTTGATTGTTAAACCTGTAGCCCGAGAAAGAATATCATTTCACCCAAGGCACTCATTTCGAACTTCTTTTCCATAACCTTCCTGAATTCTGTGCATAAATCCTCATTTGTGGACCCAAATATGATATCGTCCACATAAATTTGTACTAGAATTAGATCATCATCCACCTTTCGAACGAACAACGTTTGATCAATTGCACCACGAGTGTAACCATGAGCCAACAAATGGTCTGTCAGAGTGGCACACCAAGCACGAGGTGCCTGATGTAAGCCATATAGAGCCTTATCTAGTTTATATACATAATCCAGATGATCACAATCTTCAAACCCAGGTGGTTGACACACATAAATTTCTTCCTTGACCTTTCCATACAGAAATGCGGTCTTGACATCCATATGATAAATAGTGAAATTCATATATGATGCGTATGCCAAGAAAATTCGGATTGATTCTAGATGAGCGACCGGTGCAAACACCTCCACGTAATCGATTCCCTATTGCTGATAGAAATCCTGCAAAACCAAACGAGCTTTGTTTCGAATAATCACTTTGCTTTCATCTTGCTTATTTCTGAATACCCAACGAGTGCCAATAGCTTTCTTTCCTGGTGGCAATGGCACTAGCTCCTAAACTTTGAGCTTTGCAAACTGATTCAGCTCCTCATGCATGGCATCAACCCAGCTAGGCTCAAGGAGAGCCATCTTTATATTCTTTGGTTCGATTTAAGAGATGAAACATGAATATAAACATCTATTGATATCTCCAGCAATGCTTCTAGTCTTAACGCCATCAGTTAATAACCCAATAGTGCTATCCACTGGATGATCCTTATTAATCCGATGAGATGGAATTTCAGGAACTTGAACTGTCATAGGAAGATTGGTCACATTTTCTTGTGTCTCTTCATTGGACTCATCAGTATTATCGGAAACCGGCTTCTCGACTACACTTTCATCAGGAATCGGCTCCTGGAATCTAGAGGCATCCAAAGTCTCAGGTGCAGAAGTATCTTCATTGACAGCAGATGTAGTGTCCTTTTCAGTTAATAGTGAATCCTCAGAGACATTTGTTACATTAGGAACCGGCTCCTGAGTAGAAGAAGAAACAGCTGCATTTTGTTGCCTTAGAACTTCTGGTGGATCAACAGTTAGCATTGTTCCGGTGTATGGACCGTCATCATCGTCACTCAGCTCAAAGTAATCATTATCAATTCCTGCAATCACATCAGTGTAAACATTAAACGATTTAAAGAGTGAATGATAGTCAAATAACCATGCTGGACCATATTCTGCATCAGTAGGATTATGCTCTTGCCAATCAACATATGTTGATTCCCTGATCTCTTTGGTAACCTTGTTGTAAACTCTGTAGGCGGTGGTGTTAGAAAAATAACCCACAAAGTAGCATTCATCAACCTTCTCATTGAACTTTGGAGTAGATTCCATGTGTAGGACCGTACACAGACATCCAAAGGCTCTAAAGTACCCAACCCTGGGCTTCTCATTGTAAAGAATCTCATAAGGAGTCATCTGTAGTCGTTTGTTGAGAAGAACTCGATTCAGCATGTAACAAGCTGTGTTTACAGCCTCAACCTAAAAGAATAAAGGCAGCTTGGATTCAGAGAGCATGGTTCTAGCAGCCTCAATGAGGGTTCTGTTCTTTCGCTCTGCCACACCATTTTGTTGGGGTGTACATGCTGCACTGTATTGCCTAGCTATCCCCTTTTCAGTGCAGAATTGATTCAAGACTACATTCTTGAACTCAGTTCCGTTGTCGCACCTGATAGCCTTTACTTTCACATCCCTTTGATTTTCAACCAGAATGATAAATTACTTAATCAGCACTGCGGTCTCACTTTTGTTAGCCAAAAAGAAAACCCATGAAAAACGTGAGTAATCATCAGTTATAACCAAACAGTAAGACTTGCCCAATGCTCATCACATTCACAGGACCAAAGAGATCCATATGAAGCAGATGGAGAATACAGTCAATTGAATTGATCATTTTTTACTTATGGGGCTTTCGGTGTTGTTTCCCTTTGGCACATACAACACATTTCTCAATAGAAAAGAATTATTTGATAGGTAAGTCACGAACATGATTACCTTTTGCAGTGCGATTTAGATTTTTTAAATTAACATGGCCAAGACGACGATGCCACAACATAGCATCAGATTCTGCTGATTTTGATAAAAGACAAGTATTTTCATAAACAAGTTTCATGTCAATAACATAAGAGTTTCACTTACGGGGTGTTCTTAACAAAATCCATTCCTCGGTCACCACGAAGCCCGGTTTTAAAATCAAGCATTCCTTATTTGTGAAATGTGTTGAGAAATCTTTATCACAAATTTGGGAAACACTTAACAAGCTATGATTTAGCTCTGAGACATAGCTTACGTCATGAAAACTCAATGAACCATTTACCACAGTACCTTTCCTGCTAATTTTACCACCTTTACCTCCCGCAAAGGAAATATAACCTCCATCAAAATTTTGCAAGTCCTGAAGCAGAGATATGTCTCCTGTCATGTGCCTGGAACAACCACTATCAACATACCAGAGGTTATTGACAGTCCTCACTGGCTGTTCCTGCATGAAATGGGAGATTAATTAGTAATTGGTACCCAGGCCATAGTTGATCTGGGTAAACCCATAGCATCAATATATGACACCTCCTGCAGACACATATCATTATTAGACTCAAGTTTGGGATTCAATTCAACAATATTCTTAGCTTTCCAGTCAGGCTTAGATGGAACAGACGTTTTATTTTCTTTAAAAACATAAGATTTAGATTTCTCCTTTTGTTTAGTCTGTTTAAGCTTTTGTCTTTCATAATAAGCATGTCTGTTTCGCTTGGCGACATTCCAGTCCCCATCAGAAGGCTTAGCATATGACAATTGACTCTTCATTGCCGTAGGCTGAGTAGCCTTCATTGGCTTGGAATTAACCTTCATATGAGTAGTCTTCTGACCCTGCTTAGAGTAAGAGACATAAGGACGATGAACACAGTGTCTCGCAAGATGTCCAGGCTTTCCACAAGTATAGGATGACTGTTTCTTTGCATAGGTGCAGATCCAGACTTGTCTGACCACTGATGAGATAAACCAACTTGTTTGGTATTAAAAACCTGCCTAGGTTTCCTGTGTTGATGAGCATGTCTTTGTTCAAACCTCATATATTTATGATCACATTTAGAATAAAATTGATTCTTTGTATAATGCTTAGGTGAAGCATCTGAGGTTTGACCAGAGACTCTCTGATTAGTCACAAGTCTGGTTTTCTGAAAAACATGTTTTTCAACTTTACCATTAACTGATGGTTTCACAAAAAACAGTACTCTTACGTACATTCACATCTTTTGAAACACTTGATTTAAAAACATAATCATTCAAACCAATAAAATCACGCACATAAGGTTTGGTTTCCTTCAAAACAGGACTAACACAAACATTGTTTTTTCTTAGTTTAGACTTTGAATTTAAATTGCAAACTTGAGACTCATCAACTTCATCATCCTCACTTGACCAATCTTGTATTTCTACTTGTTCTGCACATGAGGTAGAGGCATTAGAACTGTTCACACATTTATCATTTGAAGGCAAGGATGATGATTTGGATCCATCAGTGTATGACTTGTTACCAGAACTTAACATGTTGAACTCCTCTACTTGTTCCTCAACAGAAGGAGGAATATTGGTACAGTTCCTGTTAAATGGAGGAGGCACGCTATTATACCCAAGTCCCTTGCTTCCATTACCCGGCTTGTGGAGTTGATGTTCAAGTATATCAACCACCTTACTAGATTGACCAAAAAATTCTGCTTTGAATTTTGCTTCAGCAAAGTTTGATTTTGCTTTTTCTAATTCAGTGGTCAATTTAGCAGTTTCTTGCTTAGCATCGGTAAGCAAACAACATTTAGTACTAAGTTGAGATTTAAGCAAAGATACATCCTTTTTATGTGCTTCAATCACTTCTTTATAAATTTTTTCAGATTTGACAAACTTAGTTTTGTGATATTTTAAATTCTCCATTTCAAAAATAAGATCAGCATTATGTTTTCTGTAAAGTTCTACTTTATTGATGCATAATTGAGAGCATAGATTAGTAGTTACCTCAGGTGGAGTAGCAGACGATGAGGTGGCGGAAGACCCTTCAACAATATCAGCCATGAAGGCATGGTTCAGATTAAGTTCCTTGAGCTGATCTCCCCAGTCATATCCACCGGTTTGCTGGCTGATTAAAGCTTTGGAGTTGTCAGCAATCTTTCCTCCAGCAGATGTTCCAGCTTCATTACCTCTTTGCTCCCTTGGTTTAATGCATTCCCTTGTGAAATGACCTGGTTCATGACAATTGTAGCATCGAAGATTTGACTTGTTGAAACCAATCTTCTTTCCGGTATCTTCACCCCATCTGAATTTCCCAGTCTTGTTGATGAAATTCTTTGCTCTGAACACAGCCATGGCCAGCTGCCAAGAAATATCTAACTCCTCCACATCTTCTGGGTGAATCTAATTGAGCTCAGCAGTGAGTACCTCTGAAGGTGACAGATTTCCAGAAGCAAATGTTGCATAACAATTCATGATTCTTGTACACAAAGAAGTATTTACTTCAATTAGTTTAGCCTGTTGTGCAGAATATGCTTGCTACTCAGCTGTAGAAGATTTAGCATTAGCAGTAGTGTGAGAAGTTATATCCTCGTTTCCTGATCCTCCCTGTATCACATTTGACAAGAAGGCGCTATTGCTACTTTGTGCCCTAGCAGAGTTGATGGTGTTCACATGATTGAACTTTCTCTGCTGATCATTAAAATCATATGATTTGATAATTGAGATTAGATCATTCAGAGTGATTGTATTCAGATCTTTAGTCCTCTTCAACAAAGCAACATTCCAGTCCCAGCTTTGTGGTAGACCATTCAGAAGCTTCTTATTCAAATCACCATCACTAACAACAATTTGTGCACCCCTCATCTCTGAAACTAATTTAGTAAATCTCTGTAACTGAACTTCCAGAGATTCACTAAGAACATGATTAAACATGTTGAACTTCTGCAGAATCATCTCTTTCCTACTGGCCTTCGTATCATCATTTCCTTCAAATGCTTGTGCAAGTGATTCCCAAAGCTATTTGGCAGAAGTGCATTCTTTAAAGTTATGAGCTATATCAGGTGATAAAGCCATAGTCAGAGAAGCTAAAGCTTTCAAATCTCTTTCAACTAGATCAAAGTCTTCATCTGTGTAATTTTCTATCTGCTTTGGTGCCTTAGTACCATCTTCCTTGTCATATATAGGAATATGTGGTCCCTTGATTATACTTCTCCACATCTTGGCCTCTGAAAGTAGAACATAATTTTGATACCTAAACTTCCAATCCACAAAGTCTTCAGCAGAAGTAAGTCTTGGTGGTTTGGTGCTTGTTCCAATTTGCAAATCTAACATGCTGTTTAGATTCATGGTTTGCTGATGAGAGTTCATCTTATCAGAGTATGAGGTCCTTGATCAAACCGTGAACTTGTATATTGCCGTGAACTAGATTGACACCGTGAAACAAGTTTAAACCCGTGAACAAAGAAAAACCGTGAACCAAATCTAAGCCGTGAACCAAACTTCAACCCGTGAACCAGATTGAAACCGTGAAGCCTGAATAGCCTTCCCGTGAAACTTAGCCCGAGTAGCAGACCCGTGAACTTGCCAAGAGTGCCTCGCCGTAAACTAAACTGTGAACTTGCCGAGAATGCTTTGTCGTGAACTAACCCGAGAACCCTGAACTGTACCAACTTCCCGTGAATTTAGCCGTGAACCAAGCTTGGACTTGATTTTAATTCCAAAAATAATCCCGCAAAATATGGAATTCAAATTTTGAATTCCAATTCTAACTCCGATGAACACGAAGCCGAATTTTGAGGCCTCTTCCGGCAGATCTTCTTCACAGCAGCTAACTATCAAAGTTTTCTTGATAAAACTTTGATTTTCCGACAGGAAAACAACGCTAATCTGGCACACAACAACCTATTAGCACCAAATCACAACTGTAAACTGAAAAAAAATATCTCAAACAATGATTCTTGAATCGTTGATATCCGAAACCGAGCCTTGAATGACTTCAATGGCTCTAATACCAATTGTAAATCCCAAATCGCTATGGATCTTTGAATAAACACAAAAACGAACACGATATCAAGTCTCACACTTAATAGGCGGAAACTATAAAGAGTGGTGATTCAAGAACACGAAGATTCAATGTAAAAACTCGTTGTATTGCTTAAGAGAATTATAGAGAAAAACAAAACAAAAAACCGCTAACCCTCACACGGTTCTCTAACTCGTCTAACTCCTCTCAAATTCGTCTAACTAGAAGTCTTGACCTAATTTAGGTCACAATTACATGTATTTATACTAAGCCTAATATCACTAAGCACATAATACATGTTCTCGGCCCATGGCCGGCCCAAGACCTAACTCGTGAACCTATGGTTCACGGTTCTAAAACAAAATACCTTTATATTCGGTAACACCAACACTTGTATTTATTTGATGCGCGTGAGCCTCACATATATAGACCCAACATGTATGTAAGGGGTAATCAGGGGCAAGGAAGCTTTATGACGGTTATTGGTTGAAAACCGCCACAACCGTCAATTATTAACGACCAAGTCATTCTACTTTAGAGAGACAAAGTTACCCCGGAGAGCCAAAGTTACTTCGGAGAGACAAACTTACTCCGGATGAACAATCTACTCCGGAGAGGCAATCGACTCTGGAGGAGCAATTTTACTCCGGAGGAGTAATCTTTACTCCGGATGAGTAAAACTACTCGGCATGAGTAATCCGGACCTGCTTAACCCCAGCCAGGGGCGTTGCCCCTTGGACCTCACTAGGGGGTTGCCGTCCCTAGGACCCTGCTAACTAGGGGTGCTGCCCCCGTAACCCTATTGTTCAGTGGGATTCGCTCCTTGAAACAACGAGGTGACTTTAGCACCATAAATCATAAGATCCTAAAACAAATATACACTTAATACTTTCTAATTTGTTTGATGTTTCAATATGATTTCCCATTTGATCATTAAGTAAATTCAAATATACAAGATAGCTTGATGATACTAAAATCACCAACATACCTTAGTCCTTGGATAAACATTTAACATCGTTGGACTAAAAATTCTTTTGTAATTAAATATGCTTATTTGATATGTTTATTTATTTTATTGATATTTGTGAAGATGAGTATATACAGTTTTAAATTTATATATAAATGTATATAAATACTATCTTAGCTCATCAACAAATAAACTTATTTATTTTATAAATCTATCTTCGTATACTCTTTTAAAAATTTCAACAGTTTATAAATGAAATAAATATTATGTGTTAAGACTGACCTCCGTTAAGACTAAGTTTTATAAGTTTTAATGAAAATACTAAAATACCCTTAGTATCAATAAAAATAAATAAACAAAAATATTATTAAAAATACAAGAGTTAATTACACCCACCCCTCGTCTCTTTCATCTCTCTCCTCAGGGGTAACTTTAAAAATACATGACTAAGTTCTGTAAGTTTTTGTTGTGAGGCCCCGATCCCGGGAGACCTCACTTATTGGATTTACTCATCAACACATAGCACTTTAAACGTAAGGCATTCATTAATACAGCGGAAACGATTTAATCTTCTTTACATACGCAGCGGAAACATAAACATGTCTAATACAAATTGTCTTTAACAACGTCAAGCTAAAACATAACATAAACATAATCGGGATGCCAGACACTGATCTTCGGGTAACTCTTCTCTCTAAGCCCAAGCATCCACATCCATCATCTAAACCTGCACTTAACTGATATGCATACTAAAAATCAGCAACGCTGAGTGAGTTCTAACGTTTACTTTAAATCAATTTTACAAAAGATTTACTAAAACACATATACTGCCAATAAGGCTAAACTTAACACACTTTACTTTTCAAACATATATACTGCCATTAAGGCTAAACTTAACACACTTTACTTTTCAAACATATATACTGCCATTAAGGCTAAACTTAACACCCTTTACTTTTCAAACAGTTTAAAACGTATAATAAACCGTCAATTCCTCTTTACTGTACTGCCCTCATGGCTTACATCCATGAACCGACAAGTACCTGGTCAATGCCCCCATGATCAACGACCATGAACCGACAATACCGCTTATCCGTCAATTCCTTGTCACTACTGTACCGCCCCCATGGCTTTCATCCATGAACCGACGAGTACCTGGTCAATGCCCCCATGATCAACGACCATGAACCGACAATACCCTGGTCAATGCCCCCATGGCTTACATCCATGAACCGACAATACCGCTTAACGCTAAGGGGAGGTTGCGTGGACCTCCCGAGCAACCGCCGTCACTCATCCCAGTTGTACAACCGTTAACGAACCCAAAGGTTCTTACTAATGGGTAGAACCCATATCTGACATCTTGTACAAGTAACATCTGTCCCAAGGACCTTTATAGCTGGTACATATTCCCGAAGGAAAACTGTTCACTTTACTGTTCATAAATATTTCTGTAAATCTTGCTCATAACTTAACATATATCATGCCTTTGTTTATGTATATAAAAATATAGTAAACGCTTGCCAAATGATATATCTTTGCTTTTACTGAAACATAGCTTATCATAAAATACATCTTACTTTCTGAAACATAGCTTATCATATATATCATGCCTTTGTTTATGTATATGAAAATATAGTAAACGTTTGCCAAATGATATATCTTACTTTACTGAAAACATACTAGCACATATATCATGCCTTTGTTTATGTATATAAAAATATAGTAAACGCTTGCCAAATGATATATCTTACTTTACTGAAAACATACTAGCACATATATCATGCCTTTGTTTATGTATATGAAAATATAGTAAACGCTTGCCAAATGATATATCTTACTTTACTGAAAACATACTAGCACATATATCATGCCTTTGTTTATGTATATGAAAATATAGTAAACGCTTGCCAAATGATATATCTTACTTTACTGAAAACATACTAGCACATATATCATGCCTTTGTTTATGTATATGAAAATATAGTAAACGCTTGCCAAATGATATATCTTACTTTACTGAAAACATACTAGCACATATATCATGCCTTTGTTTATGTATATGAAAATATAGTAAACGCTTGCCAAATGATATATCTTACTTTACTGAAAACATACTAGCACATATATCATGCCTTTGTTTATGTATATGAAAATATAGTAAACGCTTGCCAAATGATATATCTTACTTTACTGAAAACATACTAGCACATATATCATGCCTTTGTTTATGTATATGAAAATATAGTAAACGCTTGCCAAATGATATATCTTACTTTACTGAAAACATACTTTTGCCTCTTTTAAACCTTTCACTAAAACATAGCTTTTCTCTTCAGTTTATAATATATAAAATATAATAAACACTTTACACTAAGTATGCATACCACCCCTAAAGAAGGCAAAAAGGGGATTAGAACTCACCTCTTATCTTAGCTGGAATGGTCTACTGGATCTCACTCAATCTGAACAATCATAACAGTTGACACATATCAGACCTAATCCCGACTCTAACGGTTTACTCGTTCTGTTACAGGTGAATACACTGACTTCACTTACTGATGCAGACCTATCGAAACTACTTAGTTTCGACAGGTGCAGGCCCATCGAAACTTCTAGTTTCGATACCTGCAGGCCGCTCGAAACTTCTAGTTTCGATACCTGCAGGCCGCTCGAAACTTCTAGTTTCGATACCTGCAGGCCGCTCGAAACTTCTAGTTTCGATACCTGCAGAACTCAGCTATCTTCCCCGTGAAAAACCCTAACTTTCGCAAGCAGATCTGACATCGTCAAGATCCGAACTTTTTACATTCAAAACTTGTGTTTTCTAACCGAGAGTCTAGATCTATACTTCGTTTTCATTTTTAAACGTAAAAACCCAACCTTTACTTGATTTTTCCTTCAAAACCCGATATAATATAAAAATGCAGATCTGGAACAAATGGTTACCTGAAATCGCTTCCTTTTCGTTGATAAACACTCACGAGACTCTTGCTAACGATCCTTGAAGCTCTAGTCCGAAAACCGGGACTTTCTCTCTCTAGGCTCTCTCTCGCTTTCTCTCTCTAGAATTCCGAAAATGGTGTTGCAAATGAGGGTTTGGGGCTGGTCTTGAGACTTATAAGGGCCCAAACCCTTGCCCCTCTCGGCCCATACACCCCGGCCCAAGCCCGATTCCTTTCTTTTTATTTAAGTTTTAATTCCTCGTGAATTCTCTCGTGCTCTAAAACTCGGGATGTTACATTTGTTTATTTATTTCTATTAATACTAAGGGTATTTTAGTAATTTCAATCCAACTTAACATAAAAACTAACGAAAGTTAGTCTTAATACCACTATTGTTACAAAATCGAAACATAATACCCGTCGTTACAACTTGAAAACCTTAGTATACTCATACCTGTTATTTTTCACAAACCACATAATCTATCCATGTAATTAACTCTAAATATTAAATTAAATTATTATTGATTTTTTACCGGTTCATATTTCATGTCATTTCGTTATAAACCCTGATTTAATATAAAGCTCAGTTCGTAAATTCTTTTATTTTTATAATTTTTAAATAAACGTATCATGATAGACGTCCCCAACTCCCCATATTTACCAATTAACATGTATTAATTTTTTTTTTCTATAACGTATGTATTTTATTATACAGTTAATAATTTATTTATAATTATGCATTAGATAAATAAAATATGTGTAGCACTATTTTAATAAAATATTGTAAATTTTTTTTAACGGCCAAGTAATACTATAAGTCCGGCCACTCGGGTAAACCCATTGACGAAAGGCCACCCACGCTCGCGAACGCAGACAGCGCTGGTGACCCGGCCCGCCCACCGTTCCAGGGGAAACTCATCACCCTAAGGCGCACTGTGAAAAAACCTCAGACTTACTTGAGCATATTACACCAAGTAAGACTCGAACACATGACCTCTATATTGAAAGGCTATTTGGGTGTTTCCTACAAACCAATTTATCTTATTGACCATAAAATATTTTACTTAGAATCAAGTTTTCGTTCTCACATTAAAGTCAAATAAGTCCATTCTCTTTTTCGACATATTTTTTCGTCTCGTCTTTTTGAGTTAGGGCATATCCCATATTTGCTGCATTTATTTTCTAATTCCGACTTTTATCCTGAATACACTCTTTATTTTATTAATAAAAGCTATACGGAGTATCTATTTAAGGATCGTTATTATTATTACCTACTGAAAAGACAACAGTACTCTTTTAGAAAGTGATTGCTCATTACCGGGTCATGTTATTTATCAAGACAAAGATAGATGATCACAAATGTATATTTCTTTTCAAACTTTTATTTATGTTAACATAATAAACTATTATTTTTATTTTAGGATTATACGATATAAGGTGTGAGAAGAAATCAGCTACATTAATTAACACTATAACCATATTATATCGGCGTTTTTTTTTAACAGCAATAGTTTATTTTGGGCCCACCTAAACCACTCATAATAATTTACACAAATCTGTAATAGACGGGACTCGAACTGTTGACCTCAAGGGAGCTTCACCACTTTAACTCCAAATTGCTTTGACATTGGATGTTGGAATCGATCAGAATAAGACAAAAATTTTATACCCAACTGGATGATGGAATCGATCAGAAACGACGCCGGATGTTGGAATAGATCGAAAACGGAAATCAAAAGGTTAGGCTTGGGATTGATAGAATAAGAATAGGTGTATTTTTTGTAAGGTTAAAAGACTATATTTATAAAAGAGGGAGATATATGTAATTTAAATTTTAAGTTGGATATATATGTAATTAAGGTTGAAAATAGGAGAATATATGTAATTCTACCTATTTATTATGATTTTTTTCTAAATAGTTTAATTTTATTCTTTTGGTCACATACATACATACATGATTTGACATCAAAATCATATTATATAGAGTTAATTACACAAATACTTGCTATCATTTGAGCCTAATCACATCTTTAGAGCAAGTTTAAATATTACATGTGTTGGGTAGTGTGATTTTCATTTTGTGAGTGTGTGTGTGTGTGTGTGGGGGGGGGGGGGGGTTGGAAGTACTTTAAACCCTTGAATCAACTTTCACACATGGTTAAATAAAATTATCACTTAATTATCAAGAAGTACATGCTCTGTTGACATTCTAACACCCATCTTTGGTTTGGTAGACTGACTTGGTCCAGCTTCATTTATGTCTACCTGTTTTACTAGATGTGGAGTATCAGTTCTCCAATTCTCAAAATCCGAAGTAGCTTCCATCCAGGATGAGCTAGATTGGTTTTAATGATAGAATTCATTGTCAGAGACAATGATAGATTGGTTTTGATGATAGAATTCATTGTCAGAGACAATGATAGGATCAGAAAGGGATTCACCGATATCAGAAATGATTACAAGATTTTCCATGGATCCAGTAGGATGATAACGTTCTTCTTCAGGTCGTTCGAAGATATAAGCATAGTAACTATTTTCAGACATATGTATAGTTATCACTTAATTATTATGGAGATCTACCTACTTTTCTTAGCAGACAGTCTATACTAATTTAAGCTTAGATATCTTACCTGAGTATCATAATTTGCTAAACCAAATAATATCAGAATCAAGTTACAGCTTAGATACTAATCTTTAGTATCTAATATGCTGAAACAAATGGCTCTGATACCAACATGCCACACCCCAGATTTAGCTCACCCGGGCGTGCGACCAACGATTGGTACATGCCAATCTCTAGTATGGAGATCTAGATATCTTACCTACGATTGGTACATGCCAATCTCTAGTTATCACTTAATTATTATGGAGATCTACCTACTTTTCTTAGCAGGCAGTCTATACTAGTTTAAGCTTAGATATCTTACCTGAGTATCATAATTTGCTAAACCAAATAATATCATAATCAAGTTACAGCTTAGATACTAATCTCTAGTATCTAATATGCTGAAACAAATGGCTCTGATACCAACATGCCACACCCCAGATTTAGCCCACCCGGGCGTGCGACCAACGATTGGTACATGTTTCTTATTTTATCTCATCAGAGATTTATAAACACAACGGAATAATTTATAACTCAAGATCTTTTCAAAAGACGGGGAATCTCCCGTTTTACTTCATTATAATATGGATAAACCATGATATTTTACACAAACGTTTATTTTACAAAACCAAGGTTTACATAAGCCATTTATTTCAAACATGTGTCTAGGGTGGATGCTCCCTTTTTCATGACATATTTTCTTTGTCATCACATAGCTATATCAAAATCAATTTATCCTTAGTTACCTGTAAAAACGTTTGAAAATATTTTATCAGTATAAACTGGTGAATACAAGTATATTGAAAATCATAATCTGACAAGTGTGAATAAATAGAACAATTTGCCCATAGTTTCTGGTTAATTTACACAGTCAACGGACTAACCACCAGCCACACCAGGGACCTTGGATATATTTTTATGTCTATCTGCCTTACGCTTTAAGCGATGGGCTTTACAACAACCAAGGGTTCAACCCCTAGCCCTGATATAGCGTTTCATCTGTAACACGTGTATATATACGTGACTCTATGGGCTGACTGCTATATAGTAAATCACCTTATGCAACGAATGGTTGCATTAATTCATTCAAGTCAGAGTATAATCAAAACCATTTTCAGTTTTTTTGAAATCATTTTATAAAAATACAAGTATTCACCTTGACAGCGTCTCAGCTTAGTAGGCTTCTAGACTGAGTGTTCTAGTGGGCAGCGTCTCTGCTTAGATCGTTTAGCTTGGATTCTCCAAATGAGCATTTCCTAGCTTTCCAGATTTCTCCTAAGCGAACCGGCACTTCCGAAACTTAAACATGCAAACGGGAATGGTTTGTGAGAGTAGGTGATGTGTTGCAAAGCACACATGCATTTCTCTTGTATTTCGTAGCGTTTTCGTATGGTTTTAGAGTCATTTCGAGTCATTTATAGCTTGTATTTTGTTTTGTAGGTAATCGGGTCACTTTGGAGCTTAAACGATCAAGAAGAGAGAAAGAAACGAACACGAGAACCTGGGATGAGAAACGAAAAAAGTTGAGAAAGAGTCAAACCTTAAAAGAGGCATATCTCGGGCTAGAAAATTAGTTACGGGGCCCATAATATATCGATTTGGTGTATTTCGAGGAGAAGAATACAAAAATTCAGTAATCTCTCACGGTACGCAAGAGATGGTGGTCCAGTTCCTCGCGGTACGCGAGGGAACAAAAATCCTGCGCTGCTATTTTGTCTCAGCCAGAACTCCCCCGCGGTACGCGAGAGACCACGGGAACGTGTTTTTTAACCTAATTTAAAGGATTAAAGGTCTAGGACTCTCCCATTCTTAATCTAATCGATTTCCAGCTGTCTACAGAGCAAAAAGGGGCGATTTTAGGAGTTAGGAAGTCAATTGAAGAGAAAAGCTTGAATCTTTGGATCCCGGGTTTGTAGTTTAACTTGTTCGGTGTTCAAGATTCGATTTTTGTGTTTGATTTGATAGTTTGATACCATGGTTTATGCTTGTTCTTCTGTTTTGTTGAACTTTAGTATGATCCTAGGCTAAACCTTAATATTTCCTAGGTCACATGATGAATATTTGTTAAAGTTATGATTTTTACTGGTTTTTGGATTCGATTGATGGTTTTATGATTTTGTAAAGAATCTCTTGTTAATTATTATGATGATATAACATGTTTAGATCTGATTTGTAATTGATTTTAACTCTGTATGCTTATTGTGGTTGTCTGCCAGTTTGATTTGCGTATCTAGGTCTAGACTCTAGGGTTTGTGATTGTTGTGTGGTTTGCTAGACATAGTGACCATAGGATTTGGGTTTGATTGCTGATTAGAATTGAATGTGTGTCCTAGTTCAATACCTGAGAGGTGAGAAGTAGTTGTCTAGTTTTCATCATTAGGAATCCGAGTGTTAACAGTCTGAGAGGACGTTAGTATTAGGTGTCTAGTGATTATTGCTAGGTTAAATCATAGTTGTTATCCAGAGATTACCCCGTGCATTCTTCGAATGTATTGTGGACAGTGAGACTGAGAGGTAATCTGTCATGTGGGTACTTTATCATTGTTGGAAATACCCGAGAGGTGATCTAACCATCTGGTGAGTTTAGTACACTTTAGGTAGCTTAGTTGGTGACACCCTGAGAGTGATTAGGGATCCACTTGGTAGTCTTTAGTTGTCATCTTTAGAAACCCATATCCATCTTAGTTTCCAGAACCGGTAGAAGTTGTGCTTTGCAAGTAGGATTTCGACATAGGTAGTATTCTTCCCATCTTCTGATTTCACCTTATTACTTTGTCTTGATAGTTGAGTCGACTAGTTACTGCATTCTTAGTTAATCTTTAGTGTAGTCAACCCCCCAAACCAATTAAATCTTTAGTCCGAGTCAGAGTCTAGTATTATTATCGTAGTGTCTCCAGGGTTCGATATTCCGGTTTACCATTAAGCTGTGCTACACTCGATAGGTACACTTGCCTGTCAGTGCGGTCTAGTTCATAGGTTTTCCATTTATTACTTAGGAGTCTAGGTTAGGTTTAGTAGTTTATTTTATAGACCGTCTGGACGACATCAGTAGGATATTGGCTTACAAGGTCTGGAGTTCGATTTTGAGTGTGAGATTTGTCTAAACCCGACCTTGCTATTTATATAGGAATTTGGCGGCTGTGACAAACCGTTATGAGTGGTGACGGTCCGTCACCGCTTGGGTCGTAACGGACCGTCACCAATGGTGACTGTCCGTCACCGCTCTAGGGTTGCGAAGTCAGCTGACACACATCAGCGTCTGGTTGAATTGCCGCGTGACGTACCGTTACGGAGCCGTGACGGGCCGTCATAGGGTTTCCACGCGTCAGAACCAACCCGTTAGTCACCGGACACGTGGCATGTCATCATTGTCTGTGTGCTCAGCCCGTAACGGACCGTTACGGACCATGACGGTCCGTTACCGTCCATTTTTCATGTTTTTCACTTTTAGTCCTTGTATTTTCATATGATTACATTTCCAGTTCCTATACTTTATATTTTTATTTATTTTGAACACGAAAATTTTACAAATGTTACCCTTGGTGGCGCAAGAAAGAGGTGGAGAATTAGGGTTTCTGTCTAATTTTGTGTCACACTAAGAGTATTCACATCAGCATCTCTATCTTTATCTCCATTTTTACTATTTATAGTTTTATTCTATTTTGAACCTGCATCAGCATCTCTATCTTCATTTCTGTCTTTAAATTTTGTAGTTTAGTAAATAAAGATTCCTTAAATATAGAGATCCATTTTCATAAATCTCTATATTTTTTTTGAGTGTCTAGGAAAGAGAAAAAATAATAAAATAAGTGTTTGTGAGTGAGATAGAGATATAGATAGAGATAGAGAATGAGACGTGAGAGATTAAAATAAATTTAAAGATAAATTTGAAAAAGTGTGATATTTAGTTAAATTATAGAGATAGTGATGAAGAAGCTCATGCGAATTGTAACATCCCGGTTTTTGTAAAAATAAACCGAATTAGTGTATGTATATTTTTGTACATAGGGGACGGAAGTTCAACGAGAACATGACGAGATATATCTGAAGACGTACAAGCGAGGTTGTTTATATGGGAGTAAATATAAAGAATTAGCGGGTAAATGCCGAGTTTTTGACGGGTGACGTCTAATTACGCAAAAAGAGTAAACTCTGGGGACCATTTATGTGCGTGGGCCAAACCCGACGCACTTGAGGAACCCTATATGCGACGCAAGAAAGGGGGAAACCCCATTTGGTGTTCATGACTGCCGAGAGAAGCAAGGGAGAGAAAGAGAAGCCGTTCTCCGCGATTTGCTTCCGATTCGAGGTATTTTCATGATTTCTAATCATCCGTGGTGTGTCGAGTCCTCAAATCATTGTGTTTCGTGTTTTTTGTGGTATTAGGGTTTGCACAAGAGGTGGGATTCCGAGGAAGACAAGTTCGGTCGAGGGTTCGACTAGCACGAATAGTATGATTTAAAGGTATAATCCCTACGTTCCTTCCGTTTAATCATTTACTTATCGTTTAGATCGCGTGTTAGTCGAGTTTGATGATAGCCGAGAACCCTAAGAAGGTCGATGGGGTGGTTCTGAGGCCGGCAGAGTGAAACTGAGGACCCGACGCCATGCAGGGGTGGCCGTGCACGGCTGTGACGGCTCGGTGGTGGCTGTAATGGCACAGTGGCAGCGTGGGAAGGGCACGACAATGGTGGGGAGGCCGAAAGGTGGTCGGGCAAGGCTATCCGAAGGCCGTGGGTGGTCGGGGTTGTGGTTAGCGACAGCAGGTATAGCCGGGAAGCCGTAGATGAAGTCGGGATTAGCCGAAGGGTGTACGACGACGGTTTTAACCTAACGTGAAGTGCACGAGCATGCATGGGTGATCACGTGAGGCTAGGTGTTGTGCATGGCAACATGCAAGGGCGTGTTGGTCATGTACGACGTTGGGTTAGGTCAAGTGAGTGGAAGTCTGTGTCACACCCCGGTTTCAAGACACCCTGGGCGTGCGACCAGATTGGCACCTCCAATCTTTTTTTATTTATGAAATCAGAGTTAGTTTAGTAGCGAAAATACTTTTTGGATCGATCTTGTAAGAATTCTCAACCTGCGGTTGATATTGTATATTTTCCAGATCCGGGGATAAATAAATATCTTTTCATTTCACTAGGGATTTAAATACCCCTTTTTCCGTACATAAAAAAATGGTCCACGACCATTTACATGTCACCTGCCTAAGCAGGGTAAAACTAGAGCCACATGGTAGTTGGCCTGTGCTTGGGGAGTTAACCCTGTCCAATACCAAGCTATACCAACATTGGTATCTAAGGGTTTTACCTTCCGGCACCTAACCCTGTGAATAACAAGGGAGTATCCATGTTTAGGAATACATCTTCCTAACATCTCCTCTTGTTTTCATTCCTGCAGAGTTATCTCCATGCTAGCAGCACATAACCCTGTCAAAATCCCTTTATGTACACATTTATCTCCAAGACTATCCCGTAGGACTAGTCTTATAGATAATCATTGATTACCTGAAAACAATTTTTGGAAAATAAAACGTCAGCGCAAACGCCGGTGAACATGATTATCATGACCAGTTTCAATTGGCAAATACAGTATCAAAACATTTAACCATAATATGGGTACAATCTATCATTCAACAGAACTATTTCATCTGAGTGTACAACCACGGTATACACCAATAATTTCTGTAAAAGGACTACTGGCATTTGCAGACTTACTTACCGCGATGTCCCTTAACTGAGACCTCGTCTTACATCCGGTTATAGACAATTACCAGCCCCAATATGGGAATTTCACCCATAAAGCGTGTATCCCTTGATCAAATTTTACGTATACTTATGGCCTGAATGTTTTACATAGATGCCCTTATGCATCAAACTTTTGAATACAAGTATTGCCATTTTGTAAACGTAAAACTTTCAAAGTTTTGAAGATAAAGATAAACATATTCACCTTAACAGTAGGTTGGCTTATCTCAGGGGTAGTCTTTGAGTGCTAGTTTAAACCTTAAAGCAAGTTCTAATTCAAGTTAGTATCTTAACGCACGAATTTGGAAATAAGCGAAAGTGCGGAAATAAGCGAAAGTCAGTCAAATTACCGAAATGATGGCACGTAAACCGAGGTAGAACTGGCTCCAAAGATATTTGGAAGTGAGATGTGAATTTGTGTGTCAAAATGAGGAGCCGGGAAGGGCTATTTATAGTTGCCATCCTGAACCCGTAGCGGGCCGTTAACTTAGGGCGTAGCGGTCCGCTACCACTCACTGCTGGCGCCAGCCCTACATGTCACCATCTGATTGGACCTTTCCTCGGCTGGCGGCTGGCGAACCGTTACGGAGGGCGTGGCGGTTCGCCACGGTGACACGCGTCAGATTCCTCAACTGAGTCACCGGACACGTGGCATTACGAGAAAGTGTGGCTGGATTGCGGCTAGCGGACCGTTACCCAAGTGGTGGCGGTCCGCCACCTAACCCTTCAGCCTTAGCGGACCGTTAAGTAAAATGGTAGCAGTCCGCTATCAGACCGATTTCAAAAAATTTCATTTTCAACCCTTTCATTTTGGGGACTTGGCAAATTCCAACCCCTAGGGTTCAAAGTTGGCAAATTTGGACCTCGGAATTCGCCTCGTGTTACTTCTTTCCCACCTTTATTCAAATATCGTCCTCGAGATTTATTGGAACATGTGTGGGTACTTCTTTTTCATTTCACTCTCCAGTTCCCACATGAACTCAGGTCCACGTTTGGAGTTCCATCTTACTTTTACCAACACTAGCCTCTTCCTTTTCAGCTTTTTAACCTGACGGTCCTCAATTTGCAGAGGTTGTTCAACAAATTTCAGATTTGGATCCACCTCTACATCCTGTTGAGGCATTATCAAAGATTCATCGGCCAACCACTTTCGCAGGTTTGACACATGGAATACATCATGAACACCGTTCATTTCCTCTGGCAATTCAAGTTGATAGGCGACCGGTCCGATTCTTTTCAGAATTTTGAATGGTCCAAAGAATCTTGGACTAAGTTTTCCTTTCTTTCCAAATCGTACTACACACTTCCAATGTGAGACTTTTAATAACACATGATCGCCCACAGAAAATTCTAACGGCTTACGACGTTTATCAGCATAACTTTTCTGCCTATCACGAGCCGTTTTCAAATGTTCACGAATTTGTAATACTTTGTCAGTTGTTTCCTGAACTATTAGGACTTGACAATTGATTTTCTCCAATCTCTGCCCAACAGATAGGAGTTCGGCATTTTCTGCCATACAAGGCTTTAAATGGGGCAGTTTGGATACTTGTGTGATAGCTATTATTATACGAAAATTCCATTAGAGGTAAGTGGTCGTCCCAACTTCCTCCAAGGTCTATTACACAAGCTCGAAGCATATCTTCCAGAGTTTGTATTGTTCTTTCACTCTAACCATTCGTTTGAGGATGATAAGCAGTGCTAAGATTTAATCGTGTTCCAAGAGCTTTCTGGAAGCTTTTCCTGAATCGAGACGTAAAACGACTGTCTCTATCTGACATTATGGATAATGGTACACCATGTAAAGACACGATTTCATTGACATACATCTGTGCCAACTTATCCATGCTATAAGTTTCTTTCATTAGAAGAAAATGAGCAGACTTAGTTAGTCTATCAATGATAACCCAGATAGCATCATTCCCACGACTCGTTCGGGGAAGTTTTGTAATGAAGTCCACAGTTATCATTTCCCATTTCCAAACAGGAATTTCAAGTTGTTGCAATAATCCAGAAGGTTTCTGGTGTTCAGCCTTAACTTGTGAACAAGTTAAACATTTTGCAACATAGGAAGCAATATGCTTTTTCATTCCAATCCACCAGTAATCTGGCCTCAGACCTTTATACATTTTATCGCTTCCTGGGTGCATGGTATATTTTGATTTATGAGCTTCTTCAAGGATCTTCTCTTGAAGATTTCCTATCATCGGCACCCATACTCGTTTATTCATTCGCAGAAGATTATCACTTCCTTTGATTAATTGATTAATCATTTTTCCCAGCTTTTCTTGTTCAATGTTAGTTTCTTCTAAGGCCAATTTCTGTGCTTCTTTGATCTGTTCAAAGAGATCGAATTTCAATTCGAGTCTTAAAGCACGAACTATTTTAGGCTTTTCTCTTTCTTTTCGGCTTAAGACATCAACTACTACATTAGCTTTTCCTTCATGATAACAGATTTCATAGTCATAATCACTTAAGATTTCTAACCACCTTCTCTGTCTCATGTTTAACTTTTTTGATCAAAGATATGTTTTAAACTTTTATGATCAGTGAACACAGTGAACCTGACTCCATAGAGATAGTGTCTCCATAACTTTAATGCAAAAATTATGGCATCTAACTTCAAGTCATGAGTCATATAGTTTCGTTCATGAGTTGTCAATTGCCGAGATGCATATGTAATGCCTTTGTTTCTTTGTATTAACACACTACCAAGACCGGTGTGTGAGGCATCACAATAAACTACAAAGTCTTCAGTTCCCTCTAGCTAAGCCAGTATTGGAGCATTGATTAACTTTTGTTTTAGTATTTTAAAAGCTTCTTCCTGCTTTGATCCCCATTCATATTTCATAGATTTTCTTGTTAATGAAGTATGTAATATCCCACATCGGTTTAGGGGGAGAACGAAGCCTTCCTTATGAGGGGGTGGATACCTTCTCTATCAAGACGCGTTTTTCCTGGGCGAGCAACTCGTCGGGTGAAAACTAAACCGTGAGTTCCTGGATGGGTAACCCATCGGGGCAAAGCGGACAATATCTTGGTACGGTTTGCTTGGGCTGTTACAGATGGTATCAGAGCTAGGGGCCGGAGTGGTGTGCCAGCGAGGACGCTGTGCTTCGTAAGGAGGGTGGATTGTAATATCCCACATCACTTTAGGGGGAGAACGAAGCCTTCCTTATGAGGGGGTGGATACCTTCTATATCAAGACGCGTTTTGCCTTGGCGAGCAACTCGTCGGGTGAAAACAAAACCGTGAGTTCCTGGATGGGCAACCCATCGGGGGCAAAGCGGATAATATCTTGGTATGGTTTGCTTGAGCTGTTACAAAGTAAGAGGAACAACAATTCGGGAAAAGTTCTCGATAAATCTTCGGTAATATCCCGCCAAACCTAAGAAACTCCGAACTTCGGTCGGCGACTTTGGAACTTCCCATTTAACAATTGCTTCAATCTTAGCAGGATCGACTTGAATTCCGTTGGCATTTATTATATGCCCAAGAAATTGAACTTCAGATAACCAGAATTCATATTTTGAGAATTTGGCATACAATTTCTCGTTCTTAAGTAATTCAAGAATTAATTTTAGGTGTTCTGCATGTTCTTCCTTACCTTTGGAGTAAATAAGTATATCGTCTATGAATACGATAACTAATTTATCCAAATAAGGTTTGCAGATTCGATTCATCATATCCATAAATGCTGCCGGAGCATTAGTGAGTCCAAACGACATTACAGTGAACTCATAATGTCCGTACCTTGTTCTGCACGCAGTCTTGGATATGTATTCTTCTTGTACCTTCAATTGATGATACCCTGAATGAAGATCAATCTTTGAAAAACAACATGCTCCTTGAAGCTGATCAAACAGATCATCAATTCGGGGAAGCGGATATATGTTCTTGATTGTGACCTTGTTCAGCTCACGGTAATCAATACACATACGCATTGATCCGTCTTTCTTTTTAACAAACTTGGTCTTATAAATCCTTTGTTTAACAACTTTTCAAGTTGTTTCTTCATTTCCACCATTTCTGTGGGTGCTAATCTATACGGGGCTTTAGCTACTGGAGCTGTTCCCGGTACTAGATTTATTCTAAACTCCACTTCTGGATCTGGCGGTAATCCTGGTAGTTCCTCCGGGAATACTTCCGGATACTTGGATACCACAGGTACTTTATCTAAAGGCTTTGTTTCTTTGTTGGTTGTAAGTGACACAAGGTATGCTAAGCATCCTTTGTTCAGATATTTTGTTGCCTTAAGGAGTGATATAATTCCAATTAGATTGGAACTTTTATCTCCTTTGATAGTAAGTATCTTACCATTAGGCACATGGATTTCAATAAATTTCTTGTCACAATTTATTTGGGCTTGGTTGGCAGATAACCAATCCATCCCTAGAACAATGTCAAATCCGGCTAAAGTCATGGGCAACAATTGCACCGACAGGACATGTTCATATATAGAAATCTTACAATCATTTAAGGAAATAGAAATTTTAACTAAATCCCCATTAACAGTTTCGACTTCGTAAGATTTGTCTAATCTAGCTAAAGGTTTATCTAATAGCTTACAGAATTTAATATCTATAAAGCTTTGATTTGCACCAGAATCAAATAAAACCTTTGCATAGATATTGTCAACAAGAAACGTACCAGTAATTACATCTGGCATTTTGGCTGCTTCATTTGCATGCAAAGCAAATGCCCTGGCGTTTTTCTTAACGCCTTCAGCAGGTTTTGCTCTCGATGATCCTGCTTCTTTGGCCTTCGGGCATTGGGTCTTTATGTGACCCGACTCTCCACAGCCATAGCAAACAACGGGCTTTCTGTTTCTGTAACAGTTCTCAGTAGAGTGCCTAGAAATTTTACACGTGTTGCAAAAAGGTCTTGTACCACATTTTCCAAAATGCCTCCTCTTGCATAGTCGGCATTCTGGAGCAGGGGAACGGGTATCTTTACGACTGAAATTATTTTCAGATCGTTTCTGCTCGTTTTTGTTTTGGTGCGTACTATCCTTCTTTTTCAGCTCCTCTCTTTTTCTTATCAATCCATCCGTAAGCATAGCACCAAGTTCAATGGCATCGTCCATTGATTCAGGTTTAGAGGCTTTTACCAAGTCTCTAATTTCCAAGACTAAACCCCAAATATATCTCTTAATGAGGTTCGATTCAGGAGTTGCAAGGTGAGGTACTAACCTAGCATATTCGAACAACTTAGTTACATAATCTTGATGGTTTGTTCCTACCATCCTTAAGTTCATAAAATTATGCTCAATCTTCTCCCTCTCATTCATGGGACAAAACTTCTTCTCCACTCTTTCTTTGAAGACAGACCAACCCATGTCATAAGCCCTGTCTCTTCCTTTGGCAAATATCACTTGATTCCACCATTCTAAGACTTGGTCTCTAAATAGATTTGAAGCGTAAAGTACCTTGTCTTCCTTAAGGCATTTACTTATAGCTAGCACCGACTCAGTTTTCTCAAGCCATCTTAGTGCGGCTATTGCTCCTTCTCTTCCTGCAAATTCATACGGTTTGCAATCCTGAAAATTTTTGTACGTGCATCCAAGATTTCTCTGATCATGATATCCTTAGCTAATTGTAATCCTGCTATCAGCGCCTCATATTCTGCTTCATTATTTGTAGCCTAGAACTCACAGCTTACGGATTGGGGTAATATGTCCCCATGTGGCGATTTTAGTATGATTCCCAGACCTGTTCCTCTTACATTTGATGCACCATTAGTGAATAAGGTCCATTCGTCCTTCGACTCTTCTAGTTGTTGGACTTCAAGATCTGCTTCGTGTTGGATATCACTGCTGAAATTAGCCACAAAGTCCGCCAGTGCCCGAGACTTTATTGTTGTTCTAGGTTCGTATATGAGGTCATAGGCGCTAAGCTTGACTGACCATTTAGCCATCCTTCCAGACATCTCTGGCTTTCTTAAGACACGCTTAATAGGGTAGTTAGTCTTAACATAAATAGCATGAGTTTCAAAATAATGTCTTAGTTTAGTTGATGCCATTATTAAAGCTAAAATTAACTTTTCTAAATGAGAATACCTGGTTTATGCTGGTAGCAAACTTTTACTTACATAGTATACCGGATGCTGCTGTCCCTCATGATCCTTGACTAATACAGCACTTACGGTGCTTCGGGATACTGCCAAGTATAGGGATAACGGTTCACCGTCTTCTAGTTTCATCAGTAGAGGAGTTGTTGACAAGTATTCCTTCAATGATTGGAGTGCTTGTTCATGCTTCTCTTCCCATACGAATTTCTTGTTTTTCTTCAGGATGTCGTAGAATTCCTTGCATTTTTCTGAGGATCTTGATATAAATCTGTTGAGTGTTGCTACTTTGTCGGTCAGTCTCTGGACATCCTTAGTATTTGCTGGGGATTTTAGATTGATGATAGCTTTGATTTGTTCTGGGCTGGTTTCTATTCCTCTCTTGGTCACCATGTAGCCCAAGAACTTTCCTGCCCCCACTCCGAAGTGACATTTCGATGGGTTCAGCTTCATATTGTATTGGTCCAGGATATCAAATGCGTCTCTGAGATCCCTGAGATGATCCTCAACTTTCTTTGACTTTACCACCATATCATCTATGTAGACTTCCATAGTGTCCCCAATCTTGTCTTTGAACATCATATTTACCAGTCTTTGATATGTGGCACCTGCATTTTTAAGACCAAATGGCATAGTTATGTAACAATAAATACATGTCGGGGTCATGAACGCTGTGTCTTCCTGATCCGATGGTTCCATTTGGATATGTTGAAATCCTGAAAAGGCATCCATAAAGGTCAGGATCTCATGGCCTGCTGTAGCATCCACCATTGAGTCTATGTGCGGTAATGGGAAGGGGTCTTTAGGACACGCTTTGTTGAGGTCTGTGTAGTCTACACAAACTCTCCACTTCCCGTTCTTCTTCTGGACTACCACCACGTTGGCTAGCCACCTTGGGAATTTCACTTCCCTTATCATTCCAAACTTGAGAAGCCTTTCCACCTCTTCTTGGATGATTACGTTTCTCTCAAGAGCAAATTTCCTTTGCTTTTGATGTATTGGCCTGAAACTTTTATCAATTCCAAGTTTATGAGTTATGATATCTTTGGATATACATGTCATATCTCCGTGCTTCCAAGCGAAGGTTGCTTTTATGCCCCTTAGGAAATTCAGGATATCTTTTTCAATATCTCCAGGGATATTGCTCCCTACCAGGATCTTCACATCTGAATTCTCGACATCCAGAGATACTTCTTTAACGTCCTGTTCTTTAGTTTCTAGAACATCCCTGGTCTGCTTCGTTAATTGCTATGCTTGCCCAGTTTTAACAGAGGCTTTCATTGAAGAAGTGTAACAGTTTTTGGCCTCTTGTTGATCGCTGTTGATTTTCACCACTCCCCAGGGGGTTGGCATCTTGACACATTGGTGATATGTTGAGGGTACTGCTTTCATGTCGTGTATCCAGGGTCTTCCTAAAATAATGTTATAGCAAGATAAAGAATCGATAACACAAAACTTTTGTATAGAATTTACCCCCTCGATGTAGATTGGTAGCTTTATTTCTCCAATAGTGTTCTTAACCTCTCCACTGAATCCTACTAATACTGAGGATTTCGAGGTGATCTCAAAATCCGGGATCCCCATTCTTTTCAGTACTTCATGCTGGATAATGTTTACAGAACTTCCCCCGTCGATCAATATCTTGCGTATGAAGTGGTTTGCAATGTGTAGTGTAATCACCAGGCCATCGTGATGGGGATCCTGTACGTCATCTATGTCCTCTTCGTCGAAACAGGTCACCTTTTCTTCACTTAAGCTAGAGGTTTTGATAGGTCTATCCCCATTCTCTGTTTTTGCTTTTTTGGCATTCCTTTTTGCTGCAGAGTAAGAAGTACCACAAATGTCAGATCCACCAGATATAAAACCTATTACCTTGGCATCTGGTGGTGGGGATTTTGCTCTCTACAGGATCCTGTCATGATCCTTAGTCTTGTTCTTTCCTTTGCCCAGAAATTCTTTGAGATATCCCTTGCTCAGGAGGTAGCTTATTTCCTTCCCCAAAGCAATACAATCCTCAGTCACATGGCCAAAGTCTTCGTGGTATGCACACCACTTGTACTTGTCCTTTCCTCCTGAGTTCCTCTCAAACTTGCGAGGCCACCTGGCTTTTTCTCCAAGATCATGCATAGCAAATAGCAAACCAGTTGTATCAAGAGAAAAACAGTATTCAGACAACTTAGGATGTTCTTCCTCGTCCTCGTTATCTTCTACGGCGTTGACCATGTGATTATCCGGCTTAGAATACAGTTTGGATTTGTATAATTTAAAAGGTGTGGATTCGGCTTTTCGGTTTGGTTGAGTGTAGTTGTTCGGAGCATCCACCCCTTTGTTGGATCTTCTTATCATCCTCCAGCCTAATGAACCTTAGTGCCTGGTTCCTGACTTCATCGAGATTCCTGCAAGGATTCATGACAAGGTCTTCATAGAATTAAGCATCCTTCCTTAGTCCCATCTTGAATGCTTGAACGGCAGTGGCGGTGTCAAGTCTCGGGATCCAGGGATTCCCGACCAAATTTGCTGACATAGTCTCGGAGGGATTCTCCGGGATTCTGAATTATCCTGTATAAGTCATTTGTTAACCTTTAGAAAGTTCTACTTCAAGAGAATTGATTATTAAACATGTTAATTAAATGAGCAAATGAAGTAATGGAATATGGAGGAACGTTAAGTAGCCATTTCAAGGCTGATCCTGTTATGGTAGAGCCAAAGCCCTTGCACAGACAAGCTTCCTTCAGGTCCAAAGGGATGGGGTTGATCTCTATCCTTTCTCTGTATTGCGCCACATGTTCCTCAGGATCCGTAGTTCCGTCATATAGTTTCATGTTGGGAGTTTGGAAGCGCTTGGGGATCTTAGCATCATAAATTGGTGGTGCAAATCTGGAGATCATGTGACTGGTAGAGGATATCTCCGGTATCGGTTGGACCACGCCTGGTACGCTGGAGATCATCTCTCTTAGTTTCTTCAACTCCTTGGCCATGGACGGAGTGATCCCTGTATCCTGCGCAAATTCGTTAGTATTGGAAAATTGATTGAAAGTGTTACCGTTCTCAGGATTTTGGGATGATGATCCTGGAGTAACTCCAAGATCATGGTTTGTTGTAACTCTAACAGCCGGAGTTGGGCCAGCTGTAGTGATTCCATAATGCATGGGAAGAAAATCTCCCATATGGACTCTTGGGGATCCCGAATAACTAAAATCCAAGATCCTTGACTTCAACGGGGTCGTCACTTCCACCGGTTTCTTGGATTCTTTGTCCCTTTCAAGCTCTTTGAACAACATCTTATTAGTTTTCTTCTGTTGTTCCATCTGTTGCTTCACTTCGGAGAACAGATTGAGGATATCATCATTTGAAACTAGCACAGGTCCTCCGACAGATATCCCTGATCCTGAAAAACCCGCTGGAACAGTCTTCTTCGATTGACTATCATTTTTCTTCTGGAATGACGGAGGGGGAGGAATAGGGTTGTTAAACCCAGAGCTTGAAGATGGAGCAGAGACAGAAACGTTTTTGGATTGGGACGACATTTTTGAAATCAGTTTTGGAAAGATAGTGATTGAACACAAACTTTAGTAAAGATTTGAGGATAAAAAGCACCACTTGCCCCACGGTGGGCGCCAAATTGTTTTGGGTAAAAATTAACAAGACTAATTTTGTAACCAAACTTAGTTTGTGAGGTAGTGTGCTTGTAAAACAATGTAAAAATGTAAAGAGTGACACGGTTGTTTATAAGGAAAGCCCTTGATCGTTCAGGATCTCCGACATAAAACCTCGGGAGGTGACAATCGACACCTGCCTCGTTTCTTCAATAAATGACAAAGAATTACAGGTGTTGAGCAGCAAATGATCGATATCTAAGTGTTACAAGACTGATTGCGAGTGTATTCTATTGCTAAGTGCGTTGTTGTGTGTTTTCTAATCGATCAAGCTGTTGATTATATACAGAGATTATGCTAACTAACTATCCGAGAATCCCGGAATCGACTTAGTCTTCAAATATGACCGTTGGAGGCCAATCCACGCGTTTTCTACACGTTCTCTTTGACTTCAACAGCGATTCTTCAGGGATGAATTTGACTTCGCACGTTTTACCTGCTTATTGGTCAAGATAGAAGAAAGATATAACGGTTAGGTAATATGTAAATTGAGAATACCGAAACCTGTCAGGATACCGAATTACGTTGAAGATCCAGGATCCTTAGCTGTAAAATGACCCCTAACACTTACCAAATTCCAACACTTAGAATATTTTTGACAATCTTAAGCTTTAATTCCAAATTGGACTTTGATTAAGAGTAGATCTTCATACTAGAATATTTTGGTGAGCATCAGCCTCATATGAACCTTACAATTTCCCCTATGATGATGCTGCCAAAATACAATATTATGCATGAAATCCTGAATACTTCTCATTTTTAGTAGCATCACCTTCGGATGAAGATGATCTAGAATTGGAGAATGAAGAGGAAGATGATCTAGAATTGGAGAATGAAGATGAAGATGATCTAGAACTGGAGAATGAAACTCCTTCTTGCGGATCAAATATCTGTCTATATTTTTAACAATATTTTTCTATATCAAGATCTTATAAAAACTCTTTGAGAGACTTCAAACAAATTATGTTTACAACAAATTATAATGTTTATTGTTGTGAGAGGTAATGAAGTTATAACATAATTATACCCCTATACAAATTCAATTGGCATGAACAGTGATATACAATCAAATTCAATTGGCATGAACAGTGATATACGATCAGTGGTCCGCGTGGGATTTTGTGAATGACGATCAGTGGTCCGCGTGGGATTTTGTGAATGACTTTGTTTTTTACCCCAAATACTTTATATAATATACACTTTTAGCTTGTTTGATTTTCTATTAATTTTATTTTTCTTTAATATATTTCGTTCGTTAACTTAAAAAAATGGAATGTGTGGCTGATTTTAGTTTTTTTTATGAATGTTCTGGTATATTTTTTTTAAACGGAGTTGTATTCAAAATCGATTATATTATTTTTGTATCGTAGGCTATAGCGAGCGACGTTAACATTGCATTGTCGTGACAAACTCAATCGCTTATGAGTGAGCAACATCGTTGCAGTTGTTTTGGTATTATCGTAACCGGTATCAGTGCTCACTTTTATGGTTTTCGACGAGCCAAACAGATAATGACCAAACTCCTGCCGCATAATGCATAAAAAAACAAGCACGATCCCATCGCGAAGCACGGGTACAATTACTAGTTAATAACGAGAAGAATTTGTATATAAATAAAAAGGAAATGTATACATGAGAATAAAAGATGTGAATGAAATAAATATCAATAATAATAATAATTCGTTTTTTTTTTTTTTTTTGAAAGGCGACTTTCATTTTTTAAGTGACAGTCGCATCTCCGACAAGTCGGAGACCCGTTACCCCTCAACCTGACTACTACGTTGTCTGAACCGGGCCCGCGGGTTCTGAGACCACTACGAATTATCAATAATAATAATAATTCGTTAGTCATGAGGAATTACACGTGTATTTAATTCACAATACATTGAAAAGTGCCCGGACCCATCGCATTAACGTATGAAAACGAATCGCGGAAAGGAACGGGAAGATAATATTGACCGGGTCGGAAACTATTCGACCCGACCTGACCCGGTTAACCTTGCTCTCTATAAATTATTAAAATGCCAAATGTATGAGCGCATAAAACGCCTAAAATCAGAAATTAACAAAAAAAACCTCATCAACTTTTATCCTTTACTGAAGAAATGGAAACTATTTGGCAGGAACAAAGTCACGGCGGCGGCGGTAGCGGTGGCGGTTTCCAGCTGCCGGAGAGTCCAAGGAAGCCGATGGAGTTTCTATCGAGATCATGGAGCGCCGCCGCTCTTCAGGTCTCAAAAACGCTACATTCTCCGTTATCTCCATTGATTCCGAAATCTAATTTTCCGACTGAAACCGGTGAAAACTCCGTCGCCGAGGCGGAAATCAACCGTTTCTCCGGCGTCGAGGCGGTGGAGGAGTCGGCCGCTGCCGCATTACTTTCCGGAAACACGTTCTCGTTCGCGTCCTCTGCTACTTCACAACTCGTCCTTGAACATATCATGTCTCAGTCCGTGAGTTCGCTTACTAAAATTACGATTCAGAATTATTACGACGGAAAATTATGGATTAACTGTGTTGATTATCATACTTTTTCGTTAATAATTTGAGATCTGTGATTTACGACGAAGTATTATGATTAACAGTGTTGATAATCATACTAATTCGCTAGTAATTTGAGATCATATCCGAATATACTCCGGACTTCCATCAATTTTTCATAATTTGTATGATAATAGAAGGTGTTAACTGGTTAAGATCAACTTGCTTAGACTATTGTATTTTAATGATATTAATTAGTGCTTAATTAAATGAGAAAAGAAAATGCAAATTTATCCCAAGAGAGATTATATTAGGTATTATTTCTTCATGATATATTTAATTTTGTATTATTAATGAATTATTGGAAATCTAATTGATAACAGGATATCTCGCCGTTAGCATCAGGGAGGCTGTCACACAGTAGTGGTCCATTAAATGCAACGCTCACAGAGGAAACCGACAGTCCTCCGATCTCGCCTTCCGATGACTACGACGACGTCGTTAAGGTAAATCATTTAATTTATGAAATTAAAAGTTAGTGTGTACGAGTATGAAATTATGAATGACCACTTGTTTCTTCATCGTTTGCTTTACTCTTTTTCAATGGAACCTTGTCTGGTTCGCTTTTTTTGCTTTTTGACTTGAAATCTAAATTCAGTTTTGTGATTTGTAACGAGTGATATGGAAGACGAGGCAATTATTGTGATATGATCGCTACTTTTGAGTCTGATTAAATAATCACAGACAGGCCTTTCAAAAAAAAAAATCACAGACAGAGGCGAGGCGACTAGTGACGTGAGCCCCCACCCTCTGTAAGTCTATGTATAGGAGCCTCCGATCGCCGGCAATGACTTTTACTTTATTATCGTTTAAGTGGACAAGACGTTGGCCCAGTTTTTCTTTTTGGCTTCATTTTACATACCGGATCTAGGGAGGTGATTTAAAAAAATATATCTATATGGTTTGAGGAATATATGGGTGCCACACACCGGTCTCTACTATTTACACATTAGTGACTATGCCGGCTTTAAGATAGAAAACTATACAGGTCGTATAACTTTGTAACTAATTAATGTGACGTCGTACATACCCAACAGAGGCTATATAAAGCATATAACTGTTTTTCGCCATCTATACGGTCCGTATGATGACGTCTGGTGTACTTTTAGTAGATCTCATACCGATTTAGTATATTATTTGCACATTAGTAAAAATGATTAATGTTAACATTCTTTTTATTCTTAGACAAATTTCCCCATTGAATTTTCATTTTTCAATTTACTAAAATTTTACGCTAAAATAATGTACAAAAGGAATCTTTAGGAGTACGTGTACGCTAAAAGAAAGTTTTATTTTCACCACTGTTAATACACTCATAATTCTTTTTACTGTGGTCAATTTTGAATAACAGTATTACAGTAGTGAATCAGGGACACTCGTGGTATGTTACACATGAAAAAATAGCAATAGCATCTGATATTAAATAACACCGAAAATTCTTCGTATCTCTTGACCCCGGTATGGAACACTTTGATCCGCTAGTAGCATACTGTTAGTTAGTGATAATTTGGTGAAAATTTTAGAAGTAGAAATGAAATGATCATATATATTAAGTTAAATTGTAAACCTAGCATTGAATTTTGTACTGGATTTAGCTATTTCTAGCTTTATGGAAAGAAATAGTGTAACTTCTTTTGATGAACAAATGAATAAAAAAAATTAAATAAAAGATGAGAAGATCTTCGAATCTTGATTAATAAAGGACCGAAAAGACATAAGTAGTGTTTAGACAACTGTATGGGTCAAGTTTGGACTTTAGAGTGTTTTTGGTGTTTGCTTTCATTTCTTTTTCTTTTTTTTTCTTTCTTACCCTATAATGATGATTAAATGCAAGTACCCTTCTACTTGATGACATCACGTGACTGGGTAGGATGCATCTATGCTAAAATATATTCCCACATGGAAATACTATGTTTAATTATTTATAGAGATAAATCATGAAAATAAGTTTCTGTTGTATTATAATTATTATTTGAATGATATTGTTACTGCGTATAAAGTAAATTGGTATTTTCTGCTTTAGAAACGGTGTAATTATGTGTTAGGATAAATTTACTTGCAATTTTTTTTACTTCAAGTGGTACATTGGTTTAATTTTTTTTTATATTACCTTCCTGCCACTTGCACTTTGTTGTTTTACACGTTTTTCAAGACAGAAAATAACCACTAAGTTTTTTAATCATCTTGCAAAAAAAAGGAAACCACCACTATTATTCACTTTTTACCAATTCTACTCTTTTGGGATTAGTAAATTTTACATTTTAAAAGATTTTATAAAACTTTTACCTACTTTTTTTTGGGGATGGTTCTTGTTTTATGGAGGTCATGGTTTACAATGTATTGCAGTATCTTCGAGCCAACAACACACTACAGCCCCTGTTTGCCAACACACGCGGCGGTTATGGGGCGGGTGGCAGCAGCACCCCTGCCGGAAAAACAGTTGGACGGTGGTTAAAAGAGAGGAGAGAGAAGAAAAAGGAAGAGACCAGAGCCCACAATGCGCAACTCCACGCTGCGGTTTCTGTTGCTGGTGTGGCTGCAGCTGTGGCCACCATTGCAGCAGCCACAGCAGCAGCATCAGCATCTAGAAAAGATGAGCAGACAGCCAAAACAGACATGGCTGTTGCCTCTGCCGCCACCTTGGTAGCCGCCCAATGTGTCGAGGCGGCAGAAGCCATGGGAGCTGAACGCGAACACCTTGTCGCTGCTGTCAATTCTGCTGTTAATGTCAAGTCCCATGGAGATATACTCACTCTCACCGCTGCTGCTGCCACAGGTAAACATTTCCTTTTTAAGCTATTTTTTAACTCAGTTATCATAAAACATAACCCGAATTAAACCCATTTACAAGTAAACGTGTGAATACATTTATGCGAGTATGTATCGCACAACAAACTAATGCATCGATAACTTCTGTTTGTTATAGCTTTACGTGGGGCGGCAACTTTAAAGGCAAGGGCATTGAAAGAAGTATGGAATATAGCAGCAGTTATACCAGTTGACAGAGGAATCAAAGTAAACAAAAACCATGCAAGTTACTGTGAGGAGCTTCTACCCGAAGAAAACTTTCTTGGTATTTGTAATCAAGAACTTCTTGCGCGAGGTAGCGAGCTTCTCAAACGCACTCGTAATGGTAAATATCCAACTTCACGAGTCAATCAAAATCAACGATAAACCGCTTGTTTGTAACATATTCGGAACTTAATGCAGGTGATCTTCACTGGAAAATTGTATCTGTTTATATCCACCGGTCAGGTGAAGTGATGCTAAAGATGAAAAGCAAGCATGTTGGCTCTACAATCACCAAAAAGAAAAAAAGTAAGCGGTTTTAACAATTTAACTGTTAACGTTTAACTGATTACGCGTATTACTACTAACGACATGGATATTTCAGATGTGGTTTTGGAGGTTTGCAAAAATATTCCCGCGTGGCCAGGGCGACACCTGTTTGAGGGCGGTGAGCAACGGCGGTACTTTGGGCTGAGGACGACTATTCGTGGAGTGGTGGAATTTGAGTGCAGGAACCAGAGAGAATGTGATATGTGGACTCAAGGTGTTTCGAGGCTTTTGTCGATTGTAGCCGAAAAGAAACTCAGTCGGAAACCGTAAGTATTGTAAAGGACTGCTGTGGTCTGGTCTGGTTTGGTTTAGTTGTATTGTGGGTTTATAATTATATTTTTTATAGGGGTTGTGTAATGAATTTAGTGATATAAGGTTGGTTGTTATTAGTAGTTATTGTGAGTTGTTACATTTCATCACGTATTAATGGTTTGAGGATAATTGCCTCTTGAAACATCTGTTTGGATTTGTCTATAGCAAGACCCACAGTTGACAAGGCTGGTGGTTATGATGAATGTGGCTACCGAAGTATTAATTGTTGGCCCGTATGTTAGCGGGTGTTACATGTCGGTGTGCTTAGGCATGTGCTTGCTGTCATGCCAAGGATTTTTTTTTTAAAGAACAATTTTTTACACCTAAATATAACTTTTAAATTTAAATATCACATAACCTTGCATTTTCAAGGATTTAAATCTACATTATTTTTATGAGTGGCAAGCACCATATCATTAGACCATTAGGTCATGTATATGCCAATGAATTTAATGCCGGGTGATCATACTCTTGGTGCTCCGCCACCAGCCTTGTGGAATCCGAATATTAGATGATCCTATTTGCTCTTGTTATTAGATGGGAGGGCTTTACCTTTTTCCAATTAGCATGAGAGAATTAACATGGACGGACCTGGGGTGTGTCGGGTGGAAGACCGCTCAGGGCTCAAACTTTTAGGGGGCAAAAAATAATCTTTTTTGCCGGTTAGGTACCGGGTATCCAGCGGCGGAACGACAGGAGGGTTTGGAGCCGACATGATTGTCCATTAATAGCGGTCTACAACTTATTCGTTTTTTTTTTGTTTGACCCTCAAAATTTCAAGTAGAGCAACTGAAGTGATGAGAGGAGAATATTACTTGATCGAAGTTTTTTTCTCTGGCTGATGATGATTGCGGCAACTCTTAGTGGAGAATGAAAATGTAGAGTCCCATCTAATATTCTAGCTTTTACTCTTTTATTATTATTTTTAGAGTTACATGCAATTTTCGTCCCTATGGTTTGGTTCAAAAGTTAGGTTTCTTTCAATTTGCAAAACCTTTAACACCTTGTGTCACTTACATTTTAATTTTTCTCATCACCCGTCCCTAAAACTAACAGCCGATAAGTTTTCTGTTAACTCATGCCCACGTGCCCTGTAAGACACGGTTTTAATATGTGGCTTTTATAATCATTTATCTAATTATTAAATGATCAAATGTAATTATTTATTTAATAACTCATGGCTAGTAATTAGTTGAAGGGCCTAATTACTCTTAATGGGTCATTAATGGGTTTCCCCTTTGAAGTACATATAAATAGAGAGTTAATTAGAGGGAATAGACTAATCAATAATTCTATCACCACTAAAGAAATCGTCCCTCTCTCTCTACAATAACCGTGAGTTCCAAGGAACGCACCTTAGCCATCCTAATCGTACACCCTAAATGGGAACCCGATCCAGAACAGAGATTATGACTTCTTCCCTATCATCGGTGAACTTAACAGATATGTTTTAGATTATTGTTTTCCATTATGTTGTTACAAGAACTGATCAACATGTGGTATCAGAGCAATGTTGATAAATCAGTTCTTGTTTCATTCCCTAAACTGGAATTAAAATCGAAGAACACAGTTCTGTTAAAACCATATGAAAATCGTCCTCATTAATGTTCACGGTTTTCTGTTTTGTTAATATATCATTTTTTTGTTCTCCTAAAATCGAGATCCATTAAAATTTTCAAAATATGTTAAAACTTATGTTTCAAGATTTTGATTCCAAACTTTTATCTGATATTATTGAAGAACAGTTTATCTGATGTTTATAAACTGTTCTTCGTGTTCATCATTAGTTTCGATGAAAATCCTATTAATCTGGGATAAATTGTGTTTTTCCTAAAATCTTGTAACTTTATCTTCAAGATTTCGAATTAAAATATTAATTTTATTATTTTAAATAAAGAAACTTGGATATACTTAACAACTTAAAAGATTTCGAAGTCAAAAATACAATCAAATCCCTTAATTTTCGCACATGCCTTATCAGGTTCACCTTCACGGTTTTAGACTCTCACGGTTTATGATTCACGGGTAAGGTTCATGGGTTGTGCTTATGGGTATTCTAAGTTCACGGGTTTTTACTTCACGGTTTATCATTCACGGGTAAAGATCACGGTTGAGTTTACGGTTTAAGTTCACGGGTTTTTTTACAGTTCACGGTTTTATGAAAATGGAACCGTGAACCTCTGCTGAACCGTGAACCCTTCTTGAGCCGTGAACCCTCACCTGAGCCGTGAACCCTCACCTGAGCCGTGAACCCTCATAGAGCCGTGAACCCTTATAGAGCCGTGAACTTTCACTTAGCCGTGAACCTAGCATTACTTATGTGCCTAAAATTTTCTCGCGCTAACAGGGAGGTTTGCTATTAATGAATGCTTTAGTTTTAGTTTTGTTAAACTTAAACTTAAATATTTTTTCAAAACCTTAAAAACTTACTTGAATAACACCTAATAGCTTCACTTCTACCTAAAGGTGATGTGATGCATGTGTAAACTTATTCAAGCTTAATTAAGTATTATAACTTAGGGCATGTCATGATATTAAAACATGATTAACTTTAATAACACCTAAAGTTTCACTTTTGCCCAAAGGTGATGTGTCACGCTTGTAAAGTTATTTAAGTCTTCGCCTAAAATAACTAAATGTTTCTACTTCTGCCCAAAGGTGAGGTGTCACATTTGGTTTTCGCGAAACTAATTATGTGCATACTAAACAAATATTTCACTTCTCCCTAAAGGTGATGTGTTACATTCTTATTGCACATAATCATTATTAAATTGTTCCTAATTCTTAAACAATTGGTCATTAACCAAAGATAGAACCTAATTAATCTATTATTTTGGTGATTATAATAGACTTTTATCACAGCTTCATTAATATAATGGTCCTTATTTCCGCCTGCCTTAGTTTAAGTTACCCCATAGACATTCTAAGTTCTTCTTTAGCGATTAGTATCTTAATTTTTCTCGTATAAAATTCACTGCAACCCCTAACTTGGGAATCGAAACTTTGAATGGTACGAACTTCTCTGCTTGGAAAGATTCACTGATGCTGTCTCTCGGCTTGATGGAATTCGACCATGCACTCGACAAGCCTGCACCTGCTGATCTCACTGAAAAAAGCACTGCTCAAGAAATCATAGTGCATGAGAAATTGACGAGGTGTAACCGCATGGCTCTTGTCTTAATGAATAACTCCATCAGTCTGATCATCAGAGGAGCTATACCAGATTCTAAAGATGTTAAGACTTATCTGGCTTCTGTGGAGGATCAGTTCAAGGGAACTTCTAAGGCGCACGCTAGCACTCTAATTCTGAAGCTGATGACTACAAAGTATGACGGGATTAGCGGTATTCGTTAGCACCCAAGGGCTTAGACATGGAGATCAGTGACGGTTTCCTAGTGCACTTTATCATGACCTCTCTTCCTAAAACTTTTGAAGCTTTCAAGATCAACTATAACACACAAAAAGACAAGTGGACGATGAGTGAGTTGATTGCAATGTGCGTCCAAGAAGAAGAGCGTCTGAAGCTAGAGAGACTGGATGTTGCTTATTTCATAACCGCTGATTCAAAGAAGTGGAAGGGAAATTTACGTAAGAAGGAATCTTCTAAGGTCCAGAAACAAGATGCGAGTGGTGCTTCCAGCTCTAAGAACTTCAAAGGGAAGTCTCACTGCAAGTTCTGCCGCAAGGCTGGACATAGGCAGAAGAACTGCCCAGATTTTAAGGAGTGGCTGAGCAAGAGAGGTAATAATCTTTATATGATACTTGAGTCCTATAATTTAAATGTTCTAACTAATACATGGTGGTTTGATTCTGGTTCTATGGTTCATGTAACCAACTCCTTACAAGGATTCCTTACAATCCAGAAGCTGGAAAGAAACCGAAGAACACCTAAGATGGGAAATGGAGAAGAACTAGTTGTCGCAGCTGTGGGAACCTTAGAATTAATAATGAAAACTGGTTTATGTATTAAACTTTATGATACCTTATATATTCCTGAGATTACTCGGAATCTAGTATCAGGACCAAAGTTAGACATTGACGGTTTTGTTTGTTCTCATGGTCGTGTCAAACTTTCTATTATGTTAAATTCTCAAGTGTTTGGACGTGGTTAGCTGGATGGTGGTCTCTATAGATTAGAACTAGATAATGAATTTTCCAAGTCTTTGTTATCATATAATAGCAATGAAAACTTAACAAAGACTAAACGAAAGCGAGACTTAGAAACTTCATCCATGTTGTGACAACTGGTAATTTTACCACGTAATTATTGAAATATAATTACACGAGACATTACATATTAGACCAAATTTAGTTAATTAGGTCTAACCATATACAATAGAGACCAACTACTACACAACTACACAGGAAATATTAAAGATTTTCGAGACACAACGAACCCCAAATCGCATTGGTGATAAACTAAAAATAATATTTAAACATTCTCGAAATATTTCTCTTATTTCTAAGAGTAGAAAATACCCACTTGGATAAAAATAAAGTCTAATCATATGAAAACAAACACGTACTTTATCCAAACTATTAAACTTATACTTTTTTTTCATGCGACTCAAACCCGACACGAAACAACAAATTAAAACGACACGCAGGTATTATACCGAACATTGGACTACCGGGTAACACCCAACACCATCTACCTACCCTACCCCTACCCCCCTCCCCCCTCGTTTGCTTCTCCACGGCTGAAATCACCAAAGGGTGGTGATTTCCTCTTTTTCTCAAAACACCAACATATCTTTGCTTCTTGTCTCCCCAACACGGTTTTGGGAGACAAGAATGTCTCCTTCAAATACAAAATCTAATGGGTTTTACCCACTTTTGAACACTATATATATGAATGCATGGGTTCATCTCAACCCACACCTCAAGCCACACCAACACTCACCTCACTTCTCTCCCTCCCGGCTAACCACACCCAACGACCAACCTCATCTCCTATTTAGCTCACGGCAACCACCGCCACACCATAACACCACCACCATCCACCGAAACCACCACCTTTCCCTTCCCCTCCTCCTTCTCGGTAACCACCTGACATCACCACCACCCTCTTCCACCACCCGACAGCCCCACTCCAGCCCACCCTCCACCACCGTCGTACACCGCCACCCCCTTTAACCTCAGCCCCGAACCCACTTCGCCACCTTACGGGTTTTGGGAAGCAAGAGCTAAGCTCCACCATATGTTACGGGCCTTCATTTCTCACCTACGGTCACCGAGTATCGATTATACGAAGGGTACTAGTTATTTCGGGAGCTAACCGGGTGATACAGGTTATTTCGGGAGCTAACCAGGTGCTACGGGTTATTTTGGGAGCTAACCGGGTGATACGGGACGTCGAACGAAGGAACCGGGTCTCGCGTCACCTCCGCCACCTTTCTCTCTTCGCTATTTACGTGAGTACTCGACCTATTTCTATTATTATTAAATAGTTGGTGATATCTATTTTTTTTACAAAACGTGATTCCCCATTCGTAAATAAGTTAACTCGAAAACAACATAAAAATAATTAATATATAAAAGGGATTTTTATGTATATAATCATTATAATTATTGTTGTAAGATATAAATAATTTGATATTAACATTATTTTTATCATATTAAAAATAATAACATTTTTAAGAAATTAATATTTACATATATTCTTGTATGGATTTTGGTCAAAACCTGAAAACAACAAAGTGAAAAGATTTATTCTTAAAAATTTATTATTACAATGATTTTTGATAAATTAACATACAACAACGTCGTTTTATATTTATAAACTTTTCATAAATATCGACATATGACCAAGGTTTTACCGTAGTAAAAAAAGAAGACATATTTGAATATATACATATATATATATGCACTTACATATTTGAGAAAGAATAATATATATATATATACATACACATGCATATTGGTGCATGCCTATACATATTTTGAGACAACATAAAAATAGTCTAAAACTATAAAATAATATAATTATTATTTTATGGCTAGAAATCTCACATTCTATTAAATATATATATTGAATATACTTATTAAACATTCGTGATAAGGCGTAACCCGGGACGAAACAAAACAAGACAACATTCAATGAATAAAGGTCTATCTTATGGTATTTATTAAAATAATATAACTATTATTATGGACAACAAGTTGTATCATCAACGGCGATCGGGTCGGACCCTTGTAAACTATTATAAGGCAAGGGTCAAGACTTCGGGATATTGGTCTTATGACCAACCCACACATTGACAACTACACAGACCTTAAGGTGTCTTAATTATTCTAGGACACAAGTAGGTCGGATTATTAGATGGACCTGCCCACAACTTGACAGCTATTCACCACATCTTGACAGTTGTTCACTGTCGGACACATCAGGTGAGTCTTCACGGCCCCACTTTTACTATGATTTAATTGATTTTTAAACATACGGGGGAGAATACATAGCTCATATTTGGATACGGGTACACAAACTGATTGTTACATGAGTACGAAACTGTCATATTAAGTCCCCGAGAATACTATAACCGTTAGCTGATTCAGACGTGGAACACATGAATAAATCTATATGGGTTGACACCCCCAGCTGTGGTTAGTCACGCTAACCTTGACTGGAGGTCAAATCGGGTGCATACTTTCCATACACATACATACAATGTTTCATGACAAAACATTGGGCGGGGCTCACATCAATAACTCAGTCAAGTGACAGGTTCATACACAAACGTCAAGTGTCAGTTATGGTAGCTTATGGTAACAATGCACATACATAAGTATTGTTTGATCAACAATGCTTTACACACCGGGTAATCTCGTAGTCCAAATGAAACATATTTTTCTGCTTACTTAAACCTGTGAACTCATCAACTTTATGTTGACATTTTAGCATGTATTTTTCAGGTAACTAGAATCGTGGTAAATGGACATGCACGCACGTAGAACATCTCTTTGAAGTCATCTCGGTGTAACCTAGGGACATCTAGGTCTTAACCGACAAACTTATTGTATGAAAAACCATATTTTATGTATGATACCTTTGGCATGTAATATCTAGGAAACAATTTGTGTTTCCTTGTAAAAATTTAGAATCTTTGATTATGAATGTTATTAGAAGTCGTTCGATGTAATCAAAGGCTATGAACACCGTGGATCACCACGCCCCATGTTTTCGCCCTAGGCGGGGTGTGACAGATTGGTAACAGAGCCTTGGTTATAGCGAACTAGGTTGCATTAGTGAGCCTAGACTATAACCTTAAGCTCGAACTCCTGGAACTTTAGGAAAGGCATTATAGGAGAAGCTAGAATGATTATGTAAGTAAATTTACACTTACGGGTGCGCAACGTAAGGGAAATTTAAATACACATGATTTCTGGATGATCCTGTTGTGTGAGTTACATCTAAAATATGATAGCCGGCACAGTATTAGGTTTAAATCAGTGAATCGTAGGAAGTTGAGTGCATTACATATCATACCATGCATTTAGACTGTGACACCTCTGAAATTTTTATTTTTTTTATTTTATTATTTTAAATTTCGGGACGAAAATTCTTTCAACTAGGGGATGATGTGACAATCCGAACTTTTAGGATTAACCCCGTTAGCAAATCCAGTTAAAACGTAACTCAGTTAATTTAAATTCAAACTCCCGAGACCATTTATGGCATTTTCTAAACATTCCCTATTCTGTTGACTTTTAAAAGTCAACTAACCATGCACTTAACTCGTTTTTAACTTCAAGGACTAATCCTGCCTAAACTCAAACTTCAATGCAGAAATTTCAAGGACTAACTATGTAATTAACCTAAACTCGATTATTTTGACTTTTCAAAGTCAAAATTCGCTAATCCTTGAATCCAAACTCAATCTATAACCGAAATTCGTTTGAAATGGTAACGGAAATTCACTTTAATGCTATCATCGCCCATTATGGGATCATTACTGAACAATAATCGTGTGAGTTAAACTCAATTATGAGTGTTTATGTCGAAACCGTCGACACCCTCATCAACTACTATCAAATTCACATCATTCGTCTGTTATTCTCGCAATTTGATCACCGTCGCACCTTGTACGAGTCCATTCGAAGCTTCTGCACTCGTCAATTCAATCAGGAACTAAGCCGGAGTCGCTGGGGATTAAACAACTCGAAGTCGGAAACCCAATTCGCCGAACACTATCAATTCGAACTTCATTTTGGTAATTTCTAGTAATTAGTTTCAAAATTCTCAGTATTATGAAAGCCCTATGATGATTTTATCAAATATCATCGAATTGAACTTCACCTGTAATCTAGGGTTTATACGTAAACAGATTTGGGGCTTTTGATCCTAAACCCAACCTCAATACAATTAATTTACATGGATTGATTCGCAATCATCCACTCGTTGAAAGCCCCATATCAATTGAAACAATCATCATCGATTTAGTCAAGACCCGTAACCTAGGGTTTGTTTTTTGTCCAATTTAGGGGTTTCAATCTTAATCGCTGTTTTAATCAAATTAAACTATACCATTGGATTCGCAATGTTCGATATAGTAAAAGCCCCATGATTCGATTGAGTTTTAACATCCGAATTGGTCAAATCGATTTCGTATTCATACCTAGGGTTTCGGTTCATAAACGAGTAATTAAACCATCCTAAAAACGATGAATTTTCAATTAACTTTCACCATAGATTCGTTTACTCTCGATTTGCAAAACCCCTGTGTTAATTGGTTTGATCGCGACCGGATTCGAAGCTTTTGGGACTAGTTTCGATCGTGTGCCAATATGGGAAGATAACTCACTAGACTTGATGATTAAAAATATTGGAACTCGAATTTTTATGCAAATCATTACCCAGACCAGATGGTTAACACGGTTGACTCATAGGGAGGAGACCCGGGTTCGATCCTCCTCCCTTTTTTTCTTTTTAAATAACTATTATTATTAACATTGTAAACTTAAAAATAATATAAATTATTCTTATGATATTATATTAAAATGTTTTGAACCCGGAAACAACTCGTAGGCTCGGGTTTGAATTATTAACCTATTTTTATATTTATATTATTCCCCCTTTTTATAAATAAAATAAAATATTTATGTTATTATCAAATAAAAATAATATGTTTATATTATTTTCAAACTGTAACTTCGTATAAAATAATATGTTGATATTATTTTCAACCCGTGACTAATGTTATTAAATAATATATATTTATATTATTTCGTATCGTTTTATACCTCGTGTGACGTTTTAAACTATTTAATAATATAATTGTTATATTATTTACCCACGTTTATACATTCGATTAAAAATAATATATTTATTATTTTTCCACGCAAATGATTAGTTGTTAATCCTTCGAACCTAAAAATAATATATTAAATTATATTATTTTCCTAACTTTTGTAAACGACTCAAACGTATGAATTTATTTATTTATTTAATATTATTCGTTATTAACGTTCGACTCGTAACACTTTGATCCTTAATTAGTATTTTAAGAAATATATATATATATATATATATATATATATATATATATATTTCCGTAGACACGTTCGTCTACTCTTTAATCCTTAGAATGCGTTAAGACGTTCAATCTTTCGTGTCGTCGTCACAAATCCCAATGTGTCCCTAACTGTTATATTTGTATCTCTAGGGCATACGTAAGCCGTGCAGGCTGACACTTGGGTACCAAATCTCTTACTTGTGTGATACTACCTACTACGCAACGCAGGTGAGTTTCACGGCCCCTTTTTACTGTTTTATTTGGGGGAGAAAACATGTCACAACCCTTTTTGGTTATTGTAATTCATATGATATCACTGTTGAGGCTAAGCGTAACACACTATCATGAAAAGTCCTCACACGCATCGGACCGTTAATATGGAACTTAGCGAGGTAATGTTTAGTAGTACTACTGGGTTTGACAAATCCCACCCGCGTTAGTCGCGCTAACTCGATTGGAGGTCGAACGGGTGTTATATTGACCTTAACACATTAGTCAGAGTTGATAGACCTGGCTGTAGGCAAACAAACAAACACGCTATCAGTTTCGGTTGCGAGCGCTTTAGCAAAACATGAATATAGGCATGCAACCTATTGATATATATATATTGAATGTACATAATCCGCAAATGCTTTATTTGAAATGATTGAAACCTGTGAACTCACCAACCTGGTGTTGACTCGTTTTCTTACATGTTTTCTCAGGTTGGCACTCAGGATCACGTTAAGTCATGCATGTGTCTTGGACTTCAATTGAAAAAATTATCTATTGAATAATATTTATGTTTTGTTTGTAATTGGACTTGGGCGCGTTGTTTTACGCATTTACTTTCGTTTAACGCTTTCGCATATACACTCTGAACCTTGATCTGTTATGTTATTACATTTCAAGTCCCATATAGTGTCGTTTGAAGTAACTGATGTCTGAGATCTTGGTTTGTCACCTTTCAAAATGGTAAAACTCCGTTAGTGGAATTTGGGGGTGTGACATAGACTTAACCTACAGAAACTACAGGTATATGTGTAGTATACCCATATACTCTTCGGTTACAGTTCCTTTCCCGATAGTAGTAGGAGTCAAACCCTGACTTCTAACCCTCCATACCTAAAAGGAGAATACAACTGGAAGGTCATACTGGTAAAGTAGACAAGGTTTATTGAGTAAACCAACCTACCACTCAAACGCGTCTTCAATAAGACCACACTACCACCATAGTTTCATACGTGGAACGGAAATGGTGACACATTTGGAAATACACACAAGTTAGAACACGCATACATAGTACTCATTTCTACTATCATCAGAAAATGATGGAACGCACGACCGACAAGAGGGACACGATCGACCATGAGTTATTGGCAACTCGAGAGATGGTCATTAGACAGGAAAAACGAGACACATAATGGAGTAATAATTGGTCCTGTACAACCTAATGACCCGGAGCAATGCTATATGCTGTCAGGATTAGCATGGACACTCGACGAACGAAGTCCATATTCTTTCTACCTTAGCCTATCTATAAGCCAGACACACATCCTTAGGCTTGTGCCTATCCTATTGCACCCTATTGAGTCTAGACATTAGGGTAACACTTCCATTGTCCATTCGACCACGTTGATAGCCATATGCCGTGGGTACCCAGGAAACTTAATACCAGGCTAGGCATGTTGGCAGTTGAAAGCATTGAAGCAAAGGATCTTCGAAGTAGTAGAGCGAGTATAATAGACTTAAATCTATTACTATATCACCCTGGTGCTCAGTACGACATGGGCGCTAGTACATTGACATACATAGAGGATATGTCACCCCAAGGAGCAAATGAACCTGACCCGGAGGACGAGTTATCATCCGTGGATCCACTCGTCATATGAGGAATGATAGATGAGCTTGCTACCCTTAGTACACAAATTATTGAGACCATCCAAAGTATCGAAACGACAGCAAATGGTGACTAGTAAACCCCCTACTCACATGTACAAGAAAGTATATTCCTATGGAACCTTTCTATCCTACAAACCCAAGGACTTTCATGGAATGAAAGGAATCACTAGAACCCTCAAATAGGTAAAAGGGGTGAATACGATTATCAAAATCAGTGGATGTTCTAGCAACCAATAAGTGATGAACACTTCAAGATGAAGCATTAGCATGAAGGAATGCTCAAGTACAAACTCGAGGCATCAATATCAAAAATTTGATGTCTCGGGATGAGTTCGATACTCTACGCATTAAAGAATACTACCCTGAGAGTGAAATACAGCCAGAATTATGGAATCTAACCTTGATTGATGACGAACATCAAGCATACTCAAACCGATTCCATGAACTATCAGGTCTACCACCACACATGGTGACCTCGGAAGCCATGACGGTCAATCAGTATATCGCGGACTTGAATCCTCAGATTCTTAGTACGTCATGACTGCTGAATCTACCGCCCTGGTAGACGCTATTCTAATGGCATGATCCCTAACAAATGAGTTGTTGAAAATTAGAGCTTTAGTTAAGGATGGAGTAAGCGAAAAGGACTTGTCAATGAGAAGACAAGAAGCAAAAGACAACACAAAATTACAAAACTATTGTACACAAGATGAAACAACACGCGAAGCCATGGGCAAAGTACAACAAATGCAACTATCATCATTATATGAATTACACTAACTATGCTAGAAGGCAGAGCACATACAGGGATAGTGCAAGAGAGCATGCTTTGAGTGCGACAACACCGATCATCTCAAGCACATGTGCCCGAGGCTAAACCAGGAACCATAGATTACAAATTTAGCTAAGAACAAAAACCACTGACTTCTGAATGTGGACTGTACCTTATGTTGAAGGTTATTTATTGGGATTATGAACCTTAGGTGCTTAAATCAATGATGGGATGAATGAGATGTTTAGTACTCTTAGTTTGCACCTAAATCGTTTGACACTAGAGTCGATAAATATATTCAACCAAGATGAGTTCTGATCAGTCAAGAATCTAGTGGTCTAAAGGATACATACGATTGTCAAACTAAGGATTGTCAAACCCAGGAGATGAATCAAAGTCATGTGTCATGGAAAGATCGTTCGGACCCTTCCATCGGACGGTAAGACACTTGTGACTAAACGAAAGGATTCAGAGAAAGTTCAAAGGATCACTTTGTACAGAGACTACGAAATGCTTGAGGAAACAGAGCCAAGTTTTACAAACCCCTATGACTAGGAAATAACTCAAGGAGAAACATGTACACGACGTACCTGTTACGTAAGATTAACTAGAGGTCTTTAAGAATCACCAAAACTTCCCCCTAGCACTTAGCAACCACTGAAATGCAAAGATTATCCAACCGGTTACAAGAACTACCGAACTAGGGATACATATTTCAAGGAAGATTATTTGTTTAGACTTTAGAGAAAGTATTGGTCACTAAGGACGACACAAGTTGACAAGAAAGGAACCGGTAGCCTCTCCCAAGAGGCGACAATCGGTGGATCAACTTTTAGGATAGACTTAGACCAACCTTAAGTGAAGATGCTATCAATTGAAAATTCAGTAGAGCGTCATGACCAAGACAGCCCTTAGGACTCGATATTGAAACTACAAATTTCTAGTAATGTGACATCCAAACTTTTTAGGTTAACTCTGTTAGCAAATCCCGTTAAATCTTAACCTAATTAACTCATTTCAAACCCCAGGGACTAATTCTGCCATATATCCAAACTCAAACACATGAAACTTTAAGGACTAAAGCTGTAATTACCCAAATTTTGATTTATGTTGACTTTCAAAAGTCAAATCTCTTGTTCTTGAGCCAAATCCGTATACCATAACCGAAATCCGTTGAAATCGTAACTGATATGCACGATTTAAACCATTAACGACCATCATTGATACATTATCAAGGCTATTAATTCGAAGTTAAGCCCAATTATGAACATTAAAGTCATAACCGTCGACACCATGGCCTCATATCAACGGATTCGACCAAATTCGATTACCAATTCACAAATTTACACCCTGCGCACTTCAAACGACCCCCACTAAAGCTTTTGCACACCTCTGTTTCATCGAAAAAGCGGTCAGTCTCACCGGAGATCAAACCACGCAATGCCGGAAGTCCATTTAGTCGAGCACCTCCAATCCGACGTCAATTCTGGTAATCAAACACTCCTTTAGCTTCGTTTTCTTATGTAAATCAAAAGCCCTATCCTAATTGAGGCTTACAATCCCGAATTATACATGAACGAATTCTAGGGTTCATAACCTTTCGGTTTTACTCGAACCCTACCCTAGACTCTATCTAAATCAAATTAAGCTTAATGGTTAGGTTCGTAATCCTCTGCTTGATGAAAGCCCTATTCTAATTTGATCATATAACATCGAATCGACCCAAATCCAGAATCTAGGGTTTGTTCTTAGAATGATTTGGGGGTTTTGATCCAAGACTCAACCCCAATCCAATTAAACCACAAGGATAGATTCGCAATGTCCTAACTAGTAAAAGCCCTATGTTTTCAACAACTTATATCATCAGATTTTATTCATTTGATTCTGAGTTCATAAACTAGGGTTTTGGGATTTCGAATGAGTAATTAACCGATCTAAACTCGATAACTATACAATTAAACTTAGCCACAGGTTCGCAAACACTCGATTAACAAAACCCATATGATCTTCTAGTCGATTTTGGTCGAATTCGATGGATTGGGACTGGGTTGGTTTAAGCTCGCGTTGGGGAGGAACACCCACTGGACATGTATGTTAAAACTCAGTGGAACCGGGTTCTTGTGCGATTCCCTAGCGGGCTGAGTTGGTTAAGGATGTGTGTTGGTGTGGAGGAGACCCGAGTTCGAGTCTCCCCACCCCTGTTTTGGTTTTAATCATTTTTAAATATTTATTTTAAATATAAAAGTTATCCCACTATTATTATAATACTATATTATTATAGTGTGGCCCTTGAAAACACCCGTAGGCTCGGGTTTAGTTTTATAACCCATTTTTAATTATTATTTTCCCACATTTGAGAATAGTATAATTATTTATATTATTACCTACGTTTATGTTCCCGAATTAAAATAATATAATTATTATTTTGTCACGTAATTAATTATGTGTTAATTCTTTAAACTTAAAAATAATATAATAAATTATATTATTTTTCCCCAAACCATTATTTAATGGTAAAACACACGAATATATTTATTTAATAATATTATTCGTAATTAGAGACGTTCGATACAAATCATATCCATCTTAATTATTATATTAAGAAATCCTCTAATCCCGTTGACAAGTTCATCTACTCGTTAATCATTAGTGCGTCTTAGGACGTTCAATCTTCCGTGTCATCGTCACAATATCCCATGTGCCCCTAACTATTATGCTTATAATTCTAGGGCATACGTAAGACATTCACAAGCAAACACTTGTGGTCCCAATTGCATTCTTGTGTGGTGCTATCTACTCGTACACAACTCAGGTGAGTTTCACGGCCCCTTTTACTTGTTTTTTCTATTAGGGGAGAAACATGCACACAAACAAACATTATTTTACTTGTTTTCCCGTTAGGGAGAAACATGCATACAAACGAACATCATTTTACTTGTTTTCCCGTTGGAGAGAAACATGCTTACAAACAAACATCATTTTACTTGTTTTTTCGTTGGGGAGAAACATACACACAAACAAACATGGATCACATAGTATTTCACTACCACTTATTTACTTAAGCGCAAACATAACATGGAAAGTCCTTACACACTTGAACTGTTAATATAAGGTATATAGCGAGAAAATTTGAGTAGTACTACTGAGTTTGACAAACCCCACCCGGGCTAGTCGCGCTAGCACGATTGGAGGTCGAACGGGTGTAAATTGTCCTAAACACTTGTCATTATTGATGTTAGCAATGGCAGAAGGCATTCAAACACAAACATTCAGCTTCGGTTGGAACGCTTATAGTAACTTGTACATTGTCTAGCTAGCAATAGATGTGACTTACGTATGTGGATCCTGCAAACACACAAACAGTTTATTTACTTACAAACATGTGAACTCACCAACCTTGTGTTGACACTTCATGTTTTCTTAGGTCACTATGGTACACATCAGGACTAGGATGCATCATGGAGTCGCATTGGTTTTATCAATAAAGGATAATGTTTATTATCTATCATTCACATTAATTGACGCTTTGTTGCGTGTAATTATTTTGGGTTAAATTTTAACGTTTACGCTTCCGCATTCAACTCTGAACATTTATGGATTTTGTTTAAACTCATATAGTGTCGTTTGACGTAACTAATGACTGAGATCATGATTTGTCACACGCCTAACGGTAAAACTTCGTTAGTGAATTTTATGGGTGTGACAAGTAACGCTTGAATTAATCAGCGTACTTACAATATTTACATACTTTAAGAAATCAAGTTGTAAACCCTATTTAGATAAGTTGATGACGTTACGACATCTTAAACTATTCGAGACAGGAAGATCTTGAACCCCTTCGTGAATTAGTCTTAGAAGTTTTCGCAAAGGAGAAATTTTGCGCTAGATTCTCTAAGTGCGAACCTCGACTTCAAGAAATGCATTTTTCTTGGTATGTGAACGAGGGACATTCAAGCAAAACCATGAAAATGGTGGAGAACATTTAGACACCCATGGAGAATGAAAAATTTCTTGATTTGTTGGCATTTACCAACAATGCATGGGAAATTTTCAGAATTTAGGCATCGCTGATAGTGATTTACTAGCAAGTTAAAGCAATAGATAACATCACAGTTTAATAAAACAGGAGTGATCTCATACACACGATTCACCTCTTCCTAATGGGAAAACAACTAACTGCATCGCGTGATAAGACGAATCACATATCGATTTTTTGTTAAGAAAAAAGGACATTGACATTGCGTTTAGTCATAGTAGAAGAAGAGAACAACGCTACATATAGTTTGAAAAGTTTAGAACCATAGTGTTATACACTTGAGATTTAGGGACATTGTGGAATGTCTCATTATCGTCGACCACAAGGGTCTCCGATATAGCTCGGAGTAGGAAATACTCAATTCGCATCAGAATAGAAAAAAGGAAAGTCATCCCCTGAATATGAATGGTAAATTCATTATCATCCTGAATAAAACCGATATAGTACCTAACGCATTAAGCAGTTAGGGAAATAGTCAAAAACCATCAAAGGACATGCGTTAAAAATATTAGTCCTAAAAGATGAATGCACCGAAGGAACAACAAAGGGTACTAAGAATGGATTCTTGGTGGAGAAGAATCAAAATGGGAAACTAAGTAATGAAGTTCTCTAACTCAAGATCATGACATAGATTCATGACACAAGCATCATAGAAAAATCAAGTTCGGATATAGCTCGAGTCTAAGTACTCTGTACATGTAGGAACAGATGAAATGTACAAAGGACTTTAAGGAATTCTACTAAGTATAAAGAAAGGAATTTCTTTATACATCGAGATTTGCATAACCGGTGCTGAAAGCACATCAAAACATCATAAAACCATGTAGGTTATTATGAATCCACTTGACGAGAAATCAGTACACTGTTGTCTTACATGGAAGATTTCAAAACTAGGAGAGTCGACTAAACTGTATGTCAAAGTATTAGCTAGACCTAAAGTACATGATCATTATCCCTGATAATGATAGACATCTTACTTCCAAGAGATGGAAGAAAGTCATAAGAACACGCTTGTGAGTGAACATCTCTAAATACTCTCTGACCCGCGGTCAAAGAGGAAGAACGATTCAAACCAATGAGCATAAACGTAGAACTTATGAGATTGATCTTAACAGGAGTTAGGATGCTCGGCTACCACTAAATTGAATATCATGCAATAGCGAGTTGCACGCTATTCAAAGTTATATTGACGAAAACGTCAATCCACGCATAATTGGCTAAGTTAGGAATATCCAACTTAACATTTCAGAAATCATTTAAGAGATGATTAATGAAACTCCTGGAGTAGGATACATAGTTTAAGGTAGTCGAGGAGATCATGCTGACTACTATAAGGAAACCTCTGTAACTTCATGATGATAACGAGGTTCTATCATAAGATATCATCAAAGAGAGTATAGTCTTTTTAGAGAGAATGATAAACTCGCTATGCGTTGAAACAATTAAGATTCTAGATAGAATCGGTTCTGTGGATTATAAACTCAAGTTTCCTCAGGAAACTCGGCAGCTTGCTTAACCTAATTTGTGCATTGTGCAAGGAACGATTGTCTAAAGACTCATTACCTATACTACCAAAGGAAATTCACTTCGATTACTAGTTTCACATTGACAAAGAAGTCAATAATAGTTCTTGAGAAAAGACATTAAGGAAATTAATGTAAGAGAAATGTGAACTTCAGAAGTAAGAGCTCAAACCCTTGGAATTCCAATATGGAGACGACATACTATTAAAAGTCTCGCTTTGAAAAGGGGTCGTTAGATTTGGGAAACAAGGTAAACTCAATCCCCGATACATCGGGCCTTTTGAATAGGTCATGTGGCTTACCGACTTAAGCGACCCCAACAACTCAGGGGTGTTCACGACACATTCCATGTGAAGTGCTTATTAGATGAAACTCTTGTTATACCACTTGAGGAGATACAAATCAATGACAAACTCCACTTTGTGGGACAACTAGTAGAAATCATGAATCAGGAAATTAAGAAACTAAAACAAGGTCACATCCCCATAGTGAAAGTCTGAAGGAACTCTAAACGAGGACCAGAATTCACTTGTGAACAAGAGGATCAACTGACTCTCAAGTATCCCCAGTTGTTCAACAAGACGTCAACTACAAATGACACCAACTAAATTTCGGAACGAAATTCTTCTAACTAGGGGAGGATGTGACAACTGTTAATTTTACCACGTAATTATTTAAATATAATTACACGAGACCGTACATATTAGACCAAATTTAATTAATTAGGTCTAACCCGGTCCAGTAGAGACCAACCACTACACAACTACACAGGAAATACTAGAGATTTCCGAGACGCAACGAACCCCATATCGCGTTGGTGATAAACTAAAAATAATATTTAAACAATCTCGAAATATTTCTCTTATTTCTAAGAGTAGAGAATACCCACTTGGATAAAAATAAAGTCTAATCATATGACAACGAACACATACTTTATCAAAACTACTAAACTTATACTTTTTTTCATGCGACTCAAACCCCACACGAAACAACAAATTGAAACAACGACACGCGGGTATTATATCGAACATTGGAGTACCGGGTAACACCCAAGACCATCTACCTACCCTACCCCTACCCCTACCCCCTCCCTAAAGGGTGGTGATTTCCCCTTGTTTCTCAAAACACCAACATATCTTTGCTTCTTGTCTCCCCAACATGTTGGTTTTGGGAGAAAAGAATGTCTCTTCCAAATACAAAATCTAATGGGTTTTACCCACTTTTGAACACTATATATATGAATGCATGGGTTCATCTCAACCCACACCTCAAGCCACACCAACACTCACCTCACTTCTCTCCCTCGCGGCTAACCACACCCAACGACTAACCTCATCTCCTCTTTAGCTCACGGCAACCACCACCACACCATAACACCACCACCACACCATAACACCACCACCATCCACTGAAGCCACCACCTTTCCCCTCCCCTCCTCCTTCTCGGAAACCACCCGACATCACCACCACCCTCTTCCACCACCTATCCCCACTCTATCCCACCCTCCACCACCGTCGTACACTGCCACCCCCCTTTCACCTCTACCCCGAACCCACTCCGCCACCTTACAGGTTTTGGGAAGCAAGAACTAATATCCGCCAATTGTTACGGGCCTTCGTTTCTCACCTACGATCACCGAGTCTCGATTATACGAAGGGTACAGGTTATTTCGAGAGCTAACCGAGTGAGACGGGACGTCGAACGATAAAAACCGGGTCTCGCGTCACCTCCGCCACCTTTCTCTCTCGGCTATTTACGTGAGCACTTGACCTATTTCTATTATTATTAAATAGTTAGTGATATCTATTTTTTTTACAAAACACGATTCCCCGTTCGTAAATAAGTTAACTCGTAAACGACATAAAAATGATTAATATATAAAAGGGATTTTTATGTATATAATCATTATAATTATTCTTGTGAGATATAAATAATTTGATATTAACATTATTTTTATCATATTAAAAATAATAACATTTTTAAGACATTAATCTTTACATATATTCTTATATGGATTTTGGTCAAAACCCGAAAGACAACAAAGTGAAAAGATTTATTCTTAAAACTTTATTATTACAATGATTTTTGATAAATTAACATACAACAACGTCGTTTTATATTTATAAAATTTTAATAAATATCGACATATGACCAAGGTTTTACCGTAGTAAAAAAAAGAAAACATATTTGAATATATACATATATATATTACATATTTGAGAAAGAATAATATATATATATATATGCACATTGGTGTATGCATACACATATAAAAATAGTCTAAAACTATTAAATAATAAAATTATTATTTTATGGCTAGAAACCACACATTCTATTATATATATATATATATATATATATTAAACATTCATGATAAGACGTAACCCGGGAACGGAACAAAACAAGACAACATTAGACGAATAAAGGTCTATCTTATGGTATTTATTAAAATAATATAACTATTATTATGGACAACAAGTTTTATCACCAACGGCGATCGGGTCAGACCCTTGTAAACTATAAGGCAAGGGTCAAGACTTCGGGATATTGATCTTATGACCAACCCACACATTGACAACTACACAGACCTTAAGGTGTCTTAATTATTCTAGGACACAAGTAGGTCGGATTATTAGATGGACTTGCCCACAACTTGACAGCTATTCACCACAAATTGACAGTTGTTCACTGTCGGACACATCAGGTGAGTCTTCACGGCCCCACTTTTACTATGATTTAAATGAATTTTAAACATACGGGGGAGAATACATATCTCATATTTGGATACCAGTACACAAACTGATTGTTAGATGAGTACGCAACTGTCATATTAAGTCCCCGGGAATACTATAACCGTTAGCTGATTCAGACGTGGAACGCATGAATAGATCTATTTGGGTTGACACCCCCACCCCTGGTTAGTCGTGCTAACCTTGACTAGAGGTTAAAGCGGGTGCATCGCATCAATAACTCAGTCAAGTGACGGGTTCGTACACAAATGTCAAGTGTCGGTTATGGTAGCTTATGGTATCAATGCACATACATAAGTATTGTTTGATCAAGAATGCTTTACACACTCGGAAATCTTGTAGTCCAAATGAAACATATTTTTCTGCTTACTTAAACCTGTGAACTCACTAACTTTATGTTGACATTTTAGCATGTATTTCTCAGTTAACTAGAATCGTGGTACATGGACATGCACGCACGTAGAACATCTATTTGAAGTCATCTCGGTATAACCTAGGGACATCTAGGTCTTATCCGACAAACTTATTGTATGAAAAACCGTATTTTAAGTACGGTACCTTTGGCATGTAATATCTAGGAAACAATTTGTGTTTCCTTGTAACAATTTGATTATGAATGTTATTAGAAGTCATTCGATGTAATCAAAGGCTATGAACATCGTGGATCACCACGCCACGTGTTTCCGCCCTAGGTGGGGTGTGACACATGTTGTGGCATCAACGCTTAGGCCACATTTCACGAGAATGATTATCTCGACTCGTGAAGGATGAAGTGTTACCATTTCTCGATTTCAATGATTTTGGAACATGTGTCAAATTCCTTAAAGGTAAAATGACATCAGCAAATAAGAATGGTTCCACTAGGAGCGCTAATTTATTAAAACTCATTCACACTCATATTAGTGGTGTCACACGCCAACCGACGGCGGAAACGTCGGGACGGGACATGTAGACTGTTCATAAGATCATGGTTTACTGAAGTTGAAATAATTTAAATGACCAATTTCAATTCATAGTTCAAGTAATCAAATACAATATTTACAAGAATCAAAAATACATGAATATCTTTATTAAGTTTAAAACTAGGTCTTGGATCCTAAGTGAAAGCAACTTGATCAACTCACACATTCGTACCTGAAACATGATAAAAACGAGGTCAACTAAAAATAGTTGGTGAGCATACATAGGTTTTGACACCACAAGTAAAGTTCAAAATGTTTTGTGTACAATTCATATGATACATGGTTTATAAAGCATTTATCGAGAATCTAAGTTAAGCTAGGTGCACAAATCAAACCTTGTAACTGAAGGGCATAACAACACATGTTATCCTAATGTAGGACATAACAACACATGTTATCCTGATGTAGGGCATAACAACACATGTTATCCTGATGTAGGGCATCACACAAAGGTTATCCTGATGTAACGAGTTAACGATTGCACTAGTGTGTTATGTATATGTAGCCTTAACAAATAGCATTCAAGCATAAAGCACAAATAAACACATATGATCGTATTGTAGAATTGTAAGTGTGTAATTGTAAATAATGTTTGTTGAGTAATCATGTTTCACCCCAAAAATGTACGAAAGGAAAAAGGGGATATGTAAACTCACCTTGATATTGTGACTTAAACATGAACTAGATCGAGAGGACGAGTGAACCGGTTTAACGATGCCCTAAATTAAATAAGATACATTATTATAATGTAGAAATGGTTTAAGAGAAACAACAAGGGAATGATTTGGGATTTTAGGATTTAGGAACGGACGAACGAACGAGAAAATTAAAGATACGAACTTTAATGATATCAAGCTAAATAAAATGATAATATATAAATCAATTTACTTGAAATAAAGTTTTATAGATTTTATTTATAAACGAGATTTTAGGTGTCAAATATTAGCTTCAAATTTAATATAATAAATGTCTTATTAAGACAATGTTGGAACAATGTAATACTTATATGAATATCATTCGAAATAAATAAATAAATAAATTAGTTATACGAGTTTTCTGTTTATGAAAATTCTAATTAATAAGATTAATTAAAAAAAACTCTTTCAATTATTAATACCATATTAGTTTTTAAAGCATTAATAATAGGGCACTATATTAATAAAATTTACATAATTTATAATGCTACTAAAAACGTATTATTAATAACCTATTTTAGTTTATAAATATATATATATATATAACCCTCTGTTTACTAAAATTCATGAATATATTATAATTCTAAGAGAATAGGGTTCATATATTATGTGTTATGCATTTGTAATTAATCAAAAGGCTTGTAGGATACAATAAAATATATATATATGTATATATATATATATACTTTTAGCCACTAAAAGATAATAATTATAAACCTTTGAAAAGTTCCATAAAGAAATTTGTTTATTAGCCAAAACCTGATAATATTGATTATAATATAATAATGGATGTGTGAATGCTATGCAAAAACAAAAGAACCAAAAAAAATGCGTCTACCAGGGTTTGAACCCACGACCCACGTTGTGTGGGGAAGAGCTTTTACCATCAGATCAGGGCATAAGCCTTGTTAAGGAACTAGAACATAATTGTTTTATTATAAGGGTTCGATGAACCCTTCTTCCCCACACACCATCGCAACAACCCTTCAATCCATAAACCCAAATTGATTTCCTACTTACAGAGATGACGCGATTCGAGGGAAGGGAAGGTGGATACCTGAAGATGACCTCGGAGGCAAGAAAGAACCCAAACAGACCTGAGTCGTTGCGAGATCGAGGCCCGTTTCCCCTTCCTTGCGCCGATAACAAAATTGAGAGAAAAGAGTGAAATCTGAGGTCTTGATGCTTGTAATCGAACTAGTTATATAAAGGGGTGTGATTATAACGCGTTAACGGTTGGTAATTGGCGATATTAGCAGGATTTAGGAACTTGATTTGTGGGTTTTAATGTCCATAATCGAAGCACTCTAAATTTGGTCAAACGAATTGATTTCTCAGTCAATGGGGCTGATTACAGGTTCCCTGTGATCGTAATTTAGTGGCAAAAAGATTTGGGAGAAGTTGGATCCCGAAATAGCAAGGATTGATGGGGGATTTGAGCAGTTTGACTTACAAGAGTCAAAATTAGGCCTATTTCAAGTTCCAGGGTTCAATATGAGAAAAGAGGGGTTCAAGGCAAAATAGAGAGGGTTCAATGCTACAAGTGGGGGTTCAAGTTCAAATTCTTTGTTTAAAATAATCATTTAACTTACTTAGAAAATTGCTTTTATAAAACTTATATAAAAAAAATCTAATAAATATTTTATAAGGAAAAGTTTCATTTTTATAAACATACAAATTGTATAAATGGGTTGTTTAATATAATCAAATATACATATGTTTATATTTATAAATAAATGCATGTATGTATTTAAAAATATGTAAATACATAATTAAAACTCACATGTTTCATTTTGATATATATATTTATTATAACAAAGTGTATATATCTATAAATATGCATACATGTGTTATATATAGTAGAGAAATAATATGTAATACCAAGTTAAAAATTTGAGTTGATACAAGAAAAAGATATAATAATTAATGGCGACATATTGAGTCGAACAAGTATTGGCTTTAAATGGAGGGTCATTATCGTATAAAATAAATTAAAATAATACCAGAAAAACATGGATGTTACAAGTGGTCCTTATCCCGTTGCTGATATAACAGGACATACTTCATTTATCACTTTTATCGATGATTACTCTCGTTATATGTTCTTGTATCTTATTAAGGAAAAATATGAATCACTTGCGACTTTTAAAGATTATAAAACAGAAGTTGAAAAACAACTTGATCTTCAAATAAAAGTTGTGAGATCAGATAGAGGAAGTGAATATTATGGTAGACATATTGATGTGGGTCAGGCTTCTGGTCCATTTTATGAGTTTTGTAAGGGCCATGGGATCGTGAACCAGTACACCATGCCCGGTACTTCTCAGTAGAACGGTGTTGCTGAGAGAAGAAACATAATCCTAATGAACATGGTACGCAGTATGTTAGCCAACTCAAGTTTACCCTCAGTCCTCTGGACTAAATCCTTAAAAGCAGCTGTTCATATACTCAATAGAGTTCCTTCAAAATATATCCCTAAAACTCCTTATGAACTCTGGACAGAAATGAAACTGAGTCTAAAATATATGAAAGTATGGGGTTATCTTGCCGAAGCTAAACTCTATTATCACACCCCCAAATTTATTTAATTAATAAATAAATAAAGGTCGTAACGATTGGTAACATTACACAATAGCGGAAGCTGTAGTAGAGATTTCTAAAGTAATGAGTACTTTTACAATTACTAATATAAAGTAATACAATGATCTAGATCCTTCTAGATCAATGATGGACTTGAGACTTGATAATCTATGCTCCTTCGGCTACTAGGTTTTAATCCAAATAGCTAGCCTATTCCAACTAAGCCATGGCTAAGTAATACTTTAAAAACATACTTGAAAGTGTTAACACAAAGGTTGATGAGTTCAAAGGTTTAGTTGTTTTAGTGTAACGTTGTTTTCCTTGAAAGCGTTGATATTGGGTATATGGTCATATTATAAAACCGTTTTACTCCGAAAACATTTAGTGATCATAATATAAAATTGTTTCCCAAACCATACAACTGTGTTCGTGGGCTTATTATAAAATTATTCTCTGTAGAAACATTTGACAATCTCGTATTCATAAAGTGAGTTGTCTTTCCCAAACAAAAATATGGTGATAACTTAACAGTCATAAAATGAGTTAAACTTGTGATAAGCCCATTAAGTTCGTTAATCAAATCAAGTAGTGGATTCATGTGCTTTAATCAATTGGTTCTTACATATCTAAGTATATATGTTTAAACAAAGTAACCAATTCAATTGTATATAATAAACAAAGTGATTAACGAATGACTTAGCTGCCTATTTGTAAACTAGCTAGCTTTACAACGTTATGTTCATACATAAGCCCCTTTAACCAAACCTGACATAATGAAAGCTCCCCCTCCCCGCTCCTCATGAGCATGTGTTAAGACAATATGTGGTCATTTGGCCAGGTGGACCCCAGGTTAGCGCGACTAACCATGACCAGGGGTGTCAAACCCAAATAGTACTATCCATAGAATATCCGGCAATTAACGCTAATGGTTAAAAACAAAATCGTTTTGGGATGCGCATTGTTCCAGGGAGACTTTATTGAGCTCTTATAATACTTATGCAAACATAATGTTCGGTCTTATTTAATTGTTGTTATCCAAAAACAGTCGTAACATGTTTCGTGTTTTCTTAGTTGTATCAAATATTGATTTATCATGCTTTCAAAATTGTAAGTAAATACTTTGTATAAGTATCAAACCAAAATGTTCATGTTGTCAAACGTGTAAGCAAATATGTTTCATTTTTTCAAATGTTTTATGTAAGTATGTTTCTCTCCTGATGTTTATAAAACACTTAAAAAGTAAAATGGGGCAGTGAACTCACCTGGTGTCCGTTGAAATCCTAGCACAATAATTGTTCAAGAATTACTCGACTATACGAACCCTAAACACAAAGGGTATATAAATGTTAAGACTTATTGTCTTAAGTGCAAATTGTTCACCTGACATAACAAATGTCGTCAAGGATGTGTTCCTTTCAGGAAAAGATATTTTGAGTTACGATCCGTTGGTTATTAATATTTACTTCTCGACATACGTATTATGCTTACACAACTAAGTACAAATATGTACGTCATGATAGTCAAGTAGTTATATACTTTTCCAAATATATATATGTGTACTATTTTTAGGAAAATATTCCACTTTCGTCGCACCAGTGTAAATAATATAACTTATATAATTTATATTTCTTAATATTTGTTTTTAGCAAGTTTCGGGTTTAGCACGAACATATTCACATATAATTACTCATTTCGACAAAAGACACGAATTATTTGTTAAGGTTTTGACGTAAACATTTTCTAGTAAAACATACGTGAGTTTTTAATGTTTAAAGTATCATTTTCTGAAAAACGTATCTCTACACATAGGTTACAAACTTTACATCAAAATGCTCGTATCGTCTTAGTGTCTTATACTTTGTAAAGCTCATGGTCATTCGAAACGACCAAAAATATATGTTTTCAAAATCGCCACGTATCTTTTAGAACGACATTTAATGGTCTAAGTCTTATATAAATGTACGTTTTCAAATATCTAAACGTATATATCCAAACATATATATATATATATATATATATTTAATCATTTGTAGCCATAAAAATATTGTTAACAAATATATATATATATATATATATATATACAAACGACTATGTTTACGTGTTTACATATATTAGTAGATCTATATGTTCTTCATGTTTTTAGATGACCAAATCTCATAACTTTCAAGATCTAAACTTCCATCTACTCGTGCTTGTAGACATTTATTATTTAGGAACTTTTATGAACAAAACTATATATGTACACATTCATATATACCTACGACACACATATATATGCATATATTCATGTTTTTAAACTTTGGATCAAGCTTACTTTTCTTGGTAGTTTACTTTGGTTAGCAAGCTTTATGAAAACATCCCATGTTTATGGTGAACAAAGTGCATATTTGGACATGATTCAAGAAAATAACGTGAAATACAAAGATGAAATGGATGGAAATCTTTACCACTAGACAAGCTAGGGAAGATAATAACTTAGATGATGACTTATGGAGAGGAAAAGCAAGATCTTGACTCCTAGCTTGATTTCTTGAGAATAACACTTGTAGATCTTCTTGAATCACCAAATGAAGATGATTCCTTCTTGAATTATAGAGCTTGATATTTGAAATTGGTGGATGTGTGTGGGGATAGGGTGAGCCGAGAGAAAGATAGATAGGAAAGAGTGCTATCTTTGTGTTGGACAACTCTATTATGTAGTGATGAGATTAAGTGTGATCTTACCCAAATCATCATCATGAGATGGAGATGTTTGAGTGGAGTGTTAAGCAAAAGACCATGATGGTGGGGTGGTGAGTTGGTGGTGGCGTGAACCACCTCAACAAGCAAAAGGTTGAGTGGTTAAGGTGTGTAGTCATTCCATCTAGTCATTCAATCCTCATGATTTGATCTTGCATCTTAGTAGTAGATAAACTAAATAGATGAGAGGGTTCAATTGAGTGTATGTGACCGTAAAAACAAGACAAGAAGAGAAAGACGAGTTTGATTGTTGGTGTTTATATATATACACATATAATTGTGACTTCGCGTGATAATGTCTACAAGAGGTTCGTCGTGAATTCCTACGAATGTTTGCGAACTTTATGATTATTCGCTTTGCAAAATATATTGCACGTATATTTTGAATTCCTAAACGACGAAATGGTTATTTTTGAATTTATTACCAACGTTTGTATCCTGCGGGGCATTCATGTATATATATATATTAGATGGAACGGAGGTTGAGTGTTGTCATAAATAAATTTCACAATTATGCCGATGTGTTCTTTGAGTGGAGTGCACACTTCATCATAATCATGGCGATATGATTTTTGGAGGTTGCTTGCACTCTTTGTCATAATCATGACGACTATGATATTTGAGTGGAGTGTGCATCTAGACATAATCATCATTATGATGACATGACATAAGGAGTGGAGTATAAGTAAAGAAAAGATGATGATAATGATGTGGTTGGTTCAAACGCGGTATACTACCCAAAACTAATACTCCGATACATATTCTTAGTTTAGGCGCGTTAACGAACTTGAATGAAGGCGTTCAAGTTTACGTATATTTTTAGTTGTAAATGTGTTCACCCACATTTATATGCATCCTAAGAAAATAATTTACAACGATAACTTTAGAATATTTTTACGGGAATCTTTATATAACATGTATTAAAGACTTAGTCTTCGAAACATGATCATTTATTTAGAATATAATTCTAAATATTTTTCTGTTGTAATAATTAATTGCTATCGTTTGTGTTATACGAATTATACGTCTGCATGAACCGCCAATTCTTATAATTATTACGGTCTGAAACGATCGATGCATTATGTTCGCTAGACTTTTATCGATCAAGTGCATGATTTCGCGTGATTCAGGATACACGTTAACGTAAACACGTTTAAGTCGTGTACGGACGATGTTTTGGAAATGTCGGGTGTCACTTCTATAATCCTTTCTTAAAGAAACTTGACATGAAAACTGTCACTTGTTACTTCATCGGTTATCTCGATCACTCAAAGGGTTATAGATTCTACTGTCCTTCTCACGTCACTCGTATTGTAGAAACCAAGCATGCCAAATTCCTTGAGGATTTTAAGGTCAGTGGGAGCAGTGAAAATCCTTATCCATATTTAGAAGAAGTACAAGACGCGGGGGAGAGATTCGTCGCTTACTTTACCTTCGATTACTCCTCTTGTACACGACGCTGTACCGCACGTCACTGCACCACCTCCTCCTCACTCAGATCTTAATGTTACTCCTTTTATACCAGAGAATGAATGCACATCAAACGACCGACATAAAGACAATGTTGAACCCGATAATCAACTCAGGAGGTCGTCTAGGTCCAAAAGGCCTACTAACTTTGATGATTATGTTACCTACCTGACTGAAGCTTAAATGGATGCCGGAAAGTTTAGTGATCCTACTTCTTATCATAAAGCCATTAGCAGTGATCAGTCTTCTAAATGAAACAAAGCTACAATTGACGAGCTTGACACCATGAAGAAAAATGATGTTTGGGATTTAGTTGAATTACCCAACGGTGCTAAACCCGTAGGATGTAAATAGGTCTTCAAAACTAAACTAGATCCGAATGGAAACATTGAACGCTATAAAGCGAGATTGGTTGCAAAGGGTTTCACTCAGAAAGAAGGAATCGACTATCAAGAGACCTTTTCTCCTGTTTCTTGAAAGGATTCATTAAGGATCGTGATGGCCCTAGTAGCTCACTTCAATCTTGAGCTACATCAGATGGACGTCAAAACCGCTTTCCTCAACTGCGACTTGAATGAAGACGTGTTCATGAAACAGCCTGAAGGCTTTAAACCTGAAGGTCAAGAACATCTAGTCTGTAAGTTGAAGAAATCCATATACGGGTTGAAGCAGGCATCACGTCAATGGTACCTAAAGTTTAATGAAGTCATGAAGAAACAAGGTTTCCTTAAGAACCAAGTGGATCAATGCACCTACCTCAAGATGAGTGGAAGAAACTTTACTATACTTGTTCTTTACGTAGATGATGTTCTATTGGGAAGTAATAGTTTAGATATGTAGCATGAGTCGAAGCGTTTACTCTCGCATAATTTCGACATCAGTAGTTGGGAGTCTTATGTATGATCAAGTCTGTACTCGTCCAGATATCGCTTATATTGCTGGAATGCTTAGCCGTTGTCAGACTAATCCTGGTCTTGATCACTAGAAAGCAGCTAAGAAAGTACTTCGATATCTGCAAGGGACGAAAGACTATAAACTGACTTATAGAAGAAGTGATAATTTAGAAATGGTTGGTTATTCTGATTCTGACTTTGCTAAGTGCAAAGATGACAAAAAAATCCACTTCGGGGTACATCTTCATGTTAGCCAGCGAACCTATCTCATGGAAGAGTCATAAGCAACAGTTGACCACAACATCCACTATGATGGCAGAATACATAGCCGTGTATAACGCGACCTGTCATGGAATGTTGCTAAAGAATCTGATCACTGGACTCAAAATAGTTAATTCCATTTCTAGACCATTGAAGCTTTGTTATGATAACTCAGCTGTCGCTAGTTTCTCAAACAGTAACAGTTCGACTGGAGCTGGATTATATCTTGATACAAAGTACTTGTTTGTACGTGAGCGAGTTGAGGAAAATAATCTTTGTATAAGTACTAAAGTTATGCTTGCGGATCCGATGACTAAAGGTCTCCCACCTAAAGTTTTCAAAGAACATGTTTCAAAGATGGGCTTTTCTAAAGACCTTATTTAGTAGCATAATTGTACTTAATTACGTTTATTAATGAAATTTCCTCACTTATTTGAATTTGTTCGTCTCTAAATACGTTTATGCATGCCTAAAGACGTATAGACAGTAATTATACAAATCAACGTTAAATGACTTATTTGTCAATTTGACCCTAAGTTTACTTAAGTTTTAAATTGGGATTGTAGTATGATTAATGGGGGTCTTGAGTTGGATACTGATTCAATGACTGTATTTCTCTGCTATAGTTTTGGTTTAAAACTAAAATGGGTATTAAATCTGCAGACTTACTAATGCTCATAATAAATGATTACTCATCCAAGTGGGAGAATGTAAGACACGGTTTTAATATGTGGCTCTTATAATCATTTATCTAATTATTAAATGATCAAATGTAATTATTTATTTAATAACCCATGGCTAGTAATTAGTTGATAGGCCTAATTACTCTTAATGGGCCATTAATGGGTTTCTCCTTGTGTGTACATATAAATAGAGAGTTAATTAGAGGGAATAGGCTAATAGATAATTCTATCACTACTAAAGAAACCGTCCCTCTCTACAATAACCGTGAGTTCCAAAGAACTCACCTTAGCCATCCTAACCGTACACTCTAAACGGGAACCCGATCCAGAACAGAGATCATGACTTCTTTCCTATCATCGGTGAACTTAGCAGGTATGTTTTAGATTATTATTTTCCATTATGTTATTACAAGAACTGATCAACGTTTTTCGTCATGTGAGAGACATTTTCATCCTTTCAGGTTATTTTTATTCTCTGCCCTGACACGACAACACAAAATGGGTTATTTTTGAATTTGTTTGTCTCTAAATACGTTTATGCATGCCTAAAGACGTATAGACAGTAATTGTACAAATCAACGTTAAAGGACTTATTTGTTAATTTGATCCTAAGTTTACTTAAGTTTTAAATTGAGATTGTAGTATGATTAATGGGGGTCTTGAGTTAGACACTGATTCAATGACTGTATTTCTCTGCTATAGTTTTGGTTTAAAACTAAAATGGGTATTAAATTTGCAGACTTACTAATGCTCATAATAAATGATTACTCAGCCAAGTGGAAGAATGTAAGACACGGTTTTAATATGTGGCTCTTATAATCATTTATCTAATTATTAAATAATCAAATGTAATTATTTATTTAATAACACATGGCTAGCAATTAGTTGATAGGCATAATTACTCTTAATGGGCCGTTAATGGGTTTATCCTTGTGTGTACATATAAATAGAGAGTTAATTAGAGGGAATAGGCTAATCGATAATTCTATCACTACTAAAGAAATCGTCCCTCTCTCTACAATAACCGTGAGTTCCAAAGAACTCACCTTAGCCATCCTAACCGTACACCCTAAACGGGAACCCGATCCAGAACAGAGATCATGACTTCTTCCCTATCATCAGTGAACTTAGCAGGTATGTTTTAGATTATTGTTTTCCATTATGTTATTACAAGAACTAATCAACGTGAGAGTCATGTGAGAAACATTTTCATCCTTTCAGGATATTTTTATTCTCTGCCCTGACACGACAACACAACCATTGCAATATAAGGATAGTTGCAACATGCATACCAATAATTTTATAATTCAATAAGTTATGGAAAAAGGTTTCAAATTTGATTTTCTTTTATTAGTTAACTAGAATTGTGCTCACGCGCGTTGCGGCGCATTTAACCGCGGTAGAAATTAACGTTCTATAAAGCTTATAAAATAAGACCATAGAAAAATGAAATCTTTAACAAAGTTATCGTTTACGAAATAAATAAACATACTCGGAACTTTAAATAAAAAAGGCAAAACCTTTACACAAACCCACGCATTAAAACGAAATAGCTAGTAATATTCAAAAACCTTTATAAAAAAAAGCCTTTAAAAAAATTAACCGGTAAAAAATTAAGAAAACAAACAAAACCGTTTAAAAAAAATAAAGTGCTAAAAAAGTTATACCGACGTTGCCTGCAAGTGCTTGGATAACTTGTACACTATCACGCGCAATTACGTTACAATTGTGTGTGTTACCCACGTTCTGCAGCGGGTTCAGAATGTAGATAAAAATAAGCAAGATACAACGGTATATTAATACTCTTCCCGCGAAAAAATGTATGCCAAAACAGTGGAAACGTCGATAAAAAAAAGTAAAAAACAAAGAAAAAATAAAAAAATCTACAAAAAAGAGCAAAAAATAATACATATAAAAACTAAATTCTTTAAACTTCAAGGGTTGTATGGTAACTTTTTAAAAGTTCAAGAGTTATAATTAAATTGGTTAAAAAAAGGTGAAAAAAAGCTAACTAAAGTGTAAATTTTTAGAAGAAGACAAAATTGATTATTAGATGCACCATTGCAGGGGTTGGACCAGTTGATGGCTAGTGATAGAGGAAAATTATTCAGGAACACCAAGATTGAAGAAGATCATGATTTCAAGTCCCACTTCCAAATAAATAAAGAAATCTGTCTTTAAAAAAAAGATACACCATTGCAATGTTGTACAAGAAGTTCATTTGGCCTTTTGTAATTACTTAAATATAATTTCATTTTATTATCCTTAGATTTTTTAGTTCGTTGGTTTTATTTTCACTTATTATCTTATTATATCACAATTTTATCAGTTTTTGATCGATGTAAAACGCGTGTTGGTATCAGTATTCTTTATTTTTGACGTAACGAACCGAACCGATACCCATCAAATTCCCATCGCGCAGTGCGAGGGGAGTTCCACTAGTTTAGTATATCAACAAACCCGTTGAATACCTATGTGACACAAACTAACAATGTTTTATTAATTTATAATAACAATACAGAATAATACAACTTGTAAGAGCATTCTCATCAGCTTTACTATATCCATCCTTATTTTCAAAATTTAAGGAAAATACAAAAAAAATCTTTCTTTTTAGAGCATTTACAGTAGGTTGTGTATATGTTTGTAAGTGTGTTCTCATATTTTAGGAAGTGGTTGTTAGTGGAGGTGAGACAAAAATGTTACTGTTTATCTGTATATTTGTGAAAATACTGTTCACCTCTATCAATTTTTTAATATTTTTTTAAAGTGATTGTGAGTGAAGGAGAAATAAAAGGTAATGATAAAGGTATAAAAGATATTATTTAATTAAAAAAAAATATAATGATTTTCTATGTAATTATAAAGATTGAATAAGAAAGCCAGAGATAATACTGTTACTCCAAACATGAGAATCCCTGTACTCATACCTTATTTCTAAAATTCGCTAAAAAGCTACAGTAGTCCCCTATATTGACCTTCCCAGTGTTCATCCCCCAAAACCAACTGCTTCTTCGGCTTCCCCCCTCCTCTCTCTCTCCATTCCCTCGCAAAGAAGCACTTGTGATGTCTCCTTCTCCCTCTGGTTCGTAGAATCGCAACAGGGAAAGAATCACTTGTGATGTCTCCTTCTCCCCCTGATTTGTAGAATCTCCTTCTTGACTGATTTCATGTTTTTTTTCTAAATTGAATCGTGATTTTCTTGGACATTTATTGATTATTTGGTGTTTCAGTTTGAGATTTTTGTACGAGTTCAGCGAAATGGAAAACCCTAATTTTGGTTGTAGTATGTGTCAAGATTTCGTGAACTAAATTGATGTGTTCATGTACTTTGAAAGAAGTCGTTATGGAAGAATCTAATTGCTTAAAACTCGTTATTGTTTTGATCAAGAGTTTAGTTATTCTCATTCTGTATTTCTTTTTACATATCTTGACATTATGTTTGAATTAAAACTCTTAATGGTTCTCATTCTGTTTTTCTTTTTACATATCTTGACATTATATAGGATCTGATGCAACTGATTTGAGTGGAGGAGATGTCCCTTAGCATCTAATATTGGTGGTTTGCCTAATTTGATTGAATTTATGACTTGTTTCATCAGCAAAAAGGCTTTCTTTTTACTGCATTTGCATCATAATATATATATTCACAAGAGAACATCATATCTTATGGTATGGCCTGCATACTTGTGCCCTGCAGAGACACAGATTCATATTGCCTACTTGGATTGTTAATGACTTAATATGACATACAAAGGATTAATTTCTTAGCGATTTGGATGATTTCCTTTATGATTTTGTTACAATACAGAAATCTCTATACAAATATGGTTGTTTGAGCAGAAGAATTTAATCGCTTTGAGTGTGCTCTGTTAAGTATCTTTCTCCGATTGTGTTTCTTTTGAAGCTAGTTTTCCCATCACAAGCATTTTGATAGATGCATAGTAGATTGGCAGAAAATGGGTATGCATTTTCTATTTGAAAACCCATTTGGCTGAAAATCAAACCATTTAAAATGTGACATTCTATTTGGTAATTTCTTCCCTCTTGATTTGATTTAAAACAGTCGTTGCCCAATTGTGTGCAGGTCATGGAATATGCACAACAAGTAACTAGGGATAAGGAAGCTGATGGGAATGCTCTAAAAAAGATGCCATCTCCAATTAAATGTTACAACCACCTTTAAAGTTTGGAATTAATTCCACATTTTCATACCAAATAGTAATCATGAAAATCAATTCGTGTACTAATGCAATCTCAACAGCAATTATCAATCTACCTTCTTCTATGGCGACCCAAGGTCTTGATCAAAGAAAGGAAAACATTAATGATATCGAGATAGAGAGCGACGGCAGCCCAGATGTACTGGTCATATGTGTATCTTTTGATGAGGTTATCTGTGTCGTATACAATGTAGCCACATAAGATTATAGCATAAAGACCCGAATATATCATCTTCGAAATCTTTCCAATAGGAAAGAATATCTGCAGCAACATTAAATAACAATTAAGTTTACGTTGGCTATTTTAGTGTAATTGGATTGACTTTGTTGACCAAAGTAAATCATAATATACATCAAACAAGTTAGGAGGTCGGAGTAAACACTTGTTTGAGTTTATTATGATTTTAAGTATTTAGGAACCTAATTGGTATTTAGGGGCGAAGCCTCTAAGCAATGGAGGTTCTAAGGTTGCAACGCCCCCTTGGCGGGGGTCCGGGGGTAGCGCCCCTTGAAACGGGGTGGAAGGGGCAGAGCCTTGTTTCAATCTGAAAGTGTTAATCACGACTCTCAAAATATCTAGATAACTATACCCGAATACCACAGTTTAGAACCCAACCGACAAACATGAAAAGTAAGGGGAGGTTAATTCAGACCTGAATGAAGGAGAAGATGATAAGCACTATAAGAGCACTCCACAAGAAATCACGCAAGAAATAGAAGTCGTAACCTCTTTTTGCGGCCCAAAATGTGAATAAAGTGAGGCTCACAACCACCACTGCGGTTAGTATAACAGCTTCCAAAATCACCTCTCCTGCACATATTTATATGATTCAGCTAGTAATTTGTTTCTAAATTACTTGAATTAAAACGTCAATATTAGGTTACAACTTGTTTATAAATTGTTACAAGCATATAAATTTTTAAACGCACTTCTTAGATCATGACAAACAAATTAAATTTGTTGGTTGCTGCTTATGCAATTTCTCTCTCTTTAACGACTTTTTTTTTAGAAATGGGCCTCATTCAACCGCTTGTTTCACACGGGGGCTAGTCCAAACTAGGTGTCATAAATTGTCAGTTGTAAAAGCTGTGCGGACTGTTGGCCTCGCCATTGGCAATTGCGAGGAAGTGGAGAGCTTTAATTTAAACTGCGTTAATTTTAATCTTTTACTTTTGCAGGAGACATGGCATAGCAATGAGCTCTCCACTTCCTCGTCATTGCAATTGGCGAGGCCAACAATCCGGTACATCCAAACAACTTTTGCAGCTGACAAATTTAAACACACCTAGGTTGGGGGAGCCATCGTCACTGGTAGTGGTGATGGAACCCCATGTGAAACACTTTAGCAAATTAGCCCCCAGGCACTTGAATGAGACCTCTTTCTAAAAAAAATTCAAAATATACCTGACCATGGAAAAACGATAAAAAATTTCCTTGTTCAATCCTAGGTTGCAAGTAGTTTTATAAAAAGAAATTGTAACTTTTGAAAAAGAAATGTAACTTTTAAACTCGCCAGAACGGCCGCTGGAACACTCGTAGGCGTTTTCACCGGCAAAAAGGAAATTTGGCTGGCGTTTTCGCCGTTGTAGTCCACGTGTAGCATGGAGTAAGCCACGTTTATTTGAACATTTTGTGAGAGTGGAAAGTTTGTGAAAAAGTTGGTGAAGAATGTTCATTGGAAACATATAAACTCATTGTTGAGCTAAATTAGCCTTGTTCACCATTGGCCCAAAACAACAACTGATTGAAGCACGGGGGAATTAACGGCATTTAACACCGTTTAGTAGTTATAGCTGTTATGGAAGTTATAGTTATCTTTCCGTTTGTTAGTTATTTATTGTTAGTATAACTACCCTACTTGTATTGTAAATTCAATTTACCCTCGGTAAACGCACATGACAAACCAATAGCAAAAGCAAGGGCGATGGTGAAGACCCCAAGCAACACATAGTTTACAGGATGACTCTGATAATAGCGTGACAACGGCCAAAGAGCTACACAACACAACACACAATCACTCCAAACTTATTAAAAACAATAATTAAGTAAACAAAAGAGTTGACTTTGAACATACTGATGAATGGAGTCAATATGATAAGAATATAACAAGCGGTTGCGCCTGCGGTAGTTGTCAGGAAAGTAACAATCGGATGATAAAAGACGACGAGGAGGAGTAACTGTATGGCGACGATCGCGTTTATCTTGCGAATAAACGACCATCGGAGATCTGGCGACTCTGTCATCGTCGGATACAGCGGTTCACTTGTCCCCGACTCCACATCGTTTTTCAACAAGGGTTGATCCGACATTTCGAACAAATGCGTATGGAATTTTAATGATTTGATCGAATATGATTAAAGTTACTGTGTTCATAGGCATGTTTTAATTTTATTTTGGTATATAAAAAAGAACCGATGAATACCTAGGTGACAGCAAACGAAAAAAGGTTTCATGAATTACGACATCTGAATACACAATAGTACAGAATAAGACGGCTTACAGAAGAAGATGCCATCTCCAAATCTTACAACAATCATTGAAGTCTAAAATCAATTCAACATTTTCACACCAATAAATTCCCTTGGAAATACAATTTGTGTATGAACGCGTACACAAATCACGGCAGCAGTTATCAATCTATCTGTCGAGGACTCTCAATATCTCGAGCAAAGAAAGGAAAAGATTAATAACATCGAGATAGAGAGCCACAGCAGCCCAGATGTACTCGTCATATGTGTATCGTTTGATCAGATTATCAGTGTCGTACACAATGTAGCCACAAAAGATTATAGCAGAAAGACCAGCATATATCATAACTGAAATCTTTCCCATAGGAAAGAATATCTGCAGAAATAATTAAGAAAATTAATTACAAGGTTAGAACCCAAAGCATTTACTGACGGACATGTGAAGGGAAGGTTAACAGACCTGAATGAAGGAAAAGACGATAAGCACAATAAGAGCACCAAACAAGAAAGGACCCAAGAAATTGAAGTCATATCCTTGTTTTGCAGCCCAAAATGTGAATAAAGTGAGACTCACAACCACCACTGCGGTTAGTATAACCGCTTCCAAAATGACCTTTCCTGCAATAGGAACATGATTGAACAATTCGTTTCTTAATTACTTATGTTAAAAAGGCAGTGTTAGTATTCCGCTGTCAATATTTGCAAACATTGGGTCCTAATTAAATGCAAAGAATGGCAACCAGTTTGGGACATACTACCTTTAAGTACCCTTTTTGGATGCTTTGCATTTAACCCTACGATTAGTAAGTACCCTTCCGCAAAAATGGATGAGATACCGAATGGCATCTCCATAGTCCATCAACAATTCAACACCCTATCTAATGGCTACAAGAAGCAACGGTTACTTTTCTATAAAATGTTAGGTAGAAAATTTTAAAAAAACTAATAGATCATGACAAATATTATGTTAGCATAAAAAAGAAGCAAAAGGGGATATGTACAACATGTTGGCTACTGCTTATGCATAAAAGAAATACCTACAGTTTCACTACTCAATTGTTCGATCAACTCTTTACAACAACGACAAGAGACTACCGACTACGTGCTTAACGCCCAAAATACGACAAAGTGCAAACATCTTAGCGCTTAGTAGCATCTCATTATTCTAGCTTTCGCAGTTGCAACAAGATGACCGCAACCATTCGGTGTAATCCAGGCCAATGAAACTCTATGAAGATTGCATTTCCTAATTCCTATTTCTCTGTACATTAGTCAGTGTAATCCAATGGCTAAAATCCATTCTTCAATGACTACTAGAACACTATAGGCCTTAACAAATCTGATCTTCTAGCAAGTAATTTTAATTCAAATTTATGCTCCTCAAAACATATAAACTGATAAGACAAACTCAACAACTGTTTATCTTCAACTTACCGCTGGTAAACGCACATGACAAACCAACAGCAAAGGCAAGAGCGATGGTGAAGATCCCAAGCAACACATAGTTTACAGGATGACGCTGGTAATAGCACGACAACGGGCAAAGAGCTGCACGAAACAGAACACGTCATCACACAGTCACTCCAAACTTATAAATTCAACAATTAAGTAAACAAACGAGTTTGCTTTGAACATACTGATGAATGGAGTCAATATGATAAGAATATAACAAGCGAATCCGCCTCGTGTAGTTGTCAGGAAAGTGACGATCGGATGATAAGAGACGACCAAGGCACCGACAACGACGGTGAGGAGTAACTGTATGGCGACGATCGAGTATATCTTGCGGATAAATGACCACCGGAGATCCGGCGACTCCGTCATCGTCGGATACAGCGGTTCACTTGTCCCCGACTCCACGTCATTTTTCGAGAAGGTTCGATTCCACATCTTGAACAAATGCGTATGAAATTTCAACGATTTGATCGGAAACGAGAAAGAAAATTAGGAAATTAGGGTTTCGAAAGACGAGAAGACGAGTGGTAATGAGAAACCCACCCCGTTTTGGGGATGACTCTGGATGTTTCTCGGCTGCCTATTCGCCGCCTTGAAAATTAATTCAGTTATAAATGTAGCATGCTTTCTTTATTTCTTTTAGAGTTAAAGTGTTTTTTTCATATTGTTAAAAATTGTCATTTTAAATTTTGTCATTTGAATTCAAAGGTTTCAAAAAATTTATTATTTTAATTCATTTGACTACACCTAATTAACATCATTAACATTTTTCATTAAAACTTTCCCACTTGTGAGGTATTTTAGTCAAAACAATTACAAAATAAAGAACCAACCCCACATAAGGGTTTTATATGTTCAATCTCTTTAGGTAATTACAAAAAACGAATTTCTAACCCCAAAATCAATCTCTTTCGTCCTCATAATCAACAAAAGTCGTAATCGCAATCACAATTTCTTTAAGATCGAAATATTATATGTATTATATGTTTAATCTCTTTAGGTATTTTTTTTATATTTTTTTTAAGATCGAGAGACAATGAGGCAGATTCAAAATATTATATGTATTATTTTTTGTTTTTTAATTCTTTTATATATTATTTATTATTATGATTGTTATTAATAAACTTATTTTAAACAAGCTAAACGAGCGAGCGACGATCGATCCAACGAGCCAGTTATCGAGCCAGCCACAAGCCGAGCCTACGAGTTTTTTGAACAGCCCTAGTCCCCATATGACTTGCTAAAGAGATTGAACACACAAAACCCTTCACGTGGGGCTGGTTCTTTATTTTGTAATTATTTTGACTAAAATACCCCTCAAGTTAGGAACGTTTAACGGAAAATTTTAACGGTGTTAATTAAGTGTAGTCAAATGGATTCAAATGACAATTTTTATAAAACATTTGGATTCAATTGGTAAGATTTAAACTTTTGGATTCAAATGACATTTTTTAGCAAACCACAGGGATGAAAAAAGCAATTAACTCTTTCTTTTAATACAAATAAATAAATATACTCGTTTAAATATCAGTATAAATAATATACTTCAACTTTTGATAAATATCAGTATAAATAATATACTTCAACTTTGTGTTTATATGACTCGATGTGACACCACAACTGATTACATATCGTCTAAATGATGTCCAAATTGTATTATTTTACAAACATGATAATTGGTGATGATCTAATAATGTTTGGTACGGGACAAAAACAGGTTGGACACTGATGAGATGTGAACAAAATAAGATAATATAATTCTATTTTACATAATTCTCATAGTAGCAAGTTTAACATTTTTGTAAAGGAGAAAAAAAAAGACTCAAAAAGTAGTAATCAAAAGGTTGGTTAATAATAACGGGCAAATACATATATCTTTCTAAAAACTTTATTAATTACATATATACCTAACTCAAAATTTTATATACGTATATCCCCTTCGTTAATTACATATATACACAATTGGATGATGGAATCGATCAGAAGCGACGCTGGATGTTGGAATCAATCGGAAGCGGGAATCAAAAGATTAGGGTTGGGATCGATAGAATAAGAATAGTCTTATTTCTTGTAAGGTTAAAAGGCTAATTTTATAAAAGAGGGGATATATGTAATTTAAGTTTTGAATTGGGTATATATGTAATTAGGGTTGAAAATAGGGGGATATATGTAATTTTACCTAATAATAATAACATTAAATCTGAGAATATAAGATAAAATTAAAAAGTAAGTAAATAATTATCATTTATATGATTTTTACTGAGGGGGGTTGGAATAACTTAATCATAAAAAACTGATAACGTACTATTAACAATGAATATTTAATTTAGTTTTATTTTATTCTTTTAAATTTTGAAATCATGTACGTTTAGAGTGACGCGTTGAGGCAGGAATCTTAGAATTTGTAAGACTCGGTTTTGACGACCTACATTGGTATTCATTCCTGTAAAAAAATTAACTTTCACTGAAAAGATTTAAAATACAAAAAAATCTATAATCTTAACAATATGAAAGAAAATCAAGCAACATTCCACTCAATTCAGAAATTGACAATTGATTATTAAAATATAATAATATTTATCAAATATTAACTTTTTTTTTAAGGTTCAATACTAACTAATAACTTTTTTTTGATCTTAGGAGTTTATATGGATGATTTGTTAATAACATGAAGTGAACCTCAAGAGATTGAAGAGTTTAAAGTGCAAATGAAGCAAAAGTTGGTTTAGTGGGATACTCTGACAACAATCATTTGACTGACACTGATGATGGAAGAAGTACCTCTGGAAATGTATTTTACTATAATGGTTCATTGATTTTTTGGCAATCCCAGAAGCAACAAACATTTGCTTTATCAAGTTGTGAGGAAGAATTTATGGCTGCAACTTAGGCAGCTTACCAAGCAATTTAGCTACATGGGTTATTGGAAGAAATCATTGGATTAAAGCAGAAAATAGTTACATTGTTTGTGGACAATAAATCTGCAATTGCACTTATGAAAAAAATAGTTTTTTTATGGGAGATCAAAACATATAAACACAAAGTATCATTATATAAGAGAGTGCACAGAAAGAAATCAAATTCTAGTTGATTGTGTGTGGAGATATGCAATGTGCAGATGTGCTAACTAAAGCCTTGCCTATAATGAAATTTAATGAAATGAAGTTTTTGTTAGGTGTTGAAGACTTGAATAAAGAGATTTGGAATTAAGGGGGAGTATGTTAGGTAGATTTTTTAATTCCAAATAGTTCAGGGTAGTTTTTGCAATTTCTGTATTCTTCTCATCTGTATAAATACAGATGCAATCTTTGTAATTCAGCAGCTATTTTCTTTTTAATAAAATTCCCATTTATTTCTCATTTTTTTGTTAATTTTTGTTAGTCAATTTCTATTTGGGTGTGTGGAACATGTAAAAGTAACCCATCCTAGTTTGAAGAAGCTGGACGATAGGAGTGTTCCTATGGTCTATTTGGGCAAGGGCGGAGCTTTGAAGGGGCCCGGGAGGGCCCCGGCCCCTGCCGTTTTTTCGGTTCGTAGTGTTAATTTTTCCGTTTTCGTCCGAAATTTTTTTTACGTATAGAGCCGGCCCCTGCTTATTTTTTTCGGCCCCCCCTTGTTAGATTTTCAAGCTCCGCCACTGTATTTGGGGGCTGAGGCTGGTACAAAGGGTCACAGAATGTTTGATGTGAGTAAAGGAAGGATAGTAGTGAGTAGAGGTGTTCACTTTGTTGAAGGCAGAAAATGGGACTGGTCATAGTACTTGGGTAAAGTCAAAGACGATAGCTCAAGTAGGGTAGAATTTTATGTTCACAATGATCAGGTTCCACAGGATATTGGTAAACAAGGTTCAACTGAAGATGATAGAGAGAATAACGATTATGGTGTTAGTCAACATGACAATGCTAATCAGCAGATGCAAGATTCCTCTAATCAACATGAATAATAGCAATCCAGTCTAAGAAGGTCTAGTAGAATTCCAGTCTTACCATCAAAACTTAACGATTTTGTGTTGGATGGTAGGGTAAGATATGGTGCTGATAGACAAGAAGAGGATGAAAGAATTGAACTTCTTCTTGCTCAAGAAGGTGAGCCTATGATCTATCAAGAAGCTGTGAAGGAAAAGGAGTGGAGGTTAGCAATCGATGAGGAAATTCAGGCTATTGAAAAGAATAAAACCTGGGTTTTAACTCCACCACCACTGAAATGTAATCCAATAGGATTAAATTGGGTCTTTAAGTTGAAAAGGGATGTAATGGGTAAAGTGACAAAGCATTAAGCAAGGATGGTTGCAAAAGGGTATGTCCAATAGTTGGGAATTGACTTTGAAGAGGCATTTGCACCTGTAGCTAGAATAGAAACTATAAGGCTAATTCTTGTTTTATCTGCTAAGATGGGTTGGAAGGTGTTCCATCTGGATGTAAAAGCTGCATTTCTTCTTGGAGAATTATGAGAGAATGTATATGTAAAACAGCCAGAAGGATACGTAATGAAAGGAGCAGAAAGTCAAGTGTATAAGTTGCCAAAGGCTCTTTATGGTCTTAGACAAGCACCAAGGGCTTAGAACCTTAGGCTATATGAAGTCTTGAAGGAGTTGGGTTTCAAGAGGTATCAAAGAGAACAAGCAGTATATGATAAGACAAAGGTCGGTTCTTATTTGATCTTAGGAGTTTATATGGATGATTTGTTAATAACATGAAGTGAACCTCAAGAGATTGAAGAGTTTAAAGTGCAAATGAAGCAAAAGTTGGTTTAGTGGGATACTGTGACAACAATTATTTGACTGACACTGATGATGGAAGAAGTACCTCTAGAAATGTATTTTACTATAATGGTTCATTGATTTTTTGGCAATCACAGAAGCAACAAACATTTGCTTTATCAAGTTGTGAGGAAGAATTTATGGCTGCAACTTGGGCAGCTTACCAAGCAATTTAGCTACATGGATTATTGGAAGAAATCACTGGATTAAAGCAGAAAATAGTTACATTGTTTGTGGACAATAAATCTGCAATTGCACTTATGAAAAATCCAGTTTTTTTTATGAGAGATCAAAACATATAAACACAAAGTATCATTATATAAGAGAGTGTATAGAAAGAAATCAAATTCTAGTTGATTTTGTGTGTGGAGATATGCAATGTGCAGATGTGATAACTAAAGCCTTGCCCATAATGAAGTTTAATGAAATGAAGTTTTTGTTACATGTTGAAGACTTGAATAAAGAGATTTGGAATTAAGGGGGAGTATGTTAAGTAGATTTTTTAATTCCAAATAGTTCAGGATAGTTTTTGCAATTTATGTATTCTTCTCATCTGTATAAATACAGATGCAATCTTTGTAATTCAGCAGCTATTTTCTTTTTAATAAAATTCCTATTTATTTCTCATTTTTTTTTGTTAATTTCTGTTAGTTAATTTCTGTTAATCTTGATTGCATTCTTGGTGCCTGATTATCAAAGTAAAGATGAGATTTTAGTTTGATGCTTTCAATTGGTAGGCCTTTGAAGTGCTTGCTTGATTAGTCTTCTATGTTATGTCCATCAGGACCATCACCAATGTTTTTTGTAAAATTTTACGTTAGTTTATGGTAGAGTAGAGTTCAAAATCTTTTGGACATAGAGAAGGCATCCTTATAATGATATCGTCACTGGCTTTTTCCGATTATAGGGATAAAATCATGAAAAAATAACCAAATTTTAATATTGTTTCAATAAGCCACTCATTTTTTTTAATTATAAAAACACTCAAGTTTTATTTATTGTTCCATTATTGTGAAAATAAATATTCAATTTGTTTAAATTTAAGCGAAACTAGAAATTAATTTATCGTATATAAACAGGTTCAATTGTTCAATTTTTCAATTTCTTCCAACTGATATAATTTATCGTATATACATAGGTTCAATTGTTCAAATAGGCAGTTGGGTCTTTTTTTTTAATCTTCAGTTCCTCACTTGAAACTCGGTTGACGTCATCCCTCCAAGGGTTTCATTCAAGATGTGAAGGTGTTTGTGCGTAAGTCATGATTGTGTGATGGATGTTCGTTCCTTGTTAGAAATTAAGTTATTTTAACTGTCACAATCCGACCAGGGGGCTAGGCGTGATGATCGAATACCAAAACAAAATACAGCGGAAATAACGTGACATATAATTTATAAATGTCATTGGTCCAGCAAAGTCAAAATATACATTTTCAATGGTTCATATCATCTATACACTAACTAAAAATAAAATAATTGATTCTATCCTCTCATCAAAGTTTTTTCGTGTGGAATCTATGGCTCGGCATAAGTCTTCTAAAGGATTCATCTATCTTCAAGCAAGCTCGTGTCTAGGTTGCTAATTTCCAATCTCGAGAATGGTACCTGAATACATGCTTAAAAATATTGTGTCAACTAAAAAGTTGGTGAGTTCACGAGTTTAAATAATAGAGAATTTATATTAAGTATCCAAATATGTATGGTGCAAATTAAACAAGTTCACAATCAACCCTGTGCCCACAACCTGTGGACATCTAGAAATAATAATGTTCCCCTAACCCATACCCCTTATTGTTATGGGTCTAACTACTCATGTCTGTCAACATAAGTTCAAAACTATTAAACGAATATATGTCACAAGATATTTATTATCATCATATGATTATCATTCCATGGGAGGTTGTCCCGGTTACGTCAGGCCCATGGTGTGTGGGGGTTTCACCAGACAGTACTATCCATATATTCGCTGGCTCCAAAGGAGTTAATGATTGTGTGCTAAAATTCGGGGATTCGTTATGGCAGCTAAAAATGGCCTTATTTAATTAATACACCAAGTATGTGAACAAAATAGAAGCATGTAATCACCCCAAAAGTTTTAAGTAAAAGAGGGGAAAAAGCACATGAACTCATATGGTAATCTTGTATATGCCAAATAATATGCTAAAGTTGCGAGCTTGCTATCGTGTGTAGTTGTCAAAACAAATCCTAATTATAATGGTGACATTAGTATATTGTACTAGAGTAATGTCATGAACCGTGTGGTTGAGCTCGACCGATTCGTAAAGGTGTTGGGTCGTTTTGGTAAAAGTCTCGGGTTGTAATCTCTAATTATTATTCTAATAGTTATACTATAAAAGTGTTGGTTTGACTTAGTATTCTTGAATAGTATTATGACCTGTGTATATGTCCTATTATAAGTAGTAAAATAATGTTTCGACCCGCATCCAAGTAATAATAAGTATTATAATAATGGTTCGACTCAAATAAAGTAACACTAAATATTATTTACACGACGTATATGTGTATAAAAATATTATATATTTGAGTAGTTATATTTGTTTTGAAAATGATAATCAAAGTATATAGTTATGTATATAAGTATGAAAGATTTTGCAATATATATGTAGGTTATATATCGTATGTATTAAGCCTAGTTATAGAGATTGGTTTACAAGTATTGGTAAAAATGCCTAAACTTGTATTTACAGGACACCACATAAAAATATATTTGTATTGAAAGTAAATATTTAAAGTTTATAAAATGTTTGTTATACATAAGATATATATAAAGTATTATATCAAATATCATTTTCATTAGCTAATAATATGGTTAAGTAAGCATGTATGTATATGTAAGTGGAATAAGGTTATACATGTTTAAATACGTGTTGGGTAGTATTAACTATAAACATAAGTATAACAATTTTACTATTTAATAAAAAAAAAGTAAATTTTGTATAATAATAATAGTAAGTAATAAAAATAACGATATCACTTAAGATATATAGTTTGTGTAAACAAATAATAGTACTAATATTAATGAAAATGTTTGTAACGTTGATAATATTAGTGTAAAATATAATATAAGTTTTAGTAGTTGAAAATAATAATAATAATAATGCTAATTACCTTAATAATGGTAAGGGTATATATTTACATAAAGTTAATAGTTATAATATTATGTTAAAAATAATATTATCGATAATAATTATAATAATAACTAATAAAAGTAATGATAATAACTATATATCTTTAATAATTATAAAAATAATAATAGTAATATCAATAATAGCGTTATCCATAAATGTAACGTTTTATGTAAAGAAAATATCGATTTATAAAGTTTCACTATAAGTACATTTTTAGTAATAATAATACTAATAACGAGCATAACATTTTTAATAACAACTTTTATAAGAGTATTACTTAGTTTTAAATAAGTATTTATAATATTTAGTCTTAATAAAAATAACAATATAACTCATTTAATAAAAATAAAAACTTATATCATATAAATTTTAGACTAGTTATCAATATGCATGCTAAGGAGAAAAGAAATTATAATGATAATAAGAATATGTATTTAAAATACTAAAATCTATAAATATGAGTGTATAAATCTAAAGGCCATATGCTTATAACTTTGATGTATCGTATAAATACTCGACTTTAACTTGTACTTATTATTATTTTGGTTGATAAATAGTTTTTACAATTCTAACTTCAAATTAGTATAATTTACAATTATACATTTGTGTGTATATATAGGTTTTATATTTTTAAATAAAGCGTGATACCTTTATAACTACAGCTATATACATATGTTTATATACTCGATTTTTATAGACTTTGGTTTCTAAATAATTATATAAGTGTATTAATATAGATCTTATATTTTATTTTGTTAGGACGGAGACCCGGTTATTACAATTACACAAACAAGGTTAGGTTTACATTTAAGTCACGAGGGGTCGAGATCGAGTCGGTTTAGCTCAAATAACTATTACACACGTTTACATAGAAAACGAATACAATTTACAAAATAAATACAAAAACTTGGCATGCGTTTATACCTCACTACTCGTATGCGAACCCGATTGCTTAACAACTCGTTTAGAGAACCCGCTCGTTATTTCTGCCGTTGAACGTCTTTGACTGTGGTTGACCAAAACAGGGACTGTCGGAACGATCCTAACAATCCCGCATATCCGAGTGAGTCTTTACCATAACCTGTCAAAATCCATATGAACACTTGGGAAATGAAACCCGGCCATCTCAACGACTCGTTTAACCGGGAATCTTAACGGAACTTTAACAAAAACCAGAAAGGAACTTACCGGAAAGACGGGCTTTGCCGGAAAGTCGGGTTGAAAACCCTAATCGTCGGAACCTGCCGCTGCTAAAACCACCGGATGTCCCTGCTCTATCGTCGTCGGTGCCGTCTGGCCATCGCCGCCGCTGCTAGGGGCGGAACCCTAGCAGCCGTCTTCACCAGAAAAACGGGTTACAGCCCGCGGTCGACATTCCTCTCCTAGGTTCGTCGTCTTCTCTCGTGTTATATCCGCCCGACGCCGCCGTCGCTAGGCCGGACGGGTGGCCGTCTCCTCTCCCTCTTCACTCTCTCTCTCTCTCTCTCTCTCTCTCTCTCTCTCTTTCTAGCCGTTTCTCTCTCTCTCTCTCTAGGATTTGGTGTGGGTTAGGGTTTATGGGGTAGAGACATGAAGAGGAGTACGAAGAGGACCAGATGAAGATGAAGGTGGCTGGTGGTGGCGCTGCAGTTGGGGGTGGCCGGAGCAGGAGGCTCCTCCACCTCTCTCTCTCTTTCTCGTAACTATTTCTAGCTCTTCAGAGCATTTGAAACAAAAAAAAAATGGAGGTGGAGTATACAATGACAAAGGGAATAAGATTGTTTTTGAGTTTTGAGAAGGGTTGATGGGGATTTCTTGGGTGTTGTATAATTTTGTACAGATTTATATATTTAAAAAGATTTTATGAGATATCTAAATATATTAAAAGTCAGACACGGATCTTCTATGATTTCAATAATAATTAAATAATTAATATAAATCTTGTAGGATGAGTAGTCAATTCACAGTGTAATCTGCACTGCTTACTAGCATACCACATGCTTGCTCGGGTTTCAGTCTCGTTGATTATATCCGAATTTTATTCTATAACTCTTATAATAGTACGGCGCGGTAATAATATAATTTAAATAATTATTTCTTAAAATTATTGTTCCAACTGCTGTCTATGCCGATACATGTTGACACCGCGCGTGCCACACGCGTTTGCTCAGACTAACGATTCGCTTCAATAATTTCTATTATTTATTAATACTAATATTATTAAGTATAATAATAAATAATTATATATTTTATTATGCTATTTCTAAAATAGCCGGTATCGATCTTGTACCACGTGTTCACACGCGTCTGCTCCAGGTAAAGCATGTCGCGTTCCACAAGTAGTTATTAATTCTTAAATAGTAATAACATTAATAATTTAATGCGATAAGTATAGAATAGATACTTATTTATATTATTTAGTTATACCGAATCTAGCAAAACCCGCTGACGTCCACACCGGTGTTTGTCGCAGTCGCGCATCCAACGTTTCATTTCTCGCGTAAACTCCTAATCAGTCGCCCGGGATAAATACTAGTACTTATTAATTTTATTTATTTGTGATTTGACGTCTAAATATTCTATCGCGTCGGATAACCGGTAATAACTCGTACGAGCGCGTTAATCGTTTTAACAGTTCTCCGCGTAAACGAATTAGTTCGTGATTATTATAAATTATATCGAATCATGTAATGATCCGTCAAATAATGTTTACTAGTTTGTTTCGGATTCAGTTCGTAGATTGGGCCTTTAATTGGGTCGTTAACGGATCGAGTATGTTTATCTACAGTTGGGCCAAGCCCAATGGACCTAGTTAAATTGTGTATTCATAATGTGTTCATTAGGTTCTAGATTGTAGCCCATAATGTTCGAGTAGGTCAATTATACAGGTAGGCAGCACGTAATTAAATAAAATAAAAAAAATCAGACCCTAAATTTGGGGTTGTTACATTAACATTTATATAACAATGAAAATACAACTATTACTGTTGTCTTTACCGTCTTAAAGTTTCTCAGTCGTTCTTATAAATCTGACAACCATTGCCTCCTGAAGGGGTAATGTCACACCCCGGTCTCAGACACCGGTTAAACGTGACGCATGGTACAGAACACACAGCATAAGCTAAACCATAAAACCTCTTTTATTAATAACTAACTTGTTTTACATCATAAACCAAACTTCTATTACAAACTAACCAAAATCAACAAACATCAGTCCCTGTTAAGAAACTTAAAACATCCACAGGGCTTACAACTCTACCAAGCATGCCTTCATCCATTCTCACAACCATTCCAACTATCCACATATGTCTACCTGGAATGCGATCTAAAAGATCCACCTACAACAACCTTTAAAATAATAAAAGCAACTAGGTTAACATAAGTTGGTGAGTTAATAAATCTTTACCACATGGCTGTTATTCAATCACCAGCAATCCCATGTCCCACCCATTAATTTACACGAAACTAATAAGCTTTTGTTATATATATAATTGGTCAACCCTTCCGCCACTGCCTACCTTTCACCAGTATAAAATGGATAACCACCCTACCCTACTAGCCTACCTTTCACCAGTAAGATAAGATAATCGTCCACCCGTAGGTCCCATCCACTTTCGGCACGTATACAGTACGTAATACGCATTATATATACTTGGAATCGGGCATTATTTCAAATAACAATTGTGTAACAATACACATTTAAATTCAGAGGAACTCACCTGGATAGTATTTCAGCTTATGGTATCAAATAATATGTCAAACGCCTCGGACAACACCTCGACGTATATTTAACTGCTAATATTTCTTAATTAAGATCTATAATAAACTTAATAATATACAATCAAAACTTAATGGTAATTACTAAGTTGTCGGAACCTTACCTCAGAACTATCTACAGCTATTTGAAGGCATAAAGCTAGAAACTGGACTTTCGAACGCGTACCGGCACCTTGGCACGGATCCCTAGGCTAAGTGTGTGTGTGTGTTGGAGGGTGTTTTTGTGTGTGTATGATGTCTCAAAAGCTCTGGCATTCGAAATCTATTTATATGCCCCCTGGGACCCATAGCGGACCGTTATCATGGGGGATGTCGGTCCGCTATGGCCCTCAACCACAATTTTGCCTTCGAGCCTACGTATCGGACCGTTATGGGTTTCTACTCGATCTGTTTAAGGCAAGTTGTCCATATCGGACCGTTATGGTCTGGATGTCGGTCCGCTATCGTTCCACGTGTCAGATTTCTAACCGGTGAGTCACAGGACACGTGTCATCACCTGGTTCTTTGCTTCTTCCACACATTGCGGACCGATATGGTCCGCTATCCCTCCTATTTCTAGAATTTCTATTTTTTTAGTCCTCCATCTTTGGAAAACATACAATTCAACCCCTAGACTTTCAATTCCTGATATTTTTTGTCCTTAATTTCTATGGAAAAATTTGAGGTGTTACGGGTAACACCCCAACCGCGTCATTATAGGTTATAACAAAGCATTGATCCAGATTAGGAGGATCACACCGGTCCGAGGTAACCGGAAGTGCATAACGGTTAGCTGAAGCAACGACTCGGCCCAGGGAGATCGCGCTGGTACGGATCATAGTTCATGATTATGGATGACATTGTGAATCACTAGTGCAACAATATGAGGGGCCCACTTGAATAACTAACGTAACAAATCCCTGACACGGGGCCCATCTGACACGTGATTGGATGACGCCCTGAATCGAAGGGTATAAATACCCTCTGGCATCTGGTAAAAGGAGGTAATGTTCTCTTGTCAATTTACTCACACCAACACACACATGTACTGGAGAAAGGATATTTATTCTCACGTCGGAGTCGGGTCACGGGGAGAACCCCTCCCCCTGTGGCGAGACTAACGGTGTTCTTTGTTTTGCAGATCCCTTCCCGGTCATCTTCCCCTTTTGATCATTCATCTCTCCCTGAACTCGAGGTGAGTTTTCTGGCATCCAACTAGGCTCGCCGAAACTTACTTCATCAGTGGCGCCATCCGGTCTCAAACTCGATATTGTCATTTCTTTCGCTTTGATTTCTCCTTTGATGACAGGAAGTAGTGGAGCAAAAGACACCAAAACCTAGATGAGCACTGGTGGTGTTACTTCCACCATCAACCCAGGTGTTTCTACTGCACTCAACACAACCACAGTTGTTTCTGAACCGGATATCGAAATCGTGATTGACGATGAGGACTTCAGCCCCGAGTTCCTCAATAAAAATCTCGAAATCTACAGTACCTAAAGTTATAACAAGAAGGAGAGTAACGACTGAAGAAAGTCCAAACTAAGTTACAATTTACTCCCAACACCTCTGGAATTATTGATTGGTCTGCAACATCTTTGATACCTCTGACAGGCATCAGTTATTCCACCGTTACAACCCCATTTCCTTTCGCATATGTGTCACCCACGACGGCCGCACATGATTCCAAGTAACCAGGGTACGGGGCTGACATCACAATTTGCAAATCCAACGGGCTCTGAGGATGCAATGGATCTCGATGCTCTATATCTATAATGCAATCTAAATCCAAATTCACGGCACGAATTGTCAACTCCAAGTTAACACGCAAATTGAAGATGTCGTCAAACATAGTCAAATACGATGGCACGGGCGATCCGGAGGATTACATGCACATTTTCTACAGAGCGGCAAGCTTGGAAATTTGGTCATGTTTGTCCAAACATTGGTTGGCGCGGCACGAGCATGGTTTGATGAATTGCCGGTGGGGTTAGTGGATAATTTCGAGACACTTCGGAGTTGTTTTTTGCCTAGTTTCAGCCAACAACGGAGGTGCACCAAAGCCTTCACCGCAATAAATAAAATCCGTAGAAAAGATGGAGAATCCGTGGAAGATTTTATCACAAGGTTCAATAATTCCACGTATAAGATATTAGGGTGTTCCGGCATGTGTGCTCTTGGTGCAGTCGTTTCCACGATTCATGGTGCTCTTAAGTTCCCAACACCTAATGGCATCGCTACAATTTATTCCGATATTGGGATGTGTATTGTCGACGTTCACCACCCGCATAGTTATGACGTTATAAGCTGATACGATCCATCGGGAACTGACCCAGTAATTCATCCAGTCAACAAGACAGAAAGTGCAGCTCCTATCTCAGCCGCATAAGAAGGAAGAACCATTCAACCTAGTTAATTTATGTTCCACGTTTAATTTAGTTATTCTATTTTCCATGTTGCATGCATGTAGCTATAGGAGAGTGGGGTTACCACCATCTCCATTTTCACATTTCCTGCATATTTTTAGGATCCATGTTTAGCATTCCTTCCATTATAAATTATAATGTTTCTGCATCGAAAAGAGAAAGAAAATTGTTCCAAAGTCTTGTGTCTTTTACCTTTTAGTTCTTGTAGCTTGAAGGGTTACCCTAACATAAGCCCTATGGAAGATGTTGCAGATCCGGTCAAACGATGGATTATTAATTGTAAATTCCGAGAACAATGGATTGCGGTGGGACGCATACTAATATTTAGTTTATTATTTCAATAATGTGCACTGCTCTCTAGCATGGTTGTACACAGTGGAACACGTCACTGTGCCGGCAACACTCAAACTAACCATGGTACTAATTTTATCATTCATATGGAAATGCTGAAGTAACACTGTATTTAGAAGAAGCCATAAATTAATTATATAAATTTAGAAGTCACAGAATCATTGTAACTAACATTTTTAGCCCGGAATAGCTCGTTTTTGCTAAATGCCATGTCTTTTTTATACAATCAAACCTTGGAGTTTTTGTGCATTAGCATGTTGAACCATCTGCGCATGTAGCTGTACCTCTGCTCTGGATATAGTAGCTCCTGTGATCGTATAAGTTTAGCAACCACATGAATCATTTTATTCAAAGATTTTAATTATTATTGTAATAACATTCTTTTGTATTTATAATTAACGTGTTAATTATTTATAAAATGTTATTTAAAAAAAAAGAACAAAAAGGTGTTTCTGGGTATTAAACACGTTAATGTTTAGGATCTTTTTAGTAACTATCTTTGTATCACAGGACTAGTTTACTTGGTCACCCAGTTTATCTAAGTCTGTTTATATGGCACTCTCTTTTCAACGATCTAATAATAATATTCTCTCTAAAACTTATATGGTCAATTACCAAGTCAACCCGACCTGTCCTAAAATGACAGGTCTCAACCATTACCCATTACCCAACCACCGAGGCACCCATCTTGCCACCTCTAGACACTATGAATCACAGATTATGCAGAGGTTTCACAAGAAATAACCACTTAGATTTACCCCAGAAAGGAACTAAAACGTGTTTTTAAATCCAGTAACTATCTGATATAGGAACTGATGCATAGAATTGAATTACCATGGACTATTTTAACATGATCTGTAATCATTGTAGTTTGAAGAAAAAGAAAGCAACATGTCAAAATGCCAAAAAGTGTGAAGATAACAAGAAAGTACATACTTACATGTAGGGTGCTCAGGACAGAAAAAGCTTCCAGTTTCAAAGTATCAATCCACACTGTTGAGATCATTAAAGGGGCCAAATTCTTGACATCAGTGGCAGTATGTCTAATTCTGGTGATGCATTCCATCATTGAACTTTAACTCCCAGAAATTTATCCATAACATTCTTAAATGCCTGTGGCAGAAATGTAGAATGTGGTCTCTCTTAGTCAAATGCTGGCTTTGGATGATTTTAGGATTAAGAATGATTTAAAATACTTTGAATAGTAGATTCGACTATATATGTAGTTGAATACAAATTCATATAAGTTGAAAAGGAAAAAAGAAAATATAGAGAGAGAGAGATGCTAGAGAATTGGATAACTTCTGATCTGGAAGAAAATATAAAAATCCATAGCAAAACTCAGGTAAAAAGAACTAATTTAGACTTAAAAGTTTGTGTTTGCTGGTGAGAGCTCTGATTGTGTGATGGGGAAACAAGGTGAAACAAGCATTAATGAAGTGAGTACTTTTTCAATATAATAGGCAAACTTACAATTCAAGCGACTTGTAGTTCAAACAATGTTAAAAATTAATTGTGCAATTTGTGTTTTGTTACCCAATGATACGCGTCCCAAAAAATCAAAAGAAGAATTGAAGGAAAACAAAAACGAGATGCTAAACAGCCTCTCAAGTTATCATTTACAGTATATTTTAAGTTTATGTTTTACCTGGCATGAAAATGACTCCTTTCCATTAAGAAGTATATCCATTACAGCAAATTGGTCATCAAATACACCATAAAATGCCCGGTAGAATTCATTCCTGGAAGCAGCAGAATCAAACCACAGTCTAACCTTTTGTCAGTAACTATTTTTTTTTCTTTTTCTTTTTATTTTTTGTTTCTCTGGAGGGTAATAAAGAAACAAATTCTGAATGATTTGAATATTTACCTTTCTTCTTCATTAGTTAGCTGATCCATCTCTTCAAATTTCCTAGTAAGCACTTCAGCTCCTACTGGTGAAACCAAGTGCAGTACTAAAGCCTCCAAAGTTCTTGGAAAGTGATTCTAACATAGTGCAAGCAATTTATAGATGGATGAATAGACATAAGGGTTGTGCATTGGGCTAAAGCAGGTTTGGGTCAAAATGTGCACTCTCCAAGTGTGGGACAAGAGGAGTCAGGCTGCGACACATTTTATCCAATTTTTTAAAATTTTACAAATATTTAATGTGTCAAGTATGATTACAAAAAATAAATTATTTCTAATAACCCAGATCAACACAAATGATAGCTGAATGTGTAGAAAGTGGGGTTGGGCCAAAATGTGTACTCTTCAAGTGCAGGACAAGAGGGAATAGGTCAGGTTAGACTAACCCACAACATCTTTTATCCATTTTATTAACTTATTAAAAGTTAATGTGTGTAGTATGATTAAAAAATTACATTGTTACAATAGTAACTTTTAATAAATCGAGTTTGGAGGTTTTATGTATTTCAATACACTTACTGGTGACTTTCGACCCGTTTGACCAGTTAGAGATTAAACATAACCCAAATCAACCCGTTTATAGCTGAATTGGTCAAAATTGATCCCTGTAACAAATAGGATAACAACTTGGAAAACTCACCACCATGGCAAGGAACATTTTTTGAAGATTAAGTGGTTCAAGAGCCCAAAAAATATTAGCAACCGGGTCGTCCTCCAGGTGATACAATTCTGAGATCACAGTTTTATTGGGGTTGGTTTTCTCCATGTCAGATCTTGAATCCACTGTATTACTCAAATCAGCAGCATTGACAAGATCATGGACTAAGGAAACAAGTTTGTGAAGAGATCTGAGAGCACAAGGCTCCAGATCGTGTAACATATTCACACCTGGTAAATAAATCACTAGGTAATTGATTTTAATGTTGAGAAAAATAAATCAAAAAGCCTGAGATGTCTTTCAAGCTGAAGAAGGAAAGCTGTCATATGCAAAGAAATTAAGAAATATATAGAGATTTATATTAGTATCTAACCTGATGGTTCATGAGAAGGCTCACTACTCACGCAAGGGGAGGGCTTACACAGCATCTGATTCTGTTCAATCATGAAAGAAGATGAAATGCTCACGTAAAATTCAAATTTTGAGACACAGAAAACATTAAAAAAGTGTACATAAACCAAGCCACATCCAGGTTATGCAAAACACATAATAATTGGAAGAAGAGTATACCATTTCTTTGTCGGTCAGTCTTGAAGATTACAGGTGTGATACAGACATGAAACATGGAATACATTATATATAATTAAATATCAGTTTATGTATTATGTTCTAATTCATGTAGAAAACAAAAAGAAGTGAAGGAAATACCTTTTCAATATCCTGCGCAAATAATACGAATCCATGTGTTCCAACATGCCAGACATCATTTCAGACTGCCACCAGAAGTTTACAGCAACTGTCAAATTTTCACTGTCAACTTGGTGAAACCTGAGTAGAATATATAAATTAAAAAAAAAAAAATATGTACATTAGTGTCCAAGAAATGAATTATTCCAGATTTACTCAGGTAGTACACATTCTATGTCAGTAACCCATGAAATTATCTCATCCAACATCTTTTTTAGAGAGTCCCAACTATTTTCCTCATGAATAACTTTTGTCAAAGATTACTTGAAAGGAATGCAACATGATGTATTATCACTGTATTGGGAAATTCACGGTTCATACAAGGATTGTCATGAATGACGTAAAAAGATATCAGTAAATAAATATGATGCAGTGATATTCTTTTGTGTGTGACTATAAAGCCCCAACAGATTTAGTTTTATCTAAAACAAATTATTCTTAATATTATTAGTTTTAAGATTACCAAATGTAAAGGAATGTTGTAGATGTTGGAGAGTACATAGGAATGCATGAAATTGCAAATCTTACCACCCTTCAGGAATGAAAAGCGCATCGCCTGCCTGAAGAATCACCCTCTGTGAATACTTTTTCAAGTGTTCTGCTCTTGGATGAACAGAAAGATCAAGTTTATCTATGGGAACAGCACTGATAAAAAAACAGAAAACATATGAGTTGTTTCTGCTTGGAGGTGCTTTTACTTTGCAATTTAGGGTAGAATAGAAACATAAATATAAGTTTCTCTGACATGTACATAAATTAATACCTGTGGTTTGAAGCCTCCCCATACAAATGCATAGGATACAAGAAGGGACTGGAAGAAGGGGGCCACAGATCAACTAAACGAAAAGATATTTACCAAACATGAAAAGAAAGAAAAGATTTGTTAGTGTTACACCCACAATTCATAATTTACAGATGGCAAGTCAAAAGGTAGTTCACAATTTGTTAAAAGTATTATTACTACGTGTTACAGCTATATGTTAGTTCACTTCTCCATTTGTGGATTTTCTTATGGTAAATCAATTGATATCTTAGAGCATTGTGGTAGCAAGTCTCCAATACCATCTAGTCCATGTAAAAGATTTCCCAACCAAGCATAACATAGTGCAAGAATAAATGTGTACGAGTATTTTAAGGTGTAATATCTTGTCTCTTGTGTATGATACAATGATATTCGACCTAAACTTCCTTAATAACATGTTCTTTGATGCATAGTTGTATAGAAATTGTTTTGGCCTTAGTAAGTGAAGAAAACAACACCTTGTTTGCTTCCAGAGACCACACATAAAAGATTATGATGTGGATCATAGTGAGTGCTTGATCTTGCTTGAGCACTATTCATCCATAGATTGATAGAAGCCAAGGTCTTTGTCTCCAGAAATAGAGGCTATACGAATCAAACAAGTGTAGCAAAATGTCAGTATACACACACACACACACATATAGGTAGTCAAAGTTGGCGAACTCAAGGCACAAAGGGCTGGTAGGTGCAAGGTGCAAAAAACCTCACGCCTTAGACAAAAAGAAAAGGCGTAATAATAGTTAAATAAAAAACCTAATAGAATTAGCAATTAGAATAATCAAATTAATACCAAAGTTCAAAACTAATAACAATTTAAAAAATAAGCAATATTTTTTGTTGATCATCACCAACCAAATGGTTAAAACCTATATAAAAATACTAAAAAAATGAATATCGCCTCGCGCCAAAGGCCGTCTTGTGTCTACCTGAGGCGTAGGCCGTGCGCCTCATGCATTTTTTACTACTATGATATATATGTATGTGTAAGTATATATGTGTGTGCGTATATGTGCGTGTGTGTGTATACATACACACATTGTTGGGGAAACAAGAGAGGATGATCATCGGATCATGGTGTACATACCGTTTGTATGTCTTCTATAAGACCTCCTAATTGAACCCTCTCTTCTTTCTCGATATTCATAATTGGTACCTATATCATTATACACACATTTTGAGTCGTAAGTACATACACAATCGCCCCTAAGTTAACTAAGATCCAATGTTGAGCCAGTGGAAAACTGAAACATCTTGAGGTGTGTTTGAATTTGTGCTTTGAAACTTGTTATGTAATATTGAATAACCACAATCAGATAATAAGTTGTCATAAAGTGTGTTGCAGCAGATAGTGTTTGGATGGGCTTTTGCTGTTTGAAGTTGTGATTTGAGTGTTCGGAAAATTCTGATTATTTAGGGAACTAATAGATCGTAGTAATATATTGTTGTACCGAAATCTAAAATAAAATAAAAAACTATTAACTGTAAGAAAAATTAGAAAAGAAAAAACTACAAACTTTTCTAAAAAGTTACGTCTATAGTTTCAATATTACACTTTTAATAGCATAATTACCATTAACAATGAAATGTGGGTAAATAAGTAATCTTATTTCTTTTAAAGTAATTAGGCATCTGGTACAAAACTGATTAATCTAAAATTGATTATTCAGCGCCTAAATAATCAAACAATCGTAATCCAAGAATCCAAACACAAAAAAAAAAAACTGATTATTACAACCTCAAATCACAATAACGAGATAATCAAGTTTTTAGCACTCATCCAAACACCTCCTTAACACTGAAAGTACAGTATAATTTATCATTAACCCCTTTGAGTGTAGAAAATACCGACCTGTGCTAAATAAATTTGACAAGGAGCATCCCCAACTAACAGACTATCTTGCTCTGTTTCAAAGCTTTCTGGCAAAAGCTTCTCTTCACTAGAGCAAGGGGTGTGTCCTACCTTGCTCTGCAAGGAAAAATCCTTGCAGTGTCCAATAAAGGTAGCAAAAGGTAATTGGACCTATAAGAGAAACAAAATAACCACAGAGTGGCATCCAAAGCATAATCTTTATAACAAACAAAATCATGTAAAACTGATTAAGAAACATACCCTCTCATGGTTTCTAATATCGCCATAAAAGACTGGAGCAGATTTGGACAGCATAACTTCCACGGTTGATGACCCTGCGAGTTCCTATATATCCATCCATATATAAAAGAAATGATAAATTTGAACCTTCTCAATAAGCCCATAAACGTGCTAAATTGAATAAGCATGCCAAATCCTGATCTGGAACATGTTTAATAGATATAAAACTGTAAATAAACCAAGCGATGGACACGTGTCTACATGAGGTGATATTTAAGCAAAGGACAAGACATGGATGAGGATGTTATCGCTTGTAAAATAAAGAGAAAGAGGTAAACATGTTAAGCCCTAAAATACAGATGATGTGCATCATGTAGGTCATTCATGATTCACAAAATGCTTCTCAACCTCCACATTATGTATATGCACCCTTATAAGAAACATCCCGTGCCCTCAATTTTTTTAAGATCATTCGAACCCCAACCCTTATCCTTGCAACATAGGATTATAATCCACCACATTTTAGGGTTCAAAGGAATAATATACCTTCAAATTGATGGACCTATTGTTATAATTTCCAACAACCTAGCATTGAGTGAACTATTGCAAGCTATCAACTCACAAAATGCTCAATTATGAATTATCTCTGCTACTAAATTTAGGTATAGCAGTCAGAAAACATATTTTTTCACCAATCAGACATTTCATAGCTGTTAGCGAAATGAAAATGAACTTGCTATCAATCATCAGTGAGATCTTACAACACAATACACTCACGTATTTGTAGTTTACTGATTCAACTAATCTCCTAATATTGTAACTAGCTTTGAAACTGAAACAAATCGAGTGTTGAAGACGAACCTCTAAGTAATCGAGACCGCCAGTTGATGGATTCCATTTACTGAAAGCCTTCCAATCGTTGACGCATCCACGAAAAACCTTCAATTGGCCAAACAAAATAAAATAAGTGAAAAATTAACTTCGTTGCAAAGATCAGATGGATAGTAGACGAGTAAATTGTGTAAGAATGGATTGGAACATTACAGCAGGAACATTTTTAGGTTCAATTTGCGAAGTAAATTCTTCAGCTGATGGAATTGCGCCGATTTTGATGATTCGGAGAGATTCTTCTACCATCCTTCCTTCGTTTACGAGTTGGAATGACCGAGTCAAATTGCCAATGGTGCGGGTAGTATGCTATGAATGATTCCTTTGAGTTTGAATAAGCGTAAACGTACCCTTTTCTAGTAAACCAATGGGCGAACATATGCGTTGTTGCGGGGTGCTAAAATTACAAGGTTCGGTTTCCACGACTTTGTTCGTTATTATTCTCCCCTCGGCTAAAAGTTACTTTGAAATGGTAATAAAAATAAACACGTCGAAACGAAAAATCCGAAATTTCATAAAACATCATGTTTTAAAGGATGTAATAGGAAAACTATTATAAAAAACTCCAAAAAAATCAATTCGAAACGCTAATACAATAAGCATGTTAAAACGGCAAGTCTTGAATTTCATAGAACATCATATTTTAAAAGTTGTAAGATGAAATCATAGTTTAGAGATTATAAAAGGAAAAACACTATAAAAAAGCGAAACCTGGTTTCTACGTGCGTGCTTCGATGGCTTGTACGTTATCACGGAAACTCGGTTTTGAATTAATTTATATCGAAACGTAGATAAAAGTAAGCAAGTCGCAACAGTATATTCGAAATTTTGAAAAAAAAAACATGTTTTAAAAGTTATAAGAGAAAAACAAAATATGTCCAAAATTAATTTTAAGAATAAAATAATAATAAAAAGAAAAGAAACTATTGTTCATTGAACAGTGTTTTTCTAGCAACTCCGAACTTCCTATTAATATTATATATAATATAATGTATCTCCTCTGTAATGTCGTTCATTACATCTTTATACACTGCATTTAATAAGTCAAATACTGATGTATAAAAGTTTAAATTGATCTTATATGGACGTATATAAGCCCTTATATGGCTGTATAGAAGTTCAAAATGGTCTTATACGGATGTATACACATTCAGAACAATCAAGATCAATCAAATCAACATGAGATGCATTGATTAATAGAATGTACATTTAGCTAACACCTTTGAATATTTTCAAGATCAATCAAATCAATACAAGAAGTTAAGTTTATTTGCGAGTTATGTTTTGAAAGTCTAACAGAACTATATATTGCAATTATAACCGGTATGAATAGTATAGGTTGTTGTGTAGACACAGGTTTTTTTGTGACAAAAGTATGTGATATAAGGGAGTTTAAAAAAATATATATGTGTTGAGACGATGGACAAGAGAAGCGGTACTTTTATTATTGGTCATGAGGGTTGTTCGGGGGATAACAAGGGTGTAAATGTTATTGTAAAAGGATATATGGCAAAGGCTAATGACACCAAAGTGAGTGCACCGTTACCGAGTAAAAGGGGTAGGATTGTAGAGTTGACCGGATTGAGCCGACTTTCAAACCAAATCATCCGGAATCCTATTGGCATAAGGAATAAAGGTGGTCGGTGATGAAATCAATGGTACCAAGGCAGCAATAATCGTTTATTGATTGAAAAGATGATTATCCATAGAGATATGTTCTCTATAAATACAAATTGAAAGGGAAGCTAAAACTAGAAACATAATCAAACTCAATCAAGGTGGAACGAAAATATAGGAGGTAAATAAGGAGGAGATATTGACGTGGGAATTCAAATTCCAATACTTCCCCTCAAGTTGGAGTGTGGAGGTTAATAACACCCAACTTGCCAATTAGAAAATTTAGTTATGGTGCTCCAAATCCTTTTGTGAAGAGGTCAGCAAGCTGTATCTTGGAATCAATGTGAAATGGACTAACTTCTTGACTTTCAACCTTTTCACGAACAAAATAATAATCCATTTCAACGTGTTTGGTCCTCTTGTGGAAGACCGGATTATTTGCAATGTGCCTAGCTGCTAGGTTGTCACAAAATAAAGGTGTAGGCATGTCCAATGAGATGTCTAACTCCCTTAGGAGCCAACACATCCATAATACCTCGATTACGGTATAAGCCATAAAACGGTATTCTGCTTCGGCGGAGGAGCAAGATACGACTAATTGTTTCTTTGTTTTCCACTAAACAGGAGCACATCCTAAAGGGAGTATGTAACATGTTAGTGCCCTTCTTGTGAACGGACAACCAAGCCAGTCCGAGTCACAATACGCCGTGAGGTTAGACCCTCCATCACGTGGTAGAAGCATTCCTTGGCCCGGAGTAGCCTTAAGGTAACGAAGCACTCGATGAGCGACATCAAGATGATTTTGTCTTAGGTCGGCAACGAACTGGCTTAGAATGTTAATGACACATGTAATGTCAGTTCTAATGGCTTGCAAGTAAAGAAACAGGCCCACCATCCGACGGTATTAGCTGTTATCCACCTTAGGTTATGTCTCTCCCTTATACTGTTTTGAGTTTGGTTATGTTGGAAACGAGCTAGGTCGACAACCTTGCAACCCACAATCATCAAGTATGTCTAGGGCATACTTTCTTTGGATTAAGACAAGGCCCTTGGAAGTTCAAGCCACCTTGATGCCAAGAAAGTATTTAAGATTCCCTAGATCCTTGATGATAAATCGTCTATCAAGCTCAGCTTTCATGACCTTTATTGTATTGTGGTCATTGCCAACTACAATGACGCCGTCCACGTATAGCTAGGCTGCCACAAAATTTTTGCCTCATTCGTGAATGAAAAGGGAGTAATCGGCTTTGCATTTCTTGAAGCCTAGGGCAACAGGGATGTTGTGAACTTTTGATACCAATTGCGTGAAGCCTGCTTTAGTCTATAAAGTGATTTCCTTAACCTGCATACTATGGTTTCTCCTTCCTTAGAAAAACCTTGTGGTATCTTCATATAGACTTCTTCATGTAAATCCCCATGAAGGAAAGCGTTGTTCACGTCGAGTTGATTAATGATCCAGTTCTTCTTGATTGTTACGGCTAGAAGTGTTCTAACCGTAACAAGTTTGGCAACTGGGGCAAATGTGTCATGATAATCAACTCCTTCCTGTTGCGTGAATCCCTTTGCCACTAGGCGAGGGCGAGCCTTGTATCGCTCAACTTCCCAGTTGGTTTATATTTCACTTTGTAGACCCGTTTTGAATCTATGGCATGTTTTCCTTCCGGTAGACTTTCCAGAGTCCATGTTATGTTTTCTTTAAGGGCACGGATTTCCTTTTTCATTGCATCTTTCCATATTTTGTCCTACATTACTTGATTAAATCATTAGAGTTGATGCCCGCTAAGAAAGCCATGTGAGAAGCAAAAAAAAATTCGTAAGAAACAAAGTTGGAAAGAATATGTACCGTTGAAGAGTCTTGACTAGACGCGAGATGCGTGGGATCAACAGATGGGGGAAGCTTCACATGAAAGTCCTTAAGACGAGCCGGTTGTGTTCTAACCCTTTTAACTCGTCCATGTTAAACATTTAGTTCATGAGTGTTGATGTCTTCATTTGTGCCTTGGTGTCCATTGTTTTCATGGCCTGTTTCTTGATGTGAAGATGACTCATTCATTGATTCAGGATTCATACTTGGGTGGTGGGCTATTGGTTTCGACAGGCCCATCACATTGTTCTTCATCAATCCCGGCGGTACCTGTCTCTTCCTTTTGATTTCTAGGCCTAACATCTTCTTCGACGGGTCAATCCTTTTGTTCGAAAATGTCTTCGTGTTGGCAATCGGAGGTGGTTTTGTCAAAGGGAAAGTGATCTTCCAGAAACTTGATATTTCTAGACATGATTATTTTTATTTTATCACGGTCGTAAATTTTCCCCTTTGTGCCTGACGGGTATCCCAAGAAAACCCCAAGTCTCCCCCTCATTTCGAACTTATCCCCTATGGTGTTGGTATTCCTGTTATACTCGCTAGACAACCAAAGACCCTCATGAAGTTATAGTCAGGTTTTTGGATGTGAAGTAATTCAACAGGAGTCTTATTCTCGATGATCTTAGAAGGTAACCGGTTGATAATGTATGTCGTCGTTAAGACACATTCTCCCCAAAAACCTTTTTGGAGTTTTGGCCTCAAATCTTAGAGCTCGAGCTGTCTCAAGAAGGTGCCGATACTTTCTTTCAACAACATCGTTCTGTTGAGGCGTGTGCGGGCAAGTGGTTTCGAGTAAAATTCCATTTTCTTTGTAGAAAGACATCATTTCATTAGAAGTGAACTCCCCACCATTATTACATCTAATTCTTTTGATGTTCTTTCCAAATTGTGTTTCCACTATTTTATGAAAATCCTTTAGATACCCACTAACTTCATGTTTGAATTTTAAGAGAAACAACCATACAACTCTGCTATAATCATCCACGATTGTTAAAAAAATACTTTGCCCCAGTAAAAGAAGTTGTTTGATATCCACCCCAAATATCACAATGCAATAAATCAAAACATTCAATAGTTATAGGAATACTATTTAGGAAAAAAGTTTCGTGTGTTTAGCCTTAAAACAAGAATCACACATTTTATTACACATGGTATTTATAAAAAAACTTATCTCTGTTTCTTAGTGGAAGCGTGTCCCAACCTCTTATGCCAAGTGTTATTAGTCACCATCACTGCCTTTCTTTCGTTTATGATCATCCCCATCCAATACGGTCCCTTCTCGCGTCTACCCCCCCCCCCCCATAGTTGTCACACCCCGCCTTAGGCACCCCTGGACGTGTGCGACAATCGATTGGTATCACCTGATTTGATTTCAGAGTTTTTATAAATACAGCGGAAGTCTTTTTCAAAAAGGATCGTTTCTTCATTCTTTCAACCTCAAGGGTTGTAATTGTAAATATCAAAACTCAGTTGGAAAACAAAAGTCTTGTATTTACTTTCATAAACATAGGGATTTAAATACCCTTTCATTTTGGATACAAAACAAAGTTGAAATCAAATACATTCCTTGTCTCTCATTGACAAGTTTAAGCCATTGGAAATAGTATGACTCAGGGTTGATCAATTCCCTGGTCCTATCTCCTCTTCATCTCTTTAGGATTTCCCTTTACACGAGGCCTGAGAATCCTACGTGCATTTCATCCTTTCATTTCATGGGTCAGATCTCATATTTAACCGCCCTATCCCGTTTCCATCACATTTTATTGATTTCCTGAAAACATTTTGAAAATGAAACGTCAGCGCGAACGCCGGTGAATACAATTATCTTGACACTAAAAAGCTTTTGGTACAAACAAGTATTAATTCGATAATCACAACTTTATATTCAATCTACACATTCAGCAGGCCCTCATGTCCTGACTATAGCACCACTGTATACACTGGTAGTATGTCTTTATAACAACGAGGACTCATGTCTCCTCATTTGTTAAAAAGGGAAGTACCAGCAACGATCCGAGACTTTCACCCGTGACCCGTGTATCCCTTGCAAGTTTTACGTATACCTATGGCCCGAATGCTTACACGTATGTGAACGTTGAGCATTACTCCCTTAACCTTTATTTGGCCATTTTCATAAATAAAATGTTTAACACAAGTTTTCAGAGAGATAAAGTATTCACCTTGTTTAGTGGAATGAGCCTCTAGAGTCGAAAGCTTATAGTCTAGCTTCTAAACTTGATTTCTCTAGTGTAACAGCACTTCTACGAGCTTTTCTTCTTAGTCTGGGCACTACGATGAGCGGGAGTTGGACCGGAATCGTCGGGACCATCTTAGGGATTGCCTGGAACAAGATTTAAAAGTGTAATTCGTGTTTGGGATGAAGAAATCAACTGAGATTGTCCAACTATTTATAGGCTGAGTTCTGGGTCCATATCGGACCGTTATCAAAGGGATGTCGGTCCAACATCCAGCTATGCCCACGTTAGCCCTAAACGTATGTTTTTGGTGCATGTTGGACCATGTCGGTTCGACATCTAGACTCACGTCCCATCATTAGAGCTGAGTCATTGGACACGTGTCAACACCACAAATTGCGGCTGAGAGGAGGTTTACGGACTGATATGAAATGATGTCGGTTTGATAACCAACATACGATGTATTGCGGACCGCTATGAGAATGGATATCGGTCCGATATCTGACTGAGTTTCGCCTCGGTCCGATATCAACATCCTTATTTACTTCGGACCGATATGAAAGTGTCGGTCCGATATCTAGCTTTTTTCACAAATTTTCATTTTCAACCCTAGACTTATGTACTTTAGTTACAACATGCCCATAAGGTTCTAACATTGACATTTCTTGGACATTTTTGTGGTAAGTGTTATATCCTCCCCACCTTGTTTTGATCTCGTCCTCGAGATTATTCGAACAATTGAGGATATTTCTTTTTCATTTCTGACTCCAATTCCCACGTGTAATCAGGTCCACGTCTGGAGTTTCATTTTACTTTCACAATCATCAATTTCTTTCTTTTTAATCATTTTTTCTTGCATGTCCTCGATTTGCAAAGTCTGTTCCACAAATTTCAACTTTTCATCTACCTCTACATCGTGTAAGGGTATTACCAGAGATTCATCTGCCAGACATTTGCGCAGATTTGATACGTGGAATACATCATGTACTCCATTCATTTCTTCTGGTAGTTCGAGTTGATAGGCCACAGGCACAACTCTTTTCAAGATTTTGAATGGTCCTAAGAATCTAGGACTTAATTTCCCTTTCTTTCCAAATCTTACAACACCTTTTCATGGTGAAACTTTCAACAGAACGTTATCACTGACGTTGAATTCCAACGGTGAAACTTTTTCAGTTGTCTCCTGGACTATTTCAGGTTCGGATAACTGATTTTCTCCTATTTCAGACCAACATATTGGAGTTCGACATTTACGACCGTATAAGGCTTCAAAAGGAGCGGCCTTTATACTCGTATGATAGCTATTGTTATAGGAGAATTCCATTAGAGGTAAGTGGTTATCTCAACTTCCTCCAAGATCAATAACACAAGCCCTTAACATGTCTTCCAAAGTTTGAATTGTTCTTTCGCTCTTTTGACGATCACGAGCCACTTTTAGTCTATCTCTTATTTGAATAACTTTTTCAGTTGTCTCCAGGACTATTTCAGGTCCGGATAACTGATTTTCTCCTATTTCAGACCAACATATTGGAGTTCGACATTTACGACCGTATAAGGCTTCAAAAGGAGCGGCCTTTATACTTGTATAATAGCTATTGTTATAGGAGAATTCCATTAGAGGTAAGTGGTTATCTCAACTTCTTCCAAGATCAATAACACAAGCCCTTAACATGTCTTCCAGAGTTTGAATTGTTCTTTCACTCTGCCCGTCTGTTTGAGGATGGTAGGCAGTGCTAAGATTCAATTTAGTACCCAGGGCTTTTTGAAAACTTTGCCAGAATCGAGAAGTAAATCTACTATCTCTATCTGACACGATAGATAGTGGCACACCGTGTAATGTTACAATTTCATTAACGTATAGATGCGCCAACTTATCCATATTGAATGTTTCTTTCATGGGAAGAAAATGAGCAGACTTAGTAAGCCTGTCAATGATAACCCAGATGGTATCATTCCCACGACTTGTTCGGGGAAGTTTTGTGATGAAATCCATGGTTATCATTTCCCATTTCCATATAGGAATTTCAAGTTGCTGTAACAAGCCAAACGACTTTTGGTGTTCAGCTTTAACTTGAGAACAGGTTAAGCACTTTGCAACATAGATAGCGATATGCTTTTTCATCCCTATCCACCAATAATTGGCTTTTAGGTTTTTATACATCTTATCGCTTCCAGGATGCATGGTGTATTTAGATTTATGAGCTTCTTCAAGAATTTCTTCATGAGTTTTCCCATAAATAGGAATCCAGATTCTTTTATTCATTCTAAGAATTCCATCATCATCTTTGACCAGTTGTTCGATCATGCCTCCCAAACCTTCTTTCTCTAGGTTGGGTTCTTTTAAAGCAATCTGTTGAGATTCCTTCACACGAGTAATAAGATCGATTTGAAGATCGAGTCTTAAAGCACAAACTCGTTTAGGTTTCTCATGTTCTTTTCTACTTAAAGCATCGGCTACAACATTGGCCTTTCCTTCATAATAACATATTTCACAATCATAATCATTTAGGATTTCCATCCAACGCCTTTGCCTCATATTCAGTTCTTTCTGACTGAATATATACTTCAAGCTTTTGTGATCAGTGAATATGGTGAATTTTATTCCATAAAGATAGTGCCTCCATAATTTCAAAGCGAAAATTATGGCGCCCAATTCTAGATCATGAGTCGTATAATTCTTTTCATGAGTTTTCAACTTACGAGAAGCATAAGCAATGACTTTGCTTCCTTGCATTAACACACAATCAAAGCCAGTGTGTGAAGCATCACAGTATACTGAAAAGCCCTCGTTTCCATTTGGCAAAGTCAGTATGGGTGCTTGAGTTAGTTTCTGTTTCAGAGTTTCGAAAGCTTGAGATTGCTTAGGTCCCCATTCATACTTAATTGATTTGCGAGTCAGAGAAGTTAATGGAACAGCAATTCGAGAAAAATCTTGGATAAATCTCCTATAATAACTAGCTAAACCGAGGAAACTTTGAATTTCAGTTGGTGATTTCGGGATTTCCCATTTGGATATTGCTTCAATTTTAAGAGCTCAACTTGGATGCCATCAGCGTTAATGACATGTCCAAGGAATTGAACTTCTGACAACCAGAATTCACATTTTAAGAACTTAGCATATAGCTTTTCGTCTCTCAGGAGTTTAAGCAACATTTTCAAATGATTGGTGTGATCTTCTTTACTCTTGGAATAAATAAGGATATCGTCAATGAATACGATAACAAATTTATCCAAGTAAAGTTTACAGACTCGATTCATCATGTCCATGAAAGCTGCTAGATCATTAGTAAGTCCAAATGGCATTACCGTGAACTTATAATGACCATATCGAGTTCTGAAAGTAGTTTTAGAAATATCTTCTTCCTGGACTTTTAATTGGTGATAGCCAGAACGGAGATCGATTTTGGAAAAACAACGGGCTCCTTGGAGTTGATCGAAAAGATCGTCGATTCTAGGGAGTGGATAACGGTTCTTTATCGTATTCAGTTCTCGATAATCAATACACATACGCATTGAACCATCTTTCTTTTTAACGAATAAGACTGGAGCTCCCCAAGGCGATGAGCATGGTCTTATGAATCCCTTCTCAAGTAACTCTTCTAGTTGTTTCTTCAGTTCCGCCATTTCGTTTGGAGCTAATCTGTACGGGGCTTTAGCAATAGGTGCTGTACCGGGTACAAGTTTAATTCTGAACTCCACTTCTCTTTCAGGTGGAATTCCAGGTAGTTCATTAGGGAAAACATCAGGGAATTCAGCCGCAACCGGCTCATCTTCAAACTTCTTTTTGGTGTCGGTGGTTACAGTTACAAGGTATGCTAAGCATCCTTTTCGTAAGTACTTTGTGGCTTTTAACAAAGAAATTATTCCAACAGAGTTGGATAATTTATCGCTGTTGATCGTAAGAATGTTTCCCTTCGGCGAACGAAGTTCTATTGCTTTCTTATCACACATGATATGAGCTTGGTTAGAAGCTAACCAATCCATTCCTAGAACGATATCAAAACCTGCCCAAGTCATTGGCAACCGTTTTGTAGGTATAACATGTCCTGATAGTGTGATATAGCAATCATTTAAGATTTCAGAGATTTGGACGAGGTCACCGTTAGCAGTTTCTACCGCATATTTTTTGTCTAATTTAGCTAGAGTTTTATTTAACAGTCTACAGAATCTATGATCTATAAAACTTTGGTTTGCACCAGAGTCAAATAAAACTCGAGTATAAATATCATTAACAAGAAATGTACCCGTAATGACATCGGGCATACCTGCTGCTTCATGAATGTTGAGAACGAATGCTCGTGCATTCTTTTTCACTCCATTTGCAGGTTTGGGACCTGTCTCATTAGGTTTCTTTAGCTTGGGACAATTGATTTTGATGTGGCCAGCTTTACCACACTCAAAGCAAGTAATCGACATTTTTCTAAAACAATCTTCAGTTCCGTGTCCAGACATCTTGCATAATCTACAATAAGGTTCAAATCGACATTGCCCTAAGTGCCTTTTCTTGCACCTTAGACACTCAGAGATAGAAGAGTTGTTATTTCGGGGAGTAAAGGCTGGTTTCTTGAATCCACTAGGGCCTTGCCTAGATTCCTTCTTCTTCTTCCCTTCCTCCTGGTTTCTAATTAGGCTACTGGTCTAAATCTATAGCATTATCAATATTTTCACAATTTGCGACCTTGAACATGTCGCGGATTTCACTGATCAAACCCCAAATATATCTCTTTATTAGATTAGATTCGGGGGTTGCTAGATGAGAAACTATTCGCGCATACTCAAGGAGTTTAGTCGAATATTCCTGATGATTGGTTACAATCATCTTCAGATTTATAAATTTCCCTTCAATATGTTCCCTTTCATTTTAGGGAACGTACTTCCTCTCCACTCTTGTTTTGAAGGCACTCCAGCCCATAGCATAAGCTGCTTCTCTTCCTTTGGTAGCAACAATGTTGTTCCACCATTCTAAAGCTTGATCTTTAAATAGATTGGAGGCATATAGAACCTTTTCTTCCTCAGCACATTTGCTAATTGCGAGTACAGACTCAGTCTTTTCTATCCACCTCAAAGTGGTTATCCCTCCTTCTCTTCCAGAAAAATTAAAGGGTTTGCAATATTGGAACATTTTATAAGTACAGCCAACCATCTTCCTCTTCTTTTCTATATGGCCATAATTATTGCCCATCCCTTCATCTTCGGATGAATTATGGTAATATTTCTCCCTTTCAGTTTCCTGGTTAGATGAGTGGCAGAACCCTTTGGTTTGAAAGTAATGGGTTTGGATTGAGTTATGGTTCGGGTATGTTGGGTCAATGGTTGAGAATGGGCAGAATTTGGAATTAAGGGTTGTGCAGATAGCTTATCTGCTTGTCTCCTTTCCATTTCAGTAAAAATCATCAGGAGGGAATCCTTGATTCCTTCTGCAATCAATTTCTGCAGTTCGTTACAAGAATCGGGAATTTCAACAACATTTTCAATTACTGCTTGTTTCCTCTTTCCTCTTGTATTGTAAGAAGGTCTGGTTTGTTTATGCATGCTATAACAGAATTAAGATGGGAATCAAAAGCAAAACTTTTTATTGATGAAATATATATACAAGAAAAGAGTACATATAAGGATCATTTGTTTCTAGAAATTTCTAAAATTCTTTTCTTCAAGAACTTGAACTAACAAAGCATTTCGAGTTTCAATTTCAGCTTTTTCTCGTTCTAACTCAGCTATTTGGTTCAACAGCATTTGTTCCCTCTCACTTCCCGATGCACTCTCATTTATACGAGGAGTAGGGATGGGAATTGTCTCATAGTACGAAACATAAGGTATATTAGAGTCATCACGTTCTTCTTCTTCGGGATGATTTTCATAAGACATTTCGGTGTATCCCTCATGAAAATTTTGGGAATATATTAGAGTGACGTTGTAACTTCCAGCGGTAGGAGCAGAATGAAAACTTACAGAAGGATTATAGGGAACGTTTGGGTTTCCTATTTCTCCGAGGCTTCTGAAAGTTAAACTTTCAGTTTCCTCATTATTTTCTATAGTTGTTTCATTCGTTTTACGTTCAAAGTAATTAGCAGGAGCAAATTTACGAAGAAAGCTAGGGCCTTTCCCTTTTCCAACCATTCTGAAAACAAACAAAACGATTTTATTAAGAAAGTATATTACATTAGGAAACAAAATACAACAAAAGATTTAATCTTTCATCGGTATCACCTGATTTGATTGGTATCAGGCACCCCCTGGACGTGTGCGACAATCGATTGGTATCACCTGATTTGATTTCAGAGTTTTTATAAATACAGCGGAAGTCTTTTTCAAAAAGGATCATTTCTTCATTCTTTCAACCTTAAGGGTTGTAATTGTAAATATCAAAACTCAGTTGGAAAACAAAAGTCTTGTATTTACTTTCATAAACACAGGGATTTAAATACCCTTTCATTTTTGTTACAAAACAAAGTTGAAATCAAATGCATTCCTTGTCTCTCAAGGACAAGTTTAAGCCATTGGAAATAGTATGACTCAGGGTTGATCAATTCCCTATCTCCTCTTCATCTCTTTAGGATTTCCCTTTACACGAGGCCTGAGAATCCTACGTGCATTCCATCCTTTCATTTCATGGGTCAGATCTCATATTTGCCCGCCCTATCCCGCTTCCATCACATTTTATTGATTTCCTGAAAACATTTTGAAAATGAAACGTCAGCGCGAACGCCGGTGAATACAATTATCTTGACACTAAAAAGCTTTTGGCACAAACAAGTATTAATTCGATAATCACAACTTTATGTTCAATCTACACATTCAGCAGGCCCTCATGTCCTGACTATAGCACCACTGTATACACTGGTAGTATGTCTTTATAACAACGGGGACTCATGTCTCCTCATGTGTTAAAAAGGGAAGTACCAGCAGCGATCCAAGACTTTCACCCGTGACCCGTGTATCCCTTGCAAGTTTTACGTATACATATGGCCTGAATGCTTACACGTAGGTGAATGTTGAGCATTACTCCCTTAATCTTTATTTGACCATTTTCGTAAATAAAATGTTTAACACAAGTTTTCAGATAGAAAGTGTCACAACCCGACCATGGGGCTAGGCGTGATGATCGAATACCAAAACAAAGCACAGCGGAAATAACGTGACATATATATATTATAAATGTCATGGGTTCAACTAAGTCAAAATATACATTTACAAAGGTACATTAATCTATACACTAACTAAAAATAAAATAAAATATTGGATTCTATCTTCCCATCAAAGCTTTCTCGGGTGGAATCTATGGCTCGACATAAGTCTTCTAAGGAGTCATCTATCTTCAAGCAAGCTCATGTCTAAGTTGTTAGTTTTCAACTCGAGAATGGTACCTGAATACATGTTTAAAAATATTGTGTCAACTAAAAAGTTGGTGAGTTCACGAGTTTAGGTAATAAAGCATATGTATAGAGAATTCAAAAATGTATGATGCAAAATTAAACAAGTTCACAATCAACCATGTGCCCACATCTAGAAATAAAAACAATATACCCCTAACCCATACCCTTTATTGTTATAGGTCTAATTTACTCATGTCTGCCAACATAAGTTTAAACTGTTAAACGAATATATGTCACAAGATATATATTATCATTCAATGATTATCATTCCATGGGAGGTTGTCCCAGTTATGTCGGGCCCATGGTGTGCGGGGGTTTCACCAGGTAGTACTACCCATATATTCGTTGGCTCCAACGGAGTTAATGATTGTGTGCTGGAGATCGGGGATTCGTTATGGCAGCTAAAACGGCCTTATTTAATTATCACACCAAGTATGTAAACAGTATTGAAGCATGTAATCACCCCAAAAATTTAAGTAAAAGAGGGGAAAAACACATGAACTCACCTGGTAATCTTGTATGTGTCCAAACAATATACTAAAGTTGCGAGCTTGCTATCGTGTGTGTAGGCATTAAGATAAATCCTAATTATTATTGTGACATTAGTATATTGTAGTAGAGTAATGTCATGAATCGTGTGGTTGAGCTCGACCGATTCGTTAAAGTGATGGGATCGTTTGGTAAAAATCTTGGGTTGTAACCTCCATTTTGTTATCCTAATAGATGTAATATAAAAGTTTGGTTTGATTTATTATTTGTGTAAAATGGTAATACTTGTGTATATGTTCAATTAAAAGTAGTTAAATAATGTTTCGACCTGAATAAGAGTATCACTAAGTATATTATAATAATGGTTTGATTCAAGTAAAGTAACACTAGGCATTATTTACTTATGTGATGTAGATATATATATATATATATATATATATATGATCTATGTAAAAACAAATATATGAATCGAGTAGCTATATTCGTTTTGAAAATATTAATCAAAGTATAGTTGTATATATAAGTATGAAAGATTTCATCAATATATGTACGCATGTTATATATCGTAAATATTGAAGAAATTAATTATGATCGTCTAATATTAAACATAGTTATGGAGATTGGTTTGCAAATATTGGAAAATGTCTAAACTTGTATTTACATGAAGCCACATAAGACATATTGATATCAAAAATAATTGTTTGAAGTTTATAAAATGTTTGTATATATATATATAATATATGTATAAAGTACCGTGTCAAATATCGTTTTTGTAAACTAATGATAAGTAAATTAAAATATGGTTAAGTACGTATATCAACAATATATAATTTATAAAACTTTAATCATTATATAACAATTCCTAGCAAATATATGTCTATTATAAGAAGTAGCTAATACTTAATATATTTAACTATACACATTCGTATTAAAATAAATATTTAGGTTTCTAAATATAGATAAGTGTTCGAATCGAATAAATATGTATTACTGGTATAAGTATATTTGTATTGAAACTATGTATCTATAGTTTATAAGTACACGGTTTAGTGATAATAAGTATAGACGTAACTATAATAATTAGTAGAGGCAAAAATAATACTCATACTATTAATGAAAGTATTTTTAACATTAATAATATTAGTGTAAAATATAATATAAGTTTTTGTAGATATAAATAACAACAATACTAATACAAATATAAGAGTTATGCTAATTATATCACGTTAACAATAAGTGTAGCATTTAAAATATTGTTAAAAGTAATAATATTAGTGTTAACAATAATAGTTATCATAAGAATAATAATAGTAGTTAATATAACGTTTTTAATAGCAATAACAACTTTTATAGTATTAGTAATATCAAGATTAAATATAATACAAGTTTTAATAGTTGAAAATAACAATAACAATAATAGGGTAATATAGTATATTTATAAATAAAGTTAATATTTATAATATTATGTTAAAAATAGTTTTAGTGATAATAATAATAATAGTATAATAATTAATAAAAGTAATGATAATAATGATAAATCTTTAGTAACCATAAAATTAATAATGTTAATAATAATTAGAACGGTAACAATGAGTGTAACAGTTTTGATAAAGATAATGCAGGTTTATAATATTTTGTACAAATACATTTTTAGTAATAACAAATTTTATGCGGCCCCGACATAAACTACACCTTATTTGCCAAGGGAAATGCATGAAAACACGAAATCATGATTCATTTCCGACTCAAGATGTTGCGTGACGGCTTTTATTACATTAACTGAAAGATACATTAACCATTAATTCATCCTTCCTTGGCATTTTAAAAATCAAGGTTGTCCAACTTGTGCAACACAATTTTAAATTCTAGTTGTACAAAATTGACATTAGTTGTGCAAAATTTTAAAAATAAGAAGTAATTATGACAATTCTAATATTGTGCAACTTGTGTAACAAGAGATGAATCTAAATCACATGTAAATTTATCCCTTATTTTGCCTAAGTGCAAATTTGTAACTAAAATAAAAGTAGAAAAATATATTACTTCTTCAGCTTCCCGCCTACACCTCTTTGTTTCCTCTAATTCTTCTTCATCGACTTCTTTGTACCCACCAGCACGTCCTCCTCTGCATACGTAAATCACACATTGTATTTTATTCACGATTAAGGTTTAAAACCAAAACAAAATTTGATAAAATAAAATATTTCATAATAAAGATTAACTACATGAAATATAATGTCTCACTTTATTTGAATCTTTCAAACCTTCTGCAAGTCTTCTTTCTGTCCCTAACTCGTGTTCAATCGAAATAACCGACACCCATACTACTATTAATTGCATAAACTAAATTGTGGTTCTGAAAAAGAAAAAATAATATGATTAAACTCACTGTTATTAATTGCATAAACCACATTGTGATTCACATGTGGGCATTTCGACACGCTGAAAGGAACATTGCTGAAACCGGGCTTAATCTTATGTTGGAGATGCTTAAGAATTTTCAGGTATGATTGCCCCACCTTCTTTGCTCTTGGCAATCAAATCAAGCCACATACTAGATCAGGTGAAAGTGATGAGATTGGACTATATACAACATACATGGAAAATGTTCTCTTATGAAGTCTAATGGTAATAATAATAATAATAATAATAATAATAATAATAGCAATAATGTTGAAGGGGAAAAGAAGTAAATCAAATGTTGGTTAGAAAGAGGTTATGATTCAGAAATTTCTGATAGAAAGAAGGGAAATGTAAATCAAATGTTGCAATGTCCTTCAATCAACAAAAAAGGCTAGTTAGTGAAACTTTATCCTAATATGATACCATGATGGCACGCTCAACATTCTGTTTCAGAGTAATTTTGAGTTAATTTTAAATTCATGTTCGGTAGAGGTGGCAAAATTGGTGGCTCGCACGTTATGTTCAAATTTTATTTTACTTTTTACAGATGAGTAGTGTGCCAAGTATTATTACAAAAACTATATTATGTTTTTATACTTTTGCATAAACGTACGGTGACTTTTGACCCGTTTGACCAGTTGATTTGTTATAGATATAACATGACCCACATCAACCCATTCATAAGAAAATGGGTCAAATTCCACTCTAAATTGTCAAGAATCAAGACCAACCTTATATGTCAATATACCACTGAGTAGAAACACTAAACAAGTTATACACTGAAACTTGCTCAAACAGTTTAGTTTTTAGCTTCTGGTAGTTTTATACATTCCTCAGAGTTGTAAGCATTTCCACCCTGAAAACTAAACAAATGAAACATTCAAGCATAGATGTTAGACCGGTAATTGGATGTTAAATAACATTGTCCACAAAATAATCATTTTAAAAAAATCATGAACCATGCAAAAGGTGGATTTGATCAGGACGGCATGCTTTTGGATTCAATTTGTAGTGATTCCAACGCCAGCGCAGATCAGCTGATGGTGGAACTAATATGCGGTGAAACTGTTAAGAGAAATGAAAAAAACAGGTTAACATGAGATTCAAAACAGTATGAAAGTCATTAGACATAAGAAATGATATTATCTTACTTGGTATACGTCATATGCAGAGTTTAAGGATAAAAGTGGTGGTGTTATGTATTTTAACAAATACTGCGGGAAGATGCACTGTAAAACATCTAACACGCGTCAAAATAATTCTCAAAATGAAAATTAAAACGCGACTGAAGATGTGCTATACTTGTTTGGGATCATTAATAGAATTTGTGCAATTCTCATCCAAGTTCTTCTCTATTCCCTATTCCCTATCAAAACTTTATGTTTAATTCCAATTGTAAAAAACAACTAAATAAAGAAAAGAGTAAATTACAGATATCGTCCTTTATGTTTATACCCTTTTTCAGATCCCGTCCTTTAGCAAAAAAATTATCAGGTATCATCCTTTATGTTTATTTTTTTTGCAGTTTACGTCCTTTGGTCTAACGGGAGTTAATTTTTTCAGTTAACTCAAGTCATGTGCCACTCACATGAGGGCAAAATAGTCTTTCCATCTTTTAAAGGACTATTTGTGTAATTAACTTAATGTTATTCATCTCTCTCCCTCCACTCTCTCCATCCAATTGTAACTCATCCCCAAATCCAGCAGCCTGAGCCGAGCGAGCCAGCCGAGCCAGCGGGTTAGGCACTCCCGGGAGCCCAGGAGCCCGGCAGACTGCAGGAACCCTAGCGACGGTGGTCTTGACAGCCTTGAAGACTCCATGCGTGAGCCCCGCCCCCTCGGATCCCCTTCCACTTACAAAAACTCCCCCGATTACAGAAGAATAAACACCCGTTCTGATGTCGGGGATGGTGAAAGCAGTAACGGAGGTGGCGGGTCGGGTCGGGTCGGAAATGGGGTTTGGTGGATGATCAAAAGAACAATCATGCGAATACGAGTCGAGCCAGGAATCGGGATCTTGATTGGGAACGGGCTGTGGCAGAGGCGAAAGTTTGGGGGGAGAATTGGAGAGACAGAAAGAGGACAAACACAATCGGTGATGGGAGTTTTGATGCTGCAAATGTGTGATGGATGGTTACATTTGTCTGTGTTTTTTTCATGAGGCAACGGCTTCAGCAACGGCAACAGCTTCAAACCAGATCTGGCTTCATCATCGTAGTACAACTCAAACCCTCCGGTTTCACCAGCTACTTCCGACGTGCTACCACTGCTGGTTGGTCCACGGAGGACGATGACCGGATTAAATGGCGATCTATCACATGTGTTCCTTCTCGCTCGCCTGAGCATCGGAGGGCTAGGGCTAGGGTTAGGGTTTTGCTCATTTAGGGCAAATTAAAGATGAATCTGTGTTCCTTCTAGCTCGCCTGAGCATCGAAAAACGGCAGTGGATGGATTCCGGCAACATTGATCCGATGGTTGGATGGTGGTGGCGGCTACTGGTGGCGGCTGCTGGTGGTGGAGAAAAAGTATAGAGAGAGAGGGAGTTGAGAGAGAGAGAGAGAGAGAGAGGAGAAATGAGAGAGAGGGAGAGGTTATGTTTATATATATTTTTATAATTTCAGAAAAAAAAATGTGAGTAAAAGACTAAAACACCCTCATGTGCAAGGCACATGACTTGAGTTAACTGAAAAAATTAACGCCCGTTAGACCAAAGGACGTAAACTGCAACAAATTTAAACGTAAAGGATGATCCTGATAATTTTTTTGCTAAAGGACGGGATCTGAAAAAGGGTATAAACATAAAGGACGATATGTGTAATTTACTCTAAAGAAAATGAATGCAAGTGTTGTTGTACCTGTAGAGTGACAAGATGCTGAAAGAAAGTTCTTTGGGTGTGATACATGTTGATGTCTTGTCTGCAACCTAAAAATCATAAATAATAATAATAACCGTAACTCGCATTTAAAGCGGTGATGAGAATTTAAACCCATTTGTCATGGGTTGTGTTTTATCTCAAACGGGTCAAATTAAGATAAACAACTAAAATAAGAGGTACAGATCAAATTAGTTGAACGGGCTTTGATGCAAACAATGTAGATTATTGTTACGATGATATTGTAATATTGTTTTTATAAATATAACTAATGCATTTATTATTTATATTTTTTGGAAAATGGACCAGATCAACCCAACCCAATCTGGCCCGTTTCAACAAGTACTAAAACTTGACCCATTTCAACTTGCAACCCAATTCGCCAAACCCATCCATCTTGCCACCTCTAATAAGAAGTTTAGAACATACGATCCAGAAAGAATCCAGCGTCACCCAAAGATTTCACTGCTGTAGTATTTGGTAGATAACTGCTGAAGTTGTTGCAATGCAAATAGGATGTCAACCCGCCAGCCGAACACCCAGAAAGCAAAACCTGTAAACCATGAAAATTGTATTAGAAGTTCATGAACATCATATTTTAAATGTGTTCTAGAGTTACAGATTTTGTAAAGAAGTCTAATTTTAATTAGTTATACCTTTTTAGCGAACCTCAAGCGTTTTGGCAGAAGGTCTTCAATGATTGCTTGCCAAATCCGTTGCCCATGGAAATAAAGTATTAATGTCTGTTCTTCATATTAACATATTAAAAACTACAAATTTTCCATGTTAGCAGAAATTAAGATTACAAGAAATTCAATGGTTTCTGTTTTATTTCAAGATACAAACCTTCTTTCTGGATCAAAATAAGCAGCTTCAGAATCTTGTTAGGTCAGGTTTCTTGACCCTAAAACCCTGAATTAACAACAGCCCACTTCAAACCAGACTTGAAATCGTCTCTTTTTTGGAAATTCACTGCAAACATCAACCTTGAATTAACAACAGCCCACTTAAAACCAGCAGATTTGAATTGAAAGTGATGAAGCTACAAACTTTCATGTACCTATCAGTAGTGGGGAACCCGGCAAAATATAAACCGGTATTCACACCCAACCCCAAGTGATCACATATCACCTAAACCACAATAGAGAGAAAATGTTAACCATCATGCAAATCAAACAGAATGATGGTTTTGGTTTACCTTCATACACCAGCCAGCCCACATGTTGTCGCATCAACCAATTGGCTGAACATCACCCATAAGACCAAAGTACATCGCAGGGCCGATGAGCTCACGGTCAAACACAAGATTCATTCCACACATAGGGAACAGGGTTCCCTTAGGAACTGTCAAAACTGCATCTACAAACCTGGTTAAAAAGATCAGTAAAAACGCAATCTTCGAAACCATTGTTAAGTTGTAACAAAATTCAAGATTCTGTACCGTGTGTTTCTTTCAAGAGGCTTCACGAGCTGAGACGAGGCATCATAATCAGAGATGTTAAGTCAGAGCCCATGAGAAACAGCGGTCGGGACACCTTCACAGAGGCTAAACGGGTAGCCCCGGACAAAATCGGCTCCTTCCCTGTATGGATCATAGAGGGTGTTGAAGAAAAACGGAGTCGATGGAGTCAACAGGTTCTTGATGTGCTGCTCAAGTGCATTGATATCTTTTCCAGATGGGTCCTTAGCAACCTTCAAACCAACAATATGCAGATTACAAACCAAAACAGAAAGGCATATTATCAAACATTTGGTGTGCACAATCTAACCTAAACAAATCCAAGTCAAAAACACCATCAGATGTAATAAAAAAAGCCCATATCGGTGAAATTGTTATAAAAACAATAACAATTAAACACAAATAAAATCAATTTCGATATTAAACTCAAAATTCAGCGATATTCCCCCAATTACACAACCTAGGTTTTAAATTTCAATACTAAACCCTAAACCTATCAGAACTGATAATCTAATAGAGAACTTACGAAGCAATCATCATCGATTGTGAAGATGTATTTCTTCTTAGAGACCATGTAACCGAAGCACCGGCACGCAGAATCCTTCAACGAGATGCAAGAAGCTTTAGGAAGTGGAGATGGAGGGTGGCGTGCCTGGAAATGGTGATGGCGGCGGCGAAGGAGAATGGTGGTGGTCAGATGACGGCGATGGAGAAGGGCAAGCAGAGCAGGGTGCGTGGAGAGCGAGAGAAGAAGGTGGAGAAAGAGGCGAGCTAAACCCTAAATGGGAACTCAAAGATCTGTCCGTCTGATGAACCGTCTCCGGCGTGGGCGGTTACGAAGATGAAGCGCATTGATGGCGTTGGCGATAGAAGAGAAGGTGTAACGTCTCCGGCGATAGATGAACAACGCTCCGGCGTCTTAAACCTACCGGAGAGAAGCGTCTTAAAATTCGGGTGAAATGACCCTTCTATCCTCCTGATACTCATTATAAAGGAGTGTGGAATAGATATAGATAAACATCACTTAGTTCAAATAAATATATACAGTATTTAATCTAAATAAAATAAGAATAACGGAGTAATAATAATTATAATAATAACAATAATATCTCTTTTAATTTTAATAGCAATCTATGTAATAATAATAAAAATAAACTTTATATTAGTTGTCCCATATTTTCATAATTAAGTAAAGTTATAATGATAATAATAGTATCACGACCTTAAAATACTAATATTTATAAACATGTGTGTAATTAAGGGTCATGTATTTATGTATATGAAATAATACATATGTATGTCCTTAAGAAACTAAGTATATATTATGTATATGTCCATAAATATATTTATATAGGTTTTGCATATAAATACTCCTATTTAGTTTATAACTATTATTCTCGTTTATATAAATACACTTATAATAGTTTTTATATCATTACCAATGCTTTATAATATATTTTACGAGTATGTTTGTATATTCATCTTTCATTTTTAATTAAATAAAGTATTTAATATCTATAAGACTATAACTAAATGTATACCCATACATCCATATATTTGGTCTTTATAAATCTTTGGTTTCTAAATACTTATGTTAGCGTTTGTATAAATATTTATACCTCTAAACAATATATATTTTGTATTTATAATTATATATATAAATATATATATATATATATATATATATATATATATTTATATGTGTATCTACATAAACTTTATATTTTATTTTTGGTTTGGACGAAGACCCGGTTATTACAAATACACGAACGAGGTTCGGTTTTACATCTAAATCCCGAGTGGTCGGGATGGAGTCGGTTTAGCTCAACTAACTATTACACACGTTAGGTAACAAAAATGTTACACATCAAAATGTTACACTATAGCTCCCTGTAACATATATGTAATAACACGGTAGGTAAAAAAAAAATTTGTTACGAGAAAGATAATAATATATATTATGTATGAGAATTTTTTTCTTATTATTGTTACACATTGTTTTCCTGAGTTTTCTTAACTCAATTGAGTTTTTATTATATCCACCACCAGTTTCAGTATATATAAAATTTAAGAAGTTTAGAGGTTATGCCTCATTTTATGACCGATCCATAGGGGTGTGCAAAAGCGGTTATGGGTTGGTTTTATCTCTTCACCGCCACTGAAACCAATCAATTGATTAATGAAAAATCATTTCAATAACCATTAACTGAGGGTTGGTTAGCCGTCGGTTATGGTTCGGTTTCGATTAAATTCGGTTGGTTAATTTCCAAGGGTTTTCAACTTAGCTTTAGCTCGGTGTTGTAGGTGTATATATGTATATAGAAATATATGCATGTGTATATATGTAAATAGAAATACATGCAGGTGTGCGTGTGTGTGTGTGTATATATATATATATATATATATATGTAACATCCCAAAAATAAAACGACAGTTAAAATAACGGAATAAACGAACGAGTCATGTCGGGCCGGATGGGCCGGCGGGATGGAAGGGGAGCCTCCCCTATAAATAGCTTAGACTCTCCACCATTCCTCTCATTTGCAAGTTTTAGAGAGAGAAACCGTAGAGAGAGAAAGTTGGCGGATCGACCCGAGATTTCAGCAAAGTGTTGCTCCATAGCTCGTGAGAAGAACCTCCGAATCGGAAACTAGATTCAGGTAACGATCGGGCCTAAATCTGAGTTTTTGTTCGTTTTGGGTTTTTCGGGTTTTGGGTGAAAAGGTAACATTTTCACGGATAAAACTGAAAGATAAACATAGATTTGAGTTCCTTAATGGAAAACGAACGTTTTGAATGTAAACAGGTTCGGGATCTTGACGTGATCAGACCTGAATATGAAAGTTAGGGTTTTGCGAAGAAACAGATCGTGCGTACTTATCAAGTACGCACGGAGCAGGTCCTGCATACTTATCAAGTACGCAGGAAGAGGGCACTGCGTACTTATCAAGTACGCAGGAAGAGGGTCCTGCGTACTTATCAAGTACGTAGGAAGCATGGTCTGCGCACTTGCTAAGTGCGCAGGCATCAGGCTGATTAGGTAAAGTCGGTATGTTTAGAAGGTTAAACCGTTAGAGTCGGGATTTGGTCTGATGTGTATTTAACTAATCAATTCAGATCGGAAGTAACGTAGTGGGACCTTTGTTTAGGGCAACCCGAATTAGCTTATCAGGTGAGTTCTAGAAGCCCTCTTTTAAATGTTTTAATTAAATGTTTTTGGGCTGGTGTGCGTACATACGGAATGATGTTTGAAATGAGGTTTACGAAACGATGTTTACGAAATGATGTTTACGAGATGATGTTTATGAAATGTTTTGCCAGATAAAGTTTACGAAAAGATTACGAAAGAGATGATGTTTTGTTTAATAAAACGTACTAATGGTTTAACTAAAATGAGGTAAAGGTTTTATGAAAGTCAATAATGAACGAATCTGCCACGAGTTCCTACGGGAGCTAAGGTATGTATGTATGTATGTATTGGCCTCACCTTACGGGGCCTTGTGGCTGGCTAGCGGTTGTACAACTGGTTGATGATGGGGTGACGACAGTCACCCATGGGATTACCGGGATCCCGATAGAAGGTTCTATTCCTTGCGGGGAAATAGTGCCTAAGTTGTGTTCTGTCTACCTAGAGGTAACGAGCCTTAGGAGACGTATGTTTGGTCTACCTAGAGGTAACGAGCCTTAGGAGACGTATGTTTGGTCTACCTAGAGGTAACGAGCCTTAGGAGACATATGTTTGGTCCACCTAGAGGTAACGAGCCTTAAGTTCATCCGCTGGTATGGGATGTATGGAATTGACGGTTACGAGAAGGCGCAGATTCGGTTCATGTTGACTTATGTTATGATGTTGTGTTACGAAGTTATGATGGTGTTAAGTTATTGCATGTTTTGAAGGCCGGGAGCATGACGCACCGGCAGTACACCACACGGTTCAATGAACTGGCACGTCTGGTGCCACATCTTGTCACGACTGAGGAAAAAAGATTGCATGCTACATTCAAGGGTTCCCGGACCAGGTCCGCACATATGTTAAAGCAAACGCCCCTACTACCTACGATTCGGCAGTAGAACTGAGTGGAGTGGTATTTGATGATCTGGCACTAAATGTCGTGGCCGTTGAAGAGCCCAAGAAGAAGCTGAGTTTTCCCGCTAAGCGATCGGGTGGGAAGTTGTTTGGGGCTCGGGACAAACAGGCCAGGGTAGGCGAGACGGCACTCTGTGGAAGATGTGGGGCGAGACATACGGGTGAATGTCGGATAGGGACAAATCTGTGCTACAAATGTGGCAAGACTGGGCACTACTCCCGGGAATGCAGGCAAGGCATTAAATGTTATAATTGTGGTGAAAGCGGTCATATGAGCCGGGAATGCACCAAGCCCAGAATGGGTGAAGCCGGGAAAGGGAAAGGACCGGAAAAGAAAGAAGAGAGGCCCCGAGCAAAGACTCGTGCGTACACACTAACGCAAGAACAAGCCAGGGCAGATCCCGACGTGGCGTCAGGTACGTTCATCCTTGACAACACTTTTGTTTCCGTGTTATTTGATTCGGGTGCCAGTAAGAGTTTCATATCTGCGACTTTTTGTAAACGAGTGAAGTACACTGTGAGCAAGTTAGAAAGGCCTTTAGCGTAGAAACCGCTGAGGGTAGAACTGCGAGAGTGACCGATGTAGTTAACAACTCCACGATAAAAAATAGAAGGTCATAGGTTCCCTGTCAGGTTGTTTGTCATGGTTTTGGGTGGGTTCGATGTCGTGTTAGGTATGGATTTGCTAACTGCCAATGAAGCGCAAATTATATGCAAACGAAAGATAATCCGACTCAAGGCCCCGAACGGTAGCAAAGTCGAGGTTCTTGGAGATCGTGACGCCCCGATGCCTAACGTCATCTCAATGATCAAGGCAGCAGATTACCTGAGGCGCGGATGCGAGGCTTATCTGGTGTATGTGGTTGACAAGTGTAAGGAGGTGAAGGAACTAGACGACGTGCTCGTGGTACGCGAGTACCCGGAGGTGTTTCTAGAGGATTTGCCTGGGATACCACCCGACAGAGAGATTGAATTTCGAATTGACTTAGTACCAGATGCCCAGCCCGTGGCTAAGGCTCCGTAGCGACTAGCACCGGTGAAGATGAAAGAACTTATGGCCCAATTAGACGAACTACTTGAGAAGGGATTTATACAACCGAGCATCTCGCCTTGGGGTGCTCCGGTGTTGTTTGTGAAGAAGAAAGACGGTTCGATGAGAATGTGTATTGATTACCGCGAGTTGAATAAACGTACGGTGAAGAACAAGTACCCTTTACCAAGGATCGACGACTTGTTCGATCAATTACAAGGCGCAAGTTGGTTCTCAAAAATCGACCTTCGGTCCGGGTACCATCAGTTGAAGGTGAGGGAAGAAGACATACCGAAAACTGCATTTCGCACGCGTTATGGACATTTCGAGTTCCGCGTAATGTCTTTCGGATTGACGAACGCCCCCGCAGCGTTCATGGATTTGATGAATCGAGTTTGTCGACCAATGCTGGATCGATCGGTAATCGTGTTCATCGATGATGTCCTCATCTACTCCAAGAATGAGGGTGATCACGCGTGTCACTTAAAGGAAGTATTGGAAGCTCTGAAGAAGGAAAAGTTGTATGCTAAGTTCTCCAAATGCGCGTTCTGGCTTAGGGAAGTCCAATTCCTAGGTCACGTCATTAACCCGAACGGCATTATGGTTGACCCAGCAAAGATAATGACGGTAAGGGAATGGAATATTCCTAAGACGCCAACTGAAATCCGTAGTTTATTGGGATTGGCAGGCTATTATCGGAGATTCATCCAGAATTTCTCAAAAATAGCTTCGCCATTGACAAAGTTGACTCGGAAGGAGGTAAAGTACGAATGGGGTTCGACCCAGGACGAGGCGTTTAAGGAATTGAAGGAGAAGCTAACCAAAGCTCCAGTCTTGGCCCTTCCCGAGGGCAATGAAGACTTGGTGGTATACTTTGACGCTTCGGGTCAGGGATTGGGATGCGTGTATGCGTCACGACAGTTGAAGATTCACGAAGCTAATTATCCGACTCATGATTTGGAACTTGCTGCTGTCGTATTTGCATTGAAAATCTGGAGGCACTACCTCTACGGGGTGAAGTTTACTATTTACTTCGACCACAAAAGTTTGAAGTACTTCTTCGAACAAAGAGAGCTTAATATAAGGCAGAGACGATGGTTGAAACTCCTGAAAGATTATGACTTTGAGATCATGTATCATCCTGGAAAGGCAAACGTGGTGGTTGACGCTCTAAGCCGAAAGGATGTGCCTGCTCCTATTAGAGTGAAAGCTTTCCAGTTAATGGTAACATCAGATGTGATGAGGGAAATTGAAAGAGCTCAAGATGAAGCACTTAAGGAAGAAAACGTAAAGAAGGAAAGGTGGTTGGCCAACAGGACAAGTTGGAATATAACACCCTTGGTGTTAGGACACGTTTTGGGCGGGTATGGATACCTATGAGTGGCGAGCTTAGAACCAAAATCTTGGATGAGGCTCATAAGTCTCGATACTCTATCCACCCTGGTACCAACAAAATGTACCAAGATCTGAGGAAGGAATGCTGGTGGCCTGGAATGAAACATGAGGTGACAAAGTACGTAAGCAAGTGCTTGACTTGCTCGCAAGTAAAGGACGAACACCAGAAACCGTATGGAAAGATTCAACCACTTGATATACCGGAATGGAAGTGGGAACACATTACCATGGACTTCATAACCAAGCTACCTCGCTTGGAGACTTTCCTCATTCAACTATCATAAATCATTTGTAAACACACTATCATAAATCTTATCGAAACTTTTCCCGTTACCCTATGCTTGGAGACTTTCCTCATTCAACTCCAGTCACGTTAAAGACTTACTATAAATCACAACGGGGACTAAAATCTTAAATACACGTTGCTAAAACATTAAACTTCGTATACACCACTATAAGGTCGGAGACTTTTGAGTCATGTAAAACTTGTACAAATACTCAATCCCGTATTCCTAAAACTAAACATGATCAATAAAGGATCATGTAAAGCTTAATACTGAAACTTAAAACTCAACTGACTTATCCTATTTTCAAACTTACACTTGGATTCTTAGTCTTGAAAACTTTTGTGTGTCCATCTTAACCAAACCCTATAAGACTTGATAAATGTACATTCCAAATACACGAGAAAACTTCATTCTTAATACTAGAAACTAATATGAAGGGGTACATTGCTCTCTTTAGCAGAGTACCTCCCTAGTCTTCTCTTCAAACCCAAACATCGGGATCCACTAATCTTCTGGACAACTCGAATCTTCTGTGAGAAAGCATATAACGGTTAATCCTGTTCCAAACGCTGTCCCATACCTCTCTTAAGTACTAGAGTATTTAGATAACCGCTTTATACCCAAAATGTAATCATACACTTCTATACACTGAGGCAGAACTAAGAGACTTTAAACTATCCGATGTTTGACGTATTCTTGTTCAAACACAATTTAAACTATTATATGTTTGACGTATTCTTGTTCAAACACAATTTAAACTATTCTATGTTTGACGTATTCTTGATTCAAACACAATTCGAGCTACCCCATGTTTGACGTATTCTTGTTCAAACACAATTTAAACTATTCTGTGTTTGACGTATTCATGTTCAAACATAATTTAAACTATTATATGTTTGACGTATTCTTGTTCAAACACAATTTAAACTATTCTATGTTTGATATATTCTTGATCAAACACAATTTAAACTATTCTATGTTTGACGTATTCTTGATTCAAACACAATTCGAGCTACCCCATGTTTGACGTATTCTTGTTCAAACATGATGAACGTATGAGACTTTAAATTACTCCATGTTTGACGTATTGTTGATCAAACATGATGAACGTATGAGACTTTAAACTACTCCATGTTTGACGTATTCTTGTCCAAACATGATGAACGTATAAGACTTTAAGCTACTCCATGTTTGACGTATGCTTGTTCAAACACGATGGACGTATAAGACTTTAAACTATTCCATGTTTGACGTATGCTTATTCAAACATGATGAACGTATAAGACTTTTAAACTACTCAAGGTTTAATGTATTCTTGATCAAACCCGATGAAAGTGTAAAGACTTTAATCTACTCAATGATTGAAGTATTATTAATCAATCACGAGGAAACTTTGAAACACTAAATCTTGTCACATTCTTTTCTTTACTCATTGAATAACGCTTCTCTCTGAGGGACTCGTTAATCAATGATCACTCTTATGTGGAAACTCTAGTCGTATTCTTGTACTCCTTCTTGATCCACACACAAACGGAAGGACCTATGCGGACTATGCGACGATTTGAATGCTTGCGGGTGCACACGTAAGTATGAAAATCAACGTATGGGAAGGCATAGTAAAACTCTGTCGTGTGCTATGATCTAAGACTTATCGTAAAAGGTAGCCACGGAACTTAGGTACCGTAGCAATCCTTAGACGTATTAGTCTACAAACTCAAATTCTTGAACTATCATCAAATCCACCCTGAATGATACATCTCACTTTAAATCTTGAATGGAAGTTCATCAGTTATTCTCTCAGATGCATTTCTGAAAAACAAATCTTCATCTATTTCAATAAGACTATATGCTTCGTAAGGAAACTTTTGACAAACACATGCTTTGATAACTTAGAAACTCAAGCGAAATCTCATTCCTATAGATACTTTCCCTCTATAAATCTAAACGTAACTCAGGGTTTACCCGGGAACGTAAAGTATTCCTCTCATTATCCTTGTACGAATCATAAACTTAAATCTTGAAAGCATGAACCTTCTACTGTAATTTCGGGACGAAATTTCCTAAAGTAGGGGAGACTGTAATACCCAGGATTTTTCCGAACGTACCTTTTCAAAACCCTTGTATGGTTTGTCGTTTAAAACTTAAATTCTTAGAACCTTATACTTGATATGTGTATATATATATATATTCATATATACAACTTATTTGAAAGTATATATATATATATATACATTTTTCAAAAAAATGAATGAATCAAAAAAAAAAACATATGATTTTTATTGTATAAATAATAAATTTCTTAAAATCTTATTAGTTAATTATAAGATAAACTTTATAAATTATTATATAAGGTTATAAAATAACAAAACTTAGTTAGTTTTTATAAAAATAAAACACATTTATTTTTATAAAAGTCCAGGGACCAAAACTGCCTATTTTGAAACTCAGTTCTAACTTGAATTCTTGTTTCAACATTAAATGATAAAACTTCTAAACTTCAAGGGCCTGTTGTGCTAGTTTCCTAAACTCTCGAACCAGAATCAGTTCACGAGTTCGAGTCCCGTAGTGGCCGGTTTCGAGCCGTTTTAGTCAAAAACACGTTTCCCGTCCAAATACAGTGAACGCGCATGCGAACCTACCCCAAGGTGTATTAATGCTCAATTTAAATTCTATCCACGCGAAAATTCGAATTTGGATCCGTTGCACTCATCCGCCATCTTCCCAACTACTCGAGCATTAAACATCGCAATTGGTTATAAATACCGGTTGAAACACATCAACGACACACCACTCCTACTCCTCATACTCTCAATTTTTTCAACTCGAAGCTGCATCGTCGAATTCAGTCCCTCGGCAGCCGATTCAAAACCCAGAACCATTCTCATTCATTTCAACACCGATTCAGGTAATTCTTGTGTCTAACAGGATCGTTACACCCTAGAGATCGAAAGCCCTCTGTTTAATTGCATTAACAGAGGGCGAATCGACATGTATTTGGCAGAAATCGATTCTAGGGTTCTTGAGAATTTGGGGGTGTTTGGAAGTATTGTTTACCTATTTTCTTTCCTGGTTTAAACTTAACAAGACCCGTAGGTCAGATGGTTAAGTGCGTGTGTGTGTCTGTGAACCAGGCGACCCAGGTTCGAATCCGGTTAGCCCAGTTTTGCTTTTATTCATTTTTTTAGCCTTTTTAACAACAGATTTAAACTTGAAAATTTTTTATAAATTCTGTAAAACTTTTGTAAACTTGAATCTAAATTTTATTTATACTTTTATATTCCAGAACTATTTTTAATTTATTAAACTTAGCTTAAACTCATAATAATTAATTCTTTAAAATAGTTTTAAAATTATGAAAACTATGAAAAATACTTTTGAAACTTTACAAAGCTTTATTCTAAATAAGAATTTATTTTAATAAATCGGAAAATATAAATTTTTTCTATATTTTCTTAAATAAGCATATTATTTGGTTTTTAAACATTAACTTAAATTATAAACTTTAGTTTAACATTAAATCCAAGATTTATTTATTTATTTATTTAAATAAAGTAATAAAATAAAAACGTGTTTTATGCAAGATTAGAAAAACATAAAGATATAAACTTATAAACTTAGAAGTTAATACTTATTAATTTTATGGTTTCTTTTAAACTTTAGTTATTTATACACTTTTAACTAAGGTAAACTCTATAAGAAATTCTATTTAACTTGTTCTATATAAACTTATAAATATAAACTAATTAAACGTACAACTACATTCTATGCATTACTTTGGTTACAAGTTAAATTGTAAAATAAATGCCTATCATTCGAGCACGTTATTAAATCTAAATAATCTATATTGATTAAATTAAATAATTATATTTTTATATAGATAATTCTTTAACTTTAATAATAAATTGTCTTTATAATTATTATAAATCTTTAATAATTACTTATTTCTTGAATAATTATTGTTAAAACTTTAATAATTATTTGGTCTTTCATTTTACTTCAACTTCATTTACGAATACTTAGAAAACTATTTGATTATTATTACCTAACTAGAGTAATTATAAAACTTCTAAGTAATTATTTTAATTAATAATTATTCTAATCTACAAACTTATGAAACTTTGATATTCAAGACTTGTGTTAATTATTCAAAACTTTTGTTATAAACTTGATTCAAACTTCATAAACACAATCAATCCCATCTCCCATTGGAACCCTAGTCGAATCTTGAAATCCTAGATCTTTTGTCTTAGACTTTTACTTAAATCTTTAGACTTGCATACTTAGGCTTATCGTGAGGATATTCTCCCTCAAAGTCTTGCAAATACTTATCCGTGTCGGATACTCTTCATCAATCCAAGTGAGTATACTTAGCCCCTTTTTTCCTTTCTATGCTTTTGGGGGTGAAACATGTTCAAAATTCTTAAACTTATACAATTCTTGTACAACTATGACTACGTGTTTATTCTTATGTTAAACTTGAGACTTGTATGCTTAGATTAAACTTAAAACTAGCATATTCATTAACTTTGATCAAGCCTATAGTAACAATGATAGAACTATTGTATTTGACCAATCCACCTTGATTGATTGACCCCTTCGGGGGGGAGCCCTTGGTGATTGTTACTGAATTAAACTTTAAACTTGAGACTTATAAGGGTAACCTGCGGGTTATGCCTAAACTTGGTTGGAGGGTTGATATGCACAATGTCTAACATGCTTGTTTTCTCATACTTACATTATAGAATGCATTAATCATAGTGAATTGTAATTCTTTTCAAATCCTTGTTAAACTGTGTCAAAACCTTTGTATCTCACCAACTATTTTGTAGTTGACAGATTCTTTCACATGTTTCAGGTTCTACAACATGAGACTTTATCGTGATCACATAGGATGCTTGGACCTAGAATGCTTAATCAATTAAACTTGTATTCTTGCTATGTATTTGATTTATTATTTGTATTGAACTTTTGAATCTATTTATTAATGAAATATTGAAACTTTAATAGTCAACCTTGTGCTATTAAACAACCGCGTCCGCCCCGACGTATAATCCGCCGTCGGTTGGGGTGTGACAGATAGGCATGCCGCCTTACGAAATGTTGTATGGGAGAAGATGTAGGACCCCAATTTGTTGGGGTGAGATTGTACAAAAGGAATTAGGGAGTCTTGAAGTAGTAAGAGAAACGTCGGAAAGGTTTGATCAAATCAAATCAAGAATGAAGGCCGCTCAAGATCGTCAGAAATCCTACACGGATAAACGACGAAGGCCTATTGAGTTTGATGTTGGGGACAGAGTAATGTTGAAAGTGTCACCCTGGAAGGGGATCATACGATTCAGGAAGAGAGGAAAGTTAAGTCCGAGGTTTGTCGGACCATTCAAGATAATGGCACGGGTTGGTGAAGTCGCTTATCGGTTAGAGTTGCATGATGAGTTAAGTGGGATTCATCCTACCTTCCATGTATCACACTTTCGAAAGTGTTTGGCGGATGAATCGGCTCACGTACCACTTACTGACATCGAGGTCGACAACAGCCTTAACTACATCGAAGAACCCGTGGCCATCTTAGACAGAAAGGAGAAGCGTTTGCGTAATAAGATTATTCAATTGGTTAAAGTCCAATGGAAGCATCGAAGGGGATCGGAAGCCACGTGGGAAACGGAGACGGAAATGAGGGAGTCGTACCCTCAACTATTTGATTTATGATAGGTTTCGGGGACGAAACATATTGTAAGGGGGTAGACTTGTAACATCCTAAAAATAAAACGACAGTTAAAATAACGGAATAAACGAACGAGGCATGTCGGGTCGGGCCGGATGGGCCGGCGGGCTGGAAGGGGAGCCTCCCCTATAAATAGCTTAGACTCTCCACCATTCCTCTCATTTGCAAGTTCTAGAGAGAGAAACCGTAGCAAAGTGTTGCTCCATAGCTCGTGAGAAGAACCTCTGGATCGGAAACTAGATTCAGGTAACGATCGGGCCTAAATCTGAGTTTTTGTTCATTTTGGGTTTTTCGGGTTTTGGGTGAAAAGGTAACATTTTCACGGATAAAACTGAAAGATAAACATAGATTTGAGTTCCTTAATGGAAAACGAACGTTTTGAATGTAAACAGGTTCGGGATCTTGACGTGATCAGACCTGAATAAAGTTAGGGTTTTGCGAAGAAACAGATCGTGCGTACTTATCAAGTACGCACGGAGCAGGTCCTGCGTACTTATCAAGTACGCAGGAAAGAGGGCATTGCGTACTTATCAAGTACGCAGGAAGAGGGTCCTGCGTACTTATCAAGTACGCAGGAAGCATGGTCTGCGCACTTGCTAAGTGCGCAGGCATCAGGTTGATTAGGTAAAGTCGGTATGTTTAGAAGGTTAAACCGTTAGAGTCGGGATTTGGTCTGATGTGTATTTAACTAATCAATTCAGATCGGAAGTAACGTAGTGGGACCTTTGTTTAGGGCAACCCGAATTAGCTTATTAGGTGAGTTCTAGAAGCCCTCTTTTAAATGTTTTAATTAAATGTTTTTGGGCTGGTGTGCATACATACAGAATGATGTTTGAAATGAGGTTTACGAAACGATGTTTACGAAACAATGTTTACGAAATGATGTTTACGAGATGATGTTTATGAAATGTTTTGCTAGATAAAGTTTACGAAAAGATTACGAAAGAGATGATGTTTTGTTTAATAAAACGTACTAATGGTTTAACTAAAATGAGGTAAAGGTTTTATGAAAGTCACGAATGAACGAATCTGCCACGAGTTCCTACGGGAGCTAAGGTATGTATGTATGTATTGGCCTCACCTTACGGGGCCTTGTGGCTGGCTAGCGGTTGTACAACTGGTTGATGATGGGGTGACGACAGTCACCCATGGGATTACCGGGATCCCGATAGAAGGTTCTATTCCTTGCGGGGAAATAGTGCCTAAGTTGTGTTCTGTCTACCTAGAGGTAACGAGCCTTATGAGACGTATGTTTGGTCTACCTAGAGGTAACGAGCCTTAGGAGACGTATGTTTGGTCTACCTAGAGGTAACGAGCCTTAGGAGACATATGTTTGGTCCACCTAGAGGTAACGAGCCTTAGGGGACCTGAGTGACGGATGACTTAGAGGTAACGAGCCTTAAGTTCATCCGCTGGTATGCGATGTATGGAATTGACGGTTACGAGAAGGCGCAGATTCAGTTCATGTTGACTTATGTTATGATGTTGTGTTACGAAGTTATGATGATGTTAAGTTATTGCATGTTTTACATACGATTTTGTTAAACAAATGTATGTTATGTTTTTGGCAAAATGTTTATGTTAAGGTTTTATGTAAAGCTAGAACTCACCAGCGTAGCTGACTTTTTAGTATGCACATTCAGGTTAAGAGCAGGTTATGGTGATGGACGGTGATGCTTGGCAAAAGAGAAGAGTTACCCGGATGATATGAAGACTGGCATCCCGTTATAAGTTGTTTATGTTATGTTTATGTATTTGATAACGTTACGCTTCCGCATGTATGAACAAGTTTTAATTATGATGAATGAGTGATTCCGCTGTGTTATTTGATATTCAAGTTTAATAACTGTTTGTGAATGAGTAAATCCAACAAGTGAGGCATCCCGGGTTTGGGACCTTACAATATATATATATATATATATATATATATATATATATATATATATGCAGGAAAAGTGAAGATGAAAAACAAGACGAGTTCGGTTCGGTTTTGGTCGGTTAATGGCTTGGCACTTCTTTAGCCATAACCGAATGGCTTGCTTAAAGGCTTGGCACTTCCAAAACCATCGGTTAAAGTTGGTTTCGATTAAATTCGACTATAATTCGGGGCTAATAGACGTCTGTAGGTGTATATATGTATACTAGGTTAGAAACCCATGTATTACACGGGTTGAATAAATCCAACTTGTTATAAATCAACAGTTTCTATGAAGATTTATAGGTTGGATGTCATCAACCATTGGTAAAATAAGAAATAATGAAGATTTAAAAATTATAAATAACAAATAATGAATATTTAAGAATTATAAATAACAAATAATGAAGATTTAAGAATTATAAATAACAAATAATGAAGATTTAAGAATTATAAATAACAAATAATGAAGATTTAAGAATTATTAAATTATATTTTAAGATAAAATATAATTAAAATCTTCTTATAATTTAGAAAGTTTTAATAAAATATTAGAATAAATTTTAGATATTTAATTATTTAAAATCACTTTTAGTTAATAGGAGACATAGACGGAAAAACAAAAATCTAGATTTCATCGGAAGTCATACGTAGCAGATAAATTTATTCATTTATTATAATAAGGATATGCATGAAAAGTGAAGATGAAATACAAGACGAGTTCGGTTCGATTTTTGTTGGTTAATGGCTTGACACTTCCGTAACCATAACCGAATGACTCGGTTAAAGTCGATTATTTTTTTGGTTATAGTTAAACTATGCTCACCCCCACCGGTCCATCTTCAAGAATGAAATTACTCGGCGCTAGAATAAAATAAATCCATAGTATAGGAGCCAAACTATAATTCTAGAGAAGTTTAGTGGCCAAAAAGATAATATTATTTATTTCAAAATCTGCAAAGAAGATGAAAAAGAAATAGAAATACACAGAGCAAGAAACAAGGCGCGCACGGAGTTGCCGTCCCAAATCATTCAAGTTTAGAGTTAGGGCACCAAAAATCCCAAGACAAAATTAAGTCATTATGATTTACTGATTCGGAGGATCAATTAGCAGACAGACCAGCAGAATTGAATATCATCATCCTCATCATCATCATCATCATCATCCTCGATCTCGATTTAATTATTTTCCCCTAATTGACTCCGATCGACAAGCTCACTTCGATTTTTATTTTCCGTTGATTTTGAAACTACATGACGGAGGGTTTTTGAGCTCGGAGATCCTCCGGATTTAAGATAATACAATCACATCCGGTGTGTCGTTAATCTGATTCGTTGTTTGTTAACATTTCCGGCGAATGAGTGTTTATTAAAACGATGAAATGGGTAACATTGCTTAAGGACATCAAAGACAGGTTCTCAGCGCCTACACGTACTGCATCGTCTGCCTCTCCGTCACCTTTTTCTCTTCACCAAAATAGTAGCAATGCCACTTCAAGCTATGATGACCCCTTGTCAAGGTCGGTTCCTTGTTTTTATTTTTCCTGCACTTTTTTATGTGGATCACCGGAGATGTTGATATGCAAAACGATGGTTGTTGATTATGTATTAGCTGTTTAGATGCATTTTATGCAATGAGGTTTTGTAATTAATTGTCAAGTACTCTAAGTAGTAGGTATGTTTGGAATTTAGTTGTTATCGTAGTATGACACTATTTTACAGCTACAAAGCTCTTCTTGAGACCTGCATTTAGGTTTATAATGTTTATAGATATTGTAGTTTGAAATGATAAACTCGTATAAATATGGTAGAAGTGATTCCCCACTAGGAGAGGTCTGAGGTTCAAATCTTGCTTCCACTGGTTTCCTCATAACCTCTTGAAGACAATCTGTCTAGCACAAGCTGCGATTTACCTGATCCTGTTGGTTAGCAGGGTATTGGCTGGGTCGCGTGAGTGTTCTAGTAACGGAATTTCATGGCTACCTCAAAAAAATATGGTAGAAGTGACGGTAATAGGAGATTTAACATTGCTATGTGCATTATTTGATATGGTCACAAAGGACTAAGCATGTGGTAAAATGATTGAATTATTGATGGTAAAATCAGTTATGGAAGGCATAGTTGTCAAAGGCGCTAGGCGCATAGGCCTCGCCTGGGTCCTAGGCGCAAGGAGCAAAAAAAGTAAGGGCCTAAGAAATAAAAGCTCACTTAAAGGAAAACATTTAAAACATATTATGTATGAAAAATAATACTATTTTTCAAATAAAATAAAGAAAAGCTATTATATAACATTTAATATCATCTAATTAGTGCCAAAATGTTCAAAGTCAAAAACCAAAATGTTCAAATACCTAGGAAATGAGCTTCAGTCGGTATTGTGGAAGCTTTTATAAGCTCAACCATAACATAGGAAATGATAATAAAGCATAAAATAAAAAAAAAACTGCGCCTCTTAACCTCAATCTGCGCCTAGGACATGAAAGCGCAATCACTGCACCTCGCCTCAAAAATGCGCCTAGGCGCCCCATGCGAGCGCTTTTAACAATTATGATGGAAGGGTCGTAACAATGTAGTAGGCTTATTGAGTGTTCATACTCAATTACTGCAATGCTTAACCCAATTTGGAAAGAAATGAAGGAAACCACAACTCAAAGCAGCTACAAACGATTATGGTTTGTTGTTCAAGTTATCCTTAATGTGGCATTGGGTTGGAGTAGGTGGAGTTAAGCTTTCGGTTAGTAATCATTAATTTACGATGTTTTTAGTCCATTTTGGTATGCTACAATTGTTGTGAGAGCACAAGTAGTTAGTTATTTTCACGAGGCATTTAGATCTTTATAGATGATACATTAATTGTGACTTGTGGTGATTTGCTCATCAAACTGATAAAGATCTTCACTTGTATGTTTTTAGCTGTCGAGTTTATTCTGGGTCCAAGGAAGTACTCCTTAATTCCCCTTAAAATTGAATGTGTATGGATGTGTAAGTGTTTCCTGCTGTATGTTATAGGTCTCCACACATATAACAAATAAACCGGACTTAAGTTGCTTACTCTTTTTTTCTCTCTCTCTCTCGTCATTTCTTTAAGTGGTGCACTTGATATGAAACAGACGTGGTTTAATCATGAAACGTATTCAGTTGTGTATGGGAGGAGGGGGTTGATAGTAATTTGAAGTTGTATATTTTAAACAAATATGCAAGCTGTCAAGTTCTATGATAATCTCACGTGGACACGGGCATGTGAGAGTGTGTGCCTGTGCATTAAAGTAAAATCATATTTTATGTGAGTTTTAGTAACTCTAATTTGCTAACATGATTATCCATGTAAAACGCCTAGTTTACATTTCTTTCACCTTGTACCTTATTTGTTTTTGCATCTTTACCTGTTTAAAAGCAGAGAAAAATATGAGCTGGAACTGGACTTCAAGAGATCTTGGGAAAAGTTCCGGATATCGACTTCAGAGAAGGTTGGTACATGCTACAATCATGAGTCCTTTCCTTGTTTTTTATAGAATTAACAGCTGAGTAGAGCTGATGGCTTCACTTTATCTATGCAGGAGAAGGAAGAAACCTTGAACTTTACCATTGATGTCTTCTGTAGATTAGTAATGCAGCATGCAAATGTAGCACAACTGATTTCTATGTACGAAATCAACTACCCTTGTTTAAAATTTCAATTTACATATGATTCTATGTTTAAATTTTTTTATTTTGCAATGATAATATTTTAATTCATGACAAAGAACTTTTATAAGTATACTTATGTCACCTTTAGAAGAGCCTTAAGTTGAGGATTTGTTAAAAAACCATGTAAAATTGGTAATTTGATATGTCAAGTGTCAACTGAATTAAGCTCTTAACGTGATTAGTCGGGGGCCTGATAGGCTAAAATTCATCTCTTTTATGACAAAGTAATGATACAAAAAGGTTACTAATCTCGAAGTAAATTCAATAGTATGTTGGTTTCTGATATACTTTCTGCTATTGTATCTTACCACTCATTTTGATGATATAAGAAGACAAACCTCTTCCTCAACAAATTGGAATATATATTTTTTATTCCATGTGTAGTAAATATTATAAGTGATTGCAAGACCTATGTTGCTACACGTGCTACCAGGCTTTTTGTGGCATTGAGTTGAAGGAATTATTCAGTCACCTGTTAGTGGAGATCTTAACCCTATCACATGCGTCTGTTTTTGTATTCACTTCAAAAGAAACATGTTAAAAACTAGATCCGTTTTGGTTTATATAATGTTTTTAAACATATTACGAAGTATATGTTAACATTGTCAAGTTTGGATCCACAGGTTAGTAGAGACGCACATATTTTGTTTTGTTGTGGGTAGAGCATTTGTTACAGATATTGAAAAGTTAAAAGTTAGCAGCCAAACAAGATCTTTGGAGATCGAAAGTGTGATAGGTTTTTTCTCAGAGGTTACAGAGGTTTCCCTCTTTTTTTTTTTTTTTTTTTTTTTTTTTTTTTTTTTTTCTCAACTCTCATTTTTTATGAATTTGTTTTATATATGAACATGCATTTATACCTGTACCTTTACAGGATGGAGTTCAAGTTGGTCCAAATTTACTTCAGGCAGTGTCATTCCTTGTTTCTGGAGTATGCATTTAACCTTTGCATGTTATAAATAAATGTTTGAGTTTTGTTCTTTAGTGATAAATAATGCAACAAACCATTTTATATTTTCACAATGAATAATGTATCTTTTATATATTGTTTGCAGGCTATTGATAAACAATCTCTCCTTGATTCTGGGATATTATGCTGTCTCGTTCATATACTCGATGCTTTTCTGGTTTCTGATGGAGGGAATGTGAGGCAGAATATTGATTCTGTTGAAGAGGAACCAGATGTAACTGAGAATGCAGCTCTAGATCGGCGGCTTGAGGTAGGTCATTTGTTCTTTTTTTATAATAACTAAATCTTATATCAAATTTATACCACTTGTCATTTGAAGAGTAGTATTAACGAGACAGAGATTAGGGTTTCTTACTTGTTCGATCATGATTTCTATAATATTCAATGCTATGATACATATCCATTCAATCCTCATGCTTTATTTATATAGATATGAACCTAAGTAAGACCAACAAGTGAGAGGTTAATACTTAAAGGATATATTTGTAATTTGATTTTGTCCTTGAAGGTAGAGGGCAGCATTCTGCATATTATGAAGGCATTAGCAAGCCATCCTGCAGCTGCACAGAGTTTGATTGATGACAATTCTCTTGAGCTACTCTTTCAGATGGTAGCCAACGGGTCGTTCGTTTTATTTTCAAGATACAGGGAAGGGCTTGTCCCCTTGCACGGCATTCAGCTCCATAGGCATGCGATGCAGGTGATTACACTTTCTTTAGATTCCAATTCAGCATCTAACTATCCTCATCATCATCTTAACTAATACATTTTTTATTTTATATTTAACGTGATGTATTTGTCATTCCTTTGTTATCAGGTACTAGGTCTTCTTCTGGTTAATGACAATGGGAGCACTGCTGAGTACATAAGGAAACACCAGCTGGTGATCATCACATTCTGCTATCCTGAATTATATCGGGTTATTCAACATTTTTGAATATCAGTTCCGTTTTATAACATCTTATGCAGATAAAAGTGCTGTTAATGGCAGTGAAAGACTTTAATCCTGAATCTGGAGATTCTGCATATACAGTGCGTATTGTGGATTTGTTGCTTGATTGTGTGGAATTGTCATATAGACCTGGTCAGTTACATGGTTTTTTCCTTTTTTGGTTTATTTTTTACTTTTTTTTAGAGGTGGTTCAATGGGCGGGTCTGGTGGGTTGATCTGAAACACATTTTTGTCCTAAATTTTTATGTTTTTTTTTTGTTAAAAATAGTGTCAAACATAACTATGAAAACTGTATTATTTCAATAATAATATAAGGTTTTTGAATAAAATGATTTAGGAGGTTTTTTGCATTAAAAAAAGCATATCCCTAAAGATGCCTTTTCGTCTTACCATAGCAAATGATACACAAGCCGGATTTATGCGTCTTTTGAACTCTCGTAACTCATAGTTTATGTACTAGTATCAAACTAAAAGATGATACAAGAGTAAAAGTACAGACGCGTAGCATATCTCATGGCTTTAGGTGTGAAATTGTTTTGACATGGTCATAGAGTATAATACTCCGAAAAATGGCTACTTTTGTGATTTAAAAAAAAAAAAACATTTTTGGGTGGCATTTGACTTTTTTTATTTTATTTCACCGTTTGTTTTATCCGTTTAACGTGTTGTGTTAGAGAGAAAATGTTAACTTGAATTGACCCATTCATAAGTAAATGGGTTGAGATGGCCACCTAGTTTTTTTCCCCATAATTCTGAAATATATAGTGATGCTCGAACATAGTGTTGATTTGTAGAGGCTGGTGGTATCAAGCTCAGGGAAGACATTCATAATGCTCATGGATACCAATTTCTCATTCACTTCGCATTAATTCTTTCAAGAGATCAGGGTTCTCAAACTAGTCAAAGTTCTGACCTAGAAGAGTCGAAGTTAACTAATGACATGGACATGCTTGACGAAAAGGGAAAAGGAGACACATCAGCACAATCCGTCTCACCCACACTCTCTAGATTACTTGATGTTCTTGTTAATCTAGCTCAAACAGGGTCTACTGATACAACTGGGTCCCCTAGATCAAAGGGTACAAAAAATCTTAATCCATCTGGCAGGGCATCTAATAATGATGTCTGGGAGAAGGATAATCACAAAGTTAAGGATCTAGAAGCTGTCCAAATGCTGCAGGACATTTTTCTCAAAGCAGATAGCAGGGAGCTGCAGGCTGAAGTACTAAACAGAATATTCAAGATATTTTCAAGTCATCTTGAAAACTACACGTTGTGTCAGCAGTTGCGAACTGTTCCATTGTTCATTCTCAATATGGGCGGCTTTCCTCAATCTTTTCAAGAAATCATCCTTAAAATTCTTGAATATGCTGTGACTGTTGTAAACTGCATACCTGAACAAGAATTGCTTTCACTTTGCTGCTTGTTGCAACAACCAATAACATCTGACTTGAAGCGCACTATTCTGGGATTTTTTGTAAAGCTTGTGTCATTTGATCAACAATACAAAAAGTTCTTGAGAGAAGTTGGTGTGCTGGAGGTCTTATTAGATGATCTCAAGCTGCACAAGTTTCTTGTGGGTCCAGAGCAGGACAATGATGATAGTGCTGAGGTGGAAACAAAGGGCAGCCCAAATGGTTTCCAGAAACATCTGGAAAGTAAAGACGCGATTCTATCATCTCCTAAATTATTGGATTCTGGTTCTAGAAAGTTGCGTCTTTTTGAAGATGAAGGCACAATCTCAGTTGCTTGGGACTGTTTAGTTTCATTATTGAGAAAAGCTGAATATAATCAAGTGACATTTCGTTCTGCTGATGGAGTAACTACTTCTCTTCCTTTCTTGGCCTCTGATGTTCACCGCCCTGGTGTCCTTCGAGTATTATCATGCTTAATCATCGAGGATTCTGCACAGGTTGGAAGCGAGTCCTGTTTTCTTGTCTTGCATGGGGCCCACCCACCCACCCATCCGCCCATACACACACAACTTTATCAAACTGATGATGCACACCCACCCCAAAATCTGCTAGATAAATGTAAATTTTGGGCAGGTGTACATTAGTTTATTAAAAAGTGACTTCTCACAATATTTAGACTTTATATTGATACCGCCCTTTATAAATACAAGGCTTAGGGTCAGTGAGAAACTAAATATTCATGTGAATGTGAGTTAGTTTTACAAAATTGTGAATCGAGGTTACAAAGTTAGTTAAAAGTTTTCTTTTCACGGTTCACATGAATATTTAGTTTCTTGTTTGATTTTGACTCTCTCTATCTCTCTCTCTCTCTCTATATATATATATATATGCGTGTGTGTGTCTGTCCTTTTTTATTATACCGATTACATTGAACTGGTTAATATTGTGTTTCTTTCTGTGTTCCAAAGAATTGTTCGCACTTTTTTTTATATGAAACCTGGTACTTCTCAATACAAAGTGTCTTATATTAAGTTTAACTTAACAAGCACATTTTAGAAGTGAAAGGCTAACTGTTTTACATCCGAAGCAAAATCAGTCCTTTTTTTCCTAATAAAGTGTAGGCAGGTTTAATTGTGGCCTACAACCGAGTTATTGATGAAACATGCCTTTTTAGATGTCTGCCTTAAATTTATTGGAACATTAGTAACTAAATCTGTAATCTTTGTTAGGCTCATTCAGATGAACTGGGTGCACTGATTGAAATTTCAAAGAGTGGGATGGTGATAAGCACTTTGGGATCTCAATACAAACTCCCAGATGATGCAAAATGTGATATTTTTGGCGCCATGTGGCGAATTTTAGGAGCCAGCACTTCTGCTCAGAGAGTGTTTGGTGAAGCGACTGGGTTTTCCCTTATCTTAACAACCCTCCATAATTTCCAGGGAGATAAAGGGCTGGTCAGTCAATCCTCAATACAAGTTTGCAAAGTTTTCACATATCTATTGCATGTGATTACTGCTGGCACCTGCAACAATCCTGTTAACAGAGTAAAGCTACACACAATTATATCTTCACAAACTTTTTATGAACTTTTATCTGATTCTGGATTGATCTGTGTGGAGTGTGAAAAACAAGTCATGCAGTTGCTATTTGAACTTGCTCTTGAGATTGTGATTCCACCATCTTTCACACTAGAAACTACTGAAACATCAGATGATAGCGGAAATGTTGCTGCTTTCCAAATAATTACTTCATCAGCTTCATTTCTTCTTGATAAGCAGAACATATATAATGCTGGTGCAATTAGGGTTCTCATCCATTTGTTGTTGCATTTTACTCCAGATCTTCAACTCAAGTTTCTAAAACTTATTGAAGAACTTGCTTGTGCTGGCTCTTTTAATCAGGAAAGCCTTACATCTGCAGGTATTGATTTACAAATTTGTGACATGTTATTGTTAAAGAAACTAGTATCTTATATATCTCGCTAATTTGTTCTTTGGTTAGGTTGCGTGGAACTTCTTCTTGAGACAATATATCCCTTCCTTTCTGGTTCATCCTCTCTACTTTTTCAGGTTTTAAGGATCATTGAAGTACTTGGTTCTTATAGGTAAAACTCTCTTTAAGTCCATAAATCATATTCATTTCTACAACAATTGTCCACTGTCAACTTTTGTTCAATAAAAGTACTATTTAGTGTAAATAGTATTTGAACATTTTCACTGTAATTGAAGGTGACCGTTTTGACTCGTTTACCTATGAACGGGTCGATTTAGGCTATGTTTTATCTGTTATGAGTAAACAGGTCAAATGAAAGAGAAGAGCTTGAAAGGAAACAAGTCAAATGGATTGAAAGTCGCCTGTGGGTATTATTAATGCATAAAACCTTCTGAATCTTTTTATTCAAAAAATTAGATGATTCTTGAAATAAATATACCATCCGTCCAACAAATAAAGTACAATCTAACGTGGTTAAGCCAACCTAACCTGTTTTCACTTACAAGACGTTACCCATTTTGACCCTTTACCAAATCACCATTTTGCAACCTTATTCGTGGAACAATAGGAAATTAGGAATACTTGACGTTTCCGAAATTTCTTCATGTGTCCTTTTGGTTGCAGGTTGTCATCAGCAGAACTGCAGGTGATTATAAGATATATTTTGCAAGTGAGACATATGAAATCTGGCCATACTCTCCTTACTATGATGGAGAGGTTTACAGTTTCAGAGAATATTCCTCTTGCACCTTTTGTAGAGATGGATATGAGAAAATCTGGGCATGCGTCTATCCAAGTACCACTGGGTGAAAGATCATGGCCCCCTGCTGCTGGCTATTCTTTTGCTTGTTGGTTTCAATATCAGAATTTATTAAAATCAAATGGAAAAGAAATGGAACCTTCTAGAAGCACAAGATCTCGACAGATCATGCGTTTATTCTCCGTTGGTGCTACAGATGGTGGTAACAGCAATATCTTCTATGCGGAGATTTATCTTCAAGAGGATGGAACTTTAACTCTAGCAACCAGCAATTCGTCTTCATTATCTTTTTCAGGTTTAGAAATAGATGAGCACCGGTGGCATCATCTTGCTGTGGTGCATAGCAAACCAAATGCTTTAGCTGGATTATTCCAATCTAGTGTTTCATATGTTTATCTTAATGGAAAGCTTAGACACACAGGGAGATTAGGGTACTCTCCCTCACCAGCTGGCAAGTCTCTGCAGGTAACTATCGGGACACCTGAGAGTTGTGCAAGGGTCAATGACTTATCCTGGAAAATCCGGTCTTGCTATCTATTTGAAGAGGTGCTGACACCTGGTTCAATTTGTTTTATGTATATTCTGGGCAGAGGGTATACTGGTCTTTTCCAAGACACAAATCTTTTGCAATTTGTCCCAAATCAGGGTTGTGGTGGTGGAAGTATGGCTATCTTAGATTCCCTTGAAGTTGATTTGGCATTGGCTTCTAACACACAGAAGCCTGAGAGTGGCAATAAGCAAGGCGGTTCTAAGACAGATCGTAGTGGTGCTGTTTGGGATCTTGAAAGACTAGGGAATCTTTCATTACAGCTTTCTGGAAGAAAACTAATATTTGCATTTGATGGAACATCTACAGAAGCTTCTAGAACATCTGGAACTTTGTCAATGCTCAATTTAGTTGATCCAATGTCAGTGGCTGCTTCTCCATTAGGAGGTCTGTTACAAACCAGTCATCTTATATGTTTAAACATAATTTCATGATCTTCCTACTTTCAAACCTTTTCTCTTTCAACTTTTTTTTTAATTTGACCCGTTTGAGATAAAAACATCCCAGACCGACCCATTCATAAAGAAATGGGTCAAAATTTTCCATTTTTATTACATGTCTTTGTCCTCTTTTTGCCCCCATGTGACTCTTGAGATCATATGAACGCTGAGTTTTCTTCCTTTTGAGAAAATTATAGTTGAAGTCTTGACTGTGTTTTCTTCCATCAGGTATACCGCGCTATGGACGTCTTCATGGTGATATATATGTATGTAAGCATTCAATAATAGGCGAAACGATGCGATCCATTGGTGGGTTAGCCATGGTCTTAGCCATGGTTGAAGCAGCTGAAACCAGAGATATGTTGCACATGGGGCTCACACTTCTTGGATGTGCACTTCACCAAAATCCACAAAATATTAGGGACATGCAATCTTTTAGAGGATATCACCTGCTAGCGCTGCTACTATATCCCAAAATGTCATTATTTGACATGCATTCACTCGAGATCTTTTTCCAAATTGCTGCTTGTGAAGCTTCTTTTCCTGGGCCAAAAAAGTTAGAAAAAATCAACAACGATCCGTCACCTGTTGAAATCGTCCAAGAATCCACTTTTGAGGAACTTAATTTGTCAAATGAAGTTTCCTCAGTTGGTTCACACGGGGATATGGATGATTTTTTTTCAGAACTCGATAACAGTGAATTACCAGCTGAAACATCAAACTGCGTTGTTCTTTCAAATGCAGACATGGTTGAACACGTATTACTGGATTGGACTGTTTGGGTGGGAGCATCAGTTCCAGTACAAATTTCTCTTTTGGGATTTCTTGAAAATCTAGTTTCAATGCATTGGTACAGAAATCATAATATTACTGTTTTGCGTAAGATAAACCTTGTTCAACATCTTTTAGTAACTCTACAAAGAGGTGATGTTGAAGTTCCTGTACTAGAAAAACTAGTTGTTCTGCTAGGGGTAATTTTGAAAGTCGGGTTTGTTATTTCTGAACTGGAACATGTTGTTAGGTTTGTAATCATGACCTTTGACCCCCCTGAACTGATATTAAAAGGTCCAATCATTAGAGAGTCAACGGGGAAGCAGATTATTGTTAGAAATATGTTGCTCGAGATGCTAATCGATATTCAAGTAATGATTACATCAGAAGAATTGCTTGAACAGTGGCATAAAATCGTTTCATCAAAATTAATAACTTATTTTTTCGATGAAGCGGTTCATCCCACTAGTATGAGATGGGTTATGACTCTTCTTGGTGTGTGTTTAACCTCATCTTCTACATTTTTTCTTAAATTTCGCACAAGTGGAGGATATCTAGGGCTAGTTAGAGTGCTTCCTAGTTTTTATGACTCCCCTGATATTTATTATATTCTTTTCTGTTTAATCTTTGGGAAGCCCGTTTATCCAAGATTACCTGAAGTTCGTTTGTTGGACTTTCATGCCCTTATGCCAAGTGATGGAAGTCAAACCGAGTTGAAGTTTTTTGAACTTTTGGATTCTGTTATTGCGATGGCAAAATCGACGTTTGACAGGTTATCTATTCAGACAATGATTGCCTGTGAAAGTGGTGATCTAAATCAGGTTGGTGCTGGGCTTGTGGCAGAACTTGTGGATGGAAATACAGAGATGACTGGTGAGCTTCAGGGTGAAGCTTTGATGCATAAAACATATGCTGCCAGGCTCATGGGCGGAGATGCTTCGGCTCCAGCTGCTGCAACTTCGGTTCTTAGGTTCATGGTTGATTTAGCCAAAATGTGTCCACCTTTTTCTGTTGTGTGCAGACGAGCCGAGTTTCTTGAAAACTGCGTGGATCTTTATTTTTCTTGTGCCAGGTTCTACTTCACTTTTCTTGGCTTATATGTGATGCTTACAACTTATTTACTCAAACTGGTCGTAAAAAGATAGCTAACAGTGGAATGGGTTTAATGAGTTGAAAGTTTTCCATAGTCTATTTTTAATGCATAGAACATCATAAATCGTTTTATTCAAAGATGTAGATTATTATTGTAATAATATCGTTTTTGTAATCATAGTTAACTCTTTTATTATCTACACAAAATCTGAAGAATAGACAAAAAAGTGTTAGTGGTCCGTCCGTTCATCATCACCCAATACATGCTAAAATGGCCCGTTCCATATATTTGACTGTTTTCAAATGGGTCCAATGGTTGAAAGCCGGTGAAGTCTTATATGCATGCAGCCTTATAAATAAGTTTATTAAAAGATTTTGATTATTGTTGCAAGGATTTCTTTTTGTAATCATAAATAACACATTGATTATGTTTAGGAAAATGAAAAAGATGGAAAAAAGCTTTAGCAGATCAACCTAATTTGACCTGTATTAAAAATGATATGTTTTGACCTGTCCAACCCAGCCGGACCCACCCTTGTCGTCTCTACTATATGTGTATCGTGCTATTATTGGGAAAGGTTGTGGTGGAGACCTTATAATTGTGTACCTACTGGAATCATTTCTCTATTTATCTTGTGTCTGTAGGTCAGCTCATGCTGTGACGATGGCAAAAAAGTTGTCTCTGAAGCCAGAAGACAAAAGTCCAAATGATTGTGATGATACTGCTAGCTCTCACAATAGCTTGCCACTTGAGCAAGAAGAGTGTGCTAAAACCTTCGCAAGTCTTGGAAGCTTTCCGCCAGCTCATGCAAGTACAAGTTCTGAAGATATTCCTGTTGCTACAAGCAATACCGATGGATATAAAGAACATAACATACCTGAATCCCCGCCAGAAGTACATGAGTCCAACAGTAAAGATTTAAGTTCTCATGATCACAAAACCACTCCTGAACCTGTTCGCCAAACAAGTACACTGAGATCAGCATCTTTAAGTATATTCGATTCCTCGTATTTATCGGAGAAATCCACTGGGGTCCACCGAACACCTTCATCACAAAATCTTGCAGTGTGTCCCACTGAATCAAAACCCAAGTTAGGTTTATCTCCATCAATGGTGTCTTCTGTATCCATGTCTGATTTCGATGCCACATCAGACTTGAAACGCCCTCCTTTAACTCCAAACACCACAGACCCAATTTTCACAATTAACCCACAGATGCTTCTGGAAGCAGATGATTCTGGTTATGGAGGTGGTCCATGTTCAGCAGGAGCAGCTGCCATTTTAGATTTCATGGCTGAAGTTCTTTCAGATTTTGTAACTGACCAGATAAAAGCTGTACCGGTTATTGAGAACATTCTAGAAAGTGTTCCTCTGTATGTTGATGCTGAATCTGTCTTGGTTTTCCAAGGTTTGTGCCTCAGTAGACTGATGAACTTTCTAGAAAGACGTATCTTGCGTGATGATGAAGAAGACCAAAAGAAACTTGATAAAACCCGTTGGTCGACAAATTTAGATGCATTATGTTGGCTGATAGTTGACCGTGTATATATGGGCGCATTTCCCGAGCCCGTTGCTGTATTCAGAACTCTTGAATTCTTGTTATCTATGTTACAGTTGGCGAATAAACACGGTAGAATTGAACAAGCAGTGCCACCTAGCAAAGGATTACTGTCTCTTGGAAGATCGAAACAACTCGATGCTTATATACTTTCAATGTTTAAAAACTTGAATCGTACGATTATGTACTGTTTTCTTCCATCTTTCTTGATCTCTATTGGAGAAGATGAACTTCTTTCACATATAAGGTTTCAAATTGAGCCCAAGAAAAGATACGTTCTTAATGGCTCAGAAGAAGAATATGTGATCGATATATGCACGGTGCTACAGTTGCTCGTTGCTCATAAACGAGTAATATTCTGCCCAAGTAACCTTGAAAACGATCTAAATTGCTGTTTGTGTATAAATTTAATCTCTCTTTTACATGATCAGAGGCAAAATGCACAGAATTTGGCAGTTGACATTCTAAAACATCTGTTACTGTACCGGAAAACCGCACTAGAAGACCTGCTTGTTTCTAAACCGAACCAAGGGCCAGTTTTGGATGCTTTTCATGACGGTTTTGATAAACTTGTTACCGAAAGTATGCAATCTTTTTTTAAATGGTTTCAAAATTCTGAAATTCTTGTTGATAAAATATTGGAACAGTGTGCTGCGGCTATCTGGGTTCAGTATATTGCTGGTTCAGTAAACTTCCCAGGAGTTCGAATTAAAGGTATGGATGGTCGTCGTAAGAAAGAAACTAGCAAAAAAAAGGATTCAAGAAAGTTTGACCAAAGACATTGGGAGCAGATTAAAGAAAGAAGAATTGCATTGGAATTGGTTCGTGATAATATGTCAACTGAATTGAGACTTGTTCGTCAAGATAAGTATGGATGGGTAATTCATGCTGAAAGTGAGTGGCAAACACATTTACAGCAACTTGTACATGAACGAGGTATATTCCCGTTGGCCAAATTAGGCACAATTTATGATCCTGTATGGCAGCTTTGCCCTATTGAAGGCCCGTTTAGAATGCGGAAAAAGATCGAATGGTGTAAACTGAAAGTCAACATGATTGAATCCATTTTAAATGTTGAGTTTGAAGGTCGGGAGAAAAATGAAATTGACCTCGTTAATTCTGATCGCGGGTCCGGTTCTTTCTCAAATATTTTACCATTTGATGAGTTGTATGATGACACAGATTGTGTAAAAGATGGGGGTGCCGGTCAGGTTGAATGGAATGATGACAAGGATAGCAGTATTTGTGATGTAAGTATTTATTCTGCTGCTGAATTTAGTGTTAATGTCAGCTCAGCGCTTCCACCAAAAGCAGAAAGCATAATTGAAAATTCTGAGGTTGGTTCATTGAGAAGATATGGTTCAGTAAGATCTGAAAATGTTAGAGTAACAGATGATAAAATTGAGAAGGAAATAAGTGACAATGGGGAGTATTTAATTAGACCTTATATGGAACGTAACGAGAAAATAAAATTTAAATATAATTGTGAAAGAGTCGTTAGTCTTGATAAACATGATGGAATCTTTTTAATTGGAGAACTCTATCTATATGTTATAGAGAATTTTTATGTTGATGATTCTGGGTGCATATGTGAGAAAGAATGTGAAACCGATCTCTCTGTTATTGATCGAGTTTTAGGTGTAACAAAAGATGCATCTTTAAGCATCGACCCTCAGTCAAAGTCAACCTCATCCTGGGGAGTGGATGGAAATAAACACACCGGGGGAAGGGCGTGGGCCCACAATAGTGATGCGTGGGGTCATGGAAGTGCAATTAATAGCAGAAATGTACCTCATTTATGGCGAATGTGGAAGCTTAATAGTGTTCATGAACTTTTGAAACGTGATTATCAGCTTCGTCCTGTTGCTATTGAAATATTCAGTATGGATGGATGTAATGATCTTTTGGTTTTTCATAAAAAGGAAAGGGAAGAAATTTTCAGAAATATGCTGGCAATGAATCTTCCGAGAAACAGCACGTATGTTTTTAGTAGCTTTTATTTTGATTTTTATCTTATTGCTTGCTATTGCTTTATAGGGCTATTTTAACAAATTGCTCAACCGTCCTGTGTTTAAATAACATCTTTTGGAGGTGGAAAAATGGGCGGATCAGGCATGTTGGGCTGACCCGAAACTCTTTAGTGCATTAAAAATACACTTTTGGAGTTCCCTTTTGTTTTTAACTAATTTTTTTGTTTGACCTATCATAGATAAAAACATAACCCGGATCAACCTATTCATAAGTAAATGGGTTGATATTGAGACCTCTAATATTTTTTATCGATTGATAATGTGTGATGATGGCCCTTCATCAAGATTATTCTTTCAACAATATTAATTATTAAGTTATAAAAACATATCTTTTCATTCATATTCTTGTCTTTCTGGATGTAAATAAGCAGGTTTTTGGACCCCACAATCTCTGGATCACTGAAACAAGAAAGCACTTTCAAGCTTACGGCTAAACCCTTTTCCAAAAGGTGGCAAAATGGAGAAATTAGCAACTTCCAGTACCTGATGCACCTCAACACACTTGCAGGTCGTGGGTACAGTGATCTTACTCAGTATCCAGTCTTCCCTTGGATTTTGTCAGATTATGAGAGTGAAAATTTGGATTTAACCAAGCCTGAAACATTCCGGAAGCTTGATAAGCCCATGGGCTGCCAAACAAAAGAAGGGGAAATGGAGTTCAGGAAAAGGTTGGTCTAATTTATACCTTTTTCTCTGGTTTTCTGGCTGAGGTGGCAACTGGCAAGGTGAACGTGGTGGGTGAACTGGGTTACGAGTGAATGGGATTGTATTTGAAAGGTCATTTTTAGTAGGAAGGTGATTTGCATATATCTTTTACTACATACACCACAAAATAATGATTTTTGACTATTTTACCCTTATACCATTTGAACTCTTTTTTACCTTCACTTTGTGCAAGGGACTTGGTTTTAAAAAGCGAGAAGCGCACCGAGGCGACGAGGTCTAAATCCGAGGCGCAAAGCGCAGGGCTTTTCGTACGCGAGGCGCACATACTATTAAAAAACATGTAAATTATGAATATACACATTAACTGATGTTAAACATCTAAATTCCCAATAATGTTAAACACATTACTTGATATTAAACATCTAAAACATCCAAAAGAGGAAATTATTACAATAAACCATGAAGATGCCTAAAATTACTAGTTACTACCACCTGCAAAAGTCCAAAACAGAAACAAAACATACCAAAAAAAGCTCTTAAGCGCAAAAAAGCGACTCAGAGCGCAAAAGCGCGCGCTTCTTGTACACCCTCCCGCCTTATGTAACCTAAAGCCCGGACCCTGCGCCTTAGGTCGCCTCGCGCCTAGGCGCGCTTTTTTAAACCAAGGCAAGGGAAAATAGTTAAAATAAATATTTTAGCTGTGTAGGTAGTAAAAAAGGTGGTGTACAAATCACCTCCATTTAGTAAGGTCAGCTTGGATGACAAGCCAACACTCTTTCTCCCTTTTAAATTTGTATAAAGAGTTAATGCGTTATGATTACAAAAACAATACTATAACATTAATAATCTAAATCTTTGCATAAAACGGTTCCCCTTTTGACTTGAGGTGACTTTCGATCCTTTTGAGTATTCCCCTTTTAGCTAAATTTTTTATTTGACCCGCTTGAGATAAAACACCCAAATCAACCTGTTCACAAGTAAATGGGTCAAAGTCAGCACCTACTTTGTTCATGTCAATTTTCTAATCTATTCTGGTTTATTTTCAGGTTTGACAGCTGGGATGATCCTGAGATCCCCAAATTTCATTATGGGTCTCACTACTCTAGTGCTGGAATCGTTCTATTTTATCTTATACGTTTGCCACCATTTAGTGCAGAAAATCAAAAGCTGCAGGGCGGGCAGTTTGACCATGCTGATCGTCTTTTCAATAACATACGTGACACGTGGTCAAGTGCTTCTGGGAAAAACAACACCTCAGATGTAAAAGAACTCATCCCAGAATTCTTTTATATGCTAGAATTCTTGGAAAACCGTTTTGATCTTGATCTCGGGGAGAAACAATCAGGAGAGAAGGTCTGTTGAAGTTCAAATCTTGGATTTTATCCTATTGTTTGATATATACAACCCTTTCTATGAGGTGGCAATTTTGTCCCATTTACTTATATACGGGTCAAAAGGGTAAACTTTAAAATATAGTTAAAAAATGAAACGGGTCAAATGTGTCGAACACGTCGAAAGTGACCCAAAGTGCATTCAAATGCCTACCTCATAAGTATCTTTTTTCAATAAATAAGATTAATATCTTATAAAATAACTTTTTAATTGTATTTATTTACTACATTAATTAATTATAAAGTTAAAGAAAGAAGGTACAGATAATTTTTGTGGGTCAACTCAACCAATCAAACAACATGCATTAAAAATTACCTTGGCCTGTCCACTTTGCCACTTTAGATTACCGTATGCTGTCTGGTGTATTTTAATTTCGCAAAATGTAACAATATAAGACTGACATCATTGATTGCTTTCGTAGGTTGGAAATGTTGGATTGCCTCCTTGGGCCAAAGACAGTACTAGAGAGTTCATCAAGAAGCATAGAGAAGCTCTCGAATCTGATTATGTTTCCGAAAATTTGCATCATTGGATTGATCTTATTTTTGGTTACAAACAACGTGGCAAGGTGTGTATTGATCTACTTCACAGTTATACTTTTTGTCTTTTTTCTAAAATTTGTGTTAGTTATGGTTACATAATCAATATTAATACAATAATAATCTAAATCTTTGAATAAAAACACAATTTAGGAGGTTCTATCCTTGTATTTGGATTTTAGTATTATCTATTCGTAATATTGAAATTGCATACCGCTAGTGATAGAATGCTAATATATTAGTATGAGTGCAAGTTGCCAAGTTGGGCAACGGGTCAAACAGTTTGTTTTTGTATGAGTCAAAATGGACCGGGCCTTGATGGATTGACATGAAACATTTTTTAAATCCCTTTCTTTAGTTTTTTACATAAATTGTGTTAATTTTGGCTACAAAAACAACATTATTACCATAATAATTTAAATCTTTGAATAAAAACGGTTTAGGAGGATTTATGCATCAAACATAAACTTTGGACGACTTTCAACTCATTTGACCTATCTGGCCCATTTGACCTGTTTCATATAAAACACAAGCCGTATTAACGTATTATCTAATCAGTTTATCTGTTTGTAATATACTGAACTTTTTCCAATTTTGATAGGCGGCTGAGGAAGCTGTGAATGTTTTCTACCATTATACATACGAAGGAAGTGTTGACATAGATGCAGTTGCTGACCCTGCAATGAAAGCAGCAATTCTTGCTCAAATTAATCACTTTGGTCAAACCCCTAGGCAACTTTTTTTAAGACCTCATGCCAAAAGAAGAACCGATAGAAAACTTCCCTTAAATCCACTCAAATTCTCTTCACGTCTTACTCCACATGAAATCCGCAAAATTACATCTTCAGTAGCACAAATTGTCACAAATAATGATAAGATTTTAGTCTTAGGTCAAAACAACATAATTAAACCCAGGACCCACACCAAATATGTTGCATGGGGTTTCCCTGACCGTAGCTTGAGATTCCTGAGCTATGATCAAGACCGGCTCTTGTCTACCCATGAAAACCTTCATGGTGGTCATCAGATCCAGTGTGCAGGTGCCAGCCATGATGGTCAACTTCTGGTCACCGGTGCAGATGACGGTTTGGTTTGTGTTTGGCGTATAGGTAGCTATAGTGGGCCCCGTGCGCCACGTAGATTGTTCTTGAAGAAAACTTTGTGTGCTCACACGGCTAAAATCACTAATCTTTACGTTTGCCAGCCATACATGATGATTGTAAGCGGTTCAGACGATTGCACCGTCATCATATGGGATCTTAGCTCATTGGTTTTTCTTAGACAGCTTCCTGAGTTCCCTTTTCCGATTTCTGCTATATTAGTCAACGATTTGACCGGTGATATTGTGACCGCTGCTGGTGTTTTGCTGGCAGTTTGGAGTGTGAACGGTGACTGTCTCTCAGTGGTCAACACTTCTCAACTTCCTTCTGATCTTATATTATCTGTGACCACCTGTACATTTTCTGATTGGATGGAAACAAATTGGTTTATATCCGGTCACCAAAGTGGGGCCGTGAAGGTATGGCAAATGGTTCATAATTCTTGTGAAATGGCTCAAACTAACAAGCATCCTTCTGCACATTTGCATTGTGGGTTAGGGCTTGGTGGTAAATTACCAAATTACACATTGGTATTACATAAGGTGCTCAAGGGTCATAAGCATCCAGTCACTGCACTTCATATATCAAGTGATTTGAAGTTATTGTTGAGTGGTGATTCTGATGGGCATTTGTTTTCATGGACATTGCCTGATGAAACTTTACGGAATTCTGTTAAGCGGGGGTGATTGCAGGTAAAACCGAGATGTGAAGGTCAAAGTCAAAGTCATGTGTCCATTCTCTATAGAGAGGACGAGATTGCTTGTGACAAGTCAAAGGGTTGACCAAGGATTGAGAAAGGGATGGACAAGGGAGAAGAAAGGGCCAAGATGGGTTCGTGTGATCGTGATCTTGGCTGCAAGTGCCTTGTTTGGGTGAGGTTTGACCCGGGGTTGGGGGTTGTGCTGATGATTGGCGCGTCTGGTTGGACCACAATTCCCCTGTTTGGCTCGGGTGTACAGTTGATTTGTAAATTATCATATCTGATGTGTTATGGTTATACAATCAATTATAATGAAATTTTGGTTTGGATTTAAATGAAGATCCATAACATTAACACATTTGAGTTAAAAAAAATAAAGAAATTAAATACCAACTACATTACTACAATAAGGCTTCAGTTTTGAACCTTTGGTCTCAATTTCTAAGAATTTACATGAAAATGTGTTATTTAGGTTTTAGTTAATTTGTAAATCGTATAATAATAATAACATTTAAAAATATCAATTTATAGTAGTGAACCAGGAATTAGGTTAATATCATTTAATTTTAGTGGACCGCATTGGGTTGGAGCTCCGATCAGTGAATAGTGGAATTGACATTGGAAAAAGCAGGGAAAGATATAGTAAAGAAGGCGTGGGAGGAACTCGATGTGGATCCGGTTCTATATTCATGAAAAACCGGGGTTAAAACACGTTATGAACTAAGATAACTTATCTTACTAATAATAAGAAAGAGTTAGACGCGACCTATAAATAGAAACTTTTTTCGGTCTATATTTTCAAAAAGAGAGGTAGAAGTCAGAAAGAAAGACTTTCAATAACACTTATTCCAACAACAAACACTCTTAGGATATCATCAGAAGACTTGCAACAATTCAGCAAGAAATAGGTCAGGTGGAAAACGAGAAGCTCCAATAGGAGCAAATGCTTGGTCTGGTATGGGAGCATCCGCCTGCTCTCGATCCGGAAGTCGTAGGAAATATGATGCAATTGACTATGCGGTCTGTAAGACCGGATTCATGCCCTCCTCACTGAACAAAAAAGAGCTCATTGTGCGGGCTGCCACCCTCGGTGACCGGGGAGACTAGAAGAGTCAGTCAACTCTTTCTAGAAGATTTAAATAAGTGTTTGTGACCTAATCTAGGAAGGTAGGGATGTTGACCAACTCATCTGGATAACTTTTGGTAATAAATCTTAGAAGACATATATATAAATATTACGTCATGTAGTAAATTTTGATTGGTGTAAACACTATTCATGAAACACCTCAAACCGGGTACATCTCATAGTTGGCACAAAACATAACAAACATAGTTCTTAAACTAGAAGATCATAATTTATTATAGCGAAAGTTTTGTCACAAACATTCAAATTCATAAACAATGAATAACATTGTTCAAACATAAATTGTCTGTAAGAAAATGTTGGTCTTCAGTGTTGCAGCCCGACAGTCCATGCTTTCAAACCCTCACGTCTCCTTTACTTCGGTAAGAAAATGTCATGCATACTAAAAGTCAGCTAACGCTGGTGAGTCATATCTTTACTTTAAATGATAAACCCTCTTTTGGTAGCTAGTTTTATAAAAATAAAATAAGCTTTATTTCTTTACTTTAAAACAACTTTGACTTTGGTTTTACTTTAAAACTTTACAACGTTACGATTTATAAAATAGTTCCGTTTCTATCTTTTATTAAAACTTTACCTTTGAGGAAAGCGGTTAAGATGTCCTCCTTTATTCTTTCAAACTTACTTTTCACCCGTACATGACAAGTGACTATATCATACTTTAACTATCACATATGGATCAATGTCCGAGGACAAGGTCCATTTTCCTGCTTACACCTCATGGTAAGACTTTTACTTTGCTGTGCCCACACCTCAGGGTGGGACTTTCTCGCTTACACCTCAAGGTAAGACTCCTTTTCTTGCTCACACCTTAGGGTGAGACTTTCTACTTTGCTTGCTCACACCTCGAGGTGAGACTTCTACTTTGCTTGCCTACAGGACTTTCTACTATGCAACTACTATGCAATTATACTACATCACATAATATAATGCCACTGAAACACATAACACATAGACATATAACACATATTAACACATAAACATATAATATGACAGCTGTCACTATCAAGCTACACCGAAGTGCAGCTTTTTTACCTTCTTTGCTTTAACTCTTTACTCTTTTTAAAAATAAATTTCAAAGATAATACTATACTCTTTAACACTTTCCCTTTCTTTTTATAAAAATAATATTTTTATAAAAAAAACTATAACTTTCTCTTTCACTTTATAAAAATAACATTTTTATAAAAAAACTATTCTTTTTCTTTCAAATCTTTCTATCTTCATGCATGCCAGCCTAAAACCGTTAGGGAAAAAGGACAATAAGTACTCACTTGACTTTTACAGAATTATCTCACTTAGCAATGAAAATTTCAAGCTAAGTGGGATGCTAATCGATATGTCCATAAGTCACGAACGTGACATGTTAATACATAGCTACAACTAAGACATTTCCATCCGAAAACTCTTTGTCCGAAATCCCTTTTCTACCGAAATCTCTATCGGTCGAATTCCTTTTCGACCGAAAACTATTTTGTTCGAAAACATTCTATTATCCGAAAACTATTTTGTTCGAAACCATTCTATTATCCGAAAACATTCTATTATCCGAAAACTATTTCGTTCGAAAACATCCTATTATCCGAAAACTATATCGTCCGAAATACTTTTCGGTCATGGCATCGTTTTCGGACCCTTCATGGACTTTTCGGTCCATTCAAATGTTTTTGGTCAAATTCTGCGTTTTTGATCCAAGTTTCAAACTTTTTACGTCCAAAACTCATATCTAGCTTCCATTAAGCTAGATATATACTTTTTAGTCTAATTCATACGTAAAAATCCCGACTTTGATTGAAACCCACTAAAAAAAAACCCTAAAACCCACTTTTGAAAACAGAAACCCAGATCTTGGACGAATTTGTTACCTGTTTTCATGTAATCTCTTCTCTTCCGCTCTTCTACGATGTTCTAGCAACGAGTTGAGATCGCAATGAAGATCTCGAGTGAGGTTTGAAGCTTTCTCTCTCTACTCTCTCTAGACCAAGATGATGAAGATGATGAATGGAAGGAAGGGAGGGAGACTAGGGCTTAAGACTCCTCCTCCATTTCGGTCCAAGCCGTGCCCACTAGCCCGTGGGCTTCTTTCCCACGCCTCGTCCCTATTGTTCCTTGATCTTTATTTCCCCAAACCCGTCTTATTTATTTCTCTTTTATTTTTGGGATGTTACAATTCATGGGTTGTAATTTGTTTTATATTTATATATATACACACACATATATATATATACACACATAGGGGACGTATCAAATGAAAACCCTATGTTATTGTGTAAACCCTTAAACTCTATAACAGCCACACATTCATTTCTTAATATTTTAATATGTGGTTCACATTGAATCTAGCTTTTTTCTTTTTGTTTTCTTTTTAAAATACCCCAAAAGAGTAAATAAGTAATTTACTTGATATTTTTTAATAAAAATATACTCTCTCCCTCTTTCTCTCTCTACATTTCTTACTCTAAAAATTCAGATCCAAATTTTTTTAAATAATTACATGAATCTAGAAAATCAAATTCAATAAACTTTTACAAATGAACAAAAATTTTTACATCCAGCCATGACCAACGAAAAATTCTATATCCAAAATACCTAAATAGTTTTACAATTCAGAAAAAAAAAATTACATACAAATAGACAAATACATAAGAATCAAAATATATATGTGTAAAAACAAAGTACACAGGTGTAAAATTAAAATACACATAGGCAACTTTCAAACATGTTTCCTCTTAAATGAAATGAGGGCACTTAGTTTCTGAAAATAAGAAAATTAACCAAGAAACAGAAAAGGATTTGTAAAAACTTATATACAAATACACAAGTGTAAAATCAAAAAGGGATTTGTAATTAAATCAAAACTTACTTTTTAGATTTTCTGAATATCAATCCCCAAAGAGCCTCTTCCTCCTTGGTCACCCAATTTTTGATCTCCGCCTCTCTTTTACATATCAGAAAAAAAAACTCATACAAATACACAGATACACAAGTGTAAAATCAAAATACGTATGTGTAAAATCAAAATACACAAGTGTAAAAACAAAATACACAAGTGTAAAATCAAAATAGTTGCTTTTCTAGAACTAAACCAAACTCGTTTTAATCCAAAACTTAAAGCACAAACCTCAATCGATAGTTGTGTTTCTGTTTCTGAAAGACTTCAAAAAAAAAAACAATTGGGGTTTCTTACAATGTAAACTGAAAATCAGAAAGGGATTTATAATTAAATCAAAACTTACTTTTTAGATTTTCTGAATATCAATCCCTAAAGAGCCTCTTCCTCTTTGGTCACCCGATTTTTGATCTCCGCCTCTCTTTTACATATCAGAAAAAAAAACTCATACAAATACACAGATACACAAGTGTAAAATCAAAATACGTATGTGTAAAATCAAAATACACAAGTGTAAAAACAAAATACACAAGTGTAAAAAAAAATACACAAGTGTAAAATCAAAATAGTTGCTTTCTAGAACTAAACCAAACTCGTTTTAATCCAAAACTTAAAACACAAACCTCAATCGATAGTTGTGTTTCTGTTTCTGAAAGACTTCAAAAAAAAAAAAAATTGGGGTTTCTTACAATGTAAACTGAAAATCAGAAAGGGATTTGTAATTAAATCAAAACTTACTTTTTAGATTTTCTGAATATCAATCCCCAAAGAGCCTCTTCCTCCTTGGTCACCCGATTTTTGATCTCCGCCTCTCTTTTACATATCAGAAAAAAAAACTCATACAAATACACAGATAGACAAGTGTAAAATCAAAATACGTATGTGTAAAATCAAAATACACAAGTGTAAAAACAAAATACACAAGTGTAAAATCAAAATAGTTGCTTTTCTAGAACTAAACCAAACTCGTTTTAATCCAAAACTTAAAACACAAACCTCAATCGATAGTTGTGTTTCTGTTTCTGAAAGACTTCAAAAAAAAATTACAATTGGGGTTTCTTACAATGTAAACTGAAAGTCAATTACATGGTGTTAATAGAAATTTGAATAACCAACAATTGGGGTTTTTCAAATTCATCACAAATTGTTGACATAAATGTAAAAACCCAAAATAAAGACACCAAACATGTTAAAAAAAGTAAATTACTTGCCTTTCACCTCCAAACAGTCAACAACTTGGGTTTTTCAAAATCATTATATATTGTTGACATAAATGTAAAAACCCTAAAACAAAGACATCAAACATGTAAAAAAAGTCAATTACCTGGTGCTTGACCCTTCACTTCCAAAACCCCAAAAGATGGGTGGGTTATCTGGTGTTCGAGATTTTGAGGTAGACATGGCGTTCGCCGAAAAATGTGGCTCGAGGCGGACATGGTGTTTGCAAACAGAAGTGAAGAAGATGGGTGGCGACGGTGGTCGCTGGTGTTAGTTGAATAAGTTTCAGCAGGTAATGGGGCGATGGGGATTGTCGGTTAAAGGTTTTACATCTTCAGATCTGTGATTTTCATATCTGCATCTTCAAGGTTCTAACCGATTTTCAGATCTTCATCTAGAAGGCGGCGGCGGCTCTATGGAGGTCAAAAGACGGATATTAAAGCGGATCAAACAAAATTAAGAATGGGAGAAATTTTTTTGGCAATTTAAGTTTTGATGAACACTAATGATTGAGTCGGATCTTCATCTTCATGTGGAGAATCATGGCTTTTAGAGAGAGATGAGAGTAAATCTAATTTTGAAAATATACAGAGATAGATGGATAATAAAAAGGTAGGTTTAGAAAGAGAGAGGGAGGTAAATGACACTTATGTCCTCAAGAATAAAAATAAACAAGAAAACCATAATAAAAAATATGTGGTTCATATGGAGTTTATGAGTTTTCACAATAAAAGAGGGCTTTCATTTGATATGTCCCCTATATACATATATAGGAAATGGATCATTTGAGAACTCGTTAAAAATCAAATCAAAACCATTTTTTTTGTTTTTACTATTTTTATTGTTAGAATACAACATAAAAAAAAATTTATATATGTAAATTTACATGTCTTCATATATTAAAAAAAATATACACTTATGTAAGTTTACCACTTACACATGTGTAAGTGTTTACCATTTACACATGTATATAAATTTTTTTAAGGATAATTTAGAGAGAAGGGATGAATTAATTGAAAAGAAAAATCATTTTTTATGTTATATTTTAATAATAAAGATAGTGAAAAAAAAAATGATTTTAATTGGTTTTTTGACGAGTTCTCAAGTATTTATGAGTTCTCATTTGAACCTAACCCTACATAAATACACACACACACACACACATATATATATATATATATAGGGTTGGATCAAACGATAACCAAATACTTATGCGATAACCATGAAAACCACCATACAACCAATCACATAATTTTCTTTTTTTTTATTTATTTTAATTAAAGGACATTCTAGTAATTTGACCACTTCACTATTTTTGGAACATTTTTAATTTAAATATCAATCACTCTCTCTCTATGAACGTCAATCACAGCAAGAAGAACAAGTCGGTTTTGTAACCCTAGTTCGCCGTCCTTGGTGACCGACAATGATGGTGGTGGCAGCAGGAATGAGGGCGGCTTTGGTGACCGAAGATGATGGTGGTGTCAACTTTGGTGACCGTCGACCTTTTTTCGGCTGTTTTCGCCTACATCCAGTTCTCTCGATCTCGAAATATGTTCTATTATGGTTTATGAATGAACGGATTCAGAAAATTATGAACCGTGATTCATGAATCGAAGGTTAGATGTGTGATATTTGTCGATTGAATTTCTAGAACGAATATGAGATTGAAAGAATATGCTTTATTTGGATTTTTGGTCAACCTGCAAATTTAGTTCGAATTCATAACTTGTAATGTTCAAATGGAAGTTTGACTCACCTAATTAGCATTAACATCATTATGTTTGATTTTGTTTTTTTTTTCCTTTTTTGACTTACCTAATTAGCTTAACATCATTCTGTTTGATTTAGTTTTTTTTTTCGAAAGGCATCAGTTAGTATACAGTTTGGAAGCGTTCCCCTAAATGGCAAAATGGTGTTTTTTTTTCATTTTTGCAGAATTAGTTTGCAATTTTGGAGCAGAAGAATGCATGTGAGAGAATGATGGAGCTAGTTGAGGATCAGAAGGTTTGTTAAATATTTTCATCCTTAAATAATGTTTTTTGATTATCTGTATTTTTAATCTACTAAAATATGACAGAAAAAAATAAAAACTTCATCAGAAAAATCATCGCTTGATGAAAAGCAGCGTTTGGCGCTCTAGATAGAGTAAATGAATGGAGCTTTAGAAGTGATGAAACACACGAGTGATGAAGATATTGAAGCAAAGAAGTAGTGTTACATATACGGACAATATGAGTTACATATATGTATTTTTTGCTACATATATGTAACACATAGTATTACACATATGTAACAACACTCTATATTTATTGATGTAATGTTTATAGTGTTGCATATACAATGCAGTCCATTGTACTAATAGATTGTACAATGCTTATTTGTTACAATGTGGTCCATTGTACTAATTCATTATTCAGATTTGATTGTATATATACGTATCAATAGGTTGTACATGTTTATTTGGTACAATGTAGTCCATTATACAATGCTCCAAAATACATATATGTATCAATAGGTTGTACATGCTTATTTGGTACAATGTAGTCCATTGTACTAATTCATTATTCAGATTTGATAGTACATATACGTATCAATAGTTTACTGATTCACAAATAATTTTACAATAATTTATATTTCTTTTATCAATAACATATGGATGCATTATCAATTTTCAAGTTATGTTATGTAATTTAACTAATTAATTGATTTTAATAAGAGAGAGAAAGATAGGAGAGAGTGTGAGGAATATTAGGAAACTAATTAATTAATTTGCAAAGTAATTTCCTATTGTACCATTTTGTAATTAATATAAATCAATTTTAATTTAGATAATTACAAATTTGCCATTAAAATATGTCAACCATTGATCAAACAAGATCAATGGCTAAGATTAGGTTAGCATGATTTTCTTATAAAATAGGGTTAGCATTTGAACCGTACCATATATATATATATATATATATATATGGGAAGGTTCCAGAGAAAACCACATAGTTAGGTGAAAACAACTAAAAAAATCAATTTTAACCAATAATATAATAATATTTATTTTATTTTTATTTATTTATAAATATATATATATGTATATATATATATATATATGTGTGTGTGTGTGTGTGTATATATATATATATATACATATACACACACACACACATATATATATAGGGGAAGGTTCCAGAGAAAACCACATAGTTAGACGAAAACCGAGAAAACCACTAAAAAAACCAATTTTAACCAATAATATAATAATATTTATTTTTTATTTATTTATAAGAGTATCAATGTAATATTACACATTTTTACCAAAAAATATTTAAATATTGGCTTACGTATACGTAACCCATAGTGTTACGTATGCGTAAACAGAAAACAAAAAAATTGTGGTTACGTATACGTAACCCATAGTATTACACATTGTTTTAGTGGTTTTCTCGGTTTTCGCGTAACTTTATGGTTTTCTCTTGATCCCTCCCCTATATATATATGTATATATATATTTTACCAAAAAATATTTAAATATTGGCTTACGTATACGTAACCCACAGTGTTACGTATACGTAAACAGAAAACAAAAAAATTGCGGTTACGTATACGTAACCCATAGTATTACACATTGTTTTAGTGGTTTTCTCGGTTTTCGCGTAACTTTATGGTTTTCTCTTGATCCCTCCCCTATATATATATATGTATATGTATATATATGTATATATACATATATATATATATACATATATATATATATATGTACATATATATATATATATATATATGATGTGGTTCAAATGATAACCAAGTTTTATATGAAAACCATGAAACCACATCTCAACCATTGATTAAGTTTGATCACTGGTTGATTTTATTTAATAGCAAATTTATAATTATTAAGAGAAAAAAACATTTAAATTTAATTGAAAAGGATAAATTGGGTAAACAAACATAACTTATTTAGGTAACCATTATTTAGTCATTAAAAAATTTCATAAAAATCTCACACCCTTTCTCTCTCCTATCAAAGCATATTAACAAATTTTCAAATCCAAAATCCATAGGTTCATTTTTTACAAATCAAAATCTAAAAATTTCTATGTATAACTACAAAGATGAAAACAAATAAATAAATTAAATAATATGAATGAGTAGTTGTTACATATATCTAACTATGTGTTACATATATGTAACACAATGTGAACAAATATATATTTTTTTAGTTTTACGTAAAAATTACACTTTTTAAATACGTATATGTAACAAGTGGTGTAACAATCAAACAATAACAACAGAACATAAAAATTGATCGAAATTACTGAGTTATATATACGTACCAGAACCATAACAGTACGAGTTACGTATACAACACACAAAAGATGAAGAGCATTATTTAAAACAGAAGCTTTATAGGTTTACAATGATACTACACATAAAAGATGAAGAACAAAAGATTAAAAAAACAAATATACAGTTTACAAACACAACTTACACAATTTTACGAAACCATGAACATCTCTTCTTGTTACGTATATGTAACACTTAGTGTTACGTTGTGTTACAATCTGTATGAACTGCAGAAGCATCAAGCCAAAATCGATTTAACTTATTCATTCAATTATTAAAATTACAAAAGCTGATTCTAGTTCAAAACTTTGAATTGCAAAAACCAAAAACGTGAAATAACCTGTTCGTTAAGGTACAGAGACAAATAGTAAACAAAACTTGCCTTGGTTGTTTTGTATCCTATTGGGTTACATATTGAAGACAATATAAGGGTAGGCTCCCGAGGACAACTTTGGTTAGGGTAGTTAATGATATGCTGCCAATTTTCAACGAGATTCATATTTTCTCCCACTTGAAGTTCGAGATAGGAGAAAGGAAATGAACCAGATTAACAATTAAGGATCATAGCCATTTGACTCATCTACCCCAACCCCATAAATCTTGCTTTTATGAAGATTCGCATTGAGCCCAGACATATGGGACGGGTAGTCTAAACGCAACATAACAAATTTTAACCCTTCCGTCGTAACGCGCGGGTTTAAAAACCTAGTTATATTTTATATTATAACAGATTATGCCTGATTCTAACTATTTAAGAAAAACTCAAAAGAAAAAAAGAAGTAATATATTAATTTGTCTGATTATTTAAGAAAAACTGAAAAGAAAAAAAAAAGAAAGAAAAAAGACAGTGATATATTATTTGGTCTGATTTGCAAAAAAATCATCACCACATTATTTCTTTAATCTTCTTAACAGCCTTAGGCTGAAATTGTTCATTTATCACTAGTTCTGCGGATGTATACTTGTGTTCTTTTCCAACTTCAAACTCTCTTCACCACACATTTTTGTTGTTCTTTTCTTAGCTCATCAACTGCTTCCACTCATACATCATCAATTATGGTTTGAGTTAACTGGTATGCCTTGTTTCTTCAATTTCTTCAGCTTGTCACAAACTCTAAATCTCCCCAATATTGCATGTAATAATCTTGAACTGAACCCTTGCAAAATCAGTTTTCTTTATTAAAATTCCATACGGGTTATTGTTAAAACTTGAAATTTGTGAATTTAACCTCAATATCTCTACTTTTCCCATCTTGGTTATTGTTAAATTGTGAAATTTGTGAATATGAACTCAAATTTACAACCTTTTACATTTAGGGTTTTGTTTAAATCTTGAAATTGAACTTAGAATTTAAATAATCTGTATCTGTTTTTTGTTTAATTAGCAATAATGACATCTTCAATGTTGTATGGAGCTGAAAATCTTGCAATCATAAGAAGTGTAGCTGCAAATGGGTTTGGTTTAATGGGTCAGAATTGAATGGGAAAAAATTTCCCCTCAAAATTAATTTTTGCATATTGAACCCTTACAAGATTAGTTTTCTTTTCTAATTTCCATATGGGTTACTGTTAAAACTTGAAATTTGTGAATTTAAACTCAAAATGTCTACTTTTCCCATCTTGGGTTTTGTTAAAATTGTGAAATTTGTGAATATGAACTCAAATTTACAACCTTTTACATCTAGGGTTTTTTTGAAATCTTGAAATTGAACTTAGAATTTAAATAATCTGTATCTGTTTTTGTTTAGTTAGCAATAATGACATCTTCAATGCTGTATGGAGCTGAAAATCTTGCAATCACAAGAGGACGAGTAACTGCAAATGGGTTAGGGTTTAATGGGTCAGAACTGAATGGGAGAAAATTTCCCCTCAAAATCAATTTGGCGTGTGGGAATTTGATTTCACGAGGTAAAACCTTAGTTGTACCTAAGTGCAGTGTCTCTTTACCTAGGCCAGCTTCACAACCTAGGTTCATACAACACAAAAAAGAGGCATTTTGGTTCTACAGGTTTTTATCAATTGTGTATGATCATGTGATAAACCCGGGCCATTGGACTGAAGATATGAGAGACGAAGCGTTAGAACCGGCTGATCTTTATAGCCGGAATATGATAGTCGTGGATGTAGGTGGGGGTACCGGGTTCACAACTTTGGGCATTGTGAAAAATGTTGATGCTAAAAATGTTACAATTTTGGATCAATCGCCACATCAGCTTGCGAAAGCGAAGCAAAAGGAACCGTTGAAAGAATGCAAGATCATTGAGGGTGATGCTGAGGATCTTCCTTTTAAAACCGACTATGCGGATAGATATATATCCGCAGGAAGGTATATACATATGTCCTCCCAAATTTGATGTTTTGTGTTTATCTTTATTTGTTTTTGTTCATGTTATATTCTAGGGTGTTTGGATGTGTGTTTTGAATGTTGTTAACTTATTATTGTGATGATTAGTTTACAATGTTTGCGTTATCTACCTCTAATAATCATTATGTGTCAGTTAATCAGTTTTATACTAGCTGCACAAAAGTGATTATTATAAACTTGAAAGCTTAGTTTAAAAAAGCGCCCCTAAGCGCGAGCGCTCTCAAGTGATGAGTCCTGCACCTCCGACGGTGTGAGGTGACGGGCACACATAGGGGCTCAGGTAAAAAAGGCTTGAGGCGCAAGCATGAGGCACGCTTGTACATGGGCGGATTTTGTGCATTAGGAGGTTGTACATATAACTTTTTAGCTTGTAGATATAGATTATTTATACATTAAATTGTATATAGAGGTTATTTATATCTAAATTTTGGGTATGTGTTAATAGAAACCTATGAGAAATATATAAAAAAAACTATTATATAAATACCTTGCATCTTGCATACTTGATGCGTGCGCCTCCACTTCTCGCCTTTTGCCTCGGCTCCGGGGACCCTATTGCCTCGGTGCGCCTCGTGCTTTTTAAAAACCAAGCTTGAAACTTGAAAGCTCCTTTTTTTGCTGATTAAACTGAAGGATATAATAACATATTAACAAAAACCATTATCTTTCTCGTTTCTTCATTTTGTGTATTAGGCAATAGTATTATTAGGATAAATATGTTTGAATCAAATTATATTGTCTAATACTCTAATATTGTGGGACCCATCCCGAGTCGCATAAAGGGGACCCACAATCAAATGCAAGAGAACATTCAAATATAAATGGCTTGAAGACATAGAAAGTTATTCTTGGATGATTTTAACCATGTTTTTGTGCCAGTTGAAAAAATTGGAACTTTTTTTAAGAATATTTGACGTACGGGCTTTGTGCATATATGTTGCAGCATTGAGTACTGGCCCGACCCGCAACGAGGCATCAGAGAAGCATACAGGGTTCTAAAGATAGGAGGGAAGGCATGTATAATCGGGCCCGTATATCCAACATACTGGTTGTCTCGTTTCTTTGCGGACGTGTGGATGCTTTTTCCTAAAGAGGAAGAGTACATTGAGTGGTTTGAAAAAGCTGGATTTAAAGATGTGAAGATTAAGAGAATTGGACCAAAATGGTATCGTGGGGTCCGTCGCCACGGTTTGATCATGGGGTGCTCTGTTACTGGAGTCAAACCTGCATCAGGGGATTCACCGTTGCAGGTAACATGATCTTAGTTACTAGTTGAGGTGGCAAAATGGGTGGGCCGGGCAGGTTGGGTAACAGGCCAAAACGGGCTGCTAGGTTTGACCCAGAACATGTTTTGTCCAATTTTATAAATAGTTAACGTGTTAAATATGATTACCAAAACTATGTTATTACAACTATAATCCCATTTTTAAAAAGAAAATGACTAGTGAACTACATGTTTCTGTCTCTATGTTATATTAGAAACGCGATCAAACACCCTCTTGATATATATCTAAAGTACGTGGCTATTTATGAGACTCAAAAGATTGGACAAATATTTACCCGTCTGGCCCGTAATCGGTTTCCCGGGCTATCCATTTTGCGGGCTTCTTGAGTTCTTTACATATGCAAGATTTATCCAATGTTTTCTGAATGTCCGGCCGGTCGGATCGGGAACTGGCTACATAACCGGTCTGGTTGACCCCATTTGAACCAGCCGGCCGTTTACTTGTCAAACCGATTGAAGCCGCAAACCGGACAGGTTGAACCGCATTTTGATTTTTTTTTTTTAAATTCTTTATTTTATTTCATTCCAAAATCTCATTTGTTTATTAATTTACTACTTAAGCTCCATCTTTTGTTTATTCTAGACTTCATAATTGTCAACATTGCAAATTAACATTGTTTCATATTTTGTTTTAAATTAATTATATATATATATATACACATATATTAATTTTAAATTATCTATGATAGTCGTTCGATTTTTGAACTGGCCCGACCAGTTGACGGTACGACGGCCGGTTTGATGACTGGTCCGGTTATGAAAACATTGGATTTATCATCTCTTATTAACATTTTTTTTTGTTATCAGCTGGGCCCCAAAGCAGAAGACGTCACAAAACCAGTGAACCCATTTGTGTTCCTTACGCGCTTTCTCCTGGGTGCACTGGCTGGAGTCTACTATGTCCTGGTCCCTGTTTACATGTGGCTCAAGGACCAAATTGTTCCAAAAGGTCAGCCCATCTGAGAGATGGTCAAGTCACTTTTGGTTTCTATCAAATGATGTCCAGTTTTCAATATCAAGTGTGTTGTGTGAACGTCTGTTAGAATTTTAGTTCTTTGTATTTTCGAATGTTTGATCATAAACTTTATGTTTCTGAGCAATTTTTTAATGGCAAATAGCTCTCATACACTTGTTCTGATGAGGCTTGAACCACACCCTTTGTCCTTTGATTGATCAGACATACTTGATTTTGTTGAGCAAACTATATTTCAAGCTTAAAAAAGATTTAAAAAAAATATAATATTAATAAATTAAAACTATTAATTTTAGCAATATATATATACACATATTTATTTTATAACAAATTTTTTTAATTTTTTTTATTATAAAAATATAGGTTTTATAGTACCAAAAAAAGTACTGTTTCAAAGTATGAATTATATTGAAATAATATATTTACTTTATAAGTAATGAAATGTTAATCATGATTCATGAATAGTCATTAGTTTAGTCTCCCCTCTCTTTTTAAGGCTATATTATCTTGTTTATAATATATTTTAAAAATAGTTAAAACCAAATGTTTAATTCAACTATGTTTATTTTTAAGGTGGAGAAAAAGTACACACACACACATATATATATATATATATATATATATATATATATATATATATATATATATATGAATGAGATATAGTAGCTGCAATTTCATGCACTAAACAAATATTTGAGATATTCTACAATACAAGAATTTCTTCCTCCTTTTCTTGATAGATAATTTTCTATAATCACATGTGGTTAATTTGAGATATTTTATACTTTTACAACAATAAATAAATTTTAAAATAGCTATTATAAATTAAATACTTATTTTTAAAACTAAAGATATATTTCAAATAATTAAACTATGATATATTTTATGCACCTTAACAAATAAAATAACATTATTATTATTTTGGTGTGTAATATTGTCTTGTTTAATCAACCTTTTATTTTATGAATAAGCAGAAATTTTAATAAGCTTTATATCTAATAAAAGGCAATCTAAGATTCCATTGATTTCTTAGCCTATAAAATGTCAATGGGTCCGTCCATCCACATCTTTCGGGCTTTGGTCTCTCCGATCTAATCAAATGCAAACAAATGAACAACTCATAACCCAATAAACATATCTCCTATCGCTTTTTCTTGCTATTCCAATTTCCAATTTTAACCTTACTCACTTCGGGCAATGTAAATAAATTGAACGTTTATGAATCATTAAACGAGGCGAATGAACATGATGGATATTTTGTTTACTGAACGCTTCGTTTATTTATGTTCATGAGCGTTCTTTATGTAGGAATTATGGGTGATTCGTGTATTTGTGATGACCGGAATTCTCTGATAATCGTGAGAGTTCACTTTCAGATTGAATTAATTTGAGTATACACGAACATTCAATCGGATAAGAATCAGAGATTACAAGAACGAAAATGTGAAAGACTATTAAAAATTTTGTGTGTTTGAAACTGACCAAATTCGCTTGTATTTATGGGGTAAACAGATGCAATAAAACGTCATGACGGCTATTGGTTGAAAACCGTCATAACCGTCAATACTTAACTGCTATTTCATTCTATTTCGGAGGAACAATCTACTTAGGAGGAGTAATCTACTTAGGAGGTGTAATCTACTCAGGATGACCAATCCAGTCCGGATGACCAATCTTTAGCTGTTTTCACTTCCAAAATCATTTTCCAATGCATAACAAACATATAAAATATTCAATCGGATAAGAATAAGAGGTTTCCGCCCCTTGGACCCCACTAGGGGCTGCCGCCCCTAGGACCGTGCTAACCAAGGATGCTACCTCCGGACCCCGTTGTTTAGTGGGCTTCGCCTCTTGAATACAACAAGGACCAGAAATCATAAGATCATCAAAGAGGTGTGCACTCCACACTTACCAACTTGTTTGATCTTTCATTATGACTTCTCATTTGGTTATTAAGTATTACACAAATTAGCTAGATGACACTAAAATCACGACCACTTTATTTTCATTCGTTTATGTTTATTTATATCCATTGGTTTATGTTTTTATATATATATATATATTTATTCAAATTTATTTATTACTAATATTAATTTAGAATCAATACATTTTTTCAGATTTTAGAACCATTTTGTGTTCATTTATTTTGTTTAGAATATTAACGGACGGATATAAACAAACACGATTATTTTATCAACACACGAATACGGGAAAAAATCAGTTTGTTTATGTGTTCGTATTCGTAAGATAAAAATTAAACAAACTAACACAAATAACCCTCCGTTATTTTCTGGATTTACAGGACTACTTTGGTAAATTAACTCTTCCTAAACTATGTATATATACACGTATAAGCCAATTTTCAAAATCCCAATGATGTCTTTATTATTCTCTAAAATTCAAAGAATATGTCGTTCGACTTTCCTCCAACCCTCATCCCCAACGATGCGAGCCCGGAATGGATGAACAACGGCGACAACGCATGGCAGTTGACCGCGGCCACGATGGTGGGCCTCCAAAGTGTCCCGGGGCTAGTCATATTGTACGGTAGCATTGTGAAAAAGAAATGGGCCGTGAACTCGTGTTTCATGGCTCTTTTTGCCTTCGCTGCGGTCTTGGTGTGTTGGGTCGGTTGGGGCTATCAGATGTCGTTTGGTTCGGACCAACTTTTACCTATCGTAGGAAGACCCGGTTTGGCTTCACTGAGGGCTACTTATCTGGTTGAACAAGCATTTGTAGGAAAGTTTCCAAATGCAACTATGATTTTCTTTCAGTTTGTGTTTGCGGCGATCACGTTGATCTTGATAGCGGGTGCGTTACTCGGGAGAATGAATTTCTACGCGTGGATGGCGTTTGTTCCGATTTGGTTAACGTGTTCGTATACGGTTGGAGCGTATAGCATTTGGTGTCCGAGTGGTTGGTTGGCAAAATTGGGTATGATTGATTATTCTGGTGGTTATGTTATTCATCTTTCTTCTGGAGTTGCTGGTTTTACTGCGGCTTATTGGGTAATACGAAAATTTTAAATTTGTCAGCTTTACTAGGTGTAAATAAGTAGAGCCGCTCTTGAGCTAAAGGGCTCGAGATTTACTTGCTAAAATATTGAATCGAGCTGACCTTGAACGAGCCTGAGCTTGTATTGTAGCTCATTTAATAAACGAGCTAGAGGCCAAACTTCACATATCGATCTTGACTAGGCATGTGAGCCTAAAATAACCTAATTATAAATTATATATATATATATATATATATAATTACACATAAAATTATGATAATATACATACTATACTAGGGGGAGGATCAAATAAGAAGTAGTTTTTTGCTAATAAATCTAAAAAATGACAAAAACCTTAAGAAACGATATCAAACGAACTCCGACTGAGCTAATTTCAGCGGCGTTGAAACCGTCTCGTCGAACTCTACCATCTTAGCTTTTAGGATTTAGATTTTACGTTTGAATTTTAGGGTTTTAACCTTATGGTTTAACCTTAGGGTTTAGCTTTTAGGGTTTAGATTTTATGGTTTAGGTTTTTTTTTTGGGTGGGGGGTTTAGGTTTTTGGGGGTGGTGGGGGTGGGTTTGGTTTTTGGGTGTGGTGGGGGTGGGTTTGGGTTTTGGGGTGGGGTGGGGGGTTTAGGTTTTTGGGGGGTAGGGGTGGTGGTTTTAGGCTTTTCGGGGTAGGGTTGGAGGGGGGTTTAGGTTTTTGGGGGTCCGGGTGGAGGGGGGTTTAGGTTTTTGGGTCCGGGTTAGGGTTCGATGAGACGGTTCCAATGGCGCTGGAATGAGCTCAATCGGAGTTCGTTTGACTCACTTCTTAGTATTTTTTAGTGAAAAACCACTTCTTAGGAGAACCATCCCCTACTATACTATATTATACATAAAACTATAAAAGCTATAATATATATATAAATAATTATAAATGTATATAAATAAAATAAATAACTAATATAAATGAGTTGAGCACAACCTCTTGAAAAACTAATCAAGAGTCAAGTTCGATCTATAGAAATAGAGCTCGAAATGAGCTTAGCTCGAGTTTGCACTTTATGAAGTTAAACAAGTCTGAGTTCGGGTCTGGCTCCGCTCGGCTAGTTTACACCCTTAGTTTTGAATCTTTTGATTATGATTAAAGGTGATAATCTTGATGGATTTTGGTGATGTAGGTTGGGCCGAGGGAAAGCAAAGATCGTGAGAGGTTTCCACCAAATAACATATTGTTGATGCTTTTAGGGGCGGGTTTACTATGGATGGGATGGACGGGGTTCAACGGGGGCGATCCTTATATGGCGAGTAGGGATGCTTCACTAGCGGTCCTGAACACGCACGTGTGTGCGGCTATGAGCTTGTTAACATGGCTCCTGCTTGATATCATGTTCTTTGTAAAGCCGTCGGTTATTGGTGCTACACAGGGCATGATCACCGGTCTAGTATGCATCACCCCAGCCGCGGGTAAGATAAAGATAAAGATAAAGATAAAAATAAAATATATTAATTATTCGAATTTAAAGTTTATTTTATTAAACAGGAGTTGTGCAAGGTTGGGCAGCAATGATTATGGGATTATTATCTGGTAGCATACCATGGTACACAATGATGGTGGTACACAAACAAGTGTCACTACTAAAAGATATCGACGACACGATGGCGGTCTTCCACACCCACGCCGTGGCGGGGTCACTAGGCGGTGTTCTAACCGGTTTCTTTGCGGAGCCAAGGCTAAACCGTATTTTCTTTGACATAACGGATGGGTGGCAACATTACATGGGGCTTGCTTACGGTTTAAAGACGGGCCATGTTCGGGCCGGGCTCCGCCAAATGGGCATCCAATTGCTAGGAATATTATTTGTTGTGGTGTGGAACATTGTGATTACAAGTTTGATTTGTGTTGCAATTCGAGTTGTGATCCCTCTTAGACTAAGTGAAGAAGAGTTGCAGTTTGGGGATGAACAAGTGCACGGGGAGAGTGCGTATGCGTTGTGGGGCGATGGGGAGAAGCTTCTCGAGACTTCAAAGCTTAATTTGGGTCATGGGTTTGATGAGTTTTCGGTGAAGGAAGGAAGTAATTGTCGATAAATCTTTTTGCGAAAGTTGGTTTTATAAACCTAGCTAGAACAAATTGGTGTAATAAAGAACTCTTGGACATGCCTTGATTCCTCTAGCTCATTGTCGATATTTTTTTCTCGTCCTTATTGTCATCATCATAGTGGCGGACCTAGGTTATGGGCATCGGGTCAATCAGTAGGTTATTTAATGAAAACCCTAATAATGTATTAGTGGAAATAAAATTGAAGTTATATATAGTGTTGTGGTTAACCTTATTTTCCTTTATTGAGGGGTATGCGTTCGATCTCTATTGTAGTTTTTTTTCTCTCTTTTGGCTTAAATACAAACCTCCTTAATTATGCCGAGAAAATTCATGGTACATACAAGCTATATTTTTTTAATAGCAACTTTTTCTACTCATAAATCCATCTAAACCTGCACTTATATTATTTAAACTCATATCACTTTTGTTGAAATAATCATCAATACCTGTACCACTAGGCCAATACTGACACGCTAGGCCTGTACATACAAACTATATGCTGTAATGTTTTCTATGTAGATTTTAATGCAATTCACCTCATCATCTTACCTTTTTATATAAACTAGTGTTATTCCCGACGCGCGTTGCAGCGATGGGATTCTGGGATTTCGATGGTACAAAAGTATTAGGATAAGAAGACATGCATATATAATCATTCATTGAAAGTCATTTTTACAAAAAAGTGAGCCTTCCTTCTAAAAAATGTGTTAGCCTAAGGTTTTTATGTGGCCAAACAACCAGTGACGTAGGAACTATTTTACAAAAAATGTGGGCTTTCCTTCTCAAGAATTTGCTAGCCTTAGGTTTTTGTGTGGCCAAACAAAATGATTACAAAAGTTGAACCCCTTTTTTTAAATAGTCTTCTTAATCAGGGTAGCGTGACCTCTTTGTCTCACTTATACTGTCAGCTGCAAGCATTAGAGGCGTAGACCAGCATGTATTTTTTTAAGTCAATAGAACCATATATTCTATGTACCTGGTGATTGAAAGAGGCCGCGTTTCGTTGCCGAAATTGTGGTTGTAAAAGTTGATGGCCTCGTTGGCTTGGGTGTTGGTGGGATCATTCTTGCAGCTGGCGGTGTATCAAAGGTGACTTCTTCCATGACTGGGTCGATCAGTTTGTTGACTGTGCATTTCAAGTTGCCCATATGCGTGTCTTTCTACACTTGCAAGTGGAAATTTATGATCTTTTCTTTGATTGCTTGGAGAGATGGTGGTATTATTATTGGGTCTGTGTAGGCTTTTTTTATCAGCAGATCTGAGCATTATGTGTCATGCAATGTTTTCACAGGGTCATCAAAAAGAGTTGCTGTAACATTCCCTATTTTGTCGGCGATGGTGGCGACTATGCAGAACCTACTTGTTGCAAGTTGTTAGTCTATATGGCTAACTCGGTGATAGTGTATATGTGTGTCTTACATGTACTTTGGTTCATTCAACTTTCCATGTGATATGCATGCCCATTTGTCTCCACTTTCATAGATCGTTTGCAAACAATCATAACCTATATTGCTATATTAATAATCTTCAACTTTTAAATAAAACTATTTAGAAGGTTTTTTGCATTACAAATGAACTATTACTAACTTTTGATATCTTTACTTTTTAATATAAGTTTTTGATTTGAGATAAAACACAACACAAATTACCTCATCCATAACTAAATGAGTTAAAATCGCCACCTACAAGAAGGGCTTCCACACACCATGTTGCAGGGCATGCTATTTTTCCTAATTATAGAAGGAAGATTTGTTCATTTGAGGTCAAGTTTGCTAGTTTAATCGATTTGAGTTCTCTGCTAATTGTGTAACTCTATTTTACATCATATATTAAAACAGTGTAAAAGAAAAGAAATACACAAGTAACTGAGATTCAAAGGCTATCATAGATTGAATCATCATAGATTTATGTTAATTAGAGTTATGATTTGGGACAACTCTGCAGCTAGAATTCTGCAGACCTACATAAAATTTTGATATTTTCTTTGGTTTTGTGTCTAAATCATTTCTTGTTCTTGTTGTCTTTAGTTCACAAGCTCTACTTCACCTTTTATTTTGTTAAAATGTATTAATGGGGGCATATGATATCAATTCAGTAGATACTAATAATCTCTCTAACAAAACATACTGATTTATGCAGTTAGTTGTTACACATACAGTTGTATTTCTGTTATTATTGTTAGCTTCAGTTCAGTTTGTTGGCTTCAGTTTAGTTGTGTTTCAATTCTTTCCAGACTCCTATATATCGATAGGAGACCTTAGCATTGTAATCAGGGGTGGCTCAACATATTTTGGGGGTCTAAAGCGAACTTTGAAATTGAGGTTTTTTTGTGAAAGTTTTTAAAATGTAATTTTATAAAGCGTCAAAACGTATAATATTAATATTACACGCATTACACTTACTTGATCCTCATTAATCTCTAACCCTAAATCATGAAAATTTCAATCTTAAAACTATTGAAACACTAAAAAGATTACCTAAATTTTGTAAGACAATCACCAAAACTAACCAAGTCTAGAAGCAACTAAGAAATTATGTGTTTGATCCACCAATAACATCTTCCAAAAATGCACCAAAGTTAACATCAAAATTTCAATTACAAGTAATACCAATAAATTTAGGGCAAATATATGGCCATAACCAAAGTTCAAATCAAATAACACACATATGGATTATCTTTTATATATAATAGAAACAATTATAAACAAAGTGGTAATTCTATCGGATGATAAATTCCTCATGAATCCTTGTTTTCTTACCTTCCACTTCTTTCTAAAAAAAAATCTCAACCAATCTTTTCTTTCCTTACTTAAGTAAACTCGGGAAACATAAACAACATCTGATTGTGATCGAAACCTCAAACGCGTAACACAAAGATCATACCTAGAGTTAGATCTCATCTAAACACACCCTTCCAATGAAAACAAACAGAAGCATGGATTTGGAGAAACTTAAATTTAAAACTGGAACGAAATCAATTTACAGTTGAATCGCATGTTTCCCAACACAAAACGAATTACATAAAAATTTGTTGCAAATCGAATTCAGATGTTAGGAAAATGAGATTACGAACCATGAGAGAGTTAAGGCGATGTTTGCAAATCGAAGGTTGCATTTCTCCATTGGCAAATGACGCGCGGGTGTCTGGAAGCTCTTACGATTCGGATTCAATTTTATTAGAAATTGAAAGCCGTAAGAAAACTTTTGGGGGGTGAGGAGTTGGTGCAAGAGGTAATTATAATTATATAGACCATGAAGAGTCAACTACCATATGTGCTTCTTTAGATTAAATCTTAGCCATTTAAAATAAGAAAAAACTAACTTTTTAAGAGATCCTGACCATTTAAATTAAGAAATTTTGGCAGTTGAGAATTTTTTTTAGATGATCACACGGATCGAACTCCTCATTCACGCGGATCAACCACGTTCCCCACAACCTGCTTATAACTTCTCCCCAACTGACATTGCGTCGTCTTCTCCCCCTCCCCCAACCTCATTATTGCAACCTGCTTTCTCCCCAACGTTGCGTCTTCTTCTTCTCTCCCTCCCCCAACCTCAGATTTCCAATCATCGCGGGTCGTTTGGAACGAGGAATGTTTGCGACGATTGTATCGAAGAAAATGCCTCCGGAGACCGTCGCGAAGGTTACAGGTTCAAGTTCTATTCTCTCAAATCGATTTCAGGTATGTAGAACTGTATTCCATTATCGAAGAAAATGCCTCCGGAGAATTTGTCGTTTTTAAAAAAATTGTATGTAAATTATCCAAATAGCAAAATTAGGGTTGAGAAGATGTATGTGGAGAAATTGGGGTAAAAGAAAATGGAAAATCGATTGATCGTCTATGGGACTCGGTAAGTATACAAACACATGAACAATCAGACCTTGAATTTTCAGTCTCACAATCGATTACTCACTTTTGTAACTGTAAAGTATGCTGCTTTTATTTTATTTGACTGCAGGGTTTTTGAACCAATGGATTTTGCGGGAAAGGTGAATCTGTAAGTTTTTCACCTCTCTAAGTATCAATTTGTTCGTAGTCATACTAAACCTAGGGTTCGAATCTAATGAATTTGTGTTCTAGAGTAACCATATGAGCTCTTAACTATGTATATTCTTTGTAACTGAGAATTTTTTTGTTTGTTGTTCTATGGCTCTTTGATGCAGTTTGAACCCAAGGTTTAATCTACAAAAATCATGTCTGGGTATGTAAATAGCTCCAATTTCATAGAATATTGTCTGACTAATTTCATTTTGCTCTAATGTTTATATTCACTGTATTGGTTTTTGCAGTTAAAAAAGTGTTTGTGAAGGGTAATTAAAGCCAAGACCCATACTCTTGGCTTTAATTGAGTCTAATGGTGTTGTTCCAGTTGTGGCACCTGCACTATATTTTGGTAATTTGTTTTAACCCTAACGAAGCTTTACACCAACTTTGTTTACTTTTAGATAGTTTTAATTTTTAAAATTAACAGAAAACAAGTGAAAACTGTAGCGGTTCTTTAACTGTGTATACATAAATTGGAAGAGCAACTCATATGTATACAAACATCAGGTAACTTTATTCGGTTAATTAAATGATTATGTTATTGAATTACTCCATGTTGTTCAGAACACTAATGTGATGTGTAATAATAGAACTATTCTGAACTCGACCCGAAGCATGATGAAGGCCATGTCCCTACCTCAAAACTTAATAGAATATGATGGAAATCAGTTCTTTGGATTGGTTTGTGTGTGAAACTTGGCAATTGCCTAAGTAATTGACAAGTAATCTGCCTCACATCAGTTCTCCATCATACATACAGGTAACTTTGTTTACTTAATTTGTTTGAAACACTAATGTGATAGAATATGATGGCAAACAGTTTGTTGGGGAGCACAAAGTAGCTTGTATTTGCAAGCACAGGTTAATCCTGTTTTAGGGATGTGAAATAAATTTTTATTCCAATAGGATTACCTAATAGTCAATTCCATGTTTGAGATCTTGAAAAAGTTTGTTTTTTTAAATTAGAATAGAACCAAAAATTCGTACATTTTTTTTAAACAGTAGCCCAAAAAGAAAGAAACATAAGTGATCACATTTTGATAATTAGGTAAAGAATTGATACTTTTGGTTGTATGCATTTTAATGTCATTCTGTATCAAATTTCTGATTCAAAGATGACAGCTTAATTTTTTGTTGTGATGCTCTAATGTAGAGCTTAAGGGATCTTTGAATCTGTGTTTAAACTATTGATAGCAACAATTTGTTTGAGTTTGAAGTGTCTGGATAAATGTCATGACTTTAAGTTACTTTAAGCCATTATTTGATCTTTATATTTTCAATAGTAAGTTATTTGATCTTTAAGTTACTTTAAGCCATTATTTGATCTTTGAAACAAAAGATAACAACAATTTTTTCTACCTTTAAGCCATTATTTGATCTTTATATTTTCAAGCAGGAAACATAATATAGTTACTAGTGAGTATTATTATCAATTTTTTTAAGATGTAATAAATTCTTGTCAACCAACAATCATTTTTTTCATTGGTTCACATATCATTTTAGGTGGTCTCATATGTATGTTATCCTTTTCAGGTAATCTACTGCGCAAGTTTAAGCTGAAGAGCGGATGGAAGCACACTGTTCGGTGGGTATAAAGACGGAGTCGTAAGAGTTTGGGGCATTGGGCGCTACTAGAGATGCTGTTATAGTTACCCGAATGATACTACAATGTGGATAATAAAAAACAAAGGATGCATATTGGAGATAAGTGTTTATATGATAAGAACGAATCAGTTAGTGGGTGAAAACTAGAACGCTAAACTTTTAGTCTTGGAAGGTATGATTGTATGAAGGGAAAGTCGACTCCGGTTCACGATTGGCCAAGCACAAACATGAAAGTTCCATGAATAATGAATACTTAAGTTCCTCTCATAAACAAAATAAATACTTGGGTTGTGTTTTTGTTTAGTTCTTAACCGTTTTTGTTATCTTTTGAAATAGTAGGGTTTGTTTTTTTAGTTTTTCTTACAAATTTAATTGTTTATGTGTATCTGTCCTTTGTTTTGTTAGTTTTTCTTACAAAGTTGCTATATTACCTTTTTATATTGTAATTCAATTCTTTAGTTTGATTTGGATAGTTTTTAGGAACAAATCTTTAGGAATGTTGTTTGTATAGAAGTTTTTTTTAGAGATGATACCGTTTGATTGTTGTACGTGATGTTTTATTTAAAAATGTTGTTTAGAATATGAAGGTGGTAGACACAAAGAAAGAAATATTGTATTAACAGTTTTTGTATAATTATATTGTGTTACCTGGACTGGGATGAGTATTATACTAGATTCTAAATGTATAAAAGCCTTTCATTTGTACTTCATCTTTGCTAATACGATTAAGGAACCCGGCCACCGCCGGTGAGATCTACCGACACTGTCTGGTTTTGCTTACAATTAAAAGAAAGACAGTTATTCCACATTAAAAAATACGTCAAAGCGTCCCGGCCACCGGACGGGTATAAAACTAGTTGTTGTATGTGGGTAACTGCAACTTACGTCGAGTTTATACGGCTGAGATTCAATCTTAGCCTGATCCGACGGGCAGAAAGTGTCTCGACAACGATGTGCTGATGTCAATATAATATATAATTTCATAAGCCTTACGCAAAACCAAACTCATTCCAACCCAAAAAAACAAATTTAGATTTTTTTATCTTGATAATAAATTCGAAAACTGAAAGTTAACGTGTAAACTAAGAAACCTACGAGTGTATTTGGTTCGCCGGAATTCAATTGAATTGGAATTTGAATTTCACTTGTCAATGCATTTAGTTTGAAGATTTGTTGGTATTAGAATCTAAATTCCCTTTTCAATGTGTTTGGTGGTGGCGGGTGGCGATGGCACCAGTAGGGGGATGATTACGTGGGTGGTGGTGACACATTGGGGGGGGGTCCGGTGGCGACGGGGCCAGCGGGTGCAGGGGCGGTAGTGAGGAGCGGGTGTCGGTGACAGATGGTCGGTGGCGGGCAGTGACGGTGGTGGGGGTGGTTGGTGGCGGCGGGTAGTGAGGAGCGGGTGTCGGTGACAGATGGTCGGTGGCGGCAGTGACGGTGGTGGGGGTGGTTGGTGGCGGCGGTAGGTCGGGGGTCGGCGGTGGCGGGGGCAACGACGTTCGGTAGGTGGTGGTCATGGTGATAGATTTCAATTTCTTTATGATTGTTTTATATAGTTTAGGAATTCAAATTCATTTAACAGATTCCAGTTCCTTTAAATTCAAAATCTTTTGGACAAATTACAATTTCAAATCCAATTCCTTCAAAAATATTCCACGAACCAAACGCACCCTATGTATTTTTGATATTGCATTCCCTTTTAAAGTTTTGACCTTTCCAAAATATGTAAATAAATTTCATGAATTTCTCTATTGTTGTCATTTCTATTTAGTTTGTACATCTAATGCTTAAAGAAACACCAAATAGACCAACTTATTTCATTATAAATATTCCAATTTAATTTATCAATTTATGACAGTTATAGTATCTTTTTGTTTATCAACAATTAATTGCGTTCCATTATTTCATATCCTTGTTGATACAACTTGTATCATGCTTATGTTTGACATTACCTACATGTATACGTATAATATGTAATTAGTACAAATCTCCAAAGTTAGAACAAGTGTAATGTGTTTGTGATTACTTACACAGCTTGTAACATGGTTGCTTTAAAGCAGGATCGTCTTGTAATGATGGAGGATCCTCACCAAATATGTACTTACAACTCATATCTTCAAAATCTACAACTCAGTTTGTGAATATTTAATTACATTTATTGGATATGAATGTGTCTTTCATACTATGAAATGATTTCTACTTGTCTTAATTAAGACTCTAATGCATATTTTTGTGTGGACTTACTTGGAACCATGTTGATTGGCATGCCAAAAATGTTCTTCATGAACTCTTGTGTTGGTGCCTTGCAGAGATTTGTGCACATTCCTGCGCAATTACTCGTCTCTAGAAACCTGAATTAAACCCGAATGCCACATGTGTTTTGATAGTGATTATGTGATATAAAATAGTCAAAATAACTTACATGAGATGATGTTTGATTTTACAGTGTTGTGAGAGTGAATGAATCAATGATTTGATCGAGTGTTTAACAAATTCTGATTATTTAAGAAGTTGCATATGTAATGACTTTTAAATATTCAAATAACTACAAAAGGACATTTAGTTTAATGGTATCTTGTTGTGTTAAATGATGCCGTTTACCCTAAAGGTCGAGGGTTCGAGTCCTGCTATGGACTATAGAATAGAATTAGAAGAATTAAATGGGTGTATGAGTTGTTGAAAAAGAAATTTCAAATAACTTAAATCAGTTTTGCACTCATAACTTGATTATTTCGCTCCTAAGTATAAAATAATTAAAACAAGAATCAATTTGAGTTGTTGTTTGAATCGTTTGAACAAAAATCCCAAAATCGTTATGCAGAAGACGATGATGATGAATATGAAGAATGGATTCCTGATAATAAAGCGGTAGTAAAAACGTGGCCAGAGACTGGGTAAAGAGACGTGGGCCAATAAGATTAGAAAACTGTTCCTAAGATGTTCTCTTTTAATAGGTTTTATAATTGAGACTTGAAAAGCAATAATGAAACAATCACATTTGAAACAAATGCCAAACATTCCCTTTTAACCATCATGGACGTTGCACATACAAAGTATAAGAAGAGAAGTACCTGCATTTCTTTATGTGGACAACATTTTTCTCTCTAACTCCTTCAAACTCAGATTCTTTTACCTTTTATTTAAAACCAAATAAATAAACATCAAATTTAAGATAGAGGATTACAATAAAAATATTGATAGGACCAAGTTGTAGTAGTTATTTGTTGTAGTGGGTTAGTAGTTAAATTCTAGAATGGTTATAACTAGAAATGTTGCCCCGCGTTTCACGGCGGGAGACGGACTTTAAATGGTTGAGGCGATGACATTAACATAGATAAGCAAAAAAAAGAAACGTGGTTAAATAAGTTTTGCCCCTCGATCCGCGGCGGGAGGCGGACCTTAAACGGTTGAGGCGGTAACATTAACGTGGCTAAGCACGAAAAGAAACGTGGTTAAATACATAAAGAAACGTATGAAGTTACGGCGACTCGGTTATGGAGATCGAAACATAGATAAAGACAGTTATATAACGGCACCAATGTTTTTCAGTTGGTGTCTCTCATTCATCACGGTACCAAACACGTCACCGTCAGTTGATATAACCCACGATACCTAAAAAATACTCTATTTTGAATACGACTCTGTTTTTAACAAAATTTATATCGGGACGTCAAGAAAAAAAAATTAAACAAACAAACGAAAACAATTAAGGAAAAATCAAATTATATACACTATAGGGGGTAAACTTGAAACTTTAAAAACTTAAGAGGGTTAAAGTGAGATTTTACAAAGTTAAGGGGCCACTTTTGCTATTTAACAAAGTTGAAGGGGTGGACTTGCGATATAACAAAGTTGGAGGGTTGGACTTGTCGGTGGCATTTACCACCGACACTTACTATTAAGTATTACTATAATGGTCAAAGTATGTTTAATGTTTTGTTTAAGAAATGAATTACACAAAATTGTCCAATATTGTATCTTTTCTCTAATCTTGTTATCGGGAAATTGACCATCTTAAATCGGTCTCTAACACGGGTCCGTGCGAGGTTTTTAAGATAAGGTTCATGTATGTGTATGGTAGTAAAGCCCTTAAGTGTGTGTAAATTGTGATTATATTGATAATTGTATGTCATTAGGGTTACAATATGGGTTATATAATAACCATATTTACATAAAGCTATATACAAGTTGTCTGAACACTTACATACAACGTCGTTATGGGTTTCTTTTAACTCTTTACTTTTTTTAAAATGTTTTGCTTTTGTTTTCTAATTTTTACAGTTAACTTTTTTTAACAGATTTGTTATGGTTTTGTGTTTTTTTTTGTATAAAGTTTCTGAAATATTATTAGCTACTTCACTGTAACGCGTGAGTTTGCGTAAAAGTTTTGCTTCGAATACGTTTATTTATTTCGTACACGATAACTTTTTAAAACAGTTTCGTTTTTCTATATAATATCTTTAATATTTTCAACGCTCTATTTTATATTTTGATTTTTTTATGTAATGCGTGTTTTAACGTGCCGCTACGTGCGCCGCAAAGCGATTGTCTCTTGAAAGTGTTTTATTTATTTAACGGTTTAGATTTTTTTTATGGTTTGGTATCTGTTTTTTAGCCTTTTTGAAGACTTTGTTTGTTTAACGGTTTAACTTTTCTCTTCTTTTTTGTAAAGTTTGAAGTCGTTTAACGTCCATTGCTTAACGTGTCGCGGCGCGCGGCCGCCGCAACACGCAGGGGTAGATTATTAGTTGAAGACTATATATAATATGCATCTAATTTGATGATATAAAATTGAATCAGTTTTGTGTTTTCTATCTTTTCTCAATATATTCCATAGAAACACATTTACTAATGTCGGTGCCATTTGTCATCGACCAAACTAACCTCAAGCTTTGTGGTGTTTACCAAATATACCCGTTAACCTTTCATCTGACCCTCAACTTTGTAGTGTGTACCAAATCTACCCCTCAATCTTTTAGTGTGTCAAAACCCACTCCCCTCAACATTATAAAAAAACACTTCCACCCTACCCTCTGTGGTATACATAATCTAATTTTTTCTCACGGGTTCGATTCCACGGCCTGCAACTTTTTTCTTTTTATTTTTTTTCTATATATCGACTTACAACCGTGAAAAATGATACCAACACTAACTCAAACATATCGGTACCGTTTATCTAACTGTCTTTTATCTATGTTTCGACCTCCACAACCGAGTCGCCGTAACTTCATACGTTTCTTTCATATATTTAACTACGTTTTTTTGTGTGCTTAGCCATGTTAATCTCAACGCCTCAACCGTTTGAGGTTCGCCTCCTGCCGCGGAGCGCGGGGCAAAATTTATTTAACCCTTTTCTTTTTTTGCTTAGTCATGTTAATGTCGCCGCCTCAGCCGTTTAAGGTCCGGTACCCGCCGCGGAGCGCGGGCTACAGTTTCTATATAAATTTCATTCAAAAACCGAGTTTCGTTATAATGTACAACTCATAGAAGCATGAACGTACACGTCGTCGAAGCTTCTTTAAGGTTCTGTATTTTTATAAGTTTTTTTTTCCTCTTACAACCTTTAAAATAAGATGTTTTATAAAATTCCGGATTTACCGTTACGATGTGCTTATTTTTATCAGCGTTTCGACATAAATTTCTTTCACGGGATTAATACAGGTGTGCGGGTCATTGAAATCGAGTCTTGCAAATTTAACACTTCGCCGCAACGTGTGGGTTTCGCCAACTAGTTTCATACTTAATTATAAATGGTTCACATGAAAGTTTGTTACCCTTCACATTAAAACTTAAGGCGCAGGAACTTTGTTTATTTATGATATTTTTTTCAGAAAGAATTTTAGTTATAAAAAGCATGGTTTGTTAACCTTCTCCTAAATGGGTTCTTACACTTCTTATTTAGATTTAATTTACTTCTATATAAAAAGTTTCAACACAAAAATTAGTTGTATATTGTTGCTTTAATCACTTGTATATCACTGTTCAATGAAGAGTATGTTGATAAATGTATATATTAGAAATTTCTTCTTTGATCAACCTTCAAACCCTCGATGCTTTGTGCTCGAATTTGAGTAAAAGTTTGACATGTTTGCGTCGTTAAGTTAAAGTCACATTGACACAAGTTAAAGTCACATTGACACATACATGTATATATATACCTTGCACGGGCCGATGAGCCAAACCAAGAAGATAGTGGTGAAGGCAGCACAAAACTCTCTTGAAAACTTAGAAGGTCGCATCAATGTTCTGAACTGCATAACATAACAAAGATATCAACTTTTTAGAAGGTCGCATCAGTTTTCACTGATCCTTCAAAAATATTGGTTTTTTCGACCGCTGATGATGTCTTTCCACACCCTTTTTCCCCACGGACCCGACACATTTATCACCTTCTCTAGAACAAGTTCGTTTGATTTATAGTGAATGAAATATTAATTTGATCAAGTTATATTTAAATTATTAAAGTTTTACTTTCTTATAATCTTTTTATGTATTTAATTTAACCAGAAAAAACCGATGTCACGTTAGTAGCATCCAAACACCCTTAAACCCATGAAGAAAAAAAAAAAGAACTTGCCATGGATATGTAAGGCTTAGGAGTAGCATTCAGAAGAACCTTCCCTATAAGTTGGCGTTGTTGGATCGGGTTGAAGCTCTGAAACACCGCTTTAGATGCCACCACCAAGCTCTCGTACCCGCTCTCCTTGTTTCTCATACCTGCAGTTTTCGACCAATGTTTTTTAAAAAGTATTTATTATTACACTATAATTATTTATTAGTTATTATCCTTTTTTGTTATTATACGCATTTATGATGAAAACTAGCGTAGTAGTGGAAAACTGACTATCGGCAAAGAAAACACAACCTATCGACGGATTTCTAATTAATGGAGGGTCGTTGGTGAGATCTTTTGGCTATACTAGCGGCCAAAGACGGTCCTCGGTTATTTGTCGAGTGAATGGGTGGTTTGTAACATTGGTATCAGAGTCAAACTCGGAGTGGTGACATGGAGGAAACCAGCCGTGACCAACGAGGACATTGGCCCTTAAGGAGGGTCGAATGTTACGGACTGAAACATTATAAGGTATGGAACTTGTCCCACATCAGTTGTATGGGCAACCAATATGGGGTTTATAACCCAAATAGGTTCCCTCACTCATCAGACTAGTCTTTTGGGTGGAGTTCTCCTGTTTGGTTTGTAACATCCCGTGACGGGACCAGAACTTCTTAGTAAAAGAGTCATCATAATGTTCTTTACGGGTCGAACTCATGTTTTTCTTTTAAAAAAAATGGACAAATTCAGGTGACTTGAGGGTCAATGGACCCTCTTGACCCTCCCTTGGTTGTTGCTTTGATATGTAGTCCGAAACTAGCATATGATATTTTAAAAGGTACCGAGTTTAAATGTTATATTTTTATATATCAAAATGTGTCAAGTTCTTGAATATGTTTCTCGGATGGGATCATCTTAATACATAATTACTTTATACTATAGGAACTAATTAATATGAAAAATAGTATATGAAAAACAAACCCGTGGTATCTTGGAGGGCTTGAGAGAGGTAATTAATGGCAATACGATGAAACCAATTATCTTTATAAATCGTCTTCGTTCTGGTGGTGGCATCGCGGTTAAACTTGATTGCATCTTTCGTGTTTATGGCACTGCTAGTAAGGTTGGTGGACGGTTTCAACGCTGATAAAATCGGAAACCTACTATGTTTTGGCCGGAGACTCATTGGCGGGATGTTGATTGTCGTTGGAGCTGTTGATATATGGATGGTTTCCATAGTTTATGAGAGAGGTTTTGAGGTTGAGGGAGAGACGTGTAGCTAGTATGCGTGTGTATTTATAGACTTTTTTCACATAATTAATGTCAAACTAGTGGGATTCTCCTGCCCTACGCAGCGGAAACTTGGTCGGTATCGGTTCGGTTCATTACACATACTTGTTATAGCAACCGAAAGAGAAAAGCTAAAAAATAAAGTCGTGATATAGCCAAAAAGATATCGACACGTGTTTTACATCGATCGAAAACTATAAAAACCAATACCAGTACCAGTTTCGATAATACCGACACCGGTACCGATGTTGTTCGGTCGGTATTGGTTCAATTTAAGAAGTAAACAAACTAATATTAAAAGTAATACTTACTTCCATTAGCGGCTAGATTATTAAGTAATTAAAACATTATTTGCAAGATTAAACTAATATAATAAAGATATTTTCAAGATTAAAATAATCTATCTACTCTAATAAAAGAGTATCGTAGGTGTCACGTGGGACGATTCTACGCATCCACGTTCTGTTTTTCCCCTCCAAACCAATTACACATCATAGTAATTAAGACAATGATAAATTTTAAACACCTCCACTATTTTAGGAATGTAAGTTAGTTTCTTTATCAATTATATTAAGTAATTTTAAACAACTCCACTATTATAGGAACGTAAGTTACCTTCTGTAACACCCCATTTTCAGAAATGAAATATGTGAATAAAGAGGGATATTGTAATTTATTTTAAAGTCTCGAGTGAAAAACGTAAAAACGAGGAACAAGGAGGGACCAAAGGGGGTTAAGACACAAACCCTAAATACCCTAAGTATATAAAAGGCCACCCCTCCTCCCTTTTTCTTGTGAAAAACTTGTTTGGGAAAGGGGAAAAGAAAGGAAGAAGGAAAATCCTGTTTTTAGGGATACCTAACAAGAGAGATAGGACGATCCCCAGAGATCTAACCTTTCAATCGACCTCAAATTTTTACAGAAGCTTCAAAACACACAGACAAAGACTTTCACTATTGGGTTTTTAATTTAAAGGTCTGGAGGTCGGGTTTTAACTGTACTGAAAAGAACAGTGCAAAAGGGCGGTTTTCGACGACTGTTTAGCTTTCCAGCGCCGGCAGCAGTGGATTCCAGAGGCGGCAAGGGGCGGCTCTGGTAGATCTCGACGAGGCGGTTCTGTGGCGCTGGAATCACCTCAATCGGAGTCCGTTTGAGCTAGTTTCGAGCTGCTCGTGTGAGTTCAAGTGAACATTCAACATTGTCTTAGTGAGGTAAGAACTTCACGTAAAGTTTACGTTTTTAGCAACGAGTTATGCATAATTTATGGTTATATGATGATTTCGAAAGTTTTCGGGTAATAAAGTTGGGATCTTGAGCCAAAAATGTCGTTTGGACAATTTTCTGAATGAGTCAAAAGTTTCGGTTGGAAGTTATTAGTTTCGGACGGAATTATAGTTTCGGTCGGAAGTTCATCGTTTCGGACAGAAGTATAGTTTCGGCCGAGTGTTTCTCTGTTTTAACATAGTTTTCATGTGAATCTTCGCATAGACTCCTTACTGTTGATTTCCTTAGCAGGCTAGCAGGTGAGTTCTAGAAACCCCCTTTTTACTGTTTTAAGGTGATATGCATGCTTGTTAAAAGATTTACAAATAAAATGTTTTCACACATGAAACGTACAAATGTTTATAAACATCTACAAATGTTTATGAATGGATAAAAGTTAATGTTTCTAAAAGGAACAGGGTAACGTTTTTATAAAGTCATTACATTGTCGAAATCTGCTATAGTTCATTCGGGGACAGACGCTATGTTATGCTATGTTATGTTATGTTTGGCAACACCTTTATAGGGGCCTTTGTGGCTAGCCAATGGTTTACAAATGGTAAGGAAGTGATGACGATCGCTTCGGCGTGAACGTGACCCCTGTGACTATTGGCCTATGAGCCTGTGACTGGAATGTATTTTCGGTTTACATGCAAAATCTGTAAATGACAATACATGATACGTACACTTACAAGACGACGCAAACCTAGACATTTATGTATGACTTGTGATGTATGTTTTATGTACATATCATTTTAAAAGTTTTATATGTTTTATGCTTACAAATGAATCCCTCTTCACATGTTTTATGTAAATAAGAACTTACTCAGCGCATCTGACTTTTACTGTGCATATCAGGATGAGTGTAGCTTGATGATGTAAGACCCCAAACCAGGCACCCTACAGTTGGATCTCATCACTATGTAAACTTGTTAAAAACACTTTAACGTTCGTTTAAATAAATAGCGGAAGTCTTTCTCAAAATAATTTTATCTATTAAACTCGTTAACTTGCACAACATTATCTGACGAATGCATGCACACCAACCCGAGTAGCTCCGCTTCCAAGCCAAGATACCTCGCCATGCAGACTAACCTGCAAAACAATCTAACGTACATACAAAGTCAGCTACGCTGAGTGAGTTCTTATAGTTTAATTTGAGTAAAAGCCAACTCGTCTCATTTATTGTTTATCTCCACCCAAGACCCTCTAGTCCTTAGAAAATAGTTTTATAAATTATTAAGGCATAGATAACCCTGTTATCTTATACTAGCCCCAAAAGGGTTCACCACCCCTGACTCAACCCCCACTTATAACTCAGTAAGTCTCTCCGACATGGAACGAGCTTACTACTCTGATAACTCACAATTCATTATTCATATTAATCACACACTGGTTAACTCAACCAACCTTTAGACACCGACTTACCAGTCCTAACCAGGACTCTCATAAACCGACTGACACATCAGTTGTACACTGTGTACTCGTCTCGACACAACGGTCAATCTAACTCGACACACCACATTGATTTCATCTATTTATCACATCAATATCATCTCGTACACAATTAATATAACTCATCACTTGCATGCAATTCAACATATATAAATACATACAAACACATACCTCATTACTGCACCTTCATCAGGGTTATCCCCGTCGGGATAATCGTCATAAGCTCTGCTATACCCTTGTTACAGGGCCCCGCCGCTAAACATATCGACACACTCGTCATCTATGATGACTACCCAGCCACCACACAGTGACTATATCATCTACCATACGGTGACTGACACAACACCACATGATGACTACCAGATCACACGTACAATGATGACCCCGAAGGACTCCGTCCTCCACATCACTATTAGCCGTATACACGGACAACTATACAAGCACATAAAACAACACATATACACACACGACACTACCTGGACAGGTACTACGACTCCCCACCATTTACGGATCACTTACGTGTGTAATCCAACGCTTACTTAGACGTATCCTCATAATGTTTAGACACATTACCCAACTTTTTCCGAATGGAAAATTATACGACACACAAACACCACACCGGCTCATAGCCCGTGCATACTAAGGACACCACATAGACCCATGCAATGCCATACCCGTCGTGTCACAGGGACAACGACACAATACCCACAACATCAAGCACATGACGCACAACGGCATACTAGCACCTACCTGACTTGTTAATGAACCACGTCGGGTTCCCATGCTAACTCTCCTTATATAACCATTACAGGTTTAACTAAATTCCCGACTCATCCCGACTAACTCATAAGATGACACGCACAGATCATCACTACTCTTGTTCACCCACCCTAAGGACCCCATAACGACCCTTAGCTTCATTATTAGATAACGATCTCGTAAAACACTTCAAGTTTAAGTCATAACTCGTAATACCGTGGTTTAATAAAACGTGCGAGTATGTACGATAGCCCCAAAACATTTAAAACATTTAAAGAGGGGATTAGAACTCACCTTTGCTTAACACACTTCTATCTCTAGAGCTTGCTAATTTCCCGTGCTCACCTTTCGATCTCGTACCTAAAACACACATAACATACGATGTAACATCCATAAATTTTCCGACCTTATTTTATTTATTTATTTTTAAACAATAATGACGTCTCATCTCAATCCTATACTTGTTCAAGCTTTCAACCTTACTTTTATATATTATTATCCTATACTTGTTCAAGCTTTCAACCTCACATTAACGACTATTTCTTTTTATAGCAATCCAAGTTTTCAATCTTACTTTTATATATTATTATCTATCAAATATATGTATGTATATTTATATAGATATATATGCATATATACACTTGTCATAGTAATTGAATAAAAAATAAATAAATAAAACTTATGAGCCCTAATAATGTAGTTATACCTTTTACACATATAGATATTATTTATAAATATATATGTAACTATATATCTTTAGTTGGATCATATTAAACACTTACACAATTTGTAATTTAAATGAAATGGAAACTCATCCCCTTATAAATACTCATAATTAAACAAACAATAATTAGATTTATATAAATTTTATAAAAACAATTTTATTAAATAAAGTTAAAACAAATAAAAAAAAGGATTTTTAGTTAACATGAGTCTTGAAACCCCCCCCCCCCCCCCTAATTGCCTTTGACCCCCATGTTGAACTCTTTCCCCGAATTCTCAAACCCTAGAACTTGTTCAAGACTATTTTGACTTACAAAAGTCAAAATCAATCCCAAGACTCCATTAATCCATGAAAATCCGGAAGTTTGGCCACACCAAAACCGTCCCCTAACCGATTGCGACCTTTACCAAACTCATAATCAGACAAATTGATTGAGAAATCAATTTCATTATGACCCATTATGGGGGTTACGAAAATGGACATTAAACCCTTACATTCAAGTCTTAATCTCGATATGTCCGATCAAATTCACGACTGTTATACACGTATTAATCGCACCTATAACTACATAATCCGATTACAAGCTTCGAGATCTTCACGTCTGGATGGTTTGGGGGAAGAAGGGAGTCGACGAAACTGATTAATAAAGTTTCTTATTCCTGATTTTGTGTATCAAGTGTAGTCTGTCGTCTAGTGGTTAAATCCTTTCACCAACAGGGAGGAGGTCTCAGGCTGTTATTATTTTTGTTTAACCATCCTCTTTCACACATGCATTATAATATCTATTTTTTTAAAAAAGTTAAATATCGTTAAAGATATATATATATATATATAGAGGTTGGTTCTTGTACAAAATGTTGTTATCCTAAAAAACATAGGAACACATCTTGGCCATCAATCCACTTAAATCATTGGTTATTAAAAACCCGGTGGCAATTTGGTAAATTAAATGTTGTTTAGATAGTAGAAAAGGGTATGAATGGGATTTCCCCCATTTTAACCCAATTCACGGTAGCAAAAAATCCGGGAATTCTCCACCTTCATCGCTTTCGATCAAATCTACCCTATCTGATTCAAAAAATGTTGAAGCTTTTAACAAATTTGTCGTGCAAGAGGAATCGTAAGTATAAAATGTCAAATTCCGTCTATAATATATTTGTTCTCATCGTTGTTTTATGCTCCAGAAAAAGAAAAATCTTGAAAGAAGTTTTGAAGTTTGTTGAGAATAAGATCATGGAAAAGTCACCTAATTGTTCAAGAAAACATGGAATAGGTAAGTTCTATATTATTGTTGTGTTAATATCTCTGCCAAAAAAATCTTAGGGTTTTCAATGGGCATTCACGATTTGGGGGTGTAAATGTTGATATTTTTGCAGTGATCTTTGCAACGTTGAAGTAACGAGATCAATAGATTAGTGTTGTTATGGAAAACCAAAAGATTGTTTTTTTTTTGTGATAAAGGTTTTAATTTTGTGTGTTCAGTGTTGATAAAATAAAAATATGATTAAAAGGAACAACTTTTAAGTGTTGATTTGACTTGAAACAAGCTTTGGATATTGCATTTTGGTGTTGGTTATTAATGTTTGTTGGTCAGGCACGTTTAGGTGTTGGTTATGTTTGATTCGGTGTTGGTTATGGTGGTGTAGGTGTTGGTTATTTACTTATTTATGTAGGATTTAGTTTTGTAATGTTGGTTATGGTATATCAGTTGTTCATTTGTTTTGGATTCAGTGTTGGTTTGTTGGATATGGACGTTAGGGATGATAAAATTAAATATTTGGTGTTGTTAGTGAAGTATGTGTTGTTATCTTGTCATGTGATGGTATTGAAATATGTGTTGGTAGTTCAATATGAATGAAGGATGAAGTATATGTTGGTTATGGACGTTAGGGATGATAAAACCAAGGATGGACGATGAATATTGGAATGAGGGTGGTGAAATCTGATTCAAAAAATGTTGAAGCTTTTAACAAATTTGTCGTGCAAGAGGAATCGTAAGTATAAAATGTCAAATTCCGTCTATAATATATTTGTTCTCATCGTTGTTTTATGCTCCAGAAAAAGAAAAATCTTGAAAGAAGTTTTGAAGTTTGTTGAGAATAAGATCATGGAAAAGTCACCTAATTGTTCAAGAAAACATGGAATAGGTAAGTTCTATATTATTGTTGTGTTAATATCTCTGCCAAAAAAATCTTAGGGTTTTCAATGGGCATTCACGATTTGGGGGTGTAAATGTTGATATTTTTGCAGTGATCTTTGCAACGTTGAAGTAACGAGATCAATAGATTAGTGTTGTTATGGAAAACCAAAAGATTGTTTTTTTTTTGTGATAAAGGTTTTAATTTTGTGTGTTCAGTGTTGATAAAATAAAAATATGATTAAAAGGAACAACTTTTAAGTGTTGATTTGACTTGAAACAAGCTTTGGATATTGCATTTTGGTGTTGGTTATTAATGTTTGTTGGTCAGGCACGTTTAGGTGTTGGTTATGTTTGATTCGGTGTTGGTTATGGTGGTGTAGGTGTTGGTTATTTACTTATTTATGTAGGATTTAGTTTTGTAATGTTGGTTATGGTATATCAGTTGTTCATTTGTTTTGGATTCAGTGTTGGTTTGTTGGATATGGACGTTAGGGATGATAAAATTAAATATTTGGTGTTGTTAGTGAAGTATGTGTTGTTATCTTGTCATGTGATGGTATTGAAATATGTGTTGGTAGTTCAATATGAATGAAGGATGAAGTATATGTTGGTTATGGACGTTAGGGATGATAAAACCAAGGATGGACGATGAATATTGGAATGAGGGTGGTGAAATCTGATTCAAAAAATGTTGAAGCTTTTAACAAATTTGTCGTGCAAGAGGAATCGTAAGTATAAAATGTCAAATTCCGTCTATAATATATTTGTTCTCATCGTTGTTTTATGCTCCAGAAAAAGAAAAATCTTGAAAGAAGTTTTGAAGTTTGTTGAGAATAAGATCATGGAAAAGTCACCTAATTGTTCAAGAAAACATGGAATAGGTAAGTTCTATATTATTGTTGTGTTAATATCTCTGCCAAAAAAATCTTAGGGTTTTCAATGGGCATTCACGATTTGGGGGTGTAAATGTTGATATTTTTGCAGTGATCTTTGCAACGTTGAAGTAACGAGATCAATAGATTAGTGTTGTTATGGAAAACCAAAAGATTGTTTTTTTTTTGTGATAAAGGTTTTAATTTTGTGTGTTCAGTGTTGATAAAATAAAAATATGATTAAAAGGAATAACTTTTAAGTGTTGATTTGACTTGAAACAAGCTTTGGATATTGCATTTTGGTGTTGGTTATTAATGTTTGTTGGTCAGGCACGTTTAGGTGTTGGTTATGTTTGATTCGGTGTTGGTTATGGTGGTGTAGGTGTTGGTTATTTACTTATTTATGTAGGATTTAGTTTTGTAATGTTGGTTATGGTATATCAGTTGTTCATTTGTTTTGGATTCAGTGTTGGTTTGTTGGATATGGACGTTAGGGATGATAAAATTAAATATTTGGTGTTGTTAGTGAAGTATGTGTTGTTATCTTGTCATGTGATGGTATTGAAATATGTGTTGGTAGTTCAATATGAATGAAGGATGAAGTATATGTTGGTTATGGACGTTAGGGATGATAAAACCAAGGATGGACGATGAATATTGGAATGAGGGTGGTGAAAAATTGAATCTTGAAAATAAATTGGAAGAGAGAATCAAAATTGATGGAGGAATAACAATAGATGCACTAATTTAGGGATCACCATAATTAAGAATTAAATAATGAAAATAAAAAAATGGAAATTTACCTAATTACCCTTAAGTCAAAAAGTCAAATGGTCCATGTGTCATTTGCTGAGTGGTTCCTACGTTTTTATGATAATTATGATTTGTATCTGATCCACCCCCTATATAGATATATATATATATTTACCTGAACTTTTAAAAACGACATATTATTAATAAGATTTAATTAACATTACTAATAATATAAATTTTAATGATTATTTAGTATATTTAAACTATTACTTTCACAAGTACTAGTATTAGTTGCAATATGATAAATCCTCATTAAATAATAAATCTTATTAATTGAATTTTTCATAATTAGTAATCTTATAATTCACATAACTAATTTATTTCAAATCATGTCCTTAAAAATATTATTTTCATAATATTTCAAAATGATGATTTTAAAGGCATGGTTTTAGACACCTTTGACATTGTCCTAAAAATGTAAATATTATAAATTCATAAATAAACAATATAAATGATTTATTGAAACAACTTTAATTATGTTGTTTTATTTATAAAATTCTAATATTTATTAAACAAATTATAATTTGTTTGAACATTATTAACTCTCATTTTAAACATATAAATAATTATTTTGGCGAATAATAATTATTTAAAACACTTTAAACTTTATAAAAAATACCTAATTAATTATTTTAGATAAATATTTATTCAAATTTAATTAATTTCATTTGAAGCTTGTATTTATTTAATATCTCTTGTACTAATCATTTAAGCAAAAGAAACTTATTAGATAAGTTATATAATCATTTTATTTATAACAAATATTTAAACCTTTTCTATTTCATAATTTATTTATTAACTTATTTTAGAATAATTATATAAATAAATTCAAACATATCATTATTATACCGTATAATTAATTAGAAATCCAAATTGATTCTAATTAATCTTACTTATCATCCTTACTTCAATACTTGTGATACACATAAATATATATTTCCAAAACTTGTACGAATCCCATATCCGACCCCAAATCCAATGACACCCTAAGATCTCAGAATTTCTTACTTTCATTAGGCATACTTTGAGTTTAGAATACAACTATCCGTGTAGGTTAATGGTGAGAAATTCTCACGAAGCCTATCCATCATTAACAATTCATACGATCTACTAGTTTCATTACAGGTGAGTTCATAGCCACTTTTCTCTTTACTATTGTTTACAAATACTCGGGGTGAAACATGTTTACATTGCAATACATACAAATTCAATACCACTGTTCTCATGCTATTACTATGTGCTTTATGTCTTAAACTACTTGGCGATCATACGTGTGTTCATGTTTAGTACAATCATTAACTTACGAGGCAGACCTAAGGTAGTACATTTTATGATCATTTATACGGGAATCTGATTCATTACTTAACACGAACCTTGGCGGGTTTTGTGTATACATATTACTACATTTTCAAAATGACAATCAGTTGGATTGTACCTACAGTTTTCCATTTACACGGTTTGATTGTACGCTTTGGAACCTTGTATGTTTTCACATTTTTGCCTTAGTTATGCTTTGAACATATTGAATTGTAAATCTTTCTCAACTTTGTTTGGTGTCAAAACCTATGTTACTCACCAACTACTTGTAGTTGACATTTACTTACATGTTTCAGGTGCACCCGTTTGAGCATCATGCTTAAACACTTAGGACTATGGACCTAGTATTAATAAATGCACGTTTATTTATTATTATGTTTCATTGGGACCATATGTTTCTATTTTTCTTGTAACGGATACTTAACATGTTGAACAAATATTATAACACATTTAATAGTTGATCATGTGCTTTTGAACGACCGCGTCAGCCCTAGCGTATAATCCGTTGCCGGTCGGGGTGTGACATACGAGTCAACACGTGACTCGACATACATATCCCACTTACTAGCTAGAACTACAACGTGCATGGCTTTCCTTGTGCATGCATGTTACCATGCATAGCTTGCATGCACTACGTAGACATCCGTCCACGTCCCCCGAGGCTACACCGCTTCTCATGCGTCTCTTCGAATCGTCGTACACACAAGTTATTACTCCCGGCACCTCAGTTCTCATTCCCGGCTTCCACCAAGCATGACCGAGCTCAATCCAATCCACCCTCGGGTTCTCTACGGCTCCGAGCAGGCCCCGCCACCTGTTTGCTGCCGTGAACAGCCTACGCAAGGCTTCCATGGCTTCCTGACGCCACAACAGCAGTGAACAGCCCCTTCAGGGACTGACATGACCGATCAACACCTCCATCGGCCCTCCTTCGCTGCTGCCGTGGTCATCCTTTGCCACCGTTGTCTTCCGAACAGACCTTCGGGTCATCCGGTCGTGCCCCCCGTCGCTAACGCCACACCTAGTCACTGCCATGACCACTACCCCGATTGCCCCAGCCTTCGCGCACCACTGCCATCCCGACTCCGGTCACCGGATACAACTCGGGACCACTACTATTACCGCAACAGTCATACCACTCGAAACCCTAACCAAAATCCCAAGCAAACAATTATATATGCTTAAACGAATAGAAATCGAGAGTACCTGATCGTGTCTCTAGCCTCCGTTACGCGTACACTCCTTGGAACCACCGTGATCACCTCTATCTGATTGTCTCTTCCATGCTCTTGTCCTCCTCTCAGCCGTCGCACATATACCTAGGCCGAATGGCCTAGGGTTTGCGTTTTAAGTGGTTTATAAACCACTAAAACTTACACCCGGGTCCCTCCTTTTCCTCTTTTACACTTTTTGGTCACAAACGGTTCACTAATCGGGTCCTCTAACTCTCGTTAATCCAAGCTCTACTCCATGATCCAAGCTAACCATGTCATTTATTTGAATTTCAGGTTACACGTTAACCCGACTCATTAACTGTCTGGTTTTTAGGGATGTTACAGATGAAGTCTAGGTTGGTGCTTGGCTCAAGGCGAAGGACTACCCCGCTGAAGAAAACTGCCATCCTGTTTTATGTTTATGAACCTTATGTTTATTCTGATTTTAAGACAATTGATGTAATGTCTGAATTCTATTATGTTGCTTATTTAATGAAATTTTTGGCTTAAGAACTATGTATACTATGATTTACGAGCTGTGAGGCCTCCCGGGTTTAAGACCTTACACTTTCTATATCAATTATATTAAATAAGATAAGAAAATTTCTAAACAAATCTTGAATTTGAAATTTTAACATATATATCATACTAAAGTTCAAATCTTTTTTAGTTTTGGGTTGCATGAGATATCTTTTCAAAATTCCAAATTATACACTCACATCTGGCTTTTATTTGATTTCCATCCATTATTATTCATCTAAGATATCTTTTGATTATATATTATACTAGCTTAGATCCCGTGTCTATACATGGGGTGAAAAGTATCAATATATAAAATTCTTAAATATTTATGTATATATTTTACAGGTGTAAAAATGTATTACATATACTAAGGACAGAAAATAAAATTCAAAATATGTAAAAATTAATATATAATTGGGTTTCGAAAATACGTTAATTACTATTTAATGTAATTTGACTTTCATTTACTATTTGATTGAAAATAAAAGTTACATAATTAGATTTCAAAGTTTCTTATAATAAGGGATAATTTAAAATAAATGTGTCTTATTAGTATAATTAATATTTTTTTTAAAATATATTATTATTAAAAGATAAAGATGTATTTAATAAGAGAGAGAGGTGAGAAAAAAATGATGAGAATGAATATGAAGGCGACACGTGACATGGAAAAACCTTTATTTATTATATAGTATAGATATGATATTTTATTAATTTATGTAATTTTTTATTTTGTGCATCTATGGACTTTTATCTAATATATATATATATATATATATATATATATATTAATAAGGGAGAATTTCATATATATCTCTACAAACTTGCTAAATATCATATATATCATAACCAAACTTTAAATATTAAATATATCCCTCTCTAATAAACTTTAATTTAATGACAAGTTTACCCTTTTTAAAAATATTATTTTAACCCTTTTTTATATTTTTAGGTTTCAAAATATAAAAAAACATCCATAATTAATCTCTGAATAAACCCTATGTCATCGTTCATCAACAATTCTTTTGCTACCGTAGGTTCATCTAATTCATTTGCTTAACTTTATCAAAATATTTGTTAAGGTGGTTTCATCCAATTCCAAATAAAGGTAAGTAGTGATCTTAAAATAAACTTTAAACTTTAATATTTTTAGGTTTCAAAATATAAAAAAACATCCATGATTAATCTCTGAATAAACCCTATGTCATCGTTCATCAACAATTCTTTTGCTACCGTAGGTTCATCCAATTCATTTGCTTAACTTCATCAAAATATTTGTTAAGGTGGTTTCATCCAATTCCAAATAAAGGTAAGTAGTGATCTTAAAATAAATATTGAAAATTGATTGATATAAGTTAAAACAAAATCACATTGAGAAACAATCACCATCATAATCTATTTTGTTTTGGTGGGGGATATCTTTGATATTTAAAATACTAAGGGTATAATGGTTCTATTAGGAATTATTTTTAATAAAATATATGAAAATGGATAAGTATGATACTTTAAGTATTAGAGAGAGATATATTTGATATTTAAAGTTTGCTTAGGATATATATGATATTTAGCAAGTTTGTAAAGCAAAGATGAAGCATAAGTTGATGAAGCAACACCATCAAAAATTGTTATAACTATATATATATATATATATATATATATATATATATATATATATATATATATAAGGGACGTATCAAATGAAAACCCTTCCTTATTGTGAAAACCCTTAAACTCAATTCTGGCTACACAACCATTTTCCTTTATTTTAATATGTGGATAACATTGAATCTGACTTTTTTATTTTAAATTAAGAAAACATGTGGTCCATATTTATTGCAGGGGTATAAAGGTAATTATACATTTTTTATCAAATATTATTTTAAAAGATTATTTCTTTCTCTCTCTAGATTCACACACTCTCCCTCTCTCTCCATAATCTCTCTCTCTAGATTCTCTCTCTTGATTATCTCTCTCTCTACAAAATCAAATACACATTTTTTTTATAGATCCATTCATGGTAACTTTATGTTTTTTTTTTACATTGTTTACAAGAACAAATTCAATAAGATGATTGTTAACACTGTAAATTCAGTTTCTACACAAATCATCAAAAATCTCTACAACCAAATAACTAAATATCTTTTTCAAATCAGGGGGAAAAAACATATACACAAATGAGTAAATTCAGTTTACACACATATAAATTCAGTTTACACAGTTGTAAATTCAGTTTACACAGCTGTAAATTCAGTTTACAGCTCTGTAATAAACCCAGAACCAGCTAAAAACACCCAATTTACACAGGTATAAAAATAAGTTTGCAAATTAAACTTTCCACCATTCTTATATATAATCTGTTAAATCATGCAGTTAGGATGTTAACCAAAATTTAGGGCTAAGAACACCCAATACAGTAAACACATATCAAAACAATCTTGAAAAGTTAAAAAATAAAGCACCCTCCCAAAATCAAGAACACCCGGTTTACACATGTGTAAAATTCAAATACACCTGTGTAAAATTCAAATACACCTATGTAAAACCCATATATTCAAAAACCTCACAAAATTAAAGTCTCATTTCTTTATTTCCGTTTCACCTGTGTAAAACCCATATATACACCTGTGTAAAACCGATAGTTGGGTTTGTGTTTCTGAAGCCCCCAAATATGTTAAAATAAACTGATTGTATGGTTTACAATATAAAAACGAAATACTAAATACATCTATCGTTACCTTTTCGGTCGATTTCGGATCTGGTTCAACAGGTCACCGACTTCAACAAATCGTCATCGATTTGGGATCTGGTTCAACATGTCACCGCTTCAACAGATATTTTACTCGCGTGCAGAATTGTAGTCAGTTTTCACATCTTAGATCTCAGATCTGGAATCGATTTGGTTTTCAAATAACTAAAATTATCAAAAATATAATAAAAAGTTCATATAAAATCTTGTAAGTTCTTGAACTTAAAAATAGTTGAGTATCCATGAACTCTCCTCCAGGTGTGTGTACCCTTGTGTAAAATCAGTTTACACTTGTGCAAATTCATTTTATTGTTGTGTAAATTCAATTTACACCTGTGTAAATTCAGATAATCAACTAGAAAAAAAACTATTTAACAATTGATTTACCAAATGTTTTATAATTTCTAATATGATTACAGAAGAACAATAATCAAACACCTTGGCTAATTTAAACCATCAAAATCATTTGCCCAATTTTTGGAACCGAAAGAATCCAAAGCCAACAAAGCTTTCAAAACTAAATAAAATAATAAACCCATTACCAGAAAAAAGAACCACTAAACCCAAACCTCAAACGCATCATAAACTTGTACATTACAAAATAAAACTTGCACCTTAGCCACACGCTATCAACTTCAGCTCTAGAAAACGAGTTCAAAGAAATTTGTTTCCAAATTCCTTTGACTATTGTTTCCAAACGAGTTGAAAAAAATCCTTTGACGGCGTCCGACGACGATGAGTGGAGCTGGTGGTTCCGGCGGCGATGAGATGAATCTGCGTTCCAGATCTGGGTGGGAGATGAATCGGCGTTCCAAATCGGTTTGGTAGACCTTTGATGACGGCGATGAGTGGAGCTGGTGGTTTCAGCGGCGAGTGTGATGTGGGTGGGATACGAAGGCAAATACAATCTGGATCTGGATCTCGTTCTTGTTCTTGTATCTGGATCTGGACGTTGTTGATTTCTTGCTGCGTTTTTTAGAGAGAGAACATGTAGATGGAAAAGATCTGGATGTATTTGGAGAGAAAAAAAATATGGAGATGGTTAGGAGAGAGAAACCGAGATTTATGTTTGAGAGAAAGGGAAATGTGTATATGTGGTAATAGTTAAATTACTATAATGCCCCTCTAGATTAAAATAAAATAGAAAAGCAAGAAAATTAATATGTGGTCTAGAATGAGTTTAAGGGTTTTCACAACAACTCAGGGTTTACAACCGATACGTCCCATATATATATATATATATATATATATATATATATATATATATATATATATATATATATATATATATATATATATATATATATATGGGATGGTTCCCCTAAAAAGTGAAATTTGGCTAATAAGCCTAAGAAGCAATTTCATCCATTCAATTGGATGATCAAGGGTAGAGATTTAAGTGTAAGAAAAATAAGGGATGAAAGGACATTCTTGGAAAACACACAATTGTTGACTTTTTTCAAACACCCTTATTTTTTTTAAACGTACATAACTTTTTCATATGACCTTATTTTTAAAAAAAATTACATCATAAAATCGAGCGTTTTTTTACCTTTAATTCGAGTATAGTATTGCTATATTTTTTTATAAAAACAAAATCGACACTTAATGAAATTGTGTTACTTTACGTAAATGTGCTGGTTTATAGTAAAACAACATAATTAACTGTGCTGCATTGTAAAACAGCACAAGTAACTGTGTTGCTTTATCATAAAACAACACCAAACATAACAATTAATTGTGCTGTTTTACTATAAAAAAACACCAAAACAACACGGTTAATTGTGTAACTTGCTTTTCTTAGCTAACCAAGCACAAACAAAAACAGCACAACAAAACTAGTATATCAAACCAGCACAAAACAACATTTTGATGCATAAGCTTTTTGATGCCTACCACTGAACCGTTTTGTTGGTGTATGGATACTTTAATTTTTTATTTTTAAAGAATACTACCAAATTAAGCACATAATAATTGACTAAAAGTAACAATAATTAAAGAAACCATCACCTTTACATAAATTATGCTGTTTTACCATAAACCAGCAAATTTTTAATGTGTTAAATTGTGTTGTTTTACCATAAACCAGCACATTTACGTAAAGTAGCACAATTTCATTAATTGTCGATTTTGTTTTTACAAAAAAATATAGCAATACTATACTCAAATTAAAGATAAAAAAACGCTCAATTTTATGGTGTAATTTTTTTTTAAAAATAAGGTCGTATGAAAAAGTTATGTACGTTTAAAAAAAGTGAAGGAATTTAAAAAAAGTCAACAATTGTGAGTTTTTCAATAATGCCCCTACATCCCTTATTTTTCTTACACTTAAATCTCTACCATTGATCATCAAATTGAATGAATAAGATTGCTTCTTAGGATTATTAGCCAAATTACATTTCTTAAGGGAATCATCCCCTATATATATATATCACAAAACCACTATAAATACATCTTTTCTCTTTCATTTTTTTTCACACCTTCGATATTTTTTTCTCCAAAATATCCAATTTTTTTCTCCAAAATATCCAATTTTTTTTAAATTCTCTACATTTTATAGAACACAAACTCTAAATTTAGTGCCGAGATGTGAGAGTTTTTCTTCAATTGGAGCGAGAAAGGAATGCAAGGGATGAACAAGTTGTCCTCTTCATGGATATAAGCCACATGAACACCAAACAACTTACAACCTATGAAAAATTATGTGCTAGAATTAGGACAAAATATGACCTTTAGATCTAGATAATTTTTGTATTTTTACATTATATTACGTGTAACTTTTTTTAAATATTTAATTTATGTGATGTTTTGTTTTTTATAATTTTAAAATAATACAAAATAAAAAATAGTTTAGTATAAGAAATAATTTCGGTATGAAAAACTAAATGCAATAAGCTTTATAAGATTTCCTATTCGAAGTCATATATTTTTTTTATCAATTTAAACTAACTAACTTTTGTTATTTCTATTTTTATGTAACTCCTAAAGTTGATAAATGCATAAAGACTATTTTGAACAATACTCGTCGATTAAACATTGAAAAAATTAACTGGATCTAGGTTATTAGAAATCGGAAAAACTTAAGAGTTCTTACAAATTTTAATAACCATCTTTTAAAAATATTAAAATAAAATTTTATAAAGTTTATTATATCTGCTCTAAAATCTCTCATCTCCATTCAACCCTTTGTAATTACTACGTATTTATTGTAACACAATGGTACTCATATTCATGTAGATGGTGAGCAAGTTAGTTAGCTATCAATCGTTTTACATATAGTACTATGTTTATAATCTTATTTTTGTTAGGTGTCAATTTCACCTATATTCATGAACTAGTTATCTAGGGTGGGTTAGATGTCGATTTGTTTGTACAATATATTGACATGACATTCTATTTTTGTCACATGTATTCATGAACCTAGTTCTTGTTAATTTCTCTGTCTTATCGATCGTTTTACATAGAGTACTACATTTATAATTAATCTTATTTTTGTTAGGTGTCAAACTCTTGTACATTTATTTATAATTTGGTCCCAATTTCACATGTATTCATGAACTAGTTATCCAGGGTGGGGTTAGATGTTGATATGACATTCTACTTTTGTCACATGTATTCATGAACCTAGTTCTTGTTAATTTCTCTGTCTTATCGATCGTTTTACATAGAGTACTACATTTATAATTAATCTTATTTTTGTTAGGTGTCAAACTCTTGTACATTTATTTATAATTTGGTCCCAATTTCACATGTATTCATGAACTAGTTATCCAGGGTGGGGTTAGATGTTGATATGACATTCTACTTTTGTCACGTGTATTCATGAACCTAGTTCTTGTTATATTCTCTGTCTTATCGATCGTTTTACATAGAGTACTACATTTATAATTAATCTTATTTTTGTTAGGTGTCAAACTCTTGTACATTTATTTATAATTTGGTCCCAATTTCACATGTATTCATGAACTAGTTATCCAGGGTGGGGTTAGATGTTGATATGACATTCTACTTTTGTCACGTGTATTCATGAACTAGTTTGTTTGTAAAGTAACTAGGCATAACATTCTATTTTTGTCCACATGTTATGTACTATGTGAAGGTTAAGTTTATTGGCTAAAAAGCCCTAGTTTTAATGAGGTGTACAAATTCCATTAATTACTTTAGTTAAATGTTTCATGATATGTCAATCGGGTCTTTAAATTTTCTTGTCCATGTATCGGTTGTGTTTATTGTGATTTTCAGTGTAGTTATGATTTTTAAAATTGATATTAGCATATTTTGGGAGAAAATCAAATTCATGTAAGAAAAAGATTGGTGTTAAAGCATAAATTCATCCGGATAATCTTGACTATCGTACGTGTGTTGGGTTGTTCCTCGTCATCTAGAGTTTAACATCACGAAAACATGTTAGAAGGGGCGTGAGACGAAACATCAAGGACAACCATGTGATGATCAAGTAAATATATGTTTGTATAGAATATATTATAGATAAAAGAGGGAGGGGAAAATGTGCACAGAAAATCCGGCCATGAGAGGTCAGGACAAGAACTACAGGAAATCGTGAGACAGCAAGTCTTTGTCAGGATCGCGATCGCCCCCACTTTACTAAAGGGCCCTCTCTAATATAAAGGAGGAGTGAGGGTCTTAGATTCATGTGCGTGATAAATTCAAGCCAAGAGATCAAAGATGGAGTCTGAAAGGAGTTTGTGTATTTTATAGGGTTAACTTTTATATAAAATGATAGTAGCGGTGGTAGTAGTAATCAATGATAATAAAAATAAAAGTTTTGATAAGTAGAAGTTTGACATATGCAAGTCAACAGAAAATGGATCAAGTAATATTATATATTTGAATATAAATATATGCAAGTCAAATGTATTTCCGTATCCTACGACTTATCGATTTTAGTTGATTTAACTAGTATAACTTTTTAGAAAATGGAAAATAATAATTTTGTAGATAAAGCATGCAAAAGCAGTTCCAGCATAACTGATCTATGACTTAAATTAGTCATTAACATTCTAATATCTCACGCCGAGATCAAATATAACTCTCTTAAGAGTTCTGTCCCTTTTTTTAACAGCTAACTCTCAGTCCTGTGAAGTGGTACTGGTAGAATTCCTCTCGTCAGGATTCGAACACATTACATTTCTAAGAAAACCCTTTACAGGAAAACCTCTGACCACCAGACCAGAAGCATGATGATAAAAATAAAAAACGAGTTCTGTCCTAATTTAGGGTCGAATCTTTTAGAGACCGGCCAAGGCCCATTTAAGAACAGGACATGCATATGCAACTATTCATTAGGGTCGTATTTTATTTGTTATTAACTTCCAATTTCAAAACCAAGGTCTAAGTTATGACAATACATGTGCTCAAAAAATTCTCCACACAAATAGTATATACTAAATAAGCTACAAATCTAATTTGATCCACCTCGAGGCACTATCACTCATTATTTACGTTTTTGGTTGATTTACTTAAACGTATAACACACACACGTTAGTAAATCCAAATGGGCTATATATTTGAAAACAAACCTGAAAATATTTGAAAAATGATTTTAAAAACAAGTTGAAAATGAATTATAAGCACATCATAAGCTTACGGTGGTGCACTCATATTGCACCACATAACGGTGAAAGAATACGCATAGCGCCTAAGGCGAGAGTGCCTCTAAAACACATATTCATCTTATAGCTTTGGGAAAGACTAGGCATAGCACCCTAATTACGGCCATCTGTGATTTTTATGAAACAAACCCTAGGCATATATGTAAACCATAATGTTTTCTCAAATTCATCAAATTTTACCTCATATTCACTAATTCTCCTCAATTATTCATTATTCTACATATTCATGTGCATAATGTAATACCAACTCAATAATTCAAGATTACAAAGATAGAAAGTTGTGCATATATGTAAATAGAAGTATTACCGACCATTTGCACAATCAAGATTACAATCCACGCCATAATGATAAAACTTTCTAACCAACATGTTAGAAGTAAGGCATCAAATTGGTGAGAATAAATTACCTCAATTCCAATTTCATGAAGAGCAAAGTTGGTGAGGATGAGAATTAATCACGTGTCTTCCTTCATTAAAGTAAAGAATTAATCATTTGTTTATATTGTTGTTTCTCTGCGTGTTCGGATGGGCTTCATGTTTACTAAATGACGGTGATAAAAGATAAAATAACAAATTAAATTAAATAAATATTAAAAGACAAATTATGAATACGAGTGTAATTTATCGTAGCAACGCACCTTGGCGGTTTTAAAGCTTTTTTGTTTTTGCGTTTTTAATGCTATTTTTTCTTACATTTTAATTTATGGGTGAGTTTACCTAAGCGTTTTGGCTTTATTTTATACGTTTTCGAGAACGTTAGTTTCTTCCGCGATTTAACACGCCGCAACACGCATTGGAAAAAAGCTAGCATTATCGCACGGAGGCTGCCGCAACGTGCGGGGCCTCCTTCTAGTTAAATTTATTGTCAAGTGTGTTTATTTATTTATAAAAGAATGCAACTGAAATAAACAACTCCCTACGTAACTAAATTATGCGTTTGTAATTCAAACAAAGCTAACTCTTAGGACCACACATATTTCTTTAATATTAATAAATCTCTTATTGTTGTGAAACACGACCAGCTAAAATACCAGATGTGCAACTACGAGTGAGCAAGTTACGAGTATTGCCTGATAGTACCCTCGAATGTTATATACGGTACGGTATGCGATTCTGTGATTAAGCCTCAAATGGTTACAGGTCGGGTACGGTGATAGATCTGACGACAGCGAAGGAAACCCGTCAAAACAGACCACAACAAAAACTAACAAATTTCTCATACTATATGTGCGCGTCAATCTTAGATCGGATTAGGAGATTAGTAGTTTAATATATATTTAAACTAGGTTAGAAACCCCGTGTATTACACGGGTTGAATAAATGCAATGTTATATACTTAGTAATAAAATTTTACATATTACATATTTATGACATATTACATAGTTTTTTAATACAAATTTTAGAAACGTTATATAGTTATTTTTTTAAAATATTTTTATAAAAAGAATGAAAGAAATGTTCAATTTCTAAAAATATTTTATAAACAAACCTATTTTTTTAAAATAAAAAATGTTATATAAAAAGAATTATAGAAATCATTATTATTTAATAGAAGAGAGAGGAAGGAAACAAAAAAATATAAAAAAACATTTAAAGAAAATTTGTATAATTAATAGGAGAGATATGCGAGGAAAAAAAGATGAGGATACATAAGAGAGTGACAAGTGTCCCACTAAAACCTTTATTTATTATAGAGTATATAAATAGATTTACGAAATTTAAAAAACAAAGAGAATCAAGTAAATATTTTTAATTAGTTTAAAGTAATTATATATAGAAAATAATTGTTTTTTAAATGGTAATAAATATAAATACCTACAATAGGTTTTATATAGTTGCTACGTATTTAGGTGTAATTTAAAAAACAAGGAAAACATTTTGGACGACAGATTTCATTTTAAAAACTTTTACATTTTTATTATATATATATATATTAGATTTGATCTGGAATGCTAGAATCCAAGCTAGTAGTGAAACGAGGCGCAGGAGTATTATTATTGTATATATTAGAAGTTAAAACCCTGAGAGAAATACTGAATTAATCTCATTTTCTCCCTAAGATAAAGAATATAACAAGAATTTCAAAGATGATGAGCAGGCGGACCAAGTACAACAATTCTACAATCTAAGAACTACATAAAGTACAAGTCAAAGTCAAAGTCAAAGTCAACCACATGAATCCATGCCACAATAACAGAACCTATAAATAAACTAAAAATTCAATACTCCAAAGAGTGTTGTTAAACTAAAAAGAACAGTCTATGATAATGGTGGGGCTCATTCTTTAGTGGTTTTGTTGATGAGTGACTTGTGAATGTGAGGAATGACACCACCTCCAGCAATGGTACCTTTGATGAGAGTATCAAGTTCCTCATCACCACGAATGGCAAGTTGCAAGTGTCTCGGGGTGATCCTTTTCACTTTCAGATCTTTGCTGGCGTTTCCTGCCAACTCGAGCACCTCAGCAGTTAGGTACTCCAGAATTGCTGCTGAGTAGACTGCAGCTGTGGCACCAACCCGCCCGTGGGCTGAGGTTCTTGTTTTGAGGTGGCGGTGGATTCTGCCCACTGGAAACTGAATTCATAAAAAAAAAGAAAGAAAAAAAAAAGGTTAACTATAGTGGTCCATGCACATATCCAAATCAGTGGTTAATAGAGCACGACACGTGCATTTGACCCGTTAATAGGCAGGTGGATTGTTTTGTAGTATATTTTATCTCAAACGGAGCACGGCACGTGCATTTGACCCGTTAATAGACAGGTGGATTGTTTTGTAGTATATTTTATCTCAAACGGGTCAAATGGGAAAAATAGAATAAAGAGAAGCTAAAATGGAAACAAGTAAGATGGTTCGAACAGGTCAAAAACATTGAGTCATCCAGGGGGTACTTAAAGTGCATAAAACCTCTTAGGTATGAACTTAAATAAGAATAACAGAGCATTATTATGCAATAATATCATTCTTTGTAACATGTTTGAAACATCAGAATTACCCATTTTGCCATCTCTTTTGACCCTGAACAAAATTACCCATTTTACCACCTTAACTTATACTTAGCAACTAATAAATTCATGATCAAAAGGGAGCTACAAACAAAAATATAAAATCAGATTGAAATGACATGCAAAGATTTACAAAGACCATGTAACAAAAATAGAACTCTTTAGAATGCATCACAATTGTGGTTTCTAGTTAAGGTCTTCTTTTTTTCTAGATATTGTTCAAGTTTTCAACACACTTTAAGTGCTAACTGAGTGTAGTGCATTAAATGTAAATATGTAATTGCTGGTTAGAAGAACCCTTGCTTTTTTACTGCAGCTCTTATGACAAATTTATATTCAAATGTTTCCATTTACATGGTTCTCTTGTTTTAATATGTTAAATTTATTTATTGTCCGAGTGTAATATCAGTTTCTTTCCCCACATTTGATGTATTGAAACATTTGCTCCACTTACAAAGGGTAATATGTCAACAGATTGAATACCTTTCTCTTACAAAACCAACTGAAGTCTAATGCATATCAATTTTTCAATTTACAAAGTTTTATAAAATAATTTATGCTAGAGCAGAATAGGATTTCAACTAATGATGAAATGGTATACAAAACTTCAAGATGGCGGCACAGCATAATTTAGTAATAAACCAGCACCACCATTCAACATTGGGGAAAAAGGTTAAACCATTAAACAGCACTATGAACCTAAATTACACGGAGAAAATCTCACTCATATGCATATTTTGCTCATCTAAGTCACTAAACCTAGTTTAGCGCAACACATCAACCTGAGTCAAGCATGCTAACCTTTACCTAGTCTTGTAAAAGTCAATGAGGTAAAAGCGGAACCAATGCACACATGTACCAGAGTTACAAACAGCAAAGTTAAACAGAATTGCCTAATTGAGTCCTCCTCAACACCTTTATTCATTCGATCTTTTACAACACGACCACTTTCCAGAAAGTTCATACCATAGTCACATAGTTCGCGGTACGCTCCGGTACGAAAACGTGGAACGGGAACGCGGTACGCTAGGTCCCTAAAATTCGGTACGATTGGGGGTAGGCTCATTTCGGTTCGGTCCGGTACGATGTACCATATAACGTGGTACGTTGTAAAATATTATAGATTCCTCAAGCTTTCCAAAAATATATAAAACTCCTTAAAAGGATAAAGAGATAAGTTGCAGTGAGATTTTATGAGGCGGATAAAGCGATCAATGGTTATAGTTTTGGTGGTGAATTGTAAATTGAGGCATAACGATCAAAGGGGAGGACCATTTGGTGAAAAGGGGCAGGACGCTTTCGTGATTCAGAAAACAAAAAGATGATAAAATATTGATTTTCAGAGTACTTTAGCCTATCACTCATCACCGTATACAGATAAATAGATAAACTAAAAAATCAAATAACACAAAAAGGGCAAAGTTATCTCATATTCGATGCGCCTCAGCGTCTCTACAAATTTCCGGCGATCCAAATTCCATCGGTGCGATGTTCCCTATAAATGAGATTCGTGTTCCGGCTACACCGAATTCGCGATCCGACATCAACCAGGTACGATAGAATTGGAATTCCGGCTCGTCAATTTTGCAATCGGATTCGCGAACCAGAGCGAACCTGGATCGCGATCGTACCGCGATTGGGTACGAGCGATCCGGATCGCAGATCGTGCGTGAGGTAGCGAACCATGTGACTATGGTTCATACTACCAGTCTACCACCATCTTAGAACTTTTGGCTTTTAAGTGTCAAATAAGTCGCAGCAAATAACTTCAAAGTTAATTATAACTATTTTCACTGTAAAAAATGTTACAAGTTACAACCACTTAAAGTCTTATAGCTACGAACGTGATACTATACATATTCTATGTCAATCTTGAACTTTAAATTAACAGGCATTATTAAGCAGTTATTAATCAGAACAAAGCATGTTGTAAACAAACTTATTGTGTAACCCGGCTTTATATATACCTGTAGCCCTGCGCGTGCAGACCGAGAAATTGGCCTCTTCTTATCTTTGTCCTTGTTAGCTGCTGCTGCAGCTGCCGCAGTTGTTTTTCCGGCCAAGAGACCCTTCCCACCCTTTCCCGCCATTTATGCACCTACTGCACACAGTTCAAACAGATAGAACCATCTAGAAAATTATACAAAAATCATTACAGAAAATCTGAACAATTGGCATGAAAACGTTCCATCTTCGAAGAATTAGTGTCATATTAGGTGGAATCTTAGATCAGAACAGCCAACAGATCTGCATATATGAACAGATCTAGCTAGGTTTACAAGTATCTAGAACAATTCGTAACTCTAAGAACCCTAAAGCAAACATCTGAGAGAAATAACGTCTGATTATCTGAAATAACTAGTTAAATTCACGTCTAAATCACAAAATATTCCAAAATCGGAAGAAACAATCCATGAAAAAAGAACCCTAAACAACATAATCTTCAAATTGAAGCCTTTTTCGTCATGAATAGCGTAATTCAAACAAAACTAACAAGAAATGTAACAGTATTTCTTCAAATTAATTATGAAGAAGAGAGAAAAAGAGAGTTGTACCTGAAAGACTTGAAGGTAAGAGCCGGAGTAGGAAGAAGATAACCCTCTCGGGTACTTTTATTCGTACCAACTTATTTACCAGATCTGAAATATTTAAATCCAGATAAAATGTACAAGTTTCAATGCGTACGTACAACTTACTAAAATGATTACTAATTAGGCTTCTTGGTTACAAAGGTTCTGAGATCCACGCGATTTTGCGGCTATTTAATCTTTAGCGGTGGTGAGATTGAATTTTCAAGATTCCCCTCCTCCCCTATCTTTTCCTAATTAAAATCCACCCCTTCACTTTCATCGTCCTATTTTTTTTTAACGGCGGAGAACTACTATCCTTATTTCTGAAAGGCGGTAGTGTGATCTGTCGGGTTAAGTGCATCATACCCGGCAGTGGACTGGCCTTAGGATTTGTGGGTGCAGTAGGGGCCTGATAAGCCATCTGGGCTGAGGCCCATTTAGGGTTAGCCCACCAAGTGTCTGTTGATGCAGGAGATGTCCATAAGAAGGCTGAGTGGGGGTACGGACATGGCGGCGGAGCCCACCATGCCCATGGGTGATAAGCCGTTGGTGACGGCTGGAAAGGCAGTGCCATCCCACGACCGCGTGGGTCAGGAATGACGGTGGAGCTTCGGGCGCGGGGTTCCACCTGCAAATCGGCCACCTCCTCGGTTACGGTTCTGGTTTCTCCCGCCTCCTCGCCCGCGTAGAGACAGTGATGACTGTGCGACCGGATTACCTGAAGGGCTACAAGAAAACTGTTAGAAGATCGGTGACGTGCAGATAAATTTGGTTGCTCCAGTTGAAGCATGATGCGGGGCGTCCCATGTTGGTGAGCTTTGATTGATGAAGGATGCCACGGTGTTGATCTCTGGGGGGAAACCTATGATCAACTGAAGAACCTAACGAGAGTTACTAACTGGGTTATCAATCAAATAATTGATCAGCGAGGTCCTTGAGTTTATGAAAATATTCATCCATGGATGAACAGGTGGTGAGCGTAAGTTTTGTAAACTCATGTTCTAAGGTGGCAACACGTGAACCCTTATTATTCAAGAAGATGTCTTGGATCTTATCCAAGCATCTTTAGCAGTAGTATCAGTTTCAAGAACCCTAACTAGTAAATCGTCTGAAAGCGTCCCGTATATCCATTGAAGCATAATTGCATTGATTTCAGTCCACAGACCGTAGTCTTCATCGGTGCAATCAGGTGGTGTAGTGCCATCAATGTGATCCAGGACCTTGTAACCTTTGACATGAAGATAAAATAGCTTAACCCAGGAAGAATACATGACCTTAGTCTCGTTAAGAACCCTAACCTTGTTATGTATGTTGGTGACGGTGTAAACTGGATGTAGTGTTTTCACATATGAAGTCGTAGCTTCATCAGCCATTGAAAAGAAAATCTAAAAAAAAACTAAAAACAAGCGCACTGATCTGAAGCAAAATACGAAAAATTGTCGAAACGAAAAACCGACTGGACGATCAGGAGTGTATGAGAATTCCGACCAAACCCTGAAAAAACAACGACCAACGATGTCCCCAGACTCTCTCACGTGCAGGCTAAAGGTGGTTGCAGCGGAATGAATAGGTGGCGCGCGACGGGTGAGCAGTAATTAGTTCTTGAAAAAGATTAGGGCCTGTGTCTGAAGAACCCTGACTCTGATACCATAAAAGTGTTAATGGTTTGGTATAATTCAATGTGTATTTCATTAGAATAAAGTCATCAACTGTTGAATAGTTCACGAGCCAAGTTTTTTTTTTCAGTTGTTTAAATTTGGTTATTTAGGTTTGTAAATTTTAGTTTTTTTTTAAAACAAACTTAATTCACTTACAAAAGCTCATAAAATTCACTTGAGTTGAAGTATTCAAATTCGGTTTAAGCATGATATTAAATATATTAGCCCGTTGTTTTCAACCGGAACTAAAAGTAATGATACATATTAGTGTTTTAAGGAGTCGATTTTATGTAACTCACAACCGGCTCGAAACGGTCTTAACTTAACGTAAGCTAGTAATCACAAAAGGGTTTTATAATGGTAAAATGGTTTTCTTCTTAAACAAGAAACACAAAATTCAAACACCCTTTCAAGGGTTCACAGTCCACCAAATTGCTACTTAGGAGGTTCAAAATCGACAGGAAACGGTCCACAGTCCACCAATTTCATAGGCAACCCAGCAATCTCGTCCGTCCAGGGATTATTATCATCATAATCTACAGTCTTCATTGCACGCCAGATGGCACTACTGCACTTGAAACCCGAACCGTATGCGATCTGCCAAACCCGGTTTCCTTTCTTCACCCGACCCTTTGCCTCCACGTAAGCCAGCTCATACCATATCGAGCTGCTGGAGGTGTTTCCGTACCTGTACAGCGTCATTCTCGAAGCTTCCATATCGTCGTCGGTATACCCTAGGGTTTTCTGCAGCGCGTCGAGCACCGGCTTCCCGCCGACGTGAGGGGTAAAGTGTTCCGCCGCCTTGGTGTAATTAGGCATGTACGGCTGGATGTTTAACGCCGGAAGGAGATTTCTCGCGATGCAATTTATGATGTAGAGGAGTTTCTCTTTTATTGGAAGGATAAGGTAACCTACTATGATTAGGTTTGGTTTGATGGTGGATATGGCGTTGGCGATGAGGTCTTTGTTAATGGTGATGCCGACTATTCCGGCGTTGTCTTCTTCCCGTAGGATACAGTTGTAGGACCGATCTGAACTTGATGTGTTGGTGTGTATTGCGTGAAGAAATTGATATTTGGACTTGTTGTGATCCAAAGGGCGGTTAGAGAGGATGATCGCGGCGCCTCCCACGCGAAACAGGCAGTTGATAAGGAACTTGGAACGATCTTTTCCGAGGTAGAAGTTTTCAGTAATGCTTTCCGTACTTACTATCAACGCGTAGGAGTTGTGGTGCACCTGTGGAAAAATAAACACTAGGGATCAAGAATGTGAAAACAACAACCATATTCAGTAAAAATCCCGAAAGTATAGAGTAACTGCTTTTAGGAACCATCGAAATAGCACCAAAAACAGTAAATGATGAAAAAGTGAAACAAGGTAACATGCGTATGTCACCGCAAGTCTGGATACCAAATATGTGCGTATAAAGGTACAAAATAACCTCAAGGAGCTGTTTAGCAAGTCCTATTGCCAGAAGTCCTGCACTGCATCCCATTCCAACAAGGTTGTAGGTGATGATGTTTTCTTTAAACTTATACCGGTTGACTATTATACTACAAAGAGAAGGCACTGTGTTATAAATACAACAATTCACAATTAATATCCCAATATCCTCACATCTTACACCTGTTTTCGCCAGAAGCATGTCGACTGCACCAAACATGGTCATTTCAACCTCCCTTCTTGCATCTTTCATTGATGGATTATATTTTTTCCCCAAAAAGATCTCTGCCACATAAGTGGAGTCACCAAGGCCAGATCTTTCTAAAGTTTTTTTCATGAAATCCAGTATTTCTGCTGAGAAATATCCGGTTTGTATTGTTTCCTTCATAATTACCTCTTTTGAGCGCTTCTGAGACGTTGGAGGCTTGTAACAGGTGAAATCTATTAAATAAACTTTGCTTGAGGTTCTTTTGGTCATGACAAACCATAACAGAAGAAGACAAATAAGCAGGGCAATAAACATAATCTTTGAGTTTAAGATAGGGTAGAGATCCTTCAAATCTAGGTTGATTAACATGATTGTGGTATTATATCTTTTCATTAAAGGATACTAAATCTTATTGTGAATGGGAGTTTTTATGCAGGGACTTTCTAACAGATATCACAAATTCCAGAGATGTAGTGAGCCTTTATAGTTATAATACTTGCAAGATTTAGTGGTCCTGGCTTTTATTTAAGTTGTAGTGAGCCTTTATAGGTATCCATATCCATACCCAGTAAATCCCACCCATAGCAAAGCCATTGTGGGGTCTGCGGAGGGCGGGATGTAGGCAAACCTTACCTTTATAGGTATAATACTTATAATATTCAGTGGTCCTGGCTGTTATTTAAGATGCGTGGAGCTCCCATATTGCAGAATAAGGGAATAGGCTCTTGAATGTAGGCTTACTTTTGTTAACAGAAGTCCTTATATGTTCATATAGTTTTCTTGTAGAAATCTCAAGTATTTATCTCACAATATACTTTACTTGTACTAGTTGTTTTTCAGGCTACTATAGTTTAATCTTAGGACTCATACCACCAAATCTTTCTTCTAGTGTGCTTTATGTGTATTGGATTTGAAGTTAATGTCAAAGATTACTGCCCTGTTGCTATTTTAGAAATACTTGTGGATTTCCGTGGTCAAGTTAGTATAAAAAATTGACATAAACCTGTTGGCTGTTGGTTTGCGTGATCAAGTTACCATTGAAAATCAACCTAAATTCAAAAGAAAATAAGTTTACTAATTGGCCATGTTTAGTAGGAGCTCAACACAACTGTACACACTTTATACGAAATTAGTTTTTGGGGGTTATGTTTATGTAGTCTTGTTGTTTGCGAGTTCTTAACTTCTTATATGTTGAGTAGGAGCTCAACACAACTGTACACACTTCCGGAAAAAGCTTATTATGTTGACCGAAGGAGGGTTCGTTCAAAATATATATGCAGTGAACTTTTTTGTCATCACAATCATGTTTTCACACATAATGCATCATAATTTTTTTAACTATTATATCGATGTATGAAGTATATATGTATTGATCTCTGCTGATTAACATCTCAGACTGTTAAAAAAAAGGGTATCTTTATAATTTGTTTCAGATGCATAGGGTATATAATGCTTTTCAAAGGTAATTTCACAGAAAAATAGTGAATAATGCATTAATTCTGGATTTGGAAACCAATTTGTCTGTTCACCCTGGTCATAAATTTTCTCTGATACTTGAAGTGGAGTTAGTAACATGAATGGACTTTGAAGCTAAATTTCATTCCTATTCTTTTCTTTTCTATATACATCTTTTGTTTTAACAAATATTGTCAAAAGTTAAGATTTTATAAAGTTTTTAGAGTAAACTGTCATTTTCGTCCCTATGCTTTTGTCACTTTCATCCAAAAGGTTTATTTTTCTTCTACATATCCTCGTGCTTTTCAAAACTTGTCATTTTCATCCAATTGGTTAACCCCATCCATTTTTTAACGTTAAATGAGGGGTATTTGTGTCTTTTTTAACGTTAAATGAGGGGAATAATTAAGGGTTTAAAAATGAATAAAATAAACAAATATATAAAAAGACAAAAAATACCCCTTATTTAACGTTAAAAAATGGATGAGATTAACCAACTGGATGAAAATAGCAAGTTTTGGAAATCACTAGGATGCGCAGGAGAAAAGTAAACCTTTTGGATAAAAGTGGTAAAAGTGACCAAACCACATGGACGAAAATGACAGTTTACTCAAGTTTTTAAGATCAACCGTATGTGTGCAAGCTCCTATTCATGCTTCATTTGGACATGGTACATCCAGAAACCGTTGAGTATCTATTTAGTTTGTTCTTGGAGATGTATTTAATTTTTAGTAGCTCCTTCATGTGCTGCAAAAGTTATAGAAACTTTTAAGAGTTCTGGAGTCCCATGTACTTTATTATCTCCCTATATTGGATGTAAGATGTCTTGAGAAGAATATGATACTTTTGGCTTTTTATGCAACAAGTCATATTCTCTATAAACAGATTTATATGGATCTGTTTTTTGTAATGTTAAAGGAAGTACGAAAGTGTATAGACTAAAATATAACACACATTGAAGAGTACATGTAAAGTTACATGATACTTATCTATAATTGCTGGCCAAAAATGACATTTCCTTCATAAGCATGTGACTTTTGTTGGATGCCAACTATATGACAAGTCTGAGTTACCCCAGCATGTCCAATAGAACTTTAGGTTTTTTTTTACCGTTTATAACAAGTTCGGGTCAGTTCAATCCCGAGTAGGCCGTAGGGCTGGTTCAGAACCGGTATATACTGGCTTTGAATAGGCCTACATTACTCGGTCTGGTCTTTGGTTCTAGGATTTGAAGATTTTCGGTTTCTGGTCCATTCATAATGAGAAATACTAGCCAACTACATAAGCTGTTTTTTGTTTGCATTTTCATCGAATAGTTTTACTTTTAACATTAAGCTCGGAAATACTAAATTTAGCAGGTATTGACAAATCTTGGAAATTAAATCTAACAACCTAGGAATGAAATTAAATATCTAAATGAAGACGTAAGTTAAGAAATTCAAAGATGTGAGTATTTTACAATCATAACGAAATAAATCAAAATCGCTAAAATTGGGGGGAAACCGTTGAACTCGAAATCGGAGCTCCATACGAAGAAATCGAGACCTATAGTCGGGCAAATCTCCTATGGCCGTTTGCTCAATCATCGGCTCGTTGAGATGTTTCGTTCACTATTTATGACCCCATACTCCAAAACCAAACCGATGGAAGGTTATGCCCATTTTAAGTTGGGCCTTGGTTTAGCCCACTTGGCCTTTTCAAGTTGGTTCAAATAAAAGTCTATTATCTCTTGTATCAGCCTTATATCAGAACCGTCTTTTCATCTTCGAATGATTTGTATGTTTGGCTTTGAGTCTTAATAGCCAAGATAGAACATGGATGGGAAATATGTTTTGCATTGTTATAGCTTTCATATGCTAGTTTTATGTATCTTAATTTAAGCTTTAAATATGTCACTACTATATAGAAGACATCATACAGTCGTGTGACCGTGTCTAACAAAAAGCGTAATCATTTTTGTCGATCCGATTGAAAATTCCAGAACATTTGGGAGAAAAATCGTAACCATTTTTGTCGCAGCGGACTTGTAATTACAATATTACATTGATTCAGAAAAGCAAATAATAATATTCGAGCAACTTAAAACGAAGAAATTTGTTAAATATTTAATTCAACTTGGAAGGTGCGAAATCTACAGGGACTGGTCCACAGTTCACATTCACGGGAAATCCAGCAATCTCGTCCGTCCAAGGGTTATATTCATCATGATCAACGATTTTCATTGCACGCCAAATAACACTACTACACTTGAAACCCGACCCGAATGCGAGTTGCCAGACTTTGTTACCTTCTTTGGCCCGACCCTTTGCTTCCACGTACGCCAGCTCATACCATATCGAGCTGCTAGAGGTGTTTCCGTACCTGTACAATGTCATTCTCGAAGCTTCCATCACGTCCTCCGAAAGCCCTAGTGTCTTCTGCAGGTCGTCGAGCACCGGCTTCCCGCCGACGTGAGGGAGGAAGTGATCGACGGCGTTGCTGTAATTAGGTATGTACTGTTGGATATTCAGCGACGGAAGGAGTTTTCTTATGATGTAGTTTATCTGGTAGGAAAGTTTCTCTCTAATCGGAAGGATTAGGTGACCTACGGCGATTAGGTTTGGTTTGATTGTGGCTATGGCGGCGGCGAGGAGGTCTCTGTTGATTGTGACGCCGATTATTCCGGCGTTGTCTTCTTCACGACGGATACAGTTGTAGAACCGATCTGAACTTGATGTGTTATCGTGTATTGCGTGAAGAAGTTCGTATTTAGAATTGTTGTGGTCGGAAGGGCGATTGGAGAGGAGGATCGCGGCACCTCCGACGCGGAACAAGTAGTTGATAATGATCTTCGAACGATCTTTCCCGACGTAGCAGTTTTCGGTAATGCTTTCTGTACTCACTATCAATTATGCACCTGTTATAATTAGCAGTTCATTAAGTTTATCTGCAGTTTTTAGATGCTTGATACCTGCTAAATGCACATCATAATAGCAACATAGCTTAGGCAAATTCCATTCGGTAGCTGTATTTTCTCATGCAAAATAGTATTATGCTGCCATTTTTGTCAATTGATCACAATTTGAGTGATTATACTGGTTTTAATCGTGCACCATAGTAAATTGGACAAAAACTAATTCATGTTGTTATTTTTCACAAAAAAGTATATATATATATATATATATATATATATATACATTGACTATGATGGAAATTGGTCTAAAAATGATTGATGATTTTGCAAAGCCTTGTACATTATTAACAATATGTCAAATAACCTGAAGGAGCTGTTTAGCAAGCCCTGTTGCCAGTAGTCCTGCAGTGCATCCCATTCCAACAAGGTTGTAGGTGATGATGTTTTCTCTGAACTTATACCGGTTGACTATCATGCTAGTAAGAGACGGCACTGGGTTATAAATACAACAATTCACAATTAGGATCCCAATATTGTCAGTTCTTAAGCCTGTTTTTCCCAGAAGCTTGTCCAATGAACCAAATATGGCCATCTCAACTTCCCTTCTTGCATCTTTCATCAACGGTTTATAACTTTGTTTGAAAAATGTCTCTGCCAAATAAGCAGAGAGTCACCAATGCCACCTCTTTCCATAAAATTCTTCATGAATTCCAGTTCCTCTTCTTTGTAATTTCCATGTTGTCTGGCTTGCTTCATAACAAGCTCTTTTGAGCACTTCTGAGAATTTGGAGGCTTGTAACAGGCGAAATCTATTAAGTAAACTTTGCATGAAGTTTCTCTGTTCATGGCAAAACATAATAGAAGAAAAAGACACATGACTAAGGCTGAATACATAACTCCTGCATTGGAGTTTAAGGTAAGGTGGGTAAGGAATTCTGGGAGATCTTTTAAATTGAGGTTCCAAATAAACATGATTGTCGTATGAAATATTTTCAAGGGCTAATTTTCTTCCTGTTAAACTCTATAAGAATGCAGGGATTTAAACTTTCAAACTGATGTTACAAAATCCTAAAGTTGCAGTGAGATTTTATGGATATATAATTATAACACTAGTTATTCTGGCTGTTTTTGTAAAATGCGTGGAGTTCTCATATTACACAATAGGGGAGGAGACTCTTGACTATAGGCTTACGTAACAGAAATCCATATATGCCCATATCATTTTCTTGCACAAATTTGAAGGAAATCAAAAGAATTTGTCTGTGCTACGATATTTCTCATACAATTAAATTAATCTTAGTAGTGCAAAGAATACTGCCCTGTTGCTAATTTATATATATATATATATCTATGGATTTGTATTCTCAAATTTGAATCCAAAACTGACATAAATTTAGTATTTTAGTGTGCTTCATGCGTAGCATTAGGGATATGTATGAACTAACATGCTCAAAGTAGCATCCAAAGTTGACATAAATCTGGTGCACTTATTGTGTGTCAGATTTGAAGATTAGGGGAATGTATAGATCTATCTTAGACTTGTCTTGAGGCCTTTGCCTTTGCCTTAGCCTTAGAGTTAGATTTGCCTTAACGTTTGTCTTGGCGTATAGATTTTCTTTACGGCCTTGGTGCTATTTTTTCATGTCTCTTTGCTCTTTTGCCTGTTGCTACAATAGTTTACTCACCAATGTATACCATCATTATTAGTACTTTTGTATGGTTGTTGATTTGATTCAGTTAGTCACATCTTGTGTTATCTGGACTACTATACAGTACACATCAAAAGGTTTTTTGGAGGCGTGGGTCTCAGTGTGAGCGGCCTATCTCCCGGCATAGGGGTAAGGTTCACTCTCATTCCACCCTTCCCAGACCCTACTAGTAGCCCTGCTACGAGTAGGATTTTACTGGGTATGTTTGTTTGTTTGTGTTTGTGTTTGCTATTTGGTGACAAATGGATTTGCATGATTAACATAATTTTAGAAGAAAACATGGAGACACATGAATTTGAATGGTTAAATATAATTTTAGATGGAAACATGGTTTCTAAATGACCAGATTCAGTAGTACCTTTTGTTGTTTATTCAGTAGTACCTTTTGTTTGTTTATTCAGTAGTACCTTTTGTTTGTTTATTTCATAAGCATTTATGAAAAAGTACAAACGCATTGTTTCTAAGATGAATGCAAACACTATTTTCATGTTTGTTAAATAAAACCAAATTTTAGTGCTCTTATTTCCCATGTGCAAATGCTGACATCACATACATCCAATGTAGGAAACTTTTGGTATCATGATATTAGATTATGAATTTTTGGTATTGCAGTTTTAGAGACACAAGACAAAATCAGCCCGAAACTGGACTTATCGGATGGGAATGATCTGGTAAGTAAGTTCTAAAGTCTTCAATATTGCTTGTGCATGCATATGACCCGCCACAGTGTATTTTTAGAAAATGGCCAAATGGGCGGGGCGGGTCGTGTGGGTTTGGTAGCATGCCAAAACGGTTCCAAGTCAAAACGGGTAATTTTATACGGGGCGTAACAAGTCAAGCAGGATTGAGTTGACCTGAAACACTTTCTTCATTTTTTGTATTTTTAAAAATATCTTGTGTGTTAAATATGATTAGAAAGAAACATATTTTATTACAACAATAATATAATATTTTGGAAAAAGATATTTAGTAGATTGTATGCATTTAAAATATACTTTGGGATGACTTTTGACCCATTTCTTTATAATTGTACTTTTTGACTCGTTAGTGATAAAACATAAACTGAATCGTCTCTTCATAATTGAATGGTTCAGAATCGCTATCGCTAGTAATTCTATGAGGTTTTACAAAACAAGTGGACTAGAATAGATATGCTATCAAAGTAGTTTGTTATATAGGCGGTTAATGTAACTACACGTCTACACTAAAAGAAAAGTTTTGGTATTTTGGTCTTGTATTATGATTTCTTAGTACAACAAACATGGTAGTTAGGCTGGTAGGCTTTAATACTCTTTGATGGTATTTGCACATGCTTATGGCCAAACAATAAACGTGAACAATAATTCTTAGCTTCTTATATATAAAACAACTATTAAATTTGTTTAGCTGTATCAGTGTAAGTTATAACACTTTCTTTAGTTTAGTCACTTACTCGATTTAAGTTTTACCAAGGATTTAACAAACCCCATTTATGTTTTTAGAAGATTTATTTAACATTTTAACCGTCTTAACTAGATTTCACCAGAACATAGCTTTTAAAACTTTATAAATGTAATTTAATTTAATTAAACTTGATTAGTTTAAGCACATGATATTTTTTGGATTTAAAATTTCATTAACGCAAATCTAAGATATTCAACATAGTCTTGGATGAAGATAGTTATGCTCTGTAAAAAAGACCTAAACGAACTAAATTTACATGCTTCTGCAATGTTGATATAGATGTCCTTTTGATTTGATCAAGAATTACATATTGCATTAATCTTCATCTATGAAAGTTCTAGATGATTGATAAAAGTTTGATAAAGATCTAAACGAAATCAAAGAGAACAGAGTTCGATTAATATCCAAATACATGGTATTATCTAATGGGATAACCCCCTGACACCGGGCACAATAACCCCTGATCTTCTCCCGGAGCAACTGTAAAGCTTATGGGCTTGGGTCAGGACCCTGCTGGTGAGAACACAGGTGGTTGAAAAAATGAAGGCATCCGGAACTAGCCATCAAAGCAGCTGGGCATTATCGTGGCTGAGAAGCCAAATACAACGCCCGGACCGGGACCACATCCAAAAGTAACAAGCATGAGACTATGCATATGTCTGCTAAACATTTAATGTTGGAGATCTCAACGGTTGGTAAATCTTTAATGGCAGGATGGATTCCTAAGGGTAAAAGCAACGTCCAGCGAATCGAACCTCCTATCAACAGATAAAGCTATGCCGTTAAGGCCTGCAACACCAGCCGAATGATGAGGAGCATCTAATGCGCCGCAGAGTCAACTTATCTGAGGTATATAAGCGGCCCCTCTCCAAGAGGAGGGGCATTGAATTTTATCACAACTACTCCTTTACTTAAGCATTTGCTAAGTCTTACTTCCATCCCTGACCAAATACGTATTCTCACGCCGGAGGCTGGTCACAGTGAAAACCCCTAGGTGCTCACTGTGACCAGACTAATGATGTTTTGTCTTATAGAAACACCATCCCTCAAGGCGGTGAATTATCATCTTTGGTGGAGCTACCATTAACCAACCGGTGCGAATTTTAGCCTCAACTTATCGGTATAGAATCGATAAAAGTTTCTTGAACGTTCTTGAATTGGTGAGATGGACGAATTAAATCTCCACCGATAATTGATAGAGAATTAAAGAGAATCAAAGAGAAAATTTGATAAAGATTGAACATTAAATGACGCAATTTCTTTTAATACATGTTACTTGTGATTGTGAGTGATGATTTCAACATTTTTTACAGGATTCTGAACTACTAATTCAAACCTCCTCGTTTTTTTAATGGCGTTAACCATCAAAGATGTTTACTAAGGAAAGGTTTGAATCTGGGTAGCCTTACCACTAGGCCATCTTGTGATGGTTACTAATTTAAACCTTTTAATCACTTTATTTTTAAACCAAACCGGACTATCGAGTCAGATCAGAAGCCAGCGAACTGCCTCCATATAAATCAAGTGATTATGGGTTAAACCAGATTAAATTTTTTTTCTTTTTCATTCTAAAATCTTGTTTCTTTTTCATTCTAAAATCTCGTTTACTGAATTAATTATTAGTTCAGTTTTAAGTTTTAGTAACATTGCATTTCACAATAAAAGATAAATTACTTTCATATTCTGTTTTAAATTACTTATCTATATATAATTTAGAGTTAATTACACGGATGGTCTGCGTGATTTAGCCAAATTACGGATATCGTCCCTAACTTTGAGAAATTACGGGTTTGGTCCTAGGATACTTATTTTGTTTCACTGATGGTCCCTAAAGTGGGGCGGGGCAGGGCTGGGTGTGGGTGCGCTGGTCGAAGGTGGTGCAAGTTGCAGGTGGCGGTAGCCGGCGGTGGTGTTGGTGGGAGAAGAGAAGACAAGAGGGTGGGGTGGGGTGGAAGGTTGGTATTTCTTTATTAAATTGTTAGGGGTATTTCTGTCATTTCACACCCACTTAACTGAAAAAGATAACCTTCATCCACTTTAAGGACCATCAGTGTAACAAAATAAAAGTATCTTGGGATCAAACCCGTAATTTCTCAAAGTTATGGACGATATCCGTAGTTTGGCCAAACCAAGGGACCATCCATGTATTTAACTCTATATTTTAAATTATTGACGATATTTATGAAAACATAGCTTACACATGGCCAATGATAAGGGGAAAATCCCCGAAATGTCCTTATTACCAATGCATTGCCTCAATCTGTCCCTTTGACTCAATTCTTCCAAGAATGTCCTCTCTAATACTGGCGGATCCGACGGTATAACACCGTTGGACGACGGTGTATCGATCCAGTTAAAGCCCTCCACGTGTCCCAAAAAGGTCAAAATCGCCCTTATGTTTATAAACACCGGTAAATCTGACTGTCTTTATAAGTGGTGTGCTTTAAGTGGGACACGTGGCATGCTTTAAGTGTTTAGAACACCGTCGTCTGACGTCGTTTCCGACCATATTGGGACACGTGGCGTGCTTTAAGTGGTTTAGAACATCATCATCCGACATTGTTATACAGTTGGGTCCGCTTGTATTCGAAGGGACATTTTTGGAAGAAAAAAGTCAAAGGGACAGAATGAGGGAATCGAGTGGTCATGACATTTTGGGGGTTTCTCAGTGATAAGATAAAAGTACTGCTGCAAATTCGTCGTCAATTAAATGATTATATTCAATTAGACATGCTTATAATCTTTATTTGCCACAAACATTTTAACTAGTAATTAATTATATAAAGCTAATTCAGAAAAGTAAATTTTCAAGCAAATGTTATTAAATTTACTTGGAAGGTGCGAAATCTACATGGACTGGTCCAAGTCAGCAGTCACCGGAAATCCAGCAATCTCGTCCGTCCAAGGATCTTCGTCACCATGATCAACGGTCTTCCTTGCACGCCAAATAACACTTGAAACCCGACCTGCAGACCTTGTTACCTGAGAAGTAAACTTTGCATGAAGTTTTTCTGATCATGACAAAACATAGTAGAAGAAAAAGACACATAAGTAAGGCTGAATACATAACTCCTGTCTTGGAATTTAAGGTAGATCTTTTAAATTGAGGTTCCAAATAAACATGATTATTGTATGAAGTATTTTCAAGGGCCAAAATCTATAAGAATGCTGGGCTTTCAAACTGATGTTTCAAGATCCTAAAGATGCAGTGAGATTTTATGGATATATAACTCTCGCTTAGTGATTCTGACTGTTTTGTAAAATGCCTGGAGTTCTCATATTACACAATAGGGGACGAGACTCTTGACTATAGGCTTACGTAACAGAAATCCTTATATGTCCATTTCATTTTCATGCACAAATTTTAAGGAAATTAAAAGAATTTATGCATGTGCCTTTGACGTGTATTTGATGTGAAATCTGCTAAATTTGTATCCAAAACTGACATAAATTTAGTATTTTAGCGTGCTTCATGTGTATGAGACTTGAAGTCGATGCTAAAAAATAGTGTCGATGCTATATTAGGGATATGTATGGACTAACATGCTCAAAGTAGCATCCATAGGTGACATAAATCTGGTGTGCTTTATGTTGGGCAATTCCCGAGTCTTGGTCCACAAGTCGGTGTACCAAGATAGTCTAGAAGCTTCCTAATACAAGTTGGTTTAGGAATAACACCGAAGGCGGCGGAGTTAAGGTGTTTGAGTTAGATTATAACAAGTTGGTTAATTATATCCTATAGTCTAGCAATCCTATTCGAGTAGGTTTAGGTTGTTAATATTTTATATTTAAAATGCAATTCGTATTAGAGTCTAATGAGTCTAGGTTAGCCTATATAAACGAGTCAATCAAGTTTTTGAGTAGATTTCTAGATATAAATAAACAAGTTTGGGAGTTAGCCAAATTAACTTGTTTTTGCATTACCGATTCTGGACTTGAATTGGCATCAGAGTCATTAGAAGAAACTTAATCATCAAGACTAATCAAGATCGCAACTAGCAAGAGAGGATAAAAAACCCGACTTCAAGGGATTTAATCCAAGGAAGCCTTTCAATCAAAGGGCTGCTAATTGCAATTTGCTGTTGTTTGATATAGGTCCAGTCGATAACCTGGTTTCGATCGTTCGTGACCTGCAATCGGATCAAATTGAAATTTGCCGTTGTTCGAGAAAGATATTGTCGATAAGAAGCTCCTGATTGTTCGTAACCTTCAACTAGATCAAACCACATGATCGATTAAAATTCTTGAAATCGATCAGCTACTTTCTGCTTCTACTCGATTTTGTTCAATCTAAGTTTATAATCCAAAACGACTAGATCTCGATTTCAAGATGGAAATCAAACTTGGTCCTTGACCTGACAGACTGGACCAAGAACATTTTGTAGATTCAAGCATGCAGAAGATGGGCAGAAAACCAAAATTCGAAGTCAAAAATCTTCTACAACATACACATGATAAAGATGAAGAAAAGAATAAAGATGTTGAAGCTTGAAGAAAAATGAAGGCATGGATTAATAAATTAGGGGGAGTATTGATCGCTAATTTACTTAATCCATGTGGGTCAATCTTATCGGGTCAAGAAATTTGTTTAAATAAAAGTTACGGGTCGTTTATGTAATTAGTGTTAAGTTGTGTTTAAGTCAGTTATGTAAATATTGTGAAGCAAGGGGTCTTAGTGTCAGAACTAGATATTAGAAACTGTATTTGTTCCGAAAGGGTGCGACGATTACAAACGTTGCGTCGATTCCTTTTAGGGTTATATAAACCTATCGAATCTATATAATCAAGTTAAGATCGTTCAATACAAAATTCAAGTTTATTACTTTATCATTGTTTTCAATTGTTTGTTCATAAGTTGATCTTGGGCAACATATAGCTGGTCGTAGGTATTACTGTATTTTTTTAAAAGTGGCCAAATGGGCACGTCATGTGGGTTTGATAATGTGTCAAACTATTCCAGGTCAAAAAGGGCAATTCTTTTACGGGATGAAACAACGCAAGCAAGATTTAGCTGGCCTGAAACACTTCGTTCATTTTTTTTATATATTTTTAAAAGTATATTGTTTGTAAAATATGATTAGAAGGAATCATATTTGTTACAACAATAGTATAATATTTTCAATGAAGCGATTTAGTAGATTGTATGTATTCAAAACATAAATTTGGATGACTTTTAACCCGTTTCTTTATAGCTGAACTTTTTGACTTGTTAGAGATAAAACAAAAATTGATTCCTTCCATTCATAACTGAATGGTTCGTATTTCAGAATCGCTATCGCTAGTATTTCTATGAGGTTTTAAAGAAAAGGGGACTAGAATATATATGCAATCAAAGTACTTTGTTTTATCGGTGGTTAATATAACTACATTAAAAGAAAAGTTTTGGTATTTTGGTCTTGGATTATGATTTGTTAATACAAGTTTAGAGATACTATACGGCTGTTGGCCCAGAATTAGAGTCCTTAACCGACATGGTAGTTAGGCGAGTAGTTTAAATACTCTTTGATTGTATTTGCACATGCATATGGCCAAACAATATATGTGGGCAAATTCCCAGTTTCTTAATTTCAAGTGTCGTCGAGACTTTGTTAATACAAGTTTTGAGGGTTCTAGTCTCATGGTGGACAAAAGGTGTAGATTTAGAAGTATGATTCGTTAACGTGTGAGTTAGCTGTTAAAAAAAATTAGGTAACCCAAATGTGTAATGCAAATAACATGCTTATAGAACTCATTTATTGGTTTTTAGTGTTGCATTGATACATCAATTATTGCATACTTCATGTTTGTATTTTTTATATCCAATTTTCAATTTAAGGATCATAATGCATTCCAATATACTTTTTAGACTAATTATAAAATCGACGTTCTATTTGGTCAAAATCATACTTTTTTTTAACAACCTAATCTACTCTTAAACAAACATCACGAAACCTGCACCCTACAGAATTCGAACACTCACTAGGGAATACACAATTTACCACCAGAATATCCATCACAAGATTACATAGAAAATTTCACATAGCGGGTCCTTCAAACTTAATTTTTTTCTTGAATTCATAGAATGTGACACGGTTTGTAGGTAAAGTCATAAAGGTCACATAGCCATGTCCTATTAATAAAAAAAACCTTAACTAACCCTTAAATAACAAGACCATGTAACCAAAATAAAATAGCCATTTCTATAATTTTCTAAGTTAAAGTTACCCTTTAAATGACGCGATGACTTACTATACATTATATAGTAGTGTCTTATATTAAAATTTTTAATATTATGCGTCTAGCAACTTATAATTATAATAGCGCGTATAAATACGAGTGTTCTATTTATATTTAATATAATAATTTGAAGAGTTATATCTGATTCAAGTTATATCTGATTCTCCGGATGTTGGAAAACAATGTTAGATGAACATTCAAACAAAAAGACAGAATTGAGTTTGATGAATATTCAATCTCTTGATATTATCAATATAATAGATATCTCTAGAAGAACCTTTTCAAATTAGTGAGATGGACGAACTGAATCTCCATTGATAGTTCAAACAAAATCACCGAGATATTTTTTTGAAGATGTAAACAAAATTACCTTAGATGATATAATTTTTATGTTGCTAGTAATTTTTGAATGAATAAAATCTAATTCTTTTTATAATTAACCATAGAAAATATGGGTGATTCGTGTATATGATGTGACTTGGATTCTATCATAATCGTGATAGTTCACTATTAGATTGAATTATACTGTGGGTACACAAATATTCAATCAGATAAGAATCAGAGATTTAAGAAAAAAAAATGTGAAAAACTGTTAAAAATTTCGTATATTTGATACTAACCAAATTCGCATGTATATATGCGGTAAACAGATACAATGGAACGTAATGACGGTCATTGGTTGAAAACCACGACAACCGTCAATCCATAACTGCTAATTCATTCTACTCCAGATAGACAATCTACTCAGAGAAAACAATCTATTCTAGAGAGGCAATATTACTCCGGATGAGTAAACTACTCAGAGGAGTAAACTGATCAGCATGATCAAACTGGTCGGGAGGACCATCCTTCCAGAATCATTTTCTGATGCACCATCCAGGGGCGTTGCCCCTTGTACCCTACTAGAGTTTGCCGCCTTTAGGACCCTGCTAACCAGAGGCATTGCCCCCAGACCTACGTTGTTCAACGGGCTTCGCGCCCTTGATACAACAAGATATCTTTACTACAAAAAGTTATAAGATCATCAAATAAGTGCCATTAAGTAAACTCACAACATTGCGAGTTGAAATTAAAATCATCAAACATTTACAAATGCAATGGTACATCCTTATTGATTATTAGGCTGAAAAAGCCTAACGGTTTGATTTGGTAATTGCAACATAACTATTAATTAATTATATAAATCTGATTCAGAATAGTAATAGTAAAAATAATAATATTCGAGCACCTTAAAACGAAGAAATGTTATTTATTTGGAAGGTGCGAAATCTACAGGGACTGGTCCACAGTTCACATGCACCGGAAATCCAGCAATCTCGTCCGTCCAAGGGTTACATTCATCATGATCAACGGTTTTCAATGCACGCCAAATAACACTACTACACTTGAAACCCGACCCGAATGCGAGTTGCCAGACCTTGTTACCTTCTTTGACCCGACCCTTTGCCTCCACGTACGCCAGCTCATACCATATGGAGCTGCTGGAGGTGTTTCCGTACCTGTACAATGTCATTCTCGAAGCTTCCATCACGTCGTCCGAAAGCCCTAGGGTCTTCTGCAGTTCGTCAAGCACCGGCTTCCCGCCGACGTGAGGGAGGAAGTGATCGACGGCGTTGCTGTAATTAGGTATGTACTGCTGGATATTCAGTGACGGAAGGAGTTTCCTTGTGATGTAGCTTATTTGGTACCAAAGTCTCTCTCTTATCGGAAGGATTAGGTGACCTACTGTGGTTAGGTTTGGTCTGATTGTGGCTATGGCGGCGATTAGGAGGTCTCTGTTGATGTTGACGCCGACTATTCCGGCGTTGTCTTCTTCCTGAAGGATACAGTTGTAGGACCGATCTGAACTTGATGTGTTATCGTGTATTGCGTGAAGAAGTTCGTATTTAGAATTGTTGTGGTCGGAAGGGCGATTGGAGAGGAGGATCGCGGCACCTCCGACGCGGAACAAGCAGTTGATAAGGATCTTCGAACGATCTTCCCCGACGTAGCAGTTTTCGGTAATGCTTTCTGTACTCACTATCAATGCATAGGAGTTGTTATGCACCTGTTATAATTAGCAGTTAATTAAGTTTATATGCAGCTTTTAGATGCTTGATACCTGCTAAACGCACCTCATGATAGTAATATGCTTCCATTTTTGTCAATTGTATCACAATTTGAGTAAGTGTGACAAAATATATATATATATATATATATATATATATATATATATATATATATATATATATATATATATATATATATATATATAGGGGATGATCAAATAAGAAATAGTTTTTCGCTAAAAATATAAGAAATGACAAAAACCTTAAGAAACGATATCAAACGAACTCCGATTGAGCTAATTTCAGCGGCGTTGGAACTGTCTCGTCGAACTCTACCATCTTAGCTTTTAAGGTTTAGATTTTACGTTTGAATTTTAGGGTTTTAGCCTTAGGGTTTAGCTTTTAGGGTTTAGATTTTATGGTTTAGGTTTTTTTTTGGGTGGGGGTGGGGGGTTTAGGTTTTTGGTGGGGGTGGGGTGGGGGGTTTAGGCTTTTGGGGGGTGGGGTTGGTGGTTTTAGGCTTTTCGGGGTAGGGTTGGAGGGGGGTTTAGGTTTTTGGGGGTGCGGGTGGATAGGGGGTTTAGGTTTTTGGGTCCGGGTTAGGGTTCGATGAGATGGTTTCAACGCCGCTGGAATTAGTTCAATCGGAGTTCGTTTGACACACTTCTTAGTATTTCTTAGCGAAAAACCACTTCTTAGTGGAACCGTCCCCTATATATATATATATAGAGGGCTATTCATATAAGAACCAAGTTTTAGTCAAGAACCATGAGAACCATTAATGTCCACATATTTTAATTAAATGGTAATTAATAAGAAATGATATAACCAGGGGTATTAATGTAATTTATTAGTATAGCAGTTTTAATTTTGAATGGTTTACAATGGTTCTCATGGTTCTTGACTAAAACTTGGTTCTTATATGAATACATCCCTATATAGATATATATATATATATATATATATATATATATATATGTGTGTGTGTGTGTGTGTGTGTGAGTTCACTAGAAAACTCATTTTCATGAGAAAACAAAAAAACTCCTCATTAAAGATGTTGCATATGTGTAGTACACCAAAAAACCTAACACCCAAAAACCTAAACCCACCCCCCACAAACATAAACCCCCCACCCACCCACCCAAAAACCTTACCTAAAAGCTAAACTAAACCCAAAAGCTAACCCTACAACACATATGTAGTAGGGCGTTGGTTTTTTTTTTTTTTTGGAAAGAGGATGACATGGGGAACAATGTCTCCGAAGCGGTTTTTTAGTTTTTGATTTATATTTTGAGTTATGATTTTTTTATTATTTTTTTACCTTTAATAAATAGTTTTTTGGTTTTGTCGTGAAAAATGAGTTTTCTTATGATCCTTACACACACATTGACTAAAATGGAAATTAGTCAAAAATATTATATGGTACACCATGACGTTGCAATTGCCAAAAAAGTTGAATGACAAAGATTATTGTTGGATACCTGTACATGTTGAGCAAAAGAATACAGAATCTGTAAGTTTTGAAAAATGGTTTATGATTTTGCAAAGTCTTGTACATGATTAGCAATAGTGCCAAATAACCTGAAGGAGCTGTTTAGCAAGTCCTGTTGCCAGAAGTCCTGCACTGCATCCCATTCCAACAAGGTTGTAGGTGATTATGTTTTCTCTAAACTTATACTGGTTGACTATCATGCTACAAAGAGATGGCACTGTGTTATAAATACAACAATTCACAATTAGGATCCCAATATTCTCAGTTCTTACACCTGTTTTCCCCAGAAGCATGTCTAATGAACCAAATATGGCCATCTCAACTTCCCTTCTTGCTTCTTTCATCAATGGTTTATAACTTTGTTTGAAAAATGTCTCTGCCAAATAAGCAGAGTCACCAATGCCACATTTTTCCATAAAATTCTTCATGAAATCCAGCATCTCTTCTGTCAAATATCCATGTCGTCTTGTTTGCTTCAGAAAACCCTCTTTTGAGCACATCTGAGAAGCTGGAGGCTTGTAAGTGACAAAATCTATTAAGTAAACTTTGCATGAAGTATTTTTGTTGATGGCAAAATATAATAGGAGAAAAAGACACATGAATAAGGCAAAATACATAAATCCTGTATTGGTATTTAAGGTAGGGTGGGTAAGGAATCCCTGGAGATCTTTTAAATTGAGGTTCATAATGAACATGATTGTTGTATGAAATCGTTTCAAGGGCCAATTTCCTTCCTGTTAAAAGCTATAAGAATGCAGACTGATCTTATAAAATACAAAAGATGTAGTGGTTTTTTTTGGATATATAATAACATTTAGTGATTTTGGCTGTTTTGTAAAATGCGTGTAGTTCTTATATTACTAAATAGGGGACGAGACTCCTAACTTTAGGATTACGTAATAGAAATCCTTATGTGTCCATATCATTTTCTTGCACATATTTGAAGGAAATAATGTGTATCGGGTTTGAAGTTAATCTGCTAAAGAATACTGTCCTCTTGCTATATTCTATATACCTATGGATTTGCATTCTCAAATTTGTATCCAAAAGGGACAATTTGTCTGCTTCTCGTGTATCAAACTTGAGCTTAATGCTTGGGATATGTATGGATTAACATGCTCAATGTAGTATCCATATTTGACATAAATATGGTGCGCTTTATGTGCGCCAAATTTAAAGATAACGCGTTAGAATACCACCATGTTGCTACTTGCTTCTGTTGGAGACAGATGAGTTTGCATGATTAAATTAATACTAAAAATTAACATAATTTTAGAAGAAAACAAGGGATTGCGAGAACTATACCATTCAACAACAGCGAAGGAATAACTGATACTGTCATAATATCACCACAAAGGAGGTGGGGAGAGCTCTTAAAAAGATGGGAAGGGCGAAAGTGGTAGGCCCGGACCACATTCCCATCGAGGTGTGGAAATGTTTGGTGGAAGAAGGAATTCCGTGGCTGACAGATTTGTTCAACATTATATTCAAAACTCAAAACCAGGAAGATGCCGGATCGGTGGAGTAGTAGTTTTCTAGTCCTGATCTACAAAAACAAAGGTAATGCCCAATGTTATGGCAACTACAAGGGGATTAAGCTCTTGAGTGAAATTATGGGAAAGGGTGATCGAGACAAGAATGAGACGAGAAACCCAGGTGACGGTGAACCAATTTGGATTTATGCCTGGGCGGTCGACTACAGAGGCGATACACATTCTGAGGAGGATGATGGAAAAATATAGAGAGCGGAAATGGGGCTTGCCTATGGTGTTCATAGACCTTGAAAAGGCTTACGATAGTGTGCTCCGTCGAGTGATTTGAAATAGTATGGAGAGAAGAGAGATCCCGTGCAACTATATTGAGTTAATTAGGGATATGTATGAGAATGGGAAGACAAGTGTCCGGGCACCAGTGGGGGATACAGACTCTTTCCCGGTGGAGGTGGGACTCCACTAGGGATCCGCATTGAGCCCGCTCCTTTTTGCAGTAGTTTTGGATGAGTTGTCAAAGTTGATTCATGAAGCCATCCCATGGTGCATGCTTTTTGCGGATGATATTATGTTGGTGGCAAAAAACACACAGGACCTGAATGACAAGCTGGAGGAGTGGAGACTAGCTTTGGAGCGCAAAGGATTACGCATAAATAGGCCAAAAACCGAGTACCTTTACTGTAACTTCAGCGGAGCCAATGGTGAGGACGACATGCAGGTGATTATTGGAGGACAAGTTGTACCGAAAACAACCAAGTTCAAAACTTAGGATCGTTCGTACAGAGTGATGGGGACATTAACTGCGATGTAGCTCACCAGATGGTTTTGTGTGACAAGCAACGACATGCATTTTGTGTGACAAGCAGTTTCCAGATGGTTTAAAAGGGAAATTCTATAGGGTCGCAGTAAGACCGACAATGTTGTATGGAACAGATTGTCGGCCAATCAAGAAGACACAAGCGAGAAAGATGAAGGTAGCAGAGATGAGAATGTTAAGGTGGATGTGTGGACACACAAGGTTGGATCGGATAAGGAATGAAGTTTTTAGGGATAGATTAAGGGTTGCATGCATCTCATATAAGATAAAGGAAAGGAGATTGAGATGGTTTGGGCACGTGCGGATGAGACAGATGATGGCACCGGTGAGGAGCGTGGAAACTCTCGTTGTGGAGGGGAAAAGGATCAGAGGATGACCAAAACTGACATGGGAGGAGCAAATTAGGAAGAATTTATTAGACTTGCATCTCTCTAAGGACATGATCAGTGCTAGGAGTTTTTGGAGACGTCGGATAAAGGCTAGTGATTTTTAGGGGAGCATATAGAGTTGGTCTTTTTTAGGGGTGCCTTTAGTCTTAGGTGGGCCTTTAGTCTTAGTTAATGCCTATAATCTTAACTACTTTGGACCTAGAGGTGCTTTATTTCTAGGTGTTTTTAGTTTAAAGGCGTGCTTCTAGCCCTAGCTTCTTTAGTCTTAGGGATTTCTTCTCTATGCCTCACTACTCTTTTACCTTTTACTGCTAGTAACTTATGTATGAATGATGCTTGCTATTTCTTGTATTTGTACTGTATTTGCCCTAAAAATTTGAGGTTTTTATAAGCCAAGGGTCTATCTGGGAGCAGCCTCTTTATCCCATGGGATAGAGGTAAGGTGTGCCCTCATCTCACCTTCCTCAGACCCTACTGTGAGTGGGACTTTACTGGAGGGTATAGTCTAAAGTTAAACCATGAAAGGTGCTGTATATTGTTTATTGATTTATACATAATATGGGTTCCATAGGCCTCTAATTTTACACATAATATACCCTTAGATATTACAAAAGAATAAAAATGTTGTCTAGATAGTGTAGACCTATTGATTATTGATTGTATACATGATAGGGTTACATAGGCCTCTAATATTACACATAATATACCCTTAGATATTACAAAAGATGTAGTCTAAATAGTGTAGACATGTTACTTAGCTCACATAAATACATATAAGCCCACAAAAATCAATTGGCAATGGAGGGAGTAAGTAAGTAATCCATAGGCTTACATGTATGCATCTACTTTGTTCTTTTTCCGATATGGGATTGGTTTGCACCTAACATGTGGTCCTTTCTAAAATTTCTCACAAAAACGCCTTATTTTTATTTCATAAGCATTTGTGAAAAATAGCGATGGTAATGGACAGGATATTGGTAAACTCAATCCCATACCCAATTATAAAACCATTACCCTATCGGGTACCCGTTATTCAGTACCCATCGGGTAAGCGGGTATACCCGCTGGGTATCAAGTATACCCTTTTATGATCTTATGTGGTTAAAATCTACCCGTTGGGAGGCCTATTACCCGAAACCCTATCTTAAATTCACCTCAACAAGCAACTTAAAATATTAAACACTTAACTACACTTCTAGCAATTCTATAATTTCAAGTTTTTAATAACTTTAACATATTATTTATTATATATTTTCAGATTATATAATATATTAATATTAGGGCAAACGGATTCGGGTAATCGGGCGGGTATCGCCTAATCCCATACCTATCCCAAACCTGCAAAAATTTCCAAAACTAATCCCATACCCTAATATCCGTCCCACTATACGCCCCGAATGTTTTGGGTTTTCCCCGTCGGGTTCTCATTTTTTTTCCATCCTGAAAAGGTACAAACACGGATTGTTTCTAGAATTAATGCAAACACTATTTTCACGTTTATTAAATAAAACCATAATTCTTAGGATGCTTTTGGTATCATGATCTTAGATTATGAATTCTTGGTATTACAGTTTTAGAGACACAAGACGAAATTCATCCCGGAGTTGGAATCATCTGATGGGAAATGATTTGGTAAGTAAGCTTCTATAGTCTTCAATATTGCTTGTGCATGCATATGGCCGGTCACAGGTAGTAGTATTTTTTAAAAGGTGGCCAAATGGGTTGATCTTGTGGGTTTGGTAACATGTCCAAACGGTTTCAGGTCAAAACGGGTAAATTTTTGCACGGGATGAAACAAGTCAAGCAGGGTTGAGTTGACCTGAAACATTGTATTTTATTACAGCATTTATATAACATTTTGAATTAAGCGATTTAGTATATTGTATGCATTTAAAATACAATCACCCAGTCGTTCGACCCATTTCTTTATAACTGAGGTAAAGCATAAACCGAAACGTCCCATTTATAAGTGAATGGTTCGATTAACCGCCTCACTCGTATTTCTATTAGGTTCTAAAAAACACGTGGACTAGAATAGAAATGCTATCAAAGTACTTTGTTTTATTGGCGGTTATATAACTACAGTATAAGAATTTTATTGATATTTTGGTCTAGGATTATGATTTGTTAATACACCAAGTTTAGAGGTACAAGACGTCTGTTAACCCCAATTAGTGTCCTTAACTGACATGGTAGTTAGGCCAGTAGGCACATGCTTATGGCCGAACAATAAATGTGGACAAATTCCCAGTTTCTTTGTATGATTCAAACTTCAGTTACTGTATTTAGGTACACCCAACCCAACTCTTAAATCGTTATAGTTTACGTTGTGTATTGCTAATAACATATTTGTAGAACTCGTTTATTGGTCTTTACAGTTGCATTGCTACATTAATTTTTTATATACAACATGTTTATAGATCTCATTTCCTGATCTTCACAGTTATACTCTATATCTATACTATATCATTAAGCATTTAGGTCTTCACTTTAAGATCTGTTAACATTAAAATCTAGGTTTTCAAATACAGTTTTGATCATGAACTGATTAGATATGGAAAATGAGCGGATAATTGCCAGTTTAAGTAAGCCATTGGCTTTTAATAGGGAACGAATTTTAAGTAAAGAACCATATAGACACTTGTACTTTTTGCTTAAATATTATACTTAACCGTCTATCATTTTCTCTCTCATTTACATGTGATTATCTTCCGTGCACACGGTGCATTACATGCAAGTGTTTATTATCCAATCGCATTTTAATTATCCCCTAATCCAATCTAAGTAATCTATCTAATTTGCATTGTTTACAATTCATCTACACATTGTAACAAAGGGTCTAGTGGTACCAAGGTGTGTAGGAAATGTCTCTCCTTAACTGGTCGAGAGTTAAGTCATAGTGTAGATCTAAAAGAATTCTAAACTCTTTTATCTGTATTAGGGAATTGAATAGGATATAAATAATTTAATGATTATCCTTCTGTTAGTATAGATATCCTAATTTAATATTTTACAAATTACAAAGAAGAAAAAACTAAAAATCTTTGTCACAAAGGACTCGGTATTGCAATGTAACATATAGTAATCGTAACAGGATGTTTTAAGTAAAATAGGAACTTGAACGAAGTAACATTGGTTAACTTTACTTGGAAGGTGTAAAATATAGAGGCATATTTTCACAGTCGTCCAAAGTCACTGGAAATCCAGATATCTCGTCCGTCCAAGGATTAAAATCATCATGATCAACGGTCTTCATCGCCCGCCAAATCACACTGTTACATTTAAAACCCGATCCGAATGCGATCTGCCAGACCCGGTTTCCTTTTTTGACCCGACCTTTTGCCTCCACGTAAGCGAGTTCATACCATATTGAGCTGCTGGAGGTGTTTCCATACCTGTACAATGTCATTCTCGAAGCTTCCATATCGATGTCAGAAAACCCTAGGCTCTTATGTAGAGCGTCGAGCACCATCTTCCCGCCAACGTGCGGGAGGAAGTGATCGGCTGCGTTGCTGTAATTAGGTTGGTATGGCTTGATGTTCACAGACGGAAGGAGTTTTCTCGCGATGCAAGTTATTAGGTAACGGAGTTTCTCTTTCGTCGGAAGGATTATGCAACCTAAGGCGGTGATGTTTGGTTTGATGGTGGCTATGGCGGCAGCCAGGAGATCTTTGGTGACGGTGATTCCGACTTTTCCGGTCTTGTCTTCCTCCCGGAGGATACAATTGTAGGACCGATCTGAACTTGATGTGTTGTTGTGTACTGCGTGAAGAAATTGATACTTCGATTTGTTGTGATCGGCCGGCCGGTTGGAGAGGAGGATCGCGGCGCCTCCCACGCGGAACAGACAGTTGATAAGGAACTTTGAACGATCTTTGCCGTGGTAGAAGTTTTCGGTTATGCTCTCTGTACTCACTATCAATGCATATGAGTTATGATTCACCTGTGTAAATTAGCCGCTTTCATTAGTTTTCTACTGACAGGCTATACAAACACCCATCGTCATACGACGCGTAAGATATGCGAAAATGGTCATATGACTAGTGTGATGTTTTTATATGGGCTATATATATATATGAGTGGTGTTCGTCAAATCATACGGCCCTGAATCATGTGACCACTTTTGTCAGTCGGCATGTATGAGTTATACAGGCCATATGATGTGACAGGGGCTGATGTACACTTTTGGAGCTGGTGTTCTAACAGCAACCCCTTATAGAAAAAGATGACAGACTCTTTATTACTTTTATATACACTTTGATGATTTTGCAACAATTGACAATAAGTGACGGATAATGGTGCGAGATAACCTGAAGGAGCTGTTTAGCAAGCCCTATCGCCATAAGTCCTGCACCGCAACCCATCCCAACCAGATTGTAGGTGATGATGTTATCTCTAAACTTATACCTGTTAACTATCATGCTAGAAAGAGATGGCTCGGTGTTATAAATACAACAATTCACAATCAATATCCCAATATCCTGACATTTTACACCTGTTTTTGCCAGAAGCATGTCTAATGAACCAAATACAGTCATCTCAACTTCTCTTCTTGCATCTTCCATTGAAGGATCATATGTCTGTCTGAAAAATATTTCTGCAGCATAAGTGGAATCACCAAGGCCACCTCTTTCCAAGATTCTCTTCATGAAATCCAGTAAGTCTTCTGAGAAATATCCGCTTTGTTTTGCTTGCTTTATAGCCTGGTCCTTTGAGCACATTAGAGAAGCTGGAGGCTTGTAACATGCGAAATCTATTAAGTAAACTTTGCATGAAGGTTTCATGGTGATGATGAATTTAAAAGACAAGATAAGAAGACAGATTAGTAGCGCTAAGAACATAATTTCTGTGTTGGATTGGGTAATGGATTCCAGGAGAATTTTCTGATATAGGTTGATGGTGATCAGCATTATTGTAGTATGAAACTTATTCAGGGATATGATTTGTAACAGATCTTACAAAATCTTAAGTGAGCTAGCTTTTATGGATATAAAACTAAGGGTTGATGGATAGAATCGAATGACTAAGGAATGGAATGAATGACGGGATGAAATAATCTATTGCGTTCTATTTTAATGTTTGATTGGTACGAGAATGAAAAGGTCATTTAAGTATCTTGTTTAATCAATATTCTTATTAATTTTTTTCATCACTTTATTCGAATTACCATGACATGCAATGTGTAGAAGGTTATGGATGCTACTCTGCCCATTTTAAATTAGCAAGTGTTATAAGAGCGACCTTTTTTGACACGTTGTTCAATTTAAGTCGACCCAAATGAAATCATTTGTAGTTTTGTTTACCTAAATCAACTCATTTATTGATAAAATGAGTCATGATTGTCACATATAGTTGAACGGTTTGTATGGTTAACAAACACGCTTGTCATATTCTATCACATTCCATTCCGCCTACATACCTAAGGGTACCTTATAACTTTTTGTTGCCCTAATTGTTACCCTTTTATTTGTACCTAAAAACACTACCTAATCACTTGTTATTGTCCTAACTGTACGTTAGATGCGTGTAGCGCCAATATTATTAAATAGGGGTAGAAGCTCTTGAATGTAGGCTTACTCTTCTTCCAAACAGAAATCCTTATATGTTCATGTCATTTTCTTCAAGTCTCAAGGAAATTAAGGTGTTATCACACAACATATTTAGTTGTGCTGACCTAAATTATTTTCATGCTACAATATTTTGATCTGCGGGTTCATTCAATTATATTGTCCTTAGTAGCGTGCTTTATGTTTATCTTTTTTTTTAACGGCGAACATTGAATGTTGTGACGTCGCACCCCCCCCCCCTCCCCCTCCCCCGTTCACATGGGAGAGTCTCGTCCAACTCCGGCCAATATGTTGTCTTAACCGGGCCCACTTGGCGTCAGAGTTGGAGAGCATCCAAGGAAAAATCCCACTCAATACGTCCCCTTCCGGGCTTGAGGGAGAGCCGAGCCTCAAACCCTGGATCGGCGTGGGTAAAACCCAGGTGCATCAGCCTAAGAGCTATGCCTCATTTGCATGCCGCAGAAACTAATGGGGAGGGCAGAGATTGAACCTGGGTTACAAGCAACACCAGGTCTCTCCCTTATCACTCCACCCCCAGCTTATTAGCTTTCATATTTATCTTATTTGAAGTTAATGCTATATAAATATTAAATACTATCGTGTTGATATTTATGGATTTACATGGTCAACATTGGATCCAAACAACTTTGATAGTTTGATGTGCTAAGTGACGAACATTGTTGGGCTGTGACGGCTTACGCAATACGCAGGAGGGGGCCAGCCGGCCCTAGCACTGGAGCAAGTCTTGGGGATGCCGAAAGGGCAGGTTGCCTCATACAAGATTTCTTAATCTCCAAGTTTTGTATTTTAGAAAAGGGATAAAGGGTGTTAAATCTATTTCTATTATTCTAAATAGGACTCCCTATGTACATGTAATTCTTATCACCTCATAAATAATATTATCTAGTTGTAGCTTGTGGACGTAGGTCAGTTTAGACCACGTTAAATTCCCGTGTCATTTATTGCTTTCGTTTGTGCTCGTGTGTGCTTAATCCTAACAAGTTGTATAAGAGCTTAAGCTCTTAATCATTAAAACTTTTTGAAGGTTTCGAAGGTTAGTTTCCGTAGCCGTCGAAGACTTTTGATCGGGGTCACACGAGAACCGCCAGTCTCTTCCGTCGTCGCACCGCTAGCCGCCGCTAGGGTTCCACCGACGCGACCATGAGAATTGATCGCTGGTTAGGGTTTCGTTTCCCAACCACCAACGATTGTGTTTTGGGCTCTGTTGAACAACAGGAGTCGTCGACGTTCTACAGTTGCAGAGCCTTGCAGATTAGGGTTTTGTCGACCGAGAGATTTAACTAGTTATCGAGAACCATTGTTTGAAGATCAGAGAAACGAGACCAAGGACCAGTGATCCGTTTATCAGGCTCTATTGTTTCTGCTTGTTGCAGTTCTGATTGTTTATTTTGATTCACTTTTTTTTTTCATTTAGTCGTGTTCTTGTTGTCATGGAAGAAGACGGGATGGTTTTGATCGAAAAGTTTAATGGTACGGATTATGGCTGGTGGAAATGCAGATAGAAGCGTTATTGTGTTAGAAGGATCTGATGTGGTTTTGACAGGGGATAGAGAAAATAAATCCAACTAATTGGGAATCGCTAGACAGAAAAGTAAGGGCTGTAATTACTCTTTTGTTGTCGAGGAATGTGGCATTTAACATCATGAAGGAAACCACAACATGTGGTATAATGGAGGCACTATCCAACATGTTGAGAAGCCTTCAGCAGCAAATAAGGTCTTTTTAATTCGAGAGCTAGTGAATACAAGGATGAAAGAAGGAAGTTCAGTAACAATACACACCAATAATCTGAATTCAATTTTGGCCAGACTAGTGTCAGTGGGCAATAATTTCGAGGATGAAGTTCAAGCTCCGCTATTGTTATCTTCATTGCTTGACAGTTGGTCTGGAACTGTTACAGTTATTTCCAGTTTAGCAAGTACCAACGGGTTTAATTTTGAAGAGATTCGGAACCTGATTCTGGGCGAAGACGTCAAACGCAGAAGTTTAGGGGAATCATCGAGTGAACTGTTGAATGTTAACAGGACTAGGAAGAGTAACATAGGCAGTGGGAACAAAAAAGGAGTTAGTCTAAGACTCAAAATCATGTGACATGTTGGAACGGTAAACGGGTGGGGCATTTCAAGAATCAATGTCTAAATGAGAAAAAAGAAGTTAACACTACAGAAGAATATGCAGAAGATGAGGCTCTGATATGTAGCATGGAAAGCAGTGTGGATTCTTGGGTTTGGATTCTGGTGCTTCGTTTTATGCTACCCACATCAGTGAAACATTGAAGAATCTGAAAACATGGGACTTTGGGAAGGTACGACTGGCAAATGATGATATTCTAGAGGTTACATGCAAGGGTGATGTTGATTTGGTAACTTTAGCCGGTTCCACGTGGACTTTAAGAGACGTGAGGGTTATTCCAAGCCAGAAGAAGATATTAATATCAGTGGGGCAGTTTGATGATCAGGGGCACGATGTTAAGTTCGTGAGTGGGCAGTGGAAGGTGGTTAAATGAAACCTTGTGTTGGCTCGTGGCAAAAAGAGGGGTTCGCTGTATATGGTCGAGATACCACCGGAAGGAGTGAATCCGGTTCCGATGAAAGACAAAGTTCGGTTCACAGAATATCGTGGGCATAAGAGGGTCTGCTTTGCAAGTGAGAAACCCATAGCCAAAGTGAAGATTCAGGATTAGGGATGGAAATGGGTTGGGTTCGGGTCGGGTATCGGTAATCCTAAACCCATACCCGGTTGTAAAATTATGTCCCATACCCGGCCCATTATCGGGTATCAGGCATACCCGCGGGTATCTGGTATACCCGTTAGTATCGGGTATACTCGCAAGTGTCGGCCAATACCCGTCGGGTATGTGTTGTGTAATTTTCTATGACTTTTTTTTATATTTTTAATAACATATTAAACATGAATAAATTACATACATTAATATCATCAAATACACATTTTAAAAGAATTTTTTTTTTCACATAATGAACCTACTAAGCATTAATAAGCACAAGTTAAGGGAAAATAACAATAAAATTCAAAATTTTCGGGTATATGGTTCGAGTAAACGGGTATGTGGTTTCGGGTAATCGGGTCGGGTATCACCTAATCTCATACCCGTCTCATACCCGCGAAAATTTTAAAAACTAATCCCATACCCGTCGGGTTTCGGGTAAACCCTTCCCAGATGTTTCGGGTTTTGGGTATACCCGTCGGGCTCGGGTTATTTTGCCATCTGATGTGTGATGTTTGATATAGTAAATATTATCTATACTACTTAATAAACAAGTAAACTAGAAGTACACTTGTCACATTTTTAGACATCCTCATTCTCATTTTCCCGCCTCTCTCTCCTATTAATAATCAACTCCACTATTTTAGTTAACTAAATTAATTATTTGTTTCAATTTTTATCTACATATTTTTGAATTTAAAATTGTGTTTATCATCAATTAATTTGTTCAATCATATTTTTATAAATTCTATAAACTGAAAACAATTTTATAGTCAGCTAAGATTCAAATAAAAAACTTTTAATCATATATTTACATATTCACATTGTTCCATTTTGACGAGTATATGTGTTAATAGATTACATTATATTTTATTCAACCCGTGTATTACACGGGTTTTAAAAACATAAACTTTTTATTAGTAAGTATATAACATTACATTTATTCAACCCGTGCAATACACGAGATTCTAACCTATTATAATAATATTTAGAGATTTTGGTTTCACGAGATCAGGTTTTAGTTTAATAAAATAAAATGATAGTTACTTTAAACTTAAAACAAACAATAGGCAAGTGTACCTATCGCAGCGTAATATAGTTTAGGTAAGAACCAATTATCGAACCAATGGACACGGTCGAGTTCCAATACTCAACTTTTGTTATCGTTTAGCCGGTTTAATTAGTGAGTGAGTTTTGTATGCCCGTGCAATGGACACGGCCGTGAGGAGCAAGAGAGGGCAATGCATGCTCATGCATCCCCCCCCCCCCCCCCGGCTGCCCACTTTTGTCTTTTAGCTACTGGTTGACTCTTGTTGACCTATTTTGACTTCTTGGGGGTCAAAGCTCGGGAATGATCCTTCTATAAGCTTGGTTCCTTGGTTTTTTTTATAGATTTCATCTTGATTTATATTTAGAACACCGAATAACCTGCAATTACAAAATATAAACGTTTTAAGTATCAATTGTAAGGTTATTATTTAATTAGTACCATAATATGAGAATTATTATGAATTGAAAAACATGTATAAATGAAGGCACATCACCATACTATTCAGGATGAACGAGCTCGGAAGGTTAAACTAGTCAGAAGATATGGTGACATTGGGAGCACAGGTCGTGCTTTAGTTACAGCTCCGGTTCAAAAGTGGGTTAAGAAAACCATATTCCGACTGGAAAAGTCTCTAAAATGGATTACTTGCTTATGATGGAGAGTGGTTGTTCTCAGGATATCTCAGAGTCCGACAGTGCGACAGTTTCGTTATAGTGGGAGATGGCAGAGACAGAGTATGAGTCAGGGGCAAATATAGCCGTGACTAATGTGTTGGAGATCGGGGGAGCTTCAACGGGCACTAAGGTTAACCGATGAGAAGGCAGCTACAACTAGTGAAGATAGAGATTACATATGTACGAGGTGGACTCCAAGTGGGAGATTGCGAATGAATGGTCGAACTTTTGGAAGTCTGAAACGTCACTTTCGATGCTTTGTATTCCAATGAGTTAACTTACTCATTAGTTCAATTTATTCAAAGTCCTAACAAATGAAAAAAAAAAAGATAAAAAGGGTCATCTTTTTAAATGACCATTTAGTTTAATATCGTATGTTATAAGTTCTAAAGTAAGGATGATAAGCATAAAAGAAATACCGGGGATAAAAAAAATAAAATTTCATGTACATTGGACGATTTATATAGCTTATAAACTTAAAATGATTTGACGGATGAATGGATGATGTTGTGTTTAGGGGTGATTATCGAGTCAAGCCCGGACTGAACCGGACCGAGACCGATAATGAAATGGAATAGGGGCTGAGGACCAGACCATTTCTTGATGGGTCGGTCCGGGCTTTATCGGGCCTTCACAGCTCGGTCTTCGGGCTTTGACAGGCAGGCCCGAATAAACAAAAATGCTATGATTCCAATTATTTACTACCTAGGGTGAGGCATAGAGGGGCACAAATTGGGTATTCTCAAGAAACGGTTCCGGAAAACCGGGTATTCTCGAGAACCGATTCCAGGTCCGGTTCTTGGTTGAAAAACCGGAACCTATGTACCCGGTTCCGATTCTTACCGTTTTCGGTAATTCAAGGTGGGTATTTCCAGAACTTATTTCCGGGTATTCGAAAAACCGAGTTAAACATATAAATACATTAATTAAACATATAAATAACTAACTTAAAAAGTCTAATAACATTAAAAACTTAAAATGTTACAAAATAGATAAATGTTTAAAACATAAACTCATAAAACATAGATAAATTATATAAAAAAACTAGATTGTCTTTATTTTTCTATTCGTGACTTCATTTTATGATACTAAGTTAGAGCCATTAAAAGGTCAAAAACATGCCTAAAAGAGACTCTAACGGCTATATTACCGTTATAAAACGGTCAAAAAAGTTGCCAGCACGTTAGAAGAACTGGTTTTAGGAAGAAACAGTTTTAGGAGAACCGGTTTTGTAGGAGAACCGGTTTTAGGAAGAACCGGTTTCGGGTATTTTTAGAACCGTTTTTTACTAGAAATATTAGAACTTATCCAGACCCTACGGGTAGGGTTGGATCCGGTTCGGTTCCGAAAGAACCGATTTTTTGAAAGAACCGGTTCCGGTTCCTTGGGCGGTTCTGGTTTTTTTTGTTCACCTCTAGTGAGGCATGATGAAACTGGTTGAGTGGTTGTTGTTATAGTTTTATAAAATAGTGTATAACTTGCTACTCTATTGTAGCACTATGTTCATGTTAAGTTGATATTATTATTATTATTAGGGTATTGAGTTTCATACACCTTTTAAATCTCATACACTATTATAATAAAAAGTATGCATAAAATGTCGTGCATATTATACCAATTTTAAATTTTTATTTGTTTGACCGATTTGACAATTTATCTATCATTCTTATTAATTTATATTTATAAAAATTAGCATTTTAGTTTATAGATCTTATTGATATTGATCGGTTAGAACTTGTTCGATTTGTGTTCTTATATCTTATGAACAAAAAAAATTATTTTGAATACAAATTTATACTGCAATGTCGAGGAAAAAATCAAACTTAACTTTGCAATCGACTTAAAAAAACGAACTCAAATTATGAGTCCCTGGCCAGTTCATAGATTAAAAGATAATCACAATTGCACTAATGAATAGAAATCATTATTTATATTACTTTGCTGATTTTATAGTAGCATAGACACGATACGAAGTTAAACATGTTTGGTTTGAGCCAAGAGGTTTCGTGTCAATAACAAGTCGAAATGGTTTGAGCCAAACGATCGATACAAACCAAATCGAGCCGATAGGCTCGTTTTCAAACTTTTTTTCTTTTTTTTATTTTTGGTTTTTTTTCCTTGCTCGCCCTCCTCCGCAAAGTGGTTGTGTGAGCTGGATTTTTTTATTTACTAACATTATTTTTTCTATTACGTTTGCGTCTTCGTTTAGGTTTTTTTTTTAAGAGTGTGAATGATGGTGTGACCTGGATTTTTCCCCTTTTTAAATATTTTATTTCTAGGTTTGTTTTTGGATTAAATTACACGGAAAATCCCTGTGGTATGTTAATATTTTGGATTGGCCCCCCAAGTATTAGAAACTACATTTTTGTTTACCATGGTATGACAACATGTAACATAATAGGTCCCTGTAATGAATGTCTGTTAATATTTGTGTCAAATTTTTATACAATGACCAAAATACCCTCACAATTAAAAAAGAATAAATTATAAAACAATTTTTTAAATGGACCCAGCACTTAAACAACAAACAATTACCCAACCCTAACCCCCCACCTCACCTCTTCATCTCTGTCTTCTTAATTGATGAAGGCTTCATCCGATCCACCGCCGCACACCCATCTTGTCCGGCAACCTCATCATCACCGGCCACCCCTACAAGTACCATATTCTATCAACCACCGACGTCAATAAAATCCAAGGCTCTACCGATAAAATCCTAGTTCCATAATGCGATTGAGTTTTGTGGTGCGAGTGTTACCAATCGAATCGATGGTGGCTGGTCAGGCTTCTAAGGTTCGGGGTATTTCGATATTGCCGGGCGTACCTCTGTTTCTAGTTTTGATTTCTTGTTTGAGCATTAATTTATAGAATAGAAAATTAATGGAATTTAATCCAAACATTCTGAATTCATTCTTAAATAGCAAATTAATGGAATCAAACTGGCGTGAGGAATGATACCTTGTGGCAAAACTGATCGTATGACCAACTTGATTTGAACTTTGAAGCAACAACTTTTGTGTTTTCTCACCTCACTTTGCTCTTTTTTTACAGGTTTTTGTCTTTGGTTTGAACTCATTGATTACATACTCATTCATATTAAAGTCAATATGATCACCTGTGTGTGGATTTTGATAGAGAGATAGATGTTGTGTGATGAGACGAGGGAAACAGAGAAGTTGAAGTTGGAGATTTGAGACCGGAGTTGCAAATCGGAAAACACCGTAATTGTGAGAGTTGGTCGGGAAGACAAAGTCGCCCAGTGGCGGATCTAGAAATAAAATTCAGGGGTATCTGTCCAAATTTTTTTTTTTCGTACATTCAAGTAAATGAAACAAAAAAAACATGATATTACAAAATGATAAAGAAATACCTAATAGATGATCTCATATATGTCCTCTTCGACATTTGATAAGTTGAAATCTAGCCATTACATCGTCATCCGTCACTTTATCAAATATTTCTCTTTCGATCGAGCAAACTAGAGCATTATTCAAAAATTCATCACTCATTCGATTGCGTAAATTCGTCTTGATAAGCTTCATTTTAGAAAACATCTTTCAACGGTTGCGGTTGCAACCGGTAAAACCAAAGCTAGCTTCAATATCCGATAAACCAAAGGATAAGATTTATTTTTTCCGGTTTCCACCATTAGACGAGCAAGGTCACATATTCCATCCAAATTTTCAAATCTATCATCTTTCTTTACACTATGATGTAAGACCTTAAGCTCACCCAAAAGACAAACTCTTTCATTCGTGGTAAAATCATTCGGATACATCTCAGAAAATGTCACTATCTTTGATGTGTCAAACTTAGAACACCAATCACAAGGATTTAAACCCGACATATTTTCTATCAAAGTAGTTGTTACCTCATTGAATCGATTTCCCATTTCTTGAATTTGCATATTCAAATATTTCTTTTTCTACTCTCTCTTTTCTGGCCTCCCGTAACATATCTTTGCGTTTGCAAGAAGCAGAAACCGTATTAACAACCATGGAAAGGTATTCATAAAAACCTTGAACACCGGGATGTTTCTTTGCAACAGCCACAATCACTAACTGAAGTTGATGAGCAAACAATGTATGTAATGTGCTGATGGATTATCTCTCAAAATCAAAGCTTTTAAGCCATTAAACTCTCCTCGCATGTTGCTTGCACCGTCATAACCTTGACCCCTGACCTGTTTTAACAAAAACAAACTATTAATGTTTATGTAATGAAATATTAATGTTTATGTAATGAAATATTATACTTACTTGATCTATGCTCAACTGATTATCTGCTAATAAAGAAACAACGGCTTGTTTAAGAGTTGTAGAAGATGTATCTTTAACATGAGCAATTCCAATAAAACTCTCTTTAACAACTCCGAGTTTATCAACATGTCTCACAACTACAGCCATTTGTTCCTTCAAAGATACGTCACTAGACTCGTCTATTAACAACCCAAACACATCATCTTTTATTTCTTTGCAAATCATTTTGGTTACTTCTTTCGCAAAGCAATCGATAATCTCTTTTTGTATTGATGGAGCTGTCAATTTATTATTCTTTTTTGCTTTCCCTAATGTATGCTTACCAATCTCCGGGTTATTATCACTAAGGAACTTCAAAGTTGATAGGAAAAGCCCTTTAGAAATAGATGTTTTCGATTCATCATGACCACGAAATGGCAGACTATTTTCTAACAAATATCTAGCACTACGAACAGAACCCATCAATCTTAACCTATTTGCAAGCTTTTCTTCTTCAGTTTGGGCATTTAATTTCACATGAATGGATCGCTCTTGTTTCAAAAGATTTTCACATTTTTGCATAGCCTTATTATGAGAATTGTTAATTGATCCAACATGATCTCTTAAGGCAACCCCTTTACTCCAGTTACAAAATCCTTCACATGAAAAGGTGTCTCTCCCACCTTGATTACCAACTGTTTCTTTAAACAAGTAGCAATATAAACAGTATGCTTTGTCTGCTTTAATACTATACTCTAACCACGGATATGTATCAAACCATCCTACAACAAAACGTCTAGCCTGACCGGAAAACATTTTGCTTGGAAATTTATGTTTTCATGGTTGAAAAGTCTTTTTAACAAGATAATGTCTTCTTATTTCATCTATTTGATTGGGATGATAGCTAGCAATAGGTGGTCTATCAAAGGGATCCGAAGGAAGATTCAAATCATCAATTATATTTGGTATTGAAGGATTTGAAGGAATATTTGGACTTCCATCAATATCAACATTATCTGGACTTCCATCAATATCAACATTAGGAATATTTGGACTTCCATCAATATCAACATCATCATTGAATTTTCTTTTAAAAAAATTACCAATTCGAGCTTGTTTAGTTTGTGGTTTCATCTTTCCTATAATCAAAATATCAAATACAAAATAAAAACTTGTTATACAACTAAAAAAAGCAAATAAAACTCTAACCTAAATTTCAATTTCACCCAATTGAACATATACACATAAACCCTAAATTTCAATTTCATCTAATTAAACATATACACACAAACTCTAACTTTCAATTTCACCCAATTGAACATATAAACACAAACCCTAAATTTCAATTTCACCAAATTAAACATATAAACACAAACTCTAACTAACCTTGTGGTCGTGGATGGTGGTGGTTGTGGCTGCGGCAGGGGTAGGGACGGCTGCGGCGGCGGCAGCAGGGGCAGGGACGGACGGGACGCGGCGGCGGCAGGGGCGGTCGATCGGTGGCAGCAGGGAGGGGCAGGTTTTTCTTCCGGTATTTTGGTCGCTCGCTCAAGCAGCGGTCTTTTAGGCCCGATGGCAGCAGGGAGGGGCAGGTTGTATTGGGTTTAGTGGATGGGCCGATGGCAAGCCCAAATCAAATGGTTTGTATTGGGTTTAGTTTTTTTAATGTATGAGATTTGGACTTTTTAATTAAAATGAGTATTGGGTTGAGTTTTTTTAAAAAGTTTGGGCTTTTATAAAGTTTATGATTTTATAAATTTTAGGGGTATCTGAATACATAAAACGAAAAAAAAAACAAAAAATTCTCATTACGCGTCAAAAGTTGAGGTACCCCTCGGCTTATGGTATATCCGCCCCTGAAGTCGCCTAAGGTGTGGGTTGTACTTGTCTAGGCGGTGGAGGGGGATTAAATGTTATTTATTTAATGGGTCCTATTAGATAATATAATATATTGTTTTTTAGTTTTAAGTTTTTTATATTAAGGAGCATTTTAGTCTTTTCATACACGTTTAATAGTAAAACTTAACAGACATCCACATTAGGGACCGTCCATGTTAGCTTTTGTCATACCATGGAGAGTAAAGATATAGTTTCTCATACTTGGGAAGTCAATCCAAAATATTAACATACCACAGGAACCTTCCGTGTAATTTACTCTTTTTTTTAAGGTTGCGTTTATGCTTACATCTCCGGTCTCCCTTTAACTTTTTGTAAAACCGGGCCATTCCATCGCGGAGCGAAGGGCCAGGGGGTATGACTAGTTATCCATTATAAAACAAAATTAAATATACTATCCAATATCTAGTGATGTGTATTTTAAAGAAATAAATCCGAATTACAATACTTCTTTAACTCTACCAATACAAATGATGACAAACATCCACCACCTTTTGTAGTTTTGTTTGTGGTTGTTCATATAAAAATAATTATGATTTAAAATACAGTATTTTAGATATAAATACAATTATTAAATAAAAATAGTGAATTGATACAAGAAAAACATAAAATAAAAGCTGAAAATCTTTAAAATAAAATAAAAACTCTTTTTTTAAATAGTTTTTAAAAAATAAACTTTGTTCCTAAAGAATGAAACAATCAAAATAGTTAGAAACTAAACTAAAAAGGTTAAAAAGAAAAAACAAAATAAAATAATATTTTAATTGTTTAATGATATATGATCCTCATTGGTAAAAATAAAGATGTCATCTCAAATGATGTAAAATGCTTAATTCATGGGTGTATGAATCATGGTTCACTTATTATGATTATTATTATTATTATCATTATGATTATGATTATGATAATTATGATGATGATCATGATCATGATGCTACAGAGCTGCTTTATTATAACCTCTGTAAAATATGATACAGAACACCTTACAGCTTTATTATAACCTCTATAAAATATGATACAGAACACCTTGCATCACCGTACCAAATTAACCTCTATTTTCCCGAAATATATGAACACATCCCACCAACTTATGTCACCTGCTAAATGGAAGTGATTAGAAACAAATATGGGGTAAGAACTTTAACCCATGAAAACAAAATTTGCATCAGTATAGATTTTGAATGGTGAACATGGTACCAGCAACAAAGAAAACCAGAGAGATAGTAATAAAAAAATGCTGAAAATATAGAACAATCATTTAGCAGTAGTAAGAAAAATCATTTAGCCTTTTTTTATTACCATCTCCAAATAAAAAGTTGCAATAAATTTTAGGTTTTTTTTTAACTTTCGCTGGCTTGGACCGAGACCATCAGGTTTAGACCGACCCGGGACCGAAACTGATTATGGGCTCATTTAAGGGACCGAGGACCGGACCTAGTATATGTATCACGGTTTGGGCCCAGTAAAATGGTTCGAGCCTTCGGGCCGGGCCGGGCCGGGCTTGGACCGACGCTAGTTTTGCTAGTGAAGAATAAGAAATATAAGGGGCGGTTGTGTGAATACGCAGTTTTATGGTCCAATAAGGATAGTTTTAAAAGTACAAGGGGTCAAGCGAGCTTTACGCTTATTATTACAGGTATCCCCCTCTACCGGTGGCGGTCACCATCTACCACCACACACGGCGGTGCTGAGCTACTTTTAACCTTCTTCAGAAATCCGGCGGCGTCAATTTTTGAGAGATTCTGTATTGAACCTGTATCTTCTCTTCCGAGAGGCGTGAAGAGTAGCAATAAGCGATGCTAGGGCTTTCGTACGGAGAACTTTTCCTTCTCCTCGGAGCCACGGCGGCTCTCATAGGTACACCGCACTGGATACCTTTCCATCTTCGATTCCATTGATGCTATGATAAGTTACATTTCGAACGAATTGTATTTTGATTTTAACCTTTTATCTACTATATATCGCCCTAGGGTTCCATACGTGTCCAATTTTCATATTAGCATGATGAGTTATTTGTTGATATTCATTTGTGCTAGTTTGATTTTTGTTTCTTGTTTTGTTGTTTCAAATCGTTGATTGTGATTAGGTCCCAAAGATCTCCCACGCATAGCACGAGTCGCCGGGAGGTTAGCTGGTCGGTCCATTGGATACGTTCAGATGGCGCGCGGTCAGTTCGATAATGTGATGCAGCAGTCTCAGGCTAAACAGGTATCTCTACAACTGTGAACTGCCTCATTCCTAGAAGGAATTAATGGAACAACTAGCAAAGTATACAGTTGTCATGGGTTTTTTGACATTTCTAATTGCAAATTGAAAACCGAAAATATTCAGTTAGATTAGTTAAAAATTCACATCAGTGTGTCTATTTGCAAAGTGCTAATTTCATCACAAAATTCTAGTACATATTATGATTGTAAATATAGCCTGAAGAGAATGGTAATTAGCAATTCAACCTAGAAACATGTTGTGTGATATTGTTCTTCATCATTTCTTCACTGAATAGTGTTGAACCCTCGCACCCATCTGTCGGTAAAGATCGACTATAGTTTGTTTGTAATAGTTTTTTTATCTTCCTAATTCAGGTGCACAAGGAACTTCAAGATACTATTGCTCAACTTGAAGCTATACGCCATGAAATCCGAACAATTTCCTTTGTGAATCCTGGTCCATTAACAAGAAGGCTAGTGGAAAATGGTGGCCAGATTCCAGAAACAAATGGTTTGACCAGCTAAAACATTTTTAGAACTCATGGATATCAATCTTTTCCGTGATCTCTGATATGATAAGCTATCTTTTAATATTTAGGGAATACTGATCTTGAAAATACTAGTGATGGTGCACTTCCAAGGCCAACCCCATCACTGCCAACTTCTGCCTCTAAGGTTTAAAGCCTAAAACTCAAATTCCATGTGCAAAATCTGTAATGAAAGTTGTTGATGGATTTGGTAATTTGCACTTTAGGTTTATAATTCAACCGCCTCACCCTCATCTGATATGCACAGCCAAGCTACAGCTTATGCAAAGTTGGCTGAGTCAGCAGCTTTATGTTCTGAACCTACAAGTAATGAAGTTATCAGTGAGCTTACTGATGAATCTGGTATCACTGTTCTTCCTGTGTCAGCCCAAGAAACAGGATTATTGCCTAATCGCAAGGGTGATTACCATTCTATTTCTTTCATATATTACTTCTTTCTGCAGACAACAAAGTATTTTATCGATGTGCATGGAATAATAACTCTTGTTAAATTGTCAATTGCAGTTGATGCGAAGGGGTCTGACATCATGCTAGAGTCGATTCTGGAGGCAGAGGTAGCAAGAAATGCAAAAGATTTCTTTGCTCAGCCCCAAAACGTAATCAAAAGTGAATAGAGAGATGGTGAGTTCTCAATTCCCACCATTATATTATTTGTTTTCTTCTCTCTTTTTTTGGTATTGTAAATTCTTCTTTTAGACTTTGGCATATTATCATCAACCTGAGAACGGGAATGGGGCTCATGTGCCCTGATCATAAATAGATTCCCTCATTGGAGGTTCTCTTTTTCGTGTTATAGATCAGTAAACCACTTGGATTTATCTTCTGGTACTGCTCTAACATCTGCTATTTTGAGTTAATCAACTACCATTTGATCACCAGCTTGCGTTATAGGATCTGTGTTTTAAATTTGATCTGAGAACTGAAAGATAGACTTGAATACTTGATAACTTCCCTCTTTTTCACTCGTCATAGCCCATAGGTGGTGGTATTGATACATGTTACTTGTTTTGTCCATAAATAACTGCAACATACCTATTTTTTTAAGTATCAAGCCAAATTTACCTTTCGTCCTATTAGTAATTAATATTATAATAGGATATTACAGATATTTTGTGAAGAGTTAACACTTCTATCATCTGGAGATCAAACTATTAAGGAAACTTTACTCTTATCCATTTTCAATATAATATTTTTGAAGTGTAGTCTTCTATTCCTTGTTCTATATATAACATGGAAAGTAGAGGTAGGAAAATGGGTGGGTCGTGAATGGTTGGGTTGGGATGTGGTGCCATCCTTTTTTGAACTTTATAAATTATAAATGTCTTAATATGATTACAAAATCTATATGAATCCAGGAACTAACTTTACAATCATTCTGTTCATGAATAATGACAGGTGAGACATCATCATCATGTTTTAATAACCCCTTTGAAACCATATGATGCTGCATAATTTTTTAAATGCACCCATGCTTGATAGTGTTCCAATACTCTTAGTTAAGATAATATATATAAATCTTATGGATTGAAATCGGTCCCATTAGATATCATTTATACATATCTGTAACGTGTGGATGTCCTTTTATGCTTCACCTAATTGCTGGCAGCTGGCTGTTCAGGAACTGAATTTCTTGAGCACTTGACGCAATTACTTCCCCCTCTTTATTGCTTACCTTTCTTTAGTAGTATATCAACATCGAAAGGACCACCTCAGTAACAAAGTTCCTGAGCCAATGTGGGACTAGCCCACTGGTAGAGGTTCTTGCCTCTTAGATGGGAGGTCCTGGGCTCAAACCCGGGCATGGAGTGAATTATTTGGTGTAATTTAGGAGTAGAAGTAGGGTAGATTTGCCGTTAAAAAAAAGTAACAAAGTTCCTGTTATAACCATGTTGGTATTAATGTAGTTATGTATTGTTAAAATGTTTTTACTGAGGAAAATAATGTTTTGGGCAAGCTTTTTATAAGATGGAATATCAAAATTATCAACTTTATTGTAAAATACCATCATTGATGCTTAAAGCACTAGTCTTATCATGGTCTTGGTTTGGAAGTGAAGCTTCCTGGATCTGAGAATAAATGGAAGGAGTCATGTCTATTGTGAACACTTACAGAAAACAGGCCCGATTTGGGACCCGTTTTGGTGAAGTTTGGGACCGCTTATTATAACTGTTTATTCGCTTATTGCGTTTTGATACAACAAATAAGCAGTATCGAGGGCGTTTGTGTAACGGAAGAAACTGTAAAAGAATTAATTGGGAGTGTCTTATTGTAAACCTGTCTGATCATTTCAAAATCCATAAACGATTTCAATAAATAATCCCTAACACCCCCTTCTAACCCGACTTTAGGTTGCTTTGGTTTTAAATAAGGGTGTAAATTATGAGTTGAGCCTCGCTCGTTTAATTCAAGAGATTATGAGTTTTATGACAGGTGTGTCTAAAGCTTTAGCTCGGCTTGCTGTTAAATTTTAGGCTCTAGCTCGACTTATTTATTATTTAGTAAAATATTTATCTATATACATATAATATATATAGAGTAATTTTTATTATAATACGTTCGTTTAAGCTCATAAGCCTAGGCAAGCTTAGTATGTGAAGCCTGAACTCGTTCATTAAATGAGCTTCAGTTTAGAAACAAACTCGTTTTAGCTTGTCCGCTTTAAGCTTTTATGTCTCTTGAGTTTTAAATTGCTTCTCTAATTATTTCCAAACCATAAGCATCTCTAACAACTGTGTATCAAGACTTTTCCTTAACAACCAAGATGCTGCATTAGATTCTACCATCTACGTTTCACATGTTCACCGGCGGAACCACCATAAACTACTTGTTATTAAATATTCTATTAATGCAAATGAGGCCTAGTTCTTAGGCTGATGCACCAGGGTTTTACCCACGTCGATCCAGGGTTCGAGCCTCGGCTCTCCCTCAAGCCCGGAAGGGGCCGTATTAGGTGGGATTTTTCCTTGGATGCTCTCCAACTCTGACGCCAAGTGGGCCCGGTTAAGACAACATATTGGCCGGAGTTGGACGAGGCTCTCCTATGTGACGGCCGTTAAAAAAAAATTAAATATTCTATTAAATTAATGATATAAATTCCAATATTTTTTTATTAGTTTTTAGTCTTTTTTATTTTTAATGCAACCAAATCATTCTTTTGGATCTGGGTCAAATTTGGTTCCTAAAAGAAGTCTACTAGACAATCATTAATCATTCCGTTCATGTCTTCGTCTCTTTTCATATTTTCTTTATTTTTTTAATAAACCCAAGTGGGATTATATATAATCGCCAATGATGGCTCTCTAGCTTTCAATATTAAAAAGCAATGTCTTTTTATATGATTTAAAAGCTAAAGAAATATTTGTTTTCGTATTTGAAAAGATAACTTGGTAGAATGTTGTAACTTTTAGCGACAGAAACAAATAAATTGAACACGTTATCTTTTTAAATTATTTAATTTAGTTATGATAAAAGATGGTGTTAAATGGGTCGATCCAATATGATCCTAGAAATTTGATATGAACATGAAATTCATGTCAAATACATGAACCAGAGCACCACTCGTATGGTTGTTTTTGTGTTTAAAGTCGAAATATAAAATCTTACATGTGGTTCCCTTTTTAATTATTAAGTTTTTACTTAAAATATCTCGCCAGTTTAAATTTGAATAAAAACTTATAAAAACAAACATGAAGAACCATCGAACCTGTTAGATTGATTTGAGATCCACCTTTTTAGCTAGATGTGTTTATGTGTTTGATCTGAAACTGATTCTTGTCGGTTTAAATTTGAACAAAAACTTATAAAAACAAACATGAAGAACCATCGAACCCGTTAGATTTACTTGAGATCCACCTTTTTAGCTAGATGTGTTTATGTGTTTGATCTGAAACTGATTCTTGTCAGTTTAAATTTGAAAAAAACTTATAAAAACAAACATGAAAAACCATCGAACCTGTTAGGTTGACCTGAGATCCACCTGTTTAAATGTGTTTATGTGTTTGATCTGAAACTGATTAAAACTCGTTTAAACTAAACTTAAATATATGAATTTTATGTTCCTGTTGATTATTCACACCCTAATCAAAATCATTAATTTAACATGCATTCACTTTCATATTAAAACAAACCAAAAAGTAAACTTGAGGAAAGCACAGATTACATGAACATATCTATACATATTTGTATATTATCCTTCAAAAATCAGATCCTTCTCTCTACACTTGACATACAAGTATGAAATTCGATACAAACTTCATATAATTAATTAACCATTTTTTCACATTAAATGAAAATTTGGTTTATTTAATTTATAAATAACTATAAATCCAACCCTCTAGCTTCACACCCTTTCATGATTCTAAGTCTTTTGCAAGAAGTAACAAACATTTCCCATGGTACATCTCCAACAAGCATCCAATCTCCATCTTTATCTTCATAAGTTGCTGCATGCTTTGATCCCTTGTACCCTTCGTTCTCATTGTACAACCCTATAATGCACGAAAACATCTCTTCCAAACTCTTCATCAACTCCACATAGCTTTTGTACACTTTCAAGTCAATCTTTCTTAGGTATGGAGCTCCATCCATGCTCACTTTCACAAACATCCCGGAACCCATCTCCGGTTCCACTTTCTTTCCTTGTAATGCATTTTTCCGGTAAGATCTCACCGGCGGCCACCCCACAACTTGTGCCCTGAAATTTATTTAACAAGTATACATGAGTTCATGCATGTGGGTATGTAAAAAATATAATTTTGCATGATTTTATGTGACTTACTTCGCCTGAGGGGTGGATCTTGATTGGTCGGTTTCACTTGGACCCATCTCCGGCGAACCTCTTTTGTTAGTTTTGATGGGGGTAGATGTTGTCGTTGTGTTCATCTCCGGCAAGTCGTCGGTTCCCGGCAAAGCTAAACTTAGTTCGGTTGCTTTGTAATTAAGATCCATGATGAATGCTAGACTGTTGCTTTTTGAAATAGACCAGTCTGATGATCTCCGGCTGCTTTCTTGATTTTCCGGCGGGTGAATGTTTAGAGGAAACTTGTTTGTGGGTGGTTTTATGGTTGAAGAGGTGGTGTTATATATAAGATTGTGGTTGCGAGATTAGGTTCCTTCCTATCTTGGTGCATGAACTTATCACCAACCTATCTCACGCCCACTCGCACATTCATAACACGCGCTCCTTTTATTAACTATTTCTTCTAAAATTTGTTTGTTTTCTTTTATAAAAACATACATATCCGATCCGACCCAACGGTTGATTCAAAATTAGTTATAAATTCAATTCTAACCAATCATATAATAATAATAATATTATTTTATTTATAAGAGTAAAACTATAATATTATATATTTTTACCAAAAACTCATTTTAAATATTTAGTTACGTATATGTAATACGTAAACGGAATTTTTTTTTGCAGTTACGTATACGTAAAACACAATACTTAAAATGATTTTTTGGTAAAATGTATAATATTAATTAATACCCTTATACATAAATTATAAAAATAAAAAAATCTATAAATTATTTGATTGGATCTTGATGATTTTCGTATAATATGTGGTTTTCTCATGATCCATTCCCTACACACATACAGGGGGGAGAGTTATCTTGAAAAGCGTAAGAAACTATCAAGATGTGTCACGTACTCACGTTCCTAGGGGTTAAGGAGTAGATGCGTCTAATTTTTTTTTAAAGGATAAACGTTCTAGGCAAAAAAAATCATAAAAACATAACCCGCTATTGGATAAACGCAATGCATTCTTCGTCGTCATAAAGTCCTCATGCACCGTTATACGTACAAAGTGTAACATGCTTTATAATTTTAAAAGTAAATTATAGAGATTGTCCTTTAGTTATATATCAAATTGCACTCTACGTCCTTTGTCTTCAATAATTACATAGATTGTTATTTTTTTGGAAATTTTGCACACATTTCGTTCTTTTCACCAAGTGGTGTTAACTTTTTTTGTTAAATATAGACATGTGACGAAACGCCCCAAACCTGGGTAAATCTCATAGTTGACACAAAACATCATTTATAGTTCTTAAACTTAAAGTCATTCAGAAACATTACACCTGAAGTCTTAATATTTAATATCCATAAAGAATTAAAACATTTCAAAAGATCGGCGTGGTTGTCACCTGAAGTCATAAAGAATTAAACTCAAAGTCATTCACAAACATTACACCTGAAGTCATTCCCGCTTCTTTGGAGAACTTGGATAAAAGGGATTTTGGCCTCTTCCCGAGCATCAGTGGTTGTCACCACTGAATTCCAATGCAACCGTGGAGTCCGCCAAAGTGACTCTCTCTCCCTTTATCTTTATTATCGCAATGGAAGCACTTTCTAGTTTTATCAATAGTGCTTGCTCCTTGGGAATATTAAATGGTATTATTACTCCAAATAATGGGCCGAGAATTTCTCATCTCATGTATGCTGATGATGTGATTATGGTGGGTGATTGTCGACCACCAACATTAAAAATATTGCTAGACTAATGAGGTGCTTCTACTTGGTGTTCAGGCTCAAGGTTAATTTTAATAAGTCTTGTTTATGTGGGACCGGTGTGGTCTCGGTCGAGATGGATAATATGGCTGCCTTATTACATTGCAAGGCTGGAACATTACTCTTCATCTATTTAGGCTTGGGGGCCCTTGATAGATATCTTTGAGGCCCGTTTATCCCTTTGGAAAGCTTTAACTTTTTCTATTGCGGGTAGAGTCATTCTTCTAAAGTTAGTTCTCGATAGCCTCCCGCTCTATTAATTTTCATTGTACAAATCCCCACTAAAGGTTATTGATCGGGTGGATAGGTTGAAGAAAAAAAAATTGGAGGGGGGGGGTGCGGATGACAATAAAAAAGATAAGGTGATTGCTAAAAAAACGGGTGAGCTAGGTGTTGGATCTCTAACAGATATGAACATAAGTCTCCTTGCAAAGTGGTGGTGGCGGTTCAAAACTGAAACAGGAAGTCTGTGGCACAAGGTTATTTCAGCCTTACATCACAGTCCAAGCAATTACACAATATTTTCAGTTAATCCGAAAACTACAGGAGTCTGGAATAATATTTTCAAGGTTGGACAGATTCTCAATCTCGAAAACATTCCACTAGACTGATTGATAAAGGCGGTAATTGTGGATGGGCTAGGTACTAAATTATGGGTTGATTTTTGGGTGGGAACCGAGCCTCTAATGTCAAAGGTTCCCAATTTATTTAATTTGGAAACTTCGAAAGGTTGCTTTGCTCTGTTAGAGAAAGAATCAAGATGCAGGGAACAACCGCTCTTTGGGTATGGAACTGGCGTAGGGACCCTTCCTCCAATGAAGAAATCCGAGAGTTAAGCATTTGTCTTAATTTGCTTCATGAGGTAAAGTTCTAAGGACACTTGGGTTTAGCTTGGATTCACCACCAAATCGGTAAAATATGGTTTATCTAAGTTACTTATTCCTACCGATTCTCATGTCTTTGAATGGAATAAGTGGCTCCTCACGAAAGTAAATATTTTTGGGTGGAGGACGGGCCTTGATCGGCTTCCAAAGCTAGTAGCTCTTCAAAAAAGAAATATCAACATTTCCTCTCCGTTGTGCCCATTGTATGGTGAGATCTCGGAGTCAACAGAGCATATTTTTACTTCCTGTTACGTTGCTACTATACTTTGGCAATGGGTGTGCTACTGGTGTAAAATGCAACCCATTTTCGCCTTTTCAGTAAACGACATCCTCACTTTCTATTCAATTATTAAAGCCCTCGAGTAGTGGTGCACAAATAGGTTTTTTAACCCAAACCGGTTCAACCCGACCCGAACCGGTTTGGGCCCAAACCGGTTCGGGTTAAACCGGTTCGAGTAATGGAAATATGTAAACCGGTCAAACCGGTTCGGGTAGGTTTTAAACCGGTTTGTCCTTTAAACCGGTTTTTATAAAAAAAAAAAAATCTAAATAAATTTTATATTTTTAATATAAAATCCATAATAAAATATAACAAAATTAAAACATAAAGTTCAACGTTTATTAATATTTGGAAAGTTTGGAAATTAAAAAACATGACAAGATAAAATTGTAAAAAATTACAAAAAATATAACAAATATAAAACATTAAGTTCAACGTTTTATTTTTTGGAATATTGATTGATTATTCTTGTGCGTTGTCTTCGGAACTAGAGCTTCGTAGCCTTGCATCTTCGGCTAGTTCTTCATCCGTGACGGGTTCGGATATTCCAAGATCAACCTCGTTGTTGTGTATGACTTCTTCGGCTTGAATTTCATCTTCGAGAGAAGTTTGGTCTTGTATCCTATCCATCGCATCCAAATGGTCCTTCAAGCAAATGCACATTTCCATCGCTAGGGGTGTGAGTCTAGTCCTTCGTATCGATAATACCCTGCCACTAAAAGAAAACGCAGATTCCGAAGCTACCGTGGAAGCTTGGACGGTTAGTACATCACGGGCCATGGCGGAAAGAATCGGAAACGAAGCTTCGTTTGTTTTCCACCATGCCAAAATATCAAAATCCTCAAAAACGGTAGGAGGCATAAACGCTAAAAAGTTTGTGCCAATATACCTTCCGAGTTCGCTACTCGGGGTGGTACCTCGAGCCCGTTTACTAAATTCATTTAACATTTCGTTATATAAATTCAAATTAACATCTCTCGAGGTACCACTTGATGATGTACCCATTGTATCATGTGGAGTCGGAGTTGTACCATATTTATGTAAATAAACATCAAATAAATCTTGTAAACATTTGTTAAAATATATTTTTGTGCCTTGTGCAAAATGGATGTCTTCACTATCCAAATTCAAAGCGTAAGTAATTCTATCAATCAAGGTTTCAACCCCGTAAACATTTATGGTAGAGTTTAACGCGGCGGCGCAAGTTATAACGGGAGGCATTTCTTTAAAATATTTCACTATTTTTTCTTTCATCGGTTCTATCATTTTTGTAAAAAGATCGCTTTTATTTTCAAGCTCAGACAACTTGTTAGCCATTAAATATATTTGTTTTAGTGTTAATGGACTTGTGGGATAATAAACACCGGATAAAAAAGTGGTGGCGGTTTTAAAAACTTCAAGCAATTCGGTTACGTCTTTTAAAATATCCCAATTTGGAGACGGAAACTTTTGAATTTTACGACGAGGTTTTGAGGCAAGAATATCATGAAATAGTTCTAATATTTCTCTTTGTCGTAAAGCGCTACAAAACATAATATAAGTCGAGTTCCATCTTGTCTCGACGTCCCAATTCGGGCCTAAGCAAAGATTATTCGTATCACGACAAAATTTAATATAATCATGGTATCTTTTTCTGTTACTAAAAATATCTTTAAGCATTTGTCGAAAAGTATATGTTAAGTTTGAAACCTCTTCAATTGCAAGCCCAGCTTGCACCGCCAAGTTAATGATGTGTGCGACACATCGACTATGGAAAAAAACGCCGTTGCAAACGGGTTTATATTTAATTTTTAGTTTTTGAACCGCATTTGTATTATTAGATGCATTATCAAAAGACATTGAAAAAAGTCTATTTTGTAATTTAAATTCGTTAATAACACCATCCAATATATAAAATAAATTTTCGCCGGTGTGTGGATATTCAAACAAGTCAAAAGCGATTGTACGCTTCATCATTTGCCACGTATTGGGATCAACCCAATGCGCTGTAACGCAAAGGTACGAATCGGGTATACCATGTGGAGCCGACCAAACATCGGTGGTTAAGTTTACACCGGTTTGCAAATTTTCAAAACCCAAAATTAATTCTTTTTTTGCTTTTTTCAAAATTTTTATACAATCTCGTCTAAGGGTTGTGCGACTTACTTGGTGATAACGAGGTTGGAGTGTCTCTTGAATCATCCTTGTCAAGCGCGGATTGTCAAAGTGGTTGAACGACAATCCTTCTTGAATCACTAACCTCGCCATTCGATCTCGAACAATATTTGGATCAAAGTTCCAAATTCCTCCTTCGCTTGTCATCGAGGCTTGACCTTCACTTGGAATTCCCTTTAATGACGGGCAAGATTTTTCCATATGCATTTTCAAACTAGTGTTTGAATCTTTCCCCAAAAACGCACCACACATCTTGCACCGAGCACGTTCATTCCCGTTTGACAATAAACATAGATCGTAATTGCACCAAATTGCCGGATTTCTCGTTGTTGCTCGAATTTCCACAACGGTAACTTCGTTTGAGGAACCACCAACACCAAAACTTGCCATGCTTTTTTTTTTGAGTTTAGAGAGAGTTTAGAGAGCGTTTTTGAGCGGTTAAAGAGCGGTTTTAGAGATTAGAGAGTGTAAAGAGAGGTGTGATCAACCCTAAACACCCCCACCTATTTATAATGTTTTAAGGGTGCAAAAAACTCCAAAAAAAGAGCCAAAATCGACCCCAACGGCCATATAGCCGTTGGCCAACGGCTATTTTTTGCCCAGCTCGAAAACCGGTTTAAACCGTTTATCAAACCGGTTTGGTTGAACCGGTTCCTAAACCGATCGCCTCCTGAAATCTCCAAACCGGTTTCAAACCGGCGGTTTTTGGGCAACCCGAACCGGTTTGGCCCAAACCGGTTTAAGCCAAACCGGTTTGCCGGTTTGGACCGGGTTAAAAAAAAAACCGGTTTTTTTGTGCACCACTACCCTCGAGGTAAAGAAAAGCTTGGTTTGATCAGTTATGTTACTGTCATGTTGGTGCCTATGGAAAACCCGCAACAATGTGGTCTTCTCCAATAGAAAGTTATCCATTCCTAAAATGCTAGAGGAGATAAAAGAGGTTGGGATTTTTATAGGTGAAAAATAGATCCAATTTAACTAATCTAGGTTAGTATCTGTGACGTAATTTTAATTTTCAAAACAATTAGCTTTTCCTGTACTTTGGGGTTTTCTGTATCTAGCTCCCAACTAGTTTTTTCTTTAATGCAATTCCCCTCCGTTAAAAAAAATTGTGAATCTTTATATTAACCATCTTTTTTTTGTGATTGGTTTAAAGGAAGTTTAAGAAAAATCCCAATACCTATAAACGCTCGTTGATATCAATTATTTTTGTAACAAAATTAATTTCAGCTAAAACAACGGTCGACTTGGTAATATAAACAACTTAGGAATCTATTTATATCTACCAACATTAAATGATAATTGATGTTCACTAAATGTTCCTAGACATGTGTCTTTAGGACACAAGTTAGGGGTGGGAGTGGTACCCTTCTAACCAAAGTACCCTCACAAATTACATCAATCATAAGATGTCATCTCAATTCGTCAAAGTATCCTCCCAAAGTACCCTCTTATGTGGGAGTGGTACCCTCCAATTACCCTCTTATTTTTTTTTAACAAAAAATCAAAACAAATAAAATTAATAAACTAAAACTTTAATTAATTAATTAAAAATACATAATAAATTAAAAGACAATAAATAAAAATACATAACAACAAATAAAAATTCATCTACTCTTCGTCTTCGTCCAAATCCGGGGTGTTTCTCGCAATATGTCTCACGAGATCAAATCGAAGACTAATATGTGTAGCTACATCGTACAATTTCGAAAGGACATTATCGTCAATAACTGGTTCGACTGGAGGATCCCGTATGTAGACATGTGATATTGCGTTCCCGTCATCATTTAAGATCATATTGTGCAATATCATGCACGTATATACCTCGTTCCTAATCTTCGGCAATTTTAAATGCTGGTTTGGTCGACGAAGTATACCCCATTTCCCTTTTAACACACCGAAAGCTCTATCGACATCTTTTCTTGCCGACTCTTGCACCTTCTTGAATGCCTTTTCTTTAGGGATTGTTGGATATGGAAACGATTTACCAAACGTAGACCAAGTAGGGTATATCTCATCCGTAAGATAGTATCCACGTTTATATAATCGTTCATTAACTACAAATGGACACTTAGGTGCGGTTCCAAGCTCCTCGTTGGTAAAAAGTGGCGATTGTTGGAGAACATTTATGTCATTGTTAGAGCCGGGTGAACCACAAAACGCATGCCAAAACCATAAATCATTTGAAGCTACCGCTTCTAACATGATCGTCGGGTATTGGTGATCGCCTTTCATATATTGTCCGCGCAAATTTGTCGGACAATTTCGCCAAACAAAATGTGTACAATCGATGCTACCGACCATACCCGGAATACCATGTTTTACTTCATGCGCGTTGTACAAATGTGTAATGTCGTGGCTTATCGGTCTGCGTAAGAACTCTTTGCCGTATATTTGAATTATGACATTACAAAAATACTCTAGACATTCAGTTGAGGTTCTCCTAGCCATACTTAAATAGTCGTCGAATACGTCAAGAGGATTACCGGTTCCGAGTTGTTTAATCGCCGATGTGCATTTTTGTAGCACCGTGAAACTCTTCTTCTTCCTAGCGTCTTCACCCTCTTGAAAATATTAAAACCTAGCCTCTACGTCGCCAACTATTTTTCAAAATAATCTCTTCGACATCCGAAATCTATCTCGAAACGTCGCTTCCCCGTGTGTTAGGTTTTCGTCGAAATAATCTCTTTTTAGAATCTCTATAGCATGTTCACGATCACGCTGTACATACGCCCTTGATGATGTAACTGTGTCTTCCTCTTCGGCTTGGGCGACAATATCACATACGAATTGCATACTATCACCGCCGAACACGAAGTCGAGCGATTCGTCTGATGATTCGGGTAGTATAGCGTACGATTCATATTTTGGTTGAGTGGATACAATAGTAATGGTTTATATTTAGAAATAATGTATTTAGAAAGAATATATTTTGGTTGAGTGGGTAGTATAAAATGATTGGTTATATATTTTTAGGGGTAAAATTTTTTATTTTTTTTTAAACGGCTATATTTTACAAAAGTTCAACGGGTTCAATACCCATTTCTAGCGGGTATATGTAGCCGCTGAAAGTACCCGCCTTCCACTACCCGTCGAACCCGTTTTGCATGCGGCGGTGTTCCACCCAACCCGCCCACTACCCGCTTGGTACCTGCCTTCCACTCGCACCCCCCTTAGACAAGTCATTTATAAAGGTGAGGTATCCAAGACTTTATTAAAAATGGGGAGGTCTTTGATTCAAGTCACACATGTGATAAAAAAAAAGGGTTCCAGGTTGGGCCAGAGTGTTTTCTCACCTAAGGTGGGTTTCCTCCTGAGGGTGGTCTCAGGTTCGGGACGGATCGGGACGGATGGGGACGGACTGATGTACGAGCTTCCCTTCGGGGACGTGCCAGCTTAGAGCCCTAAGGTTCCATACTCGAGTAATGGAGATGACCGGGTGGGCCAGTGGCCCGTCCATGATACAAAAAGCTATTAAAAAAAAAAGACAAGTCATTTATAACTAATGATTAAGTGACTATATTTTATTTATTTATTTAGCTCTACTATGTTATATGTAATAATGTGACTTAGAGTTGTGGATTATAGGGTCATTTTAGTGACCACTAACGACTGAAAGTTTCGTCATAAACATTTATAAAAACGGATATATATTTAACCAGTTATCTTAAGCATGACGAGTTTTATATGCAATCCAAAAAGAAAACGTAAAAAACTATATTGGTCAATTCATTTTACAAAAAGATGTTGATTTAATAATATATATATATATACACACACAGAGGGAGATTCAAATAAAAAGTAGTTTTTCGCTAATAAATCTAAGAAATGACAAAAACTTTAAGAAACGATATCAAACAAACTCCGATTGAGCTCATTTCAGCGGCGTTGGAACAGTCTCGTCGAACTCTACCATCTTAACTTTTAAGGTTTAGATTTTACATTTAAATTTTAAGGTTTTAGCCTTAGGGTTTAGCTTTTAGGGTATAGATTTTATGCTTTAAGGTATTGGGGGTGGGGTTGGAGGGAGGTTTAGGTTTTTGGATCCGGGTTAGGGTTCGATGAGACAGTTCCAACGCCGCTGGAATGAGCTCAATCGGAGTTCGTTTGGCCCACTTCTTAAGATTTTTTAGCGAAAAACCACTTATTAGTGGAACCGTCCCCTATATATATAGGGGGAGGTTCAAATAAGAAGTGATATTTCGCTAAAAAGCCTAAAAAATGACAAAAACCTTAAGAAACGATATCAAATGAACTCCGATTGAGCTCATTCCAGCGGTGTTGGAACCGTCTCGTCGAACTCTACCATCTTAGATTTTAGGGTTTAGATTTTAGCGTTGAATTTTATGGTTTTAGCCTTATGGTTTAGCTTTTAGGGTTTAGATTTTAGGGTTTAGTTTTTTTTTTTGTGAGGGTGGGGGTAGGGGGTTTAGGTTTTTGGAGGTGGGTGGGGGTGGGGGGTTTAGGTTTTGGGGGGTGAGGGTGAGGGTGGTGGTTTTAGGCTTTTCGGGGTGGGGTTGGAGGTGGGTTTAGGTTTGGGGGAGGTGGGTTTAGGTTTGGGGGATGCGGGTGGAGGGGGTTTAGGTTTTTGGGGGCTGGTTAGGGTTCGATGAGACGGTTCAAACGCCGCTGAAATGAGCTCAATCGAAGTTCGTTTGACCCACTTCTTATGATTTATTAACGGAAAACCACTTATAAATGGAAACCTTCTCATATATATATATATATATATATATATATATATATATATATATATATATATATATATGAGAAAGATCATAAGAAAACTCATTGTTCATGAGAAAACCAAAAAACTATTTATTAAAGGTAAAAAAATCATAACTCAAAATACAAATAGAAAACTAAAAAACCGATTCGGAGACCTTGTTCCCCACGTCGTTCTCTTTAAAAAAAATCAGAGTTTTGCTACATATGTATAGCATAGTTAGCTTTTGAGGATGGTTTTTTGGGTTTAGTTTAGCTTTTAGGTTAGGTTTTTGGGAGAATAGAGGTGGGTGGGGGGTTTAGGTTTTTGGGGGGTGGGTGGTTTAGGTTTTTGGGGGGTGGGTTTAGGTTTTTAGGTGGGGGTGGGGTGGTTGGTTTAGGTTTTTGGGTGGGGTTTAGGTTTTTGGGTGTATTACATATATGGAAACCTTCTCATATATATATATATATATATATATATATATATATATATATATATATATATATATATATATGGGAAAGATCATAAGAAAACTCATTGTTCATGAGAAAACCAAAAAACTATTTATTAAAGGTAAAAAAATCATAACTCAAAATACAAATAGAAAACTAAAAAACCGATTCGGAGACCTTGTTCCCCACGTCGTTCTCTTTAAAAAAAATCAGAGTTTTGCTACATATGTATAGCATAGTTAGCTTTTGAGGATGGTTTTTTGGGTTTAGTTTAGCTTTTAGGTTAGGTTTTTGGGAGAATAGAGGTGGGTGGGGGGTTTAGGTTTTTGGGGGGTGGGTGGTTTAGGTTTTTGGGGGGTGGGTTTAGGTTTTTAGGTGGGGGTGGGGTGGTTGGTTTAGGTTTTTGGGTGGGGTTTAGGTTTTTGGGTGTATTACATATATGCAGCACCTTTAATGAGGAGTTTTTTGGTTTTCTCATAAAAATGAGTTTTTTAGTAAACTCACCCATATATATATATATATATATATATATATATAGGGTAGGGTTTAAATGCTAACCCCTTTTTAGATGATAACCGTGTAAACTAAATCCTAGCCATTGATTTAGATTAATCTATGGCTATTTATGTATAGTGGCAAAAGAGTAAATACTGCTATCTTTAAATGAATTAAAAAAAGTAAATTGGGTATAAAACATCCGAATTAAAGAGTGTAACCGTATTCAAATCAACCAAAATCTACCAAATCCCTAAAAATTCTCAAATTTAATTCAATCTTTTACAAAAATCGGTGATTTCATCAAGGAAGATCAAGCATTCTTCTTATTTTGTTGAAAGCTTTTCAAACTATCGGAGATTAGAAAAGGGGCTACACTCAAACGCAAGGTATCACTTCCGAATTTGCCTTTGTTATTCCGTTATTTCTTGTAAATAAGTCGAATCGTTCACCAATGTGTATTCAAAAATCTTATTTTATAGTTGCATGTGTAATCGGAAGTAAGCTTTTTAGGTTTTTGGTGATTAACAATGGGTTAAATATGAATTTCGGAATAGTGTTCTTGATTTTGGTTTACTCAGTTCTGTTTTTTATATGAATCTGATCTTGGTTTGGTTCTTTTATATGAATATGCACATTGATACGTTTACAAAATTATGAAATTGTATAGTGTTAGGTGAAGATTGATTGTAGCATATAATTTAGATACATATATGTATCGAATGGAAATAAATGAAATAATAGACGGGTTGTTAAATGTATATATGAATTAATATAGAATGTTGTTGCTGATTTGGGTATATATGTATATACATACACCTCAGATACGTATATGTATATATGAATTTCTCTTAGAATGTTGATACTGATTTGGTTTTATTTATGCATACATCCCTGATACGTATATGTGCATGATAATTTCAAATTATATATTTAATTAAAGGACAGAAAACTAATAAAATATATGTGTAAATCTGGGTTAGTACATATATGTAGTCCTTAAATACATGATTGAAAATACAACAGATTCATGACTAAAGCGATCAAGAAAGCTTTGTTGGGTTGTCTCATGATGGTGATTTCTTTAGCAAGGACATGCCAATGAAAGTGGTAAAAGCCTTTTTTAATTTATTAAAATATGCTGATATATTTATTTATTTTTTATGCAATACTCATGCCTTGTGTAATATGTTTTGATTGAATTGGTTTTATATATGCATACACCCCTGATACGTATATGTACATGATAATTACAAATTATTTTATCAAAAAAAATATACAACCTCATAAGTATTTTGTTCTTTTGATGCATTTTATTGAGTACAAATTTATTTTGTGCTTACCGTTCATTTTATTAAATACACCTATGTCTTTTAATAATAATATATTTTTAAAGAAAATACTCATCTTTATATTAATAAATCTCCTGACATATTTTGACAAGTGTATATGTTAACAAATTATATTGTATTACACGGGTTTATTCAACCCGTGTAAAACATGAGTTTTTAAAAAATAATTTTTTTATTACTACATATGTAGTATTATATTTATTCAACTAGTTTAAAACACGGAATTTTAACCTAGTATATATATATATATATATATATATATATATATATTAAAAGATGTGAAAAGATGTAACATATTAATACCCAAATAAAACATTCAATTATGCTTTATTAAATTATAAACTAATACTACCTTACATCATACGGTGTGGGGCCTCAAAACGGAGTGTAAAAGCCGTGAAACACTGAAACATCACCTCCTTTCTACATGAAAGGGGCGTGAAAACTCACCCCATGAGAATTTTCACATGCGTGAAAACTGAAATCTCACACTACACTCACACCACTTAATTAAATTTTATAAAAATAATTAATTCTCACACCACTCGCATTCACACATGTATACCTTTTGCCATGTGAAAATTGTTGGTGATGAGGTGTCGTCCACGTGACGTGCACTTTTTTTTTACATGAGTCTCCCTCACGTCCGGTATACCAGATGACCTTAGACACGATGTTAATTTATTTAGTTTTTTTTTATTTTAATACATATAATAATAACTTTTTGGATGGTAAAATCAAGTATAATAATTATAAATATTCATACTATAAGATTCAGATCGCATTAACTATGATATTCCTATGTGCAAACTGCAGGAAAGAGGCCAAAACACAACAGCGAACCGTAGCCACGAAAATACACCCGAATAAACAGCTGAATTATATACATATATATGGATAATGAACAGCTCAAAATACAAAAGAAGACGTCACATATATTCCCAATCATAAACTTATTATTATTCTAGAAGTGTATCAAACACGACCTGGTCATTCGTCCAGCTTGTATTTTCGTTGTTAACTAACGGGAAAGTTGTAAGTTTGAAACATAAGTGATCTCCAAAAGTTTTGTTATTTGTTGTTATATACATTCTAGTAAATGTTAAATAAAAGAAATGACCATTGAAACTAACGTAAGAAACTTAGATGCTAACGACTAAAATTTACGTACTAAAATATGATTTTGTGCTATGAAAATTAACATAAACTACTATTTGGAATGGTTCAAGGTTCACCAAACTGATTTATAACTTTTTATACTTACTATTTGTTTTTTACAGAACCAGTTTTATTTTAAATGGAGTTGTGAAAATCACATAAACACTTATAACTTTTGCTTCAAATATAATGAATAAGAGAGTTATATAACCGCCTACTCTACTATGTTTTGAACTTTATTAGGTCGTCATGTATGGAAACATCATAGGTTCCACGCAACCTAGCAGGGTCCGATGTGGCGCCACTCGGCGTCCCTGTGAGTGGTTGAAGCGCTGCTCGGTGATGAAGAACAAAGGCCGATACGAGGGTGTGGGGTTGCAGGAACACCACACGCCTCACCTTCTGGACTATGGGGTGAGCGGTGAGCATGAAGATCATACCCGATAGCCTTTTATATGTCAATTACCAAGTACAATTATAATATAACTTCTCACGGTTTTTTCTTTTAAAATTGATTATGTAATGAAGACATTTATATTTTTACAAACGTACGTGTTTCTTTAAAAAAGAAACTCATACATTATTATTTTTATAAATAATATAAAAATATGTTAAATGAAGTTAGTGTCACGGACCAAATATTCGACGAACGTTTTGCTATGTTTGTACTTGAACGCTTGGGTTTGCTGGCTAGTCCGGACTTTATCGAGGACAGCCTCAGTGGGATAGACGACGTGAACATGCCTAGGTGTCTTGCACACCAAACGCCTCACTGGTCGAGAGCGGCTGTTGTCGCTCGCCTGATGAGTCCAAAGCAGAACAAAACAAGTAGATCGTAATCATAACCGGGATAGATTGGCTGGCCCTGGGGCAACCCGAGGCGCCACACAAAGCCTCAAGAGATGACCCCATGACATTACGCTATCTTATTATTTAGTTATAAGGGTGAATGGGGCACAACCCTAATCCAAAATCTACCCTAACAAAATCAACCAATGAGGTTGTGTCACCTTACTTTTAGCATTTTGCTACCCTAATACCCTAGAGTGAAAGACACAACCCTAATACCCTCAATGTTTTTTTATTTAATAAGGGGCAACGACTATATAGCCGTTAAACAAATGCTCGATTTGTCTGTTGATACTCGGGTAGATATACCCACAATCTCCTACCCGTGATTAGAGGTGCACAAAAAAACCGGGTTTTTTTTTTTACCCGGTCCAAACCGGCAAACCGGTTTGGAGCAAACCGGTTCGGGTTAGGCTAAAACCGCCGGTTTGAAACCGGTTTGAAGCATTCTGTAGGTGATCGGGTTGGGGACCGGTTTGTGTGAACCGGTTCGATAAACAGGTTTTAAACGGTTTTTGGGCTGCAAAAAATAGCTGTTAGAAAACGGCTATATAGCCGTTGGGGTCGATTTTAGCCGTTTTTTTGGCCCCATTTGCACTCTTAAAACACTATAAATAGGTGGGGGTGTTTAGGGTTGATCACACCTCTCTTTACACTCTCTAATATCTAAAACCGCTCAAAAACGCTCTCTAAACTCAAAAAAAAAAAATCATGGCAAGTTTTGGTGTTGGTGGTTCCTCAAACGAAGTTACCGTTGTGGAAATTTGAGCAACAACGAGAAATCCGGCAATTTGGTGCAATTACGATCTATGTTTGTTGTCAAACGGGAAGGAACGTGCTCGGTGCAAAATGTGTGGTGCGTTTTTGGGGAAAGATTCAAACACTAGTTTGAAAACGCATATGGAAAAATCTTGCCCGTCCTTGAAGGAAATCCAAGTGAAGGTCAAGCCTCGATGACAAGCGAAGGAGGAATTTGGAACTTTGATCCAAATATTGTTCGAGATCGAATGGCGAGGTTAGTGATTCAAGAAGGATTGCCGTTCAACCACTTTGACAATCCGCGCTTGACAAAGATGATTCAAGAGACACTCCAACCATATTATCATCAAGTAAATCGCACAACCCTTAGACGAGATTGTATAAAAATGTGGAAAAAAGCAACAAAAGAATTAATTTTGGGTTTTGAAAATTTGGAAACCGGTGTAAACTTAACCACCGATGTTTGGTCGGCTCCACATGGTATACCCGATTCGTACCTTTGCGTTACCGCGCATTGGGTTAATCCCAATACGTGGCAAATGATGAAGCGTACAATCGCGTTTGACTTGTTTGAATATCCACACACCGGCGAAAATTTATTTTATATATTGGATGGTGTTATAACCGAATTTAAATTACAAAATAAACTTTTTTCAATGTCTTTTGATAATGCATCTAATAATACAAATGCGGTTCAAAAACTAAAAATTAAATATAAACCGGTTTGCAACGGCATTTTTTCCATAGTCGATGTGTCGCACACATCATTAACTTGGCGGTGCAAGCCGGGCTTGCAATTGAAGAGGTTTCAAACTTAACATATACTTTTCGACTAATGCTTAAAGATATTTTTAGTAACAAAAAAAGATACTATGATTATATTAGATTTTGTCGTGAAACGAATAATCTTTGCTTAGGTCCGAATTGGGACGTCGAGACAAGATGGAACTCGACTTATACTATGTTTTATAGCGCTTTACTACAAAGAGAAACTTTAGAACTATTTCATGAAATGTTTGCCTCAAAACCTCATCGTAAATTCTAAAGTTTCCTTCTACGAGTTGGGACATTTTAAAAGACGTAACCGAATTGCTTGAAGTTTTCAAAACCGCCACCACTTTTTTATCCGGTGTTTATTATCCCACAAGTTCATTAACTCTAAAACAAATATATTTAATGGCTAACAAGTTGTATGAACTTGAAAATAAAAGCCCTCTTTTTACAAAAAATGATAGAACCGATGAAAGAAAAATTAGTGAAATATTTTAAAGAAATGTCTCCCGTTATAACTTGTGTCGCCGCGTTAAACCCTACCATAAATGTTTACGGGGTTGAAACTTTGATTGATAGAATTACTTACGCTTTGAATTTGGATAGTGAAGACATCCATTTTACACAAGTCACAAAAACATATTTTAACAAATGTTTACAAGATTTATTTGATGTTTATTTACATAAATATGGTACAACTTCGACTCCACATGATACAATGGGTACATCATCAAGTGGTAGCTCGAGAGATGTTAATTTGAATTTATATAACGAAATGTTAAATGAATTTAGTAAACGGGCTCGAAGTACCACCCCGAGTATCGAACTCGGAAGGTATATTTGAACAAACTTTTTAACGTTTATGCATCCTACCGTTTTTGAGAAGTTTGATATTTTGGCTTGGTGGAAAAAAAAAAGAAGCTTCATTTCCGATTCTTTCCGTCATGGCCCGTGATGTACTAACCGTCCAAGCTTCCATGGTAGCTTCGGAATCTGCGTTTTCTTTTAGTGGCAGGGTCTTATCGATACGAAGGACTAGACTCACCCCCCTAGCGATGGAAATTTGCATTTGCTTGAAGGACCATTTGGATGCGATGGATAGGATACAAGACCAAACTTTTCTCCAAGACGAAATTCAAGCCGAAGAAATCATACACAACAACGAGGTTGATCTTGGAATATCTGAACCAGTCACCGATGAAGAACTAGCCGAAGATGCAAGGCTACGAAGCTCCAGTTCCGAAGACAACGCACAAGAATAATCAATCAATATTCCAAAAAATAAAAATATATATTGTCATTTGTAATGTTTTAGAATTTTATAATTTTATCTTGTCATGCTTTTTAATTTTCGAACTTTTCAAATATTAATAAACGTTGAACTTTATGTTTTATATTTGTTATATTTTTTTTTTTTGATTTTATATTAAAAATATAAAATTTATTTGAATTTTTTTTTTTGTTAATAAAAACCGGTTTATAGGGCAAACCGGTTTGTAACCAACCCTAGCCGGTTTGACCAGTTAGACATTTTTCATCTCCGAAACCGGTTTAACCCGAACCGGTTTAGGGCCAAACCGGTTTTGACTTTTCGTTGACCAAACCGGTTCGGTTCGGGTTGAACCGGTTTAGGTTAAAAAACCGATTTATACACCTCTACCCGTGATTGAACCCGAGTTGACGTCGACGATGTACCCGCCGCAACCCGCATACCCAAGGGGCTTACCCGAGGGTGCCCCCATCACCCTAAGATAAATATCCGTACTGATTAAAGTAAAAGTCAAAGGAAGGACATAACGTTTCTTTGGAGCGCGTTAGTAACTTATATTGGTCACACGAGCGGCACGTTTACGTCACCTTTTAATACGGAGGGGACACAACCCAACCGTTTAGTAATGGAACACCGTGTGGTACTCTTGATCAACGGCTCAGATTCGTTCTCTGTTTTGACACGGAGTCCATAGCTGGACCTTAAGATCGTGGTCCCACAGGGGGAGAAATAGCATGTGACGCGGACCAGCTTTCTGTCGGGTGATGGAGACGGTGCCCATGTGTGGATTACTGATTGGTGGGACCGGGGGAAGGATTCTATTACGCGCCATGTGGGATAGGGCCGTTCTGCCACGCTAGAACTATGTGCGTATGTTCACTTTGTCGAGGTGTTGGAATTAATTAAGGTCCTCATAGTTATCAAAATCACAAATAAATGAAATATAAATAAGTAACGAGTAAGTGTTACCCACGGGTTGCGATGGCTCGGTTCTGAACATAGATACATAGATTAAAAAACACGCCGCTATGGTATATTTGGAATTCACGAAAATGTCATGTCGTAAAAACCAAGGGCGGCCCTTAGGGGGCGGGTAGGGCGACCGTCCGGGGCCCGTAGTTTTTAAATTTTTTTATATTATATATATATATATTAAAGACCCAACTTGTATTATCCATTTATCCTATTAACTCACTTAGAAATTAAAAAAGACCCACTACTTGTATTATCCATTTATCCTATTAACCCACTTAGAAATTAAAAAAGGCTCACTAGATTTTCAAACTTATTAAAAAATAACAAAATAAGTAGGATGGGGCTGGAGCGGGAAGGGAACTCAGAAGACGCAGGAGGCAGGACGCAAGAACGGCAGTCGGCGACAGACGAAGTGAAGAACAAAACGGAAGTCGGCTTTGCTTTCTGATTCAAGAACGGCAGCAGCAGAAGAAGGCCACTAGGCCAGAAGCCGCAGGCCAGGGACTGGGTCTGAGGTCTGAGGGACTAATCGAGAAGGCCAGAAAGGCAGAAATGAGAAGGTCAGTGAGGGACTAATCGAGTAATATGTAATCGAGCAGGGAGGCAGGAACTATTCAAGCCTTCATGGTATGATTCGTTAATCGTTATTCGTTTATTGTAGACTTGTAGTTTTTTATTATGGTTATTATTGATTTGTTAATGATAATTGAATATTGATAGTTGATTAATGATTAATTGAGCAGGGACTAATCGAATAATCGAGTAGGGAGCCGATCGGGAATCGTCGAATCGACTATTCGAGTTATGCATCATGATTCCTTAATCGTTATGTATGAGTCGTTAATCATTATTCGTTTGTTTTAGTTTTTGATTATGCCATTATTAGTTTATATTATGGGGCCGTTTTTTTTACATGTCACGGGCCCAAAACGTTTTGAGGATTTTCGGGACCGACCCTGATAAAAACAAATGCTAAGAATAAACGAAAACGAACTTAAATGAACTTAAAAGAACGTCTAACGAAAGATAAAACCATGTAAACTGTCTCCCACCCAGATATATCGTTTAAAAACTATGTTTGTTATTATAATTAATTAAAATATTTAAGTTAACGTAAAATGTAATATATCATAGATATTTATTTTATTTTAAATTTTTTTTTTAATGAACTCAACTTTGCTTCCGATTAATCTTATACTTCTCATGTTATAAATTTTAACGAAAGTGTAGACCTTCAAATATCGTAAAATGAAAGTACCTTAAAATATTATTGTTTATAAATTAAAAATGAATTATAATATAATAAAAATTCCTTCTTTATTTTGTTTTTTGGACGGCAATTAGGAATTTAGGAAGTTTGATTTGGCACGCATCAAGAGGTTGGATTTCGTCACATTCGTTTCTGATTTCGAGTTATGATGATTTCTTCACCGATTTCACGTTTTTCTGTTCGTGCATGCGAACTTGTCATGATCTGTTACAGTCGAACTTGTTAAGTTCGCTTGTTTCCTTTTTCTTCTGGCGAACTTGTTAAGTTCGCTTCTTTGATTGTTTCAGCTTTTTTTCCAGCGAACTTGTCTCAAGTTCGCTTCCTGTTTTGTCTAAGCGAACTTGTTAAGTTCGTTTACCTCGGTTTTATTCTTGTCGGTTCGTTTCTTTGTTTCTCTTGACATGCCTACTACTTCTGATCCCCCTATCATTATGGTTATGGATTCTTCTAATCCTTTGTTCTTACACTCATCTAATCATCCGGGTCTCTTACTTGTTTCAAAATCTTTTGACGGCTCTGCTTTTGGATCTTGGAAACGTGCCATGTCCATTGCGTTATCTGCAAAGAACAAGATTGGTTTTGTTGATAGTACTGTTGTCAGACCTCTTTCCTCTCATAATCTGGAGTTATGGAAGAGATGCAATGATATGGTAATTTCTTGGATTATGAACGCTTTGTCTCGTGATATTAGTGAGAGTGTTTTGTATGTTGAGACTGCTCGTCAACTTTGGGATGTGTTAACTGGTCGGTATGGACAGAGTAATGGGGCAAAGTATTATCAGTTGCAAAAGTCTCTTTCTGATATTTCTCAAGGGAATGATGATGTTGCTACTTATTTTACCAAAATCAAATCTGTTTGGGATGAGCTTAATGCCATCGAGCCTATTCCTCCTTGCACCTGTGGTAATTCCAAACTTATGGCTAAACGCGAAGCAGATCAACGTTTGATGCAATTTCTGATGGGTAATTCATGCTATGACATGATTCGCGGGAATATTATCATGATGAAGCCTCTTCCCTCCATCAAGCAAGCTTATGCTTTTCTCATTCAAGATGAGAAACAGAGGGAGCTTCATTCTTCTGCCCAGTTTATTCCTCAGAATGCTTCTATGAATGCTTCTGTGCAGGTGCCAAAGATTTCTGGTGCTCGAAAGCCGAGTCATGATGCTAGAAAATGTTATCGTCTAATTGGGTTCCCTAAAGATTTCAAATTTACCAAACCTAAAGTTGCTGCAAATGTTGTTTCTTGTAACATCCCGAGTTTTAGAGCACGAGAGAATTCACGAGGAATTAAAACTTAAATAAAAAGAAAGAAGCGGGCTTGGGCCGGGGTGTATGGGCCGAAAGGGGAAGGGTTTGGGCCCTTATAAGCCTCAAGATCAGCCAAAAGCCCTCATTTGCATCATCCATTTCCGTTTTCTTGAGAGAGAGGAGGGAGAGAGTCTAGAGAGAGAAAGTCCCGGTTTTTGGATTAGAGCTTCGAGGATCGTTAGCAAGAGTCTCGTGGGTGTTTAGCAACGAAAAGGAAGTGATTACAGGTAACCGATTCTCCTAGATCTGAGTTTTAGTTCGTTTATGGGTTTTTCGGGTTTTGGGTGAAAGGGTTATGTTTGAACGGATGAAACTGAAAGATAAGCCTAGATTTGAGTTCCTTAATGGAAAACGAACGTTTTGAATGCAAACAGGTTCGGGATCTTGAAGTGATCAGACCCGAATGCGAAAGTTAGTGTTTTTCGCTAAGAACAGGTCGTGTGCACAGAGCAGGTCCTGCGCACTTGCTAAGTGCGCAGGAAGAGGAGCCTGCGCACTTGCTAAGTGCGCAGGAAGAGGAACCTGCGCACTTGCTAAGTGCGCAGGAAGGGAAGTCTGCGCACTTGCTAAGTGCGCAGGAAGCTGTGTCTGCGCACTTGCTAAGTGCGCAGGCATCAGGTCTGATTAAGTGAAGTCAGTATGTTAGAGTAGTTAAACCATTAGAGTCGGTAGTGGTCTGATGTGTATTTAACTAATCAATTCAGATCGGAAGTGACGTTTTTGGACCTTGTTTAGGACAACCCGAATTAGCTTACCAGGTGAGTTCTAATCCCCTTTTTGCCTTCTTTAGGGGTGGTGTGCATACTTAGTGTAAAGTGTTTATTATTTTTTATATATTATAAACTGAAGAGAAAAGCTATGTTTTAGTGAAAGGTTTAAAAGAGGCAAAAGTATGTTTTCAGTAAAAGATATATCATTTGGTAAGCGTTTACTATATTTTCATATACATAAACAAAGACATGATATATGTGCTAGTATGTTTTCAGTAAAGTAAGATATATCATTTGACAAGCGTTTACTATATTTTCATATACATAAACAAAGGCATTATATATGTGCTAGTATGTTTTCAGTAAAGTAAGATATATCATTTGGCAAGCGTTTACTATATTTTCATATACATAAACAAAGGCATGATATATATGATAAGCTATGTTTCAGAAAGTGAGATACATTTTATGATAAGCTATGTTTCAGAAAGCAAGTTATATTTTATGGCAAGCGTTTACTATATTTTATATACATAAACAAAGGCATATTATATATGAAAGTTATGAACAAGATTTACAGAAAGTTTTATGAACAGTAAAGTGAACAGCTTTCCTTCGGGAATGAGGACCAGTTTGTAAAGGTCCTTGGGACAAATGTTACTTGTACAAGATGTCAGATATGGGTTCTACTCATTAGTAAGAACCTTAGGGTTCGTTAACAGTTGTACAATTGGGATGAGTGACGGCGGTCGCTCGGGAGGTCCACGCAACATCCCCTTAGTGTTAAGCGGTATTGTCGGTTCATGGACGTTAGCCATGGGGGCATTGACCAGGTACTCGTCGGTTCATGGATGTAAGCCATGGGGGCGGTACATAGTGACAAAGGAAATTGACGGATAAGCGGTAGTGTCGGTTCATGGTGTAAGCCATGGGGGCATTGACGAGGTACTTGTCGGTTCATGGATGTAAGCCATGAGGGCAGTACAGTGACAAGGAATTGACGGTTAAGTGGTACTGATCACGAGGACAATACCAGCAGTGATAAGAAATGACGGTTAAGCGGTATTGACCACGAGGGTATTGACCACGAGGGCAGTACCAACAGTGACAAGGAATTGACTGATACTTTATGAATGTTTTAAACTAATTTTGAAAAGTGAAGTATGTAAAGTTTTGTAAAGTTATGCCTTAAGGGCAGTATGTATGTATTAGTAAATCTTTTGTATAAATGATTTAAAGTAAACGTTAGAACTCACTAAGCGTTGCTGATTTTTAGTATGCACATCAGTTAAGTGTAGGTGGCAGTAGATGGAAGTGGATGCTTGGCTTGGCAAGAAGAGTTACCCGAAGACCAGCAGTTGGCATCCTGTTTTATGTTTCTTTTGATTAAGACAAGTTTCAGTTGTATTTAACAAGTTATGTTTAGACATGTTATGTTTCCGCTGCGTATGTAGAGAAGTTTAAATCGTTTCCGCTGTGTTAATGAATGTCTTATGTTTAAAGTGCTATGTGTTGATGAGTAAATCCAATACGTGAGGTCTCCGGGGTTCGGGGCCTCACAAGTTGGTATCAGAGCCATAGTTTGAGAGATTTGGACATCCCCGATGTCCAGATTTAAACTGAGAATGGGACCAGGTAGCGGATGCCAGTAACGGGTAACTCAAGCCAAAGCATCAGAAGCGTATAGTAAGTAAAGTTTACCTTTTAGAGTGTCAAGGTAAGAATAGAGGCTTTAGTGGAACCATGAAAGCGAATAAATAGAACAACGAGAAGTGATGTAATGGTTAATTGCAGATGGCCAGTGTATATTAACATCTTACCTTACTTATTGTGTTCTACATATTCCCTAGCATGCTGAAATTAAACCCCTTTGTTCCCTATCTTTCAGTTAGAAATGGCAAGACGTGGAGGAACTAGAGGAAGTAGAGGAGGAAGACGTGGTGGACGTACAGGCCGTCGCGGTGGAACTAGCATAAATCAAATGATCGAGGGGAGTGTTCACACTACCCATACTGACACAGAGGTTAGTCAGCACAATGTTGAACATGCGGAAGGAGATGACCAGACGTTTGAGTTTTAACCAGTAGTACAAGCAGCTATTATCCGCGAGTTTACCCGATTACTGAAAGAAACCTTACCGGCTATACTAGACGAAGCGTTGAGGAAGGCTAAGGAGAACTCCAATGTAATCCTAGCCACTGAAGGGCCAGTGGTGCTTCCAGATGAGGGAGGACCAATCCTGGTGGAGAATGTTGCACCGCCTACTCGCGGATGCGATTACAAGGCATTTTGTGGTTGTGATCCCCCTGAGCTAACTGGGGAGAAAGAAGCAGCAGGTACTTTAGATTGGATCAATGGCATGGAATCCACCATCAGCCTCAGTGACTGTCGACCGGATCAAGCGGTCAGGTTCGCAGCTAAGTCACTAAAGGGAGAGGCAGCATACTGGTGGGAGACTGTGAAACAAGCGAAGGGTGACCAAGCGGTCGAACTGATGAGGTGGAATGATCTGAAAGCGTTAGTAATTGAGAAGTTTTGTCCTAAGAACGAAGTCCATAAGGTGGAGAGAGAGTTCCTGACGTTGCAAGCCGGACTCATGACTCACAGACAATATACTTCCAAGTACAACGAACTGGCACGCCTGGTGCCTCATCTTGTAACCACAGAGGAGAGGAGGATTCATTATTATGTTCAAGGTTTGCCTCCAAAGATACGTACCTTTGTAAGGGCCAACACACCGAGTACCTTTGAGTCGGTGGTTGTTTTGAGCGGAGTTGTCTATGATGACATTACCTCTGAAGTCATTTCTGAAGCACCTAAGAAACAAGCGCCTAAGCGGACTGGGGAGGAACTTCTGGGTCCTAGTGATAGGAGGTCAAGGTTAGAAGCAGAGGGTCTGTGTGGAAAATGTGGGAAAAGGCACGGAGGAGAGTGCAGAGCTGGGCAGGTGGGATGTTTCAGGTGTGGCAGGTTTGGACACCAATCGCGGGACTGCCCGGAAAGGCCAAGATGCCACAATTGTGGGGAACAGGGACACAGGAGCCGAGATTGCAGGAAACCCAAGAAAGCGGAAGCGGGAGGATCCGGAAAGGGTAAGGCTGCAGAGAAGGAACCTTACATCAACAAGGCCACAGCAAGGGTTTACCAGATGACTCAGTAAGGTGCGTTGCAAGCTCTTATTTGTTATATGGCAAGTTTATGTTATTATTTCCTTACTAAATTAGTTAGCCCCATTAGTCTAGATGCCTTAGAATTTGAGATAGCCCAAGGTCAAGCTCCCAGTGGTAGTTGATCACAATGGCCTTCATGACCAAGCTGCCTTGCATAGCTACGGTTCATGCCACCCGTTCTGTGATTTGCTATCAGTGTAGCTTATGGCAGGTTTCGAGGACGAAACCTATTGTAAGGAGGGTAGACTTGTAACATCCCGAGTTTTAGAGCACGAGAGAATTCACGAGGAATTAAAACTTAAATAAAAAGAAAGGAAGCGGGCTTGGGCCGGGGTGTATGGGCCGAAAGGGGAAGGGTTTGGGCCCTTATAAGCCTCAAGATCAGCCAAAAGCCCTCATTTGCATCATCCATTTCCGTTTTCTTGAGAGAGAGGAGGGAGAGAGTCTAGAGAGAGAAAGTCCCGGTTTTTGGATTAGAGCTTCAAGGATCGTTAGCAAGAGTCTCGTGGGTGTTTAGCAACGAAAAGGAAGTGATTACAAGTAACCGATTCTCCTAGATCTGAGTTTTAGTTCGTTTATGGGTTTTTCGGGTTTTGGGTGAAAGGGTTATGTTTGAACGGATGAAACTGAAAGATAAGCCTAGATTTGAGTTCCTTAATGGAAAACGAACGTTTTGAATGCAAACAGGTTCGGGATCTTGAAGTGATCAGACCCGAATGCGAAAGTTAGGGTTTTTCGCCAAGAACAGGTCGTGCGCACTTGCTAAGTGCGCACAGAGCAGGTCCTGCGCACTTGCTAAGTGCGCAGGAAGAGGAGCCTGCGCACTTGCTAAGTGCGCAGGAAGAGGAACCTGCGCACTTGCTAAGTGCGCAGGAAGGGAAGTCTGCGCACTTAGCACTTGCTAAGTGCGCAGGCATCAGGTCTGATTAAGTGAAGTCAGTATGTTAGAGTAGTTAAACCATTAGAGTCGGTAGTGGTCTGATGTGTATTTAACTAATCAATTCAGATCGGAAGTGACGTTTTTGGACCTTGTTTAGGACAACCCGAATTAGCTTACCAGGTGAGTTCTAATCCCCTTTTTGCCTTCTTTAGGGGTGGTGTGCATACTTAGTGTAAAGTGTTTATTATATTTTATATATTATAAACTGAAGAGAAAAGCTATGTTTTAGTGAAAGGTTTAAAAGAGGTAAAAGTATGTTTTCAGTAAAGTAAGATATATCATTTGGCAAGCGTTTACTATATTTTCATATACATAAACAAAGGCATGATATATGTGCTAGTATGTTTTCAGTAAAGTAAGATATATCATTTGGCAAGCGTTTACTATATTTTCATATACATAAACAAAGGCATGATATATGTGCTAGTATGTTTTCAGTAAAGTAAGATATATCATTTGGCAAACGTTTACTATATTTTCATATACATAAACAAAGGCATGATATATATGATAAGCTATGTTTCAGAAAGTGAGATGCATTTTATGATAAGCTATGTTTCAGAAAGCAAGTTATATTTTATGGCAAGCGTTTACTATATTTTATATACATAAACAAAGGCATATTATATATGAAAGTTATGAACAAGATTTACAGAAAGTTTTATGAACAGTAAAGTGAACAGCTTTCCTTCGGGAATGAGTACCAGTTTGTAAAGGTCCTTGGGACAGATGTTACTTGTACAAGATGTCAGATATGGGTTCTACCCATTAGTAAGAACCTTAGGGTTCGTTAACAGTTGTACAATTGGGATGAGTGACGGCGGTCGCTCGGGAGGTCCACGCAACATCCCCTTAGTGTTAAGCGGTATTGTCGGTTCATGGACGTTAGCCATGGGGGCATTGACCAGGTACTCGTCGGTTCATGGATGTAAGCCATGGGGGCGGTACAGTAGTGACAAAGGAAATTGATGGATAAGCGGTAGTGTCGGTTCATGGTGTAAGCCATGGGGGCATTGACCAGGTACTTGTCGGTTCATGGATGTAAGCCATGAGGGCAGTACAGTGACAAGGAATTGACGGTTAAGTGGTACTGATCACGAGGACAATACCAGCAGTGATAAGAAATGACGGTTAAGCGGTATTGACCACGAGGGCAGTACCAACAGTGACAAGGAATTGACGGATACTTTATGAATGTTTTAAACTAATTTTGAAAAGTGAAGTATGTAAAGTTTTGTAAAGTTATGCCTTAAGGGCAGTATGTATGTATTAGTAAATCTTTTGTATAAATGATTTAAAGTAAACGTTAGAACTCACTCAGCGTTGCTGATTTTTAGTATGCACATCAGTTAAGTGTAGGTGGCAGTAGATGGAAGTGGATGCTTGGCTTGGCAAGAAGAGTTACCCGAAGACCAGCAGTTGGCATCCTGTTTTATGTTTCTTTTGATTATGTTGATTAAGACAAGTTTCAGTTGTATTTAACAAGTTATGTTTAGACATGTTATGTTTCCGCTGCGTATGTAGAGAAGTTTAAATCGTTTCCGCTGTGTTAATGAATGTCTTATGTTTAAAGTGTTTTGTGTTGATGAGTAAATCCAATACGTGAGGTCTCCCGGGTTCGGGGCCTCACATTTCTGATGCTGGTATTTATGTTCCTGCTCTAGTGCACCTACTGGTATCTCTTTCGAACAGTAAAATACTTTGCTGCAACTTCTTTTGCAAATTTCTGGGTTCAAGGTGGTGTTCCTACTGTTCAACCCCTCAGCTTTGCAAATTTTGCAGGTATTATTGCTTGCAATTTGACTACGGTCGAAACTACTTGGATCATTGATACCAGTGCAAGTAATCATATGTGCTTTGATTTAAATCTGCTTTCTGATGTTCAATTTCTTAATTCGCCTGTTTATGTTCTCATTCCAAACGGGCATGTCCTAACTGTTACGCAGGTTGAAACAGTTAATCTCACCAAGACTTTTTCTATCTCTAATGTCTTCTTTGTGCCTCAGTTCAAGCACAATCTGTTATCTGTTCATAAACTTTGTAGAGATACAAAGGGTCTTGTTCAGTTTTCTAAAACTTCTTGTTTCTTGCAGGCCCCTTCACTGAGTAGTCCGCTGGTTCTGGGAGATCTTCTCAATGGACTTTATCTTTTGCATCCTAATAAACTTTTCTCTGTTACAGTTGATTCTCTTTCTCATTGTAATTATGTTGTTTCTTTGAAACTTTGGCATCATCATCTTGGTCATTTACCTTTGTATAAACTTAAGCAATTGAATGTTTTCACTAGTGCACATGATTGTTCTATTGATGATTGTGCTATTTGTCCTAAGGCTAGACATCACAAATTACCTTTTGCATCCAGTAGTATATCCAGTTCTCACATGTTTGATCTTATTCATATTGATACGTGGGGACCATATCGATCTACTACATATGATGGATATAAATTTTTCTCACCATTGTTGATGATTTTACTAGAACAACATTGACTCGTCTTTTGACAACTAAAGGCAATGCTTTTACTATTCTTCAAGGGTTCATTGAGATGGTTGAGACTCAGTTTAGTACCAAAGTAAAGCGTGTTCGATCTGATAATGCTTTTGAACTTGGTTCGGGTGTTCATCATGCCGAGTATTTTAAACAAAAGGGCATTCTTCATCAAACTACTTATCATGGGGTTCCTCAACAGAATGGGGCGGTGGAACGAAAACATAATCATCTTCTCGAAACTGCTCGCACTCTTAAGTTTCCGTACATGGGTTCTCAATGTCACACCCCAACCGATGGCGGAATACGTCGGGGCGGACGTGTTGACTGTTCATAAGCACATGATCAAACTAAAGTTGCATATCTCATTAAATTCAATAACAATTGTTTCATCAAAACAAAGACAAACAAGAAACAAGGTATTTCAAACAAAGTTTAATTAATTAACTAGGTTTTGCAATTCACTATGTGATGAATCTTGAACATAACTCTCAATTATTAGCACCTGAAACATGATGAAAACAGAGTCAACTAAAAATAGTTGGTGAGCAAACATAGGTTTTAGCACAAGAAGTGTTATCAAAAGTTTGTGTACAATTCATATGATGCATAGATTAATAAGGCAACTATAGAGAACCACTAAAATTTAAACGGGGGCGCACAATCAAACCTTGTGACTAATAGGCATAACACAAATGTTATCCTTAAGTGTTTTCGGCAACAATCACCCTAACCGGGTGGGTTGGTCAGACTCAACAGATCTATCATTGTATACCGTCGGCTTGTACATAGTTAATGATTGCACTTTCACTATGCACAAAAAGTAAGTAAATATTGTTTGCACAAATAGTGTTCAATCATAAGGCACAAATTACACACATGATCATAATGTTTGAATTGTAATAATTGTACGTAGTTTGAATGTATTCATGTTTCACCCCAAATATGTAAAAGTGAAAAAGGGGCTATGGAAACTCACATTGGATTTGTAGCTTGAATTCACAAGTACGAGTAGTTACACAAGTTGTTTAGCTAATCGCAAGGTTAACCTATGTTTGAATTTATATATGTATCAATGACACACTCAAAATACTAAAGTAATAAGGGATGAGCTAGGGTTGAATGTTGTGTAATTATTATTGTAAATAATAAGTTTGTTTAATACGGAGTTAAATATATATGTGTACTATGAATAATTAACTTGTTTACAAATAAATAATTAAGGGTTTTACTAATATTTACTTGAATATATAAATAATTGGGTTAATAAATTATATTGTTTTAATAGTTAAATTAATTCTTTATTAAAATAAATAAATGATAAAGAGGACGTAAGTTATGCTAAATAATTGGGTAATAAGAATAGTTAGTAGAGGTTTTTAAATAAAATAATTATATAGATTTTTTATTAAAAGTTTATTAGTTTTTAACTCTCTAAAATGATTAAATATTTATTTAAAATTTTTAGGTTAACAATTTGGTTCATATAATATTCCCGAGTCTTGAGAGTTTTATAAAATAATTTTTATAGGAAAAATGAGATTAAAATTTTGTTTTAAAAAATATTGCAGACCACGGGACTCGAACCCGGGTCTGCTCGGAGAAGGGCAAGGCACACAACCACTAGACCAGGAGTCTGGTAGTGGTTTAAAGGTAGATTCAAATCTTTTAACAGAGGGCCAAAGGGGAGCCGGGTTCCACGTGTGCAAAAGGGAAAAATGAAGTTCGGGGCTGGTTTTGAACCCGCGACCTCACCCTTATGAAACAATCGCTTTAACCCGTGGACCTGTGCTTGTGCCTTGGTTTAAATCAGTCGCGGAAATGTCTTAACATCCAACCCTCGTTCACCTTCTTCCCCAAACGTCCCCGACATAAACCCTAACTTCAATTCCACCCGATTCGTCCCTGATCGAACACGAAACCATAGGGCTTTCGTACTTTGGATCAAAGAGAAACTATTGGAACAAAAATTACCTGCAATGGTTACGGATTGAGGGAGAACAACAGCCGGGCCGGCGTCAGAATTGCTTGAGCTTGTCGGAGTTATGGAGGAGCAATGCGATAGATACAGAGGTATAGAAAGTTTGTGGCAACTGTAATGAAGGTGTGGGTTTGTTTTTATAGCCCAATTTCAGGTTAAATGCCCGAATTGAAGTCACGAGTGATTGAGGACGGTTACGAGTTGTTTGGACTCAAATTCATTGATTCTAGATGTAATTAGCTCGTCATGGACTAGTGGAACCGTCGTATGTTGATTTACAGGGGATTGATTGCACTTTAACACCTGAATTCGACGGATTCATGCTCGAATTTGAGGGGATTAAGTTCGGTTTGACTTTCCAAAGTCAAACTTGTGCATATTTGGGTTCAAAATAAAAAAAAAATATTCAAATTGAAGGGTTCAATGGTTCAACGGGGGTTCAAATAAACTTACTTCCTTTAACCTTTTTTGTTTTTATATACATAAATTTATAAAGTTTATAAAAATTAAAACTAAAACTTTGAAATCCTTTGCATAGTTATTAAACATATGCACTTTTAAAAACTAACATGTTGTTTATGTGGGTTATTAATAACATTCACACATTTAGACATAAAAAATATAATATATATATATATATGTATATATATCCATTTAAATAACTTACACATTTATGGGTGAAAGTATATGTTTATAGAATAATTAATTATTTTAGGTGATTTATTAAAAATAGCTTGCCATGTGTGAATTAATTCCTAATTGAAATGAGTGTATGCATAAGTAGACTCATTATAGTATATATAACCCTAGTGATGATGTATCATGAATTGCACAACTTGTATTTAAATGAAATGATTCAGGACTGTAATTGAAATAATGTCATTGCACAATTTAAAGCATGAGGAAAACCCTAAATGATACAGTATCCCTTAGTTGAGGGAATTTCGTCCCGAAATTTAACTAGTTGAAGCTACTGAATCAGGAAGGAGGTGAGGGTATTTGAGCTTCATCTGATCCTCACATTCCCAAGTGAACTCTAGGCCACGTTTATATTCCCAACGAACTTTGACAATGGGAATACGGCTTCGCTTGAGTTGTTTAATCTCACGGTCCATAATCTCCATGGGTTTTTCAACAAATTGCATAGTGTCGTCAATGTGCACTTTGTCAAGCGGGGTGTGGAGATTCTCGTCAGCTAGGCATTTCTTTAGGTTGGATACATGAAATGTAGGATGCACATTGCCAAGTGTTGGAGGTAATTCGAGATTGTAAGCCACTTTTCCAATCTTTTCAAGGATCTTGAAGGGACCAACATAGCGAGGTTCTAGTTTACCCTTTTTCCCAAAACGAACCACGCCCTTCCAAGGAGACACCTTAAGAAGTACAAGGTCCCCGACTTGAAATTCTAGGGGTTTCGTCGTTTGTCGGCATAGCTCTTCTGGCGACTCCTCGCTACTCGAATATTGTCACGGATTTGAATGATCTTGTCGGATGTTTCTCGTATCAACTCAGGACCGGTGATTTGTGCTTCACCAATCTCGTTCCAACAAATAGGTGAACGACATTTGCGACCATAAAGGGCCTCAAAAGGAGACATATTGATGCTTGTATGGTAGCTGTTGTTGTAAGAGAATTCGATCAAGGCTAGATAAGAATCCCAATTGCCACCAAAGTCAATGACACACGCTCTAAGCGAATCCTCGAAAGTCTGGATTGTTCGCTAGGTTTGACCATCAGTTTGAGGATGGTAAGCCATACTTAAATCCAATCGTGTACCAAGGGCAGTCTGTAGGGATTGCCAGAATATGGAGGTAAATCGGGCATCTCGATTAGAAATTATGTTCAAAGGAACACCGTGACGACTCACAATTTCGTCAATGCAGATTCGAGCTAACTTCTCAACTTGATAGCCTTCAAGGATTGGCAAGAAATGAGCTGATTTGGTGAGGCGGTCAACGATTACCCATATACTATCACGACCACTTGAGGTGCGAGGGAGTTTGGTAATAAGATCCATGGCTAAATTCTCCCATTTCCACACGGGGATTTCTGGTTGGTCAAGTAATCCGGAAGGTTGTTGATGTTCGGTTTTGACTTTTGAGCAAGTAAGACACTTTGCCACATAAAGAGCAATATCCTTCTTCATACCAGGCCACCAATATTGCAGGTGAAGGTCTTTGTACATTTTATCCGCTCCGGGGTGTATGGAATAATGAGTTTTGTGCGCCTCGTTCATAAGGAATGTACGGAGATTATCACGATCAGGAACCCAGATACGATCTAAGAAGTAAAGCAAGCCATTGGGTTTGGTTTCCAATTGAAGTTCAACTCCACATGACATTTCTTCGTACATGTTACCCTCGGTAACCGAGACGTGTTGAGCTTCAAGTATGCGGATTTGAATGTGGGTTTGAATCTTGACACTATGAAGCATAATGTGCTCTTTACGACTTAGTGCATCGGCTACGACATTCGCTTTGCCGGGATGGTAACGAATCTCGCAATTGTAGTCGTTAAGAAGTTCAACCCAACGTCGTTGTCTCATGTTGAGTTCCTTTTGATTGAAGATATGTTGGAGGCTTATGTGGTCGGTAAACACCACACATTTTGTGCCATAAAGGTAATGTCTCCAAATCTTCAATACGAAGACGATCGCACCCAGCTCAAGATCGTGCGTCGTATAATTCTTCTCATGGATCTTAAGTTGCCTTGATGCATAAGCGATCACCTTGTCTCATTGCATAAGGACACAACCAAGACCTTGGTTTGATGCATCACAGTAGACAACAAGATCGTCATTCCCATCAGGAAGGGTTAGAATAGGGGCATTGCACAGCTTCTGCTTGAGAGTTTGAAACACTTCTTCTTTGTCACACCCCCAATTTCAACTAACGGAGTATTACCGTTTGGGAAGTGACAAACCAGGATCTCAGACACTAGTTACATTGAACGACTCTACATGGGACTCAAAATGAAAATATCTTTTAAATCAGAGTATCAATGCGGAAGCGTAAAGAAAGTAAATGCGCAAAATACACGCGCCCAAAACCAAAGTCCAAAAGTCCAAACGTCCAACCAAACAAAGTACATTAAAATAATTCAATCAATATAAATAGGCACAAAGCAAAGCAGTTGAATCCCATGCATGCCCTAACGTGCACCTGTGTCTTAGCTTAGCGTCCTGAGAAAACATGTAAGAAAAAGTGTCAACACGAGGTTGGTGAGTTCACAGGTTTCAATATATAAATAAACGTTTACCAGATTTATTGTACAATCAACATAAATACCAAATGAGTAGCTAACCCATGTTCATTGTTTGCTATTACGCTCGCAACCGTAAACTGACTGTTTGTATTGCCTCCCACCAGGTCTATCAACCACGGTGCACGTTTAGGTCAATATTGCACCCGTTCGATATCCAATCGTGTTAGCGCGACTAACGCGGGTGAGGTTTGTCAAACCCAGTAGTACTACCCAACATACCTCGCTATATTCATATTTAAACGGTTTGATGTGAGGACTTTCATGATAGAGTTTACGCATAGTCATAACAATTGATATAAAATGAAGTACAAAAATCAAAAGAGTTGTATCATGTTTTCTCCCCCAGTTTAAAAGCAGTAAAAAGGGGCCGTGAAAACTCACCTGAGCTTGAGTAAGGATTTGAATCACACAAGGGAAAAGTTGGAGCCACGTGTGTAAGTCTCAAAAGACTTACGAATGCCCTAACATTATAAACACATAAATTAGGGGTAAAAGAGAAATGGGAAATGTGACAATGACACGGATTGAGAAATGTCCTAAAGAAACGCTCCAATATTCAAGAGTGGACGAAAGTGTCCACGGAGTTAGAAATTACTTTACACGACGAATGACACGAATAATAATAATTATAACCGGGTGTTTTGTCATTCATAAAAATTAATAAAATAATAATATATGTATACGAGTAAATAGTATAACCAACTATATTATTATTTAGTCTCAATCGACACACGATGTTATAAAATGATTTGAAATAATATAAATATATATTATTTAATAATACGGGTCACGGTTTGAAAATAATATAAACATATTATTTTTATATGAATTTACGGTTTAAAAATAATATAAACACATTATTTTTACTTGATAATAATAACAATATATTAATTATAAAAGTGGGTTTAATATATAAAAATATGTTAATAATTCAAACCCGAGCCTACGGGTTGTTTTCCGGGTAAAAACACAATTGTATAACCTTATAATATTATAGGGTTTGATTTTTATTAATTAAATATTAACAGAAAAATGTTTAAAAATGATTGTGGGAGCCCGGACTCGAACCCGGGTCTCTCCCACACACGCACACTGCCTTAACCAGTCCGGCCGCAAGGCTATCGCGTTAGATACCCAGGTTAAATCGTTTTAACATACAATTCCAGTTTGTTCTTCTCCCCCATCGTAACCGAGCCAAAACCAGTCCCGATTCCTTTGATTTGGATATCGATCGAACCAAGAAACATGTGGGTTTTGTTGATTAGGTTATTGCGAAACTGTTGGTTAGGTTTAATTGAAAAATCGATTAGTAAAAGGGTGTTTAATTTTGGAATGAGCACCGAAACCCTAGAACAAGGTCATGAAATCGATTTGAACAATTCTGATGTTATAATTCATTGAAAACATAGGGCTTTTAGAGGATAAAGGATTTCGAACCTGTCCATGATGTTTAATTAGATTGAGATTAAGTTTATGACCGGAATCCCCAAATCGTTTTTATGAAGAACCCTAGATTATGAATTGAGTTGAATTCGATATTAAAAACGGTTGGATTCATAGGGCTTTCGATGAATGGCCAGTTTCGAATCTAACCACATACGTTGATTGGATTATAATCGGTTCCGGGATGGTGATCGATTAAACTATAAACGCATGAACCCTAGATTCGGGTTCATGTTAAAATCGTTACTGCAAGCCTTAATTATGATAGGGCTATTGCTCTAGAGATTGAAACGAAGCTATAGATAAGATAAATTACCAGAATAGTTGATGGATTGATAGAAATCGAGCAAATGCAGGTCCGACAGCGAACAACTTGATCTCCGGAGACTTCCTCTGGTACTCCGATCGAATTGGCGTGTGGGATAGCTTCTGTGTGACTCGTCTGGTGTGCGCAGGGGTTTGGTTTGCGAGAATAACATACAAACGATGCGAATTTGGTAGTAATTGATGAGGGTGTCGACGGTTATGAAACGAACGGCCATTTTTGATTAATTCGTAAGTAATGCAGGTGATTAAGGCTCAATGATGGTCGAGAATGTTAATAATGCTCGTAGTAATTAAGAGTATCAACGAATTTCAGTTAAAATCCGCGAATTGGAAAATCAAGGATCGAACTTTGACTTCTAAAAGTCAACTGAAGGCAAATTGGTCAATTTTGACTTTTAGGAGTCAATTTATTCAGTTTAGTATAATTACTTAATTAGTCCTTGCAGTTTTGAGTTGATATTGTGGCTGAATTAGTCCTTGAGGTTAGATTTGATTAACGGGGTTAAGTTTTTAATAAGAAACTTAACGGAATAGTTAACGGGGTTAACTTAAAAAGTCGGATTGTCACATCATTCCCTAGCTGAAAGAATTTTCGTCCCAAAAATTAAAATAACTAAAAAAAATTTTTTTTGGGGGGTTTCACATCATTCCCTAGTTGAAAGAATTTTCGTCCCGAAAATTAAATAGTACCTTAGGGATTTGACGCGGAGTGCTTGAACAGATTTGGATATTTGCGCATCATCTGATCCTCGCGCTCCCACGTGAATTCTGGTCTGCGTTTCGAGTTCCAACGGACTCTAACAATGGGGATTTTGCTGCGCTTTAACGATTTGACTTCACTATCCATAATTTCCACAGGTTCTTCGACGAAACGTAACTGTTCATCAACATGTAGTTCCTCCAGCGGAACTGCGAGTGATTCATCTGCTAGGCATTTCTTTAAATTTGAGACGTGAAAGACTTTGTGCACACCACTAAGTCTTTCAGGTAGGTCCAGCTGGTACGCGACTGGTCCGATTCTCTTTAATATTTTGAAAGGTCCAACATAACGAGGATTCAGTTTTCCTCGTTTCCCGAAACGAATGACACCTTTCCAAGGTGAGACTTTGAGTAAAACCATGTCACCTATTTGAAATTCCAAAGGTTTACGACACTTTTCGGCATAGCTCTTTTGACGATCACGAGCTGCTGCCATACGGTTTCTAATTTGAACGATCTTTTCGGAAGTTTCAAATACAAGTTCAGGACCTGTGAGTTGGCTATCCCCAACCTCGGTCCAACAAATGGGAGAACGGCATTTCCGTCCATAAAGTGCTTCAAATGGAGCTGCCTTGATGCTAGTGTGATAACTGTTGTTGTAGGAGAACTCCACCAATGGTAGGTGAGACTCCCAAGTGTTACCGAAATCGATCACACAAGCTCGTAGCATGTCCTCCAGGGTTTGGATAGTACGTTTAGTTTGGCCATCAGTTTGAGGATGGTATGCTGTGCTCATATCTAGACGCGTGCCTAATGCTTTATGCAATGATTGCCAGAAACGGGAAGTGAATCGTGCATCACGATCCGAAATAATAGAGATTGGCACTCCGTGTCGAGAGACCACTTCTTTCAAGTATACTCGAGTGAGTTTATCCATTTTGTCAGTTTCTTTGATGGCTAGGAAGTGAGCAGATTTTGTTAGGCGATCAACAATTACCCATATAGTATCACATCCGGTAGGAGTTCAGGGTAATTTGGTAATGAAGTCCATGGATATTTGTTCCCATTTCCACATGGGAATTTCAGGTTGTTGCAGGAGACCGGACGGTTTTTGGTATTCTACTTTGACCTTCACGCAGGTCAGACACTTACTAACATAAGTGGCTATATCGGCCTTCATCTTTGGCCACCAATATAGTATTTTTAAATCATGGTACATTTTATCGGAACCCGGATGAATGAAGTAACGAGATTTATGAGCTTCATCCATGATTAGTTCCCTTAAATTTCCGAACACTGGAACCCATATTCGTTCGACAAAGTAACGAATTCCGTCAGATTTTACTTCAAGTTGTGCTTCCATGCCGCGTGTACCTTCTAACGGTAGGTTATCTTCTTTCAAGGCTTCAAGTTGAGCATTACGGATTCTGTCAGGCAACTCAGGGTGGATAGTAAGTTGTAACGCTCGAACTCGTTTGGGTTTCGTTTCCTTTCGGCTTAGTGCATCAGCCACAACGTTAGCTTTACCCGGATGATACCGGATCGCACAGTCGTAATCATTTAAAAGTTCAACCCAACGACGTTGTCGCATGTTCAACTCCTTCTGCTCGAAGATATGCTGGAGGCTCTTGTGATCGGTGTAGATGGTGCATTTGGTACCGTACAAGTAATGTCTCCATATCTTAAGTGCAAAAACTACTGCTCCCAACTCTAGGTCATGAGTGGTGTAGTTTTTCTCGTGAACCTTTAACTGACGTGAAGCGTATGCGATTACCTTTTCGCGTTGCATTAAGACACAACCCAGGCCTTGAATGGATGCATCACAATACACCACAAAGTCATCGGTTCCTTCCGGAAGAGCTAAAATAGGTGCACTGCAAAGTTTCTGTTTGAGATGCTGGAAAGCTGATTCTTGATTATCGCCCCAATTATAAGCTTTTCCTTTTTGAGTTAGGGCGGTGAGAGGTTGCGCAATCTTTGAAAATCCTTCGATAAAACGACGGTAATATCCAGCCAATCCCAGAAATTGTCGCACCTCAGTCGGAGTCGTCGGTGCTGCCCAATTCTTGATGGCTTCTATTTTGGACGGGTCGACATGTATCCCTTTTTCATTTACCACATGCCCTAGAAATTGAACCCCTCGAATCCAAAATTCACATTTGGAAAACTTAGCATAAAGTTGCTCTTGCTTAAGTATTTCCAAAATTAGACGCAGATGTTCTTCATGTTCTTCCTCGTTCTTGGAATAAATAAGAATGTCATCGATGAAAACGATAACAAACTGGTCAAGGTAAGGCTTACACACACGGTTCATGAGGTCCATGAATACCGCGGGTGCGTTGGTTAAACCGAAAGGCATGACCATAAATTCGTAATGGCCGTACCTTGTCCTGAATGCAGTTTTAGAGATATCTTCTTCTCGGACTCTTAACTGATGATAGCCGGACCTAAGATCTATTTTGGAATAGAAACTTGATCCTTGGAGTTGATCAAAAAGGTCACCAATACGAGGTAAAGGGTAGCGGTTCTTGATTGTAACTTTATTCAGCTCCCGGTAATCAATACACATACGGAACGTACCGTCCTTCTTCTTGACAAATAATACCGGAGCTCCCCACGGTGATGAACTAGGTCGGATGAAACCTTTATCCAATAAGTCTTGCAACTGAGTGGACAGTTCCTGCAATTCACTGGGTGCTAATCGATAAGGTGCCCGAGCAATCGGTGCTGCTCCGGGTGCTAGGTCAATTTGGAATTCAACCTGACGGTGTGGTGGCAGACCGGACAGATCCTCGGGAAATACTTCCAAAAATTCTCGCACAACGGGAATATCTTCGATCTTCTTCTCTTCTGACGGCTGTTCAGCAACAAGGGCCAAAATGGTCGTATGTCCCTTTCGAAGACATTTTTGTGCTTTCATGAAGGATATAATGCCCATGACAGTACCAACTCTTTCGCCCTGAACTGAAAGAATTTCTCCACTCGGGAGGGGTATGCGAACGATTTTCTCATGACAAATGATTTCCGCTTGGTTTCTAGACAACCAATCCATGCCGACGATTACATCAAAACTACCAAGTGTGACCGGCATAAGGTCGATATCTAGAATATGGCTAGCTAGATCAAGTTTACATCCTTTAAGTATGTGAGTTGCCTCAATTATTTGACCGTCAGCTATCTCTATCACATACTTAGCTTCTAACAGAGTTGGAGTTCCTTTTATCATATCACTAAGTTTCTTAGATATAAAACTCCTATCAGCACCAGTGTCAAAAAGGACAGAAGCAAAGTAATTATTTAAGAGAAATTTACCGGTGACCACGTTATGATCGTAGCGAGCCTCTCCGGATCCCAGTACAAAAGCTCTTCCTTTCGCCCCATTTCCTCCATTACCACCGTTATTACCGTTATTCCCACCATTGTTGTTTTGATTGGGGTTGTTACCATTGTTGCCCTGGTTATTACCGTTACCACTACCACTGCCATTACCATTTCCACCCTTTTTCAACTGAGGACAATTCCTTTGAATGTGCCCCTCTTTATCGCACTGAAAACATCCCCTCGTGAATCCCTGTGATTGAAATGGTTGTTTGTTCGGGAGTGCAACTCTACAGTCCTTTGCAGCGTGGCTCATTTTACCACAACGCTGGCAACGTTGTCGGTCACAAGTGCCCGTGTGGTGATAGCCGCATTTGTTGCACTTGGGGTACCTCCCAGTATATTCCCCTTGATTCGGACCTGATGAGGTCGTTTGATTAAAGTTTCTAGCATGCTCAAACTTTCGCTGTTGTTGGTGCTGAGGTTGATTGGGTTGGGATCCTTTAGAATTTGTGTGGTTGTGTGAGTGGGAGTGATGGTCGAACTTGCGCTTATTGTTGTCGGTGGGTTTAGAAACCGAACCTCTTGGAGGTAAAGTTCCCTGTGTCACTGCCTGATCGGTCAATTTGTGAGCAAGTCTGATGGTCTGTTGGATGGTGGTAGGGTTGGATGAGGTCACCATGCTTTGAATCTGAGGTACCAAACCTCCAATGTATAGTTCAATCCGTTTGTAATCCGGAGTCACCATATGTGGGCACATGGTGGCAAGTTCGTGCGAACGGGTGGTGTAGAGTTCAGTTTCTGAACCCTCCATCTTAAGGTTCCAGAACTCTCCTTCTAGCTTTTGAATTTCATCTCGTGGACAGTATTCTTCTTTCATCATGGTTTTAAATTCCTCCCACGGGAGTCCATTTGCCATTGCTAGTCCCAACATTTGAACTTGGGCATTCCACCATGTTAGGGCCGGGCCTTCCAAAGTTCCAGCAGCAAATTTCACTTGATTAGCCACGGGGCAGTTGCACATGGCTATTACCGATTCAACCTTCTCAAACCAGCGAAGTAATCCAACTGCTCCTTCAGCTCCACTAAAGGTGTGGGGCTTGCAGTCCATGAATGCCTTGAAAGTGCAGGCTGGCTGTTGATTTTGTTGATTTTGCTGGCCTGGATTTAGAAATACGAATTGAATTGGAATTATAGAGTTTAGAAAGATATTATTAGGAAAAAGGGATTGACACTACTAGTCAATAGTTGAAAACATTTACCTGCAGCATTCTGTGCGGCTAGGGCCTCTGCCACACTATTGTTTATCAAAGCAGCTAGTTCTGTTGCCGTCATGTTGATGGTACCACGACCACCGGTACGGCCTCCTCGTCTTCTCCCAGACATATTTCTTCACAATCACAAATGAAAACAATGAGAAATATATCGCATATTAAACATTATTCAGGTACGGGTAAGGAAATACAACATCTAATTTTTTGAAAATTAAATAAATTGTAAGGCTACAAAATAAATAACTCAAATATTAAACTTCTCATGCTTTTATTGGATGGGAACAACCTTACCCATCTAGGTTTGAAAATGGAAATAACATAAGCAAAAACAAACATGAAAAGGAAGATAGAATAGGAAAATCCTCAAATATCCTCGTCATCAGAAGAGACATATGACTGTGCATCATCAATCTCCACTGGCTCTTCCTCAGCTGGTTCCCCCTCTAAGGGTTCCTCCTCGAAGGGCTCCTCCTCAAAGAGCTCTTCCTCAAAGGGTTCCTCCTCATCGTCAGATACTGGAATGTCTTCCGGGTGTAGGGCCGCTTGCAGTTGGGCTTCCAAGTGAGTCACCCTCTCTTGAAGGCCTTCAGCAGTGTGGTTAGCCACATGTAGCTGAGCTTCCATAGCAGCTAATCTCTCCAAAACTCCTTGCATATCATCATCCGTAATGTCAGCCCTCGTCTCTAGGTGTGCTACACGATTCACTAAAAGGTTGTGGACATGGTCCGTTGCAGCTAATTCGGTAGTCAAATCTTCTATTCCTACCCTATTCTTTTCCACTTGTGTTCCATTCTCCAGGAGTTTAGGTATCTCCTCGGTAGCATCTTGTACAAAACTTAATTCCTTTAACATATAGGACACAAATGCTGCGAAGGCTTGTTCCATGGTACATGGTAAGCTAGGCAGTGTAGACGATGAAGATGTGGATGCAAAGTATGGTGATGGAACATCTCCCATTTCGATCCACCTTTGGATCATATGTGGGTACATATCCAAATTGAGAGCATACTCCAATGCCCGTGCGTTGCTCGGTTCGCCTTGCTCAATTGAGGTAGTCCGGCGCCTTTTGGGCTCCGGGGATGAGGGTACAGGTGCTTTATGCCCTGATGCGTTAGGTGATGGAGGTGGTGTTGACGACATGATCCTGCAACAATTTGTATAAGTGCCAACATCCAAATGACATGTAACTCAAATGACATGTAACTAATGTGTGAGGCTATAGTCTAGTATGCAATCCTAGTTCTCTATAACCAATGGCTCTGATACCAATCTGTCACACCCCCAATTTCAACTAACGGAGTATTACCGTTTGGGAAGTGACAAACCAGGATCTCAGACACTAGTTACATTGAACGACTCTACATGGGACTCAAAATGAAAATATCTTTTAAATCAGAGTATCAATGCGGAAGCGTAAAGAAAGTAAATGCGCAAAATACACGCGCCCAAAACCAAAGTCCAAAAGTCCAAACGTCCAACCAAACAAAGTACATTAAAATAATTCAATCAATATAAATAGACACAAAGCAAAGCAGTTGAATCCCATGCATGCCCTAACGTGCACCTGTGTCTTAGCTTAGCGTCCTGAGAAAACATGTAAGAAAAAGTGTCAACACGAGGTTGGTGAGTTCACAGGTTTCAATATATAAATAAACGTTTACCAGATTTATTATACAATCAACATAAATACCAAATGAGTAGCTAACCCATGTTCATTGTTTGCTATTACGCTCGCAACCGTAAACTGACTGTTTGTATTGCCTCCCACCAGGTCTATCAACCACGGTGCACGTTTAGGTCAATATTGCACCCGTTCGATATCCAATCGTGTTAGCGCGACTAACGCGGGTGAGGTTTGTCAAACCCAGTAGTACTACCCAACATATCTCGCTATATTCATATTTAAACGGTTCGATGTGAGGACTTTCATGATAGAGTTTACGCATAGTCATAACAATTGATATAAAATGAAGTACAAAAATCAAAAGAGTTGTATCATGTTTTCTCCCCCAGTTTAAAAGCAGTAAAAAGGGGCCGTGAAAACTCACCTGAGCTTGAGTAAGGATTTGAATCACACAAGGGAAAAGTTGGAGTCACGTGTGTAAGTCTCAAAAGACTTACGAATGCCCTAACATTATAAACACATAAATTAGGGGTAAAAGAGAAATGGGAAATGTGACAATGACACGGATTGAGAAATGTCCTAAAGAAACGCTCCAATATTCAAGAGTGGACGAAAGTTTCCACGGAGTTAGAAATTACTTTACACGACGAATGACACGAATAATAATAATTATAACCGGGTGTTTTGTCATTCACAAAAATTAATAAAATAATAATATATGTATACGAGTAAATAGTATAACCAACTATATTATTATTTAGTCTCAATCGACACACGATGTTATAAAATGATTTGAAATAATATAAATATATATTATTTAATAATAAGGGTCACGGTTTGAAAATAATATAAACATATTATTTTTATATGAATTTACGGTTTAAAAATAATATAAACACATTATTTTTACTTGATAATAATAACAATATATTAATTATAAAAGTGGGTTTAATATATAAAAATATGTTAATAATTCAAACCCGAGCCTACGGGTAGTTTTCCGGGTAAAAACACAATTGTATAACCTTATAATATTATAGGGTTTGATTTTTATTAATTAAATATTAACAGAAAAATATTTAAAAATGATTGTGGGAGCCCGGACTCGAACCCGGGTCTCTCCCACACACGCACACTGCCTTAACCAGTCCGGCCGCTAGGCTATCGCGTTAGATACCCAGATTAAATCGTTTTAACATACAATTCCAGCGTGTTCTTCTCCCCCATCGTAACCGAGCCAAAACCAGTCCCGATTCCTTTGATTTGGATATCGATCGAACCAAGAAACATGTGGGTTTTGTTGATTAGGTTATTGCGAAACTGTTGGTTAGGTTTAATTGAAAAATCGATTAGTAAAAGGGTGTTTAATTATGGAATTAGCACCGAAACCCTAGAACAAGGTCATGAAATCGATTTGAACAATTCTGATGTTATAATTCATTGAAAACATAGGGCTTTTAGAGGATAAAGCATTTCGAACCTGTCCATGATGTTTAATTAGATTGAGATTAAGTTTATGACCGGAATCCCCAAATCGTTTTTATGAAGAACCCTAGATTATGAATTGAGTTGAATTCTATATTAAAAACTGTTGGATTCATAGGGCTTTCGATGAATGGCCAGTTTTGAATCTAACCACATACGTTGATTGGATTATAATCGGTTCCGGGATGGTGATCGATTAAACTATAAACGCATGAACCCTAGATTCGGGTTCATGTTAAAATCGTTACTGCAAGCCTTAATTATGATAGGGCTATTGCTCTAGAGATTGAAACGAAGCTATAGATAAGATAAATTACCAGAATAGTTGATGGATTGATAGAAATCGAGCAAATGCAGGTCCGACAGCGAACAGCTTGATCTCCGGAGACTTCCTCTGGTACTCCGATCGAATTGGCGTGTGGGATAGCTTCTGTGTGACTCGTCTGGTGTGCGCAGGGGTTTGGTTTGCGAGAATAACATACAAACGATGCGAATTTGGTAGTAATTGATGAGGGTGTCGACGGTTATGAAACGAACGGCCATTTTCGATTAATTCGTAAGTAATGCAGGTGATTAAGGCTCAATGATGGCCGAGAATGTTAATAATGCTCGTAGTAATTAAGAGTATCAACGAATTTCAGTTAAAATCCGCGAATTGGAAAATCAAGGATCGAACTTTGACTTCTAAAAGTCAACTGAAGGCAAATTGGTCAATTTTGACTTTTAGGAGTCAATTTATTCAGTTTAGTATAATTACTTAATTTGTCCTTGCAGTTTTGAGTTGATATTGTGGCTGAATTAGTCCTTGAGGTTAGATTTGATTAACGGGGTTAAGTTTTTAATAAGAAACATAACGGAATAGTTAACGGGGTTAACTTAAAAAGTCGGATTGTCACATTCTTGCTTTAGCCCCCACTCATAAGGTTTACCCTTATGGGTTAAGGCAGTGAGAGGGACATCAATATTGGAAAAGTTGGAGATGAATCGATGATAATAATTCGCTAGACCAAGGAATGAACGAACCTCGGTAGGGGTTTTAGGTGTACTCCAATTCTTTACAGCTTCGATCTTGGCAGGATCTACATGAATTCCCTTTTTGTTGACAATATGACCTAAAAATTGAACCTCATTCAACCAAAATTCACACTTGGAATATTTGACATAGAGATTTTCTTTCTTCAAAAGGTCCAAAATCAACCTAAGGTGTTGCTCATGGTCCGCCTTAGTTTTGGAGTAGATCAGAATGTCGTCAACGAAGACGATTACCAATTTGTCTAAATATGGCTTGCACACGCGGTTCATAAGGTCCATGAAAACTGCAGGCACATTGGTTAACCCAAAGGCATAACCATGAATTTGTAGCGACCGTACCTTGTACGAAAGGCAGTCTTTAGAATATCTTCATCATGCACACGAAGTTGGTGGTAACCGGATCTAAGATCAATCTTTGAGAAGTAGGTTAAACCTTGAAGTTGGTCAAAGAGATCATCAATCCTTGATAAGGGGTAACGGTTCTTGATGGTAAGTTTGTTAAGTTCACAATAGTCAATGCACATCCGAAATGAACCATCTTTCTTTTTGACGAATAAGACAGGTGCACCCCAAGGTGAATGACTTGGACGGATGAAACCTTTATCAGCAAGTTCTTGGAGTTGGCTTGCAAGTTCTTTCATTTCCGAAGGTGCGAGTCAGTATGGAGCTTTAGCTACAGGATTAGCTCCGAGTACAAGGTCGATGCGAAACTCCACTTGTCGTACGGGCGGCAGACCGGATAGATCTTCAGGAAAATCTCTAATGATCGGAATATCTTGAATCTCTTTCCCTTTGTCCTTCTTTTCCACAACATGTGCCAGAAAGGCTACGTACTTCTTTCATAAGTACTTTTGTGCCATGGTGCAAGACATGAGTTTGAGTCCACTATTAGGCTTCTCACCAAAGATTCGTAACGTGTCGCCCGAAGGAAGAGGAATTCGAATACATTTCTCAAAACAAATGACTTCGGCATGGTGGTTGGATAACCAATCCATACCTACGATGATATCGAAGCTTCCCAATTGCACTGGTATGAGGTTGACAGGGAAGGTGTGTTCGTTAAGCTCAAGAGAACAATCGCGGACAATATAGTCAATTTTGATGGGATTTCCATACGCTACTTCGACGATAAAAGTTTCCTCTAACTTAGTTCGTGTTTTTGCAAGTAATGGATCAAATTTAAGTGATACAAAACTCCTATCGGCACCGATATCAAATAAAATGGAAGCATATTGATTATTGACGAGAAACGTACCGTTAACAACATCGTTGTTAGCTTGGTCTTGCTTGGCGTTTATGTTGAAAGCACGCCCACGGGCACCACCCTGATTTGCGTTAACCAACCTCAGGCAACGGTCCCGGAAGTGGGTTGGATCACCGCACTCATAGAAAGCGCGTTCATTAGCAATAGCTGGTATAACTTGGTTGGCAACTGGCGGATTGGCTCGGTTTCCTGGGTTGGTTTGGACAACAGGAGGTCCAGCTCAGTAAGTCTTAGCCACATGTCCATATTTCCCACAACTTGTACATAGATGGCACCGTACAGTCGGGTAGTGATGATACTTGCAGGTGTTGCACTAAGGATTGACACCTACGTATGGCCTTCTGTCGGGATTCTGAGCTACAGGTGCAACTTGGGTGATGGGTGCCGCAGGGGTAACGACGGCAAAGTTCTTAGCCTTGCGCTTCTTATTATTGAAAGAAGTTTCGGGCTTGTCTACCTTGGTCGTTTCAGATGGGGTTGTCTGGTCACTGATCTTCTTCGCACCCTTTCTTGTCAACGTACCTGCCTTCACGTGGTTGTAAGTTAACGTGGCGGCTAGGCGTATAGCGTCTTCAAGAGTGGCGGGGTTTCTTCCTAACACTGTGTCTTGGATATTCATAGGTAGTCCCCCTATGTACTTCTCAATACCTTGAGACAGAGATGTGACCATGTGTGGCACCAGGAGACTCAACTTATGAAAACGAGTTGTGTAGACCAAGTTTTCACCACTGTTTTGGGTAAGATCCCAAAACTCAGCTTCAAGTTTCTTCATTTCATTCTGAGGACAGAACTCCTTGGTCATCAGTCTCTTCACATCGTCCCATGGCAATGTCATAGCCACATAAATACCTCTATTCCTTTTCTCATCGTTCCACTAAGTGAGCGCCTGTTTCTGGAAAACGCTTGTAGCATAACGGACTCTGAGATTGTCAGGGCAGTCACTGTTGAGGAAAGTGTTTTCAATGCCTTTAAACCACTGAAGGAGACATGTAGCTCCCTCAGTACCATAGAACTTGATGGGGTTGCATGAGTTAAAGTGTTTGAAGGTGCATTGGGGTGGGTTGGCACCACCACCACTAGTAGTCCATTACTGTTGTTGTTGGCCTGAGTGAGTTGGTTCACAAGTTAGGTAAGGAGGGCAGCAAGATCATTGTTGTTTTTGTTGGTCTCGTTGGTACGACGGGGAGGCATGCTATAGAAGAAACAACACAAGGGTAAGAATAATTATATTTGGATTGTACCCTGTGAATATTATGACTTATCAAGGTTATTCAAATTCATATAATCTTCGGGAAGATCTGCTTTAGCCTATAAGTGAGCACTCATCCCTGGAATTCCTAGGAAATCATACGGGTCCTTCAGTTGATTTGGATTTATACGAAATGTTTTCCTAGACAGAAAACCCAGAATACAGGTGTCACCCTTCCAGATTGCACATGTTCCCTACTAGCAAATAGAATTTAAAGTCTTGACGAGGTTCAAGGATTTTTGATATGTTTGTGTCTATGAGTATGACGTTCCACATGCGAAGGTGATGATGACATAGGTAGGGGTAAGAAGGATGAGAGTCTTAGGATAGAAGTACTAGTAAGTAATCTAACAAGTATGGCATCACATAGCATGTAGTATGATATAAAATGGGTGTCTTAAGGTTATAGTCAAGGTTATGGGTTTCTAATAACCTAATTCCCTATAATCATGGCTCTGATACCAATCTGTCAAACCCCAACCGATGGTGGAATACGTCGGGGCGGACGTTTTGACTGTTCATAAGCATATGATCAAACTAAAGTTGCATATCTCATTAAATTCAAGTTCATAACAATTGTTTCATCAAAACAAAGACAAACAAGAAACAAGGTATTTCAAACAAAGTTTAATTAATTAACTAGGTCTTGCAATCCCCTATGTGATGAATCTTGAACATAACTCTCAATTATTAGCACCAGAAACATGATAAAAACATAGTCAACTAAAAATAGTTGGTGAGCAAACATATGTTTTAGCACAAGAAGTGTTATCAAAAGTTTGTGTACAATTCATATGATGCATGGATTAATAAGGCAACTATGGAGAACCACTAAAGTTTAAACGGGGGCACACAATCAAACCTTGTGACTGATAGGCATAACACAAATGTTATCCTTAAGTGTTTTCAGCAACAATCACCCTAACCGGGTGGGTTGGTCAGACTCAACAGATCTATCATTGTATATCGTCGGCTTGTACAGAGTTAATGATTGCACTTGCACTATGCACAAAAAGTAAGTAAAAGTTGTTTGCACAAATAGTGTCCAAGCATAAGGCACAAATTACACACATGATCATAATGTTTGAATTGTAATAATTGTACCTAGTTTGAATGTAATCATGTTTCACCCCAAATATGTAAAAGTGAAAAATTGGCTATGTAAACTCACATTGGATTTGTAACTTGAATTCACAAGTACGAGTAGTTGCACAAGTTGTTTAGCTAACCGCAAGGTTAACCTATGTTTGAATTTATATATGTATCAATGACACACTCAAAAGACTAAAGTAATAAGGGATAAGCTAGGGTTGAATGTTGTGTAATTATTGTTGTAAATAATAAGTTTGTTTAATAAGGAGTCGAATATATATATGTGTACTATGAATAATTAACTTGTTTACAATTAAATAGATAAGGGTTTTACTAATATTTACTTGAATATATAAATAATTGGGTTAATAAATTATATTGTTTTAATAGTTAAATTAATTCTTTATTAAAATAAATAAATGATAAAGAGGACGTAAGTTATGCTAAATAATTGGGTAATAAGAATAGTTAGTAGAGGTTTTTAAATAAAATAATTATATAAATTTTTATTAAAAGTTTATTAGTTTTTAACTCTCTAAAATGATTAAATATTTATTTAAAATTGTTAGGTTAACAATTTGGTTCATATAATATTCCCGAGTGTTGGGAGTTTTATAAAATAATTTTTATAGGAAAAATGAGATTAAAATTTTGTTTTAAAAAAGATTGCAGACCACGAGACTCGAACCCGGGTCTGCTCGGAGAGGGGCAAGGCACACAACCACTAGACCAGGAGTCTGGTAATGGTTTAAAGGGAGGTTCAAATCGTTTTAACAGAAGGCCAAAGGGGAGCCGAGTTCCACGCGTGGAAAAGGGAAAAATGAGGTGCGAGGCTGGTTTCGAACCCACGACCTCACCCTTATGAGACAATCGCTTTAACCGGTGGACCTGGGCTTGTGCCTTGGTTTAAATCAGTCGCAGAAATGTTTTAACATCCAACCCTCGTTCACCTTTCCCCGACATAAACCCTAACTTCAATTCCACCCGATTTGTCCTTGATCGAACACGAAACCATAGGGATTTCGTACCTTGGATCAAAGAGAAATTATTCTAACAAAAATTACCTGCAATGGTTACGGATTGAGGGAGAACGACAGCGGGGCCGGCTTCAGAATTGCTTGAGCTCGTCGGAGTTATGGAGGAGCAATGCGATAGATACGGAGGTGTAGAAGTTTTTGGCAACTGTAATGAAGGTGTGGGTTTGTTTTTATAGCCCAATTTCAGGTTAAATGCCCGAATTGAAGTCACGAGTGATTGAGGACGGTTACGAGTTGTTTGGACTCAAATTCATTGATTCTAGATGTAATTAGCTCGTCATGGACTAGTAGAACTGTCGTATGTTGATTTACAGGGGATTGATTGCACTTTAACACCTGAATTCGACGGATTCATGCTCGAATTTGAGGGGATTAAGTTTGGTTTGACTTTCCAAAGTCAAACTTGTGCATATTTGGGTTCAAAATCAAAAAAGATTCAAATTGAGGGGTTCAATGCACTCAAGAGGTTCAATGGTTCAAAGGGGGTTCAACTAAACTTACTTCCTTTAACCTTTTTGTTTTTATATACATAAATTTATAAAGTTTATAAAAATTAAAACTAAAACTTTGAAATCCTTTGCATAGTTAATAAACATATGCACTTTTAAAAACTAACATGTTGTTTATGTGGGTTATTAATAACATTCACACATTTAGACATAAAAAATGTAATATATATATATATATATATATATATCAATTTAAATAACTTACTCATTTATGGGTGAAAGTACATGTTTATAGAATAATTAATTATTTTAGGTGATTTGTTAAAAATACATTGCCATGAGTTTATACCTAATCATGTGTGAATTAATTGCTAATTGAAATAAGTGTATGCATAAGTAGACACATTATAGTATATATAACCCTAGTGATGATGTATCATGAATTGCACAACTTGTATTTAAATGAAATGATTCAGGATTGTAATTGAAATAATGTCATTGCACAATTTAAAGCACGAGGAAAACCCTAAATGTTAAACTCAAGGGCACATCTCCTTCTGAGATGCTTTTTGGTAAAGCTCCATCATATACTCATCTTCGTACTTTTGGGTGTTTATGTTATGCTTCTACTTCTACACCTGGAAGAGATAAATTTCAGCCTAGGGCTCAGGCTTGTATCTTTATTGGATATCCTTTTAGAAAGAAAGGTTACAAGCTTTATAATCTTGACACTCGACAAGTTTTTGTTTCTCGGGATGTGACTTTTCTTGAGCACATTTTCCCTTATTTACATTCTTCGGATCCATCTTCTTTGTTCCCTTCTCTAAATGATCTGTTTGAGGAGACAGATCGAGATGTTGTTCCCTCTTCTTCTTCGGTTGCTCCTGAATTTGATTCTTCTCCTCCTTCTGTTTCTCCTGATCCTCCTCCTCTGGAGCTCAGAAGATCTTCTCGTTCTTCTGGTCCTCCTTCTCATCTGCAAGCTTCTGTTGATTCCTCTTGCTTTCATACTTTGTCGAGTGCTTGCCAAGCTTATCATTTTGTTAATCTTGCTGATCTTTCTCCTAATTCTCAGCGGCTCCTTCTTAATCTTGATTATGTTCGGGAACCTTCTTCTTATCAGGAGGCTGCTAAATATCATGCTTGGCAAGTGGCTATGACTAAAGAATTTAATGCCTTAGAACGTAATCAAACTTGGGAGGTTATACATTTACCTAAGGGTAAGAAAGCTATTAAATGCAAATGGGTGTATAAAGTCAAATATAATGCTGATGGCACAGTTGAATGCTGCAAAGCCCGTTTAGATGTTCGTGGTGATACTCAGAAGGCCGGGATCGATTATAATGAGACTTTTTCCCCTGTCGTTAAAATGACTACTATTCGTAGTCTTGTTGATGTTTCCACCAAATGACATTGGGGTTTATATCAATTGGATGTTAATAATGCTTTCTTACATGGGGATCTTGATGAAGACATTTATATGCTTCCTCCTCCTGGAATGCCATTATCCTCTCCTGATCATGTTCTTAAACTCAAGAAGTCTCTTTATGGTTTGAAGCAAACTTCAAGGCAGTGGTATGACAAGCTTTCTGATGCTCTTAAAACTAAAGGCTATATGTGTTCTTCTAATGATTATTCTTTGTTTTCTAAGACCATGGGCGATTCTGTTGTTCATGTTGTTGTCTATGTTGACGACATTCTCCTTACTGGTAATAATGAACAAGAGATTTCTGCTTTAAAGGCTTTCTTACATTCCACGTTTCAGATCAAGGATCTTGGTGGTCTTAACTATTTTCTAGGAATTGAAGTTCTCAAGTCTTCTTTTGGTCTTATTATGACTCAACGTAAGTTTGTGAAGGATTTGCTGAATGAGTTCCCTACGGATGATGTTTCTTCTGTTTCGTCACCTCTGCCTTTGCATTTACTGCTCAAGCTCAATGGAGGTCAAGTTCTTGATGATCCTTTGGCCTATCGTCGCCTTGTTGGAAAACTCAGCCTGATCTTGCCTTTGCAGTTCAGATTCTCAGCCAGTTTATGAGTGATCCGTGTGTTCCTCATTGGGATGCTACGTGGCATACTCTTCGTTATGTCAAAGACACTTGTTCTCAGGGGTTGTTTTTTGATGATGATCCTGATATCTCTTTGTCTGCTTATTGTGATTCTGATTGGGTGGCTTGCCCTAATACTCGGCGTTTTGTTAGTGGCTATTTTATCTCTCTTGGGGCAGTCCTATTTCTTGGAAATCCAAGAAGCAAGCCATTGTTTCTCTTAGTTCTGCTGAGGCTGAATATCAGTCTCTTCGCCGAGTCACACAAGAACTTGCTTGGTTAACTTGGTTATTTGTGGAGTCTCACTCTTGTTCCTCTCAAGTGTGACAGTCAGGCGGCCACCCACATAGCTAAGAATCCTGTTTTTCATAAGCGGACTAAGTATATTGAGTTGGATTATCATTTTGTTCGTGAGAAGCTTAAAGCCGGTTTGATTCTGCTTTCTCATACATGGACTTCTGATCAACTTGCGGATTTATTCACTAAGAGTCTGGCTGGTCAACCGCATTCAGATATCATTTCCAAGTTAGGGTTGTATACACCTCCAACTTGAGAGGGGGGGGGGGGGGTTAGCGAACTTGTCTTAAGTTCGCCTATTTTAATAGGGGCGAACTTATGGTAGTTTTGTTTGTTTCTTTCCTTGTATATAAATAGTCTATTTGTAACCATTATTGAGTTATCAATCAAATCATTCATTTTTACGCCAATCATTCTCTCCCATTTTCATTCTCTCGCTTGCTTTTAGCGTTCACTCTCGATATCATAACACTTGTAAAGAGTTTCCTCTTGTGAAGGCCATGGGTTCGAGTCCTGACAGGAGAATTTTGTCAGTACCCTTCACAGGTCTAGGTATTAGTTGTTCAAAAAAAAAATTCACACAAACAGTTTATATGGTTTCCCCTGGTTAAATTTATAGGGTCTAAGTTTAAAATGTTGTAACAGTTTATATAGGTTATATTTATAGGGTCTAAGTTTGGGTGACTTGTTTTAATTTATAACAAGTTTAACGTTTAACACTAACTTCCATTATATATTCTATTAGTTCTATGTAAAAAAACTAAAGTACATTTTTAAGTTACTATTTGTGTAATTAACTTAAAGATTTAAACTACAAAGGCCTATTCATGTAACTTGATAAAAGTTAATTAAAAATACAAACAATGGATTCTAACCATCTTCTTTCCCCCCGCCCCTTAGGATATCCGGTATACTCCCCGTGAGAGGGGCGTGTTACACTGCCCCCTATGAGCGTGAGGGAGGGGGCATGCGAATTTTCACGAGAGAAAGGAAAGAGGGAGGGGGCGTGGGCATTTGATTGGCTAAGGGGCGTGGAACATCACCCCCTCTGATATGAGAGGCAGGTAGTATAACGGATACCCTAATCGTTTCCTTTTTTTTTTCTTTAAGGATTCATACTCCGGCCAACCCCACTGTCGACGCAGGCACGCAGCCATCAAGAACCACAACCACGGTTCACCCTTCGTTCTTCCACAACCAACAAAATCCCACTTTTCTTCATCCTCTCTTCACTCTCTGCCCTCTCCCTTGGTGTGTTGTCACCCCATGCCTGTTGGGTGTTATGGTGAAAGCCTTGATTTCAATTTTCAGATCAGTCGCCTCCTTTGTGCAATGGTACTTGGTAGTTGCAAACCACCCACCCAAAAAAAACATATACAAATCCAATTTTGATTCCCATCTTCACGCTGCAGAAAGTCTTACACAAATGTCGCTTCATCACGAAAACCAGCGAAGAGTCGGTGAAAAAGCTTTGACTTCATTTCCATTTCCCTAAGCCTTAAGTTCATGCCGTTAAGTTTTCAAAAACTTTTTTTTTGGTTTTTACTTTTTATTTTTATATTTTTCTTCGTTCACTGTTTTGTTCTTTATATTAGACTAAGTTTCCATCAAAATTGTTTGATTAGACTAAGTTTCCATCAAAATTACTTCATATAACACAAGACTCCAACAAAATGATTTGATACGAAATGTCAATACAATTATTTGATATGATACAAATTTCCATGAAAATTATTTAAAATAACACAAGATTCCATCTAAAATTTGGAATATTTCTAAATATAAGATTCCATCTCTTCCCTTTTAACCCCTCTCTTCTGGCCTCTGTTTTTAATTTTAAAAAACATTCCATTCTAAGGTGATAAAATTCTCACTTTGACATCGATTATTTCCACTTGTTATATATATTTTTTCACCAATTTTTTTTGAACGGCCAATGAAATATTATAAGCACGGTCACTCGGGTAAACCCATTGGCGAAAGGCCACCCACGCCCGCGAACGCAGACAGTGCTGGTGACCAGGCCCGCCCACCATTCCAAGGGAAACCCACCACCCGAAGGCCCACTATGGAAAAACCCATGGCCCACATGAGCATATTGCACCAAAAGAGACTCGAACCTATGACCTCCACATTGGAAGGCTATAGGGGTGCCTCCTCCGAAACCAGTTGATCTGGGGCTCATTGGAAATTTTTCACCAATTGATCAACCGATGTTTAAGCCAAAAGTGAGATAAATATTTGGCATATGATGGATTCGAGTTCACTCATTCAGCTTTAGGCTATGTGTAACGGTTTCACTAAAAACTTAAAAACGTCCCGCCACGTCAACAAGAGGCCAATCACTAAGGTGTGTAATAGTTTCACTATCCATATATACACATTGACATAAACATAACACACACACACACACACAAACACCTGCCCCATGCTCGTGATTTGAATCACGCCTCCCCTATTCACGCCCCTGATAAAGCTCTGAGGGCGGTGTTCCGCTACCCTTCACGGGCCAGGTGGATCGTGTCAAGCCCATAGCACTTAGCCTCAGAAACAAAGGAATCGATGAGGCGATACTTGATAGTTTTGGTGGTGCATTTTGTGGAGGTAATGGTTGTGATAGGTATAAAGTTTCAAAAACATAAACAATAGTGCAATTTTAACATTTAATGATCAAATAATTACACACATATATAAACAAGTAAAAAGGCTACAACAATTTTTCATTGAAAGTTGATAGAACGTACACCATACACACGTGTACAGTAAATGTTGAAAGGTCATATATGGACCACACACCACACGTGAAATTAATAAATTAGACTTTTTGGGTTGGGCCCTTTTTGTCTTCATGTCCATAAGTTATGTGTCCTAACAGCCCATTATCCATACCCCATCACTCCTAACACTTGATGTGTACCCTTCTTTTGACTAGTTGAAACACAAGTATAATATTCAAATTCAAATTTGTCTACTTCTCATTTGTCACTACCGACTATTACAAAAGAATATAAATACGACATCTAAAAGGTTAAAAATTCGTATCTAATCCGATAGACCCAACATCATATTTGCATCTTACACCCAATTTGAAAAGACACATGCTGTCCCAAAAAGAGAGCATATTTTGATACTCTAAAAAATATATTAAAAAAAATAAAAAATAGATGGGGTGTTTAACCATAAGCCACCAAAAATATAAAATTGGTTTTTAGCTAGTGACCATTAAGACTATTAGGGTCTGATTGATATTAGCTAATGTAATGAACGAGGGAATTGAATGGACGAGTGGATAGAATGGATAAAGAAAAGAAATGGATAATTACCATTCTATTGTCCTGTTTGGTCACCCTATGGAAATGAAATGAATTATTACTTCGTGTTGTTTAGTAGACAAGAAAATATTTTATAAAAAATAAAATATTTTTAATTCATAAATTTATCTTATGGGTCGTGTCATGGGGCGGGCCACGGTTCAGGCCATGGTTCTGGTCATCGGACGGGTCATGGGACGTGTCATGGTTCGGGTTATGGGTCAGGGCATGGGTCGGGTCATGGTTGGGCCATGGTTCGAGTGATGGGTTTGGGCATGGGACGGGTCACGAGAAGGGTCATGGGAAGGGTAATGGGGCGGGAAATGATTCGGGTCATGGGTCGGACCATGGGCGGGGCCATGGTTCGGGCCATGGGATAGGTCATGAGACTTGTAATGGTTCGGGTCAAGCGACTGGTCATGGTTCGAAGCATGGGTGGGTCATGGTTCAGGTCATGGTTCGGGTGATGGTTCTGGGCATGGGTCGGGTCATGGATACTGGGTAGAGTCATGGATACTGGGTCGAGTCATGGGTCGAGTCATGAGTTGAGTCATGGGTCGGGTCATGTTTTAGATCATGGGTCGGGCCATGGTTTAGAAGAAAAAATGATTGCCAAATATCATAACAGACACCAATAAACAAAAACATAAAAATCTTTTTCAAGACCAATTAAAAATCCTAGTTTATATTCATTAAATAATTTCATTTGCATCATGTTCATCTTCATCATCTATCAAATCCAAAACTATTATTTTTGGGGATCCAAATTGTCCATTTGATTCATCTAATCTATATCTATATTTATACTATATAATAAATAAAGGTTTTAGGGGACACTTGTCACTCTCTTATGCATCCTTAATTTTTTCCCCCGCCTCTCTTCTATTAATTATATAAATTTCTTTAATTGTTTTTATAATTTTTTGTTTCCAGCCTCTCTCTCATATTAAATAATAATGATTTCTATAATTCTTTTTATTTAAAAAAATAGGTTTGTTCATAAAACATTTTTATAAATTGAAAATTTCTTTCATTCTTTTTATAAAATATTTTTTAAAAATACCTATACAACGTTTATAGAATTTGTATTAAAAAGCTATGTAATATGTTATAAATATGTAATATGTATATCTTTATTACTAAGTATATATAACATTGCATTTATTCAACTCGTGTAATACACCGGGTTTATAAAGTTTAATATGAATTAGCATTTATGAGTTACATAAAAAAATTAATACTCAGCTAAAAAAATATTTTAAAAATTAACTTAACAGAATTTATAACTGTCACGTAATATTTTATTTGACCAGTGTAATACACGGATTTTTAAAAACATAATTTTTTTATTACTAAATATATAACATTATATTTATCAACCCGTATAATACACGAGATTCTAACATAGTCTATTATATATGATACAGCTTGTCACTAAACTCTATAAAAGCTTCACAAAATACTTCACACCATCTTCATTTTTTCTACTATTACATTGTATCCCCATAATCTCCTTTCTCACATTTTCATATCATCATTACCTATATCTTGTTTAAATATTTTTATATATACATTCTTAAAGAAAATGAGAAAAGAAATGGAGTTTCTCTTTGAACTCAAGGGCCTTAGCATGTGTTGTGGGCTAGATGAGATAATTTGTCTACTACAAAACAGTGATGCAAAAGAAACCTAAAAATTTTGCAACCAAAACATGATCAACTCACATAAACCAATGATAGAGACCAAAATATAGTAACATAAATTCTTTTAAATAAAATAATTTAGGAAGTTCTAATCATTTAAATATACAATACACCACACGACCGATGACCCGTTTGGCCCATTTCATTTTCACTTACTTTTTTTATATTTACTCGTGTGACCTGGTATTAAAAGACATACAACCGAAATTGACTTGTTTCCATATGTGCATGACTAGAATTTACCAGTATAGACAATTAGACATAGTACATGGTACACAGAACTTTCAAGGCTTTATGATCATCTTCTCACACATCCAGTACAAAGTTGAACATAAGACTTGCAATGTTTCTTTGTCTGAGTAGTCAAATTACACACGCGCCCCCATCTCGATCATAGTACAGATGGTTTTGATTCATCTTCGACCACGTGATCGGATTTAATTTGAATCTAGAGCAAGAAAAAGAAAAAAAACATGGTCTTTTGAGCATTTGGATATACAATCAGCTGGTCAAATGCTGCAGTTATCTTGGGACCAAAGGAGTTATTTCATCAAAGGCATTAAGTGAGTTGGTGTAAACTTCACTTTTAGACTTAACCATATTTCAAAGATCTGAACTTGAGGTGAATTCTTTTGGTATTAATTTACAAATACATTTATTGTAAAGTGTGTCGATAACATGTTATGAACCAAACAGGAGAACTCAAATAAAAAAACTAGTCTGATTGGTGAGGGAGCCTATTTGGGTTATAAACCCCACATTGGTTGCCCATACAAACCGATGTGGGACAAGTCTCGTACCTTGCAATGGTTTTAGTCCGTAACATAACACTGAAACAACCAACATAAAGATAACCAGATAAATTGATTTCTGTTACAATAGCCGATGATCACGTTCCGTTAACCGCAGATAGAGAGGCTAAAAAGAGTTTAAAACTAACTAACTTTCACTACCTACCAACTGAAATACAGAGACATCAATATGCAATTTTAATAGTCTAATTAACTAATATATCATTTTTCTGTTTTGATTCACTGTGATTTTTGATGGATGCAAACTTAAACACTCATTCATAACTTGATAATTTGAAAGTAGAATGTTTACTTTCAAAGATGATCAGTTAAGTTAGGTGTTGTCAATGCTAGATGAAATGACTATTTTATCCTTGTTATTGTTGCTGCCATGTACATGGTATAGTTATCAAAAGTGAGCGCCTAGGCGCAATTTTAAGGCAAGGCGCGATAAATGCGCTTTGATTTTAAGGCGACTGCCTTGTGAAGCTGAAGAAGATTTTGGTACTTTACTTTGACCATTTTGTTATTCAAGTTTTGGAATAATATTTGAATCTTGACTATTTTAGAACTTTTGGTATTAATTGGATGATATTAAATGCTATATAATAGTTTTTCTTTATTTTATTTGAATAATCTATACTATATAATAAAGAAAGGTTTTTGTATGACACGTGTCGTCACCATATTCAATCTCATCAATGTTTTCCCGCCTCTCTCTCTTATTAAATGCATCCATATCTTTTAATAAATTAATAATATACTAATAAAACACATTTGTTTTAAAATTATCTTTTGTTATAAAAAAAACTTTGAAATCTAATTATGTAATTTTTATTTTCAATCAAATAGTAAATAAAAGTCAAATTACATTAAATAGTAATTGACGTATTTCCGAAACCCAATTATATATTATTTTTTACATATTTTGAATTTTGTTTTATATCCTTAATATACAGTAATACATTTTTACACCTGTAAAATACATTAATAAAATTTAAGAAATTTATTTATTGATATTTTTCACCCGTGTGTATTGCACGGGGTCTAAGCTAGTAGTATTATAAAGAAAAGCTATTATTTTTAAGGGAAAACTTCACAAAATAGTAATCAAGTTTCTCATTTGTTCCATTTAAGTCGCTCAAACTTTTTTGTCTTATTTTAGTCACTCAAGTTTCTCATATGTTACATTTTAGTCACTTAATTTTTTTTGTCTAATTTTAGTAACTCAAGTTTCACATGTTCTAATTTGCGCAATTACGAGGTTAAAATGTTACTTTTTTCCAGTTTGTTTTATGAATATGATGAAAATATTAGTTTACTCTTTTTGGATTTCATTTTCACAATATCCATAAAATGAAATCCAAAAAAAGTGACTCGTAATATGGTAATTTCGTAAGATTGGAATATGTGAAACTTGAGTGACTAAAATGAGACAAAAAAAAAGTTTGAGTGATTAAAATAAAACAGATGAGAAACTTGAGTGACTAAAATGAAGCAAAAAAAGTTTGAATGACTTAAATAGAACAGATGAGAAACTTGATTACTATTCTGTAAAGTTACCCCTATTTTCAAATATATATTCCTTTCATTTAAGTGTGCTTTTTTTCTCACGCCTTCGCTTTTTTTTGCGGCTAGCGTCTTTGACAACTATGATACAAAGAATGTTATTAAATGAACTAAATTATTGCGGCAAAGTGGATTTCTTCGAGCAATTACTCTCCACTCAAAAGCCATCAACACCTGGAATCAAATTTACAATCAAGTTGCAGTTCATTACATGTACATATAAGTACAAGTATACACTAAATTATATTCAGGCCTGGGGATTTAAGTGCCCCGGCAGAGCCGGAAAAAAAGGTCCCTACGAATAAATTATATAAACTAAATTTTTTTTAAACGACAATTAACGTTATAGAAAAAAAATCGACAGTTCGACTCTTCATTTCCTGCTTCTGTTATTCAATTCGTCCTTTTTTTTAAACAGCCGATGGGTTCAAATTTCTTTATAAAGATTAGGACTCAACCATTACATATTTACATTATAAAGATTTAAATGGATTACTGGATTAGGGCCCAACCAATCAACAATTACATATTTACATTATAAAGATTAAACGGATTAGCGCCCAACCATTACATTATAAAGATTAAAAAAGGTCCAACTATTATAAAGATTAAAGAGGGCCCAAACATTATAAAGATTAAAGAGGGTTCAACCATTATAAAAAGGGCCCAATAAGTTTTTAAGTTTTTATAAAAAGGTCTCAATATACAAAATTTTATAAAAAAACATATATATAAAATTTTTGGCCCACTAAAAAAATGGGCCGTGGCCGGCTGCCCGGCTCGGCCTACCCCAGGGCCGGCCCACCCCAGGGCCGGCCCTGATTATATTGCTTGTGGACTAAACTTATATAAATAAGAAAAAAGGGAAAACACCATAGAATAGTAACCAAGTTTCAAAAGTGTTTTAATTAGGTCACTCACCATAGTATACCCGAGGGTGTATACCGTGTAAAATGCGTATTGAGTGACATATATGGAACACTTTTGAAACTTTGTTACTATCTTACAAAGTTACCCCTATGAAAAAACTGAAACTTACCGGTTATTTGCAGACTTATACTGTAAAATCACCAAGATTGCTTTCCTCATGGGCTTCGGATATATACTGTTGGTAATTGTCTGAAAATCGAATCAATTTGTGGTTGAGCCAAACAACAAATCAGATTTTAATCTCCTATTTCTAACCCAAATAAGAAGAGAACCAGACAAGAAAGAAGAAGTGATTTTTTTAGGGATTTCTCTTCAGCTTCGAAAAACCGCTTCTTGAATCTCTGATTTCTAGCCCATCTTAACGGCGATTGGAGAGTATGAAAGCCGACTTCTAACCTATCTAACGAACGTATCTTGACGGTGGGAGAAGATGACCACTTTTTCCGCGACGGTGACAGATGAAGATGACTGGTATTCATCGTTGGTGGACGAGTGGTGTCGGTGGAGGGATGGGGGTTTATCAAAAGGAGGCGATTCGACGAATAGAAGGTCGGCCTTCACCATGGGTCGTGAATAACTCTGTTGATGCCTCCTCCGGTGAATCTACAAGCAAGAGGGTTTTCTCTTTCGTCCAAAGCCATTTAACTATCACGGGGTCATCTCTCGAGGCCCTGTGTGGCGCCCTAGGTTGCCCCAGGGCCAGCCAATCTATCCCGCTTATGATAGGGTCTACTGGTTTCGTCCTACCTTGAACTTATCAGGCGAGCGGCAACAGCTCGCGACCAGTGATGCGTTCGGTGTGCAAGACACCTAGGCATGTTCAAGTCGTCTATCTCACTGAGGTCGTGCCCGATGAAGTCCGAACTAGCCAGCAAACTCAAGCGTTCAAGTACAAACACAGCAAAACGATCTTTGAACATTTGGTCTGTGACACTCTCCCACCACCATTTCATGCACGTCCTCGTGCATGCTCGCAATCCCATACTTGCTCGTAGCTAAGAGACGATGCACTATCTCTAAAGATTGAGCATGATTCACTTTGGTAAGAAGGACACCCGGTAGTTCAGCAACAGAGATCTTCATCCGGATCGTTCAGATAATTGCATCAGATTAATTTAAGTGGCGCCGACGTTCGCCTAGTTTTCAGTATGGGGACCTGAAGGTTGTAGCAGTCTTCATCTTCATTTTACGGCACTGCTAGACCGTAGTTGCTGAACTAGATCACGGTGGGCTTTAATGTTAACTGGACTAAGGCGGAGCTCACGATCCCATACTCGTGGCTTACAAAGACCATCGCCGAAGCGCTCCCCATTTGGTCTTCTCCTACCACCATTGCATAATCATACTCATCTGGTAAACGCACATCTGAGATAAGTCACGTTCCAAAGTATCCGAGGGTCGACCTGCTCTGATACCACTTTGTCACGGGGTCATCTCTCAAGGCCCGTGTGGCGCCCTGGGTTGCCCCAGGGCCAGCCAATCTATCCCGCTTATGATAGGGTCTACTGGTTTCGTCCTGCCTTAGACTCATTAGGCGAGCGACAATAGCTCGCGACCAGTGATGCGTTCGGTGTGCAAGACACCTAGGCATGTTCACGTCGTCTATCCCATTGAGGCCATGCCCGATGAAGTCCGGACTAGCCAGCAAACTCAAGCGTTCAAGTACAAACACAGCAAAACGATCTTCGAACATTTGGTCAGTGACAAAAAGCTCTGATACCACTTGATGCAATCAACAGAACTAATCAAATGGCTAGATAAGTATATGATCAGATTAAAAGCTTCAAAAGCCTAATGGTTTAAAGAAACCTAAAAGGTGTTCTTTACGATAATTAGATTTCAAAAACTCCTATCATCTAGACATTCTTAAATAATAGTTCAATATCATAAGAAAAAAAATAAAAAGGAAAAAAAATCCAAAATATTAAACTCAAATGAAAATAAAAGATAACACTTGATCTTCTAAAAAAAACGCCACCTTCCAATCAACTCCAACGAGTCACCATCGGGTGCGGGTTCAGGTCCGCTTAAATCCGATGCTCATGTATCAACCTTTGAACTATATTAAAATATACAAACGTGTGTATTGATTAGAGATATAATTTACAGATTTGAATTTAAAATATTCATAAACTATTTATTTTAAATATTAAAAATTCTCTTGTTAGAAGTTGTGAGTGGTTCAATCAAGTAGTCATTGTATGAGCATCATGCATAAAAATTCTCTTGTTAAAATATAGAAATGAGACGTGTATAAATCATTTGTACATTTTATGTGTTTCATGCATTTGTATAATACTATTCATAATGCGCGTTGCAGCGGTGATATTGACGTGCTTAAATACGCAAAGGGAAGCGGTTGAAGTTGCGACAACTTGATTCGGAATATCAAAACGCAGAAAAAAAAGCATATTGCTACTATATATCTGGAAGTCAAGAAAAAGTCACGACATCGTACAAATGAACGTTAAGAAAACACGAAAGCGTATTTAGAAAAATGTAAAAATATATCATATTTGACTGGCCTTGGTTTTGAATAAAATTTAGATCGAAACGTAGATAAAAATAATCACCGTTGAAATGTAGACAAGAAAACCGTATTTAAAAAATAAAACTAAAAACATATCTTATTTGACACGGGTCAGTTTTGAATAAAATCTACGTTGAAACATAGACCGGCTCGGTTTGAATAAAACTTATCCCAAAACATAGAAGAAAATAAGCATGTGCGCGCGTTGCGGTGGTTCGATTGTCATGTCGCAACGGTATATTTGAAAAAAAATTACGCTATTGTAAAAAATGAGTGTAAACACGAAAGCGTATTTAAAAAAAGTAAAAATGTATCATATTTGCTCTGCTCGGTTAAGCTCTAACTTCTTGACCCTTTCCTGCAACCGTGCGATCTCCTCATCACGCGGATCCGGTGCATCCCCGAGGTTGCCTCGTTCGGCGTTTCTACGCAAGGGAGGGCGACCTTTCCACGAGCCATTTGATTAACCGTAGCTCTGATACCACTTGATGCACGCAGAAGCACAATCAAATGGTACATGAGAATAACCAAATGCTTCAAATCGAAAGCTTCGAAAAGTCAAACGCTTTGATCGGAAATTTCAATTAAGAAATAAATTCAAATTAGTCTAAATAACCCTGAGTCCTAACTCTCAACTTATAGATGAGAGTAAGAAACCACTCAGAATTTAGAATTCAAATTTTAAATAAATTTAAAAGATAATGCAAATCTCTAAGTCTTCAATCCTCATCCTTGCCGCCACCGTCAGCCCGTGGACTTTCCTCCGGGATTGGCCCCATTAACTGCTCCAATGGCCCACCCAACCTAATCCCTCATAAGCCCGCCAACATTAAGAAGGCCCACCGAGACTAAACCCAATGCTCCTGCATCAAAAAGTTTGTACACTATTTTAACCTATAGTTAAACAATAACTTATGTAAATTTTATGAACCAATTAACATGAAAAATTATATTTTAATAATCTTAATTATAATACATTCACCCAGGGACGGATTCATGAACAGGTGAGGGGTTGGAGAGGCTCCCACTGATAAAAAGCCAGGCAATGTAAAAAAAGATGCATTATAGATGTTTTTTTTTACTATATCTTTTTTTCTAGCGACTCTTGCCGGTAAAAATCAAACACAATCACAAAGAGAGACAACTGGTTTTTATGGGCTATTCATCTGTTTATAACCAATACAGGGAACAAGGGAATACCGGGGAGAAGGGCTGAGTGCCGGTGAAATGAAAAAAAAAAAAAAAAAAAAACTTCAATCATGAAAACACAAGCATCTTTTATGAGAAGTTAATGAGGGAGATCAGCAAAACCATATTGAATAAGTAACAAATTTGAGTTACTTACTCACATTCAATCCTTAAGTTGAAGTTAAGTTACAAATATACTTTTTACTTTGATTTAAATTTTAACAACCCTATAATTTAGTATTTCTTATTCTAATTAAATGAGTAGATTATTACACTTTAAATCTTCGTTAATCAAATAATTAGTTTATCAATTATAAAAGTTAGCATTAATTTTGCTTATTGCAAATTAAGAGAATTTTTTAGCAATAAAGCTTGTAAAGTTAAATTTGCAAAATCGAATTGATAATTTTTTAAACACTCGTGTAAATTGTACCATAGAAGAAGAATCATTTTCAAGTGTTAAGATTAAAACCATGATTGAACATTTCAAAATATGAAAACACGTAGAAAAAAAGTGTAATAGATGGTTTGTTTGATCATATTTGATGAAAAATACATTTTTAATGATTTTTTTCTCTCTAATTTGATATAATTATTTTGACATGTTTTCATCACCTGTTGTTTGCCCTTGCTGAGTAAAAATCATGGATATGTCGCTGTATTTGCCGATAATAATCCATATAAACAATTTACCAATTAATAACTTTCGCTTTTTGTTGTCAAGAGCAATCTCACTCGTATAATTATAATATATTTACACTTGATTTCTTTTGCAAAGAAGTACGTTTTCCTGTTTTGTTCATAATCATCACTGTGAACGAAATCGAGTGGAAATCTATGATGATTATGCGAGTGAAATCACCTTTAATAACGAAAGTGAAAGTTATGAGTGATATTGATTAAATTGTTATTATAAATTATTATCAACTAACGAGTTAAAGTTTAAATTATTAAAATCTAATTTTCCTCATCAATTCTCCCTCTAAAAGGGAGTTAAGAATTCAAGAATTGCGAGGATAAATGGAGATGGACACCTGATAGTTCTGGGCAGTTTTCGGTGAGTTCTCTTAGACGCATCTGGGACAGTAGTAACACAAATATGAATGGGTCAAGAAATTTTATATGGATAAACATGATTCTACTCAAACAATGCGATGTTTAACAGATGGAAGCATTCACAGACTCAACTGATCGAGGACATTAAAACAAATCTCTATTTGTGGACCAAGCACATGCCAAGTTCGTTAACTGTCCCATGGTCCACCTGGCGCGTTTCACTTGAGGCAGTGCTCTAAGCTACTGCAGGTTTGTGTCAATTGTACTGTATACTGTTTTACTTAATTGGGTGGGGGGGCTTGTGGGCTCAATAAATTGGGTTGTGTAAATTTAGTGCTACACCCATATACTACACGGGGAATGACTCGTGTCAAGATGTGTTAAGGGTGCCATCTTTTGGTGCGGTATATGGCTCTTCTTTTCATGTGAATTTGTTTCGTGCGGTGTGCGTTATTTATTCCTAGGGTGTGGGGCTTCAAATGTTCAAATGTATTTGGCTGAATAACAATAGATCATTACATATTGCAAGAGGTGGGGGTCTTTGGGTTCGTCAACTTGGGGTGTGCGAGTTTGGTGGTAGTTTCAGTGGAGGATCGGGATTTTTTGTCAGCGGGTGCAAAAAATAGGTCACCTTACTGTGTTGTCAAATGCGATAGGCGCAGTCAAGGCGCATAGGCATTGCCTCGGGCCTAGGCGCTAGGCGCAAAAAAAGCGAGGGCCTGAGATAAAAAAGGTGCATATAGAGGGAGAAAAACAAAAAATATATTATACATTGAAAACTAATACCACACCACTAATATAAAAAAAACTATTATAATTAGTACCAAAAGATAAAAGTAATAGATAATCAAAAGTAATACCAAAAGTTGAATACCATTTCTTGCTTCTTTAAACTTCAAATTGTTATTTTGTAACCTTCAATGGTGTGTATATATATATACATACATATAAAAGATTGTTGATTTGGAATTAATTTGGTAGTCCCTATTTTTTCTAGGGCCAGCCGCCATTGAAAGACTAAAAAATAGTCAAAAAAATTCGAAATTAGTTATTGGATTGCGCCTGAATGAATAAAGCCCACGCCTTGGTTGATTTGGCGCCTAACAAAAAGCCCTCGCCTAAGCTAGCCTTTTCAAAAAAAAGCCCAGATCTGCGCCTTGGTCACCTCCTGGCGTTATAGCTGCGCTGGGCTTTAAATTTGCGCATTGGCGCTCGCCTGGAGGGCTTTTGACAACACAGACCTTACATTCTTACAATGAATGGGTCAGAACGGGTCGAGTAAAAAAATACACTAAATTGTAGCAAAAAAATGTAACTTCCAGGATTATGACATGCCTTTAAGTAATAATAAAAGCAACCAAACCACAATAATTACTATTTTAACAGCGCATAAGTTTAGAGTGTCAAATGGTCTAACCTCGTAAGTCACGACCAGAAGATGCAAATTTACTCATTCATAAAGCTTCCCAATCTTTCAATCACTAAAGGTAAACAACTAATAGTTACTAAATATAATCTGAAAAATAAAAAAAAATAGTAATAAACCAATAGCAAGAAATACCTAAATGAATATAGGATTTGGGGCTACTAAGGGGACGCGGAATGCACAAATATGATGGCTAAAATTAAATTCATCAAGCTGCAGAAATACATAAATATGATGGTTAGATACTAGTGCATTTAGAATACATACATAGAATCTAAGACATTCATACTCAAATGTTGAATAATCAATATCAAGTATATAAATAGCTATTGTGAAAAAATAAACAATTTCAATCTTTGAACCAATGAACGAGATAGGCTAAGTTGTGAACATTCTACTTCAACTCTAAACCTGCATAAATCCTATCAGGAATAAAATTACACTAGAAATTTGTTTTTGAGGGGTGCCTCTGCCTCCTCTAAACCCTTCTTCCATTCGCCATAGTTTCATATTCTGCACGTGGTGGTTATTGTGCGAGTTTGGTGTGTGTTATAGCTATGTTCATTTGTGTTTATGCGTTAGCGGTGTTACCATGGTGGCGTTAAATATGATCATTCAATTCGTGTGAATTCGTTTCGTCATTCTTTTATAGAGAGGGGGGGGCTTGTTTTCATTTGTTGTACTGCAGATTTAGTTGTCAGCCAGTATAAGCGGCGGATACAAGGTATTAATTAACTGATCTTTGATGCCTTGGAAGAACTTCACAATTAAGATTGGTGATAATTGGAGAAGACTTCATCTCCCGGAAGATCTTTGAATTCAACCATATCAGTTGCAATTGGGAAGTCATGTTGAAGAGTTGGTCTTCATAAAGCCTTCCTAATTGGTTTACACAGTTGCACATCACACGGAGCTTCATGCCTTAAACTAAAAGTTTTAGCCTCTCTAAATGTACTTTGAAGTTGTAGAATGACTTAAAAGATTATTAGTCTGGGCGGTGGCTGGTCCCGTACACCTTAAGCAGTGGATACTTGTTGTCTGCAATAGGAGGTGTTTTCACTTACCTGATGGATCCAAGATCCGACCTTCGTGCGATATTGTAGCAGCCGGTATCCCCATCAAGGGGTAATGGATAGAGGTTGCTCCTTTCTAGTATCCCCGGAAAAGTACCTACGACACATCTAGTCGTCAGTTTCGTCACGGGGGACCCCGAAGGGTTCCTTCATGGCTGCACGAGGTCAGCTCCGGCGTTTCCTCGAGTCTTGGCTAGGGCTGCATCCACATGAAATGCTCGTTAGAGGGCCCGTTGTCACACCCCTGCCGGTGACGGATTATACGCCGGGGCTGACGCGGTTGTTCAAAAGCACATGTTCAACTATTTAATAAGTTTCAGTATTTATTCCATCATATTAAGTATTTATTACAAGGAAATAAGATATACATTGTACAAAGAAACATAACATAATCAAAGTTTGGATTAAATTTAACTAAGTCCATGGTCCTATATGATCAAGACTGGTCCTCAAACGGGTGCACATGAAACATGTAAGTAAAATGTCAACTACAAGTAGTTGGTGCGTAACATAGGTTTTGACACAAAACAAAGTTAAGTATAGGTTTACAATTCAATATTTTCAAAGCATGACTAAAGCATATATGTGAAAACATACAAGGTTCCAAGCGTACAATCAAGCCATGTAATAAGAAAATAGTTACGCAATCCAACTGATTGCCTTTTGAAAAAATAATAAGATGTATACACAAAAACCCGCCAAGGTTTTGTGTTAGATAATGAATCGGATTCCCCTATAAATGATCATGTTAGGTACTACCTTAGGCTTGGGCTGCAAGTTAATGACTGTACTGACATGAACACATGTAATGGTCACCACGTAGTTTAAGACATAAAGCATAAAGATCAAAGCATAAGAACATAGGTATTGAATTGTGTAAGTAAGCGTTTGTAAACATGTTTCACCCCAAAAGTAAAAATAGTAAAAATGGGCTATGTAAACTCACATGAAATATGTAGCTTGGAAAACACACGAACAAGATGTTGCACAAGTGCTTAGCTAACCAAAAGGTTAACCTATGATTTAATAGTGTAAGAGAATCAATGGTGTGTTCAAAAAACTAACGGGAATCCTAATGTACAAAGGAGTTGGGTGTGGGGGCACTTGGTTAAGTTGGAGAATGCTTGTTTGAGTTCAAATGTTACTTTTTTGCTGACCGATGTTGACAGCTTAAGGAAGTCTTCACTATTGTCTCTGACATATGTGAAAAATTATTATCTTTGGGTATGGAAGTATTTTCATGTAAACCTTTCCTTTGGCACTATGTGCACTATTGTCTCTAACACACGTAAAAGAAAAACTATTTCTTTCTCTCTCCTCATTCAAATTTTTTTTTGACATATGATGAAGAGATAAAATGTGGTGATTTCTGTGCACTACACACATGTAACTTAGGCATTGAAGTTTGTAATTCCATCTTTCTCAAATGAGTTATATCCCACAACCTTTTCATATCATAGTCACATATTGCTATAATACGTATGAGCTCTTGCAATCTCATTTTACTTGTATTGATTTATCATCATCTTCGCACTATTAAATATAAACCTCAAAACATCTACGGATCTATAATTGTTGGATAAGAACATGAGAGTTCAAAAACCAAATATGTATACGGCCTCTCGAGAGCCCTCAGGCCTACGGATTGCCCGTAACAACATGCCTCTAACAAATTATGATGGAGGTAGTTAGAGAGATTTATAACCTGTGACCGGAGTGGTGTAGGTAGGTTCAGATATCATCATCAAGATGTGAAAACCGCGAACCTGGTTCGTCGTGCGGAGGGACCAGATCTGTTAACCGGAGGTGGCATTCCTTTTCCTGACTCTTTCTCTGACAGTCCTTCCTTCCCGTTGTCTACCATCCAGTTGTTTTTCTTTCTTTTACGCGTGTTTCAGTGGCGTAGGAGTTCTTCAGGATCTGTTTGGACATACGGTCCCACAGATGGCGCCAATGTAGCAGCCAGTATCCCCACCAAGGGGTAATGGATAGAGGTTGCTCTTTTCTAGTATCTCCGGAAGAGTACCTACGACACATCTCGCCATCAGTTTCGTCACGGGGGACCCCGAAGGGTTCCTTCATGGCTGCACGAGGTCAGCTCCGGCGTTTCCTCGAGTCTTGGCTAAGGCTGCATCCAGATGAAACGCTCGTTAGAGGGCCGGGGGGGTTGTCCCCGAGGGCACTCCGACGCTCAAGTCAGTATCATTATCAAGATATACATACTTGTCTTTTCTATATATTAGAGAGAAGGAGATATATATAAGGGAGGATATGGTGTAGTAAGTGAAGGGAGAAGAACCTAATTCTTAATAGGAGTTGTGCCTCCGTATTTATAGTAAGTGTTGATGGGCCTTTTACCCTAATCAGCCATTTACAGATGAGCCCGTCTTCTTTGGGCTGACAACTGGGTCATTGGAATGGGTAGCTCTACCGATATCTATCCTTACTCACCTTCATGTCTCTCCAAAATTTGTCCTAAGTTCTTGCCTTGTCATGTCTATTTTTTTTTTAAAATTTATTGTTTTGTCATTGTGATGAAATATACAATCACAAAAATGTATTGTATTTTGTCCAGCTCTTCCCTGGCTTTGTTTGATAAATAAAATTCCGCAGTTAAAAAGAAACTAATTTTATTTTCTTTACCTTTTATTTTCATATAAAGGAAAAAAGAAAAAGAATAATGATTTCAATAAACAAAAGAAGTGTTCGGTTCGGTCCTCTCTCTAAAACTCTCGATTTCGACTCCCAGACAGATGATCTAGCGACGCCTTTTGCCCCATCACCAACTCACGTCGTTTCTTCGCAAATCATCCACATCAATCTCCTCAATCTTCAAATCACATACACAGGTATGCCGATCGCTCTCTCTCTCTCTCTCTGCCAATCTATCTGCATCTACACATCTATACATACACGTGTCTTCAGATATCCTACTCACTGCATATATCCTAGGGCCTCGATTCTGCTCAATCATCGTTGATCTCATTTGTCGTATTCAATGCAGGCTAATTAGCTACGTAAATTCGTCGCGTTTCCCCAAACGGTGTTGCTAACATGCACCTCCGTTAGGAACTACGTGTGTGTTTGTGTGTTTGTTGCTGAATTTCTAGGTGCGGTTGTGTGAAGATGTCGAATAATCAGGTGGTGAAATTGCGAAGGAAAGAGTTAGCGGCATGCATGACATGCCCTATCTGCAATAAACTCTTTCGAGATGCTACTACTATTCCTGAATGCCTTCATACGTGTGAGTATTCATCTGTTTACTTTGAATTCGATCTTAATATTCGCTTCAGGCATATAAATTTGCTCTAGGGTTAACTTTGTGCAACTATTGGGCTTCTTCATGGTGATCTGGTTATGATTTAGTTAATAGTACTTTGCTTATCGATTGTCTTTCATGTTGAGTATCAAAAAACCGTGTCTCACCTGTTTCCTTGATTTGATTGATCGTGTTCTCTTTGTTACTGTTTATGATTGTAGTTGATGAAATCTGGCTAATTTTTTTAAACATAGCTTCAAGTGTTATTCTGTTTTATGTATGTTTTAATACATACATTAACAAAAAGGGGAATGATAGTTCCCCTAAGGTTTAAATATATGTTAATCTTGTGTTTGCCAGAAAAATTGATTGAGTTGGTTTTGTTAAAGAGTTATTATGGAATTTAGGGTATGTAACTATGTTAATCCTGTTTTTGCCCAAAAATTTGATGGATTTGATCTTTGTGCAGCTGAAAATATGTCATGAAATGCAGGGTGCAGGTTGGTTTGGAACTTTACTTTCCCTTTAGGGTTTAAACATGCATGCAGTTCTGATTGAAGGTTATGTAAATGTGTTTTCAAAGTAATTAATTTATTATCATCTAGTGTTTAGGTAACATGTTAATGTTTATGATTATCTTACTATGTAGGGGTTGATAAATTAGTTTTAAATAAGCAATTTGATACTGGTTGCATGAAAAATAATACTCAAATGAAAGAGGAACTTTTTTTTATATCTGTTACTTCCTTAAAAAATCAGGATTTGTCAAACAATTAACAACATCAAAGGTGAGTTTGGATCTTTGTACTCTTTTTAGGATTCAAGCATGCATGCATTTCTGACTGAGGGTTTTTGGATATGCCTTTTGGAAGTAATCATTTGATTAGTATCTGGTGTTTGGATAACATGATTATGCTAATGATTATTCCACTACTTAGGGGTTTAATAAATTAGCTTTAAATAATCAATTTGATACTGTTAGGAACAAAGTGGCGCAGCGGAATCAACACACACATGCACAAACGATAATCATGCGGTACAGAAAAATAAACGACACAATAATTTTACGTGGTTCGGTCCCAGTGGGGGACCTACGTCCACGGGCTGCAACTAGGTTATTTCATTAAGCTCTAGGCACTCAGATTACAGTTACAACATAGGGTATTTATAGATTAAAACTAGGGTTCCTAACTTGTTCTCCAAGTTAGGCCCAAACCGTAGAGATAGGCCCATTAGGGCCGGCTAACCCTAATTAGGGCCGGCCGCCTCTAAACGAGACTCCACACCTAACAATCTCCCACTTGGAGGCTCGAGCAATCCTCAATCCACCATCCAAGCAGACCCTATACCAGTAACTCCAGTAATCTTCAATAACAGAAATCCTTCAAGCCTTCAGCTCTCAAGAACAAGCTAAGATTTCAAATAATAAAAAGTCCTCCAAGCCTTCAGTTCCCATAAACAAGCTAAGACTTCAATCCAATCCTCCTAGTTGCAGCAGCCAACTCCTCAATTACCAGAAGAGTCCGTTGAAGCTCCCCCGAGCTCCAACCCAGTAGTCATCACTGACCCAGCCATGGCAAAACCCGCCATTGACTCATCCTCAATTTCAATCGGCACCTACTCACTTGAACTACCGACTCCAGAGACTTCCAGAGGAAACACCACTCTCCAAAACCTGCAAGTACCATGGAGAGATTTTCCCATTCGGAATTCCGGTCTTCAAAACCCAACGGTGTATTGAACTGTACACAGAACACGTCCCATGCTCCCACTGTTCCCAAAAACCCCGACCTGGTTTAAACCTTCGAATGCACTCAGCTAACATCTCCGTGGCTCTAGGATTCACACTTGCAAAATGAATCCACTTAGCTCTACCAGATGCAGCGAGCCAAGACTTTAATACTCGGAAGTTGGTTCCCTTCTTCCAGCGATACATAAACCTGTATCTTCTTGAAGTCTTCAAACAATAGATTCACCAATGCTTCACAGAAGTGAGTAATGAAGCATACTAGATTCTTGAACCCAAGAGTCTCCACTGCCTTCACTGAGTCCCAATGTATCAACCCAGACACATTCTCAGAAGCAGAATTTACTATCTTTGACATCGACTCTAAAGAATGTCCCACATACCTCCATGCAGCTCCACCAAGTCAACTATGCTCAGCTCCCACTGTCCCTGTTATCCTAACCCATGCCAAATGCCGTACCACTGATCACCACTGAACAAGAAACAACTTCACAGTTCTAGACCAGCTAACCGGCAAACAGTTATAACAGCAGCAGAGCTTTCATGAAAGCAAACGGTACCAAGGATTCCGTGATCGTACACCTGATCAACTAACCCTAACCGAAAAATCTTTCAACCGAGCAATATCACCTGACTTCACTTTTTTTTTTCACTTATGTCGTCACCAGCACACCAGAACCGGAATACTTAAAACCCAAAGCATTCCAAACCTGCTGGTTCCACTTTCACCGGTTTTATCCCACAGTACCACACTCAAGTTCTTTTGACAAAAAACCAACCAACCTCCAAACCGTCAAACCTTTGGATAATAACCATCCCGTTTTCAGCCATAACAATAGCAAACAGAAAACATATCGAAACAGTGAAATAAACACAGTAATGTCACGGGCCTGAACTTGACAGTTGTTCTACCAAACACCGTCAATAAACCGAACTGCTCCTGCAATAAACCTCGCAGACAAATCTAAACCTGAATACTGAATTTCACATAACCCGGTTCCCAAATAGTTGATAATAAACAGTCAAACAGAACTAAACAAAACTCTAACCTTTACCCGACGAGTCCAAGAGCTTTATAACCAAACCCTAATCGGCGGCTTCAAAGAGTTTAACCCGGTACCCGAAACAATCAAACCGTTAACCCGCAACACAAACCCGAAACACCCGACCCGACGCTTCACCTGCAAACCCGAGTGAAACCAGCAACTCCAAGAGATCCACAACAGAAACTCTAATTGCAAAATCACTCCAAATCAGTCCCGAACAGCCCTGTTTTCTCTCGAAACAGCCCTGTTTTCCTCCAAAACATCCCCGTTTTCTTTCCCCTTTTGCGCAACCTAGGATTTGAAAAAACCCTAATTCTGGCGGCCCAAAAAACAAGAAACTATGCTGCGAATCAGCCCTGGAACAACAGCAGAAAAACGAAAATTTTTTTGGAAACACTGTTCACGCTGGAATCACTATTCATGCTGACCGGAAAACACTGTTCACGCCGGAACACTGTTCGCGGCGGCGGTACTGTAGCAGCAGATCTGAATCAACCCTCGATCAGCCTCTACCCTGTTTCTCGATCGAAAATCGTGCAGACCGTGTGTAAATAACGAACCAAAGCTCTTATACCACTTGTTAGGAACAAAGTGGCGCAGCGGAATCAACACACACACATGCACAAACGATAATCATGCGGTACAGAAAAATAAACGACACAATAATTTTACGTGGTTCGGTCCCAGTGGGGGACCTACGTCCACGGGCTGCAACTAGGTTATTTCATTAAGCTCTAGGCACTCAGATTACAGTTACAACATAGGGTATTTATAGATTAAAACTAGGGTTCCTAACTTGTTCTCCAAGTTAGGCCCAAACCGTAGAGATAGGCCCATTAGGGCCGGCTAACCCTAATTAGGGCCGGCCGCCTCTAAACGAGACTCCACACCTAACAGATACTAGTTGCAACAAGAGTGATACTCAATTGAAAGAGGGGAATATCTATATCTATTACTTCCTTAAATAATCAAAATTTGTCAGACACATTCAATAACACATCATTGATTTCAATACACACATCTGAACACTCCCTAAATATATAAGTCTTCTCATTTACATGTAACTCTAGAAGTTGGATGCTTATGTTGCAAGGAAACTATTTTGTTGTTTCATGGATGATTGGATTCTTCTACTCTTTAAGTTTGTAACATGAAACCCAAAACTTAGAATTTTTGTTCTATTCAGGCCCTTGGATGTTTGTATTTGCTAATTGTTTTGCCTCTTGAACATCATCCAGTCTGCAGGAAATGTATTCACAAGAAGCTCACAGATGAGGAGCTTGAATGTTGTCCAATATGCAGTATTGACCTTGGATGTGTTCCTCTAGAGAAACTGAGGTCTCTCCCTCCCTCCCTCTCTCTCTCATGTGTGTGTGTGTGTTTGTGAATTATTAGTTTGAATTGCTGAAGAGAACATAATAGATACACCTGTTATGTAACTTACGGTTTTTGTCCATGTAGGGTGGTGTACGAATGTATTAAGCACTGTTCAAACAGAAGTATTATATATTAACTAGAATCATGATTTGATTGATAAACATTTTCCATAAGATGGATGTGATGCTGGCTATATTTGAGTAGATTTACATGCAACCATAATGATTGTTTTATCCATGATAAAGAATTGGCTTTGACTGTAATGTCTGATATAATCATATAATTATGCCGTAATCATCCATTATCTGACCTTTCTTGTGTTTTGCATAGACTCCTATTTCATAATGTTTACATTTTTCATGTTTTTGCCAATAAATTGGAAGCATATGTACAGTAATCAAGCTTCTTCAACAAAACTGATTTATTTAATGTTGGTTTTTTTTTACATATCAACTGAGTTCTCAAGTATTACAGACTTAGTAATTGCCAAAGCTTTAACCCTGTTCAAGTTATTTTCTGTGATCATATTACATATATATGTAAGGGAAGTGTATCAATTGATATATCAGTGGTCATGTTTCTTTCACTATTTAGGCTACAATTTTGGTGATACATCAGATAAATGTCTTGGTGCATATTTTCACTCTGTTTATTTATCAACATATGTCTTTTATATATACACATTCAGCTAACAGTTAGTTTTATCTTTTCATATATTCACTTGGTGCATCAGGTAATATATATATTGCATAAACTTACATCAAAGATAAAACTGGTGTTCAAGTGCATGTATTAAAATATTAGTGGTGTATTAAAATATTAGTGGTGTATTTAATCATTGAAGAAATCTTTATTTTTTATTAAACAGGCCAGACCATAATTTACAAGATGTTCGAGGGAAAATATTTCCTTCAAAAAGGATAAGGGTTAAGGCCCCTGAAGTCCTGCCTTCAGTTACATTACCATTAAGAAGGAAAGAAAGATCACTGTCCTCACTGGTAGTCTGCACTCCCAGAGTGTCACCACAAAGTCCTTTGACTGGTAAAAGGTCAAAAGGACCCCCAAGAAAGAAACCACGTGGGTCCTCTTTCTCTGTTGACAAATCTGTCAAGAAAGAGGATGGCTCCATGGAAGACCACCAAGATAGCTCGAGCTCACGTGCAATTTCAAACAAGTTCACACAGAATTTGAGGCAGGTAAAGAAGATCACCAATATATTTCAGGTTCCATGCATTCCTTTACTTCTTAAATATGCATACTTGTTACGAGATGTGGCAAAAATCAAGGGGTCAGGTAATGAGTCAAAATTGGTTCGGGCCAAAACAAGTAATTTTTTGTGCGGGTTGGGGCAGATTGGGTTGACTTGGAACACTTTTTTTGGGGGGTAAAAGAGGGCAAAACATCCGGAAAAATATATAAAAGTGGAAGTTAATGTTCAAGAGTCAAGACTTCAAGTACATGGGACTCCCATGCATGGAATGACATCAGATTCCCAAGAAAGTTCTTGGGGAACTTCCTAGACCGATAGATACTCTTGTACAATATACATCAATAATCTTAGAAAATTCACTAATAACAATGAAGCATCTAGGGACCAACATACCAAATTTTAGAGGCTTAAAAGTTGAAACAAACCCAAAGATACCAAAGAGATTAAATTTAGGGGCCTAAAACAAATCATGATTGGCTCTGAGGGGGATGCTTTGGTTTAGGGTTTAGGCCTAAAGCAAGTTGCTCATGAAAATTGGAGAAGTGGAATCTTTGAGATGTTTGGAAACGTTTTCTTTTATTTAATTTTTAAGTAGTTAAAAGGTAGCTGTTAACAATAGAGGCCTATTGTTAGCAAACCGCTAAATTTAATTATTATTTTTCTTAAAACAGTTAGTGTTAAATGTGATTACAAAAACTACAATTTTACAATAATTCTCTATTTTTTTTTCAATAAAGTGATTTAGGAGGTTGTATGCAACTATGCATTCAAAATACACTTTGGGGGACTTTCAACCTGAACCAATTTGACCCATTCTTTGTAGTTTTTTTTTACTCATTTCACATATCCCATATCGACAGATGTAAACGGGTCGAACTATAATTATCTTTAACTTGAAACAACAATATATGTGCAGAATTCTTCTGCTCCTGAGTCATCTAGTGATCCTTCACCTGATAAAGAAACAAACAATGGTAAAGTTGATCTGTGGAAATCTTTTAATTATTTGGTGGAAGTGACAAATAGGAGTAATTCTTCCAAATTTACTTCACAAGGATCTATTGTCAACTCAGAAACACCAATCACCCCAAGGAGTGAAGGGCATGCCCGTAAAACTAAAGGAAAAGATCAACTGAAGCGTTCTAAATTTCAAGATGAAAATGGGAGGTCTGATGTGGATGTTACAGAATCTGCAAAACCTAAAATAATAAGAAAATATCGCAAAAATAAAGCAGGTTCACAAGCTGTGCTGGATGCTGATGCTAATGCTAATAATGTTGTTGGTGACAAAAGAATAAGTCCTATCTGGTTCCATTTGGTACCTTCTGAACAACAGTGAGTACTTAAGAAGCATTATTTTAGCAAATTAATGACATTTTGTTTCTTATATTCACTTGTTAATTTCCTGTTCAATTTGTCAGGGAGGGTGAGCCTTTGGGGCAGATAGAAGGAAGTTTTGTTAGACTAAAGTGAGTTCCTTTTTTTTTTTGTCATTTTACTGTTTCTTGTTTAAAGTGTTTTTGTACCTTGAAAATCTATATATGCTTATTTACACAAGCGTTGGTTATAGAGTATAATTAGGGAGGCCCTTGGAGAAGCAGTGCTGTTAAAAGTCCATTTATTTAATTTAACAAGTTAAAGGACCTTTTTGTTAGTTAGAAACGGTTTCAGGATTCAACCATACAAAGTACTAAGTTTAGGGACTTGACAGCGCTAAACATGAAAGTACTTGGAGTTTTTGGAGTTTACTGATTACCAGACGATTTATTACAATAAATTCTAAATTTTTGAATAAAACAATTTAAGAGGTTGTAAGCATTGAAAAAGACATTGGGAGACTTTCAACCCATTCAACCAATATGACCTGTTCCCTTTTAGCTATTTACTTGATTTGACCTGTTTGAGATAAAATTCAACATAAATCGACCCATTCGTAAGTAAATGAGTTGAAGTTGTCACCTTTGATACATCATGAACTTTCTTAGATTACACAACCAATACTGCTTAGTACTATTATGTAATAAAAGCAGCACTAACAAGGGAAATACATGGAAAAACTAACCGAAATCAAAGATTTCGATGCATCAAAATACTTGGCTATCGTGTGATACTAGTCCATACATCTTTGAAAGTGAGATAAGATTTATCTGTTACATGTGTGCATGTTATATGATTCCTTGCTGAAATTTTGAGAATCACCAATGTGGCTATTAGAATGTTGGCTTGTTAAAGCAGAAATAATAGTTCATGATGAAACAAATACTGTCTACGATTTCTTATGATTTTATAGCTTAACTCATCTGTTCAATTCTCTGTCTCTGTACCATTTCTGTATTCTGATAGTATCCTTCTTATTTGTATAAACTGAAGTACCGAATGCTAAGTTGTATATTTCAAGATAGTTGAAGACTTGAAGCCTTAATATTGTGGCAAATCCAAGATTTTTCGACCAGAGTAGGCACTAGGCACTATCATAACAAAAAAGGATCAGAGTATATACACTATAATAACATTTTTTGTTTTATTTTCTTTACACTACTTACACTACAAAAAATTCATACTTTTTTGCTTATATGAAGCAAATCTTGTTATTTGCATCTTCCCTATATAATTTTGGTTGTGAATTATGATATTTGGGATACAAGTTTTATAAATACAGAAAATTATGGGATCTGTGACATAGATAAGCTCCATATAAGTTGTCATCCTTTGACTTCAAATTTCAAGCTTGTAAATTTTTTATTTCAAATTTTATAGGCGGAAAAATGAGCAGTTGGACGTGTTGGTTAACGGGTCAAAAGTGTATTTGTTAGTATCCATTTTAGATGTGTTAACATCATCCTTGATGATTCCTCTTTCCTCATATAAGAACAACAGCTGATTTCTATTTGGTATGATTTACTGAACTAACATTTAGACGCATCCTATTTACATAAAGCCTGCTTTGTAATTTGTATAACTTAGAAGACGTGATTGTGGCTCCCGTGTATGTGAGAATCAAAGATGAGACCCACAAAATGGAGCACGAGAACACGTGCACCAATGGTTACTGGCTCCTCATAGGTTGTATATTAATATACTGGTTTAATATGGTTTCAGGGATGGTAACACACCTGTTTCAGTTATCCAGAGATTTGTGATGAGCAAATTGAAACTTGGAAGTGAGCATGAGGTTAGTCTACTAGGTACTAATTTTCATTTATTCATTTTCATCATGGGCTACTACTTAGTAGTGGAAGAAAAAGTAACTTTCTGCTCATTTATTTGATACTTAATTAAACATCATGTGAAAGTATTCTTGAGAACAAAGGTGAAAAGTTTTGCAACTATTTACTTATCTGGTTTTCTATAACTTGTTGACGTTATTGAGGCAAAAACATTCTCGTATTTTTGTTTATAAATTTTATAAACAGTTAATACATTAAAATGATTTTAGAATTTTTTATTACAAAATGATCCAAATTTGTTTTATCGTTGGCTACTTTTAACCTTGCGTATCCCATTTGACCCGCTTCTCTTATACTTAAGTTTCTTAATTTTACCCATTTGAATTCACACAAACGGGTTATAATCACCCCCACCCCCCCTCCTCTTAAAAATTTTCCAAGTGTGTGCAAATTGTGTTTTGGCAGATCGAGCTCAGATGCATGGGCCAACCACTCGTGCCCACCGTTCTGCTAGGTAACGTAATGGACATGTGGCTGCAGAAACAGCCAACATCAAAGACAATTTCAGTCATAGTTGGATCATCGGCTAAGGAATACATGATGGAGATATCCTATGCTAGAAAGACTTCGGTGCGGGTCTGACTCCAGATAATTGACTACTATGCCCTCCTGTGTGTTTGTTCTAGTTTATAGTTTATGTAAGAGACAATAAAGTTTATGTTACTATATAGTTATAGGCTTGTGTTTTCTACAGTATCCTTTCTGAATCTTTGTTAAAGTTGGTGAATTTTGACATGTTACTTCTGCACCCTCCAACTTTTTACTACTTCACAGTTTTTACCCTTGCAAGATGTTTTACTTTTGTGATGGTGTTATATTTTATTGTTGATATACATTTATATTATTATGTTTTTACACTTGCATGAATGTATCTTATAACAGATGATTTATAAACCATATAAAAAGAGGGGAATAAGTTCAAACATAATACAAATAAAAACTGATTTAACTACCATCTTAATTTGTCGTTAAATTACAATGAAATTTACATGCATGCTCTTGTGTCCTCAACTACAAATAAAGAGAATACTAGGGAATTAGATAAGAATATGTAGATTTAAACTACGGTAAAACCAAGCTCGTCAAGAGCCTCCTTGCACCTGGGATCGGCATTCGTGACCATGAATCCGAGCGGGTTAGCATATCGACCCTTGCCTTTGATCCCATGCTTGTTGGTCAAAGAAACCCGAACATTGTTCTCATCATCCATCAGTTCCGGACAATTCGGGTCCGGGCTTTCACTAACAATGATCTCACAAATCTCCTCTGCATGATCACCAACCACATTCAGTATATACTTCCCTTTCTCGTCACTACTTCCCTCAACCCTATAGCTTTCCTCATCGTTCTCTGCTTTGTGGCACACGAGCGTAACTTTTGTATTCGCCAACGGGTAGCTGATTTTGGTCGGGATTTGGATCCGGCACGGGTCACAGTACACTTTCCCCTGGATGATAAATGCATCGTCGGATACGGTTTCTTTTTCTTGGAGGGTAAATTCTTTCCCGTTGGTGGCTGGCATGTCGGCGATTGCTCTTTTTCCTCGGATCATGAATTTGTCATCCGGCCCCGGGGCGACATAGCCGGCCTCCTCTAGGTCGAAGTCGTCATTGGGGCCAGTGACAAATTCATCTTTTTCCGGGGATGGGATATCCATGAAGTCATCTCCTAGGGGGGTATAGTCTCCTACCCTAACCGGGGGAAGCCCACCTCGGCTGATCCAGCTGCAACGAGTGGTTGTAGCCATGGATAAGATGATGGTCAAGAGAACCAAAATGGCGGTATAATCAGCCATCTATTTTTTTTTCTTTTTTTCTTAAATGGCTGAAACATATATTGTGGTAATGGGGATGGTGGTGGTGGCGGTGGGCGGCGGCGATGATGGTGGTGACTTAGATTGATAGGTTGAATAGAGGGGCTTATTTTGAAAGGTTTGAGGTTGTTAGAAAAAGTCGGTAAACGGTTAGATTTCTAATCAAAGAAAATTATAACAAACACTAAAAATAATCCATATTTTATTCATTAAATCCTGCCCCCCTACTAGACACCATATTTTATCTTCATTACTAGTATTAGAAATAAGTTTGATTGCAAAATTGCAGCAATAACTGAACAATAACAGCTAACCTGTTTGATTTTAATATCTTGAAGTTCTTTATAGTTATAGGAATTTATACACATATATAATTTATGCATATATATATATATATGAAAGTTTTGAATAACAATATCATGAATGTTTATGCATACTTACATATCATGAAAAAATTTGTAAGTCTTGATGTCATCTATGATGAACTTAACCGCGCCAATGCAACCCATAATTGCAACCGCTGAGAACCAGGTGGCTATAACAATGTTCAGGATGACAATTGGGCTAGAATTCTTGGGCATTTTCCCAGCTTTCAAGTGTGCTAAAACAGGAAACACAAAGTCAAGTGGTGTGAACCCAATGGCTCCACATATGGACACAAAATCCCCAAAAAATGGCATGGCTGCAGCCACTACGGTTATCAAGCCCATGTACGTAGAGGTGAATACAAGGCGTAGAACATGGTTTTCCAAAGGGGATCGATTAGTTTGTTTGTTTGATGACATATTTTCCTCAAAATAGGCGTATGTCGGCCTGCAATATATCTAACAAAACACCAAGAAAATTATAAGCAATATTAATAGATAGTTTTGTAATAGTTAACATAGTTTTTATATATGTTTATCAAATATATTAATTTATAAAAATTCAAAAGATTGGTTTGGTTTAGTGTTTTCAATGGAAAGTCTAGTATAATGGTTAAAAAATAAGCAAATTACCTGAAAACAACCGGATATTTGGATTACAGCAAAAATGTTTGCCATGATAATTGTCCATTCAGGGGTTTTAAGAGATGCAAGGATAAAAGGCTGGACATCTGTACCAAATGCCCAATAACCGAAAAATGCCAATTGCCAGTAGCTCAATAGAATAACGGTGTATGCAGCTGCTATCCCTTTGTACATAGTTTTCTTTACGGGTTCTCGAACAGTACTCTGCAAAAATTACAGTTGTGTCGGTTTAAGTTGTAAAACAAGATTCAACTGTTAACTACATATTAGAGGTGGAAATTTTGGCAAAGTCACTTATGAATAGATTGATTTATGTTATGTTTTACCTCAAACATTTGGGTCAAAGAATAAAAGTAGTTAAATGGGTCGAAAGTCGCCCAAAGTGTATTGTAATGCATACAACCTCCAAAATCTTTTTATTCAAAGATTTATATTACTATTTTAATAATATAGTTTTGGTAATTGTAAAATCCTAGACAAATCTCACATACAGCAGAGATGTTGGGTTCATAAGGAATGTCAGACCTCAAATATCACCAACGCGTTTGAGGCGCATTGGCTGTGGATAAGAGGAGAACTCCACACTTAAGTGTGCTTGGATGGGAGTAATCCAGGGATGGTAAGCTCGTAGGAAGTTTCCACTCAAAAAACTAAAAATACATCCGTGAGCTCCTTGTGGCCAAGCGAACAGTATTAGTTGGTATAGGAGACCCAACGTTACAGTAATAGTATTTAATGCATTAATTCTATATAAAGAAAATTTCAAAAATTGATTACATAGAAAAAAGCGTGTTTGTTGATCAACCCAATCACTAAAAAAGACTCTGTTTTGACCCGTTATCCAACATGCCTGTGCTGCTAAAACATATGCTTCTCTTTAAGATCATTTACCTGTATTTCAGGAAGCATGGCATCACCAAATGAAAATGCAATAACCCCAAGACCATTGAAGGCTTTGAACATCTTTGAAGAAGAGCTTCCATGGAGACTATAACTTATGCTTCCTCTATCAATCTTCTTCCCTGCATTTAAAATAATATGTCACACTAATATTCTATTCTAGTTATACACATAGATTGATCCAGTTTCAAATACCATTGTAGATAGTCACACCAATGGTGGTGCCAGCAAAGCCAATTGTACTTAAAGTGCAAACAGCATTTAACCATCTTAACGAATGAATATTCGGAAGCTGGGAAAGAACAAGTTCAAAGATCCCAAAGAACACAATAAAATGTTGAAGTGTTAAACTACCATCCTTGTGGTAGTATTTGTACACAGCCTGCACATGATCATATACATGTTACATGAATATTTAAAAAAAAAATAACAACGTTGGATGCGAATTTGCATCGTCACAAAAAGATTGACACATTGACCGTTTGACTGACCTTAAGGCTACTTCCAGCAGCAATTTGAATGGCAATATTGTTGCCCAAAGAAGCCACCTGCTGGAAAAATGCAATAGACCAGTAACCCCAATTTCCTTCAAGACCAACATTGATAAAGATAAAAGGTGATTTTAGTTTTACAATTTTTCTTGAAAAAAAAACTAAAGATTTAATTTTTAAAGTTAATTCAAACACAACTGGTGATCTTAAAAAAATGAAAATGTCATACTACCCAAATTACTGTAGGATAATCTTGATGGGTACAGGTCAAATTCGGATCATTGGTACGGGTTATCCAGAAAGTTTTTAGGAGTTTTATTTTAGTCACATGTTTTTCATTGTTAATGAGTAATGGGTAGTTTATTATTATTATTTTTTTTTTAACGGCAAACGTTACTCCTACTCTACTTTTACACCAATAATCCTAAACTACTCCATTGCCTAGGTTTGAACCTGAGACCTCCCATCTAAAAGGCATATGCCTCTACCAAGTGGGCTAGCCCCATATTAATGGGTAGTTTAATTATTAAGTCAAATTAATGGGTTAGTGGGTTAGTTTTTTTCCTTTTCTTTATGAGCAAGGGTTTTTCTCTATTTAAAGTAGTTTTTGAGAATGAATGAAAGAGTAGCAAGTTTTAAGCAGAAAACCAATTCTCCGTGAGTTATTTTTGTGTGTAGTTTGGGGCCTGATTTCCAACAATTACGTGTTAGCAACTGCTCATTAGTGACAGGTGTTTGTTACCGTATTGGAAAACGGCCGCAAAATCAACGACAAAAGAAATCAGATCTTTAAAAAATTTTAAAATAAAAATAAAGGGAAAGTCAAGAGAACAAACATTTTGACCCACTTTTTACCAAAATAAACATCGACTTTTAGCCCACTAAAAAATAAACATATCCAAAAGCAACCAATTAAAAAACGTCATGTAAGCTAACCCGGTCCAATATAAAAGTTGCCACATGGCGATTTTTTTATTGGTTGGTTTTGTTGACTCCATGTGTTTTCTCTTTTTTCTATGACAGCTAAAGTCTAGCCTTTTTAGCCAAGTTAGCTTATGTGACGTTTTCTGGTTAGTTGCTTGTTTTGAACGGTCACAAAACTAAATAATTGACATAAGACATTGAAGCAAGAAATGAGTACTGACCATAAATGCTACGAGCAAGATGTCTATAAGTGGTGTGCTTCTTCCCATCCCATTTCCATAGAGACGCAATCAGAAGACTAGAGTACCATGTGGTTAAGGTTGCACCCACCAAGCTCATCACCCCTTTTGTGGTTCATCATATCATGCACAAACAAAACATCAAACACAACAAATCAACTCCAACTTCAATTCACTGCTATAAAAAAAGCAGGGCCGGCCCGGTCCCGGGCCCGAAGTTTTTATTTTTTTTATATTATATATATGTTTTTTTTTAATCTGTATATATATATATAAGCCCAATTGTTTTTTTTACTTGTCCCGGGCCCAAAACGTTCTGAGGATTCTCGGACCGGCCCTGAAAAAAAGTATACCTAGAGGCCATCCAAGTGAAGAGATGGCGAACGGAAGTGGAGCATAGGCGGCAGGAGTGGCGATGGTGGTTGCAACGTGGAATGCGGCGTGCTTCCATGAGCCTTTGCCGGTAGTAGCAGTGGTGCTGTTACTTTGAAGTGAATCGTCTACCACGGCTGAGATCACTTCTTGCTTTCCGTCGTAACCATTGTCGCCGGAGTAATTCTCTGGCGGCGGTAAGCGGGTTGAGGCCATCTCCTGGTGTTCTGAAGTTGGGTTTGGTGAGTGGTGATTAGCATGTGAATGAATATTGGAGAAAAGTCGTTAAGGATGTTATCGGTTTGACATTGCCACATTGGTGACATCTTTGACTTTAACGACTATTTGACTAAAAGATGCGCAGTCTTTTTAGATTTTGATAAATTTAGATCCAATCATCTTTTGTCGTTTTGGCAAGTTAGGACATGTGGACTTTTTAACATTTTTGACAAAATTATTTTTCTTTCCCCAGCAAAAAGAAACTGATATATAAAATCATATTTCAACGTCAACGTGTAACTAGCTTACTTGATAAAGACTTTTACCTTTTAAATGAAGGTTCTGAGTATCATATGATGAATTATTTGATGTAATTAAGAATAGAAGTATGATAGATTGACGTTAAAAAAAATTAGAGTGGAAATAAAAAGTTAAAAGACAACAAACAAAAATTAAAGTTACACGAAACTTCTTAACCTAATGTCAATAACTTTTCTTTATTTTTTATCCAAAGAAAAGAAGTTGCCATGATTTCTCCCATTATCAAAATTGTCGGCTTTCCTCGATTAGAATCGAAAGTCACTTTTTTTTTAAAGGCTAACGAAATATTATTACCACTAGCAAGCAGCTAGGAAACGAGAAAACAAGGAAATAACATAAAGAAAGAAAAGAAACAACCATCCATTACGAATTACATCCCGGCCACTCGAACTTACACCACTCCTCCCAAGTGATGCATGAAGCCTTGGATCTGCTCATCACCAAAGGAAACTTAGCGCCTTGACATCACCGATAGTACACTCCCTCGAGACCGCCTTACCGTTGAAAATCAGATCGTTCCGGGATCTCCAAATGCACCACATGACCGTTAAAATCACTGCATTTAACAGTCTAGCTTTCGCCGGAGCGGCCCAGATGAACTTGTGGGCAGACAAGAGGTCCTTGATGGAGAAAACGAAAAGGTCAGGCACATGACACCAGTTCGAAACATTATTCCAAATAGCTTGACTAAAATCGCACCCCCAAAAAATGTGGTCCACCGATTCCTCGCTAACACCACATATCTCACACGGAGTAGAAGGCACCGAGATGTTCCTTTCCGCCAATTTTTTCTGGGCCGGCAGCCGATCCCAACCCGCTCTCCACGCTAGGATCCTCACCTTTTTTGGCACCCAATTATTCCATTCAAAAACAACCGTAGGCGCCGACCAACGGTTTTCTTAAAGATGGCACTTCACACTCTTAACCGAAAACCCACCCAAAGGGTCTAGCAACCAAGACCAGGAGTCCCCATGGTCCCCCACTTGAGCCATACCAAGAAGAAAAGTAAGAGACTGAATCTCGTCCTCGACCCCCGCCAAGCTACCAATGCCATTCCAATCCCACTTAAAAACTAGCACCCCGTCAACCATCCCCAACATGTCGGCAACCGAACAATTCTTTACAACTTCAAGAGCATACAAGGAGGGGAAAGATGCAGCCAGCAACACATCCCCAGTCCATCTGTCTAACCAAAACCGGATATCAATTCCCCTACCAACCACACCCGTGAACTTACTTTCCAGGTCAAGACCCAAGGAAGACAAAACCTTTGAAATATTAAAAATGTTTTTCTAAGGCCCGGGACAGGAAATTTTTGCCAGAATAAAATTCCATGACCTATTCGAACGATGTATTGACCAAATAACATTCCTCCATAAGTATCATTTCTCTTGCTTGAATCTCCACCACCACTTTGCAAGCATGGCAAGATTTGCATCTTGTAAAGACTCGAATCCCAAACCGCCACAATCGACTAGAGCAATAACCTTGTCCCACGCCAACCAATTGATCTTAGTACTATCCGAAGATCCTCCCCAAAAGAAAACCCTCCTCAATCGATCCATGCATTCGAGGACTTTAGCCGGAGCCTTATATAACGAGAATAATAAGACGGCATCGCATTAAGGACCGATTTAATTAAAACTGTCCGACCACCAATAGACATGTTCTTAGCCTTCCACATAGACAATCTGCTCTCAATCGCATCCAGAACCGGTTTCCAATTCTTGACCAAATTCATATTAGCTCCCACTTGAAGGCCCAAATACTTGAATGGGAAGGTCCCAACCTTGCAATTGAGCATCCCGGCAAGACGATTAATCTGAGATTGACCAATCCCAATCCCAACCCCAAATAGGCTACTCTTTGACAGATTCACTTTGAGGCCGGACGCCAAGTAGAAACACCGGAGGTTTCTCCAAAGGTTCCTAACATTATTTTCTGACCACTTACCAATAAATACCACATCATCAGCATACAACAAATGGGACAGTGTCGGGCCCCGAGCCGTGCATTTCAGACCATTAAACAAACCCAAGGAGACAGCCCGCTTGAGGACGCTCGACAACGCTTCCATTACGATAATAAAGAGAAGAAGGGAAATGGGATCCCCTTGTCGCAGGCCTCTGAAACAGCTAAACTCAGGCGTCGGGGACCCATTAACCAGAACTGAAGCTCTGGCCGAGGACAAAACGGCGTCAATCCACAACTGCCATTTTTACGGGAAATTCATTTGGTCCAAGATTGAATCAAGAAACACCCAACTAACTGAATCAAAGGCTTTGTCAAGGTCTACTTTAAATAACATACCCATGGTCTTCGATCTTTTCATCCATGCGACTACTTCATTAAGAACCAGCGGCCCATCAAGAATTCTCCGGTTCGCCAAAAAGGCCGACTGCTCCTCCGAAATGAGCGGGTGAATAACCTGCTTCAATTTGTTTGCCAACACCTTCGATATAACTTTGTTGATGCATCCGATCAAACTAATCGGCCTGAAATCATTAAAGCACAGCGGGTCACATTTTTTTGGAATAAGGGCAATGAAAGAAGAGGCACACCCCGGGCTAATTTCGGCTCTAAGAAAAAACTCCTCGCAAAGCCTATAAAAGTCCTCATGCAAGAAAGACCAACACCTCTTTATGAATTTGAAATTAAAACCATTAGGCACCGGCACCCTATCGCTAGCGCAGTCCCAAACGGCGTTTTTAATTTCAATACTCGAAAAAGGAAGAATAAAACTCTCAGCTTTCGAAGGCGAAATGCGATGCAGGTTGTGACACCGAAGAGCAGGACGAGACTGATATGGCTCCAGAAATTTGTCTCTAAAAAAACCAAATGCAATATCCTTTACCGTCGTCGGCCGGCCCTCCCAAACCCCATTATTCATTACCCCATTAACTCAGTTACTACTAGTATTAGAGTTAATAATACCATGGAAGAATTTTGAGTTCTCATCTCCATGAATCGCCCACCTGGCTCTCGCTTTCTGCTTGAGATCCCCAATTTTTTGATGTTCATAGTCAAAGATAGCTTTCTTCAAGTCAGCTCTGGTATCCGGCTCAACTTGGGAGAGAGGCCTAATCTCCGCAATGTTTTCGATCCATTCCACCCTAGCCTTGTAGAAACCAATGTTACCCTCCGCCTTGGCTTTTTCCGAGGCCACCCAGGATTTTATATGGCCTTTTAGCCATTTCAACTTGGTCGCAAGGCCCACATCAGTCGCACCTGTGAATTTGAAGGCCTTGCTTAATCTCTCCATGCGGTCTAAAAAACCGGGCATCTCCAACCATGAATTAAAAAACCTAAAAGGGGTATGACCATAATCAACCTGAGAGGTTCATAGAATAATAGGGCAGTGGTCCGACCAGCCACGCGCGAAAGCATTCACCGCAGCCAACGGCCAGCTATCCATGAAGTCTTTTGATACCAAAAAACGATCGAGTTTGCTCAGCTTTCTTCCATTTTCGGACATATAAGTAAAACGATGTCCACCTATTTGGAACTCCCACAACTCCGCATCCCTGATGAAATTATTAAAATAAGAAGCATTGAGCTCATTAAAGTCCAAATTAACCCGCTCCTCAAGGGATCTCACATCGTTAAAATCGCCCATAAGGATCCACATGGCCGGAAGATCTCGCTTACACTGAAGCAACTGGCTCCAAACCAAACGCCGAGCAACCGGGTCATTCGGTGCATACACGTTAGCAACATTAAGGCTGACGCCAGAGCTTCGCAAACTACCACAAACGATCAAGAAATACCTGGATTTGATGACCCTATCTATCGCAAAGACGGAAGGATCCCACAAACACATCAAACCACCAGAATTGCCCACAGCTTCAACCACTTCCCCGTCAAATTTTGAAGTCCCCCAAAACGAGTGCATACGAATCAGCGATGGATCCCGGAGCTTCGTTTCTTGGACAAAAATAAAATGAACACCATGGCTAGATTTTAAGCCTCTAACCCAGTTGGATTTCCTACAATCTCCAACCCCACGCAAATTTATAGAGAGGCAATTCATTGACCCACCTCATAAACACCATCCCCATTAACAATCGACCTCACCTCCCCTTCAAACTCGTTTAGAGCAAAACCCACAAAACTCCCCACACCAACGGTGACCTCCGTCTCCAAAGTGATCGCCGCCTCAGCCGTTGCCGTCGAATTATCAACATCAACCACCGCACAAGCGGAATCGCCGACCTGTGGCGCCTTCGGCGAGATCACTTCCGCCCCACTGACCGCCCTCCCGGCATCATCACCCATCTGATCGCTACAGGGATCGATCGACTTCCTCATTGGACTCCAATTCAGAGTTAGGGCACACAACATTTAGGTCGGGAAACTTAGAAGACCGATTTACCCCACTTTCCCCACTCCCTTGGGCCTGGGGGCTCACGGACCATGGGCTGCAAGTTTGCCTGGACCTTTTCTTTAACCGGGCTGGAGGTGGAAAGCAAGAAGGGCTTAGATGGGCCACTACAACATTAGGCCCAATAATCGAGTTGGCACCATGTAAGTTGAGATTCAGAGGAAACACATTATTCCAGCTGCCATGTAGCTTCGCAGGCAGCCCCACCTCGACACACATACCCGGCGTGCCCTCCCCATGCACCGATTCAGCTTCATGCATTCCCCAAGAAACCCAAGGGGACCCTTCGACTTCATCTTCATTCTCTACCTCCGGCCCAGAATTCCGGTCGAGCCTTTCCTTATTCTCTGACGAGGGCTCCTTGATTTCACCGTCCTCCTTATCAGACTCCTCTGACGATATCTGATCAGGGACCTTACCAGTAGGAGGGCTCATAGCATCTGAGAATGAAGGCGCCCAAGAAGTTAATTCCTCCGACACCCAAACTGGGTACGACACACCATTACATGAGAGAATGATTTCCTCCTTAATTCGCTTACCGGACGAAGAAAGTACGTAGCAAACTCCATATGAGTTGTCAACTCCTTCCCACGAAAACTCAGTCGGCCAAACAGTTTTCCCGAACAACTCCCCAACCTTGGAGAACACCGAGCTGTCCCTCAGTTTCAGCGGAACACCCGTCACCCTAAGGCCAACAATGCGGTCAAACGGCATGTCTTCTCCATTCCAAATAGCCATAGACTCAAAATAGGTTCTCCACCCATCAGAATTCAAGAACTGGGTGGCCACCTTTTGGTCCTTAGAGGTCAGCAACACTTTTAAACCACCAACATAGGATATGGCTGCGTCCGAGAATCCCCCAGGAACTAGCATCTTTCGAGTATTGCATAGCTCCTGAACCCCCAGCGCCACACCAAAGGCAGACCTACCCATACAATGATTTGCATAGAAGGACCCTGGATCCTCTACTACAATGGATTTGACGCCCGACGAGCAACCGGCCACCGCGTCCCGATATGAGACACCATTAGGGCCATACGCAGACTGATGTTCGAACCGAACAAACTGTTCGAACGGTGATTTAGACCTCAGGCCATCTCCCCTATGGGGTTTTGAGTACACCTTCTGCTGCATCTTCCTGTGAAATCTATCGTATCTAGCCAGGGACACGTCAAGTTTTTCCGCCATAATCTTTATGTTGTTCATTTTTTCCAAGACCTCCTCCACGTCATGAATCCCTTCAATTCTGACAAAACTGAAGGTATTCTTTCGGGCGTCCTTTTTCTTAGCAACATAAGCGTCCTTCACTCTCCCCATCGATTGAAACGCCTTCCATAGCAGCGAGCCGGAGCAATCTTCAGGAAGATTTGACACGAAGAAAGTTATTACGTCCTTCCACAGGGCCTCGTCTGCCTCTCTCCGACGAAATCCCCTCTCCGACCGGAAACCTCCCCCTCTCATATACTTTGTTTATAATATCCCTTGTCTTCCAAACGGACCACAAATATTAAAATAATCCAACTTTTTATCACATATATTCTTATTATAATAAATAAATAACTATGATTACACGTGTCATTTTCTGATATTTGTTCACCTTTATTTTTCCGCTTCTATTTCCTATTAAATAAGGTGACACATGTCACTCTATGGTACAACCTCACCCTTATTTTTCTGGTTATCTTTCCTATTAAATAATGATATTAAAAGAATATATTTTTAGATATTTGATATAAATTTAATTATGGATAGTTATTATATCGCTAACTATATAAATTTAATATGCAATTAATTATTGATAGTTATAATTTCTGACGTTACTTATCAATTTCGAAAAATAAATTTGTATTATGGATAGTTAATATATCATCAAGACTGTTTACACATTTTAATCAACTCTATTATTTTAGACAACTACATTAATAATTCGTTTCAATTTTTAGCTATAAGTTTTTTAATTCAAAATTTGTTTATCATCCATTAAATTGTTTAATAGTTTTATAATTTATAAATCATCATTATTAAATATTATTTACTTTTTTATTTATTCACCACACGAGTTTTCTAACCTAATTATTAATATTTAATTGTTATTCTTTTTTCTTATTCTAATTTTTTTAAACTTAATTCAAATGTAAGTAAACCGCATATCATGACGGTTGACTACTACCTCCCGCCACAACATCCAACCACCACCTCCGTTGACCAACCCATTTTGTCACACCCCGCCAAGGCGGAAACGCGAGGCGTAACATTCACTGGTTTCCAAAGCATATGATTACCGCAAACACATACATGTAATTGGATACATAATCGAGTTTAAAATATTTACATCACAAAATATCAACTTGAGTTTACAAAAGTTTAAGATTTCGCAAATATGACCCAAGACCATGAGTTATACAAGAGAAATCCTTCCAAAAGCCGTATCCACGTGCATGCATGTATCCTATATTGCTAACCTGATGACCACGTTCAATTTCCTGAAAACATACTTAAAAATGTCAACACGAGGTTGGTGAGTTCACAAGTTATTATAAAGAGTTATCATAAACCCAATGTTTAAATCTGATCATTTTCCGATCAAAACTCTTTGTTAAACCTGATCACTTTAACCTGATCAGAACTCTTTTGTTTAAACCTGATCACTTTACCCTGATCAGAACTCTTTTGTTTAAAACCTGATCAGAACTCTTTTGATTAAAACCTGATCACTTTAGCCTGATCAAAACTCTTTTGATTAAAACCTGATCACTTTAACCTGATCAGAACTCTTTTGTTTAAAACCTGATCACTTTAGCCTGATCAGAACTCTTTTGCATGTATTACCAATGAATATGAATCCTAATCCGATCTATTGACCCCATTTGTAAGCTTGCAAGGAATACAAAATAGTATGTAATGTACGAGGCCGTAACCAAACCCCAACATTCTGTGCCTCCCCTCGCCTTTCTGCGAGTAAGACAATATGCGGTCATTCGGCCATTTGGACCCCTGGTTAGCGCGACTAACCATGACCGGAGGCCTCACCCCCAATAGTACTATTCATATAATCCCGGGCTAAATCCATAGCTAATGGTTACTAATTTATTCCGAGGACTTTAAGCGCTTTATTGTTCCCTCAATACATACATACGGTCAGATCATTAGTTTCATTCATTTACATACGAAAATTCTTTACAAGTATGTTTCCACCTCAAATCATTTCCAAAAACTTTAGAAAAAGGGGGATTAGTGAAACTCACCTCGACAGTATGAATGCTAGCAAATATTTGAATAATCAGCAGACTCGTCTATCCGTATCCTAATTACACAAGGATAGCATACACGTTAAGACTACCCGTCTTAATCGCAAGTTGTTCACCCGACTTAGCAGATTTGATTGCTTTTGTTTAAATATCTTTTTAGTTTTTCAACACTTGTTTCGTTATAAACTAGTTCTAAGTTACTGCCCCATGGGGCTGATGAACAGGTATCGAAACTTTCTTAGTTTCGATTAAACAGAACAGATGTCGAAACTACTTAGTGTTTAATCGAAACTAAGAAAGTTTCGATTGAGTAAATTGGGTATCGAAACTACCTAGTTTCGATTGGCAATAGGTATCGAAACTCCTAGTTTCGATTGAACAACAGGTATCGAAACTCCTAGTTTCGATTGAACAACAGGTATCGAAACTATAGTTTCGATTACTGAAATTTTTATTGACAGAATCAGTCATGTATATTTTTATGTTTTAATCTTGAATTTGACACACTTTTCTTGTTATCTTACTTGCGTTTGAACGATTTGTATGTTTAGCTACGGTTTTAAAGAAAATAAAATGGATGGTATCGAGTTTTTACCTCTGAACAGAAATGGTGATATTGAGAGAAACAGAGAAATGGTCTTGAATCTTTTGCTAAACTCTCTTCAGGAACACTTAAGATTCTTCTTGAAACACCGAAATTTGGTGGATTTTGCCTTAAACTGGACTTCGACTTGAAGGAGAATGGGGAAATTGCCGTAAGAAAATGAGAAGTGATGAAAGGGATTGTGAGATTTCGACTGAGGAGGTATGGTTTTTATCTGAATTCTCGCAGGCATGTATGGGTTTTTCTAAATATGAGTGAATTGGCAAGTGGGAGAATGGCTCCTCTGATTTTCAGCTAAGAAAGTCAAGGAAGTGGTTTGGGTTAATAATAATTAGATTTAAGTGTTAATTTATTAATGGTATTAGTATCAATTAGAGTTTTAAAGGGGTAATTTAATTCGGTTTAGATTCTTCACGGTATTATAATTTTAACCAGTTTATGGCTCGTTGAAGAAAATATTGAAATCTTGGTTTGTGTAATATATATATATATATATATATATATATATATATATATATATATATTTTCTGGTTATCTAATTTAACCATTAACGTTCGTATTTAGTCGGGTTATACTGCTTACTTGTTCTAGTAATTCTTTAAGATTTACTAGACTTGGAATAAACTCATTTGCTAGACTTCTTGACTTTACTTAGTCAAAATAAAATATCAGGAAATAATAAGTATGAACGTGCATTTATGTAATATGGATATTGACCTGAAATGCTGGGTGTCACATTCTCCCCATGTTACAGAGAATTTCGTCCCGAAATTCAGTTCTTGTCATTCTGACTTGGAGTGTTTATAAACAAGGACGGGTACTTGGATTTCATTTTATCTTCCCGCTCCCACGTATACTCGGGGCCGCGCTTTGAATTCCAACGTACCTTGACCAGCTTAACACGGCTGCGCCTTGTTCTCTGAACCTTCCAATCTGTGACTTCTATGGGTTTCTCAATGAAATGCAACTTGTCGTCTATGTGAATCTCATCAGGCGGTATAATTAATGTGTCATCTGATAAGCATTTTTTGAGATTTGACACATGAAACATATCATGTATATTGCTTAGTTCTTGTGGCAACTTGAGCTTGTAAGCTACAGGGCCAACCCTAGCCAATATTTCAAACGGTCCAACGTACCTAGGGTTAAGCTTGCCACGGTTGCCAAATCTTGCAACTCCTTTCCAAGGTGAGACCTTTAACATGACTTTGTCTCCCACTTGGAATTCTAAAGGTCTTCGTCTGTTATCCGCGTAACTCTTTTGTCTGTCACGGGCGGCTTTCAGACGATCCTTGATTTTGAAAATCTTGTCCGTGGTCTCTTGAATAACTTCAGGACCGGTTAAATGCTTGTCACCAACTTCTGCCCAACATAGCGGTGAACGACATTTTCGACCATACAAAGCCTCAAACGGGGCGGCTTTGATGCTGGTGTGGTAACTATTATTGTATGAAAACTCAGCTAGTGGCAAATGAGTATCCCAATTTCCACCGAAGTCAATTGCACACGCACGGAGCATATCCTCTAAGGTTTGAATGGTCCTTTCACTTTGACCATCTGTTTGCGGGTGATATGCCGTGCTCATGTCAAGACGTGTGCCCATGGCTTCTTGTAATGATTTCCAGATTCTAGACACGAATCTGCTGTCTCTATCAGAGATAATAGAAATTGGCACTCCATGCCTAGCCACAATTTCCTTGATATAAAGCCTTGCAAGTTTCTCGGTTTTATCCGTCTCTTTGATGGGTAGAAAATGAGCTGATTTCGTCAAACGATCGACGATTACCCATATAGTGTCATACCTGCTCGACGTCTTGGGTAAATTTGTGATGAAATCCATTGAAATCTGTTCCCATTTCCATTGAGATATCTCGGGTTGTTGTAACAATCCCGACGGTTTCTGATGTTCTGCCTTTACCTTTGAACATGTCAGGCATTTACCGACATAAATAGAAAGTTCTTCTTTCATGTTCGGCCACCAGTAGAGTTCTTTCAGATCCTTATGCATTTTATCCGAACCTGGGTGAATGGAGTACCTGGACTTGTGTGCTTCGTCCATAACCAACTCCCGTATGTTACCAAAACATGGCACCCAAATTCTATTCATGAAGTATAAAGTGTCATCTGACTTTGGTTCCAACTGTTTTATCATTCCTCGTAAAGCTTCACTCTGAATGTTTTCTTCCTTAATTGCCTCTTGTTGTGCCATCCGGATTTGAGTCGTGAGGCTCGTATGAATTGTCAATTCTAGGGCACGAACACGGAGTGTTTTAATCCGTTCTTTACGACTCAAGGCATCTGCTACGACGTTTACCTTACCAGGGTGATACTTGATATCACAGTCGTAATCATTCAGTAGTTCTACCCAACGACGTTGCCTCATGTTGAGTTCTTTCTGATTAAAGATGTGCTAGAGACTCTTGTGGTCTGTAAAGATAGTACATTTTGTACCGTATAAGTAATGTCTCCAAATCTTGAGTGCAAACACGACAGCACCCAATTCCAGATCGTGAGTCGTATAATTTTTCTCATGTACTTTTAGCTGTCTGGATGCATACGCTATGACTTTTTCTCTCTGCATCAATACACATCCCAGACCTTGGTGTGATGCGTCGCAGTACATGATGAAATTGTTAGTTCCTTTTGGAAGGGATAGGATTGGTGTACTGCAAAGTTTTTTCTTCAGCAATTGAAAAGCTGATTCTTGTTTATCAGCCCAATCAAACTTTTTGTCCTTCTGAGTTAACGTGGTCAAAGGCAAGGCTATCTTTGAAAAATTCTCGATAAATCGCCTGTAATATCCTGCCAAACCCAGAAATTGACGCACCTCAGTCGGAGTTCTTGGTGCTTCCCAGTTTTTGATAGCTTCAATCTTGGATGGATCCACATGGATACCATTCTTATTGATGACGTGTCCGAGAAAGTGAACCTCTCGGATCCAAAACTCACACTTAGAGAATTTAGCATAAAGCTTCTCATTCCTGAGTAGTTCCAAGATTAATTTCAAATGATGTTCATGTTCCTCCTTGGTTCGTGAATATATCAATATGTCATCGATAAACACAATCACGAATTTATCCAAGTACGGCTTGTACACGCGGTTCATGAGATCCATGAAGACGGCCGGTGCATTAGTCAAGCCAAATGGCATAACTAGGAACTCGTAGTGACCGTAACGAGTCCTAAAAGCCGTTTTTGGTATATCTTCTTCCTGAATTTTCAGTTGATGATACCCTGATCGTAGATCAATTTTAGAATAGAAACTGGAACCTTGAAGTTGATCAAACAAATCGTCTATTCGAGGAAGAGGATACCGGTTTTTTGATTGTCAGTTAGTTCAACTCCCGATAATCAATGCACATTCTAAAAGTTCCATCCTTTTTCTTTACAAACAAGACCGGGGATCCCCATGGTGAGAAACTCGGTCTTATGAAACCTTTGTCAAGTAATTCTTGTAGTTGGCTCGATAGTTCCTGCATCTCGGAAGGGGCTAGACGATACGGCGATCGTGCAACTGGTGCGGCTCCTGGTACTAGGTCGATCCGAAACTCGACTTGTCTTGATGGTGGTATTCCTGGTAAGTCCTCGGGAAATACCTCCGAGTAATCTCTGACGATTGGTATGTCCTCAATTCGACGTTCTTCGGGTTTCTTATCGACGATGTGAGCCAGGAATGCACAATAACCCTTGCGTAGATACTTATGAGCTTTCATGCAGTTTATCGTCTTTAACATCGTTCTACACCTTTCGCCTTGAATTGAAAGAATTTTTCCGCTTGGTAGTGGGATACGTACAATCTTCTAGAAGCATACGATTTCGGCACGATTCTTTGATAACCAATCCATGCCAATAACAATATCAAAACTCCCTAGTTCGACAGGTAGAAGGTCTATACTGAATGTATGGTTTTCTAAACATAAGGTACAACCCCTAATGACCTCTCCGGTTTCTATTAATTTCCCATTTGCTAATTCAATTGTATAACTTTGATCTAGTTTACTGGCCTTAATACCGAGTAAGGATTTAAAATCATTCGACACAAAGCTCATATCCGCACCCGAATCAAAAAGTACATAGGCATAGTGATTATTTATCGGGAACGTACAAGTGACGATGTTCGGGTCCTGGCGTGCGTCCCTTGCACCCATCACAAATGCCCTCCCTGGTTCCTGAGCGTTGTTCTGATTCTTCCACTTGGGACAATCCCTCTTGAAGTGCTTCAGGTCACCACATATGAAACATCCCGGTTTAATTTTCCCCATTCGGTTGTTAGTTCGACAAGCTTGTGTGGTGTGACCAAACTTGTCACATTTTCCACACTTGATGCACACACCGGCATGATGATTTCCACACTTCTTACATCTCGGTAGGCCCCTATCATACTCCTTTCTTTCCACTGTGTTGACTGCAAAAGCCTTCATAGTTCCTTGTTTCTTAAACCCTTGCTTCTCATACTTGTTACTTGAATTTCCCATCCACTTTCTTTTCTCCCCAGATCTACTTTCTTCGTTCTCCTTCCTCACAAACAATTCATTACGTACCGCATCATCCCTTAGCTTGAATGCTAAAGTTGTAGCACTCTTGGCATCTACTGGATTAGATGATGTTACCATGCTACGAATTTGAGGCGCAAGACCCCACAGATACCTCTCAACGCGCTTATGTTCTGGTGTGACCATATGCGGTACTAGAATCGCCAATTCATTGAAACTGTCGGTGTATCCCGCTACATCATCTCCTATCATCTGTAGGTTCCACATCTCAGTTTCAATCTTTTGTAATTCGTTTCGAGGACAGTATTCCTCAATCATCATGTTTTTCAAGTCTTCCCAAGACAATTGGTACGCTGTCTCTCTCCCCAAAGTCTTCATTTGAGTATTCCACCAAGTTAAAGCTTTATCAGTGAGCGCACATGTAGAATATTTCACCATGCAGTCAGCGGTGCATTCACTAATATCAATCACCGACTCCATCTTTTCTATCCATCTCATCAGACCTACTGCACCCTCGGTGCCATTGAAATTACGGGGGTTGCAGGATAGGAAGGCCTTGTAGGTGCACTTCCTATTTGGAGCATCTGTATAATCACAAGTCATAACGTCATTAATTCGGATCATGACTATGTGTTATGGCTTATTTATTTTTTATTACCTCCGGAACCTCCTGTTGTACCGCTACCTCCTGCACCTCCTGCGCCGGTACCGCTGCCATTTCCTCCGCCATTATTTCGATTTGCTTCATACTGCTCCATGGCGGCAGCTACTCGCTGTGCTATGAGTTGCTCCACGTTTGGGGAAATCGTCACGTTGTTGCCACTAGTAGTGTTACGAGGCGTCCTTCGCTTAGGTGCCATGACGTTCTTTCTAACATATCAATTAAAAAGAAACAACATTATATAATAATAATGATAGATCATGACATAAGGGTACAACAACATCAAACGTGATCAACCATCATTACAACATAAACCATCACATACATAGTTAAAACATATATAGTACATTGTTCCCAAAAGACATAGATATAAAAAGGGATGGGTTCACAGGACCACATCAGTACTGAAGTTTTAAACTATATAATGTACTACGGGCACAACCCGCCCGTACTAGGTTTAAAAGAAGAAGTGGGAATACAGCCCAATCATCATGGCAAGTCCTGCCATGACAAAGCTAGCCCTAGCCACAAATTCTGCAGCCAAAGTCCTTTCTTCCAGCGCATCCACCATATCTCGGACCGTGAGAGTGAACTGCCAGTCCATATCAGCTCTCAACTCGAGGTAGTCAGTGGCACCCTGTATGTCTCGGGTGTCGTCCTCCAGAGTCCGTACTCGAGATCCGAACCCTTGATGTAGTCGCGTGGCTGCCTCCCCATGTGCCCGAATATCATCTAGGAGATCATCAAGACGTTCTTCGTGCGTATGAATACGTGCTACCAATGTAGGCACTGTGAGCTCCATGGCTTCCCCAGTGTGGGGTAAGGGTGTTGGGGAGTTGGAGGACTCTCCAAGCTCAAAGGTAGAGGGAATGCTCTCCATCTCCCTCCATCGTGCCAGGGTACGGGGCATCCAACGGATAGTTCCCACAGTAGGGTGGTAACAGGGTCGTTTCCTAGATGGTTCCTCATCGGTCTCTAAGTCTTTCGGGTCACGGGCTGCCAAGTTTCTCTTGTGCGGAAGTCGAACCTTCTTCCTAGCACTTTGTACTTTAATTGGTCCTCCGCTTTTCTTTCGGTAGACGATAGGCGGTTCTCCCAAAGCGACATTGGGTGGTGTGGAGCTGCGAACTTGTATTCGATTTTTAGGACGTGTGGCGGAAAGTTCCTCGTTTGATTCAGTGTCAGAGACGGGGTTAGAGTGTGAATGTGACGACATGCTTGTGACTACAATATCCACATGACATGATGACTGGTTATGCAATGCTTATGCAATGAAAATGTTTTAGTGAGTCATTCAAATTATAGACTAGGTTCCATTTTTAGACACCTAGTTCGCTATAATCAATGGCTCTGATACCAAGTTCTGTCACACCCCGCCAAGGCGGAAACGCGAGGCGTAACATTCACTGGTTTCCAAAGCATATGATTACCGCAAACACATACATGTAATTGGATACATAATCGAGTTTAAAATATTTACATCACAAAATATCAACTTGAGTTTACAAAAGTTTAAGATTTCACAAATATGACCCAAGACCATGAGTTATATAAGAGAAATCCTTCCAAAAGTCGTATCCACGTGCATGCATGTATCCTATATTGCTAACCTGATGACCACGTTCAATTTCCTGAAAACATACTTAAAAATGTCAACACGAGGTTGGTGAGTTCACAAGTTATTATAAAGAGTTATCATAAACCCAATGTTTAAATCTGATCATTTTCCGATCAAAACTCTTTGTTAAACCTGATCAGAACTCTTTTGTTTAAACCTGATCAGAACTCTTTTGTTTAAAACCTGATCACTTTAGCCTGATCAGAACTCTTTTGATTAAAACCTGATCACTTTAGCCTGATCAAAACTCTTTTGATTAAAACCTGATCACTTTAACCTGATCAGAACTCTTTTGTTTAAAACCTGATCACTTTAGCCTGATCAGAACTCTTTTGCATGTATTACCAATGAATATGAATCCTAATCCGATCTATTGACCCCATTTGTAAGCTTGCAAGGAATACAAAATAGTATGTAATGTACAAGGCCGTAACCAAACCCCAACATTCTGTGCCTCCCCTCGCCTTTCTGCGAGTAAGACAATATGCGGTCATTCGGCCATTTGGACCCCTGGTTAGCGCGACTAACCATGACCGGAGGCGTCACCCCCAATAGTACTATTCATATAATCCCGGGCTAAATCCATAGCTAATGGTTACTAATTTATTCTGAGGACTTTAAGCGCTTTATTGTTCCCTCAATACATACATACGGTCAGATCATTAGTTTCATTCATTTACATACGAAAATTCTTTACAAGTATGTTTCCACCTCAAATCATTTCCAAAAACTTTAGAAAAAGGGGGATTAGTGAAACTCACCTCGACAGTATGAATGCTAGCAAATATTTGAATAATCAGCAGACTCGCCTATCCGTATCCTAATTACACAAGGATAGCATACACGTTAAGACTACCCGTCTTAAACGCAAGTTGTTCACCCGACTTTGCAGATTTGATTGCTTTTGTTTAAATATCTTTTTAGTTTTTCAACACTTGTTTCGTTATAAACTAGTTCTAAGTTACTGCCCCATGGGGCTGATGAACAGGTATCGAAACTTTCTTAGTTTCGATTAAACAGAACAAATGTCGAAACTACTTAGTTTCGATTGAGTAAATTGGGTATCGAAACTACCTAGTTTCGATTGGCAATAGGTATCGAAACTCCTAGTTTCGATTGAACAACAGGTATCGAAACTCCTAGTTTCGATTGAACAACAGGTATCGAAACTATAGTTTCGATTACTGAAATTTTTATTGACAGAATCAGTCATGTATATTTTTATGTTTTAATCTTGAATTTGACACACTTTTCTTGTTATCTTACTTGTGTTTGAACGATTTGTATGTTTAGCTACGGTTTTAAAGAAAATAAAATGGATGGTATCGAGTTTTTACCTCTGAACAGAAATGGTGATATTGAGAGAAACAGAGAAATGGTCTTGAATCTTTTGCTAAACTCTCTTCAGGAACACTTAAGATTCTTCTTGAAACACCGAAATTTGGTGGATTTTGCCTTAAACTGGACTTCGACTTGAAGGAGAATGGGGAAATTGCCGTAAGAAAATGAGAAGTGATGAAAGGGATTGTGAGATTTCGACTGAGGAGGTATGGTTTTTATGTGAATTCTCGCAGGCATGTATGGGGTTTTCTAAATATGAGTGAATTGGCAAGTGGGAGAATGGCTCCTCTGATTTTCGGCTAAGAAAGTCAAGGAAGTGGTTTGGGTTAATAATAATTAGATTTAAGTGTTAATTTATTAATGGTATTAGTATCAATTAGAGTTTTAAAGGGGTAATTTAATTCGGTTTAGATTCTTCACGGTATTATAATTTTAACCAGTTTATGGCTCGTTGAAGAAAATATTGAAATCTTGGTTTGTGTAATATATATATATATATATATATATATATATTGACCTGATATATTGGGTGTCACACATTTCATCCTCCCATTTGTGACAACAACTTCGCAATACCCAAACCTGACATCCCTTCTTCATCGGTAATGCCTAATTAACCACCTCCCTTTGTAACACCCAAGTAAAAATAAATAAATAAATTTATAAATTTATAAGTATTCAAGACTTGTACATTTGTACCATGGCCACCTCCCCATGTATTGTCATCGCCTGTTCCCACTTATAATAGTTCCTATGAATGATAGGGTTGCAAATGAATCGAATGAACACGAATAAAACCTTATTTGTATTTGTTCATTGAGGATATTTCCTGTTCACGAGTACTAACCGAACGAGATTTCTTATTTGTGTTCGTTCATTAAGGAAATGAACTTGTTCATGTCCGTTTGTGTTCGTCCGATAATTATATATGACGAACACAAACGAACGTTCATGAACACAAACAAGCACAAATTTATTCGAGAATAAAATCAACATTTTCATCTAAAATTAACATTACACAAAATCAGCCAAAAATAAATATGAAGTGCTTGACAATTGACATAATTATCTCCAAATAATTGACATAATTATCATAAACACAATTAACAAATAACTGTAATTGATCAAATATAAAAACCTTGAACGACCGAACGAACACAAACGCACATATATGAACATAAATGAACGGAGATAAATGAACACAATACTGAACGTTCACAAACATAAATGAACGAACGCGGACTCTGTTCATGTTCATTCATTTAACTAAACGAACAAAATTTCTTGTTCATGTTCGTTCGATTATTAAACGAACGGAAATAAACGAACTTCCCGTCGAACGGTTCACAAACCGTTCGCTGAACGTTCGGTTTATTTGTACATGTTTTTAAAAAATTATTTACATATATGGATATTGCTTTCTTACTTATTGCTATCATGAGTGGAATATTTTTTTAAATATACACTCAAACAAATGTTTTTATTATATCTTAATTATTTATTTCTTTGTATATAAATTCACTCATACACATGTTTTACTAATTTATTTGACGGTTTAATGAGCCGTAACGTGTAAAAGTTTTACTTTTTTTAATATAAGGTTTGGAAGATGTTAGTTTTTTTTGTGGTTTAACGTGTAGCAACGCATTAAGGTTTTGCTTTTTTTATATAAAGTTTTGAATACGTTAATTTTTTTCGTGAGGTGAACACTAATGTTAAACTAAAGTTTTTTTCGAGATGATGTACAAGTCATCTAAGCACTTATGTACACGTCGTTAAAGCTTTATACATATTCGACGTCAATTTTTTCCACGGTTCAACGGCCCTGCCGTAGCGTGTGGGGTAGGTTTACATAAAGTTTTTGTTTTATTTTATAAGTTTTGAGGACGTTATTTTTTTATTGGTTTAGCGCTCAGCAACGCGCAAGTTTAATACCTAGTTTAAGATAAAAAAAAATTCAAAGAATTATATAAAACCTTAGTTTGGGGAAGGATACGGTCACGAGGAAGAAGAAGAAGAAAATTTCTGGGCCGTCTTATGTTTCTGCTGGGCCGGGTCAAAGTTGTTGCTTAAATCTTTTTTAAATGGGCTATCTCAATCATTGTGTTTGGTCGGAGCCCACTATCACATACACGAAAAAAAATGGGTCTGTCTGGTCATGAGTTTGTTTGAGATGCCGGTCAAGTAGATTTATCGATCTCATTTTGTTTAGATATTAGATTGATTTTTCAAATTAATTTTGGGGCTACTAGATTTATCCGAGCTATCATCCAACGGATGAATCTATTGGTCACCCGTTCACATGTTGGTGGTTACTGTTCATTGTTGTGCTAATGTCAAGACATATAGTTGTGGTTGATAAGGAGCGAGATACCCGACTACCTTCGGCCGCAGTGATGCACTCTAGTAGAGGGTTTGGGGGGACTACCCGTCGCAGTTGTTGCCTTATTGGTTAAATGCCATAATGCAAATTTCATTTATGCTCGTTACTTGTAATCATTGGCGGACCTATTGACCTAAGTTAAGAGTATGGGGACAGCCGCCCTCCATAAAAAAAATTAGTGTTATATACGCGTTAAAATTTCGATCGCCCCTTATAAAATTTTGTAATAGCTCCCGATCGCCCCCTATGAAAAAAAAAATGTAGTGTTATATACGCGTTATATATCATTAGTCAACTGACCCCAAAAATTTCCGACCCCCATGAAAAAAGTGTCTGGTCCGCCACTGCTTGTAATTAAGAGGAAATGAAAATGACAAATAAAAGATTCTCTACTTATTATTATTATTTTAATTACAGACTGATAAACAAGTGATTTAACATAATCTTATGCGAAACAACCATGGAATATATTCACACGTAAGTTACATGTTTTTCTTTTATCTTAGGCATTTTTTTATTTTTTATTTTATTTTAATAGATGGGTGTATAATCATTTTTTTATCTAGCCAGACCCAGTCACTCTAATCAATGCAAGTACTGATGCTTCATAGGAGACATGTACAACTTACAAAAGAAAGTTTTTTTTTGTCCTAAATTAGTTGGAATTCATTCGCATAACTCAAAACATTACCTACTTCATTGTTTCTTTGAGACTATATTGAATTTTTGTAGGGATGGCAATTCTTGATACTACACGAACCCGACACGAAAATAATCTGGTCATGTCTAACCCGTTTAATAAGCAGGTCGTGTTTGGGTTGACCTGTTTAACTAGATTACAACCATCGTTTGACTCGTTTATACAAATGGTTACACAATTTAAGTGTGCCTGAATAAATATATGGGTCGTGTTCGGGTTCATCAATTCAACCCAACATGATTGCCGCCCCTGAATCTTTTCTCATGGGTTTGTAAAAGTTATAAACAGAACCTAGACTGTATTTATGCTAATCAACAGTGGGATTTTGGGTTTATTCAGTAGTTTATTTGCCTATCATTAAAAGATATTCATTGTAAACTTCAGCATGGCAACCTATTATATTCCATCAAAAATAAACTTAAGAATTCAATATAAATATACCCATCAACTGTTTGTTTGACTTGCCTATCATTATTATCTACAGAACATATAAGTATTACGTGATTTAGTTTAATTTCCCCATGTGTTATGTGTTACCCATGATGATATGAAGTGTGAGTTTATAATAATGGTGGTAAAATTGGCAGGTTGGGTAACGGGTTAAACGGTTAATTTTGTATGTGTAGGGCCGGCCTGAAACACTTTTTTGTCCAGAAAAGTTCTTTTAGTAAATAATTAGTGTCAAATATGTTTACAAAATTATTTCAATAATTATCTGTCAACTTTTTGATGAATTTGATTTAGGAAGTTTTATACATTAAAAAATACACTCTCAGACACCCAGTTTTCTTGTAAGCTACATTCTTATTCTACCCGTTTGACCCGTTATGGATATAATATAACCTAAATCGACCCGTTCATAATTAAATTTATCAAAATTTCTGGATCATAGATATGAATCATACCCATTACCCAACTTGATATACAGTTTCCAACATTCAGATCACACTTAAAATCAGAGTACAGAGCCTGATTTGATACTAGTGCTGACCTGTAATGTTGATGAAAAATACTTTTTACCCATAATCTGTTTATGGGTCAACAGAAAGAAAGTTGAGCCATCCTGATCTATGCCTATACATATTTGTAACCAGTACCATTGTGCTTTTGCTTTTGCTAAAGTAAACATGCATGTGCAGTAAAATATATTCATCTTTATTCTTTACTACTTGGAAAGCTTATACTTTAACTTGAACTTCAAGTGTGTGTGAACACATTAATCATTTATAAATTCAAAAAAGAGCTTGCGGGCTGGCCTGGCCTGACCCGTCCCACACTAAAAATAACCCATAACCGGACCGAATCGATCACTTTGACACCTCTAGTTGATTGTCTGATTGATATTAGTGGCTTGGGGCACCTTTGTGATTGAAAAGAGTGGAACACATATACAAGAAAGACACTTTTTGACTTCTGATCAAATTGAGCATTTTTATACCACTAATTTATATGCTTTGTGGAATTATTAATTCGTATAGTAGAAGTCACTGAGAAAAAAACAAATCAAAGCACATGGCTAGGGATGTTTAGGATTCAGTTCAGCTGGTTTTGACGAAAATTCTTAGTTGAACCGCTAACTACTGTTTTAGAAAATGATAAACCAAACTGGCCAGGTTGACTGGATCTGTCAAAACAGTTCGGTTTTGATGGTTTAAACCATTTTTTCTTTTTCTTTTTTCAAAATCATTACTATATGTTTAGATTTTTAAAATGATAAAGATGGTTTACATCTTTTGGAATAATGTTCCCGGGTTACAAAACCTTAGAATCTTATTACTACTGACTCTATTTCTTAGCCATAATCTGTCAAACAAATTCTTGACATTGTGGTTGTATGAATCATCCCCTAGCCAAAGGCTACGTACAACATATCAAGCATAAGGTACCAACCTCTAGAATCAGATTCACAAGACCCTCTACAGCACATATTACTTGTACAGTTGTACTGTACAAGCTAGTGATGCATATCCTATTCTCATGATGAACTTTTTTTGTTTCAATTCATGGTAGCAGAACATTACCAATATTCTCCTCAGGCCATTATTTGGGGACATCTGATCCCTAGGAAAGCATTTTCCTTTTAGTTGATTTGTTACCCTCACATAAAAATAAAAATAAAAATAAAGTAATATTTGCTACAATGTGGCTTTTATAAAAGCATTTTTATTATTTGGCTTGTTTGCTTTCCCAGTTCTCAACAAAGGGATCAATGCTATGATGGCTTGTACTTTGTTCATTGAGACTTGTACAATTGGAGTTGAGAAAAGAGCTTATTCTTGAACCAAATGAACTGATGGGAGCATAAACTAAAAGGTTGGGTTCAAAGGGCACTTTGCATTACAATAATAAAAGTTAATTACACAAATGGCCCCTGTGGTTTGATCAAATTGCATATTTAGCCCCCAGGTTTTAAAAATTGCAAACTTAGCCCAAACTTTTATGACTTGGTCGCGCCTTTAGCCCCTTACGTTAGTACTAGTTAGTTTTAATGGAAAATTTGCCCATGTGTCATCCACATGACTTACGACTGCAAACTTAACCCCTAAAAATAAATTAAAATCAGTAAAAAAAATTTACGACTGCAAACTTAACCCCTAAAAATAAATTAAAATCAGTAAAAAAAATTAGTGCTTTTTATAGATTTTTACTGATTTTTTTACTGACTTTCACTGGTTTTAACTCATTTTTAAGGTTAAGTTTACAATCGTAAGTCACGTGGATGGCACATGGGCTAATTTTTCATTAAAAACTAACTAGTATTAACGTCAGGGGCTAAAGGCACAACCATGTCACAAAAGTTTGACCTAAGTTTGCAATGTTTAAAACCTAGAGACCAAATGTGCAATTTGATCAAACCACAGGGACAATTTGTGTAGTTAACTCTAATAATAATCTTGTAGTAAGGGTGTGTCTCTGCCTTGGAGTTGTACAAATGCTTTGAATAGTTGTACTATATGATAATATGATATTGTAGATATTTGAAAAGTACCCAATGGTTTTTGAGGTGTACCTAATGAGTGAATCATTTTTCACTTTTATGACCATAAAATCCAAAATGCGAGCTCCAATGCCATTACAAATTAAAAGAATTTCAATGATTTGATTTGTGTCTAAGAGTACATAACATACACCAATGGAAATGGATAAATGTAAGCCCCACTTTATTCCATTTGTCTTTGTTTTCACTTTTTTCCCTTTCATTTTCTTTTACTTAGAAATATGGTTAAAATGGACTTAAAGACTCTTTTAGTTAATATAATTAGTTATAGTTTCTTGGAATTGAAATATGAAATTAATAAATAACATCTTTAATTAAATAATAGAAATAAAAAATTAGAATTAATTTTTTTTTTTTAATTTCGAGTAAAAAATTTTCACTTTCATTTCATATTATATGGAATTCAATTTATTATATTATATGGAATTCAATTAAATAAATTGAAGCCTTCCCCTTCTCCATCACGCCACCTGTTGCCACAGCCATCACCTCCTATTGCAACCTTTATCACCGCCATATTTTAATCTTAACAAATTTTAAAATCAAACGTTATTATTGAGCCATCTAAATGCATCATAAATTTGGGTTCCTTTGGTATGTTTCAACTTTATTTTTATTTCTTTTTAAATTTTAATTCTTTTAACAGATTTCAATTTTAATTTCTTAAAATTTAATTCATTAAAAACAATAAACCAAACACCCACTAATTTTACTTCCATCATCATATCCTAGACTAGCCTAATCTCTTTCATTGTGTACGTAACTAAATTCTTTTTATATATTTTTAAAAGGAACATTTTATTAAAACCAAACTCCGTACATACGATAAGAGTACTACCTACACCAGACTCTACAAATCATAGAGGGCAAGTGAGGAGGCCTTTACGAACACAAATACAAGTTTAAGATTAACATATATGACTAAATTACATTTGATCCATCGTTATGTCCTGATTCACAATGACAAACTTATCCTCATCCATGATCCAACAATATATATTCGAGCTGACACTCTAACACGACTCGATATTTATACTTTCCCATTCATTCCAATGTTACTTTCGGGTTTGTAAACCAATCCACCCATTCATTACTAAAGAATGGTTATCAAAGGTTCTATCTTCTCATTAGAATAATCCAAAATAAATACACGTTTAAAGAAAAGAAAATCAGAAAAAATATTCTGGCCTAATTTGGATGCTAATATTAAGGAATGAGAATAAACTAATTCAGGGATAGATAGTGGGAATAATTAGTTTCTATACTCCCCTTCAAACTGGAGCGTGTAGATTACGAACTCCCAACTTGCCAAGAAGAGTCTTCATTTGTTGAGACCCGAGAGGTTTGGTAAATAAATCGGCTATCTGATGCTTTGAGGCAACAAGCATAGGCTGTATTTCCTTTTAGTCAACCAGTTCACGCACAAAGTAACAATCCATCTCCACATGCTTAGTTCTCTCATGGAACACGGGATTGTTTGCTATGTGTCTGGCGGCTTGGTTGTCACAAAATAGTGGTGTTGGTCCTGTGGGAGGTGCTTCCAGCTCCTTGAGTAGCCAACGAACCCAAAGCACCTCACTAACTTTTGTTTCCATGGCACGGTACTCAGCTTCAGCTGAGGAGCGGGACACGATTGACTGTTTCTTGGACTTCCAAGAAATTGGGGCACCACCCAAGAGGAGTAAGTATCTAGTTCTGGAACTTCTTGTAATGGGGCATCCCAGCCAGTCTGAATCACAATAAGTAATTATATTAGTGCCTCCTTCTTTGGGTAGAAGAATGCCTTGACCCGGTGTAGTTTTTAGGCATCGAAGCACCCTAGTGGCGGCCTCCATGTGTTTCTGTCTTGGATCAGCTACAAGCTGACTAAGAACATTTACTGAATAGCATATATCGGGTCTGGTGGCTTGAATGTATAGTAATCGACCCACAAGTCTTCTATATTGATTTGCATCAACTTTGTCGTCTTCTTCCCCTTTATCAAGTTTCAAGTTTTGTTCCATAGGGAACGGGCTTGGTCGACACCCTTGAAGACCACTGTTTCCAAGGATATCTAAGGTATATTTCCTTTGACTGAGCACGAGTCCCTCGGATGTTTTAGCCACTTCTATACCCAAAAAATACTTCAAAGTGCCAAGATCCTTTATGCTAAACTTTTCATCAAGATATGACTTTGTGCTATTTATCTTTTCAACGTTGTTACCTACGACAATGACATCATCAACGTAGATCAAGGTCGCTACATATGTGTCATCAGTCTTGTGTATGAACAAAGAATGATCCTCCTTTGACTGTCGAAAATCAAGATCAAGGAGGGCAGTAGTAAACTTATACCAATTCATGGATGCTTGTTTTAACTCGTAAATGGATTTTTGTAATTTGCAAACCCTTGTTTCTTCTTTGTTGGCAAACCCGTGAGGAATCTTCATATAGACCTCCTCCTCTAAATCGCCATGTAAAAATGTATTGTTCACGTCAAGTTGTTGGATTACCCAATCTAGCTTAATGGCCATGGCAAGTAGTGTTCACAAGGTTACCAATTTAGCAACATGTGCAAACGTATCGTGATAGTCGATTCCCTCCATTTGTGTGAAGCCCTTTGCCACAAGCCTCGCCTTGTATCTCTCTACTTCTCCATTTGGCTTGAACTTGATTTTGTATACCCATTTGGAATCAATTGCCTTTTTGCCATTTAGTAATCTTTCAAGTGTCCAGGTTCCATTTTTCTCCAACGCACGTATTTCATTTCTCATAGTTTCTCTCCAATTCTCATCTTGAGTTGGTTGATAATAATTCTTTGGCTCCTCATGAGAACTGATGGCCGATAAGAAGGCTTTATGTGAATTAGAAAAATTATTATATGAAATATAATGGGCTAAAGGATGTATCGTGGAGGGTCCTTGCCCAGAAGTGGGTTGTGTGGTGTCGATCGAAGGGGGAAGCTTCACATGATAATCACTCAAGTATGATGGTTGTGACCTGTTTCTTCGTTCTCTAACTTCTTCAACAGGTTATGATTGGTTGTGAAAATCATGCACTTCATTGGTTGCATCATCACCTTGCATGGTTACTTCACCTTCATTACCATGCATATTTTTTTCTTGATCACCTTCTGTAGCCTCATTTTCAAAGTCATTTTCAATGTTTAATTCTTGACCTTCAACATTCACACCTTCTGTCTCGTGACTTTGCATGGAGTCTCCCCTATCCCTTGACTTTTGTACAGAGCATCTTCTTCTTCATTTATAAAATGAGAATACTCAAATATTTCTGGTTCTTGGTTCCTGATCTCAGGTTCGACGTTGGAAAAAGGATATACATTTTCAGCAAATTTAACGTCTCTAGTTACAACCATTCTTCTTTGTTCAAGATCATAAATCTTATAACCTTTGGTTCCAGGAGGGTAACCCAAGAAAACTCATGGCTTTCCTCTTGGTTCAAATTTATCACCTTTAGTGTCTGTGTTTCTATAATATGCTAAGCATCCAAAAACCCTCATGTAATCATAATCGGGTGTTTGACCAAACAAAATTTCATAAGGCGCCTTCTCACCTACGACTCTTGATGGTAATCTATCGACTATATATGTGGCGTTCAAGATGCATTCTCCCCAAAAACTCGTGGGAAGACTAGCCTCAAAACGCAAAGCACGGGCTACTTCCAAAAGATGTCTATGCTTTCGCTCGACCACCCCATTTTGTTGTGGGGTGTGGGGGCAGGTGGTCTCTAAAGTAATTTCGTGTTCTGTGTAAAATTTGCTCATAAAATTCGATGTGAACTCGCCCCCATTGTCACACCTTATGCATTTAATGGATTTTCCAAATTGATTCTTAATCATTTTACAAAAATTGACCAAACAGGTGCTCGCCTCATTCTTATGTTTTATTAAATAGACCCAAAGAGCCCTACTGTGATCATCAACAATTGATAAAAAATAGTTGGCATGTGAAAGAGATGACCTTCTATATTTACCCCAAATATCACAATGTATTAGATCAAAATAATTATTTGTCTTTGTAACACTAACCGGAAAAGGTAAACGTGTGAGTTTAGCTTTGATACAAGCATCACAAACTTTATTTTCAAAATCAAAAGCAACACCCTTGAGAAAGTCAATGTGTGAAAGTTTCATATCTTAAGCGTGTCCAAGTCTTTTGTGCTACGCATCCATTGTAACCGTCATCACTTTTCTTCTTTCCTTTATCCCCCCCATTCGATATAGACCTCCACTGCAGTTATCCGCTCCAATCAAGTTCCCTGTCCTTAAGCCGTGCATGACAAAAAAAGTCAGGAAAGAACGTTACGGCACAGTGTAAATCTCTAGTTAACTTCCGAACAGATAAGAGATTGCATTTAAAATTGGGTATGTAAAGTACTCCTTTCACGTTTATTCCCCCTTTGAACATGAGATTACCCTTCCCTTTGACGGGAATTGCATCTCCATTAGGGATCGTGACAGGAGCTTCAAGAACATCCATGTCGATATCTTTAAGTAATTTCTTTTGATAAGTGATATGCTCGGTTGCACCTGAATCAACAATCCATTCATCATCATACTCTTCTCTACCAGCCATGTTAGCAACGTGTAAAGTAGCTTTACCACCAAATTCATCTCTCTTTCCTGCAAACAATTTCAAGAAACTCTGGTACTGCTCTTCTGAAAGTCCAGGTATCGGACATGGGCCAGTTTCTACCATGGCTGCCTTTGGCTTTATCTTTTCTTTCTTGCCTTTACCGGGCCACCATTCCGGGTACCCGACGATCTTAAAGCAACCGTCTTTACTATGACCATCCCTTCCACAGAAGGTGCAGTGATTATTCTTGTTATTAGGGGTTGCCTTTTCAGTTTTCTACAGCCCCCTTTGGCCTTGGTTTCCTTCTCGTTTCCCTGGAAAGAACGCTTGGAAAGCAACGGAATCGTTGGTCATAATGCTTCTATGATCGGCAACTTTAGGGTTTTGGTTGTTTGGTTGAGAAGAGTTGATCCTTCTCTGATACCATAAAGAATAGTTATCAAAGGTTCTATCTTCTCATTAGAATAATCCAAAATAAATACATGTTCAAAGAAAAGAAAATCAGAAAAAATATTCTGGCCTAATTTGGATGCTAATATTAAGGAATGAGAAGAAACTAATTCATGGATAGATAGTGGGAATAATTAGTTTCTATAATTACACTCTTACTTTTGGGTCTATACACAGTTCCCACACCAAGTTTTGACGATTCGAAAACCAAACCGATCATAACATCTTTAATTACCTACAGTGAACTTATCTTTTAAAATAATGTATTTTTATTTAAAAATTTTGAATATAAATATGTTACTTCTATGTTAAGTTTTTTTATTTCAAAAATTTCAAGTAAAATTTTCAAATAAGTTTGAAATGATAACACTTTTTCAATCTATAAAGTTGTCGACTTGTTAACTTTTTTTAGTACTGTTAACCTTAAATTGTTTTTCTCTTATTTTTGTTTTAAAAAACTTATTTCTTATTAAGCAATATCACAGAGATGCTTGCCATATACTTTATGTGTTAAAAACATATAAAAATGAATTAAGTTTTTTTAATATATAGTTAAGTATATTGGTGTGTCATTTTCTACATGTATAATTTCTTACGAAGAAGTCAGGTACATGTTTGCCATGTACAGAAACTTTAAAATTTAAGGTTGCCTTTAGTTCGAAGAATCTTTTTTAAAGAATTAAAATTTGTCAAAGAAGTTAAGATTTGAAGAAACTAGTTTTGAAATTGAAATTTGTCAAAAATTTGGAATTTAAAAGAATTAGAATATTATCAAAGAGTTTATAATGCATTTGTTTGACAAAACAATCATAAATGAATTGTAATTTATCACTGCATCTACCACCTAACGGTCACCGCCACCATTATCGTTGCCACCATGCCGCCGCCAACCCCGCCACCCCCATTATCTATTAGTTGAAGGTTTAATCTTGATTGTTATTATTATTATTATTTTATTAATTGTTTAGTTGAGTTCGTATTAGATTAAGAGTGAGTTTGTTTATTTATTTGATTATTTTATTAAGTTTAAGTTATGTTAGGATTAGTATAGGTTTATTATAAATAGACGGTTAGGGTCCATGTAATTGGTGTGATCTTTGATATTAATAAAAAGTGTCGATCTTTTGATCAATATTGTCGATGTTTTATTGTTCGAGTTTGATCCAGTCATCCGACAATTAGTATCAGAGCATCAGGCTCATACCAGAGAAGAAAGTCGTGACGGTAAATAAAAGACAGTTGTTTGGTGATCATTGAAGAATTGATAAGCAAGCAAGGGGAAGTCGGCAGAAGGGAGAAAATCGAAGAACGAAGCAAGTCACGAAGTTGGAGTCGACGAGATTGTTTCTACCATGGAGAAATATTAAAAGGAGAAAAGAATTGAAGCACACGTGAGTTAATTCACCGCTATTGTTATCCATAAGAAAAGAAGCTCACACACATACACGTGAATTAACTAAGCAACCTAGCAAACAGGTGAGTCATTAGTTAAATTTTGTTTTTGTTTCTTCATCGAAAAAGGAGATCGAAGGAGGTTCTGCGTGAGCCAGGGTTCTGAGTGAGTCAAAGATCGAGACCAAGAAGAGGTTATGTGTGAGCCAAGAAGATCGAGTTCTGTGTGAGCCAAGAGAAGGAGTTCTGTGTGAACTAAGTAGAAGGGTTCTGTGTGAACTAAGGAAGAAGAGATGTGTGATCGGAGAAGGTCTGTGTGACCGAAAAACTGTGAGATTCTATGTGAATCATTTAGTATGGCTGAAGGATAAGGAAACGATGTCGGTGCTATAGTATCATTGAGAGAACAGTCGAGCATATCTCTTCAATACCTTACGTTAACAACTACCAACTACACAACTTGGGCCATTATGATAGAGTCGATCTTGCAAGCTAATGGACTTTAGGAGGCTATCGATCCAGTGATGGGTGGTACAGTTGAACTGAAGAAAAACATGACCGCAAGAGATTTTATTTTCCAATCCCCACCCGAGGACATCCTATTACAAGTGGCAAGACATAAGGATGCAAAAGATGTTTGGGAGTCGATACGGGTTCGTTTTCTAGGAGCTGATCGGGTGCAAAAGGCCTGACTTCAAACACTTAGAAGCGATTTAGAAAAATGGCAAATGGGTGATGGTGAATCGCTTGATGTGTTTGCTAGGAAGATTACAAGTATTATGGCAAAGTTTAAAGGTCTCAGATCAACAATTGAAGAAGATGTCGTGGTAAAGAAAATCCTTAATTCTGTTATAGGAAAGTTTATGCCAATTGTGGCATCTATTGAACAATTTACAGATCTTGAGACTATGCCATTCGAGAAGGCCATAGGACGATTGAAGGCATTTGAAGAAAGGATAAACGGTCACGACGGGTCGAATGAGAATCAAAATAAATTGATGTTTTCTCGGTCAAACAACCATGAGAAACAGACTAGTGGTAGCAATCGGTATGGTGGTCGTGGCCGCGGGTACAATAACCAAGGACGAGATAATGGATCTTGTATGGATAATAAGCAAGATGATGAAGTGATAATCAAGAAATTCCCAAGGACGAGGGTCGTGAATTTCATGGTCGAGGAAGAGGAGTCAGACGTGGAAGAGGTTATGGCCGAGGTTATTTCAAAAGAAACTTAAGATGTCATGAGTATGGAAGAACCAGATATTTTGCATATGAATGTCCTGGTTTAAAAAAAAAAGGAGGAAGTGGCTAACTTAGCCCAAAAAGATGACGAACCAACATTGTTTTGATGAGGTAGCGGGTCTATATCAAGATTAAGGGGAGAATGAAGGTTTAACCTTGATAATTATTATTATTAATTTATTAATTGTTTAGTTGTTAGATTAGGAGTGAGTTTGTTTATTTATTTGATTATTTAATTAAGTTTGAGTTAGGTTAAGATTAGTATAGGTTTATTATAAATAGATGGTTATGATCCATGTAATTGGTTTGGTCTTTGATATTAATAAAAAGTGTCGATCTTTTTATCAATATTGTCGGTGTTTTATTGTTCGAGTTTGATCCAATTATCCAACACCACTCACCGTTGCCGCACTGTCATCACCTCGAGACTAAAACTAGGATTTGATCAAGTCAACGCTTTGGGTCCCCCCTTGGTCAAGGACACGAACGTGGTCCACACGGCGTAAATTAAGAACGAGCCATGGCGCATATGGTACGTCGTGCCCAGTCAAAAAGCAAAACTAATAACGTCATTTTCCGTTCAAACCCTTTCCAACGTTGGGCAACGGCTACATAGGATGCTTCTCGTTTACGGTTTGTTGGAGCCCCAAACATTCATATTTTGTGATAAATTAAGCCGTTGTGAAAGTAGAAAAAGTCTTTCCTAGTGGACTCGAATAACGTGAAATAAACAAATTTACTTATATTATTATTTATTAATTATTAATATGGATCTTGCTAATTTTTCTAAAAACTTTTTTACTTTTAGATGATATATTTTTTAATTCTTATTACGCCACATATTTTGCATTTTTAATAATAAAAACTAAATATGTTACTGTAAAATAATTGGTGGAAATAAGGATATATTATAAATTTTAAATAAAAGTTTACGTTGATTCGACCATCATCCGTGAAAGGGCTAATGCACTCATAAATACGCTCAGTCGCTCAATCAACTGCAACGTTAGATTTCCAAAAAAAATTAAAAACACAGATTTTATGTTCAACCCTACAAGCATCCTTATATTTCAACATCATCACCATCTTTTACATTTATATTTAATAATCAAAATCATTTTATAATTAATACATTTTTATTTTTTTTCTTATTATTTAAATGTATTTAAATAACTATATATTTTTAAACATTATACAAAAATTATATAACTTATTATAAAAATATAAATACCTTGTTAGTAAAATATTTATACAAATTAAAAACATTACATGTTTTTATTATTTTACCCAATTATTATATTTAAAGTAAGTTAAAATTAAAAATAAATGTAGTTTACAAGTGATTAATGCGTATAATATACAAGAAATTTATGCACTACATATAAATATAAAAGAAAAGAAAAAAAATATTAAATAATAACTACTAATACGACCACTATCAATTATCAGATATACATGTAGGGTTATTAAATAATAATTTTTTTACCTAACAACTATTTTTAATGGTAATATTACTGTTGGAGTTGGGGAAAGGCTCGATGAGTGAACCCATGGTGAGGTTGGGGCGAGGGGCACGGGACATTGTTTCAGATTGGAGTCGATCCAATTAACCTTTTTCTAACTCAATTATCGAATCAAATATTACCTTCGGGTTCGATGTTAATCCTTAAACGGGTTCAGTTTGTTAGGGGTACATCTTAATCGGGTCTGGTAAAAATGATACCCTTTGATCATGTTTTTCGTTTTTTTTTTTCATAAAAAGAACAATGATTGAAAAATAATAATTGGAGTTAAATGATGGAATCTCTTGAACACATCACATGAAGTTTTTGTCAAACAAGAAAAGATCTGTCAATAATAAAATCATGATTGTTGCCTCAACTAATTTATTATATAAATATATTAAAATCATCAATATTTTTTCCCTAAAATTTTATGTTTAGTTTTCCTGATTTTTTTTTCTTTTATCTTTTTAGAGTATATTCGGATAATGTATAAAAATTAGAAAACGTGTTCCAAAGTCATTGCATTATTTTTTTTTTAAGACAAATTTTTTTATTCTTTTGAGAGTAGAACTTGAACTCATAACCTCTTCAAAAAGTTTGATTTTCTAAAGGATTTTTCTCTTTCACTGAACCACCAACCCCAATAATGTCATTGCATGTTTAGATAGAGTTGTTTTTTATCCCTTTTTATATCTTTTAAAAAAATAACATAAAATATAAAGTATAAATACAAAAACATAAAACAGAATTATACGAATTTGACTAAATCACAAACACAAGGTTTAACATAAAAACATAAAATATAACATGTTTTTGTATATGGGTCAAATTGAAACAAATATATAAGTGTAAAATAAACAGATAAAATGAGTTAAATATAAAACAATAAGAAAAAATTATAAAATTGAAGTGTTTAGAAATTTAGAAAAGTGGGGTTTTGTTAATTGAAAAAAAATGCAGAAAATTAAGAATTATTGTTTTCTTATTTAGTGTGGTGGGAGTGGTAACCTCTCATTTAAAACTACTCTCTCAAATCCACCAATGAGAATATGCCACCTCATTTAGACAAACTATCCTCCCAAACTACTCTACATGGTGGGAGTGGTACCCTCAAAATACCCTCCAACCCACCTCATTTCTAGCCGTTAAAAAATCGAATTGGACTCGAATTGGACTTCTTTCGGCGGGTTTCCAAAGCCGCTCGCACTACCCGCACCTCCTTACCTGCGGGTACCCGCAAAGGTTGTGGCGGTGTACCCGCATACCCGAGCACTACCCGTTCACCACTCCCACCACCCTTAGGCTATCCGTAGTGGAGCCCGTGAAAGGGGCGTGAATGCCACATCACCTTTGCACGTACAGGAACACCGCCCCCCTAGGCGTGAAATGGGCAAAAAGGGGTGGGGCGTGAGGCAATTCACGGTGGAGAGGGGCTTCTCACCATTACTACATCCAATCAAAATATGCCACCTAATAATTTATTATTCTTTTCTTTTTAATTAAATATTTTATTTAAGATTTAATTTGTTTTTTTCTAAATAACTCATGCTCGGTAATTATTAAAAAAAAACGAAATACACGAGCTTGTTTATTTTATTTTTTTGAACATCCAGGTATAATTTTTAACGAAAACGGAGTTGTTTTCAAAAAAATTATTTTTCGTTACGTAAGTGATTTTTTGATGAGAAGTAGTTTTTTATTTATTTAAGAATGTATTTTTTTTATTTTATAATTTAGTTTTTTATTTATTAAAAATAAAAATTTATTTAATTATTAAAAAATAAATACGGGGCGTGAAACCACTACGCACCTTAGTGATTCTGGACAGTAAAAGTCACTGTGCTGATGTGGCGCTGACGTGACAGGGTGTGAAGGAGGGGGTGCGTGAAACCACTACGGATGACCTTATAGTTATCCTTTTTTTCTAAGAAACTTTTTTATAGAAAATGTTAAACACATTTTCTATTTGTATGTCTTTTAAGAAAAAATATTCAAGAATTTGTGTATAAAGGACAATTGTTGAAAAATAATACTGAAGTCAAAATGATGGAATCTCTTGAATACTTCATGAAGTTTTTGACTTTTTGTCAACAAGAAAAGATTTGTCAATAAGAAATCCATGATTATTGTCGTCTCATCCAGTTTATTATCTAAAAATATAAATCCTAAATATATTTTTCCCTGAAAATTAATTCTTATTATTATTTAAAAAAAAATCGTAAATATCTTTTCACTGAAAGTTAATACTTATTATTATTTAAAAAATTAAATCTGAAATATCTTTTTCCCTGAAAATTAATACTTAAATATGATGGAATATATTTTGCATGAATGGAGAGCATGTTTTAAGTAAATATTTTAATTGATTTTCTGTATCACTATTATGTTTATTTTATATACGTAGAATCGTAGATAGATATTGTGAATATACGATATTTAATATAATACAATAAATGATATCATGAACATATTCCATCGTTGTTTGGTTTTAAAATAAATCGTTTAAAATAATGTTAAGAGTTAGAATATATATTGATATAGAATAAAGTAAATAAAAATCGTTTTTCGGTATTCTAAATAATTATTATGTTTGTTATATTATGTGTTTCGTTTCCTAGAGTTAAAGAAAATTCATTTAAAAGCAATAAAACTTAAAAACAAAACAATAAAACATCAAACTTTAATAAAGAATAAAAAAAAATTTCTTTACATATGAATTGGTTACGTTGTCTTTATCTTAAAACAAATGCTCATATTTTCATTTTATTTTATCAAAAAAAAATATTTTTTCAAAATAATTTATTAGGCTTTTTTTTGTACAGTTGAAGTAATTTAATTGTGAAGAAAGACGCGTGACATATATGATATCTTTCACATGTGAATAAATAATCACTTGTAAACCACCTTAATCTCTTTTCAACCTTAAAATATCTCCTTAGGCCAATTCTCTAGTCTTCATGAGCAACACTGACCTTAAAAAACCACCGACGGTGACATAAAAAAAGCCACATACAACTCGTAAGACTCGTTGACATTGCAATTAGAAACAAAAAGCGACGCATCTATAACAAAGCCACAAAAAAAACTTTCCATTTGAGAACGTATTTGGAGTCAATGAGGTCGTGAAAGGGATATGGACTATGGATTGCTTAGATTTGAGAACCGCGGTTACATGAATGACCATTTTGTATTGAAACCGGTCGATTTGAAGAATCCATCAATCATAAATTCTAAATGTTCAAAAATGTTTTCTAAAATAATACTAATATTTACAAAAATATCATTTTTATAAAACAAAAGTCCACAAAAGCCATTTTCTTAAAATAATTTATAAAACTTGACAAAGTATTTACAAAATTGAAATAATTATAAAATAATGTCAAATACTAGTTTGAATTTCAAATTTGAATTTGAATTTCAAAATCAAGTAGGTGAATCTTTAAAAAATATCACAACATCCATCCTACTAAACACAAAACACCTTAAGATGGTTTAAACTTTAGAGTTAAAAAACATATGTGGTAAATATCTCCATTACCTTTGCAAAATCAAAAGCAAACTTACCATTTTGATGTTAAATATTACCAATAAAGTATTAGGTCAAAACATACCTTTGGTAAATTAAAATCATTGTTTTATAAATGAGAATGATTTTGGAGTGTGAAATTGAACAATTTGCAAAGTACTAAAACTTATGACAAAATTTGAGATGCCAGTAGCGTAGTTGACCGCTAGATCGACCGCCACTATGGCAGTTTGTTGCTTTTTTCTGTCTAGCTTTTTGCCTATATATAGCATCAACCCTTGTGCACACTTCGCACTCACTCTAGTGCTCAAGAACACTTTCAAATATATATCAAATAGGTCTCTCTCTCTCTCATTCCTTTCATATTATTTAATCATTTTACATGAATCTGTTTTATGTAAAGAGTGAGAGAATGTTGAGCTAGGGTTTAGGATGTTGTGGCAGTGCAGAAAACGTGTTGACATGTGAGGTGTGTGAAGTCCACGATGGTGGAAAAGTAAAGTGTGAAGTCCACGACGGTGGCAAAAGCAGTGTAAGTCTCAGTTCATAGAAAAGTGTGAAGGCCCAACCATATCTATTACCCATGTGTAGATAACATTAGTGGGGTGTGAGTTAACTAATATGTGTGAGCTAACTGAAGTGTGAGTTGAAGAAATGTGAGTACATTAATTGAGATTAATGAACAATGTGGTGTGAGTAAGTGTGGTGTGTGAGGTACATGTTTGTGATATGTACAATGAGTGGGATTATCTTAACGGTGGTCATTTAATAAAAGTTTTGGAAAGTATTAAATGATGTTCTAATAATAAAGAAAGTAAGTTTTGAAAGTTATAGACTCACATGGTCAGTTAAGGTGAGTTACGGCATAACATCTCCGGGCATATCTGACAAGGACAGTTGACATCCTATAGTGAGTTGAAATGAGTTTAAAATTTTAGGGTTTTAAAATGTACATGTAAGTTTTGTAAAATCTTCTGTGATGTGTTGTGAGTAAATCCAATAAAAATCGTGCACTGAGTTTCAGGGTGTGACAGAATACATGTTTTGTTACGTGGGAAATACAAATTTGGTGAGGAATATTTTGTTTTACTTTTAAAATTATTCATCTACCGTTTCTATTTATTAGCGGTAACAATTAGCAATTGTTTTGAGACGATTCCCTAGTAATTGTTGGAACTTAAAAAAAATAAAAAACAAATTAAATTGGTATCAAACCTGAAGAGTATAAAAATTAAAGTTAGTGGTGTAATTTGTTCGTTTGAAATGTTAATTATTTTTTAGATATTTTCAATTTAAAAGTTCAAGGGTAATTTTGATTATAATTTAGAAGGGTAGCGGACTCTAGATGATGTAAGCAAGAAAATGTGAAGTTTTCCATCTTGTCTTTGTGTTAATAATTATGAGATGGAAGAATATGATTTGTTTCTATGTTCACAAGTGTTCTTGACTTATTTCTGAATCATCATTCTATAAAGAACATCAATTAACACATGACATGCAATTCAACTACATTTCCTTTCACTTCTCATTATGTCGTTCAATCATGTACCTTATTTAAATAAGAAAATCACTTTATGTATTTCTCAACATATTATACACACAATTATGTAAATAACTTTACCTCTCTAGCTATATGACATGACATGTGAAGTCTTGGTTATGCATCTATTGTCACCCACATAGCAGATTTTAATCTAATTAAACGGGTGTTTAGGTCCTGTTAGAATTATTGTATCTATATCATACGTGAATCTACTTTCGCATATCAACTTTCGCTTGTGTATTATACCCTTTTTTTTTCTAAAGTGCATGTCTTCTAAGTTGTTTGTAATTGTTAGGGTTTCATACACTTTTTTGTTCTACATATTATTTGGAAAAATTTCATAACTTATTGTATAAATAGAAATAAATGACTAATCAACTCAAAACAATGCAAGAAAATTTTATTTTATAAAACGTAAGGTATGACTTCAAGAGAAAGATCAAATACAAAGTCAAATTAACCTACAAATGTAAAAAAGTGATATGGGGCATTGATATAAGGAATCAATGGTTGAGATTAGGAATCGATTTGTAAAAAACCAACTTTCTATTTAATAAAATAATATGTAAATCATATTATAAGGGGTGTAATTAAATAATAAAATGGAAGTTGGGGTGAGTTGCAAAGGTGAAATTTATCTAGTTTGGGTGAAAGGGGCTAAGTTGCAAGTTCAAGGGGCTCAAATGTAACTTTTAAAAATTATATTTTTAAAGGGGGAGGGGGTCATGCACACATCAGAGGTTGGATGTGTGTGGCGCAAGCAAGAGAAGAGAGAAAGAGGACGTTTCAACCAAGAACTCTAAATTGATGCTTGCATGTTCGTTTTGAAGGATTTGGCATACTCGTCTCCTTCTAAACATCAAGTAAGCTTCTTCCTTTTCACCTAAATCTTCATTTTAGTGTTCTTGAAGGAAAATTGGTAAAAAAAAACCTAAATTCCAGAAATTGGGGGATGTTGGATGGATGATTCTTGGTTAAATGTTGTAATCTAGCTTATCTAAAGCTAATGGTGCGAGAAATTTAACATTTTAACATCCAATTTGAGGATAGTGTTCTTGAGGTAAATTTGAGGGTTTTTCAATTAGGGTGTTTAAATGATGAATTGAGTGTTAATAAGTGTTTATGGTGTTATATAAACACAATAACAAGTAGAAAACTCAATTAATTTGATAAATTAAAAATAGTTAAATTTGAGGTAAAATTGGTGAAAACCCAAACTGGTCAAGATGGGTTAATTTTGATTAAAAATGTTGAAAACTTGTGTTAAAGCTAAAATAAACCAAGATTAGATGGGGGTTATGATCATAAGATCTTGGGTGGGTGTCAAACCTCAAATTGATGATAAATGGGAGTTATATAGATTACTAAACAAGTGGTTGGTTTAGGTGATCAAGTTGTGAACGTAGCTAGTGTGGAAGACAAACCGAAGTCCTCCATAGCAAAAGATAAGTGCTTTGCACTTACTTAGTAATGATAGGTGGTGGCGATTACACATATTTGATTACATGTTAGTTGTTCAAATATCTTGTATGTGTTTAACTGTATGTTCAATTTGGGAAAAATGCATATGGTGAAGATATGCAAAGGAGGGTGTGTGGTGTTTGAAGTCTAAGGGCCTCATTTTGTTGTCAACGAATTAAGTTAATAAACCTATTTGGTATATTGGTGAAATACATATATAAAAAGGGCGACACATAGGTGAAATATGTATGTAAATGGTGTTATACATGGGCGTAAAATGTATATAAATGGTGATGTATAGTAATGGCGTTATACATGGGTGTTACATGTATAAGATTGGTGATACATATACATAGGTGGAATATGTATATAAATGGTGGCATACACGGTCGTAACGTGTATGCAAAAGGAGTAATAAATTCTTATAATTTTAAATGGGTGATTCGGTGTTCGAGAATTATAAGAATCTCGTGAGGGTGTTAAGATTGTTTTATTAGGTGTTAAAAAAAAGGATATGTTGTTGGTTACTTAAAGGGTCGGGGGGGTCTTGGAGCTTGTTGTATCATTACTAATGACATTTTGAATGTTTTTTTTATAGGTAAAGCTCCGGTTTGATGTCTCGGGTCAAGTTTCGTGTTGGTTGGATTCTCAATATTTTGGATGGTTGTAGATGTTCGGAGTTATGACTCAATGTTGGGAGCCACTTATTTACATCTTGGTACTTTGCATCTGTGATTTGGCAAAAGATAAATAGTTGGTGCAAAATTCCTCCAATTTTCGCCTTCTCGGTGAGAGATCTTCTTGAGATACACAAGACAATTACAAAAAGTGAAGTACAAAAGAAAATGATACATGGAATTGTCCTCATGACTATTTGATGCATGTGGAGAGCAAGAAATGAGGCTCAATTCTCCAATAAACCAGCAAAAGTGAAGAAAATAATTGAAGACATCTAGTAGCTTGGGTTCCTATAATAAAAATATATCTAAATATAACTCACTATAATGGAAAGATTAGCATAAGATGTACATGTTTTTTTATTGTATGTTCTCTCATACCCTAGCTAAAGCTAGTGTTGTTTCTGTTAAATAAATTATGTCTTTTAAAAAAAATTGTAGAGGGGTTGATTATAGGAGCATATTGTATAAAACACACAACAACGTGATTACAAGTTTTAAAATTGTTATTATAATATTTTATGAGATTAAGATCATCGTGAAAATGAGAGATGATATTATGATTATGATTAGGAGATTAAGATCCTAATAAAAGCATATATTCTTAATTAAAATAAGCGATATATATTTTTTATTTTCTCATACAATATATTTGCTCGTGTGGGACCATGCTCATCTTCTTTTTAAATTTTAGGATTCTCTTGGGAAAAGCTGGGCAACCAATCCAACAAAAGACAAACAAGTAAGATAATTGATATATGTGATCTAAAATTTTATATCATGCGTAGTGATGACTTTATACTATTGATCAAAACAAAATTGTGACTAAGATGAAATGATGACAATATCATAATATGGTTAGGAGAGAATAAGAAAGAAAAATAATCATAATTATTAACTTTTTAGCTAGTTTCATCATTTTTATAAACATAAATAGGTTTTATGTGCCACATTATTCTTTTTAAAAGTTGCATCTTAAAATCAAGACTTTTATTTTTTTTAATTTGAACACAATATTGCTATATTTAAAAAAAATATTTTTTTAAAGAAAAAATCTTCAAAAAAACGTTGAAACATTGTTGATTATAACAATATGTCTAAACCGTTTATAACGGTGCATAAAAAAATCAAAACAGTGTGTAAAAAAGATTACAATGGTGCATAAAAAGCATCAAAATGGTGCGTAAAAAGATTATAATGGTGTTTTAAAAGCATTACAAAGGTGTGATTTCAATGGTGTGTCTAAACAATTATAACGGTGTGTAAAAAACACTTGTGGCAACTATATGCCTGAGAGAGTTGATCATCTACTAGTTTCATGCCCCTTTGCAAGGTTCATCTCGTTCGAGATCAGTTCTTGGTGTAAGCTACCTTCCATTTCTTGCAGCTCAGTTACAGACATATTAGCCATCCGCAAGTTAGCATCAAAACCCCCCATTACACAAGAAGGCTTTGCAGGCGAGTTTGTTGGTCATTTGTTGGGTTATTAGACGAGCTAAGAATGATAAAGTGTTCAACAACAAATTCCCATCTCTTTCCTGTGTATCTGAAAAGATCAAGGCGAATGCATTCCTATGATAAAACATGATAAATCCATATTCCTTAGATTGGACAATCTAGTGTAATTTTAACAATTATAGTTTTAGTATAAAATTACTTTTTGAGCTTGTACTCGACATTCGAGAGATTATTCACGATTATTCAAGATTCTATGTCAGCTTAACACCACATCACCATCCTTCTCCATGACCTCATTTTGCACATCATGTTTTAACAATCATTCATTGTTGTTTTATTTTTTAAAATATATTAGAGTAGAGAGAGCGCGTCAAACCTCTTCTTCTCGTGCGGCCCCTCCATCCCGAGCGAAGACACCATCAACAATGCCGATATGCGGGAGTTGGTATCCCCGCACCCCGGGACGAGGTATGTAGACCGCATGGGCTAAGAGATAAATATAAATTTATAAACACATAAATAATTTAATATTCCTATTGCATTATTCTCTCAATCCCTGGTGGGACCCAGGTTTGAAATATGTGACGCAGACGGCAGTTTTCTCCTCTGACCTCTTCTTGCTCTACTTGTTCTTTATAACTAGCCCCTAAATCATTTCTCTCTCTCCTCCGGTTTTTATTACAGCAGTCCCTCTCTCTCTAGAAACCTGAGATTTTAAATATAACATGGCATTTTTCTTTCTTTTGGGTGTGTGAATTCTCTACGTGAAGCAACAAAAGTCTTCTGGTTCACACCTCAAAATCCCATATGTTGATTTAAAGAGTCTGTTCTAGGGTTTTTACAACCCTCTTCAAAAAGCTTCATTCTTTCCCAAAATTATATCTTGATTTCTTCAGTCAAGTTGTTTTTTTATCCTTGTTTCCATCTGGGATTTCTTCCTTTTCATAATCCTGCTAACAATTTCTCCCTAATTTACCCCTAATCATACCATAAACAAGGTAAGCTCTTTTTGGGTCTTTTATGACTTATGATATGCTATTCTGCTGAATCTTTAGTTTTTATTAGTGGGTTTTTAGTGTTTGATCTTGCAATATAAGTTTCTTGAGTTTTTAAAATTGGGTTTTTGTTAATTTTTTATTTTGAGTGAAGATATGGAGCAAGTTGAAGCTGCTAATAGAGCTGCTGTTGAAAGTTGCCATAGAATTCTTAGCCTTTTAGCTAAACCAAAAGATCAAGCTCAGTACAAAAACTTAATGGTCCAAACAGGGGATGCTGTGGTTAAGTTCAAGAAAGTTGTAACTTTACTTGATAATGGTTTAGGTCATGCTAGGGTTAAAATGGTCAAGAAAATTTCAACCCCTGTCCCTCAAAGCATGCTCCAAGACAACCCCACCACAATCACCCACCACCAGCCACCAAAACCCCTTCAACTTCTTTTGGAATCTCATCCACTTCAAGAAAATGTTGTTAAGAGCACTCTGTCTTTAGGGAATCTTAACCCTCAGCCTTCACTTGAATTGAGCTCAAATGGGAAACATTCCCTTCACATTCCCCAAAATACCCCTCACCCTTCTAATAATTACCATTTCCTTCAACAACAGAAACTCAAACAGCAAGCTGAGATGATGTATAGGCGCAGTATTAGTAGTGGAATTAATTTGAATTTTGATAGCTCAACTTGCACCCCTACAATTTCATCAAATATGTCTTTTATGTCTTCTTTAAGTATTGAAGGGAGTGTAGCTAATTTGGATGGGGGTTCATTCCGGTTAATTGGTTCGTCTCTTTCTGCTGATCAAGCTACATATCAACACAAAAGGCGGTGTTCGGTTAGGGGTGAGGATGGGAGTGTGAAATGTGGGAGTTCTGGTAGATGTCACTGCTCCAAAAAGAGGTTAATAACTTAATATCATACATTTTCATAAATATGAAATTAATATGTTAATGGGTTTTCTTTTCTAATAATTAAGGTACTAATTTGTTTAATTTTTTTTTGTTTGATCAGAAAACATAGGATTAAGAGGTCAATCAAAGTACCTGCCATTAGTAACAAGCTTGCTGATATCCCTCCTGATGAGTACTCTTGGAGAAAGTATGGTCAGAAGCCTATCAAGGGTTCTCCACATCCAAGGTAACCTTTGTTTTGCTTCATATGTAGTTAAAGATTGTGAATCAAGAACTTTAATTAATCTTTTAGTTTAATAGATGTTATGATCAACATGTTTTTTGTTTTCCATTTCGTGTTTGGGCCGTAATAAGTGAGGAAACTTTCATTTATTAGGAAGATGAAATTAAAGTGATAGCACGCGTTGACCACATTACAACTAATTGTCAATATATGTGTTCCAAATGTGATTCCTCTTATCGCCAATTGGTTTTAAGATGGTGATGGGTTCTTTAGTGTAGTGGAGCTTGAAAAGTTCTTTAATTTATGATTTATACTATAGTTTTAAGTCCTTTATTCATTATAAATATTGAAGGGACTTGAGGTGGGCACCTTTTTTAGCCACCCGTGACCTAGTAGGCCCCACAACGTTATAGGCGGGCCTATATTGTCTATGTGGTATGCACTTGAATCCCTTGTAAAAAGAAAATCTGTTCTCACATTTGGTAAATTACAACTATTTCATAAATGTGAGTACTTTCTTTGGCAATTGGTTTTGAGATAAACTAACGGTTGTTTCTTCGTATGCTATCGACCCCTCCACACCTTAAAGTCAGGCTAATTGTAGTATAAAACATGTACTTGTTTTGTAACAATAGTCGGATACAGGATGATTCAAGAGAATAGTATAAATTATGGTTATTGAAATGGGATTTTGTGTTGTCTTATGAGGCCGCGTGTATTTTTCAATTCATTAATTTAAGAAAATGTGTTTTTGTGAGCAGGGGTTATTACAAGTGTAGCAGCATGAGAGGTTGTCCAGCAAGAAAACACGTGGAGAGATGTTTGGAAGATTCAACAATGCTCATAGTCACCTATGAAGGTGAACATAACCACCCAAGGTTACCTTCACAATCCGCAAACACTTAAAATACCTTCTGTTGTCTGTTTCTTTGATCTGGTGGGGTCGGGTTGGGTTGCTCCTGTATATATTTTAACGGGTTTTTTGGGTATATTTGGAGCTAAAATTATGGCTAAGTTTGATCAAATCGTTCGGTGGTCTTTGTGGGGTCTGTTTAATCTTTATGAATGGTGGTTTGTTTTTATTTTCTTTTTCAAGATTAGTGTAGGGTTTCTTTCCTGGTAATTGGGTATGTAATTGGCTTAAAGAAGGTCACCATTGGTAAAATGTTGGAGTAATTTGAAGGATGGTGCAATTGATGTATTTGAATTGTTAGTCCATTTATAGCAAGTGTTGTTGGGGTGGGTTTATTGAATTAGTTGCCATTTATTGTTGTTAAATGAGAAGTCAATTATGGGTGCTCTATTTAGTCAAAAAATATGTTCTTACATGATAAAAAGAATTAATTATACGGATGACCCTGTGGTTTACTCAGATTTCACTTTTGGTCACTGGGAATGCTAAATTACAAGTTTGGACCAATAGTTTGCACACTTATTTCATTTTTGGCCCCTGAGTTGGATGGAGGTTAACCTTTTCAGTTAAGTGCATGTGAAATGACTAAAACACCCCTCTGAACAAAAGTGTCAATCCCCTCCCCCCCCTTTAACCATATAAACATAACTATGTATTCCCCAACCTCCCCCCTTGCCACCGCATATGACCACCACCTGCTCCTCCTGTGACCACCACCACCGGTGAACTCCTATGACCAGCCTCCTTCTTGAACTTCAAATCCCCTCCCCTTTTCACGCACCAAAACCACCGGTGACCTGGACTCCCCCTATCACGCATCTTCTTCTCACCACCATCAAAGCCCTGGAAACCCGCCGTCGCCATCGCCAGACATTCACCACCACCACCCTTCACTGCCACCGGCACCACCCCACCCCACCCCATACCTCTGGCATCACCCCCTTCCAACCAAATCTCTATCTAACGTATGCTTGTTGCTTGTGGTTTTGCGAGAACACTGTCGCCGCCGCCAGTCCTGCCCTCCCCCCATTTGGAATCGCCGGTCCACCACCACCATCGAAGCCTGCAAAAACCCTAGATTTACACCCACACAGATTTGTCCCTAATTGATTATGCAAAACCCCCCATCATCGACATAAACACACAGATTTAGGGCCTTTTTTTAAGTGGTGGCAGGGGAAGGAGCAGGGTGGCAGGTGGTGGTCATATGCGGTGGCAAGGGGGGAGGTTGGGGAAGACATAGTTATGTTTATATGGTTAAAGGGGGGGTTGACACTTTTGTTCAGATGGGTGTTTTAGTCATTTTACATGCACTTAACTGAAAAAGTTAACCTTCATCTAACTCAGGGGCCAAAAGTGAAATAAGTGTGCAAACTATTGGTCCAAACTTATAATTTAGCATTCTCAGAGGTCAAAAGTAAAATATAAGTAAACCAAAGGCCATCCGTGTAGTTAATTCTGATAAAAAGGAAGTGTTGATTTCGACTTTTATGTCACATTCTTGGACTTTTTGGTCACATCATTTGTTCATTGCATATCATATTCCTCCTTATTAATCAACCCTCTTGATTTTATTTTCTTTAAAAAAAAATTGTTTATGGGCGTATTAAAAGACGTTTTTATTTATATGGGCGTATTGAAAACATTTTTATGTATATGGTGTATTAAAATATGTATACGGACGAATTAAAAGATGGTTTTTTTAATCGAAGAAGTGATGTAATGGCAAGGGAAGTGGAGTAGAAACCCCTTTAGGAAGGTACCAATAGTTAGGGCTGATAAAACATGTCTAGTCAGGTTAGGCAGATTAAACCCGTTTAGACGTGATTTTAATCGTGTTGACCCGTTTATGATACATATCTGTCATAACTCAAACCCAAATCCGTTTAACTTCGTGTCATGTAAAGTGTAAACGGGTCATGACAAAAATTGTCCGTCCTATTGGAAATTGAAAGGTTAGCGTTCGAAAGTGGAAACTGAAAAGTTAGTGTTGAGAAATAGAAACTGAAATGTTAGGTTATATAACATTCTAATTTAATTTTATATATTTAATCATTTAAAAAAATAAAATTATATAGTTTTGATAAATAGGTTATAAACAAGTTGTGTTAATAGTTAAGTTGCTAACCATTTAACGCGATTAGTTAAACGTGTCATAAACGGGTTAGACGGGTTAAACCCTTTTAAACATGATTTTAATCGTGTCGATCCGTTTATGACTCATATCGGTTTAACTCAAACTCAAACCAACTTAAATTCGTGTCGTTTAAACGCGTCATATAAGAAATTACCAGCCCTATTAATAGTAGAACCCATTAAATATCAACCGTTTTTGTTTTATGGACGTTCTATTTTCATAATGATTTAGTTATTTATGTTGCTAATCAATTGATGTCATTTTTCATATACTAGATCTCTTTTCAATCTTTAATGTAAGTTTCCAATACTCGATGAGTACAATATTTTATAAATAAATTATTACATCAAGTATATATTTTTTTTGAACGACAACACCTAGATATTCAAGGATAATTGGGTTTCCTCGGGGCAACACCTAGAACATCCAGGGCAGCCCATCACAGGAGGAACCCCTCAACTGGGTAAACCCTTTGACCTGGTCACAGACCCCTTTTTTGCTGTTGCCAGGATTTGAACCCAAGACCTCCACTATGGGAAGTCTTTGGACTACCATTGCACCAAATAGCCAATATAAAATTAACTTTTAAGTTTTTTTAGGCTATATAAAAAGAGTAAACAGTAAATTGAGTTTGGTAAAACGGTACAAAACGAGTTATAAAATAAGTTTCACCTTCGTTTATTTTGGTATGTCACACTTGGTATTCACCTTAGCTTATTACTCACAATAGTAGACTTGTTCCAAATGTTACTGCTTAAATACCTATTATCAAATAGTTATAAAATAAGTGTGATTTTTTTCCATTAATAAATGTAACGAGTTAAAACGGGTCAGTTGAAATTGGGTTTTAGTTAAAATGGTTCATTTAAAAAAATATATGTTAATTTGGTTTGGGTCAAAAATAGGTTGTAATCAAAATAATTTGAGTTGAAAGATGCTATTTTGAAGAAGTAGGTATCAAAATGGGCTTGCCCACCAGATTTGTTTCTAGGGTGACTAGTAGTGATGACGACGGATAGAGGCGGTGGGGTGGGTGTTGTTGACCTATTTGGACCCGTTTAAATTTTAAAGTTCATAAGTTTTATAAGAATAATCATTTTGACCTATTGCATCATTGTTATGCAAGTGATGTGGCCAGCTCTCACCCCCAACATGTGGCCAGAAATTAGATCCAGGCCCACTCGAGAACTAACTCTAGTAAGCCCAAAACAGGAATGGGCCGATTAACAAAATAATTATACATCTGGTGGTCTCCGAAAATCAATAGCATCCACACAAAAAACAACCAAACCTCATACAAAAGAGCCCTACTAAAGAGGAAATTAGAATTCGGACGGAATGGGCTCGATAGTTGACCTGCCAAAAACAATGGGAAACAGGCCCAACATCGCAATTAGGCTTTGCCTGGGCTTCCCCCCCTCCTAAACTCATTAGGTCCCTTAATTCTGAAGCAAATGGGCTCACAAACCCAAACACACTTACGGCAGTGGGCCTCTCTCTCTTTGGGCCAAGACCTCCGGTGAAACACCCAAAACCCGGGTAGTCTCATAGTTGGCTCAAAACATGAAATCTATAGTTATTAAACTGGAAATCAGAATATATTACAGCGAAAATCTTTAACATAACTAAATTCACAAGGAATTAAAACTTTTAAACATGTATCAAATGATCATGAATGTCAGTCTTCAATGAACGAGTAGCCCATCAGCCATGCTATCCAAGCTCTCACGACTTCTCTGAACTATCCATCTTTAACATGATGTGCATATTAAAAGTCAGTTATACTTAGTGAGTTCCATCTTAACTTTATTAACTGTAAACTTTGTCTGTCATTAAACATGACTTAATTATTATTGTAAAATAAACTTTCTCACTGTCACGTTTTAACAAAACATTCCCTACACTTTAAACAATGTAGTTTCACAATTTATGAAATCTTTTTATTTATTATCATTTGTTAAAACTCTATTTTAGAGAATCCAGTTACGGTGTCCTACTCTGTCACTATCATTCTTTCTATCTCTATACAATCAATAAGTGACTTGCACAGTTGCACTTGTATGAAACATTAATAACATAACTGAACCATTGTCCAAAGACAATGTTCCACTGTGCTTGCACAAGGCAAGACTCCTCTGTTGCTTATACAAGGCAAGACTCTTATGTTGCTTGCACAAAGCAAGACTCCTATGTACGTTCTATACTATAACATAACTATGCATTTACTATGTCTATCACGTAAATATTCACATTATCACATAAATGCAAACATATTATCACATAAGTATATAACATGCATCTATCACTATTATCCAGTACCGAAGTACCGCAATCACTGTCACTTTTACTTTGTCGTTGTCTACAATTATTCTCTTTAAAACATTTATTTTAAAGAATGCACCTGTTTACTCTATCTATGTTTCTCTTTACTTTTATAAACATGTCTATTTTATAAAATGTAACCATGTCTTTCTAAATCTTTCATTTAGTTTGTATTATGTGTTAGGTAAGAACATCAGACCAAAAACATATGAAAATGGGCAATGGAAACTCACGTGTGGTTATTGACTATCAGGGTCGGGTTCCGATTTAGCTGCGGGCTCTATCGACTATGCCAAATTTGTACAAGTTTATTGGGTGAAACAACGGGTTAACGTTCGTGCAACACCCTTATTTAAAGTGTGGGCAAGTACTCGCACTTAGTATCTGCCCAACATTTCTCCTGAATACCCTAGTATTCGCCCTTTAGTATTCTTGCAAATACCCCAGTATTAGCTCTTGAGTATTCTTGCGAATACCCTAGTATTCGCTATTGAGTATTCTTGCGAATACCCTAGTTCGCTCTTAAGTATTCTTGCGGATACTCTAGTATTCGCTCGTGAGTATTATTGCAAATACTCTAGTATTCGCTCGTGAGTATTCTTGCGAATACCTAGTATTCGTTACTGAGTATTCTTGCGAATACCCTAGTTCTTGCATAAAAGGATTTCCCCAAATACTCCAGTATTCGCAACAGATTATTCCTGCGAATACTCTTAAGTAATCGCACACATATTCTTTCAAACGGGTCAAATGGGTAAAAATTTAGTATTAAATTATGTTGAGTCTAAGTTAGGTTGAATGATTCATAAGGAATATGTTATAACTGTTATGAATTCATATATGTGGATAGGAAATGGAATGACATCTTAATATGTATGCTATTATGGTGTATTGACTTGCAAGGCTTTGTGTATGTAGACTCCGGGAATTCAATAGACCCATGGAAGAATTCAAGATATGATCTAATCAATCTTAAGGGCGAAGGTAAGTAAAACTTACATCTTGGATTATAAATCCAAACATTAAATCTTGTTATATCCATGATGTGCTTTACATGGTTTAATCTTACTCATGGCAGTATCAAAAGCGACAAAGGGTGAATGTGTAACTCCCGAAAACCGACAATTTACAATTAGGTCGAAATAAGAAAGAAAGAATAAGAAATGGGCTTGGAGTGTGTGGGCTTGGCCCACAAGGGTTTCTTAACCCTAATTAATCAAACGGGTCAAATGGGTAAAAATTTAGTATTAAATTATGTTGAGTCTAAGTTAGGTTGAATGATTCATAAGGAATATGTTATAACTGTTATGAATTCATATATGTGGATAGGAAATGGAATGACATCTTAATATGTATGCTATTATGGTGTATTGACTTGCAAGGCGTTGTGTATGTAAACTCCGGGAATTCAATAGACCCATGGAAGAATTCAAGATATGATCTAATCAATCTTAAGGGCGAAGGTAAGTAAAACTTACATCTTGGATTATAAATCCAAACATTAAATCTTGTTATATCCATGATGTGCTTTACATGGTTTAATCTTACTCATGACAGTATCAAAAGCGACAAAGGGTGAATGTGTAACACCCGAAAACCGACAATTTACAATTGGGTCGAAATAAGAAAGAAAGAATAAGAAATGGGCTTGGAGCGTGTGGGCTTGGCCCACAAGGGTTCCTTAACCCTAATTAATCATCCATCAGCCTCCATGCACCATCATTCCCTCATCTTCATCCAAAATTCGTATAAAGAGAAAAAGGGTGTTTCTAGAGAGAGAAAGCTCCAAAGGTTCACATATTGGTTCAAGATCTATTGCAATCATCTTTACCATCGATATAGAGCAAGAAAACACGAAGTAACGACATCTTTTAGGTATAGATCCAACCTAGAATCTCTGTTTTGTTTAAAAATGGGTTTTTTTTGGGGGGAGGGGGTAAAACTAGGGTTTTCACCTTAAATGTTTGATCTTTACGTGTTAAAACATGAACAAAGCTTAGATCTAGCTTCATGGAAGCTAGATAAGCGATTTGGACGTAAAAAGCTTAGATCTAGTTTCATGTTAAAACACGACTCTAAGTCCGAAACAAAAGTTTTGGCGACACTGATCAGGCGACACTAATCCCTGGCACCAGGTGACTCTGTCAGAAGACTCTAGTGTTGGCGACACTAAACGCTCAGGAGACACTGCCTGTGGCGACACTAGCAAAGTTTAATCGATTTCACAATCGAATTCGTACAAATCATGTATCACTTGTCTAGCCGAAGTTTAGTAAGTGCAAACAGTATACCGACTACAAGGTGAGTTTTAAGTCCCCCTTTGTCTATGATTTTGGGCTGGGGTGCATACTCTTACAATGTAAATGATTTTATGGTTAAACGTGCTAAATAGTAAAATATGAAAAGTAGGCTAAGTATAAATTATGTGTCTAAATGTATGATGATGTGTGTCAATGCGCCAACATGAATGGCATAGTATACAAAGGGTTTACGTATAACGTGCCAACATAGATAAAGTACAGAAAGGGGCAAAACGTGTAAACGTGTCAACAAAGTAAATGATGAAACGGTTGCCTACGTGGTAAACGGGTGTAAAGAAACAAAGGGATTAATCATATAAATATGTTAATTTAATGAATGATGAAACAGGTGTCCAAATGACAAACGGATGTTAATGATTTATAGAACGATACGTGTAATACATGATTATGTGACAACTACTTCGTTAGACGGATGAAACGGCTACATCGGTAGACGGATAAAACGGCTACTTCGGTAGACGTGTGAAACAGACTACAACGGTTGGACAGATGAAACGGGTACTTCGGTTAACAGATGTAAAATGGACTACTACGGTAGGATGGATGAAATGGCTATGACGGTACACGGATGAACGGACTGTTACACCACATGTGGCAGACGAATGTTAGACAGCTACGACGGTAGTCTGTATGTTAAACGGATCTACGACGGTAGGATGGATGAAACAGTTACTTCGGTAAGCGGATGATGTAACGGCTATTTCAGTAGAAGGGTGAAACGATCTATGATGATAGACAGAAGTTATGACGGCTACTTCGGTAGACGGACGATGTAACAGCTACTTTAGTAGACGGACGAAACGACTACTTCGGTTGACGGACATGTGAAACCTATGTTGTTAAACAATATGAGTACGCTTTATGTTTAATATAGCACTCAAAGTAAAGATGATGATGTATGTGCATATGTGCTTAAACAATATGAATACACTCTATGTTTAAATAAGTACATTGTGTAAAGATGTTTAATGAACCAAAATGTTTGATGATTTCCTGAATGATAAGACTAGAACTATATGTTTATGTGTAAATCCAACGAGTGAGGTTTCCCAGTATCAGGGCCTTACAGAATGGTGGCTAGTGTTGTAGATAATTCTAAATTTGTTCTGATACTAACATGGTTTATTTATAAATGACATTATAAGTTCACGATCTTGAATTGGAAGATATGGGCATGTTTCTTTATATAGTTGAATATGATTACGGTATGCTATATGGTGATAAATTTTAGTAGTAAAGAAAGTAGTTAAACTATTGTGTGGTGTGTGATATTCTGTCAAGTATTGAAGAAAAAGATATTTCAAAAGACAGAAGTTTTGTCTCTTAATTAAAGTTCAAAACTTCGATGGTATATGATCTATTTAAGAAGGTTGGTTTGAGACATAATGTAAATGATTGTATTGTTGGTAAATGAAAATAAAGAGGTTGTATGATAGTAATAAACATGGCACGAAGGTTCAATGAGTTGAAATAACCTTATGTGTTGAATGGGAATAGGTGTGTCAAAATTTTGATTATTGAGATTTTATGAGTTTAACTTCAGGAAGCTAGTGAGTCGGTGGAAGAACTCAAGATACGACTGATCCTACGAACGAAAGTGAATGATTCATGCCACATTTTAGAAGGCATACATAGAACTTGTAGTATGAACAATTAGTACAATTCTTATGTATTATTACCTATGAATTTGATAAATGCATTATGGCTAAGTTGGCTTCTAATATTTAAGTTGAATGTCCAAAAAGGACATAGTGACGGTGAACGGTTATCAATTATGCATGCCTCACATATATCATATATTCTTACTCATAAGAGTTCTCTAGTCTCATCAATGTCTGGATGCATGTTCAACATCAAATGCGTTTTTTTAAGTATAATCTTTGGTCACCTTCAAATCGACGCTATGATACTCATTTTCATCCAATTCTATGGACTCATGTACCCACAAACTCAGACTGCTAAGATTGCTTACCCAGGATTTTAAAATCTAATCATAGCATTGCTCGTTTCACTTAAAACACTCGAAACTATTTATAGTTATGAAGGACTAGTATATTCGATCACTTTGTATTTAAATTCAAAAATCTACCAAAAGTAAAGTCATTAGTGTTAATATAAGTATACCCTTTGAAAGCTAACAAACAATCAAAGTTGTATCAAAATCCATCAATTGTAGCTAAGGGTAATCCCAAAATAAATTGAACATAGAAACACACATAAACTTTCAACTAAAACCCTAATTCCAACTTCAATCCATGCTTTCCTCATCTTGTTATCTCAACCGTTGGTGGAAAATCATCCAACGGCCTAGATTTAAAATCCCGTGAGAGCGCGGATCCGTGTGATGACCCACTCAACCAATCAAATCCAAGAGTTGGATTATTTAAGTCCCCACGTTTCACATCGTCATGTCATACCTGCAAACCTTACAACTGCCGATATCTTTTCAGTTTTCACCGGAACCCTAACCTAATCCAAGCTTAATGGCGACGGCAGAACCTGTGGCGGCCACTCCGGCCAAGGAAACCAAAGTGAAGAAAGCTAAGAAGGCATCCGCTCCGAGATCGAAGAATCCTCCTCAGCATCCTCCTTACTTTGAGGTTCGAATCATTTTATCAAGATTCAAAATTTTATGAACTGAATTATCAATCTCATTTTGTTGATGTTGAATTTTTGCAGATGATTAAGGACGCTATTGTTACTTTGAAGGAGAGAACCGGTTCGAGTCCTCAAGCAATTGCTAAGTTTATTGAAGGCAAATACAAGGATTTGCCGGCGAATTATAAGAAATTGTTGTCCGTTCAATTGAAGAAAAATGTCGCCGACGGTAAGCTTGTGAAGGTGAAGGCGTCATTCAAGCTGCCGCCAAAGAATGCGCCTGCAACGGCTGATTCCTCTGCGCCGGCAAAGAAGGCAAAGGCATCAGCAAAGCCGGTGGCAAAGAAAGCGCCGGCTAAGAAGAAGGCTGTTGCTACACCTACAAAATCTAAAGCTACTTCAAAGCCGAAGGCCAAAGCTTCGGCTACAAAGGCTAAGAAGGCGGCTCCGAAGGCTAAGCCGGCTGCCAAGCCCAAGGCAGCCGCGGCTTCGAAGGCTAAGCCGGCTGCTAAGCCTAAAACTGCTGCGAAGGCTAAGTCGCCGGCGAAACCAGCGGCTAAGTCTGCCAAGACTTCAACTCGATCGACACCTGGAAGAACTGCTGCAGCTCCGAAAGCTGCCGTGAAGAAGGCGCATGTGAAGAAGGCGGTGGCTAAGAAGACCGCTGCACCGAAGAAAGTGGCGGCTGGTTCAAAGAAAGGGAAGAAATGAATGATGGTGATAAATTAGAGGGACTGGTAGGGAAATATTGTTTGTTTGTAGGGTTTGTTTTGTAAATTTTTGAGACGATCGTTAACTGGTGAATCTTGATTCTTTGCTTTAAACCTAGGAAGGACTTGCAGATTTGGATGTTGATGTATTAGGTATCTGTCACGATTGATTTGCTCGATCAATTAAGTTACTGTTTTTGTTTGTTTTGATTACGTTTGTCCTCGATGTTTTTTCTTTGGGTAGTTACATTTTATAATTTGAGTTCATAAGTTTAGGTGTGGTCATCATGTTCATATTTTGATACCCTTGATATTTGTAGATTGTATTTTTACAAATTATCGTGTTTGTAGGATTGTAACACTAACTAGTTGGTTGGTGAGGGTAATGTGCAATTTACCATATGATGTTCCTTTGTGGACAATGTAGTTTTTAGTTAGTGTTGCATATTTTTATGGATGGTCTCAACGATTAACTAAGAGTGTAACCAACCAGCCTTATATTTGAGTGGTAATCTTATAACTTTCAAAATGGAAGGTCATATGTTCAAGTCTCGTTTAGTATAAAATGTTTTAGTGGTTTTCACAGTTGTGAGGTTCCTCTTTAGTGTAGTGGGGTCGGGTCACAACACTTTTATTTAGGGCTGACAAAACAGGTAATTCGTGTCTAAACAGGTCATAGGCGACGCGGATAACACAAGTATCAAATTTGAATACGACTCATTTAACTTCTTTATATCTAATGTGTATAAGATAGTTGTATCTTTTATGTACCAAGAATGAGAAATGATGGAGTCTAGCCTCTTAATTTTACTTATTTTTGAAAATGTATAAAATTACAGTGTACTTTTTCTTAAACAGGTTTAATCGTGTCTTAAACATGTAGAAATTGCCAGCCTTCTTCGGGCCCGAAGGGTATTCTGTTTGCCAGGGTGATCCCGACTGTTCTTGCATTTGTTAAAAAAAAAAAAATTAAGAGTGTATCTTGCTTATGTATCTTAAATTTGTTGAGAGGTAAGCACTTTGTAGATGAGTATGTTGAAATAGAATCCATATCAAATAAGTCCATCTCTAACAAGGGTTGGCGTTCGCATTCCACGAAGGATTTGTAAGCAGTTTTCTTTATTTTATATGCAACACATATATATTTTAATATTTATAATCATATCTATACTATATATAAATCATTTGAGTAGAACAAATATGTTATTTTACTATTTTTAAGAGTTTTACTTATAAAACTACTTTTACATATGGTACAATTGTTTTAAGCATGTGGTTACCATGTTTTAAGGAAAGTTACCATTTACCGGAGGTTTTTTTTATAAAGCATTTTGGCCATGAAAATCACCCCACTCATCAAATCCACTATGATATCGTGCTAGGGATGAACTTCTTCCGAGATGCAAAAGCCGTCCCAGCAACATTTATCAACACCCTTTACATCATTAAAGGCGACCGAGTACATATAGCAACCCTAGAGTGTGATACAAGGCACCGGGGCAAAACAATCTCTAGGATATAACTCATGAAAACAAAACACGATGCATTCAAAAGTCACAACGAGTACGTCGTGAATTTAGGTGGGGGAGGATGTCACGACCCGCCTAAACTCAGGTCACTTTTCTCGGAATCCAGAAGGTTCCGGGCACATCTAAAAGCATCAAGAGCTGATTTGAATTATCCGGAACAAGCTACACAATTACGCTCAAGACATGCCAGATTAGAAGGCTCTGGATCAGCCTTGAAACATCATGGAATGGCTAGAGAAACTTGACAAAGAAGGGTTGTTATGGAACCCTCTAGAACAACCATGAAAGCACCTCATAAATCTGATTTTTCCATGGATCCTTCTAGAATTCAGCAACATAAAATGATGTATAGTAGCATCTAGAATAGGAATGATCTAGACCGGCCCTTCACTTGTATAAATAGGTGATGAAGGGCTCATTTGTAATCACCCAAGTACTTGTAGCTTCATAGCATTGTAACTTTGTGTTCAAGCAATACAAAGGCGTTTCCTTGTAACAAGCCCGGTCCCGAGAATTTTCAAAAACGTTTTGGGCCAGGGACATGTAAAAAAAATCCGGGCCTCTATATATTGAATTTTTTTTAAAAACACACACACACACATATATATATATATATATACTAGGTTAGAATCCCGTGTATTACACGGTTTGAGTAAATGTAATGTTATATACTTAGTAATAAAACATTTATGTCTTTAAAAACCCGTGTATTACACGGGTTGAATAAAATATTACGTGACAGTTATAAATTCTGTTAAGTTAATTTTTAAAACATTTTTTAGCTGAGTATTAATTTTTTTATGTAACTGATAAATTTTAATTCATATTAAACTTTAGAAACCGAGTATATTACAAGGGTTGAATAAATATAATGTTATATATACTTAGTAATAAAGATTTATATATTACATATTTATGAAAAACGTTTTATAAAAAAATTATAGAAATCATTATTATTTTATAGGAGAGAGAAGCGGGAAACAAATAAAAAGTTATAAAAACAATTAAAAAATTTGTATAATTAATAGGAGAGAGAGGCGGGAAAAAAAGTTAAGGATGCATGAGAGAGTGTCAAGTGTCACATCAAAACCTTTATTTATTATATAGTATGTGTATATATATATATATATATATATATATATATATATATATATATATATATGGGGTTATGTTATAGTAAAAAGGGTTTTAAAAATAAGAAGGGTAAGAAGGATTATAAACTTGACATGTGTCATTTTATTGTTTTTAAATGAAGGGCATAATGGTCAATGTGTAATATACCAGAGTCAATGTGTAATACACCAGGTCAATGTGTAATACAAGGTCTGATATTACACAATTATCAGACCTGATATTACACAATGAACTAATATTACACAATGAGCATATTACACAATAACCTGCAATATTTGAGCGAATTACACAATAATGAGCGAATTACACAATGAGCTGGAAAACGTAAAACACAATGATGAAAACATATAACACAATGATGAAAAATATTTGACACAATGAACTTGTATTACACAATGACCTGACTAATTACACAATGAACTTATATTACACAGTGACCAGACGTGGTATTACACAATAAACTTGTATTACACAATGATCTTATTGACTACAAAATGAGCTGGAAAACATAAAACACAATGATAAATACATATAACACAATGAACTTGTATTACACATTGAACTTGTATTACACAATAAACTTGTATTACACACTGACCAGATGTGGTATTACACAATGAACTTGTATTACACAATGAGCTTGTATTACACGATGAACTTGTATTACACAATGAGCTGAAAAACGTAAAACACAATGATAAATACATATAACACAATGAACTTGTATTACACAATGAACTTGTATTACACAATGAACTTGTATTACACAATGAACTTGTATTACACGATAAACTTGTATTACACGATGAACTGTATTACACAATGACCTGACTAATTACACAATGAGCTGAAAAACGTAAAGCACAATGATAAATACATATAACACAATGAACTTGTATTACACATTGAACTTGTATTACACAATGAACTTGTATTACACAATGAGCTGGAAAACGTAAAAAAATTTTCTTTTTTGTTTATAACGACACTATACTCGTTTTAAAGATAAAAAAACGCTCGTTTTTATGGTGTAATTTTTTTAAAAAAATAATGTCATATGTAAAAGTTATGAACGTTTAAAAATGAGGGAGGAACTTGATAAAAAGTCAACAAAAGTGGCCAAGACTAAAATACCATTCCAACAACTTTTTCTCCTACAATTTAATCTCAACCATTAAAACTTTTTCTACAATTTGATATAATGACTCTAAATCCTTCTCATTATTCTTAGAATTAAAATCCTTTTTACCTGAACCTAATCCTATATATATATATATATAAATTTTAACTTCGGGCCTCGAGGGTTATCGGGCCTGGAGCTATAGCCCACTTTGTCCCCAGGGGGGCCGGCCCTGCCTTGTAACTTGCGGTTTTCGTTCCCTTTATTTCAAGTCTTCTGCTGCATTACAACTTTGATCAAGCGTCAAAGGCTGAACTTAGAACAAGTCTAAGTGTCGAACAAGAGTCAAAAGGATAACTCCATGACAAGTTGCTTTCTTTTTTTCACGTTAATTTCACTTGGGGGATTTTCTGTCTTATAGAAATTTGAAAAGCTGATTTGGCATTGTTGAATTAAACCACACTTAGATTTCCTTCGTCTTTTGTTTGATTTATTGATTCAATCAATATCATCTGGTATGCAACATTATGATCAGTTTTTTCATGTTTCTGTTAATTCTTCTACGAAGTTTGTATGACTAAAATAAAGTTATTATAAATTAGGAAGGTGTAGATCTGCTAGGATAAGGTTCAAAAGTCGTTTTAGAGTTTTAAACTTATTTCTCTAAAGGGTCATTAGCCAATGAGCCTCTTTAGTTTTTGAGTCATCTTCTGTTGTAGATTAACATTTGAGTAATAGAACTTGCAATTTTAACCCATTTACATTTTAACGGGTTAATTAGGATTGTTTTCTCTTGAACAGGTTTGCATTCATTGGTCTGATTATTATTAAGTATAAGGAAAATCTACATTAAAATAGTACATGTATTGGACTTGATTATTGTTCATTCTTTATGCATATACTATCTTATACAAACAGTTATCAAATATCATTGGTATATATTTCATCTTATTTTCATATTAAATTTGCAGACTAAAAATTATTTAATTAATTAAAAAAATTACTTTTACATCAGAATAGATGTTAAGTGTATATTGCAGTACTTAGTAATATGGTTACAATATAACTTATTTGATATCATAGAAGTCACAGAACATTCACTTCCTCGACTCCTTGAATTAGTTTATTACTTCACTTCCTTATACTTTCTTCATGATTTAACTACATGTTTTTCACTCCTTGAATTAAATCGCAGAAAACGCAGGTAGGAGCTGAGATTTGTTGCCTATTTATCAAGGTAATGGTTAGAATTATATGTATTAAGCTCATAATAATGAATGTTGATGTTAAAAATGATGGGATATGATTACTTGGAAATAGGAGGCTTGTATTTTATTATAGTTAGCTTAAGATTGCAATTTCATTTGGAAATCATGGTTGATAACGGTTACTTACGTAGATGTCGCAATTATAACCCGTTTACTTATAAACAGGCCGATTTGGATTATATTTATCCCAAATGTGTCGCATAAAAAATAGCTCAAATTGGGTTGAAATTGACCCTTTTCTAGATAACTGGTTTGAACTTGCCCCCTCTCATACTACTACCCCCCAACCCAGTTAATTACTAGAGGTGGCAAGATGGATAGGTAGGATTTCATGTCAAAACGGACTAGGTTGGGTTGACCCGATACTCGTTTTTTCATTAGTTTATTTTCAACCATATATTTTTCCAATGATTACTTTGTTTTAAACAAAACTATTTTTGGTAGGTTACATGCCCCTAACATTACACTTTGGACGACTTCCAACATGTTTGACCCATTTAATATTTTGACCCGTTTCCTTTTTAGCTATTTTTATTTTATTTTACCCTTTTGACCCTTTAGAGATAAAAGTTGACCCATCTAACATTTTGACCCGTTTGCTTATTGCGAAGCGAAAAAAAAACTTGGATATTATTGCAAAAGCATTATACTAAATTCTCATTCTTCACCATAACATTAGGTGGTAATCCAGGATTTTCAGTGGAGAAGTTTTACTTAGTTTCATCAATACAAGACTCTTGAATAGTTTTGGTTCTTGCAAGAGCAATTGGCTAATGATATATGCATAGTAGATATGCTATTTCAGAGATCAGTAAAAATCAAGGTACAACCTTTAAGTTGGAAATATTAACTTCTTCAGATTGATTTTTATTGTTGCTTATTAAATATTAAATTTGATCAAGTTTTGAGATAAAACTTGGTTATTACATTGAAAATTGTGTACCAAGTATGAAACATAGGAGAAATTGGTGTTAAATATAATGGAGGAGGTGAAGTTCAAGCAACAAGGAAGTTGGCTGGTAGCTGAGGGCAAATCACCGGGTGGGGAAGCGGCACTTGGTTGCATTACTGTGGCTCCCTGAGCCGGTAAAAGGGCAGTATCTGGAAAACGATTACACCGTCGAGTGGTTTCTTAACGAAGCCATTGTTACGGTGTTACGATACAAGTTGAAACCACTATACCCATCGTTTGATAGTGATGAGACCATGGCAGAAAAACTTATCTCCTACTTATTTTTAATAAAATTCCACTTTTGAATAAAATGATTTTACAGGTTGAATGTACACTTTAGACAATTTTGACCCACACATATACTTAGTATATATATGTGTGTGATTACAAATGTAATAATATGTAACTCAAATGGAGATGTGATGCTTTAGTAGGAGTTTTTGGTGTTTGACATTGGGGAATAGTAACTCAAATGGAGATGTTTGTGGGTGGGTGGGTGTGTATGGTGGAGAGAGGGATGGAGAAACTCATCCGATTTGGTTTTGTGAGTGGAGGGAGGAGAGAGAAATTAGTGGGCATGGGGTTCGGGCATATATCTCGTCCAATGTTGTGGATGCTCTAAGTAGAACAGAATGACTTATTCGTTGGCAATTGAGAATGCTGACAATAGGGTACTCAATCATATTGACTAAAATGCCAGATTTAGTAAATCCATCAAACATTACATGTCTATGTTTTCTACATATGATTTTCTTAGCATCAACAAATGTTTGATTCAAAAATGTTCTTTCATGGCTTCAGCTTTCTGAATAGAGTTCTTGAGCTCTTTCTGGATACTTAACCTTGTAGGTGACAGAACAATGTCTTTCCAAACCGACTCGTGTTCATTCGATGGGTTCGTCTGCTTATAAAGTTGATATATCGAGTCTGCTGCTTCATTCAATCCTTCTATTGTCTTCAATACCTTTATCTCATCAGGATCAACCAGCAAGGTCTTTTCTTTATCTTTCCATCCTATCATCTTTATAAACCATCATTCAGTCAGTAAATGTGTATGCATACGCGCGTGTGTGTACCTGTGTATAATATTGTATATACCTTTGGCGGTCCCTCTAAGGCGTTGGTTAGATACAGTCTTGCATTGTCTACAAGCTGACAGTATGTTATAAACGCGTTTGCAAATCGTTTGTGTGATGTTAACTGTGATCTAACCCTCACAGCTCTTCTGCACATAATGGCCCTCCTGATAACAAAAGAAAAAAAAAATAAACTGAATATAGGAAACTCGAAAAGGGTATAAAAACCGATTGATGAGATTACCTTATGCCTCTTATGACAGCTAAATAAGGATCACAAACAACACCGACTAGTTCTATCCTGTATGGTCTTCTCTTTTGATTACCATCTGTTAACTCACTTTCTTCTTCAAGTTCCCAATAATTCTCAATAACAATTCCATCAGGATTCACTTTGTATCCGGGCCCCATACGGTAACGTTTGCGGTGAACGTTTCTTGCCATTGTGATCGTCTGCACAACAAAGGGGACCCACGAGAGGGTTCCGTCCATGATCACATCTCTACCTTCGTTTAGTGCTGTTACAAGGAGTGATGATGCTGCATCTGTAGATGATTGATGAACCTGTAAATTTGTATGTTCTAAACTTGTATCACTACAAAATTATATGTATAATGAACGTACTTTCTGTCAATTTCTACTGCAGGGAGCGTATGCTCCTCAAAGTAGAAAGTGGCTAAAATACGTTACTTCTTTGGTAAATTTTCTTTTTTATCATGGAAAGTTCCGTCGCAGAAGTATTTTTGTGACGGAAAGTTCCATGGTAAAATATTTCTAAAAAAGAAAAAGAGCGAGGGCGTGCCAGCTCAGCGGTATGAAGCATGTCATGATGGCCTCTGGAGATTAGAGCTCTATAAATAACATCTGATTCTTTGAAGGCATCTGCCTCTATTACAACAGCATTTGCTGATGCTCCTGCCCAAAATGGTCTGTACACATTCACACCAACATCATAAATAATTAAAAATATCCGCAAACGTTTACATCTTAAACACTATGTAACACCCTAACCCCACCTGTGGGCTCCTAGTGGACAAAGCAGACAATACTGGTTGGTATAAAGGGTTGGATGTTACACAATATTTCATGAAGACTTACTCTTTAAGAATGTCTTTAAGAACAGTACTTTTTCCGGCTCCCATGCCGCCACCCATAAAAAGAAGAACCGGGCTACGATCTTTGTGTGCCATCGGGACCATAACATCCGTACACTCTGAATCATCTGCAGCCGCGAGGCCTATCGCCTTCATTTCTTCAACTAATGTTGTGAACACTCGCGCTACTTTAAGGTTCTTTGTCACCCTCTCAAATCTTTGTTCCCTGGCTCGTGTTAAACGATTTTAACATCAAATATATCATTAACCATCAAACATATTATACATGAGTTTGTTGTCAAATAGGAACACGAAAGTGTACCTCGTGGCTTGCATGACTATGTTCTTGAGCTTCTTTTTCGGTTCATGTCCATCAGGACCCAACACCTAGAATTTCACAAGGTAAACTTGTCATAATATCACATTCCGAATATAATCATATATATACATGTGCGTATGCGGTTCTTGCAGTTTTCTACTTAAAACTGGTTCTGCATTGAACATGCCCTACATTATATGCAGTTTTTATACCTGAGTGATCATGAAGGAAGCATGGCTCCAATGAAAAGCAAAGTAACTGAGAATACATCTCTCAAATTCCTCAACCAATTTTATGAACAATGAATCAGCCTGCGGGTCATCTCCGAAGAACGAATACATATCTTCCTCACAATCTTCTTCTTTCCTGATATAATCTGAAGCTAATTTGCACAAATACGGGCACTCTCGATTATCATGAAAACCCATCTGCCGAGCTGTATTCATCAATACACATAACATAAATACACATTTTGCATACATAGATCGGTTTTTTTGTTGTTTTTAATGATGTTGGATGTTTTTATACCTACATAATCATGGAATCTCTCTAGATTCAATGGCTGTCTGGTTTTTGAAACTCCAATCCATGGCCTGATCTTATTGTAGCGTATTGTTTTCCTGAATCTAATATGCATAGCAGCAGCAATGATCAAACCTATTGAAGATGCTAAGATGATCTGTGTATATGTGGGAATATTGTTGTCTGAATCCAAGATTTTGGATGATAAAAATTCTTTTAATTGCATGTTTGAGATTTAGATTTGTGTTGCAGGAGGAGGTGATAAACATAGGGAGGAAATCTTTGGATCTGATGTTTGCAGAAGAGAGAAAGGAAATTGAGAGCAAATAATGGAGAAAAAATTTGTGTAAAAAGTTAAATTTGTTTTGTGTGGCTAGATAAGTTAATAATTTTTTAATTTAATTATTCTTTTTAAAGATAAAGAAATAACTTGATTATTCTAACAATAACTAAATATTCTTTACACAGAAAAAAAATGCAACACATTTATTACATGAAATGAAGTGCTACAATAATGACCCGGTGAATTTGGGTAGAAAATTACATTTATTTTTATTTTCATTTTCTTATTCATGAAATTATGTAATAAACATTACTACATACATGTTCATTTGTGTTCAACTTAAGTCTCAGTATTTTTGGATCAAAAGATGTCACTTTTATAAAACTTAATAACTTAATACGTGTCCAAATAGGTATCACCACCGCCACCAGCACCAGAACCATAAATTTAGTTGGTACGGATTGTTATGTGTACTTTTCGATAGGGTTATCAAAAGAAAATCGTAATTATAAACTGGCATCTCCTAAGTATATGATGTACGGCTATATGTCTATGTGTAGTGGTCTCACGCCCCTTTCTCATTGGGCAAGAGACAGAGAACAACAGGGAGAGAGAGAGAGAGTAAAGTCATGGCCCCTCTCACTAACCTGCCACACGCCCCTGCCACGTCAACCCACGCCTCTCCTCATAAGAACCATTACATATAGCCAAAGATTCGATATATTTGACATGATAAAAGGACAGGTATGATATTCGAGATGGTTTATTCAGAAGAAAGAAAAACATAAATAACATAAAAAATGACCAAAACCAACAAGAGTCAAGAACCAACCAACCTTAATAAAATGTCTGCTTACACTATATGGCAAACCTACACCACTTTATATATAAATATTCACATTGCAGATACTTCAGAAAATACTTGATCCAACAAATCATAACATCTAAATCATACTCTCCCTACACCATAAACATTATGTAAAACGATAAATTAAAACTCACATCCATCTCAACTTATTTAACGAAAATAAATTCTATCAACATACAATCATACCGATTACTGATCACCGATAGATCAATTGATCATATAGGTGCAGAACAAGTGGTTCTAAAATGTCCCGTTTGATTGCACCGACTACAATGCACGACCCGTTTCTCCCGACCTCTATCTTCTGATCGAACCCTCCTTTTCCTCGGTCTTCCCGGGGGTCGGAGTGATTTTGGTGGATTAATAATAATTTCACTCACATTACTACCACTTTCGCCTTGTGACATTCCATCTGACATTTCTTTCCAAAGTGTTTTATCAGGAACCGGATGAATCGTTTGTGAATATGCTTTTCTGTAAGTTGCAACCGTAAAACAACTTTCAGTGAACCGATGAACATTTTGTCTGCAGGATAAAAGAGCCGCCACAGCATGAGCACATGGCAGCCCGTAAAGCTGCCATCCCCGACACAAACAACAACGGTTTCTAATATCAACAATATTTGTCCCTTCATGTGAAATAACCTCAAATTCAGCCTCGTTTGCTCTAAGAACTTGATAAGTGCGGGCCCGATCAATAGCTTCTGAAACACGTCTTTCTGCAGTAGGAACAAGTATTGAAGTCCATTGCATGCTGGTTTCACGCCTCTCGTTAAACCATGTCATTAACTGCCTACGGATACATTCCATCATTTGAATAATGGGAAGCCCGGAAGCTTCTAGAATCCAAGCGTTTAGTGATTCGACAATGTTAGCTGTCAAATGACCAAAACGGGTTCCTTCAAAGTAAGCTGTAGCCCATAAACGAGCAGGAACACGTCTAATCCAATAAGCCGCTTCTTGAGATATCTCTTCAATTTCCAAGATTTTGGATTCAAATTCCATAACGGTTAGGGCGTTTGCTGCATCCCATAGAAGGTTAACGATCATAGTGTTATTAAACTCTTTTCTAAAACTTTCACTGAGATGACGCATACAAAATCCATGAAAAGCTGTTGGGAAATTGGCTTCCACACTGTCAACGATACTTTTTTGTCTATCGGATAAAATTGTAAGCCTCGGCATGTTTTCAGTGTTTATTTCCAATAAATTGTGTAATTCAGAAAGAAACCACATCCAATTTTCGTTATTTTCTTCATCAACAACCCCAAAAGCCAAAGGAAACAACGCCCCATCACCATCAAAACCAGTGGCAAAAAGCAGTGTCCCAAGATACTTGCTTTTTAACACGGTTCTATCAAGCCCAAGAAGCGGTCTACACGCATTCAAAAACCCGTAAATCGAAGCTTGAAAAGAGATGAATAACCGTTGAAAACAGTTATCATTTGGATTCACATAAACCGAAGCTATACTCTCAGGATTTGTGCGTCTTACTTGATCACAATATTGTGGTAAAAGGCGGTAATCTTCTTCAAAAGAACCCCGTAAAGCCGCCATGATCCGTTCTTTACCTCTCCAAGCTTGTTTATATGATAATGTAATCCCGTGAACACGATGGATTTCTTCTAGGATCTCTTTCGGTTTGCATTGTGGGTTTTCTTTGAGCCGTTGTTCTACAGAATTAGCAACCCACTGAACCGAAGCTTGTTGGTGACCGAGGTGCGCGATCCCACCACACGTGTGTTCAGCATGGATGGTTCGAATGGTGAAAGTGGGGACACCTGGTAGCTTAGCAGCGTGTATTCTCCAAGGGCACCCTTCACTTGCACACTTAGCAGTGAACCGGGTTTTATCAGATTTAACGGTTTGTATCTCGAAATGTAGAGCAATTGCGGTGTGTCTTAATGCCCTTCGACAGCTGGCAACATCAGGGAATTCTTGACCAACCATTAGTTCATAGTTTGGAGGTGGGGCTAAGGTTCGGGTTTGGATTACTGGGGTTGTGACCACAAGGTCCGGGCGCTGAACTGATAATGGAATCATGCCCGTTTCAGAGTGCGAGTGTGGGTGCACCACGAGGTCTAAGTTTTCGTCAAGCTCGTGATTCTCTACAACCGCCAAACCATGATTATTAGGTAAACCTAATTCGTGAGTTTGATCAGAAAGAACCAAATGAGAATCATGGGATTTGACCCTTTCTTGATCCATACCATGATCAAGATCATCACCATCTTCATCGTTTTCATCGTATCCATTATTATGTTGATTGCTATCCTCAAACTCGGTCGGTATCTCATGGTTCATTAGCAACTCACGGTCAAGAGCATGACCATGGCCATGGCCATGATTATGTCCCATAAGCATATCTTGATTACCATTTTCGCCTACTTTTATGTCGTGCTTGTGGGTATGCCCTAATCCAACATTATGATTCTGCCCAATCACCAAATTCTGACCATGCCTTAATCCCATTTGTTGGTTTTGAACCAATGGTATGTCTGGTCTTGGTCCGATAATCATCTCATGGTTATCCATGGTGTGTTTATTACCCGCAGTACTTTCAAACAAACTCTTGGATCCACAAGATAAGAAACATCAAATAGCCTGTTTCAACAAAAGTTCAGAGTCAAGATATTTGCTCATCAGAAGTCACAATGATTCAAATCATACATTTATGGTTCAATACATACACATATCCCACCAAAAATGTTTAGTTAAACAAGTTTAATTCATCACCATAAACAGCAACATGAATTAACTGTCAATCATAATAATACATTTATCCATTACCTATTATTGCTAAACAGTTTATAAAAAAAAGTTGGTCTTAATTTGAGAGTATTCCAGATCACACAAACTAAATGATAGTTGGGTGTTTCGATGTGCATTTTAAAAGTGATTATCGTTACTAGAAGACTCATAATCAAATAATCAGTTGCTTAAAACTAAGGACAGTTGCATAATTTCACACACATATCAATAATCAAATTTCTTACAGTGTCAACTGGCCTGATTCCAACAAATTTGACCTCAAATAATCAGAATCTGTGTGCCTAAACATCAGAAACTGACACTTCATCCTAAAACTGGAATACCCAGCTTAATCTCACATCCAAACAGCCCCTGAATCAAACTCTTATTTTATTGTGTGGAGAGCTTAACTTGCCAAAGGTTAACAACAGCAAATTACACCCTCAGCTCCAGAAAAGTGAACTACCTGTAGACTACCAATCGAATAACTACCTACTTCCGAGGTAGACCTAAACCTTGGAAATTTCATGAAATTATTAGGCAGATGCATTAAAATTCACATCAATCACTACAGATACGATCACGCTGGCTTTGAATTTGCAACAAATTATAACATAATTTCACATCAAGCATCAAACCACAGGAGAGTAAATCTAGATCTACGCAGAACAAGAAAAAATTACACAAAACAAAACACATTAAATTGGTGTGAGTAAGTAGCAGGTGGAAAGCGTACCAAAATCCGAACGGATCCGGCTCCAAATTGGGGAGAAAAATGGTGCAGAAACCTGCAAAAGAGGAACAGATGGTGAGAAGAGCATGATAGGGAGAATGATTAGGGTTTGAATGTTGGAAATTGGAGGGGTATAAAGGGGGAAATTGAATTTGGCGGGGGGAATTGAAGTGAGAGGTGAAATACCTGAAAGAGGGCAGAGAAAAAGGGCAAAGAAGGGCACAATTGGGGAACGAAGAAAGAATCGGATCTATAAACTTAGGGTTTCTTTTTTCTTCAAAGAGAGGGCATTTAGGTCACCTCAATCATCTTGTGTAATTCCTATTTTGCCCCTTCCCTACTCCTTTATTGAATTCTATACTTGTAAAATATATGATTGTGTATTTATGTAAAGTTCTTGTATATTTTAAAATAGACGTGAAGATATTTAAATGTTGTAACCCTATCGAAATAAATTTAATCATATGTTAAAATAAATTTAGTCATAGAAAATACTATCTTGTCATTATTAAAAACAAAACAAAACAAAACTTAGAAAAAGTAATAAGTTTTTACTAGATCTTTCTATTTACATATATTTCTCTTTATTTCCTCTCTTACATTTATTACTATTTTTCTCGTTTATAGGTTACAATCACCAACAAGCTTAATAAGTCATTTTCCTTTGAAATTAAATTATTGGAACATCATCGTAATAAATAATCATACTAAACCGCTTAACAAAATAAACTTTGATTTTTTCATTTTATATAAACATCGTATATTATATATATTTAAATGCGTGGACTGTGTGAATATAGTGAACAGTAACACAGCTGACCAATCACAGTTGTCACGTGACAGGTTTTGATTGACCTTTTTCACGTTTTTTTTATTAAACACAACGTCAAACAAAATAGAAACAAATCTGGAAGGTGTCTCAATGGTTTGCCCCTTACCCCCACACCCTTAAGGTCCAGGTTAAATCTTCCCTCTCCCTTCACGGTTCGAATTCCCCCTAACTTTTTTGTCTTAATCGGTAATGTGGGCTTCATCTTCGGTTGGTGCTTAGGCCCGCCTTCCTAATTCAAATTGGTTAACATCCTTTGTTTCACCCGTCTGATTACCCGAAATGTAACAGAACTTGAACCGGTTAAAGTCAAACCGGTACAAACCGTAAGTTATAAACCAGTTTAGGATCTTGAATAGCGAATGGGTTAGGATCCAGTTAAAGTTGAACCGGTTAACCAATTATTACCGTTTAATTTGTAACTCGCTGTTTCTAGCTATTATGTAACGACTATATAACAGTTTTTAGCCGTTTGAATGAGTTTTTGGGACATTTTTGACCCCCTAAGTTAGTATAAATAGCAGTGGGTATATTGGTTTGATCACAACACTTTTCTAGCTCTTTAAAAACACAAAAAAACGCTCAAAATGCAAAAACATTAAAAAACTCGCAAGTATCAAAAGCCTCTCAATCTCACATGGCTACCTCAAGTGTTCAAGGTTCTTTTGAAGTAGATGCTTCCTCGAGTGAATTAACTGTGGTGAGGATCACACCAACAACGAGAAACCCAAGTACTTTTTTTCAAAATACGATTTATGTGAAATGTCCAAAGGTAGTCAAAGGTCTCAATGCAAGAATTGTGATTCGTTTCTCAACGCCCAATCCAAATATTAACCCGACTCGTTTTGAAATCACATGTGGAAAAACATTGTAGGGTGATGAAAAACAACCTGACTCGTGGTCAAACATAAATATCAAGCAATGGAGGTATTTAGAAGTTTGACGTTAACATGGTTCGTGAGATGATAACACAATTTGTCAAGAAAACTTGCCATTTGATCACATTGACAACCCGCAATTAATCAAGATGATTCATGATATGCTCCATCCTCGTTATTATCAAGTAAGTAGTACTACTCTTAGACCTCGTTCTCAATGGCGGATCAAGGATTTTTACTCTGTAGGTACACAAAAAATAAAGTTTATTAAATTAAATAAAAAAACTTCGTTAAATATAATAAAACAAACCACATATTACAACTTGCCTCTACATGATTTCATATTTTGAAAACGGTCAATTACAGCTTCATTCAAAACACTTTCAAGGGCTTCCTTTTCTGCGGTACATACAACACAAGCATTTAAGAAATCTATTACAAAACAATTGCGCAACTTAAGTAACACCCAAATCATCACAAATCATCAAAAGCAATTATCCACAATAAAATAGTAAATAGTTTTGATGCAAACAACCAACAAAATAAAAACTTGTAATTCAAATTCAATTCAGCAATTTGTAATTCAAATATTCAATTCATCAGTTTGGTTAAGTCAAACAGCCAACAAAACATAGTTAAATTCATTCAATTCATAAATTTGTAATGCAAACAGAGCCAACAAAACATAATTAAACCATCAACGTATGTAGATTGGGGCCTGGGTCATTGGCTGATTGGGGCCTGGGTGTCTTTTATAAAATTTCAGGTGGCCCAATTGAAGATTCACACTACAATTTTGGTATTGAGAGGGGTGCCTCCCCACCTAGAGGTGAACAAAAAACTGGAACCGGAACCGGTTTTTTTCGAAAACCGGAACCGGTTACATAGGTTCCGGTTTTTCAACCAAGAACCGGACCTGGAACCGGAACCGGTAAGAACCAGAACCGGTTCTTGAGAATACCCGATTTGTGCACCTCTACCCTTGTGACACTAATCCATCTATGTTTTACAGATTTCGTGACGCGTATATGCTTAAAATTTTAATAATGGTAAAACTTAAATTGTTTAAAACTAAAAGTGAAAAAAATGTTTTATGAGTCAAACGGGTCAGACAATCTAGTTTTTTTATATAATTTATCTATGTTTTATGAGTTTATGTTTTAAACATTTATCTATTTTGTAACATTTTAAGTTTTTAATGTTATTGGACTTTTTAAGTTAGTTATTTATATGTTTAATTAATGTATTTATATGTTTAACTAAGTTTTTCGAATACCCGAAAATAGGTTATTGAAATACCCGCCGTGAACTACCGGAACCGGTTCTTGAAAAACCGGAACCGGGTACACAGGTTCTGGTTTTTCAACAAAGAACCGAACCTGGAACCGGAACCGGTAAGAACCGGACCCGGTTCTTGAGAAAAACCGATTTGTGCACCTCTATCCCCACCCCCTGCAACCTTCTTCCCTCCGCCACTGCTCGTTATATAAAAATGTGAAAAGAAGCTAAAAAATATTTAATTAAAGGTTTAGAAAATTTAAATACCGGTGTTAACTTAACCACCGATGTTTGGTCGGATCTCAACCAAATAAAAAAATGCATCTGCGATTTATAATCTCCCATCTAGGTGAATAGGAAAACTTCAACAAACCCTTACACCCTTTTATTCAGATCTAACCCTAAGGGCTAAGGTAGCACACCAAATAAGAAACCTACACAACTGAATTCATCTACTACCTGTCAAGGTTTCAAGCCCTAAATTGAAAACCGAAAAGTAAACAACCAAGGAGTATAACTTCTCTCAAGATAAATAATAACCACATGAATCAGCAATATAATCAAAATAAAAAGGCATACACACATCATAAGAAATAAAACCAAAGCTTCATTAAAAGCACACATTCATAAGCAAAAGTCAACCCAAAAAGAAACAATATCAAGATTCATCTAAACATAGATGATTACAGAAGTTTAGCCAAGCACAATAATAAACAAACATAAATCAGTCATAAACATGTTTTGGAAGCCAAATGAAGACGAGGAATGAATGCAAACCGAGCCAATTAGCGCGTATAGACGCTAACTGAAGGTTAAGTCTTCGATCTTCAAGCTTCAACTCTTCCAGTTCTTCACTTACATAGTAGCGTCATGTCGTTTAAATAGACTCAAATTAAATTTTTTGAATTGTTCGATATACGGGTCGTGTGATTCCCATGCGGACCGTGTGGATCTTTTAAAATTCGGTGGTTGAATCTTCGCTCATCGTATGGCTTCTTCCTCGTACAGACCTACTGTCTCCTTCATAGATACATATCCTCTCCTAATGACTTTGACTTTTTTTTAATTAATCTTAACTTTTCAGCAGCGTCTCACTAACTATCTCGTTCTTTTCTCAAACCTTAATAATTCAACATCAAACCTGCAAATTCACAATAAATACAATTAAGTACCAAATACATTGAATTTGCCAATAAAACATATTAAAATGTAGGAATATGTGTGTGAATTAGGGGTGATTATCAGACCAAGCCCGGCCAACCCAAACCGGACCGAAACCAAGACCGAGACCCTTAGTGGGGTGAAATGGGGACCGAGGACTGAACCATTTGTTGATGGGTCGGCCCGTGCTTCTTCGGGCCTTCACGGGTCGGTCTTCGGGCTTTAACAGGCAGGCCCGATTAATTATAAATGTTGTTGGGCTCACTTGAATTACACACCCCTAATAGTCTATCCTAAAATCTAAATATGAATTTTGTAAAAAACCCTTTAACATAGAGTGTTTTTGGCACCAAAGTTACAACCCAAAACCACTCAAAGATCACGAAATTTTCTGCCTGTAAAACCATGCAAAAGCTGTCGAAAATTAACACAAAAGGATGAGGAGAATTAGAGAAAAAAAGGGTGTAGTGTTATATGTATTTTGGCCACCAAAAAATATGCACTTTATCTTACCTCGTCCAAAACCAAGATTCTTGGAGCACAAATCTACCGAAAAAGGCTATCCAAATAAAACGACAGAAGATGGATGATTAGGATGTTCCCAAAAGTAAAAAATTATGTAGCAAAAGATGCACCATTCTTGTGTATGTATACATATATATAGTAGTGTTTTTTTGTTATTCTTTTAAAAAATCTATGCATTGATAATCGAGCTAAGACCAAGACCTTTGGGCTTTGACCGGACAGGACCCGAGATCGTTAATCTTTGTAATCTTGGGACCGAAGACCGGACCATATTCTAACTATACGGGCCGATATCGGGTTTCACGATCCGGGCCTTCAGGCTTTAACAAGCCGACCTGTTAAGTGCTCACCCTTAGTGTAAATTATATGTGTAAATTGGAACACATCAAACCTCTTACACTTTACAAACCAGAGGACGTTTACTATACTAATTTACAAAATAGAACATTGATGAACAACTTAAGATCGGATTCTTGCCAGGTGACAAAGGCTGAAGATTCGCCTTTATCACGGTACGGTGCCATCAACATTCCCTACTAATTTTAAATTTCTAATTGGAAAGGAGAAAAACCATTTGATTATGCGAGAGAAAAAACCATGAGTGAGGTTACCAACCTCTCTTTAATAGCACATCACAATCATTTTTAGTTCAAACATTATGTTTAAATCATTTACTTTGTTTTAAAATGTAATTTTAGTATATAAAAATCATGATATAACTTGTACTAAATTATACTAATTTAACAAACAAATTGAAATTAATCACTATAGTCGTAAATGCATAATGAAAAACATATCAACAATAATTCCCACATGATCACTTATTCATAATTACATTTTTTTTAGAACACTCACATCCTCCCTTATTCCTAAATTTACACAATTGTTCACTGTAAAACTAAAACTACCAATCACTTGGGGATAAACACATTTACTTCACGACATGATACCGTTAGACTCCCATTGGTAGTTATTCATAATTATATTAACGTCCAAACTACTACCATGTAATTGACCCGACCTGATGCACTTCACTTGATCTCACCTCGTTCTTCAATCCGTACAGGAAACCCACCTTCCATTATCGAGGTGAAGTAAGCTACGAAAACCGGCTCGACGCCGTCTTCCAGTGTCGGGACCACCTTAAACCGTCGTAAAACACCCGCAACCACCCTTTTCATCTGCAAAAACGCCATCTCTTTCCCTAAACAAACACGCGGTCCCGCCTGAAACACCGGGTACTCATAACCATCCCTCGGTTTAAACACCCACCGCCCTGACATATCCTTCTCCAACCACCTCTCCGGCCGGAACTCCGCCCAGTCAGCCCCCCACAACTCCTCCGACCTGCCCATTGCATAAATATGATACGTCACCAAATAACCTTTCTTCACGAAGGTATTATCCGGCAAAACGTCGTCGACGGCCGCTTGCTTCGCGTCAATAGCCACCGGCGGGTAAAACCTCATGCTCTCGCAGAGGGAAGCATGAGTGTAAACCATATCCTTCACTTCGTCGTAAATGGAGGTTTCTGATTTCTCTTTAATTTCTTTCAGAATCTCGCTTTCGATTCTAGGGTTTTTATGAAGCAACCAGAAGAACCAGGTTAATGCTGCAGACGTCGTGTCTCTACCGGCCAATATGAGGTTAATAACAATATCGGCGATAAACCTTTCGTCGGAGTGACCGGAGCTCAAAAACCGAGAAAGTAGATCAACGGAACCGAGAGATGATTTCTTCTCCAGTTCCGACATTTTCTCTCTCGTGATCATCTCGGCGAATTCTCGAACGGTTGCAACGGCTTTACGAAGCCGTTGTTCTGAACCGATGTTGAGAAGTCGTTTCAGTTTCCATATCAATGGATGATTCGCGCGCATTCTGCCAGTAGAGATCATAACAGCTTCGTCAAACGCTGTGGCGAATATAGCATCCGGCATAGACGGCATTAAACAAGCGGGATCGTATCCGAATGCGATCTTGCATATGTTATCAAACGCGAATCTTTGAAGTATGTCTTGGAAATCGAGAACCGTGGTCGTTGTAGCGGCGGAGGCGGCGAGTATCGGCAGGAGACGGTCGTTGAGCTCAGCGTCCACCACGTGTTCGACGAAATTCCGCAGAGACTTAGTGTTGAACTCGTGAATTGAAACCTGTTGTTAAATACGGTTTGTTATTATTATGTAGCGGGGAATATGTATAAAAGAAAATGTTTGGTTGAAAAAGAAACTATAATTTCATAATATATATTATCTTTTGGAAAAATTTTAAATTAACATTTTTCTTATCTTTTCTCCTAAAATAAATGTTAATTTTCAACTTCTACATAAAACAGGTGAAAATTGTCGGATTATTCGCTAAATCCGACGAAATTGCCGACTTACGTGTGTTTACTAAAAACTTACACGTTTATTTTTTTCTTTTCGTCGGATTATTTTACAATTTTATTGAAAACACGGATACTTTTTTTTAAAAAATTCCAGCGTTTCTGTAGGGATTAATCTTGATGGTACGGGTCAACGGTACCGGTCAAATAATTAAAATAGGTCAACAGGATTTTTAGTTTAGTCACATGTTTTATTGTTTTTAATAGATCATGGGTAGTTAGCAAGCAGCGGGTTTAATGTAATTGTTTGAGAATTATTGAAAGAGTCACTACGAAAGCAATAAAAAATTATTCTCTAAATATTAGTCTAATCCAACAGTTTGCTTCTAATTTTAAAAAAAAAATCCGACGCTTTTGGTATGCTTATTTCAATACCTGTCTCTGAAATTTCCACCCATCGCCGTCGATGTTGATTATGCCGTCTCCGAGTATATCAAACAACGTGCTTCTCGCCCGCTCGCCTTTCGGGTAGAGATGGAAGTTGGTTTTGAGCATGTGTCGGACAACGGCGGGGTTGGCGGTGAAGACACGGACACGCCCCAGAGGAAGGTGGATGATGGCGGTTTTAGTAGGGCTGTTGTTGACTACATCCGCCGTCCACTGGATGAATCGGTGGCGGTTTTGTAATAAAGTGAACAAAGACCCGATCAGTGGGTATGATTTTGGGCCGTAGTCTCCGGTGGGTTTGATGAAGAATGTGGAGAAGAAAGATTTGAAGAAGAAGAAGAAGAATGTTAATGGAAAGAGTAAAAGGAGAAAGGAGGTTGAGAGGTTGAGGTCGATCATGGCGGATGAAAGTAAGATCTGATGAACATGATCAATATGAATTTATAGATCAAGATTAATTTATAAGATGTTAACAAAACATCAAATAGGATTTAGATAAGATTTGATGGTTCCAATAAATGTTTCTTATGGCATATCCTCTGGTTCGGTATTTTTGCCAATGAAGTTGTTAACTGATGTCGATGCTTTTTGGCCGCATTGCCGATGCCGGCAATTGGATTCTTATGTTTTTGAATTTTTTTTAAATAGTGAGAGCTGATTTATATATTTTTAAAATCATTTGGTATAAACTTGTGTATATTTTAGTAGTGTTGTATACATGCTTCAATGGTAAGTTCTATTCGGTTTGTATCTAGTAATACTAGTGTACAAAGGCTTTCTAAAAAATAAGAGTAAATTATAATTTGCGTCCCTATGGTTTACACGATTTAACACAATGCGTCCCTAACACAAATTTTTAACGCTTTGAGTACCTGTGGTATATAATCTGTAACACTCTGAATCCATGGACCTAACTTCGTTAAAAAAATCTGTTTAAATTCAGGTGAAATGTCCGTTGTACCATTTTACTGTATAACAGTCTGCGTCCCTTGAAACATGTAATATCTGTTTGCGTTCATGTCTGAGTCCATAGACCTAACTCACCCGAAACTACTACATTCTTTTGAACCGGACCACAAGCCATGTGCCCAGATGGGTTTAAAACCGGCTCCTTTTGGTCTTTAGGTGTATCATTCTTTTGACTACTAGAAAATTTTCAAATCCAGATCTTGACTTTTCTCCTGATTTGAGGTTTGACTTTGACCAATGGCATTAGTAGACTGATCATCACCTGCATCTTTTCCTTCTTTAGTATTGTTGGCAAGAAAAATAGCCTCAATCAACTCATTGATGCGCCTGTCAATAGAATATGTATAAAATACACAATTTCAGATTGAAAGTACATAAACATCTTATAGAATTACTATTAAGAAAGGGATGATTGCATAAAAAAATAGTAAGTTGATTATCGGCTCGTGCTTATAAGCATAAGATGTTTAAATAAGCAAAATAAAAAACGCTCCCTACTCTGTTTATATAAGCAAAATAAAAAACACCCCATACTCTGTTTAAAGAAACTGCAAAACTAAGCATCATTAGATAACAATCACAAAATGTTAGTTACATATATTACTTATTGTTTTAATAAAACTCTCCACTCACACCTTGTACTCACTCTCTGAAGATATTAAAGCAGTCAATTCTTAACATTTTCCCCAATTTTGACGAATAAAAATTAATAACTACATATATAATTATTAATTAAAACTAATTTTGACCCCCCAAAAAGAAATTACAGTCAATTCTTAACATTTTCCCCAATTTTGACCAACCCTTAATCCAAGATGGGATTTCATGTTAAAGAAGATTCATGACCAGAAAACAGCGTGTGTGTTGTGTGTGTGAAATCAGAAATAGACCTTTTCTAACTTCTCAAAAGATTCAGCTCTGAGTGGAACCCAACCTTGAATAGCTTCACCGGAATATTGTTGGAAGTTTGAATTAGGGACTCAGACAGGGACGCAAACAGGTACTCAAAGCGTTAAAAATTCGTGTTAGGGACGCATTGTGTTAAATCGTGTAAACCACATGGACGCAAACGGTAATTTACTTATAAAATAATAAGATTATTGTGTTTGATAGATTTGATGAATTTTAGTATATTATTGTTGAAATTGATCAATCATCATATCTCTTATTATAATTTCTTTCTCTTGGTTTTTTGTAGGTGGGTCTTTGAATCATTGAATGTGCTATCTTAAAGTTTGTTAAGTTTGTTTGGCTCTCCTAGTCCTCTTTGTTCTTGAAAGAAAATCCAAAAGGTACATGTAATGTAAGCCTATAAATCTTTGTGAACTATTTTAATATTTTATAATTTTAACCAATGATTCTTTATATGATCACATGTTAGTCTTTTAGCTACCCGAATTATAGTATTTGTCTGACTATTAGCCCAAATCAAACAATTGAGAACTGAAATTTCTCGGAAAGTCATTAAATATATTGGATGGAAAATGTAGAAGAACTTGCATCCCAAAGCTTTTAATGACTATTGTATGTCTATCGGGATAAATATTGAACATACAGCAACTCATGTTTACACATAAAACGGTTTAGTTGAATTATTAATTAAATGATTAAAGTTAAATAGCTAGACCGCTTCCGAATAGATGTGAATTACCATATTATTCACGAGGGCATGCCATTCTGCATATCGCTACACTAATCAAATTAAAATCAACTGCTCATCAGAAACACTCTATAATACAACTGGTCTTCGAAAGAGAACCAAGTTTGTCTCAACTAAAAATAATTGGTCGCGTGGTCTATGTACTGATACTGCCTCCACAACGTACCAAAAGGGGACCACAAACAAGATTGGGCATTTACATTAGCTCTAACTCCCAGTCATGAGATCGACTGGAGAAATGTTTAAAGCACGGTATTCCCAGTATTAGGGGGAGATAAGACTAAGGAAAAACTTGTAACACAAGAAATAACAAGGAATGTATCACAATATCAAAATATGACCCCTAAAGTGGTCAGCGTGAATCTGAAATCCAAAAGAGCATACATTTACAAAATAATAGCAAATCAATTGCAAGATGCATTCACACAAACATACTGACAAAGTCACATATACAAGTATCAAACACATTTGCTCAAATCGAAGTAAACCAATAAGGAATACCATGCAAAGAAAACGTGGGACTTAAAATGGATCCTAAGACAAGAACCCACGAACATCAAAAGAGCAAAATAACACAATTGGTGAAACCTTGATAAAAGGTTATAAAAGTAACCCAGAAGAGATTATGAAACCCAAGAAGAGGTTACGAAACCCGAGAAGAGGTTACATGCAAAACCCTAGAAGAGGTTATTGATAAAACCTTAGAAGACGTATAAAACTTTAGAAGAGATAAATGTTTCAGAAGAGACTAATACATTTCTAGAAGAAAATAAAATGTCTCGAAAGAGAATATTACACCGATACTAAAATTAATATGAGATATCAACAAATTATGTACAATATGGAACTGGAATAAAACACATGTTAATGAGATATTTTCATATGCTAACAAATGTAATCGATGAAAAGATTACGTACATAAAATTCCGTGATAATGCATTGAAACACACCGCTTTTAAAAACTATACTTTAACGCGCGGAAGTCTTAATCCCAGAAAGTTTTTTTTTTTTTTTTTTTTTTTTTACCTCTCGCGTACCGCGAGAGTCATTGGTCACCTCCCTCGCGTGACGCGAGGGACCTGTTTTCACAGAAAGTTTGCAGGCTTCTGCAGGTTTTCATACTTAGTCATTTTTCTAACTTTTTCCAAAATACAAGACAACAAATTTGCCCAACACATGGGTTTTAACCAAAAACCCCTTCAACAACATAATCACAACCCAAAAACATGTTTTGTTTATCAAATTACAATCAAAAAGAGGGAACTCCACCAAATCATCAAAACATGAAAATATGCATACGAGGATCCGCCAACGCCTTGGACTTAACTTTGACTACCTCGGAGCTTTTCCTACATTCACCACACATATCACCATTAGTAATGAAGATAAATTCATAACAAACAAGTAAATTCCTACTTGTTTCACCCATTCATCCATTTGACCCGTTTCCACCCAAATTGTCATTTAGGCTACATATTCTTGCACCCTTACTACAAGATTCAATTATGATCAACACATGATCCATTTCCATTATGGCACAAAGGCCATAACTCCTTTTCATTTATGATCAACACATGTTCCATTTCCAATATGGCACAAGGCCATATCTCCGTTTCATTTATGATCAACACATGATCCATTACCATTATAGCACAAGGCCATAACTCCGTTTCATTTATGATCAACACATGATCCATTACCATTATAGCACAAGGCCATAACTCCGTTTCATTTGTGATCAACACAATTTATCATATCACAAGTATGCACACAATCACATAACACATAATCCATAAAATTCACCATTTATCATCAATACTAAGTAAGTGCATAGGCACTTACCTTTTGGGTTAGACGACTCCGCTCCGCCTTCTAGACCCACAATTTGATTGTCTAAACATACACACCTAGTTTAGTAATCTAATCATTCATTCAAAACACATACAATTGAGTTTACCACCCAAATTTCCATTTTCAACCCAAATTGACCCGTTTAGGTTATTTCCATATCCAAACACTCCCTTTAATCAAGAACTCAACTCAACCACTAGAATTCTCTTTCCAATACCTTGACACTAATTTTTATCAAACTAGTTTCTTTAAGTTAATTTGGGGTTTGTTTAAGTGTCTAACACCTCTATAACACTTAATCATCATCAATTTATCAATTTTTCATCAAAACCCCAAAACCCCCAATTTCCTCCATATGAACCCTAACTTTCAAAAATCAAAATCAAAGGGTTCCATGGTGTTGTTCACCTTCCTACACCTTTAGTTTAGCTAGATTATCAATAATCTAACACCATTTTACCACATGCAACCATAATTTCGGGTTTTCAACAAAACCCAACAAGAACACCATAAATGGTGGATCAAAAAGGAAGAAATCACTTACTTGATGTTAGAAAGGTGATGTGTGAGCCAACACCTTCAAGTTACAAGCTTCAAACACACGAATTTTGGCTTCAACCCGATTTCTCCTCTCTTCCTCTTCTCTTGAACGACCCAACTCCAAAATGAAGTCAATTTTGACTTCTAAAGGTCAAATATGGCAGATTTGCCATGTTTCACCTTTAGCCCTTCTACTTTCAATCTTTTCCATTTCCTTCCATAACTAGTTAAAACTAGTATATCCCCGTTACTAACTTGAAACCCGCTTGTTTCAACTTATTTCTAAAATATTATTTTCAACATAATATTTATTAGAATTATTTATTTATTTATAACGAGACCCGGATTTTGGTTCGTTACAAATCTCCTCCCCTTATTTGGGTTTCGTCCCCGAAAACCGACTTCACATAAAAAGGTTCGGATAGCATTTGAGCATCTCTTCCTCGGTTTCCCAAGTCATTTCCGCCCCCTTTCTATGCTTCCATCTAACCAATACTTGGCTAATCTCTTTATTACGTAACTTCTTCACCTTCCTATCCAAGATTGTCACCGGTTCTTCAACATAATTCAACTTTTCATCCAATTCGATATCGTCCAAAGGGACAAAAGTAGATTCATCCGCCAAACACTTCCGCAAATTAAACACATGGAACGTGTTATGAAGTCTACTTAGTCCCTCCGGTAACTCCAATCGATAAGATACCGTACCCACCTTTGCTATCACCTTAAACGGCCCGATGAAACGAGGACTTAACTTCCCCCGTTTCCTAAACCGTATCACCCCTTTCTAAGGAGAGACTTTCAAAAGCACAAAGTCCCCCACTTGAAACTTAATCGCCCGCTTCCTATTATCCGCATAAGACTTTTGGCGATCTTGAGCCGCCTTCAAGCGTGCTCTAATTTGGTCAATACTATCATTAGTTTCCTTGACCACTTCGACACTACCAAGCTCCCGTTGACCAATCTCACCCCAACACACGGGTGTTCGACACTTTCTCCCATACAATGCCTCAAAAGGCGGCATACCAATACTAGAATGGTAACTATTGTTGTAAGAGAATTCCGTCAACGGTAAATGGTCGTCCCAACTACCATCAAAATCCAAGGCACACGCTCGCAACATATCCTCGAGCGTTTGAATCGTTCGCTCGCTTTGACCATCCGTTTGTGGATGATAAGCGGTGCTAAGATTCAATCTAGTCCCCATATCCTCATGAAATTTCTTCCAAAAACGAGAAGTAAATCTCGTATCACGATCCGATATAATCGACACCGGCACACCATGACGTGACACAATTTCCTTCACATACATTTCCGCCAATCTATCCGAAGAATACGTTTCCTTTATAGGAAGGAAATGTGCACTCTTCGTCAACCGATCCACTACTACCCATATCGCATCATAACCCTTTCGAGTCTTTGGTAGTTTAGTGATCAAATCCATGGTTATATTTTCCCATTTCCAAAGCGGTATTTTAAGCGGTTGAAGCTTTCCATACGGCTTTTGATGCTCCGCCTTAACCCTTAAACATGTGAGACACCTCTCCACATACTTAACAATATCACGCCTCATACCCGGCCACCAAAAATGACATCTCAAATCATAAAACATCTTTGTGGCCCCCGGATGGATAGAATATTTGGATTTATGTGCCTCGTCAAGAATAGTTGTCAAGACACTTGACAACCTAGGTATCCAAATTCTATCAAAGCATGTCTTCAAACCCATGCTATTTTCACCAAGCTTATCAACATAAGAAATCATCCGTTCTTTCTTCAAGTCGCCACCAAGTGCTAACACTTGGGCCTCCCGGATTTCATCAATAAGAGATGATGAAATTGTCATCTTAAATGACTTCACCTTGATAGGTGAATGACTTGACTTTCTACTAAGCGCATCCGCCACAACATTCGCTTTACCCGGATGATAAAGTATCTCACAATCATAATCCTTAACCAATTCAAGCCACCGTCTTTGCCTCATATTGAGGTCCTTTTGGTCAAAGAAATATTTGAGACTTTTGTGATCCGTGTAGATCGTACACTTAGCACCATACAAATAATGCCTCCAAATCTTGAGCGCGAAAACCACGGCTGCAAGCTCTAAATCATGGGTTGGGTAATTCACCTCGTGAGTCTTTAATTGCCTAGATGCATAAGCAATCACTTTCCCCCTTTGCATCAAAACACACCCCAACCCCGAATGCGAGGCATCCGAATAAACAACAAAATCTTCGGTCCCGTCCGGCAAGGATAAAACAGGCGCCTTAGTCAACTTTTCTTTCAAGAGTTGAAAGGCAGATTCTTGCTCGGGACTCCAAACAAACTTTGTCTCCTTACGAGTCAACTTCGTCATCGGCAAAGCAATCCGAGAGAAGTTTCCGATGAACCTCCGATAATAACCCGCTAACCCCAAGAAACTTCTAATCTCCGAAGGCGTCTTCGGTGATGACCATTCTTTAACAGCCATAATCTTGGATGGGTCAACGGTAATTCCTCTTTCATTAATCACATGACCCAAGAATTGGATCTCGCGCAACCAAAATGCGCACTTGGAGAATTTAGCATAAAGCTTCTCCTTTTGCAAGACTTCAAGAATCTCACGTAAATGACAAGCGTGATCACCCTCGCTCCTTGAATAGATGAGAAGATCGTCAATAAACACAATGACCGAACAATCAAGGAACGGTCTACACACCCGGTTCATGAGATCCATGAAAAACGCAGGTGCGTTGGTCAAACCGAAAGGCATAACCGTAAACTCATAGTGACCGTAACGAGTGTGAAAAGCTGTCTTATGAACATCCTCTTCCTTCACTTTCAACTGATGATACCCGGACTTCAAGTCAATCTTAGAAAACCATGACGCCCCTTGCAATTGGTCGAAAAGATCGTCAATCCTAGGCAATGGGTACCTATTCTTCACGGTCAACTTGTTCAACTCCCGGTAATCCATACACATTCTCATGCTCCCATCCTTTTTTTTGACGAAGAGAACGGGCGCACCCCAAGGTGAAACACTTGGGCGTATGAAACCCTTATCAAGAAACTCTTGTAATTGCTCCATGAGTTCTTTCATTTCTGGCGGTGCCAATCTATAAGGCGCTTTAGCTACCGGCTTAGCACCCGGTATCAAATCAATTCCAAACTCTATCTCCCTATCCGGCGGAATCCCCAGTAACTCGTCAGGAAACACATCTACGAATTGGTTCACGACCGGTACATCGTGAATCTCCTTTACTCTTTCATTCACATCCGCGACACAAGCCATGTACGCCTTGCACCCACGCGCCATGTACTTGGTCGCCTTCACATAAGTGCACAACCTTACTTTACCCTTTTTATCACCTTCTATGTAGATGGACTCTCTCGACGGGGAAACAAGTTGGATCGCCTTCGGTCCACATAAAATACTCGCCTTATTCTTTGACAACCAATCCATCCCCACAATAACATCAAAATCTCCCATAGCCAAAGGAATCAAATCAATAAAGAAAGTTTCGCCCCCCGCTCTCAACTTACAATCTCTAAAAATGTCAAAGACAAGGAAACTCTTATCATTAGCCGCTTCGATTTCTAAGGGTTCATCTAACTTGCTACTTACAAAAGAAGAATGCTTAACAAATTTCAAAGACACAAACGAACGACTAGCCCCCGAGTCAAAAAGAACTAGTGCAGGTAATGAGTTAATCTTGAATGTACCTGACACTACATCCGCGTTGTTCTTTGCCTCTTCCGCCGAAATGTGGAAGGCTCTTCCCTTAGGCTTTGGCGTCTCAACCTTCACCCCGCTTCCACCTTGCTGCTTTAACTCGGGACAATCCACCCTATTGTGCCCGGGCTTGTAACAATTGTAGCATATACGGACTTGGCTTGGGCATTGATTAGCCATATGCCCCGGCTTTCCGCATTTATAGCATCTTGAAGAACCCTTTCTACATTCCCCAAAATGCACTTTTCCACATAACTTACAATCTTGCGAAGAAGGTTTAACAAACGGCTTCTTACTAGGGCTCTCGCCCTTTATCTTCTTCACCACCTGTTCCACAATTTCCCTTTTTCTCTTCTCACCCCTAGCCTCTTGCCTCTTTAACTCCACCTCCCTTTCCCGACACCTGTTTATTAAATCAACAAGCGTGGTAAATGAGGATGGAGATATACTATCTCTGAATTCCACTGTTAGCATAGCATAGAACCTATCAATCTTGCCCTTTTCGGTCGATACCACATCCGGACAAAACTTGGCCCGATCAAAGAAGGCCCCGGCCAATTCGTCAATTGACTCAGTCGTCTGTCTCATGAGGAGAAACTCCTCAGTCATCCTGTCCACCGCGGCTTGCGGGCAGTGGTATTTCAGAAAAGCCGCTTTAAATTCCTCCCAAGACATAGAGGTCACCCCAGAAACACCTCTCTCTCTACGGAGATTCAACAGCCATTCCTTTGCCCTCCCAGTCAACAGAGGCACACTGAACATTACCCTATCCTCGGGCCTGCATCTAGTCGTTTCGAAATTCGACTCCATATCCACCACCCACCGGTGGCTAAGTATCGGGTCCACCTGACCGTCGTATTCTTTCGGTTTAATCACCATGAAATCCTTGAGAGTACAACCTCGAGGTTCCTTATCTTTCTCTTTCATGACCTCTTCAAGAGAGAGCTTAATAGTTCCCCTCATTTCCTCCATCAAGAGATTTGTGGCTTGCTCAAACGCCTTGGCCACTTCTTCCTTTATCATATCTTGGATCCTTGGATCCAACGGTTCTTCGTTCACATCAACATTTTCATGGTGGTCACCCTCGTCCGTCATCTCTTAACTGAGAAATAGTACCAAAAACACCTTAACATTCCTATACCTTCAAATCACCTAGGGTATATATATATATATTTACCTACTTATACACATACATATACGATCACCTTCACCTAATCCTTGCAAATGTTCATTGTCATATGGTTATCATAAAAGCTCTTGCACGTCTCGTCTTTTTAATCATATTGGCCAGACATGTTTAATAATACGTTATGCCCAAGTGTAATTATCATATGCATATAACAATTCACAAGACAAGTTTCGGCACACATAACACTTTGTCATTCAATCAATCATATGCATTTACAACATATATACATAATCACTTATTAAATCATTACTAACCTTTCATTTCCGAAAGCTCCGAGTCTTAGTCAAGTCCTTCGTGGATTCTCGTATCATTTCCCCCATATCAAGAGCATCCGGTTTGAGTTTAGTGTCCCGCACACCAAATCCCTCAAACCATTGCTCTAATACCAAGTTGAAACACACCGCTTTTAAAAACTATACTTTAACGCGCGGAAGTCTTAATCCCAGAAAGTTTTTTTTTTTTTTTTTTTACCTCTCGCGTACCGCGAGAGTCATTGGTCACCTCCCTCGCGTGGCGCGAGGGACCTGTTTTCACAGAAAGTTTGCAGGCTTCTGCAGGTTTTCATACTTAGCCATTTTTCCAACTTTTTCCAAAATACAAGACAACAAATTTGCCCAACACATGGGTTTTAACCAAAAACCCCTTCAACAACATGATCACAACCCAAAAACATGTTTTGTTTATCAAATTACAATCAAAAAGGGGGAATTCCACCAAATCATCAAAACATGAAAATATGCATACGAGGATCCGCCAACGCCTTGGACTTAACTTTGACTACCTCGGAGCTTTTCCTACATTCACCACACATATCACCATTAGTAATGAAGATAAATTCATAACAAACAAGTAAATTCCTACTTGTTTCACCCATTCAACCATTTGACCCGTTTCCACCCAAATTGTCATTTAGGCTACATATTCTTGCACCCTTACTACAAGATTCAATTATGATCAACACATGATCCATTTCCATTATGGCACAAAGGCCATAACTCCTTTTCATTTATGATCAACACATGATCCATTTCCAATATGGCACAAGGCCATATCTCCGTTTCATTTATGATCAACACATGATCCATTACCATTATAGCACAAGGCCATAACTCCGTTTCATTTATGATCAACACATGATCCATTACCATTATAGCACAAGGCCATAACTCCGTTTCATTTGTGATCAACACAATTTATCATATCACAAGTATGCACACAATCACATAACACATAATCCATAAAATTCACCATTTATCATCAATACCAAGTAAGTGCATAGGCACTTACCTTTTGGGTTAGACGACTCCGCTCCGCCTTCTAGACCCACAATTTGATTGCCTAAACATACACACCTAGTTTAGTAATCTAATCATTCATTCAAACCACATACAATTGAGTTTACCACCCAAATTTCCATTTTCAACCCAAATTGACCCGTTTGGGTTATTTCCATATCCAAACACTCCCTTTAATCAAGAACTCAACTCAACCACTAGAATTCTCTTTTCAATACCTTGACACTAATTTTTATCAAACTAGTTTCTTTAAGTTAATTTGGGGTTTGTTTAAGTGTCTAACACCTCTATAACACTTAATCATCATCAATTTATCAATTTTTCATTAAAACCCTAAAACCCCCAATTTCCTCCATATGAACCCTAACTTTCAAAAATCAAAATCAAAGGGTTCCATGGTGTTGTTCACCTTCCTACACCTTTAGTTTAGCTAGATTATCAATAATCTAACACCATTTTACCACATGCAACCATAATTTCGGGTTTTCAACAAAACCCAACAAGAACACCATAAATGGTGGATCAAAAAGGAAGAAATCACTTACTTGATGTTAGAAAGGTGATGTGTGAGCCAACACCTTCAAGTTACAAGCTTCAAACACACGAATTTTGGCTTCAACCCGATTTCTCCTCTCTTCCTCTTCTCTTGAACGACCCAACTCCAAAATGAAGTCAATTTTGACTTCTAAAGGTCAAATATGGCAGATTTGCCATGTTTCACCTTTAGCCCTTCTACTTTCAATCTTTTCCATTTCCTTCCATAACTAGTTAAAACTAGTATATCCCCGTTACTAACTTGAAACCCGCTTGTTTTAACTTATTTCTAAAATATTATTTTCACCATAATATTTATTAGAATTATTTATTTATTTATAACGAGACCCGGATTTTGGTTCGTTACATGCATACACAGAAATGACTAGCCAAAATGGCAAAATGCCTTAAACAGGCTAAATGAAAAAGTGTAAGTAATGAGATAATGCGATGTAAAGCACGACTTGTAACAAAAGTGTTTTTTTTCCCAAATCTTAGTAGTTAATTATGAGAAAACGTATTCCCCTGAAGTGGATGCGATAACCATTAAATGTTTAATCGGCCTCGCAATATGTGGACTTCAGATGAAATTATGGACGTCGTCACCATATACTTATACGGGACATTTGAAAATGACATCTATATGGGAATCCCTAAAAGGTTAAAAATACCTAAAGCTCTAAAAACAATACCCCGAGATGCGTGTATTAAATCTCAAGAAAACTGGTTGTATGCCTGTATGAGATACAATCAACTTAGTAAATATTTTGAAGAAGAGGGGTATAAGTTTCATAAAACCAAATATGTATATTTATCAAAATTTCCCGCTTTAGAGTTCACTGTGATCGCAGTTTACTAGGATGATGTAGACATCATCGAGAGAAACTGTCTAACTACTAGTGAAAGAAATTTAAAATAATTTGACACAACTTGATTATTTCTCGGCCGGTAGCTAATAGTATTTTGGAGGCGTTCAAAGAGTCGATCATTTATGCATGATTTTTTTCTCATGCACTCCGCAAGGGATTTGAAGATAAAAATCCTATATTAACCCATAAATTGCCCCCAGGTGAATTCATGACTCATGAGTTTACTTTAATTATTCCTTATTATTAAGGATTTGAATAATGAATTATCTTCTTATAACTTATTAATAAGATATATTTGTTTTTCAAAAGAACTAGAAGGAGGCTGCGCGCGTTGCGGCGGCAGCCTCGGGACGATAACGCTAGCTTTTACCCAAGCGAGTTGCGCCGTGTTAAACTGCGGAAGAAATTAACATACTCGAAAACTTATAAAATAAAGCAAAAAGTTTTAGGTGAACTTATCCTGCGCGAGGAGGGCGTATAAATTTTATGGTTATAAATCAAAACGCAAAAAAGAAAAGATGAAAAAAGCAAAAAAAGAAAAAAAATTTGGCATCACATGGATTCGAACCCATCTTCATTGTTAGTGGTTTGTCATGTTTACCACTACACCAAAGCCTTGATTTACTTTTTATTTCATGCATGAATTACATAAAGCTTAATTTTTTTTTAAAAAAAAGCAAAAACATGCAAAAAGGATTTGTACAATAGGCAAAGAAAATTGTAAATTTTCTACAGTAATTTGCCTCACATGACAAACTTACTTTTTAATATTAATTTATAATTATTCAATGAAAAAGTAATCCATAAAAAATTTACTCTCTTTAATATAAATCTTGCTATATTATTCTCTCCATCTAAACGACAATTTTGATTAGGTTTGTTGTATGCCGATGAGAATCTGCATGAAAAATAGAACACACGAAGTTATGTGATGCCCCTTCTAGGAGTGTGCAAACGGGTCTCACCCACACCGTACGGGTATACCCGACCCATACCCGTTTGAGGGAAAAATCGATACCCGCAAACCGTATAGTAGGGGACGGGTCGGTTACAGGTAAGTGGGTAAAACGAGTACGAGTTCACAGGTAATAAAGATGGAATCATATATCATCCCAAAAATAATGATCACAATTTTCCACTTGTGGTGTTGTATTAGTTGATTATCAATTAGACTTTGATCTCATATGTTTTCTAAGTCAACAAATCTTCAACCTCACGGACTGCAATTGATTACGTTTGACTTTTGAGATGGTTTGTTATTTGAAAACAAGTGGTTTTTTATCATATCTTTTTTAATTTAGTTTTTGATTGATGCTACTAGTATTTGCAATAGTCACATTAGGATGATTTTTTTGTTTCAAATGATTCTTGTAATTTTATAGTTCTTTATGAAACTATTTACTTAATAGTTTTATGGTTCAATACCCTAATTTAGCTATACATGCATGCTCTATTTTAGTCATCTTCTAATTATTGTAAGATAATTCGTGTTTACTCTAAAAGAATATAAAATTTAAGTGATTATATATTGAGTAATTATGTTCTATAAGAAAATGAATCACTAAATCTGCCCAGGCAATTAAATGTCAGTCTGCTAAAAGCTTTTTAGTGTGCTAAATAGATCAAATATAACTAAGAATGTTTATGGAACATCATTGGTTGTTCCTATGGCTAAATAGGAAATGGTTGTTCATATAACTCAAAATTAAAATGGTTTTTTTTTATTATCTCACGGGTAAACGGTTTCTATGGCTATCATCGGGTTAATACCCGTACGGCCGTACCCATACCCGTTTGTTGATTAATATGATACATTACCTTTAACCGTACCTTTTATAACTTAAATGGGTAATCACGGGTAAGATACAACTTCTATTACGAGTATTCGATTCTAAACCCGTTTCTTGCTCACCCCTTCAAACGTACTTATGTAATGGTCCTCAAAGCTATCACACCAATACATTAAACTTCACAAGTTTTATACATTAAGGTAATGAGTTTGATACACAAGTTTTATAGCGATAATATGTCTTTACAAAGGTACGTAGTAATAAGTTTTAATGCACTTTGATGATTTAATTTATAAATCCCAAGTTAACATAAAAACTTATTTTAATCATTTTTATCTTTTACACAGTAAAACATCAGTATGCAATGCAGTATGCACATTCTTACGTAGGCCCATCAAACGTGTAAACTTTTGTAGAATAGTTTCATACGGATTGCAAACATTACCAGCAAATACAAAATAATGTTGAGAATGCCATAACCAAAAAAGAAAGATCAACACATAGATGACTAAAACATATTAATACAAATCAAGATATAAACTTATTTTCCACATGTGAACAATTTTAAAAACAAGGAAAACAGTTCTTGACACAGACTGTTTTCCTAATCAAACAATCATGTAATCTTTTTAAGTATTCGAATAGGCTGAAAACCAGTAGCCAGACATGATTGATGATGATGATGATGATACAACACACTACACACACGTCAATCCAGTGGTAAACCCTAGAGTCGAATGGTGCACATAACTGCAGTTTTGAAATCTAAAGGTTGCAGGAATGGTGGTTTTGTGATCAGGGTTCTCCATATCATGTTTTGAGGGTCATATATCTGTAAGAACAAAGATGCTGACCTCTTATGTTGTCTGGACTTGTAATGTTCAGTTGCATCACCATCACTGGCAGACCCCATAACATGCAGCTCACCATTTAGTGCAACAAACCCGACTGATGATTCATCAGTTAGCTTTTTTGGAAGGCTGGTTTCCTTTTTCCAATGGTTAGAAGCCCTGTCATACCTAAAAAAGGCAATAATGTTGTAAGAATTTGTTTCCAAAAACAAAAGTGAACATCATGATATAACAATATCACGTAATCTTTTACATTTTGCATCATAGATTCCAAAAGGATACTTCTTAGAGTATAAATAACTTAACAGAACCCTTGAAAGTAACTTTGCTGAAATGTCACCAAAATGGTAACATATATTAAGAAAAATATCACCATTCAGACATGGACCATAGATATTTAACAGAACTTTCAAGTTACCTAAGATCACATAGCTCAATTCTTCGGGGTTGGTTTCAGACTAAAAAAGGCTGAGGCGTCCTTTATCTACCTTTTTTGATAGTATACTTTGGCAAAATAATAGTTAATTTTTCATGCAAATTCAGATTTATTTCACAATTATTCAGACAGGATGCTTATAAATGAATTAGAAGGTCTACCAGGGTATAACTAGGTAACTGTTTCATAGGAGAGACGTGTCCGTGTGTGAACGTTTAGCAAATTAAAATACATTTTATAGATGAAAATACTTTCCTCTTGGAGACCATACATGCAAAAACACAATAAAAAATACTCTTCTAAATATAGAGTCAGTAGATTATAGAAACAAACATTAATAGAACCATGGTCATCTAAAAATAGCACCACCAAAAATTCAATACTAGCACTTAACGCCTACTTGGTTTAAAATTTAATGTTGTGATAGATAGAAATAACTAGTCTTAGTTGTAAACCAAAAATAACTAGTCTACTCTGCTAAGATAGCTGCATAACATCATCTACATGTCTTTTAACTAAATACAGTGCGTACAAGATTATACAGATTTAGAGAAACGTCACCAAATAAATATTTTTGTATACATGACATTAATTACAAAAACTGACAACGCACACATCAACGGAAAGGTAACAAAATCCCTATTCAAGATTGTAGCCTAGTGGCATTGGTGTATACATGACATTAATTACTAAACATCACTTACTTTGCATATGATCAAACACCCAATCTTTTTTAAATTACATATTAAGACATCACACAACATATAACACGAATAGAAATAGTGGATAGACAAACTTGGTAATTGTATTGTGTTATTGTATGATTATATGATGATTACAAGGAGGTATAAATAGAATACATAATTACATAATGAACCCATCTACTATTGACTAAGTTATTATTTGACTAATATTCCCCGCAAGCTAAAGGCGGGTAGCGACTAGTAGCTTGGACCGTAGATGGACAAAACGTTCTGAGGGCAACGGCTTGGTGAATATATCAGCAATCTGGTCATTGGTGGAAATGAACTGAACCGAGAGTTTTCTTGCAGCAACTTTTTCTCTAACAAAGTGGAAATCCACTTCAACATGTTTTGTGCGAGCATAAAATACTGGATTGGCGGATAAGTATGTTGCTCCCAAGTTATCACACCACAAAACAGGAACTGATGTCATCGAAACATGAAGTTCATGGAGAAGCGCTTCAAGCCAAGTGAGTTCAGCAACTGTGTCAGCTAAGGCTTTGTATTCGGATTCTGTGGATGACCGAGAGACAGTTTTATGCTTTCTTGCAGACCAAGAAATCAGATTGGAACCAAGATAGATGGTGTATCCCCCGGTGGAGCGACGGTCATCTGGGCAACCAGCCCAATCAGTGTCCAAGAAGGCACGCAATGAGGAGGTGTAGGCATCGGTATAAGCGTGTAAAGTAGACCCAGAATTATGCGTAATCAAAAGACCAAATGCTGATGTGCCATTCAGGTACCGAAGAATCCGCTTAACAGTTGACCAATGGTTTGTAGTTGGTGAATGCATAAATTGACAGACCTTGTTAACTGCATGGTGATGTCGGGGCGAGACAAGGTGGCATATTGGAGAGCACCAACAAGTTGACGGTATCGAACTGGATCGTCATATAACGGGCTGTCATGAGAGGATAAGTTTGTTGTAGTAGACATGGATGAAGGAACCGGTTTAGCTTGTGAGAGACCGCCCCGACGTAAAAGTTCCATGATATATTTTTGTTGAGACAAAAGCACATCTGATCCTTTTGAAATCACCTCGATACCCAAAAAATACGATAGAGGGCCCAAATCTTGAATGGCAAATGTGGTACTTAGACTTTTAATAACATGCTCAATGACCCGAGAATCATTACCAGTCAGAATTCTATCATCAACATAGACTAGCATGTAGAGGATTGTGCCCCGAGAGGAATAAATGAACAATGAGGGGTCGGTTTTGGACACCCTAAAGCCGAGAGCAGTCAGAGCCCCGGACAGCCTATTAAACCAGGCCCGTGGAGCCTGTTTCAGCCCATATAACGACTTGTGAAGCAAACAAACATGATCCGGTTTTCGTGGATCAATAAAGCCCTGTGGTTGCTTCAAGTACACTGTCTCAGTCAAGTCACCGTGCAAGAAGGCGTTTTGAACGTCCAATTGTCTAAGAGACCATCGTTTGGTGACAGCGATAGAAATAACAGTTCAGATGGTAGTCGATTTTACCACGGGGCTGAAGGTTTCGTGGTAGTCAACTCCAGGCTGTTGGTTGAAACCTTTAGCCACTAAACGCGCTTTGTAACGTGTAATGGCACCTGTTTGATCTCTCTTAAGTTTATACACCCAATTGCAGTCAACCACATTTGCATTAGGAACTGGTGGGACCAGAGACCAAGTGTTATTTCTAATCAGTGCTGCATATTATGTTGCCATGGCAGCCTGCCACTTTGGAGATTTGTTGGCAACAGAAAAAGTGGTGGGTTCGGTATCGGAAGAGGTGGTGGTGGTGGTGGTGGTGGTGTAGGCTGATGGATCAAAGGGAACACGCTGTTTGGGATTAGGGCGGAGATGGGCAGGCCGGTGTTTAGTCGGAGAAGGTGCAGGAGAAGCAGCCTCGGTGATAGGAGCTTGGATTGGGGCTGTTGAGTTTGTTTAGGACGGCGACTATAGGTTTGAAGGGGGGGAGGGCTGTTCGGTTAGAGAAGCAGCAGGGGTGCGTGTAGGGCTGGTAGGTGGGGTAGATTAGATGGTGTTGAATGGTGAGGGCTGGTTAGTGGGGTAGGGGCTGCTGTGTTATTGACCGGAGAAGGAGCAAAGGCAGGATAAGATGAAACATACGGGGTCGGAAGGAGGGGGTGACGAGGACTGAGATGAGGGTGTTAAAAATGGAAAGTTTTGTTCGATAAACCGAACGTGACGAGCAATATAGATGCGATCAGTTGTCGTGTCCAGACAACGATAACCATGGTGTATGGGGCTTTACCCCAGAAAGACACAGGGAATAGACCGAAAATCCATTTTATGTTTGTTGTACGGGCGAATGTGTGGGTAGCATTGACAGCCAAAAACACACAAAAAAAGAGAAATCGGGTTTGTGAGAGAAAATATGCTCAAAATGTGAGATATTGGATGAGGTACGAGACGACATTCGGTTGAATAGGTAAACGGCTATATCATAAGCAAAATGCCAAAAACGAGTTGGAACACCGGATTGGGCAAGTAAAGTGAGACCCGTTTCAACCACATGTCTATGACGGCGCTCAACAAATCTGTTTTGCTCACTAGTATGTGGACAGGAGCGACGGTGAATAATGCCAAAGGGAGAGAAAAAATTGGAGAGATTCCTGAATTCTCCTCCCCAATCTGTTTGGACAGTTTTTAGTTTGGTGTTAAATTGGCGTTCAACCATGACAAGGAACTGTTTAAAAATAGTAAAAACATCGGATTTTTGTTTTGAAGGAAAAATCCACATGTATCGGGTAAAGTGATCCACACATAGTAAGAAGTAATTGTGACCATCATAAGATGTAACAGGCGCTCAACAAATCTGTTTTGCTCACTAGTATGTGGACAGGAGCGACGGTGAATAATGCCAAAGGGAGAGAAAATTGGAGAGATTCCTGAATTCTCCTCCCCAATCTGTTTGGACAGTTTTTAGTTTGGTGTTAAATTGGCGTTCAACCATGACAAGGAACTGTTTAAAAATAGTAAAAACATCGGATTTTTGTTTTGAAGGAAAAATCCACATGTATCGGGTAAAGTGATCCACACATAGTAAGAAGTAATTGTGACCATCATAAGATGTAACAGGTGCGGGTCCCCAAACATCACAAAAAATTAAATCCAAAACACACGCACTTTTAAAATTAGAAGCCAAATGTAGTTTCGATGATTTCCCAATATGACAAGCATTACAAGGAGAATTCGAACTATTATTTAAAACAAGAAGAGAATATTTAGATAACATAGAATTTAAAAGCTGTGGATGAGGATGTCCAAGCCGTTGATGCCATGTGTGGATAGGAGCACGAACAGCTGTGAAAGCAAGTCTTGGAATAGGCTGAATCTAAGGAAGACGAATAGAGTAGAGCCCGTGTTCACTTGGACCCGTGAGGAGGGTAGTGCGTGTAAACTTGTCCTTCACAGAAAAGAAAGTAGCATGAAATTAAAAAAAGACATGGTTATCATGACAAAACTTTTGTACGGAAAGGAAAAAAAAATTTATTTGTGGAACATGAAGAATATTGGATAAGGAAAAGGTTTTGTTATGTGAAGAAAAACGAGTTGAACCAATATGTAGAATGGGTAAACCCTTACCATTGCCAACATGAAGAGCATCCTCACCAAAGTATGGTTCGGCAGTGCCAAGGCTAGACAGGTCTGGAGTTACATGGCTATTAGAGCCCGTGTCCGGGAGCCATGAAGATGCTTGGGAGCGATAATCAGCATGATTGGCCGAGGGCTGCTGTCTCGAGCGCATGGTAGCCGGGTCACGATTGGGGCAATCTGATGGTATGTGTCCAATACCACACCTATTACACGTACCATAAACCGTGTTTTGGTTTGAGGCCCAGTTGAATTGACTTTTGTTTCCCCCGTTGTACCTGTTGTTGGACCCACGGCCACGACCACGGTAGGCTAAGGTACGGCCACACCCACGATTATGAGACGTAAAGAAGGCCTGGGACTGCTGAGTTGTGGGCTAAAAATGAAAGCCAGGCTGTGAGGCAAGCTGAGTAAAGGCCTGTAAAGGATCTGATTGTGAGGGAGTCGACGGCTGGGAAGATCCAGCAGTGGTGACAGCAAAAGCTTGTGAGGGTGGGACCACTGGAGCCGACTGTTTGACCATGAAATCATGGTCAGCAAGAAGACCAAACAGGTCGTTGAAGGCTGTGGGAGTCTCTCTTGTAAGGATGGTGGATTTTAGTCTGTTGTACTCATCCCGGAGGCCTGCAATAACAATCATGACAAGATCATTTTCCTTAAACGGTTCATTAATATTGGCAAGAGCATCTTGTAAGGCTTTGGCTCGATTAAGATAGGCTGAAGAGGTTTCGTCGCCCTGCATCTGAATCTTCAAGAGGTGACTTTTGAGGGTGTATTCCCGAGAGGACGTATGAGGAGCATACGCACGTTCTAAAGACAGCCATAGTTCTCTAGATGCTGCACCTTGAACATGTGGGAATGATGCTTCCGAGATGGTAGAGATGAGCAGCATACGGACATGAGCAGCATACGGACATGAGCATCATTTGCAACCCATGTCACGTGGTTAGGGTTAGGCTGTGGTACCGGAGGAGCATCCTTTTCTGATGAGGTGGCCCTTTCGATCAATGGTGAAGGACAAGGAATGGTACCATTAACATAACCGATTAGATTGTTGGTGAGAAGAAAAGGATGAATCATTGTTTTCCAAAACCGTAATTAGTTGGAGACAAAGTAAATCTAAATTATGGGAATTGTGAGATGTTTTCTTGATTGTGGAGAAAGCAGCAAGTAACGCCATTGTTTAAGGCTGAGTTGTCGAGAGGGAGCAGGTCAGAACAGCCCCTACAGCCGTGATGAAGCCGGAACAGTGTTGTCAGCGATTAGGGTTTGAAAAAAAAAAAGTTGCGGCAATTAGGGTTGAGAGCCTAGCTCTGATACCAAGACAAACTTGGTAATTGTATTGTGTTATTGTATGATTATATGATGATTACAAGGAGGTATAAATAGAATACATAATTACATAATGAACCCATCTACTATTGACTAAGTTATTATTTGACTAATATGGATTAAGCAAAATGCAATGCAGAGTATATTAAAATGCATGAAGATATTGCAAGATTACCTAAAAATGTCACTCTTGTCAAGCATGAAAACACCTGGAAACCCCCCATTAACATCTTCAATCACCGCGATTCTCCCTAGCTTCCTTCTCTCCCCTTCTTCCCACATATCATCAAGTTCCCTCCACTTCCCCATCACTCCATTCTTCAACTCCATCACTACAGCATCACTGTAATACTCATCCACCGGAAAAACACCCAAAACAGTTCGTGATTCACCATACCCACCCATAACCCAAAACTCTTTATCATCACCCTCACCCACCATAAACCCTATACAACCAGCTCGAAACCTCGGCAACCCATCCAAAGACACCCACTCATTTGTACCAATATCATACATCTCAACAGAATTCATCCTACTTCCAGCAGCTGCAAACATAGTATGCCTAGACCCACCACCAGCAGCAATTATCTGATTCGAGTTCGGAATAGCCGCACACGCAAAGCTCCCACGAGGTGAAATCATAGGAGAAATAGACTCCCAAGTTTGTGTCATGAAATCGAATCGGAAGGCGGAGGAAGAAGACGACGGGCGATCAAGAGGAAACGAACGGGTATCAAAAAGGGACCCGCCGAGTACATACACGTGAGAATCATGACCAATGGAGGTGAAATTACAGAGACCGTATACGTGAGGGTTACATGGCATCGGAGGGAGATTACACCACGCGAGATTTTGTGGATCAAACACGCACGGTGAAGAAATCGTAGGATCTTCAGGGAAAATACAGAGAAGGTGAGATAAACCGGAAGAATGGAGGTGATTACGACGGAATGAAATTAGGGTTTTGGACGAGAAAAAGTGTTTCCATAATTTACAGGTTGATCTAAGGCGTGCGTGGTGAGAATACGGAAGAAATGAAAGAATTAAAGCCGCTAGATCGTCCGGCAGACCTGGAATTAGAGTTAGGGTTAGGTTTTCCCGGTGAAATTCTTCATCGGTCGATGATTTCGACAGAACGATAAAATTCTTCATCATCACACCATCCGCAAATCAGTATGAGCAAATTCCTACATCAATTAATAACAATCAAACAAAATTCATACGGAAATCATTCCGATGAGTAGTTATTTAATGGAGAGGAAAGCTCAAATTCGTACAAGGAAATTTGGTAACTGTACGAATGACACCGTAGTCAATAATGGAGATTTTAGACCATGTGAAGAGGCGGTGTTATAGGTTTATAGGTGTCGGCGCGGTCATCGGAAAGCGGTGGCGTAATTGCCGGCGAAGCTTCCTAGCTCGGCTGAGTCATTGGGTTGGGTGTGGGCAATAATTTAATATAACTTCTGTACGTTATAAATTCCAAAATGTCTCCTTAGTGCACGTTTTTTACTATTTAAGTTTCAAAACATGACAGATGATTTGATCATAGCTTCGTAGTGTATGACACAACCGATAGGGTGTGTAAATTTGGTTATGGGTCGGTTTTGTCCTTTTTCATAATCATAACCGTTTGGTCGGTTAATCATCGGTTATGAGTCAGTTTCGGTTAATTAACCACTTTCGTTCCGTAATCACGAATCACATTTTTTAGTAAAAGACTTGGGATTATGTTAATAATATTTTTTTTCTAGTCATAAATTCATAATTAATGTATTAGTTATCTACAAAAAAAAATTAAAATTAATAGAAAAATTTATGCATAAATTTGTGAATATATATTTTGTGCACCCTTAACCATAACTATAGTGAATAGGGGAAATAATTTATATTTTGTGCATATATCTTATGCATATGGTTGTTTCGGTTCGGTTAACGTTCGGTTATGGGACACCCTTAACCATAACAGTTTGATATGTTAATCAAAGAACCTTAACTGTAACCTTCGGTTATCGGTTAATTAGGTTCGGTGACTGTTCGGTTCATGGGCGGATGTACCCTTTGGGTACCGGGGTCAACCGACCCAGTCAATTTCATGTTTTTACTAGCAGGTATATTATGCGAATGCCGACTGACCTCACTCTTTTTTCGAGGTTGACCCCATTGATTTGTAAAATAGGTATTTGACCCAAAATCTTGAAAAAAGAATGCATAAAATTTGAGCTCAATAAAAAAGTGTTTAATAATTAGTAGTTTATTTTCATTAAAAATAAAATTTTGAGTAGACTCTAAATAAGTTTAAGTTAGATCTATTTTAATAAGCCCAATAACAAAGTTTAATTAACTCTATATTATAAGCTCATCACTTCATGAGTTCATAACCATTAACCTAAATACCAGTTTAAGTTATATAAAACATAATTAAAAAAAACAAACGACGATTGGCATTCAACGTTCTCGGCATTCGACAGAGCCTTTCGAACAACTTGCGACTTGCGAGTTTCAATCGAGCTCAATCGACAATCACAACCAAAGAGCGAAATTAATCAATCTAACAACGAAATTGAACCTACAAACAACGATTATGCAGCAACAAGGTTAGTTTTTATTTTTTTTATTCCAAACTTGAAATTTTAGGTATTATTTTTTAGTGTATCGTATCTTATTATGTGACCAACCCGACCCAATCACCCGAGCCGTACCGAACCGACCCAAAAAAATCTTATGACAGGTACTTAGAAATTCGAGCATTGAAAAAAAAACGACCTCATAGGAAAAAATTCATGGCTTCGCCACTGGTTCGGTTAACGGTTAAGGTTTGCTCACCCCTAACACAACATGTTTAACACTAGTAAATTTTTTAGGGTTTGGTTATTGGGACACCCTATCATTTTATTTCAACACCCGCAGTTACTTATACGTTTCGTATAGACCTAAACATGACGTATATGTCATAACCTTAAAAGTCAGAGCTACATGTGTCATTTCTTGTCTGATGGCTGATCTATATGCAATTAATTGAAAAGATGTTTGAGGGATGATGTATTAAATAAAACATATTGAAGAAAAATAATTTGATTTAACAAGTTTAAGGGGTACAATAAACTAAAACAGTGAGGAAGTGGTACGTTTAGTAACACTGGATTTTATAATCTAAAATTATTCCCCTTGTTTTCCTGTACCAGACTTATTTTTTAATAAATGTAAAGTTAAGTTAATTAAATAATAACGTATCTTACCTTTAATATCAGTGTAGTATATGCACTTTCAAATTTTATTTTATGATAGATAACACGGTTAGACACATCTATAAATGATTATGTGACACTTTTTAAATTATTTGTTTGTGTTCCATTTTTAAAAAAAATATAGCCGGCCGTGTCACCAATTAATGTTCTTTGTATCATTTTTCATTTTTCATTTTTCATCCCTCTCCCCTCCCCCGGTTAAAGATTCTTCTAACCATTGATGAAGTTCGATACATGAACTACCCACGGCCGAGGGAAATTCCAGTTGAACGCCTTCTTATTCCCATTAATCGATTCCTTTCTCCTATATTTGAAGTAAACGACGTCGTAGAATGAGGTACCATTGATGTTACTTGAATTTGAACCGATGTCGAGTAAAACAATCATGGTAGAACCCAATGATCGATGGCGCCATATATTAATAATGCTCTCTTGATTTGACGTCGGGGTCGCGATTTTGTTTTTGTGTTTTTTTTTTTGGAAGTCTACATTATTTGTAAGGTGTACCATGTTTTTCATGCTTCTTAAATGAACCTACCCCACTATGTAGTATGTATGTTTGTGTGCATGTATACAAAGTGAAAGGTAAAATAACACTTCTCAATGATGCTTCACCAATCAAGTATTTTAATACTCAAACTTGGCATAAATTGTTTACTTGAGTAGCTCAAGGTTGACTTAAATTGAGTCAACGTTGAATGGTGCAACGAATTAACGTTTAATGGTTTTTGAGTATGTAAGGGGTGGCTCGCGATTGACTTGACTTCACCAGATACTAGTAACAAATTTATGTGCAATGTTCACTTACACACTAGTATTTGTCAAACCCACGAAAGACTTGATGCCTAACATTCATAACCTTCCTATATTAATAAAAAAAATCAACAAATTATATATTTATATATATAGGGTTAGGTTATGGTAAAAATGGTTTCAAAAATAAGAAGGGTAAGAAAGATTTTGGGCTTGACATGTGTCCTTTTATTGATTTTAAAGGGATGACATAATGGTCATTGTGTAATATACCAGGTCATTGTGTAATATAAGGTCTGATATTACACAATTACCAAACTTGATATTACACAATGACCAAACTTGATATTACACAATAAACTGATATTACACAATGAGCAAATTACACAATAATCAGACCTTACATTACACAATGACCTGACATATTTGAGCGAATTACACAATAATGAGCAAATTACACAATGAGCTGGAAAACGTAAAACACAATTATAAATACATATAACACAATGATAAAAAATATTTGACAAAATGATGAATACATATAACACAATGATGAAAAACATTTGACACAATAACCAGACCTGACATTACACAATGACCAGACCTGACATTACACAATGACCAGATCTGATATTACACAATGACCAGACCTGATATTACATAATGACCTGTTATTACACAATGAACTGATATTACACAATGACCTGGTAAATTACACAATGAGCTGGAAAACGTAAAACACAATGATTAATACATATAACACAATAATGAAAAATATTTGATAAAATGAACAAATTACACAATGAGTTAGAAAACGTAAAACACAATGATGAATATATATGACACAATGATAAAAAAAAAATATTTGAAAAAATTAGCATATTACACAATGAGCAAATTACACAATAACTAGACCTGACATTACATAATGACCTGACATATTTGAGCGAATTACACAATAATGAACAAATTACACAATGAAATGGAAAACATAAAACACAATGATGAATACATATAACACAATGATAAAAAATATTTGACAAAATGAGCATATTACACAATGAGCAAATTACAAATGACCAGACCTTACATTACACAATGACCTGACATATTTGAGCGAATTACACAATAATGAGCAAATTACACAATGAGCTAGAAAACGTAAAACACAATGATTAATACATATAACACAATGATGAATACATATAACACAATGATAAAAAAACATTTGACACAACGACTAGACCTGACATTACACAATGACCAGACCTGATATTAAACAATGACCTGATATTACACAATAAACTGATATTACACAATGACCTAACAATTTACACAATGAGCTGGAAAACGTAATTTTTTTTTTCGTTTTTATATATAACGACACTATACTCATTTTAAAGATAAAAAACGCTCATTTTTATTGTGTAATTTAAAAAAAAAATGTCGTATGTAAAAGTTATGAACGTTTACCAGACCTGATATTACACAATAAACTGATATTACACAATGACCTAACAAATTACACAATGAGCTGGAAAACGTAAATTTTTTTTTCTTTTTTGTATATAACGACACTATACTCATTTTAAAGATAAAAAACGTTCATTTTTATTGTGTAATTTTTTTTAAAAAATAATGTCGTATGTAAAAGTTACGAACGTTTAAAAAATGGGGGAACTTGATAAAAAGTCAACAAAAGTGGCCAAGACTAAAATACCCTCCAACAACTTTTTCTCCTACAATTTAATCTCAATCATTAAATCTTTTCTACAATTTGATCTAGTGGCCCTAAATCCTTCTCACCCTTCTTAAAATTAGAATCATTTTTACCTAAACTTTTTCATATATATATATATATATATGGGCATGTTCTTTTGAGAACCAACTATATGTTGAGAACCGAAAGAACCGCACAAAACGTGTACATATCGCTTTAGTGAAAAAAGTAAAATTCAACAACAATGTTTTATTTATCTCTTCCCACTCTTAGTTTGAGTTTATCTCCTCTCTCCTGAATTTTTTTAAGAAAAGTATAAAAATATGCATATATGCACATTTGTGCATATAGTGTGAGTGCATATATGCATTTAAAAAAATGACTATAAATTCGAGGTCTTTTAAAACCAAACCTTAAACATATTGAAATGTACATGAATTATAGTCAATTTATATTATAAATAGAGGAAGAGTTAATGCGGTTCTCACGGTTCTTAACATATTGTTGGTTCTCAAAAGAACATACCTCTATATATATATATATATATATATATATATATATATATATATATATATATATATATATATATATAGGGGAAGGTTAGTTGGGGAACTACAAAAAAATGAAAAACCAGGGAACCATGTGTGTTCACATGTGAAAAACTCTTTTTTACGTAATTTTCTTCGGAGCTTTTGCATATGTTTTTCGAAGAAAATTACGTAAAAATGAATTTTTCACATGTGAAATTGAGGTTTTTACATGGTTCTTCGGTTCCCACTTTTTTCTTGGGTCCATTTTGAACCTTCCTCTCTCTTTCTCTCTATATATATATATTATGATAATTACATATATAAATTAGTGGAATACACTATTTATAGAATTATTAAAATATTATAGTATTAGGTTAAAAACCCATATATTACACTTGATGAATAAATCCAACTTGCTATAAACTAATAATTTCTATGAATATTTGTATGTTGAATGTTATCAGCCATTGGTGAAATAAAAAATAATGAAGATTTAAGAATTATAAATAACAAATAATGAATATTTAAGAATTACAAAATTCTATTTTAAGATAATATATAATTGGAATCTTCTTCTTATTTAGTAAGTTTTAATAAAAATTAGAATAAATTTTAGATATTAATTATTTAATAAGAGAGGGACGAGAAACAAAAATCTAGATTTCACCATAAGTCAATACGTGACAGATAAAATTATTTATTTATTATAATAAAGATAAGGATATTTATTAATGAATAAAAAGGTTGATAAAACTTTTTACATACTTAATTATTTTTAATTTGTCATTTGAGTCACTACCATATATATTTAAATAAAAGAAACCGATGAAAGATGAATATGATGAAATAACAAAAATATCTCGCATAATCGCTTGATTTAAAAGATTCCGTATAAGACTACGAGTAATGCTAGGGTGAATGTGAGAGCATACCCTGTGTCATATAGACAGTGGCAGAACTCACCCTCATCTTCACCCAGGTGTGTAATGGTGGGGTGAAGATGACCAGTTTTGTAATAATTACATAATTAAAAAAATAAAGCTATTTAAATCACAAATAAATAAAAAAACATAATTTAATTTAATCAATTGGATTACAAATAACAAATAAATAAAAAACTAATGATAATTACGATTACTCCATAGATGCTCCATCAGACCAGTTCTTAGGTTTGTATGACTTTTCGAACAACGGATTATCCGACGGTTTGCTTGTCTCTGTTCGTTTGTTATTTCTATATTAGTCGACTCGTCCTCATCATAATATGTGCAGATCGCTCGCCCTTTATCTTCTATAATCATGTTATGTAATATGAGACAAGCATACATTGCATTTCGAATTTTCTATTTCGTCCACATACGTGCGGGATGACTATTTATATGTCATTTCTTTTTTAAGACACCAAATGCTCGTTCTTGCGGACATGTAAATGCTTTGACAATAGTAACATATTCTGGGTAAATACCGTCACCCAAATAATAACCAAAACTGTATTCATTCGACTAGATGATTTATAAAAAAATCACCGACGCTTGAACCGCACTCACGGAAAGCTCTTACCATTCGATGAGTCGGTTGATGAATCCGATGATGAAGATAAATCCATTGAAATTTGAAACTCATAGAGAGTATATATAAATATATAGAGTGTAGGTTTTTAAAAAAGTGATAATTGGGTTATATGTATAGATTGTTTAAAAAAAATTTAATTTAATTATAGCCCAACGGCTATTTTTACCAACTCCCCCACTCTCACGCCGGTGAACACCACCACCCGCCCTCACCCCCACCAGGCGCGGTGTTCCACGCCTGTGGTGTGTGAGGTGACACCACACCCGGCCTCTCACATTACCATTACGCTTAGTCTAAAGTGTTTTTCACCTTTTTAGACTGAAAATATGCATCAAGTGAATTTTTAACTAAACGTGCAAATTAAACAATATAGTTACTTACACTAAAATAATATTCGCAATTATTGTTTTTGTTATTGTATAATAGAGAAATTCTCATGGAATAATATTTAATTGGGTGAATTATCTAAATCAACGACTCTTTTACTTTTTATTTCTTTTTAGTTTGACTTTGCTAGCTTTGTAGTTATGAGTTTAATAATATCATTATAACCATGTGTTATATCATAAAGATGATATCTCACATTTTTTTCAATATACCTTCTAGATATATCTTACTCAGTCTTCAACTTTTACTGAAATAATTTTTTTATTAATATATATACACACTATAGAGGAAATAGACCTTATAATAACTCCATTTTTTATAAATAACTTGAAGAATTCATCTCGACTACTCCTTCATTTTTAATTTAAAAAATAAAAATTAAATAAAAACAGTATAATGGAAATTGTTATATGGTTTCTCTCTCTAATTATTAATTCTCTCTCCTCTATCATCTCGAATTTTTTAGAGTTAATTGTAAAAATGGCCCCTATCGTTTGTCCATTTTACACGTGTAGCCCACAAAGTTTAAAAATTGCAAATTTAACCCAATGTTTATGACTTTGTTATGAATTTAGCCCCTGGGTTTAATTTCAGTTAGTTTTTAATATTAAACTAACCTAGCGTGAGGACATATTTGTAATTTTACTCTTTTTTTTCCTTTTTAAATCACGATCAGAAGTTCATTCTCATTGTATACCCATTGGATAGTACGACCAGAAGCCTCATGATCAGAAATCACATTCATCTCCTTCTCCTTCTTCAGAAATCCATTGCATTCTGCGAATGTGGTGGACTTGCTATTGTACGTACTTCGTGGATTGATTGTAACCTGGGCCAGCGATTTTACTCATGTCCAGAACCTGTAAGTAACTCTTGTTTCGATTTGAAGTATGTCCAGCCCTAATCTTAATCGGTATGTACAATTTGTAGGGCGGGTTGCTGCTGATTTGAATTATCTTCTGCCCTAATCTTTACTTTTGTTTAATTGGCAGTACTCAAGACGCAGATTTGTAGGGTGGGTTGATCCACCAATGTGTCAAAGGAGTTTGGATATCATCCGTGGACTGCTGAGAAAAACAAACAAACTTGAGAATGAAGTTAAACAACTAAAATCATGAAACCGTTTAAAGAACATTTTGATCTTTGTCTTGTTCGTAGTATTAGTGCTCATATTTTTGTTGTCTAGTTTTTATGTATTGAACCATATGAACAACATGGCTCTTATTTTGTAATGTATTAACCAAGTTTAATGTAATGAAGGCTTAATGGATATGGAATGGAGAATGGTTAATGGATATTAAATGCATAATGTAATGTAGTAACTAGTAACCAACTTTATTTTTTGGTTTGTATATGGAATGCATAATGTTTAATGAATATTCAATGCAGAATGTAAATTCATTTTTGTACAGGACCCCCATACCCTTCTTTGTTGTATATTCAATTTAGGTAGCTATGCTCTTTAGACAATGACATTCATTTTATACAACAAACTTAACTGTTGAGCCTGGATTTGTACGCTGCACCTCTAGGATATAATCCTTCAACTTAGAATATTGTTCTTTATAATCACCTCGAACTTGCCTTGAGCATTTCATCTTTGCTCTGAATGCCTTGTGTTTGGAAACCCCCAATTCATACTTCCTTTGTAACTCATCTTGAATAGTTTTGGTTGAAACATTAGGGTTTGACTTTACCTGACTTAGAACCCATGACTCTTGAGCCATGAATGAAGAAGTGAATGCTTTTATGGACTTATATTGGAGACAAGTATGTTATGCTTTGTAGGTTTTCACTATCCAAGTCTTATCTTCAATGGTTAGTTGTGTTATGTACAATACCCATGGACAGTCATCGAATTTATTTTTCTTTTTAAGTTTGTCCCCATCATTACCAACATTTGATTCACTAGAACCATCACTCTATGCATGATAAAGAACATAAAGAATAAAAAATAAAAAATAATAAAGTAATACAAAATATAGTAATAAATTTGCAAATTAAATAAGAACTTAGATTTTACCTTTGTATGTTGGCACATTCCCATGACAAATGGCTCTGATCCTTCTCTTTTCATTTCTTAAAAATACCAATTCTTTCCTAGTTTCAATGGCATGTCTCCTAACTCTCTCCTTCACCTCCTTTGCATTTCCAAAAGTCTGACCAACATAAAATGTTACTTCAGCAGTAGGATTTTGTTGCTTCCTTTTATTCTTAAGTTCTTTCAATTTCCTACTTCTTGTAGTTTTAAAATCAACCTCAGAATCTCCTGTTAAACTTTCAAATGACTCATATCCCATATGATAACAATCAAGGCCATCAACATCATCATCATGGTTACTTTCTTCATGATAATCATGTGTGATTCTCCCTACAAATTCTTCCCCAAAATCAACAAAAGCATCATAATCCCTCATGTCTACTTCTACGTTATCTACTTCATTGTCCTTATCAATAATATAATCACTATCATCAGAATCGTCGTGATCGTCATTTCTAGAAATTAGAAACTCTTTTGAAAAGTCAATATCATCAAAGTTATAATCAAAACCCTCATCACCATCTACATTAACAACCTCATCACCATCAACAAGATTGACACACTCATCGCCACCTTCTTTCCAATTCAAAAGCAACATCATTGAAGCTGTTTTTTTAGTTTCAATAGGTGTAATCAGCTCAGGTGTTACATCCTCTAGCTCCTCAATAACAACTTTTGATGATTGTGGATAAGTGAAGTAAGTAGTAATTTTAGTCTGACCGTGCTCAATGTACAAGTTAATAACTTTGTTGTCCTTAACATATTGCCCCAAATGATTAAAATCTAAAGCTGCTAAACCGTTATCTAATTTTCTTCGTGGTATTTTAAAGTGAAAGCAGAGTTTTTGCTTTAGTTTACTCAAACCTAGTTCATCCACTATAGAATTAACTTGGTGATTAGAAAATTCATGAATATCCAAAAAATCAACAATCCTAACTCTACCATATGCAATCTTCTCCCTGGGAAATTCTTAAACACACCTGCATAATGAATCTGAAGAGAAAACAGGTTGGGGTGACTATCTGTACATGAAAACAAAACATATTCTCAAATTTTTATCAACAAAATCAGAAAAATATGAACATATATCTGAACAAAACATGAAAACGAACCGTAAACCTCCTCTCGTACTAGTTCAGTGCTTGAATCTCTTAAAACCCAATGCATTATGGATTCCTTCTTCTTTGTAACTTGAAACGTAAGTCTAGACGTTTTTTTTACGACTCTCTATGCCTTCAAACGTAACTCCAGAGTGTTGGACGATTATCTATCCCTTCAAAATCGTGATAATATGATAAAATGTAGGAGGAGATCAGATGAAGGCAGGCATAGATCGTAAGTTTATGCAAGGAGGATGTGGGTGTAATTCAAACGACGTGAATGAAAAATCATAAGAAAAGGAGGTGTTCTTTTAGGGTTTAATAGGTAAAATTACAAATATGCCCTCAGGTTAGGTTAGTTTAATGTTAAAAACTAGATGAAGTTAAACCTAGGGGCTAAATTCACAACAAAGTCATAAACATCGGGCTAAATTTGCAAATTTTAAACTTTGGGGGCTAAAATTGCAAAATGAACAAACCATAGGGGCCATTTTTGCAATTAATTCAAATTTTTATGAATCTACACATATGTATGTGCACTGATTAGTAGTGTTTTTAGAACTTTTACCTAGCTAGTGTTTTTTTGGAAGTTTTACGTACCTACGTATATGTCAGTGTTAGCGCAAATCCTGGCGGGTTGATGAACCAAGGTTGATACGTTAATGATTATGCTTCGATTACTCAACAACAATACAAACCGATTCGGGTGTTTTAATCTACAAGATAGAAAACGCGTTAGAGCATCACAAGGAAGGGGAATATCCTGTAATAACCATCCGACGTGAGAATAAGTAGATGTTCATGGAGAATAGTATAATGAAGAAGATGAATTGAAAATGTGTGTGAGTTGTGTATCTGTCACCTCCATGGCTCCATTCCTCCTATACATAGTTGCTTTTTCAAATCAAAACCAAAATCTAAATACAAATATAAAACCGAGTTACTGCTTTGATTTGATAATTGCTTTTTCATATTGACAAATGATCATATAAAAATTAATAACTGTGCTAAGTAAACCTGTGTCATTGATCAAGATAATCAATGGTTAAGATGTCAAGGGTACCACGTGTACATAATAAACAAATACAATGTCCCAGTGGGGCAAAATAGGAAAAAAGTCACTATTGTTGACTTTTATCTAGTTTTCATATTTTTTTTAATTCAAATAACTTTTATATACTTTATTATTATTTTTAAAATATACCACAAAGTCAAGAATTTTATTATCTTTAATTTGAGTATAGTAATTACTGTATAATTTTTATAAAAAAATGATTTTTTAATCAAACGTCGATTATAGCATGAATAGTGTGCTTTACAACATGTTGTAAGTAAGTAGTGTGAGTACAACGTGAATTTATATTGATGCAAATACCCCTCACCCTTAGGACACGTGTCGTTTCCTACGCTTAGCATGAAAAAACACTTTGTACATTAACCCATATATAAGTGTGCATATATGTATATATTTGACTTAATTAGATTTAGAATAATCTCAAACCAAAACCTAAATATAAATTTAAAAGTGAGTTGCAACTTAGGTTTCATCATTGTTTTTCCATATACAAACCAAATTTTAAACATCCATATTTGATTGGCAACATAACAAAACTATAGTGATATATTGTAGATGATGTAATTATTCATTTTTCTGAATCATGTAATAACTCTGAGACCAAATTTCAACATGTCACCTGAGATCTTAATCGGATTAAAAAAAAGCCGAGTATGTATTTTCTGTTGTGGAAACTGTACCAAAAAATAATCAAAGATTGTGTTTTATTGGTTGTGAACCATCACAACATTTTATAGAAACAACACAATGCTTTATGAAAATGTGTCTTAGTTTGGTGGTTAAAACGATTGATGGTTAATTTTGGTAATAGATTACTATTGGTAGTAACTTAGTTACGGCTGAGGCGCTGATGATTTTAGTTAATCATCAACACTAACACCACTTCCTACTAAATGCTGAGTTATCGCTGGTCGCACAGTATGTCGATGACTGCACTGTTGATTGATCATTTCCTAATGACGGATCAGTTGTCTACTAATAGTGCTACCAACCACCCATATCATAAACAAGTTCTAGAGTCTCTTAATTATGGTAATTGATTTTTGATCACCCTCGATGCCACTTGAACCTCGCCAGGGGCTCAACCCCTTGAACCCTCGAGGATCTTTGGTGTTAGGAAATCATATTAGTCTTGAACGAGCGTGCAATCCACACCTCTTAGGGTGAAGGGGGTGCATTCGGGTAGGGGGTTCAGGTTCCACGTGTTATGCGGGTACACCGCCGTCGTTAGTTCGGGTACTACCATGGGTAGTTGACTGCGGGTATAAATACCCGTAAAGAACTCTTGCGGCTTTGTGCATATTTCCTTATCATTTACATATTGAAACCCATCTTAGCCCACATATATGTATTTAATTACTTTTTAAACAAGAAGTTTCCTTGATTTATTATATGCATATAAACTTTTAGTTTTTCTTCCTGTTTCTTTATTTATTTATTTACTTTTTAAACAAGAAGTTTCCTTGATTTATTATTTGCTAAATAAAAGTTATAAATTAACAATCTAATTATGAGATAGCGATGAATATTTTTATAAAATATTGTTGTTATTTTTATTTTATTGAATAGATGAAATTAGTTTTAATTTAAAAAAAAATATATCTTTAGGGTATTAGGGTTGTGTCCTCATCACTTTAGGGTATTAGGGTTGAATTTGGGTAAAAATAAGGTAGCACTCTCATATTAGATATTTTTATTAGGATAGTTTTTTGGTGAGGGTTGGGCCCCCTTCACCCTTAAGTTTTAACTCGTATCATTGTTTATTCTACTTTCCCTTTAGTTTTAAGTAAATCCAAACAAACTAAAATAATGTAATAACAATAAAACACCAATAAAAGCACATTCAATGACACTTAATTTTCTTTCAAAAAGAAATGATGAAAAAAGTTTCAACCACACTAAATTAAAGAAAGGAATCAACTTTCATAGATATCAATTATAAAGACTATGTTCCACCAAAATACATCAAATCATGTCTGTCATCTTAAATCTAAATAAAAGTCATGTTGCATGTTTGTATACTCATATGAAACATAGGAGGTTATAATAAAGTTATTAAGACAACATGATTGTCTAAATTTAAGTTAATGTTTACACACACGTAAACATGTATTTATGATAACAAAAGAATGAAAGATGATTATTTATCACATGTATTTACGTAAACATGTATTTATCAAAACATTGTCTAAAGTACACGCAGTACAAGAAAATGAAGCTAATGCAACCCGCGTAAAATGTTGCATTAGGCCTTCAAAAGGTTGCATTAGACCTAATGCAACCTTTTATCAGGGGCTACATTAGAAGCAGTTGCATTAGACCTTATGCAACATTTTCAAGGTCTAATGTAACCTTTTTTGAAAGTGTTGCATTTACTATTCAAATGTAACCTTTTTAATATGCAACTTTTTTACCTTCTAATGCAATTTTTTTACTTTAAAATGCAACTTTTTTAATACTCAACTGTAACTTTTTCTATAGTTTAGTTACAAAAATGCAACATTTTTCTAGACTTAATGCAATCTTTTTTTACCGTAAATGCAACAGTTTTATAAATTGTAGTTAAATCAAATGCAACCTTTTTTACACCCAGATACAAGTTTATATACACAAATTAAGATTCTCATAAATATACATACAAATCAAACTAACATTTTATAAACATCCAAAATTGTACAATTTGTTCGAATATAATACAGCAGTAGTGACCTATGGATGCGTAACCATTCAATTGTAGATAAATCTAGTAGAAAATATCATCTATTATGTATTTCTATACATGATTCATCTGTGAATTTGCTCGGTTCTTTTCTCAATTCATCAGCCTTTCTGCAATCATATAATAACTTTGAAATTAACCACAATCAAAATCATTTAAGCAATATATGCTTGTAGGTAGAGTTATACCACACTGTCACATTATAACTATTGATATTCAAAGTCAAGAAACCATAGCCTATGGAGAAGATAAAAACAAACAATTAAATTCAAAGCTTAAATAATGAAGTATAATCAAAGCTTTAGATCGTTTACCTTGAAAACGTTAAAAATAGAAAGTTAAAAGCAAAGCTTAAATGATACCAAAAAAAAGGATTAGCATCAAAGCTTAGATCATTTACTTAGTTAATACAAACAAACTATGTTTGGACCTGCTAATATCTCATTGATTTTCTCATCAAGGTCTGCTTTTCTATATCCTGCAAATAGCACAATGTTAATATCATAAGAGTTTTTAAGCTATAAATGCTGACCTTGAACACATCTAATCTCTATAATAAAAATACAAGACAACACATATATTGCGAAATCAAACAAGAAGCTAAATACCGATGAAACCAATCCACTACAAAGGTTTGAGTAATTATTAAATTTGCATAACAAAAAAATCCAATACTTACATATAGCTGTCACAAAGCCAATGTTAGACCATTTAACCATTGTTTTAATTTCTATGATGTTTTTAAGGTAAAATACATCATGGTTCCTTCATTGCATGTTATATTGGAAGTGGCTAAAATTTTAAGTGAGGAGAACAAACTCTTGACTTGTTACTAGCTTGTGATCAACATATTCTTCAGATGCAGAGAAAGATGCTAACATTTTAATAGAAAAGAGCAGTGTGATTAACTTGGCCTAGCATTCAACACATAACATATAGATTTATAATTACTAGGAGTTTCCCCCGCGCGATGTGGCGGGAAATCCGTATGTATATAGGGTAGAAATATTTTTAGACAAATTGGTTGATTTGCAGGGTAGAAATATTTTTGGAGCCATATAACATTAAAGAAATTTAGTTGCAATATCAAATTTTGTACCAGGTTGAACAAATAATCACCGACTTTAAACTGGTATATGGGTATGCAATATGCAAGTTGATAGTGTGAATCCATAAATTTAAAATCAAAACTAATATCTATAGAAAGAAATAACTTGCAATTAACCATGTTAGAAACGGAAACAACATGTTAGTGGGTCAATTCAACCCGACCCGTTTTAAACAAACCTACAAATATAAATGAAATGTCGGTTACACTAACCTGCACGTGAACTGTCGCTTATCGCTGCAAAAAACATAAACCAATTATTAACATTACGTGTCTAACTAATAAAGTCAAATGTTTTTTTTTTACAAAAGATAAACGAAAGCGTTTGGTACTCTAAAGCCAATGGATTTCACATGTGATCAATACACTTTCCCCAACTTTGACTTTTTTTATTGGGCTGATCTATTTATTTAATTTTATATAAATAATAACGATCGGGTCGGGTCGGTTTAGTTTTCTTATTAACCAAATTATAGTTGAACCAAAACATCATGCTCTGCATATATTTAAAGCCCACACTAACTTAATAAGTTTTAGGAAACAATAATTCAAGCCATGCAGTCAGGGCCTGTACTTTAGTTATTTTCATTTCACAACTGTATATAATCCTTAACCGAGCCAAATATGCGATTGTGGGTTCCCTTTATGTCATGGTAATTTGGCTAAGAGGGTGAAACTAACTAATATTAACTTCCATACTGATAAATATCCAATGTGGTTACCAACAAAATTAGGCAACTACATTAAACTTGATAATAATACCACAGCTTACAAAACTCTGGTAGTTTAGCATATAATGATAACCACAATAGAACTTAGAAATCGTTGTAGCACCAATGTATCAGCCTTAACTTCCCTTTTAATAAATCAACATACCTATCTAAAAGTCAGCAAAATCTGGTTTAAATGTTAAAAGAACAACGTTTTTTATAATGTAAAACTTGGATATGAAATGGATCAACATATATGAAATTAAACACAAGAATAGTACCTTAGCATGAGACTGCTCAGCTTTAGGATGAGATCCTTCACCAACAATTTCCCTAAATTTAACAATGACATAACCAACTATAGGATTAGGGCTAGTACACCCAATAGACTGTTTAGCAAGCTCCACACACCTTATATAAAACACATCATGCAACAGAAAAAGTTTATAGCTGACAGCCTGACATCTTAAATAACAAATATATAAGTTAAAACAATCCAAATAAATGGTGAATTAAATTTTAACCTTTATAGTAAGCAAATGGTCTCTAATAGATTGTTATTGTTTTATGGGGATACATAAGTTATTATGAAATTATATTAAAATTAACTTTTGATTGAATATAATAATTAACATTCCTAAATATCTGTAGTTTTTTATGTCAATTATATTTACTAAAATGCAAGAACTCTAAAGCATGCTATGATTAGCAACTTTTTACCACCCTACTTGCAGTTTAATTGCAAAATTTGAGAATTTTCTAAAATTCATTGTTCTTGCATAACTCACTGCTTTGTTTTGCTTTTTAGCAATAGTTTTCAACAAAACTACAAGAACAATGGTTAAAAAAAGCATTTATTCACCAAGAGGGCTTTCGACCACACCTTGCAATCATAACCTATTATTGGTAAATTTAGGCAATTTTTGTTTGCTGGATGGGTTGATTTGGGTTTACTCAAATCGTACAATTGGTCAAAATGACTCACTTTTATAAAACTTACCAACTTAGAATGGGCACAAATAGGTCAGCATCACCCAACGCCACTGTCTGCAGCCACCACTTACCTTCTCGCCGCCAGCCACCAAGTCCAAAACTGTAATTTACATACTGAAGGAAAATGGGTCATATCCCTTTTATGTGGTTTCTGAGTCTCCCGTTCACGAACAACTCAAGGGTTTTGTAGTGAAGCTCTTTTATCTGTCTCTATTTTCTGATTCACGAAACAAATATTCAAGCAACATAACTAAAAAAAGCTACAGATTCAAGATACATTAAATAAACAGTCGTTAGCTAACAGATAAACCTAAAAACAATATAAAATTTGGTTGAAGCATTTCATCGAGCAATTGGTGTGCATCTTCAAAATTTTCAAATTAAAATTAAACAGGTAGGAGGTTAAGAACAGAACTTAAGGGGAACGGGAATAAGCAAATGCTAGTTGTGGGTTGTTTCTACGAATACCACTTGTATATTAAAGTACAAGTGTTAGTGAGAAGGATTCTAGGGTTTTTCACAAAGAAATACACACATATACATAAAGAATGAAGGGATTTTGGTTAACAATTCGTTATAGAGTACCTGTTGAGGTCGTTCGATTTCTGCCATTACCGCTATGGGTGGTTCGACGACCAATCGGTCACGATTTCATTGGTGGTACAGTGGTGATTCGTCAACCACAACCAAGCACAGTAAGGATTTCAGAGGGTCGGTCGATAGAGAACAACGATTTGGGGATATGAAGAAGCATGAGTCGATTTGGGGGTATGGTTTTGGGATTGGAGGGAAGTAAAATAATTTTGGGAAAAATGGGTCAAACGGGGGGAAGCGATTAGGAGGGAATATTATTTGCAATTTTTTGTTGGGGAAAATTACCAGGGAGTTTTTATTTTAATTTTGTAGGACAATTATGAAAAACTTATGTTATTTAAATTTTTAAAATAAAAGTTACTCTTAACTTTAAAAAATTAACCTTTCTAATAAAAGTTGTAAATTTTAACAAAATTCATAACTTTTTAGTAAAATTTGTAACCTTTCAAAAAAAAGTTGCATTTTTTTAGTAAAATTCATAACTTTTAAATAAAAAGGTTGCAATATCAATTAAATTTTGTAACTTTTTATGAAAAATATTGCATTAGATCTTTTAACGCAACATTTATGTTTAACGGAGTTACATTAGAGTCAAATACAACACAATTGAAAAATGTTGCATGTAAAAAGTTGCATTAGCCTCATTTTCTAGTAGTGACGGATGGTCCCTATGGTTTACCAAAATTTTGGATTTGGTCCATACCTTTCCAAAAGTACACGGATAGTCCATGGGGTTTGCACATTGTAACGCATTTAGTCCCCAAACTTTGCTAAAGGTACATGTATGGTCCCTGTGGTTTGCACTTTGTAACACATTTAGTCTCTAACTTAGACCTTCTAAAACTTTTAGATTTGTTGGCTGGGGACTAAATGCGTTACAAAGTACAAACCACAGGGATGATCCATGTACTTTTGAAAAGCTAGGGACCAAATCCAAAATTTTAGTAAACCACAGGGACTATCCATGTACTTTACTCTTAATTTTAATACATAAACTAAGAAAAAGTTTATCAAAGCTAGAGTTAAATGTGATTTTCGGTTTTCACTTATCATTACTTCGAAAACAAGAATCATATTATTGTTTGACTTGTGTTAGATAGGGATGGCAATGAAACCCGTATCCGATGGAGAAACCTGAAACTCAAAATATTTGGGACGGGTATGAGGTCGGGTAATCGGGTATGAGACCGGGTTTGGGATTACTTCTGAAATTTTTCACGAGTTTGGGACTGGTATGGGATATATGGTGATATGCCCATTTACCCGCCACGATTACCCGATAAAGTATACCCGTTTACCCGATTATATACCCGACATAGTTTTCTTTCTTTTTTATTTATTCTAAGTATATATATCGTATTTATTTTAAGTATATATACCGTATTTATTTTAAATTTATATACCCGACATGATTTTATTTCTTTCTTTTTTATTTTAGTTACAATTTTTATGTACACCCGATAGATACCCGACGGGTTTAGGTTGAGTATACCCAACGGGTATTTTTTAGAAACTAACGAGTTTATCCGAAACCCGTGGGTATTCCCGATACCTGACGGATAATTACCCGACGGGTTTTGGGCCAGGTATGGGACAAGATTTTATAACCGGGTATGGGGTTGGGATTACCTAAACCCGTCCAAAACCCGACCCATTACCATCCCTGGTGTTAGAGACTAAAATATTCATATTTATTTTGAAGAACCGGTATATTACTCTTTACTAATTTGAATTGGGATGCACACTGCAACAACCTTATTAGGCCACGTGGGTTTAATTTTTTTTTTCAATTTCTGTTTTAACGCTTTTTTTATTTACATTTTAACCCCTTCTACTATATATAATATACGCTTTTAACCATGTTGGTTTTCTATTAATATCGTTTTCCTATAATCGTGTTCGTTCGTTAGCATAAAAAAATGGAATACGCGGCTGATTTTAGTTTTTTTAATGTTTCGGTATAATTTTTTTAAACAAATTTGTATTCAAAATGGAGTGTGGTTTTTTATTAATATCGTTTTCCTATAATCACTTTCGTTCGTTAGTTCAAAAAAATGGAATACGTGACTGATTTTAGTTTTTTTTAATGTTTCGGTATAATTTGTTTTAAAAAAATTTGTATTCAAAATGGAGTGTATATTTTTTTTGTATCCAACGCTATGGCGAGCGACGTCAACGTGGCGTTGTCGTGACAAACCCAACAGCTTATGAGCGAACATCTTTGCCGGTGTTATCGTATATCGAGTCTCAAAAGGTGTTTAACCTACGAATCCGTAATTATACAACCTAAGGAAGTTCGTATTGACGACAAGTTTCATTTTAACGAGGTGTTATCTCTCTGTATTCTAAGTACATGATATGACCATCCTTTATAACCTATGATATTTGTTATCGCTGTGATACATTTTTATTCCAATGAGTCGTGGTGATTCTACCGATTCTTTGAACCTTAATAGCAACTCCATTGTTAAAATTTTATGGTTACTATTTATAATAATATTCCTTAATGGAAACAAACAGAATGATACTTTTCCTTGCTTATAAAAGGATACTAAATCACCGGGATTTTGTAACATAACATCATTCTATATTTGTACCAACTTTGTATACCTGTGTAGATCAATCATTTGGCGGATTTCTTAATCTTCCGAATAACATCAACAGTGTACCGTTTGACTGATTCAGTAAATCAATGATCTATAGATTCTTTGGAATTCGAAGAATTTTTCTCTCATTATTATTCAATTTGCTTTTGAGCCTAACTAGATGTAACCTACTCTCGGTTATTCTTAGATATCGATTTGTCAAATCTCCATGCTATATCTAGGAAACTAGATTTCCCTTGATGATCATACATGAATCAAGTTACGAAAAAGAACTTGTCAACTATTATACCAGTTGAATTTCGGGACGAAATTCTGTTAACTGGGGGAGAATGTGACAACCGTGACTTTTACGGTCAACATCTGTGTTCGACGAGTTCGTATAATAATAGTATTATTATTATGTGGAAATATACTTTCATACGAAAGGAACTCGTTAGTGAACGGAAGATAATAGCAAGATTTATTTTGGTGTTATAATGTCAAAAAGTTGATCAAGTTCAGGTCTATACGTGTTAACACCAGAGTCGAGTAGTTTCGTAAAATTTAATTTAAACCCGAAAGGATATATATTTACGAGACGCAAGGACTCGAGAGAAAATATTAAATTCTAACGAGTTATTTTTGGGTAAAATAACGCCACTATTTTTATCGGGTTTGTTTAAACGAAAAACCGACACGCGATCGGAGACCGCAGGGCTATAAATACCCCATCTTAATCCACTATCTCATTTTTCAAAAATTCAGAGAAATTTGAGAGAGAGAGAGTGGAGAGGGCTGGAGAGGTTTCCGGCAAAGTAGTGGTGGTTCGACGGTGGTGCGTGGCGGTCAACGGTGGTCCGGCGCGGTGGCCGGTGGCGGCCGAAGCTCGTTTTTCACCCGGAACCATTTCTCGACGCTACGAACGCAATGGTAAGCTCAGATTTGTCTAAATCCTTGCTTAAATTCGTTAAAAAGAGTTTTTAAAATCTGTCCAGAAAGTTTTATGCATGCGCAGTCTTAAAGATCGGACGATCCCCGGAAATCCGACCGTTAGAAATGCATGAATTTTGGATATGATCTTGTCAACATATAGACGCAAAACCTTACTAGAGTAATTTTTTATCAGAGCTCTCTAGGTATGCTTTTCATACCCTCGAATGTGACTGATCGGATTTTCGGATTTGAAAAACTAGGTCTCAAAGTATCGTCGATCCCCGGAGATCCGACCGTTGGATCGTGAATATTTTTGGACAGTAGTTTCTTAGCACATATATGAATGTTTTCACTGAAGTAAATTCCTATCAGATGTTGGGAAGTATATTTTTGAATACGAACAGATTGTAACAGTTTTTAGGATCGAAAACAGGAAATTGATCGGGTTGCATGGCCATCGAAACGGAATTGCATGTCAATTTTGAGCATGTGAGAATGCTCGGGAGATAAAAATGATCCTAATGGTGTTTTTGGTTCGTATTGCATGTGATACGAGAGGTTCCGCGTACGCGAACCATTTATACGGAAGGTATAAACTTTACACGTTAAGCTTTGATTTTATGTTAGAATAGTTTTATAAGTCATTGTTTGAAAATTGAACCCGAAAATATTTAGTATTGAAATATTTGGTATTTTTAGTGGTTATTAGGTTATACACCCAACCCTGTTTCACGTGAAACAAATAATAAAACTAATATATTTATTTTTATACGACAATTGTTTTGATGAATTTTTAAAAAATGTTGATCTAGCACCCAAAAGTGGTTTTAATCAGTAGAATATATTTTAAAATGAGTATCTGGAAAATTTGGTTATCTAACTCTTTATAGATTATTTATTAAAATTCACACAAGTTTAATACATGGAAATTTGAGAAAAATACTTATGAGTATTGAAAAATTCTGAAAATTGGACAGTGATATTTATATGATAAACTAAGACTCCTGTCCAAATTTTATGAAAATTGGAATTGTTTAAGTATATGTTTAGTATTTATAAAGTTTAAACGGACGATTTAGTGTTTGTATACTTCTGGATAAAATCAGGACTTGAAACTTGGTATGAGATCTTATATTGACTTAAAACTAATATGGTAAATATTTGGTAAAGTTTTGATTTGTTTAGCTATTTTTCCCGAATTTGTAAAATTTTAACAATATTAAATTCATATTAAATAATCTGGATATTAAAAAAATATGAAAATTTGTCAGAAATTTTTATTTATATACATGATCAATTTGTATAAATTTTAAGCAGTAAATTTATGTCTAAGTATGGTTTTGGAATTATGGTCCATTTAAATTTTATAAAAAGTTATTAATTTTGGAAATTTTTTATATAAAATTAATTTTATAAAAATTCTAAGGGATTTTGGGCAGAAGTATAACCCCATTTAAAACATAAAATTTGATATTTAAATTGGGTGCTAATATCACACCAAAACCCTAATTTCGGACGAATCTGATTTTCAAACTGTAAACCGGACTTTACGCGCGTAATCGCGTTTTTGATCATACGAAACCGTGACATGAGATTTTATCAAATGTGACTTTTTAACTACTGATTTTATTTATTAAAATCTAAAACTTAAACTTTTAAGGTTATTAATTCATATAAAAGCCGGTTTTACAATTCTTAACGGTTCGTACGCATGTGCACGGGTTTTGGGTATGCAACCGATTACATAGCCACTTTTTGTTTTGTTGACTTGGTCACAACCTTTAGGAGTCCTGAATGAATCGTTTGTGTCCACTTGACTAGTAGGACCCTGTTAGGACTAAGATTTTATCGGTTTTTGTCGACTGTGTCGCATCACTCGCCCGCATTGTCCAGGTGAGTTTCGCGGCCCCCTTTTTACTTACTGTTTTACTGTTTTTTTTGGGGAAAGATGTTTCATTTTTTTAGTCATATGTTACATGATACGTTGATTACATGAGTTATTATTATTATTTTTTTATAATGCCTTAAAGTCCCCAATTTAGGCAATCAATTAGCTGAGCGTAGCCGTTGAGAATTTTGAGTAGTACTACTTGGGTTGACACCCCCGCTCATGGTTTGGTCGCGCCAACCAGACTTGTAGGGTCACTTGGGCGCAAAGTTAGCCAATTTTTTTTAGGCGGTTGTTTGCATTAGACTTCCGTATGGGGTACTTTATTTTTTTGTCGAAGCTTTGATTGCAGCTCATGGTAATATGTTGTCTAATACATGTGTACTCGATCAATGGATTTTTGATCACTTTGGAATTTTATCCGAAACTTTTTATAGAGTCGCAAAACCTGCGAACTCACCAACTATTTATATAGTTGACCCGTTTTTGAAACATTCTTTTTGGTAAACAGAATTGAAGAAAAGATTTTTATGAGGGCACGCTTTTGGATTATAAATATTGTTTCTAGTTATGATTATATATACTTTGGTTGTAGTCAGACATTTAGACACCTTGTACTGTTTTAGAGATTTTACTTGTATTTGTACTTTCGTTAGAAGCATGAAGTATGGTTCAATGTAATGCACAATTTTCCTTTAAGTTTCTCTTGTACTTGTGTTCAATGCGATATACCGGTTACATCTCATACTTCCGCCTTGTTGGGGTGTGACATGTGTCGCTACAAACCCAAACGCTTATGAAAGGAAAACATTGTTGACGATGTTTTGGTATAATCGTATCCGATATCGGTGTTAGCTTTTATTGTTTTCGACGAGTCGAAGCGGTAACGACCAAACTTTAGTCGCGTAATGGGAGAAAAAATTACCGCGTTCCCCCGGCGAAGCACGGGGTAAAAATACTAGTATACTATTATTAAAAGGTAAATGTTATGAATAGTGAATGTAGCAGGCTGCTGAAGCAAGCATCCTGCTGAATATTTTCTTTCTCATTTCACCACTTATACTTTATATAATTTACGCTTTTAATCTGTTTAATTATGTATTAATTTCGTTCTTCTAAAATTACTTTCGTTCGTTTACTTAAAAAAAAAAACGGATTGCATGGCTTTTTTTTATTTATTTTTTCTCAACGTTTCGATATAAGTTTTTTAAAACGGATTTGTATTCAAAATCAAATATTTTTTTTATCGTAGCCTATAGTGATTGTCGTTACCGTTATGGTACCGTGACAACCCGAAGCTATTATGAGCAAACATTATCGGTATTCGCTTTTATGGTTCTCAACGACCCAAACCGATAACGACCAAACTCCTGCCGCAAGGTTTTGACGAAAAACGACCAGACTTATGTGCTCGGCGCGTGCGAGTGTTCGTTTATAGAAGTTTATTCAACTCTTTTTTTTGTTCTACGTAGATACGTCCCGCCGCGAAGCGCGGGAGAACCAACTAGTTCTAATTATTATGAATTTCATTTAACACCGAAAAAACTTAAACAATCAAATGGTATCAAGACGAACATAAACCGATAAAATTGTAGTTATTAACAAAGATGGTCTTGTTGATAACATGATTAAATTTCAAACAACTTTCAAGTTTGAAATAATGTTATAAAAACCTGAGTTAATTACACAGATAGTCCTTATTGTTTTGCGTAAAGTAACATATTTAATTAATAAAGGTTTAAATTAACATGTTTGAGTTTTATGATTTCAATTTTATAACGGGTTTGAGTATTAAAGCTAGCTTCCGTTAACTTTTCCGTTAAATTTGGATAGAATAACTAAAATACCCATTGTGAAAAGTAACAACTTAGGTATTAAGAGTTTAAAGGAAAATAATATTTTGGTCATTTCACCCAAAGTTAATAAAAAGTTAACGGAAGCCTTAATACCCAAACTCGTAGAGTTGGCATAACATGTTATGCACGATAAGACACGATCACCTGAAGTGATAGACACGAACATGACACAATAACTAATCGTGTCATTTTTTCCAGACACGAACACGAACCTGTTTAGAAATATGTTGCACGATAAAACCTGTTTAGGAACACAAACATGTTTATTACATTTTCTATGCATCTACAATAAACAAAAAAAATACACAAAGTTACAAAAAAATTAAACAAATTGATTTCATAAATAAACTCAAAAATTAATCTAAATTGAACATTTAACCCTAAACAAACTCAAAGAAACTTAAGCAAACTAATTAAATAAACAGACTCCAACAATGAATATGAATTCATAAACAAACTCAAACAAAAAGTTAAGCACTGATTACATACTGGTCGCCGATTGAAGAGATGAGGGAGCCGGGTTGATGAGGGAGTTAGGGTCGTTGGCGGCAGGAGGGAGTGAAGACTGTTGAGCAGGGACGATGAGGGAGCTAGGGTCGTCGTCGGCATGAGGGAACGAGGACCAAGGAGCAGCCGAGCAGGGACAATGAGGGAGCTAGAGTTTTGTTACAGAATACTGAGAAGGAAGACAATTGTGGTTGTTAGAGGGATACGAAATGAGAATGGACGATGGTATGGAACTAGGGTTTTGTTTAAAGTAAATAATATTATAATAACTAAATAATAAATACTTATATATTTTTTTAAATATTTAAAAATATAAACAAGTTTGTTATCATGTCTAAACAAGTTATAACCTGTTAAGACACAATTCGTCTCGACCTGTTTAAGACACAAAATCTGTTAAGCTCAAACACGAAACCTGTTAACTCTGTGTCGTGTTAACAAGTCCGTGTCAGAAATTGCCAGCCCTCCAAATTCGTTACAAAATTAAAAGCATAAAACCAAAACTTGTTACTTTAAACCATTGATACTTAAATTAGTTACTTTTCATAAACCTTAAATTAGTTACTTTTCATAAACCGGATAGACTATGTGTGCAATTAACTCTAAAATATTTTTAGGTTTGAAATAAATAACAAAAAATGAAATAAGAAAAAAAAAAACTAAAATTTGGGGCTGTCCCAGCTTTGTCGGATCAGAGTGTTTACAGTTGAAGCAAAGCCCGTCTCTCCCCCGCCAAAAAGCCACAACCACAAGCACCTCCCAGAAAACAGCGAATTTCTACAAGAATTCAAACGTCTCCGATTCCTTAGGGTTTTCTAACAACAATGTGTCACAAATCACACAGATCCAGAAAGTTTCAATTTCTGGCTAATCATCATTATCATCATCATCATCATCATCATCATTGCCGTGCCGTATCCACTTCGCCGGAGGCGTTAACCTTATTTCCACACTTCCGGTCAGTTTTCGTTTATCATTTTGAAATAGCATTGCGCGTTTGGATTTTGATTTACGACGCGGAAGATACGTAAGAGAGGAATGGAACCGAAGTAAGGAAGCTTTGATTTAAGAGTTGAGATGGTATGTTTTCTTCTAATTCGACATCGACGTTAGTTTATATGTTTATTCGCCTCAGTTTTTCAACTTATTACATGAATGTTATCAAGGCATATCTAATTATAATGATTGTGGTACGTGATCTCACTGTGAAATTTTCGAGGTAGGAATTCACTTCAACAGTGTAGTGGTTGAAGTTAATCATAATTGCCTACCCAAATTTAATGTTTGTTTAATTGGGCCTTTACACAATGTGGATCATTACCTGAAATGGTCTAGCATATCTAGGGTCATGGATGAAAGATAGCATCCAATATCTGAACCTAGAATTTTATATTTGGGATAGGCTAAATGTACTCTCCTGCTAAGGGCAGCAATATCCGGACACCACACCTGTTATATTCGTACACCAGCCTCAATACAGGCCATATTACTCTTTTTTCGCCTTAATACGGGCTGTTTTGGGTTGATAGGGATCGCATGGTACACACAATACTGGCCGTATTGCATTTTTTGGCCTACAATACGACCCGTATTGATGTCTGCACTTGATTGATGTGACATGTATGGAATGCTATTGGTTTGACTTTGGGCTATACAGGTCGTATGATGTGACAACCCTCTGGTGCCTGAAAATGGGGGGTAATGTACCAATATTAGCTCCCATTGCTAAATGCATCCCCCTGTTGATTTGATTGATATTTGTTTGTTTTTAATAAAAAATTGCGTAAATGGCCGTTAAAAAAAACCCTGGTTTAAACCGTGTTTAAGGACTTTTTAAATGCCGTTTTAAAAAAAGTGACCCCCATTTAACTTTTTAAATGCCCATTTCAGGCGGTTCCACTTTTTAAACTGCTGTTTACGTTTAGTACAACCAAAGGAGCATAACAATAGAAGCATTTGCTTACCTTATATTGGAACATTAAGCAACAAACAAAAGTTAATTTAATTTTTAGCATATATTTCGTTCTCTCAAGATAACTTCTATATTATGGTAACTAGTGCATGATATATTGCAATAACATTGCAATTCGAAGAGTATTTGTGTTGTTGAACGAAGTTGTATTTCTTGCACAGCATGATTAGATCTGCATATAAGTGACTAAATGCTTTATATTTTCTATGAGAGTTACTGGTTTATATATGCTCCCCTAAACATCTGGGAATTTGATGGTTGAATTAATATGCAGGCTGCTACAGTTAATATAATTCTAGGTACTCACGTATGGGTGGAAGACCCATCAGTATGTTGGATTGATGGACAAGTTACAAAGATAAATGGACAGGAAGTTGAGATCAGTACAACTGACGGGAAGAAAGTAAGATGATTTTATACTCTCTCAAATAAGGATTAATTTCCTTTTAGTAAACTGTTTTTAAGTCAGAAACATCGAACCTGGAAATAATAATTAAAGCATAGAACTTAAAGAATAGCTCATCCTGGACTTTTCACTAAAAAAGTTAACATGTAGCTTTTTAAGCAATTTCAAGCATAAACCTCAGTTAAGCATACATGCAAAAGAATGGCTTTCAGCGTTCCTGTCACTAAATCAGTTATGGACCACTGTTACAAATTCTTTTAATTTTAATATCTAGACTAAACAAAGTGCAAAAGAGTTTGTGGGTATGCATTATGAAAGTAAAAAATCAAAGTTGAAAGTAAAGAACTATTTTCTAGTTTCTTAACTTCGGAAACTTTCCCTTAATTGTTGGCAGGTTGTTGCAAACTTATCAAAGATATATCCCAAAGATGTGGATACTCCAGCTGGTGGAGTTGATGACATGACTAAGCTTTCTTATTTGCACGAACCTGGAGTTCTTCAAAATTTGTCCACAAGATTTCAACTCAATGAAATCTATGTAAGGAGATCTTTAAATCCATTTCATTAATCTATTTATTAGACTAGTTATGTTCTTATCAGTAATTATAATAGACTAGAGGGTATCTATTTGTAATTACTGAGTCTATAAACAGAGGTCTATTTAGCCCTATTATGAACACAATCAATATACAATAGTCTTCCTGGTTTAACTCTATTTATTATTGCTTAATTTGCGCAAGAAAAAAGATGATTTACTATAGCTATGGTCTATGATAACGCTAAGTCATACTCTGATATTATGACAGACTTATACTGGAAATATCCTCATTGCCATTAACCCATTCCAAAGATTGTCTCACTTATATGAAACTCATATGATGGAACAATACAAAGGAGCACCATTAGGGGAACTAAGTCCTCATGTTTTTGCAATTGCAGACGTTGCTTTCAGGTAATTTTACATTATTTTGGCCTTGTAAAAACTAACATTGTATTGGTTATACAAACATTTTACTTGAGATGAATCAGGGCAATGATTAATGAAGGAAAAAGCAACTCGATCTTGGTCAGTGGTGAAAGCGGGGCTGGTAAAACTGAGACTACTAAAATGCTTATGCGCTATTTAGCCTATTTGGGTGGTCGTAAAGGCACTGAAGGACGGACAGTTGAACAGCAAGTTCTAGAAGTAAGATGGAAAATTTTCCTATATTTCTTGAAGTTTTACTGAAAATATTTATGTTCTAAAGTAACTAACTAGTGGAGGTTATTATTTGTTACCCCTGTTACAACAGATTTAAGCATTTTCTCCGTTTTAAAACGCATTCAAACTTTGAAGTTTATGCTTTCTGTGTTCTGAAATGCAACAAAATAGGCTCTATATAGTTTTATAAATGGTCTAAAAATTAAGGCAGCAAACCACATCTATGGAAAAGAACTCGGTTACATGGAAGTTAGGAATAAGAGAGGTATCTTGTTGAGTTGGTAGAGGATGCTTCCAGCTTCTTGAGCTTCAATGATGGCATATTTATAGAATTATGTACCATAATTTGAAATTGTCTAATCTTTATGAATGCAAATCTCTTCTCTTCTATGAGACCGTTGTGTTGATAGAAAATATATTGATGAATATTTAAAGAACAAAATGCAGGACAAGGAATGCATGTAATAAGCTTAAGGAGTAGGTGATGAGCCTTCTAGTATTTGCTCCACCAAAAACAGTTTAAATGAATAGATGCTTGCTGGTATTTTATTTGCTTTCTGGTGCTAACTAGTAACTTATTCAACTCACTTGATTAAATGTTGTAAATGCAGTCAAATCCAGTTCTGGAAGCATTTGGAAATGCAAAAACTGTTAGAAATAATAATTCAAGGTGCAGTACTAAATTATTACAATCTAAACAGATTTTTTTTAACTGCATTAAATAAAATGTGAAACTATGATGTATTTGATCGATCTTTTTTTTGTTGCAGTCGCTTTGGAAAATTTGTTGAGATTCAGTTTGATAAACATGGAAGAATATCTGGAGCAGCCATCCGAACATACCTCCTTGAAAGATCTCGTGTTTGCCAAATTTCAGATCCTGAACGCAATTATCACTGTTTCTATCTTCTATGTGCAGCACCTCCAGAGGTAGATACACGAGATACACATTTCATTAGTAAAATTCTGACTATGAAATATAAATAATTTCAGGAAGTAGAAAAATATAAACTGGGAGATCCGAAAACATTTCATTATCTCAATCAATCAAATTGCTACCAACTTGTTGGCATAAACGAAGCTCAAGATTATCTTGCCACTAGAAGAGCCATGGATGTTGTTGGAATAACTGACACGGATCAGGTCATACTATCACTATATATATGTGTGTATAATATTTGGGCTAATGCGTGCATAGGCCAACCAAGTGTTCAAATGTTTTCAGTAAGGCCACCCAAGTAGTAAAAAAAGTTAGAGATCACCCAAGTATCAATTTGGTTTCCTTTATGCTGGTTCTAGCAAAATATTTGCTGGAAAGTTGTAAAAGGACAAATTGCACCCAAACTTATAGATTTTGTAACATCTAGAGTTGTAAAATGACAAAAATGCCCCAGAAACTACTCGCAAGAATCATTTCAAGCTGTATCAAAACATATTTGGGTAGATTCAGGGACAATTTTGTCATTTTTCAACTCTAAATGTGACAAAATCTTTAAATTTAGGGGCATCTTGTCATTTTACAAAATTTTCACACATGTTTTTTTGCCTGACTCTGTATAAATGAAACCAAATTGATTCTTGGATGGCCTTTAAAGCTATTTCAATATTAGGGTAGCCTTGGTGAAAACTTTTGAATACTTGAGTGATTATTCTTTTTTTGTTATTTGATGTTATTCTAATGAAACTGCAATAACGTGTTCTCCTATCTTCCAGGAAGCAATTTTCCGACTTGTAGCTGCAATTCTCCATCTTGGTAATGTCCAATTTATCAAAGGAAAAGAGGTTGATTCATCCCTCCTGAAAGATGACAAGTCAAAATTTCATCTGAAGATGACAGCAGAGCTACTCATGTGCGTTTATATATTTCTTTCTTTATGTTTACATGAATATATGTATGTGTGTGTATATATAAGCATGTATGCAAGTACTATCCTTTCTGTATTGCTGACTTGCTGTTAAATGATTTGCAGGTGTGATTGTGAGGTGCTGAAGGATGCACTATTAAAACGTGTGATGGTTACCCCGGAAGAAGTTATTAAAAGAAGTCTACCTCCTGAAGCAGCAACCATTAGCAGGGATGGTTTGGCTAAGACATTATATTCCCGCTTATTTGACTGGTATTTCGAGCCTCTTTCACGTAGTATGTTGTTCTGTGTACATTTATTGCAATAACTTGAATTACTAAATTGGTTCTGAAGGTGCGTGATTATTTAAATCTGCAGGTTAGTTGATAAAATCAATATGTCAATCGGTCAAGATCCAAATTCAAAATCTCTGATTGGTGTTCTTGACATTTATGGTTTTGAGAGCTTTAAGCTAAATAGGTAAATCTTTTGTGCTGGAATAATAATCATTTGTAAAGCTTCTTCAGTGATTTGATTGTGATGATCAACAAGAGTTGTCTTGTGCAGTTTTGAACAATTCTGTATTAACTTTACCAACGAGAAGCTACAACAACATTTCAATCAGGTGCGATTTCTAGCTTTATTGACATAAATGGTTACTGCCTTTTTTTTTTAATTTCTGAACGCATCATTGATGTTTATTGTTCTTTTTGATTTCATACAGCATGTGTTCAAGATGGAGCAAGAGGAATATACCAAAGAGCAAATTGACTGGAGCTACATAGAATTTGTTGATAATAAAGATGTCCTAGAGCTTATTGAAAAGGTTCATATAAATTCAAAATATGAAGTTTTCAATAAGGACTAGTTTCTATGTGATCAATGCTACATGTGGATATATGTTGACATATTGTATAATCTACAATTCAAATTATAACTTTAGAAATCATGCTTTAATGGTTGTACTACATTTGCAGAAACCTGGTGGAATTATTGCTCTGCTTGATGAAGCCTGGTATGCAGTATTTTACAGCTCACACACATGTTTTTATTGATCCAGTTTCTTACATATTTACTTGCAAGGGTGGTGTAGGAAAACAATATTTGCTGATTTGGATTTTTGTTAGCTTATGACCGCTTTTCTATTTCCAGCATGTTTCCCAAGTCAACTCATGAAACATTTTCACAGAAGCTTTATCAGACATTCAAAAGTCACCAACGGTTTGTCAAACCCAAATTGGCGCGCAGTGATTTCATCATTTCTCATTATGCTGGAGAGGTAATTTTTTTTTAATCTATTTATACTATATACAAGTTGCTAACCTTTGTTAAAACTTAAGTATTTGCTTTATATGTATATTCAGGTTCAATATCAGTCTGAACTGTTTCTAGATAAAAACAAAGATTATGTTGTTCCCGAACATCAAGATTTGTTGTTGGCTTCCAAATGCTCTTTTGTAGCAGGACTTTTCCCTCCAATCCCCGAGGAGACAAACAAATCTTCAAGCAAATCTGCCAAGTTCTCATCAATAGGTTCTCGCTTCAAGGTAAATTCTCTCTTAAAATTTCCAAAAGCAGGCTTAAGCTTACAGACTTATAAATAATGAATTGCCTTATTTTCTCCCTCCAAAAAGAATATGAGAAAAGTAAAGAAAAGAAATATGTCATGTGAGAATACATCTGGGTTCTGACATTGTTTTTAATTAATGCAGCTACAACTTCAACAGCTAATGGAAACTCTGAATTCCACAGAACCACATTATATTAGATGTGTGAAGCCAAATAATCTTCTTAAACCTTCCATCTTTGAGAATGCCAACATCATGCAACAATTACGTTGTGGGGTGAGTGAATTTAATGCAACAATATTTAACTCATTTTAGTAATTTTAATCTCATATAGAGTGCTTTTCACTCATCATGAAGGGTGTTCTAGAAGCAATCCGTATAAGCATGGCTGGATACCCAACTCGCAAGAGTTTTTTTGATTTCCTCAATCGATTCAGTCTTCTTGCTCCAGAGGTTTTGGGAGGCAAGTAAGTAGAATTCATTGTGATAGGTAGTTAGAACAATGATGAATATAGGCATGCATCTGCTCTTACATTGAGTTTGTTTCTTATATCAACAGTCTCGATGCAAAGGATGCATGTAAGAAGATCATTGATAAGATGAAGCTTCAAGGGGCTCAGGTAACATAAGTTAGAGATTACTAAAATAATATATTTGCATATAGTCCTTATTTCCTAACCATGGACTATTCTTATCTCGACTGAAGTAAACAAAAGAGATTTAATCAGCAGCTAGATTTAATTAGGGTTAATACATGATGCATATTCAATTTTTTAAAAATCTTGTTCTTTCCCTATTTATCTTTTGTACGATAAGGATATGGCAGTCACCGGTTTATAGTGTGAAAAGAAATACAATACCGACTCGGTAGATTGTTTGGATAAATCGTGAGGGTGGTTCGGATTGATCTCAATGGGCGTTTTTTGAGGAGATCTTAAGTCTAGGGTCTAAAGTGTCACTGGGAGCATCCCCTCTACCCCCTGGGTTAGAGGAAAGGTTTGCCTCCATCCCATCCTCCCTAGACCCTACCAATAGCCCTATTATGAGTGGGTTTTTACTGGGAATGTTTGTTTGTTAATTTCCACTCAGCAATATTTCACAATTCATATTGGTATGACAGATTGGAAAAACAAAAGTTTTCCTTAGGGCTGGTCAGATGGCGGACCTAGATGCACAAAGAGCTCAAATACTTAACACTGCAGCCAAGAAAATTCAAAGAAAAATAAGAACTCATATCACTAGGAATCGTTTTCTTGCTTTGAGGAAAGCTTCTATTTCAATGCAATCTCTATGTAGAGGTTTGTCTTTCCAGACACCATAACCGCTTGAAATATTTTTTGTTACATAACTCCCATGATTCTTGGCATATTTTTGGATTTTATCAGTTAAAACTTGGGGAAATTGCATAAAAAGGTAGCAGACTTCCATTAAATTTCTATTTAGGGTAATATTAAATTTAATCACTCCCAAAAATGTACACACTTTCATAAGTTCTTATCTAAGGTATGGAACTTAATGTTTGGGTAATCATCTTTAAGTGGTTTTCTAGTTTATGGTAAGGAACTTTCAATTCTTTCTATATTTGGTGTGTGCCTGAAAATAGTTATTTCTGCCTAGTTGTCCAATTATGTCAAGTTTTACTGCTACCCAGAATAGAAAAAAGTTGTAAATTTACAAGTTTTTAGGAGAGAAAATCTAATATCACCCTAAATAGAATTTTGATGAAAGTCCGTACCTTTTAATGCAATCAGCCATTTAAAAATCTACAATCACATTGTCCTTTTTATGCATGCATGCCCCTTTTTTTTCTTTTTTTATTGCCATCAAATTCCCTGCATATATTTTCTCCATTTACCTTGTCAATAATTTCAGTCACCCTCTCTTTGTGTTCTTTTTAATAGGAAAGCTTGCTACTAAATTATTTGAACACATGAAAAGGCAGGATGCTTCACTTAAAATTCAGAAAAATTATAGGCGATATTCATTATCGATGTGGTACAACAGACTCAAGCTCTCAGTCACTGTTCTCCAGACAGGCTTGAGAGCAATGGCTGCTCATAATGAATTCAGACACAGAAAGACAACTAAAGCAGCACTTCTTGTGCAAGTCAGTACTTAGCATTACTTGTTGCATATTAATCAAAACTTTTTCCTTTTTACTATAACGAGTCATATTTGCAGGCCAATTGGCATCGTCATAGAGATTTCAAGTACTATAAGAAACTGATGAGGTCAGCAATTGTTACACAAACCCGATGGAGGGGGAGAGTTGCTAGAAGAGAGCTCCGGCAACTTAAGCAGGTTTGTAGTTCATATTTCGGATTTAACTTTTTTGGATATTAGTTGCGATTTTCTTAGGCGGTCTTTGGTTTGTAATCAGTAATCACTGAGTATGGTTTGATAGTAGGGTGGACCGGTGGAATGGGAATAAAAATCAGTTTCTAACCCACCCTCTTTGGCAGGTATCGGGAAGCCCCAATTTTGAGGATAAATTCCTAATTTTAAAGCTCATATTCATCAAACACCTTCTGTCATTCCCATCCTGTTCCCTTATTCCCAAACTCTCAATCCCCATTTGATCAAACCACAGGGGCCAAACATATAAATTAAGTTCTGTTAGTTTCCTGTAGACTACAAGTTGGCAACTTGCCAACTTGCCAAGTTGCTTATGTCTAGATAGCCTTACTTTGTTTCCTATAAATAGCAAATAGCAAGTGTATTGTATAGTTCAAATTTGAGAAATACAAAGTTAGTTCTCTGTATAATTGACAGTCAGCATAACACTCCGTTTTGTAGGTGATAGAAACTAAGTGAGGATGATTGAACACAACAGGAAAACATGATTTTTTGCATAGGTTTAGTTAATAAGTGTGAATGTAAAAGAGATTTTATTGATATATCTAGTATGTTACAATCTAGCTAGAATAATGTTGGACTAATCTTGTCAACGTTAAATAGTTGGAGGGTCATTTAGTAAGTTTTGAGTTTTTTTTTTGTTTGGGTCGGTATTTTGGTTTAGTATTTTAGGGTATTAGTCGATAGCTTTAGTAAATATTAAGATATATATGTGGCCCGATTATTTAGTTCTAGCCGGCCCTAGACTTTGCCTATATATTATTGTTATTCTCATTGTAACATAATCACAATACAATTACAACACAATCTGTTACCAAGTTTAACTTGGTATCAGAGCCAGATCTCTGCCGACACAAACCCTAGCAGGCTACAACCTGTTCCAATCCTTCTTCTTCCCTTTTCTTTTTTTCTTCTTTCTGCTGTTTATGTCTTCGACAGTCATGGCCATGATCGCAGCCTTTACTACAACAGAGAAAACATCACACAACTCACACAAGTTTGCCTTTACCCTATCCCCTACTAATTACGGTTTCTGGAAAACAATGATCCAGCCGTTTTTGGTTACAAACAATCTCATCGGCTACATCGATGGTACAATCCCCTGCCCATCGCCAACCATTCCTGCTGCTGCATCCTCCGATAAAAATACAACCCCAGCCGAACCTGCTACTAATCCAAACTATTCTATATGGATACACAATGACGCACATGTCCGGATGATCCTTATATCAACCATATCTGAGGCGGCCTTTTCTCACGTTCAGGGTACCACCTCTCGAGATTTATGGTTATCTCTTGAACGTGCGTACGCACCCCACTCTGCATCAAGAGAATACACTTTGAAGGCACAACTTCTCAAGATAGAGATGAAAGGTGATGAAACTCCATCTGCATACCTCACAAGGGCACAAGAATATGCCGATGCACTTGCCAATATCAATGAGCCACTGAAACCTAAAGATGTTGTGATGGTTGTTATCTCCGGGCTTCGTGAAGAATACAATGGACTGAAGCCCTCCCTTCTTGGCCGTGTACCTCTGGTTCAATTCAATGAGATTCTTGGACTTATTCATGATTATGAGTTCATGATAAAAAAGTCTCTTACAACTGCTCCAACTGCTCAGGCTTTCACGGCTGTGGCCAGCCCCCAGCCAGCACTTTCCGCAACTACTGTTACTGCTGGACAGCAACCGGATGCTCTTCATGCTCTCCAACAATTAGCCACTCAGCTTGGTTTCAATTTACAGCCAAATACCCCTTCAAATCAGGCGTTTTTTGCTTCTCGTTCCCAAAATTCTCGTGGTCGTGGGTTCAACAACAACCGTCGTGGACGAGGATCTTTCAACAATCAATCTTCTGGGGGCACTCGCAACCAATTCAGTTGGGCATCCAACCAAAATACAGTGTACGGAACTTGTAATCGTTGTGGCATAGGGCATGTTCCCTCTCAATGCCCCAACCGGGACCCTGCCACCATCCGGTCAAGATCATCGCAACCATCTGCCAACTATGTTGATTTTCGGCCTTCAACATCCACCACGTGGCTGCCCGACACCGGCTCTAATAGTCACGTTGCTCAAGACACATCTACCTTCAACAATCAAGAACCCTACTATGGTGAGGATTTTCTACATGTTGGTAATGGTAAAGGCTTACCCATCTTACACATTGGTTCCACCATCTTTCACTCACCATCTAAATCTTTCAATCTTTCTAATATTCTTCATGTCCCACAAATTAAACAAAATTTACTTTCAGTTCAAAAATTCTGCCATGATAATCAAGTTTTCTTTGAATTTCACTCTACTTTTTTTGCTGTGAAGGACACGCTTACACGCACTACCCTCCTCACGGGTCCAAGTGAACATGGGCTCTACTCCATCCGTCTTCCTCAAATTCAATCAGTTCCCAGAGTTGCCTTCACTGCTGTTCGTGCTTCCTCCAACATATGGCATCAATGGCTTGGTCATCCTCATCCACAACTTTTAAAGACCATGCTATCTACTTATTGTCTTCCTGTTTTAAATAAACATTCTGATTCCTTTTGTAATTCGTGTCCCATTGGGAAATCATCCAAACTTCATTTGTCATCATCTAATTTTAATTGTACTCATGTCTTGGATCTTTTGTTTTGTGATGTGTGGGGTCCTGCCCCTGTTACCTCTTCTGATGGTTACAATTATTTTCTGTTGTGTGTTGATGATTTTTCCCGTTACATGTGGTTCTTTCCATTGAACCACAAATCTGATGTATATGAAGTTTTCAAACAGTTTGTTCTTGTAGCTGAGAGACAATTTAACACTAAACTTAAATCTGTTCAAACTGATTGGGGGGGTGAATTTCGGAATCTATCTCGTTTCTTTTCCTCCATTGGCATCTTACACCGCCTCTCGTGTCCACACACGAGTGAACAGAACGGCCTTGTCGAACGACGACACCGGCATGTGGTTGAAACTGGTCTCACTCTTCTTGCTCAATCTGGTGTCCCCTCACGCTTTTGGCACTTTGCCTTTGACACCGCCGTTTATCTTATTAACCGCATGCCCTCTCGAAACAATGATCGCCTCTCACCTTTTGAACACCTCTTTAAACGCAAGCCTGGCTTCTCTTTTTTGCGTGTGTTCGGGTGTCAATGTTATCCCCACCTGCGACCTTACAACAAGCACAAAATGGACTTTCGGTCCTCACCTTGTATTTTTCTTGGCTATAGCCCATCACATTATGGCTATAGGTGCCTTGATCCCTCATCTGATCGTATCTACATTGCTCGCCATGTGCGCTTCAATGAGCGCTACTTTCCGTGTCGAACCTCACCATCCATTCCCGATTCTCCTACCACTTCTCAACCGGATCCTTATATATCCACCTACCCTAACCTGCCTTCACCTTCTACTGATCCGATCACAGAATCGCCGGCTACTGATCAGCCATCATCTTCCCCTACACCTGATCTTCCAACACCCCCACCTTCACCTACACCTCCGGTACCACCCACCTCACCGGACCATCCCATACCCGCTCCGTCTCCTGTTCCCAGCCCACTCCAACAATCGGCCCAAGCACCTCCCTCTTCATCTACACAACCGGCTCAACTAGACCCTACTCCACAACCCCGTCCTCGACCCTCTAACCTTCGCCCCAATCCTAAACAGCGGGTGCCATACAATCCATCTGCTTTTCATGCCTCTACTTCACCTGAAACCGAGCCCACTTCCTTTGCCATTGCCAACAAAGATCCTCGTTGGCGGAATGCCATGACTGAGGAGTATGCTGCCTTGCTTCGAAATGGAACTTGGTCCCTTGTACCACCTGTCCCGGATGCCAACGTGGTTGATTGTAAGTGGGTTTACAGACTCAAACGAGACAAAACAGGTGCTATCACACGATACAAGGCTCGGTTAGTTGCCAAGGGGTTCAATCAACAACATGGTATCGACTATCATGAAACTTTCAGTCCTGTTGTCAAATTCACAACGGTTAGGGTTGTGCTTTCTCTTGCCGTCTCTCAACGATGGCCTCTACGACAGTTGGATATACAAAATGCCTTTTTACATGGGGATTTGAATGAAACCGTTTATTTGAGGCAACCTCCTGGCTTCTCTGATCCACAAAAGCCCGATCATGTCTGCCTCCTTCATAAGTCCCTCTATGGGCTCAAGCAGGCACCGCGAGCTTGGTTTCATAGGCTTTCTACAGCCCTACATTCCTTGGGTTTTCAAGGGTCCAAAACTGACCCTTCTTTGTTCATCTATGCCTCTGGTGGCACTTTTCTCTACATGTTGGTTTATGTAGATGACATCATTCTCACAGGTACTAATGCGCAGGCCATTGATAGTATTATTCACAGTTTGAGCAAAACATTTGCTCTCCAAGACATGGGTACTCTGTCCTACTTTCTTGGGATCGAGGTGGCTCCTTGCGGTTCTGATCTTCTACTTTCTCAAAAGAAATACATTTTGGAGACCATCCACAAAGCGGGTCTCTCACAGGCCCGCCCGGTGCCTACACCAATGGCTCCGAGTGCCTCTTTGGCTCTCGGTGACAGTCCTCCGTTTGAGAATCCGGTCAAATATCGTCAGATTGTTGGTGCACTCCAATATGCCACACTCTCACGTCCGGACATCGCTTATGCGGTTAACAAAGTGTGCCAGTTCATGCATTCTCCCACCGAAGATCACTGGTCAGCCGTCAAACGAATTCTCCGATATTTACAGGGTACTGTTGACTATGGTTTTCTATTTAAACAAAATTCCACTCTACACGCCTATGCTGATGCGCATTCTCCTGTTCTTAATGCCTATTCTGATGCGGATTGGGCTGGATGTCCTGATGACCGTCGATCCACAGGGGGCTATGCAATCTACCTTGGTTCAAACCTTGTTTCATGGTCAGCAAAGAAACAAAAGACTGTATCTCGGTCCTCAACAGAATCCGAATATAAAGCCCTGGCCAACACTGTTGCTGAACTCACATGGCTTGAAGATCTCTTACAAGAATTGCATGTTCGTATGGCCACAACACCTGTTCTATGGTGTGATAATCTTGGAGCAACATACTTATCAGCGAATCCTGTGTTTCATGCCCGCACAAAGCATGTGGAAGTTGATTTTCATTTTGTCAGAGAGAAGGTCGCTGCAAAGAGGCTATCGGTTCAATTCATATCCACCACTGATCAGATTGCTGATGTGTTTACAAAGCCACTACCAGTACATCGTTTTGATATCTTAAGATCCAAGCTACAGGTCGTCACCCGGCCTTAGCTTGCGGGGGAATATTAGTCGATAGCTTTAGTAAATATTAAGATATATATGTGGCCCGATTATTTAGTTCTAGCCGGCCCTAGACTTTGCCTATATATTATTGTTATTCTCATTGTAACATAATCACAATACAATTACAACACAATCTGTTACCAAGTTTAACTTAGGGTAAGTTTATTTTATTTGTTATTGTTTAGTTTATGGAACGGGGTCTAATTTTATTTTTAAAAGGCAAATTTCTTTATTCCTAATGTGAGTGAGACTTGAACTCATTATCTTCTGAAACCTTGATGCGACTAGAGGATTTTCCTTTACCAATGGACCACCAACCCCAATGGTGAATGGGGTCTAATTTATGGTATGTTTATTTTAGGAGAATGTTTAGCTTGGAGGTTGAGGGGGTGTTTGGGATTACTTTTCAAAACAACTTATTGACTTATCACCTTTTGAAATAAGGTAATAAGTTATAAGTTTGTTTGGACAATTCAAAATAAGATGAAAAATGTGAGATGGAGAAGTTAAAATCCAAAAGTAACTTTTGGAAAAGTCAAAAGTAGCTTCAAAAAGTAATCCCAAACACCCAAATTAGGGATAGATCATTGAGTCTATTTAAGAAGGGTCTATGTATTGTTTTTTCGTGAATTAAAGAGAATGGATTGTACGTAGAATTCCTGGGCTTCAATTGGTATCAGAGCTATAAGCTCTGGGTGCTGAGATTGAAGGAAGGAGGCTGTCAAAGCAAGAAGCAGCAAGTAGGGTTTGTAGCAGCAGCAACAATCGAAGCGTGTAGCACCAGTAACAGAAGGCAATATTTGCTTTCTGGATCTGTGTTTTGGCTGAAGAACAAAGCAGGAAGAATCGAAGGTTTGTAGCAGCAAACAATCGAGTTTTCTTGGTTTTTGCTGGTTCGTTTGACCTGGCCGAGAGCAGTCAGAGCAAGGGGAAGCAAGATCACGGGTTTTGGTTTTCTTTGAGCCGAGAACAGCACAGCAGCAAGGAACAACAGATCAGGGTTGGGTCTGTAGTCCTGGCCGAGAGGTAATCAGCAGCAAGAAGAATCTTTTCGGTTCCTGTGATATGATCTGACCGAGAATAGTAGGAGAAAGAAAAGTTTTTTTTGGAAGTGAGCAAGTATAATCAGAAACAGCAGCAAGTTTTCATGTTCAGTAACCTTTACTGAATGTGTAGTATGATTTTAGCAAGAGCAAGCAAGAAAGTAAGAAGCAAGTAAGTAGGATTCAATCCTTGAATCCATGTGAAAGAAAGAAGAAAGAAAGTAAGTAAGAAAGAAGAAAGAAAGAAGGAGAAAGAAAGGAAGAAAGAAAGAAGGCAGTCAAGACTTAGTTCTTGAAGAAAGAAAGAAGGGAGTCCAAGAGTCCGTTCTTGATGAAAGAAAGAAGACAAAGCCCGATCTTGAAGAAAGAAGGTAAAGTAAAGAACAAGTTTCTTGAAGAAGGTAAGAAAGAAAGAAGAGAGAAAGAGAAAGAATGAAAAAGTAGGAAGAAAGAAGGAAAAATAGGAAGAAGGAAAGTAGGAAGAGGGAAAAGTAGAAAAGAAAGCAAGAAAGCAAGAAGGAAGGAAAGCAAGAAAGCAAGCAAGTAGGTAAGAAAGAAAGAAAGAAAGCAGGTAGGAAAGAAAGCAAGCAAGAAAGGCAAGCAAGAAAGAATGAAAGACAATGCAACAAACAATGTAGTGGTAACAATCCGTGAGCAAGGGAACGAGGCAAGTAAAAGCAAGAACGAAAGAAGCAAGATCAAAGCAAGCCTAACAACAAGTTTTGCAAGTCGAAAGGCAAGATCAAACAGAGCAAGTTTAAGGATGCGTGTGAGTAGTGTTGCTTGAAGAATGATATGTCCTTGACAAGATTAGGGGGGTGATTGTTGGACTAATCTTGTCAAGGTTAAATAGTTGGAGGGTCATTTAGTAAGTTTTGAGTTTTTTTGTTTGGGTTGGTATTTTGGTTTAGTATTTTAGGGTAAGTTTATTTTATTTGGTATTGTTTAGTTTATGGAATGGGGTCTAATTTGGAGAGTGGTGTTTCCTCTGGAAGTCTCTGGAGTCGGTAGTTCGAGTGAGTAGGTGCCGGTTGAGATTGAGGATGAGTCAATGGCGGGTTTTGCCATGGCTGGATCAGTGATGACTGCTGGGTTGGAGCTCGGGGGAGCTTCAACGGGCTCTTCTGGTAATTGAGGAGTTGGCTGCTGCAACTAGGAGGATTGGATTGAAGTCTTAGCTTGTTTATGGGAACTGAAGGCTTGGAGGACTTTTGTTATTTGAAATCTTAGCTTGTTCTTGGGAGCTGGAGGCTTGAAAACTTCTAATAGTGAAGTGTTAGCTTGTTCTTAGAACTGGAGGCTTGGAGGATTTCTGTTATTGAAGATTACTGGAGTTAATGGTATAGGGTCTTCTTGGATGGCGGATTGAGGATTGCTCGAGCCTCCAAGTGGGAGATTGTTAGGTGTGGAGTCTCGTTTAGAGGCGGCCGGCCCTAATTAGGGTTAGCCGGCCTTAATGGGCCTATCTCTACGGTTTGGGCCTAACTTGGAGAACAAGTTAGGAACCCTAGTTTTAATCTATAAATACCCTATATTGTAATTGTAATATGTGTGCCTAGAGCTTAATGAAATAACCTAGTTGCAGCCCGTGGACGTAGGTCCCCTACTGGGACCGAACCACGTAAAATTCTTGTGTCGTTTATTTTTCTATACCGCGTGATTATCGTTTGTGCATGTGTGTGTGTTGATTCCGCTGCGCCACGTTGTTCCTAACATGGGTCACTATAATCTGTTACTAACATTTTTGATATCTCAACATAATTACACATAGGGGTGTAATCTCAATGTTTAACTAATTAAATTCCACAATATACCTGTCAAATGAAAAGTATGGAGATTTTTCGTGACATAAGAAGTTTCTGTATATTTCTTTGATTTAATGATTGAATGAACCTCTTAGATTGTCTTCAATGTGATGATTTAAAAACCTTAGTTCCTCTTTGTTTTTCCCTGTTCAGTTACATCAAAAGTCTCATGCAATCAATTTTTATGTTATTAGTTGCTCATTTTCAACATATACAGTCTGCAAAGGAAACAGGTGCACTCCAGGAAGCAAAAGATAAGCTTCAGAAGCAAGTGGAAGACCTCACTTGGCGTTTACAGTTAGAAAAACGCTTGAAGGTAATGCTAATCTGACACAATATGCTTTTCATGTATCACTACAAAATATCTACACGAAGTCTCCTTAACAAGTACTAATCAAGAATTCATCTCATAAACTTTGACAAAATGTGAATGCCAATTGTGCAGACTGACTTGGAAGAAGCAAAAGGACAGGAAATTCAGAAATTGCAGAACTCCCTGCAAAGCATGCAGGCTAAACTTGATGAAACAAATGAATTGCTTACCAAGGAACGTGAATCTGCCCAGAAAGCAATCGAGGAAGCATCAGCTATTGTTAAAGAAACTGCCCCAATTCATGTAGAAGACACAGAAAAGATTGACAAATTAAGTGCAGAAGTGGAAGAGTTGAAGGTAATGTTGGTTGCACATAACTTATATTCCCCTTCTTTAACCCCTTTATCTGTATGTGTTCCAGTGAAGGAATAGACTACAAGGTGTTGGTTGTAATGCTGCTAGAAATATTAGACTAAGTATATGACTAAGTAATGCTGCTAGAGAGATTTTTTTACAGTTGCTAGCTCGTAAAAGAGGTTGTATGTGAAATGGAAAGTGGAAGTTCTAAAGTTTTATTAAATTTTCATTGTACATGAACTGGATTTTTACCAAGATGGAGAATTTTAGTACAAGTTACTATCAGTTGGATTTCATCACCTGATTTACCAAAGACTATGGTAAAAAAGGCTATTTTATTTCTTACTGCTTTATATCTTGAATGCAACCATACCCGAATAAAAAATATTTCATCTCTTGCTCATTCTCTCTTAATTCCCCTCTCATCCTCAACCTCTAAATGATCCTCACCTTATAATTGTTGTCATGCAGAGTTTGTTTGAATCAGAGAGAAACCGAGCTAATGAATTTGAAAAGAAGTGCAATGAAGCCCTTGAATCAAGTGAAAATAAGCAGCTGAAGTTGGAAGAAACTGTAAACACAGCAAATCAACTTCAAGAATCTTTGACTAGGTAACCATTACAGCTAAATTCATCATAATAAGAACACTTTTGGTTAGCCTTACTTTGTTTTAATTATTCAAGAAGTGAATCAAGAACTCTAGGTGTGTTTTAGTTTGAGTAAATAATCCAACAACAAAACATTAGATATAAGCTCATTAGTTACAACGTAAAACACTAGTTTTCTCATTGATATAAGCTCATTAGTTACAACGTACGATAAACACTTATTATTAGTTTTCATCACTCTTTTCCAACAGTTTCGATATAAAACATTCAAACCATGATATTTTTCCAATAACTATAATATAAATTTTTCTTTCTAGGCTTGAGGAGAAGCTCACCAACATAGAGTCAGAAAACAAAGTTCTTCGCCAGCAAGCTTTAACAATGGCACAAAATAGCAAGCTACAGGCAGCACGATCAAAATCAATAAGGGTACTCATAAGATTCTTCATTTCGTCTTTAAGATAGATTCTAATACTTACATCTCTATCTTTCCTTTCTTTTTTCTTTCCCCTTGAAAAAATGACAGAGGACCGAAAGTACAAAAGCTCAGTCCGTGGTAAGTTGGAGTTTCTCAAAATTCAGTCATGGTTTCTAACTTTCTATATGTTTTCATAAATATACATCACATATATGTGATTAATGCAGCTCATTTTCATATTTATCTTTTAAAAATATAACAGGATCTTCATAGTCCTTCAATGCAAATGAGGGATGCTGAAGTGGAGGAGAGACCACAAAAGTCACTTAACGAGAAACAACAAGAATATCAGGATTTGCTCATTCGATGTATTGCACAACCCCTAGGATTCTCAAAAGGACGTCCGGTTGCTGCATGCATTATATACAAATGTCTCAGACAGTGGCGGTCATTTGAAGTTGAAAAAACCAGCATTTTTGATCGTATAATTCAAACCATAGGCCAAGCAATTGAGGTATGAATTTCAGGGATCATATTTTCATTTTGGTATAGCTATTCTTAATGTAAGTTTCCTTTTGAATGAAGACACAAGATAACAATGAAGTCTTAGCCTATTGGTTATCCAATGCATCAACTTTGCTGCTGCTGTTGCAACGCACATTGAAAGCTAGTGGTGCTGCTGGGGCTCCACCTCACCGAAGACCAACGTCAGCTACTTTATTTGGAAGGATGACTCAGGTAAACGAAAGAAAAAGAAAATTAAAGGAAAACAAAATAATATTATTTGGTATTTAAAGTGTGCTAGCATTTGATGGGTTTGTAGAGCTTTCGTGGAACTCCACAAGGTGTAAACATCTCTTTAATAGATGGGGAGACGACTGGTGCATCTGACACATTACAGCAAGTTGAAGCCAAATACCCTGCTTTGCTATTCAAGCAGCAATTAACAGCATATGTTGAAAAAATATATGGAATGATACGTGACAACTTAAAGAAAGAGATTTCTCCATTGCTTGGATTGTGCATTCAGGTACATAATTACTGCTAATATAACTTCAAGCCCTTTTGGAAAATATTTTTCTTTTTTAAATCTGTTTGAAGCTTTAACATCTTATTATATGTGAATGGTTTAGGCACCAAGAATATCCAGAGCAAACTTGCTAAAGGGGACTGCTGTTGCACTAGCAAGTGCTGCTTCTCAGGATATTCTAATTGCTCACTGGCAAGGGATTGTCAACAACATTGGATGCTTCTTAAACATGTTGAAATCTAACAATGTCAGTGCACCGTTTCTCACATGTTTGTTTCTCTATTACCATGTGGCTAACATAGAGGTTACTAACGCATGTGTCAAGTTGGGTCAAAAGGTTTAAATGAAAAAAACAGCTTAAAAGGAAATATGTCAAAAGTCTCCCAAAGTGTACTTCTAATGCATAAAACTTCCTAAATCCTTTTATTCAATAAAAGTATATCATTATTTAATATTTAAATGAACATATTTTTCTTAATCATATTCGACACACTAGTTTTTTAGAAATAATTTAAAATTATTGGACAAACAATGTTTTTGTTCAGCCCGCTCCGTTTCAACCCATACAAATAATTACCCCTTTTGACCCGATACCCAACCTACTTGACCCTTCTCGTCCATTCTGCCACCTCTAGGCTAACCACTTGTTTTTTCTTTCACATGATTGGTTGTGCTTGTAGTTCTTCCAGTTCTTGTGCTTTGATTTATCAATCTTGTTGCATTGTATTGAATAGTTAAATTCTTCTTATTTCCATCGTGGCTAGTTTTAGCTTTTTTCTTCCTCTTGTTTTTAAAACCCATATTACTGTTTTTCTGGCAAGTTACACATGGTTAGAAAATTGGCATGCCATACAGAAACAGGAACCCAAAGAGTCCTTGAAGTTTTGATGTAGGACTTTAACTTCTTGAGCTGAAATTGACTGTCTAGCTAGACTGAACTTTGACTTTATTGTTTCAATTTATAGAAGCTACACTTGTGCTCGTTTCAGTGGTCCATTTATGAAACATTAGTGACTTTCTTTTCGTGTATATATTAGTATGCTCTGAACCTGTGCCACCATCACAGCTATATTTCCTTCCTAATATTTTGTTTTCTGAACTTCCGGGTTATACATTGTATTATTTTTTAAACTTCATTTTAGAGTCAATCACTCGCATACCATAAACATACAAAATTATAAGTTTACTTTCATATTGTGAATGTATTTGACTTAAACTGAATTTGTTAGTTTTTTCTCACTCCCAAAGGAACTAGATTGTCATGAATTATCTTAAGGGGTCCAAATTAGGGGGGGAAAACAATGCGCACTTTATCATACAGCAAACATTTACTTATTGATGATTTTATGGATGGTAAGAAAATACCTCTAATTGTTGTACCTGTTCATTTAGTTGTCTCAGAGGTTTTGTAAATATCAAAATTTGGATCTATAAACACGTTTTATTTTTACATCCAACTTGACACTAACCACCACAACAGCTAATATAAAACGTTATTTGTGGCCTATTTTAGGCTTATATTTGTGTGTGAATAAGCTTTCAGGTATTCATCTGAAAGTGTATTATTTCTCTCTTTTCTTTTCTCATTGGAAGCAGCCTCTCTATCCCTTGGGATGAGGATAAGGTTTGCCTACATCTCATCCTCCCCATACCCTACTTTTTGAGTAAGATATTACTGGGTATGTTTGTTTGTTTATAAGACACCTTGTTCTCACAGTGTTTACGCCTTATTTGTGACCTACATATTGATTGTCTAATACATTAATGTTTTTATCATATAATGCTGAAAACTCTACTCACTATCTCATATTTTTTCTATGTAGGTGCCGCCATTTTTGGTTCGCAAAATCTTCACACAGATATTTTCTTTCATCAATGTACAATTATTCAACAGGTTCTGAGACAAGAAGCTTCTAAGACATGCCTATATACTTACATGGGTGCAAACTTGCTCATTTATCTTTAATTTTATAAATTATGGTTGCAGCCTTCTGTTGAGACGAGAGTGCTGCTCTTTCGGTAATGGGGAATATGTCAAGGCAGGATTGTCTGAATTGGAACAGTGGTGCTACAAAGCAACTGAAGAGGTAAACTTTTCTTTGTCCTCCTTACGTGATAACATATGTTATTTTCCTTATTTTTTAGGATATACAGAGGGGATGGATCAATTTAGAGCACTATATATTGCGAGAACACACAAAACAAATCTTAGCCGTTCATCTTTTCCAATCTTAAAAAAATAAAAAATAAAAGAAAAGGGCATAAATGCAATGATTATTATTTCTCTCTCTTCTCTCCTGAAATTCAAAAGAAAGAAATATGAACAAGTTAGTTTGATTTATTGTTTATGTATACAACCTACATATTATGTATAATATATATAAGTAAATGGTACAATATATATATATATATATATATATATATATATATATATATATATATATATATGAACAAATTAGTTTGATAGTTCCTTTACCTACACATGTATATGTAAGCAGTACAAAATAAAAAAAAAACGTACCACTGATCAAAAAATTAAATTGCTCACAACTGTTCTGTGTGTTTTTGTAAAAAATTAGTGTTCTGAAATGAGCCTCTCCATATGTGTGTGTGTGTGTATTATGAGCTTGGCCCAATTGTATAGTGGGCTTCTAATAGGCGGCGAGTTTAGGGTGGCCGCATAAGAGGCGGCGGATTTAGGGTAACGGAAAAGGTAATCAGAGGAGCTCTGATACCATAATAGAGGATGAAATCTTGCCTTCTCTATTGATCATTCAACTATATATAATTACAATGAGATCCTATAAATATGGAATGGATTTACATGACAATATTCCAAAACTATTTTGATATACACGATATCTATTCTAATAGCTTCGCCCATTAGGATTTTATGTAACCTTGTATCTACCCCATCAGGGTTCCCCAAATTTCACTAACTTTTGAGGAATCAAATTCCAGTATGCAGGAGCATCTTGGGATGAGCTCAAGCACATAAGACAAGCTATAGGGTTCCTGGTATTTCATCTTATTTTCTAATTTTATTTTTGCCAAATATTACATTTAATTGTTTCTTCTCATATTTATAGTCCTGAAACAATACTATTTGTGAGCTTCTGCTCATCAGTTATCATTTATTGGTTTTAGGTTATTCATCAAAAGCCAAAGAAGACACTGGATGAAATAAGTCATGATTTGTGCCCAGTAAGACTCAGTTCCCATATTTTAATAGAGAACAATAGACATTGATGCAATACTAAATTGATGATAAAACTATTCCACCTGCAGGTTCTTAGCATTCAACAGCTCTACAGGATCAGTACTATGTATTGGGATGACAAATACGGCACACATAGCCTTTCTCCTGATGTATTTATCATATGAATAATTTTTTTTAAAATAAAAGCACGCCCTTGTCTCAAGCTCATATCTGGTATCAAGATATTAGAGGTGGCAAAACGGACGGGTTGGCTATGGGTCACAATGGGTCAGGTTGGTTGACCTGAAACACTTTCTTACAACTTTTTATGAATAATTTGGGCGCTAAAAATATTGTTACAATAATCACCTAATTTGTATGCATCAACTATACACTTTGGGCAACGTTGGATCCGTTTGACCCATACATCCTGTTAGAGCTAAAACACAACCTGGCATTCATTGGTCAAATTGCCACCTGTAAAAGATACGGAGCCGAGCCTTGATGAATACCTAATAGATGTAAACGGTGTAGTATTTATTCTGTTGACAGGTAATTTCCAACATGAGGGTGCTGATGACTGAAGATTCAAACAATGCTGTCAGCAGCTCATTCTTGCTGGATGATGATTCAAGGTTGAACATATCATCAGAACAAATTTAATATTTGTTTGTTGCAATATTCCTCTTAACTAATATTTCTATTTTTAATGAAACATTTCTTGTGTGATGGTGCAGCATACCGTTCTCTGTTGACGACCTCTCCAAATCAATGGATCAGATCAATATAGCAGATATTGAGCCGCCACCACTTATTCGTGACAATTCGGGTTTCAGTTTCTTATTGTCACGTGCTGAATCATGATCATTCGGGTTTCAGTTTCCCATTATAGTTCACTTGTCTGGAAGTTGACCCTTGATGGTAGGTTTGATTTTAGCAGCATGGTTAGTGATTTAGACCATCTTTTTCGCAGATGTTATTTGAACTTCATTTTATTGATCCAGTATGCCATAGAGTTTGATTTCTTGAAATTATAGTTTATCTGCAAAAAAAAAGTCCATGTTTGGCTTCTATTAATCCTTGAAGCTAATATGAAGCTCCAGTGGGTTTGGTCTATATTTCCTGCAAATTCAACAAAGATGAGCGTATTCATGATGAGTATAATGCTTTGTTACAGTGCGAAATCGTGAACAATGTCATCACTCATCAGCCAAAGAACATTGACAACACCTACATTCTTGACAAGGTCCAACAATGCCTGGAAATACAAGAAGAAAAAAAAAGACTATTTTGTTAACCATGTGATTTTGAACAAAATAGTATCTGGTTTTTGTGAGTTTATAGTTTTGTTGTAAAGATGAAAAAAGAATGATGATCTTTTGAAAATGACTTATTGCATCTTTTTTCGAAAGATTGTTAATTTCTCCGGGTATATTATTAGAGCATACCCAATAAGAATGCCTAAAACCAATAAAAAACGTGTCTGGTCAGCTGTCACATCAGAAAAACATTCATTCTTCAAAAACATCAAAAACCACCCCAATAAGACCGATCGGCATATCATGCGTGGAGAGGATGTGGAACGCGTGGCCCGTGGAACACCGCGCCCCACCCCCATGTGTGGTCCATGGCTGTGGCTCATTTTCGTGGAGATATCCACGCTTGTGGAAGGTGTGCAACGGTTATTCGATTTAGAAATCATGAAGACAAGCTAATGAAGTAACAACTCAAAAATAGTGGTATCAATACAAACCAAAACTGAATTTAAGCAGAGCAGCAACCAAGGATTTCTCTATCCATGAGGACTAATATGGACTACCATTAGCATGTCAACCATTGGGTTCCAACCAATAGAAACATTAGGCCTAGGTTGAAATGTAACTTATCATTCCTATTAAGACAACTGAAAAGATCTCTAGATTGAAATCAACCGTTATTTTCATAAGACTGTAGCCTTTGTTGAAACTTCTTGTGACTGCATTTCTGTTTGTACCTCATGTATAACCTTACCCAATGATCACCAACAAGGTCTTCTCCTTCGTCTACCTCCATCCCCAAAAATCTTCTTGTTTTTAGACTTGTGACCTGGAGTGAATTTGTCCTCACACCAAAAGCACTCACCTTTAGCTCATTTTTCCTCAATGTCCTTGCTAAATAATCTAGTGAAATTCTTGTTTTCTTAAGCCTATGTTCCAGACATAGGTAAGTAATGGGTGTAGCAACACTGATACTTATTAGATAGAATATTTTATTAGGATTTATTATTATATTATTACTATGTTTAGAATATATTATTTGATTTGGTTTACTTTGTAATTATCTTTATTCTACTCATATATATAGTTGTCAATAGTACACAATACCTCATGGAGTTTTTCATTATTCTACATGGTATCAGAGCATTAGGGTTCTTGCCTTCTTCTTTCTCTTCTTCTCTATCTCGTCCCGTCCCGGGGACGTTTGTACACATATATTATGTTTTCTTTACTTTTTCTAGGCCTTGTCGCCGCCGCTTGACCATGGTCTTGCCGCAACCGCCGTCGATCTTCTTTGATCGCCCAACCATCACCGATCTCTCTTCTATTTATGCCACCACAATCATAGCTCCTGCCACTACAGTCACACCATGCCTAGCCACCGTTGCCTGATCACAGTCACGGCGCTTTCGCTGTCTTTCTTCTTTGATCGCCCAATCATTACCGATCTCTCTTCGATTTGTGCCGCCACAATGGTAGCTCCTGACGTCGCAGTCGTAGCTCCTGTCACCATGCCTAGCCGCCGCCTCCTGACCACGGTCCAACCGCCGCTGCTGATCTTCTCTGATTGCGCAACCACTACCGATCACGTTCCTGCTCTACGTGACAACCACTCATGTATATTCACATGTCGTCGGGATAGGCTAATTTGGAAATTTGAGAAGGGAGACCCTATACCGACGACATGTCGTCGGCACAGGGTTGAGCCAGATGGAGGGAAAACATGGCGCCCAATGAAAAATTGGAAAAAACCTATACCGACGACATGTCGTCGGTATAGGTTAATTTGGATTTTCTTTTTTTTTCTTTTATTTAATAAATTTTCGTCGGTGAATTTTTTTAATTAAAAACAATTATGGGAAAAACCTATATCGACGACATGTCGTCGGTGTAGAGTTTTTTACTTTATTGATCGGTCAAAACCCTACGAGACCTATACCGACGACTTGTCGTCGGGACAGGCTACCTATTGCGCCGACTTTCGAGCCTATACCGACGATTAGCGTAAATAAACCAGGAAACAGCTTTCTGCTTCCCATTTCCATGAAAAAAAACCCAAAACTCTCTCATCTTCTCTCTTTGACGATTTCCCTTTTTGGTGTGTTTTGTGGAGCAATCTTCACCAATCTCGGGTTTTGAGGTTAGTTAACATCTATGTTTCAATCTTGACAAGAAAATCAACATTTTTGGGTTTTTTGCTTAATTTCTTTGATTTTTGTTAGGTGTTTGAAGCTTTGACAATTTTTTATGGATTTCAAGCTATTCGAAGCTATTTGCAAACTTGGTTAGTAATTTTTCTATAAATTAGGTTTAGATGTATGTTTGTATGTATATTGTTGTGTTTATTTGTATGTATGTATATATAGTTTAGATGTATGATTTTATAAATATTTATGAAATTTTATGATGAAATTAGGTTTAGATGTGAAATTAGGTTTAGATGAAATTTGAGAATTTGGGCATTTATATATGTATGTTTGTATATAATATGTATGTATATATGTGTATGTGTGTTTGTATGTATTTGTATTATATTTATGTATGAAATTGTGTTTATGTATGTAATTTGGGAATTTAAGCATTTATATATGTACGTTTGTATATAATATGTATGTATATATGTGTATGTGTGTTTGTATGTATTTGTATTATTTTATGTATGGAATTGTGTTTATGTATGTAATTTGGGAATTTAGGCATTTGTTTATGTATGTTTGTAAAGGCTATGTATGTATATACGTGTATGTATGTATTTTTATGTATGTAATTGTGTTTGTGTATGTAATTTTAGAATTTGGGCATTTATTTATGTGTGTTTGTATATAATATGTATGTATATGTGTATGTATGTTCGTATGTATGATTATGTAATTGTATGATTTGTATGTATATAATTGTGTATGTATTTATGTAATTGTGAATGTATGTATATATCTTTGTATGCATATGTAACTTTATTTAATTTTGTTGCAAGTTCGGAACTCATTGCGGTTGGAGAGGTGTGAATAACATCTTATTTGTGTTTCATTGAATTTTTTTAAGGTACGCATCCCGACTTTTATACCTTTATGTACGTCTCATGTTGTGTACACTAGTATGTTTATTTAGGATAACTCTTTAGAATATACTCGTCCAAAATTTATCTGATAGAGATAAATTTTGGATTGTCCCCTTTGGGACTGCTTTTTGAATATTCTATCTTATTTAGGATATGTATACATTTTAACGGGTTGACATTTAAGAAAAAATTGGTAGCTATTTCTCCTTACTCCTTCGAGTTTGCGGTTTGTCTGCGTACTTGGGGAGTTAAGGGGAAATGCTGCTGATTTTTTCTTAAATAATCAACTCATTAAAATGTATACATATGAGATAGAATATTCAAAAAGTGGGTTAGGATCCACCGCCTTAGAGTACCGATCAAATCACATACATTCATTTATATCATTTATTACATGCACGTATATGTGTATGCTTATAACACAATAGATATAACACTAGATATGGCAATTGATAAAAGCTGGGTTACACTGGGAAATCGGAATTCTCCGGCTTTCTTAAGCGGTCTTCGCAACTTTATAGATACGGCCAAGAACCATGTCGACGGTCGAGGTAGAGCGTTTTGCCCGTGTAGATGTTGTTGTAATGCGTGTCGACATGATTTGAACACGATATATGACCACATATATGACCGTGGGTTTCTACAATCATATCAGAATTGGATTTATCATGGTGAACAACATCCTCGTGTGGCGGAGATAGCATCACTTTTTGCCCCAAGAACAACACCAACTCCTCCAATAACTACAACAACAAATAATGAGATGTTTGATGCCATAGATGATGTGATGGCAGAGCAAAATACAAACGAGGATAATATAGATGAAGATGGAACTGGTTTAGACCCAGAGTTTGATGCGTTGTTTGAGGATCTAAATAAGGAGTTATACCCCGGTTGTAGTCAAATGTCTTTCCTAAACTTCATAGCCAAATTGATGCATATCAAAGTTATCAACACATGGACGAATAGTTCGTTTGACCAACTGTTAGAGCTTCTACAAATTGCGTTGCCGAAGGAAAATCACGTTCCAGCGTCACACTTTGAAGCTAAGAAGAAACTGAGTAAGATTGGGTTAGGATATCAGTCTATCCATGCTTGCATTAATGATTGTGCGCTGTTTTGGAAGGAGAATGAATCAATGCAAAATTGTCCGATTTGTAATGAGAGCAGATGGGTTGATAAAAACACAAAGGGGAAGAAAATACCACATAAAGTGTTGTGCTACTTTCCTTTAACTTCACGGCTTCGACGAAGGTATAGTTCAAGATTAACGGCAAAAGAAATGATCTGGCATAATACTGGACTCTTAACGGATGGTATGATGTGACATCCGGTTGATGGGAAGGCATGGCAAGAATTTGATGAGAGATATCCGGATTTTGCTAAAGAACCAAGGAATGTCCGCTTAGGTTTGGCTGCCGATGGTTTTAATCCGTTCGGTAACATGAGTCAGACTTACAGTATGTGGCCGGTAGTGTTAACAACATATAATACACCACCATGGTTATGTATGAAAAAGTCTTCTTTCATGTTAACCTTGCTAATTCCCGGGCCTAAATCACCTAGTAAGGACATTGATGTATTCTTAAGGCCTTTGGTTGATGAGTTGAAAATGTTGTGGGCTGAAGGAGTCCAGGTGAGAGATGCATCAACCAAAACTGTATTTAGGATGCATGCGGCACTGTTATGGACTATCAACGATTATCCTGCTCGTAGTAGCTTGTCTGGATGGAGTGATCAAGGTTATAAAGCATGCCCTACGTGTAACGTTGACACACCTTCGTGCGCTATAACGAATAAGATAGCTTTTGTTAGACACATAAGATTCTTGCCTAGAAAGCATAAATGGAGGAACGATCTGTCGTTTGATGGCAAGAAAGAGACAAAACATCCTCCTCGACGATTGACTAATGCTTAAATATTAGAACAACTAAAAAATCTCCCAGATCGTGTTCCGGGGAAACATCCAATGTATGGAGGGGTAAAAAGAAAGCACCTTACATCAGAGTTGAATTGGACTAAATGAAGTATCTTCTTTGAGCTGGATTATTGGTCTTCTCTGCTTTTAAAACACAATCTTGATGTTATGTACGTGGAGAAAAATGTGTGTGAGAGTTTATTGGGTACTTTGTTGATGAACGATAAATCAAAAGACACACACAAAGCCCGCAAAGACTTTGAAAATATGGGTACTCGACATAACCTATGGCTAACACAAAAAAAACAATAAGTTGTACCAACCACAAGCTCCTTACTCTTTCACACCAGTGATCGAGAACACTTTTGTCAGTTTATTCGAGGAGTGAGACTACCTGATAGATTTGGATCGAATTTAAAAAATAAGGTACTTCCCAATGATTCAAATATAATTGGGTTAAAGTCCCATGATTATCACATCCTCATGCAACGATTGCTGCCAATAGGGGTACGATCGGGTCTGCCCAAAAACGTTTCAACAACAATCAATGACGTTTGCATATTCTTTCAAAAAATTTGTGAACGATCAGTAGATGTGAAAGACATGTATGAAGCAAATGAGAAAGTGGTTAAGATATTATGCAATTTGGAAACGATATATCCTCTAACATTTTTTGACATAATGGTTCATCTCATTCTTCATTTACCTGAATAAGCTATTCTTGGTGGCCCTGTGTATATGAGATGGATGTATCCTTTTGAAAGATACATGAAAAAGCTGAAAACATATGTTAGAAACAAAGCCAAACCTGAAGGCTCAATTGCGGAGGGTTATGTTGCAGATGAAGCATTGACATTCTGCTCTATGTATCTGTACGGTATGCAGACCAAATTTAACCGACCAGATAGAAATGCAGATGCTGGCATTCCCAAAAGGCAGTTTCAAGTGTTTTCTTCACAATGTCGACCAATATCGAAAAAGAAAATCAAGGCTCTCTCTGAACATGCCAACAAATCATTACAATGGTTTGTGTTGAACAACTGTGATGAAATCAAAGCCTACAAATCGTAAGTTTTTTTGTCCATCTACCCGTGATAAACTATTATTATATTTTCATTTAATTCTACTAATTTAAATTTTGTTTTCTCCATCTACCAGTGAATTTGAATCTAAATTTCCTGAGCGCAATATGCAAACCGATTTTTCTTCATGGTTAAAATATGAAGCAAATGTATTTTCATCTTCATCTTCTACACCCGATAACAAAGAATTAAGGGCATTGACACATGGTCCCTTGTATGCATCTTCTTACACTGCTTGCATAGTCAATGGTGTTAGATTTGTGATACAAAATCGTGATTCCCGACGCACTACTCAGAACAGTGTTGTGGTTACAATAGGAGAAGACGATACTCCATTTTATGGTCAACTAGAGGAGATCATAGAGTTTAACTACATAGATGATTACTCGGTTGTACTATTCCGTTGTAAATGGTTCGACACGAGAGGTAAAAGATTAATTAAGCAAAACAATACTACTATAATTGACATTGGCCGTGAATGGTATGTTGGCAAAGAATGGTATGATGATGTCCAATATATATTAGCCACACAGGCTAAACAAGTGTTCTATCTTCGAGATCCTTCTCGAACCACTGGCCAATGGAGGGCTGTTGAGGACGTTCACCATCGGAAGCTTTGGGATCATCCTAGTGTTGTTAATGAGATATATATATTTCACGACACTCAATCAAATGATTATACTTTGGTTGTCGACACCGGATGCGAATGTGGTGAATCAAGTCACGTAGGTGGTGACCAAACTCCAATTCCCCATGCTGGTAGTCAATCTATTACACGAAAAACTCAATCATTTTTTGGTAACTTGGTTGTCGACCTAGGCTACTTGCCTATGCGTATAACTTTAAATGAGGGTGGTGACCCAAGTCATGTTGCCTCGATTGATCTCGATGAAAGTTTTATTAATGATGATGAAGAAGATGAAGAAGATGTATACAATTCAGATGATGAAGACGAAATAAATGACGACGATGAAGAAGATGATGATGTTATTGACACACGTTATTTTAGTGATGATTCTGATTGAATGTATGTTAAAAATGTACTATTTGTCTTTGTTAATTAATAATTATTTTTGCTTACTAATAAATTTTGTTGTAGGAAAAATGACAACAATGGCGCAATCACACGGTGGAGATGGTGGAGACGGTGGATACGGGGGTCCGTATCACTTCGACTCGGGTTGTGCGACTGGATCTGTTGGTAAGTTACTTGTTAGTGTTTAATAGATGTCTTTATAATTGCCTAAATTTTGAATGTCATGTGTCAATGTAGGTAGTGCCTCCCAAAAAAGACGTTCTAAAGGCAAAAACCTAAAATTGTATAAGAAATTTGAGCAAAATGGGAGGAAGCCTCTTCCCATTAATGTAGAACTTCATGGCGGGGGGTACAAGTTTGTGGGTCCCAACGCTTCGGATTTTATCCGTGCTATCTCGTTGGAGGTTGAAAAGGTTGTTCCTCCATATTATCCAAATTGGGCTAAGGTTCCAAATGAGAAAAAAACGAGCCGTATATCCCACTCTTATAGTAAGTATAGATGTTTTATAATTATTTATAATTTCATAACTATTAGATTTATAATTACTTTCCATTTGTAGGATTATTTTGATCTGGACTCCTGGAGAAACACTGATAAGTGGCGAGGCGTTGAACTCGGAATCACCGCCGAGTGTCAGATGGCGTATAAAGATCACAAGAGAGAGTTGAAAGTTCACTTCGAGGAGAATGGGGGATACGATGATGTGGAGGCGGCGATGAATAATCCACCAGAAGACCTTGATCAAGAAACTTGAGAGACTTTGATTAATGAGCTGTTTTTAGATGAGAGCTATAAAAACCGCTCGGAGAAGAACAAACAAAACCGATCACAACAACGTTACCCAAGTTTCCATGACAGCAAATCATACGCCCAGCGTCGACACATGGATGTATGAAATACAATTGTTAGTATTATATAAACATGCTTATTAATTCTTAATGATATTATTTTTGTTTTTCACAAGGTACTGGCCTAATTGATGTGTTCAGGTTGACCCATTATAAAGAAGGGACCGATTGGGCCAACGAGACTGCATCATCAGATTATGTAAGTCAAATGATTTTGTTGTTAGACTTACTAGACTTAGAACATCCAACTGTAACTTTAAACGGGTCAAAATGACCTAAACACACTTTAAGAGACTTAAAATATCCAGCTTTAACTTTAAACGGGTCAAAATGACCCAAACACACTTTAATAAACTTAGAACATCCAACTGTAACTTTAAACGAGTCAAAATGACTCAAACACGCTTTAATAGACTTAGAACATCCAACTCGAGCCCAATTGTTGAATATTTTTGCTAGTATTTCTAGTATTTGTTGTTATTAGTGTTGGTTGATTGGAATTTGTGAATTTGGGTCATTTATAACTTATAGTTTAACAAGTTGGTTATCCATTTTACAGCAGTTATGCTGTCGAATTTTAGTAAAATAGTCAATTGTTACATTGTTTAATGCAGGACCGAATCCAAGAGGAGTATACAAGATCCTCTACTGAGTCTGGTGGTGACTCGTCTGCTGTCGATGAGATTGCATGCATGGAGCGTGCATTGGGTCATCGGCGTGGCCATATCCGGGGTGTCGGTCGTGTGGTGAGTAATCCCACACCGGGTTTGTTCAGTACCCCCCTCCACAACCACATTGGCAAGAATTGGATGAGCGTGTGACTCAACTTCAACAACAAGTCCAAGATCAACAACAACGCGAAGCCCAACGAGAGGAAGAACGTCGTGTGCATAATCAACAAATGTTTGAAATGCAACTACAAATGGATGAAATGCGTCGAATGTGGGAACGCCGAACTAACAACGACGATAATTAGCTTGAAGTTGTTGCGCCTTTGCCTTTGTTGTCGGTGTTATTGTTGAATGTTTGAACAATTTTTATGTTTGTGTGTCGGAAAACTTTATGTTTGAATATTTGGTTTGTGTGTCGAACAGGTTTTTGTATCAAACAATATATTTCGGATTTTAATTTTTGAATGGTTTGAATTATCTGATTTGCAGGTTTTGGTAATTAGAAATTAAATATTTCTGGAAAATTTTGAAAATTTAAAAAAAATAAAAAAAACAGAAAAACCTATCCCGACGACATGTCGTTGGCATAGGTCTTTTTCAAATTTAATTAAAAAAATTGAAAATAGCCTATACCGACGACATGTCGTTGGGATAGGTTGGGTCTGTCCCAACGACGTGTCGTCGGGATAAGTCCAGAACCTATATGTCGTCGGTATAAAATTTCTTTTTGAATTTTTTAATTAAACCCTATACCGACGACTTGTCGTCGGTATAGGCTGACCTATCCCGACGACACCTATCCCGACGACAATCTTGACTATTGGGACGAGGCAATACCGACGACATCTATACCGACGACATGTCGTCGGTATAGGCTATCCCGACGACAAGTCGTCGCTATAGGATAAAAAAAAATCGTCGGCACAGGGTCATTTTCTTGTAATGTTAGTAGCCTTTTCGTGATCTTTTAGTGTTTTCTCTATTTATTGGTTCCTGGTATTGATCGGCATTGCTCTTTGTTGATTGTGGTTTCTAAATTGCTTGATACTCTAGAGATTTTTTTTGTTGTGAATCGCTCGATGAATTGTTGCTAAGAATCACTTGTTATGAATCGTGCGGTGATCAATTTCGCCCCAACCTGCTGTCGATGAGGAAAGGTGCTTTGCTGCCATATATTGTTACCATAAAAATGGTACGTATGATAAATGGAGAAGAAGAAGAAAAAAAATATTCAAAGACAAGATGGATTAATTTCAATGAAACACATAACATTTCATATGGTCACCTTAAGTACAAATGAGCTAACCGATTAAACGACTTGACACTTAAGTTGGTTAAACATTTACAAAAACAAACCCTAACTATTATAACTTGTCTAGCTAATAGCTACTAATCACAAATGAAATCTTGAGATATGACCCTTAGCTCTTCATTTAAAGAGTTATTTAGCTACACAGATTGCCTAGTCTCTTCTAATAAACCCTAGAAGCAATCTCCCAGTCCGTGGATTGCTTTCCAATAACGTCGTACTATAGTTTAGTTCGGTGTTGGGATGTCTATTACCTGAAACTTGATCTTAAATAAACGACTAAACTACACTTCCAACAATTCTATAATTTTAAGTTTCTAACAATTACACTATTTAATTAGTATATATTTTTTAAATTATATAATATATTAATATATATTCGGGTAAACAAGTGTAGGTAATCGTGCGGTTATCACCTAATCTCATACCTATACCCCACGAAAACTTTTATAACTAACCTCATACCCACCTTGTTACCGGTCCTGAATTTGGATAACCACAATCTTTATGTTCGGGTATTTTTGCCATTCCTAATCATAAACTAAAAACTTTTAGCCCTAAATAGTTTTACTAGATCACTTATTCTACATTAATTTCTCAAGCATCACAACACTCCAACTTTAACTTCACTTTCTTTACCTTCGCTATAAAGCCTCCCCACTCTTCCACTACATCTTACTTGCATACTTCACTTTCTCTCTCTCAAATTACACACATACAAATACCTATTTGGAGGAACTCAAGTTAGCCTGGAATTGAATGGATCACAACTTTAAAAGCAAATGGCCAACTTCCAACTTCATCTTTTATCATAAAGATTGTGGTTATCAAGGGTTTTCATGGCCTCGGAGAAACTTTACCTGCAACTTTTGCAAGAAAGAATACAAGTCTGCACAAGCTCTTGGTGGTCACATGAATATTCACCGGAGAGATAAAGCCAGACTGGAATTCTCATCACCTCCTTATCTTGATCCTCACCATCCAAACCCTAACCCTAATTACAGATCACCACCTTCACTGACCCGTTATTTACCTTACACCACCTACCACTCTTCTCTTTTCCCTCTCGTCTCGACTACTAGCGCGAAAGATGAACAACAGAAGCTCGTGGTTGCTTGTTCTGGACGAGCAATGGAAGATGGAGAAGAAGAAAGAGATGGAACTAGGGTTTGGAAGAAATATGAAATCTTGAACATGGAAATGGAGATGGGTTTGCTGAAAGATGGAAACATTGAGCCGGATTTGGAACTTCGACTCGGGCGATCTTGATTCATTTCAATTCTCTGTGTTATTTAATTAGGGTTTTAGATTCCCAACTATATATATGTGATTCATTAGGATGGCTTAAGTTCTTACTGTTGTTCTTGTTCTTCAGTATGAGATAACTTGCATGACCCACTTGTTCAGTAGCCATGGAGATTAATGGACTAATGGAGGATGTTATAGAAAAAACGTTTTTCGAAAAGAATGATCAGTTTTAGGGAAAAATATGAAATAAATATTTTTTTGTATCTACATTTTGAAAATATGTTTAAAATCATTCATCTTTGGAAACTGGGAAAGTGCCATCATTTTGAGAATTTTACCGGAATTATGTTTGATACACAACGGAAAGTTGAGTATTCTAGCTTGTTTTAAAGTATATACGTACATATTTCATAGTTCGTTTAATACATAACTGATTTAACCAATTTTAAAGAAAGTACTTACATAATCATATAAACATATACATCGTTTTAGCTCTGATACATAAGATAATTGCATAACCGCCTTTGTAACTATCTTACAGCCTCTATATCTGATAAGTATTCCCGTACAAGTTTTCTATACTTAAAGTTGGTTTTGTAATTAAAAGTTGAAACGAATTAGGCTTGTTTCTTTTTGTTATCATAATATATAGTGTTCTCGAATAAGTCTACACACACATATATATATAAATTCATACCGAATCAAAGAGTATAAAATTATGAATTTAATGATATAAATTATTTTTGAAAAATAGAATGATAAATCTCTTGTAATTGTTTTTGAAGTTAATGAATTTAATGATATAAATTATTTTTGAAAAATAGAATGATAAATCTCTTGTAATTGTTTTTGAAGTTAATGATATAAATTATATATTAACTTTTTTCTTTTAATAGAATGATAAATCTCTTGTAATTGTTTTTATTTTGTTCATACAATCTCTAACCTATGTTACATCCCATCAATATATGCTTTTTATTGAAATAAAAGAAAAAAACTCTTTAGGATATCCCATATACGTATACACATTTTATAACAGATGGAATGGATGGTTTGATTCTTACCTATATGTTATGTATGAACGTACTCTCAACTAAATGTAGACCAAAGTTGTAAGCTTTATGTCAGCATGTTGAATGATGGTTTGATTCTTACCTCAAAATGATAGAATAATCTTTTAACATCAAACTTTTTTTCTATGCTTGCTCCACTCATCTTTCACATTCATACTTCTATTCTAAGGTAATAAACTTGCTTTTTTTGCCTTCATTATTATAAAGAAAATGAGTGTAATGGAATCAATGACAATAAAAAAAAATTTTCTTCAAGATATAGGATACCCGAAAGGTAAAAGCTTTTATAGTCTATTAATAAGGAATAATTAATCCACGTAATCAATCAAGGAAAGAATGTGAATTAATAATTAACCTAGTATGTTCATTTTTAACCATACCTTTCAAAGAAATTCATTTTTAAGGGTGTTTGGGATTGAGTTTGAAAATAACTTATTGACTTACTCGCTTTTTCAAAAAGCCAATAAATCAAAAAAGTGTTTGGCATGAATAAAAGTCATTTTTATTTTGACTTTTTGATAAGTCTTAAAAAGTTGTTTTCCAAAAGTCACAAATCCTGATTTTTTAAAACTCCTTATGACTTTTTAAACATAAAATTACCAATCTACCCACCCTTAAGTATATAATAGTATATGTAAATAAGCAATCCCAAACACCCTCAAAATATAACATGGTCTTAAATATAAAAGAATGTCTTTTTTGGTCATTTTACAAAAATAAGCTAAGCCAAACACTTTTTAAAAAACAACTTATTGACTTATTGACTTTTCCCATCACAAAAGCTAATTTAAACACTTTTTTAAAAACTTCTTTTGAAAAAGTCATAAGTCAATAAACACTTTTAGAGTTAAATAAACAATCATAAACACCCTCTTAATTCATTTATGTAAAATATGTTAATCTGAATAAGATATAACTATTAATAATGAGTCATATCCTTAACCTAATAAATGATTACAATTTTTGATACTTGGAAGCTCCACAATCACTCTCCCAAACCTTTTCCCACTCGGGTCTTTACCCAACCCTATACATCAAATTCGGATCTAATTTAACGCAATACACCCGTTCCATTATTCATCGGTAACCCTAAATTTTTGTTGCACCTCCAGATTCTGCATCTCCTTATCCGATTCTTCCTCTCCATCGCGACATCTTGCACCTCTCTGATTCTCCCTCTCCACCGCCTCCTCCGTTTTTATTTTGACCTCCTTTGTTTCTATCTCGCTTTTCTCCCAGATTGATCTGAACAGGTGCTTCTTCTTTGAAGTCTATACTGAAACTTCTGGATCAGAAAACTCTAGATCAGAGAGCGATTCGAGGGATGGATATGATTTCTGTATCCTAGACATCCAGGTCTACGCTTCTTCGGGTTTCCTATCATGATTTCAGATAATGAAACCTCAAATCGGCGTTGTTTGGGTTCCATTTTTGGTATCCAGATCTAAAAAAGACACTCAACTCTTGCAATTTTGACGGAACAACAACCTCTAAGCCCGGAGGGTGCTTGTAACTTTCAATATTCTTTAATATATTTATGCATACAAAGATGTAAATGTTGATTCTACTGTCAGTTCCATTTTCCTAGATTTGGGCATCAAGTGTGATCATAGAGGCTATTTATATCTAAAGTTTGGGTATGTGATGATAGAATCCTATGAGAAATATAAAAAATATTCGCCTCTAGCCTCAGCTACAGGGACCATATTGCAACGGTGCACCCCACGCTTTTTAAAACCAAGATTGATGTTATATGATGCAATCTGAATTGAAAAATAGGATGGCATCTATGCACCTGCTAGCTCTTACTTTGGTGGATGGATATGTGGTGGTTCTTTTTTAATTAATCCTTATCATATCACAATGCTTATTAATTACTGTTTTAGATTGAATACCAGGACACCATATACTCAAGAACAAGTTCTAAAGTAATTGTAATTGTAGCACTTGAGAGCTAGCCACTTTTAACTACATCTTTTAACACCTAACTATAGCACTTGAGAGCTAGCCACTTTTACTATTGTAATTGTAACCAGTTAACATGGCTATATCTTCTAAAAACACAAATTTGACTGGTGTATAGTGTCTGAAAGTAATTAGGTTTGTGATTGTGTAACAATAAGTTGCATTCTTTCCTCATTCTGGTGGTTTCAAGATTCTTATAATAGGATTGTTGTTTCTGTATATGAAGGTAGCACCAAATGGAGGATATGCTTTGATAATTTTATGCATACAAAGATGTAAATGTTGATCCTACTGTCAGTTCCATTTTCCTGGATTTGAGCATCAAGTGTGATAATCTTGGAAGTGGTGATGAAAGGAAATGGTTGGTCTCTTGAGTGTCATCAATTGTAACTTAAATATTGTTTAATAATCTTCTGCTGGATAATTTCACAAGGAGAGAACTTCAGGGATAATGGTTTGATCTATGCTTTGACTTTTTTAACACCACATTTGTTTAAATTAACAAAGGCCTTCAAGTTGTTGGGTTAATCTTGATGGTTCGGGTCAATTCGGGTTTTGGATACGGGTCATGGGCTCCAATCTTGGAGCAGAAGAAGTGGTCAAGATTGACCGAGTTTATTGGGTTGTGGACGTGGGATTGGAGTGTTAATTCACTTGTTTTTAGAGTTCTGTTCGCTGCACGTGTGTGCATGCTTTGAATAGGTTTTAGTTCCATTATATATAGTAGTTTAGTTTATTGTATGGATACCCTCTTTTTAATCAATAAAATCGTCCGCACGCTTCATTTTTCTTCTTCACATACGTACGTGATTGTGTGTGTAAGGAGGGGCCTGAACTAACACAAGTCAATAGCTCTTGGGATTAAGATCAACTTACTATAGATGAGTTAATATTTGGTTCTATTATGTATTATCAGTATATTTTAGTTGTAAATTTTAATTAACGATCATAGATCAACAAAAATTCTCATTCCATTTCTGGTCGTGGTGATTACCCTGTGTCATAGAATTAATATTTTGATAACTTTATGATATTCATGTCTTTGCACATGCTTCCCTAAATGGTACTTTGCATACGGAAATTCATTCTCTCTATATGTTTCATATTCATCCAGCTTGATTGTGGCTATGGGCATTTGGGAATTCACTTGCTTGAAAAGAGCCCCAACAAGACGGTCAAATTTCCAAAACAACAACAAATGTCGTTTATAAAGAAGTTTTTAGAGATTTGTGCTTTGTAATTTATTTTTATTATTTCCTCTTTTATGTCATAAAAATTCATTATTTATGTAGTTTTTTTATCACATTGTAGAATTATGTAATTTCTATTATAAACATATTGTAATTGTCATTTACACATTATAAAATATATAATTTCTATTATAAAACCCAGTGTAATACACGGGTCTATAACATAGTAGACATATATATATATATAGTTAAAGAAGACTAGAGGAGTTATAAAAGGAATAACTTGAACGAGTCCAAAGGTTTGAAATATGTTTTAAGTGTATTTAACTACTCATGTGGTATAAATATATACAACATTATATATATATATATAGGGAAGGGTTCAAATACTAACCAACTTTTTATGTGATAACCGTGCTAACCACTATAAAACAATCACATAATTTATAAATTATTTTTTTCTTTTAATTGTTAAAATAGTATTTAAGTATCTTGAATAAATATTTTGAACGTAAATACGGAAATGATAAGTCTTACGTATACGTACCAAATAATGTTACATATACGTGACACATAGTGTTTACATATATGTAACATTAACATGATGTTAATTGTTACATATGCGTAACACTATGTTTGAGAGTGGTTATCATGGTTATCGCATAAATATTGGTTAGCATTTGAACTTCACCCTATATATATATTTATATATTTATAACGTCAATCGATTTTTTCTTAAACCCACAAGTTAGTAATTTTCATGAAAAAGAATCAAGTCTCTGAGGCTCAATATTTTTTTGTGAACGATAGCGAAGACCTTAGAGCATTAGCAAGGCAAGACCTTATGGACGGCTCAATATCAGCCTGTCCGGATCCCATTGGCGGAGCCAGGAATTATTTTCAGTTGGGGTCGCCTTTTTCTATGTTCAAATTGTTAACAAATGAACATGACAGAGAAAAGATGGATGCTCTCTATTACTCAAAATAAAGATTAGCTTACAAATGAAAGAGAAAACAACGTTAAATAGAAAGATAATTGGGCCTGGGCTAAGGCCCATAACAGGGCCCATAACAACTTATTATGCTAACATCCCCCCTCAAACTCACAATGCAATAGAAATAAACATTAAGAGTTTGTCACACAAAAAACAAAACCGAGATGCCGATTGAGCCTTGGTAAAAATATCTGCAATCTGCAAGACTGATGGAACAAAAGGAAGTGAGATGGTCCCGAGCTGAAGATGATGGCGAGTAAAATGACAGTCTATCTCAATGTGTTTTGTTCGTTCATGAAAGACAGAGTTCTTGACGATCTGCATAGCACTTTGATTATCACAATGTAATGGGGTAGGCGAGGAAACAACAACCCCCATATATGTCAGAAGCCATCGTAACTAAACAATTTCACATGTAGTCACAGTCATAGCACGATATTCAGCCTCAGTGGAGGACCTAGAGACAACATCTTGTTTCTTGCTTTTCCATGAGATTAGGGAATCACCAAGGAAAATACAGAAACCAGTAGTGGATTTACGATCATTGGGATCACTATCCCAATCAACATCACTATAGGCACGCAATTCCAGAGAAGACGTAGAAGGGAATAAAAGACTTTGAAACTGAGTGCCACGAATATATCTCAAAATACGAAGAACAGCTCCCTAGTGAATAGAAGTAGGAGCGGTAACAAACTGGCTAACCACATGAACAGCATGAGCGATATCAGGGCGAGTAATTGTAAGATAAACCAAACTGCCTACAATAGTACGATAGAGGCTCGGATCAGATAGAGGAACACCATCAGTGGGAGAGTAACGTGCATTTGTTTCAAGATGAGTGTCTGCAATTCTGTTATCATAAAGTCTTGCACGTTGAAACAGATCAGAAATATACTTCGTCTGAGAGAGAAGATATCCCTTTTTAGATTGAGCCTCAATCCCCAAAAAATACCGTAATAATCCCAAATCTTTCATAGCAAAACGATGAGCCAAGTCACGTTTCAAGGATTCAATGCCATCATAATCATCGTCTGTAATAATCATGTCATCCACATATAAAGACAAGAGAATGCGTCCAGCATTCGTACATAAGTTGTTATGGGCCTTAGCCCATGCCCATGCCCAGTTATATTTATATTTAATGTTGCTTTCTCCTTCATTTGTAAGCTAATCTTCATTTTGAATAATAAAGAGCCTCCATCTTTTCTCTGTCATGTTCATTTGTTAACATGGTATCAGAGAGAGCTCGATTCATGCTTGATTGAAGATCTTTGTTGTTGCTTCCGCTCAGTTGTTGGGTCGTTCGTTGTTTGGTTTGTTCGTTGTTGAAGGGTTGTTTCGTTCGTTGTCGCTTCTGCTCAGTTCGTTGACTCGTGAGGTATCAAAGTTACGGATTTCGTTTTATTTGAACTGACTTGTGTATTTGGAAGAGCTTCTTGACAGATTGACATGTTTGGACCTCGTTTCTGTCCCGTTTTTTCAAAGTTTGCGGTTACCAAGTTTGCGGTTACGAAAGTTTACGGTTAGGAAGTTTGCGGTTAGGAAGTTTGCGGTTACGAAGTTTGCGGTTATTCGAAGTTTGCGGTTACTCGAAGTTTACGGTTCTTCGAAGTTTGCGGTAATCGAATTTTACGGTTACCTCAAGTTTGCGGTTAATTTGAAGTTTGCGGTTATTTGAAGTTTGCGGTAATTCTGTTGTCGTTCGGTTTTGATAATATGACTGAGAAAGATAACTGGGCCTAGGCTAATGCTAACAGGGCCCATAACAACTTATTATGCTAACACAAATTTCTAAGTTACCGACTACAATTTTTTTGGGCCAATTCGGGTGATCGAGTCGGGTTGCCGGGTTGGTCACATAATAAGAAACGATACGATAATTAAAATTCATCGTCATTATAAACCAAACTGTAAAAGTACAATGTCATTAGAACTAAATTAAAAAAAGAGTAAATTACAAATTATGTTCTTTAACTATATGTAAAATTGTAGATATTGTCTTCAATAATTACATTGGATGTCTTTTTTTTAAACATTTACACACATTTCATCCTTTCCGCTAACTTGAATTAAATTTTTTTATTAAGTCTACTCACGTGCCTTGCATATTAGGGTAATATGATAATTTTATCGCATAAGGATGAAGAATGTAATTTTCCCTTTCTAATACTTTAGCCCATCCCCACCACCACTCTGACAGTTTTCCCATTCTGATACTTCAGTTCTTGAATGTAAATAAAGATGGCATCATTGCTTCAGTTTTTTAACATAAAGATTATTAATAATATATTGTTGTATACAACATTAACCTGTGCAAATAACATGTTGTCTTGGTGCAAATTGTTTCCAGAATCAACGATTCCGACATTAGGATGAAACAGAACGAAATCGAATGACACCTCACCAAGACCTTTCTTCTTCGACACCTTTCTTCTCCAAAACTTGTCACAGTCACCGGCGCCGTCGTCGTTGTAAATGGGTTTGGGGTTTGACAGTGAGATAGAGAGAGAAAAGGGTAAAATGAGAGAGATGAGAGGGTGAGTATCTATATAAATGTCTCTCACATGAGGGGCACATGACCTGACTTAACATGTTAATCGGATCAGGGTTAGTGAAAAGGACTGACTTTGTGTAAAAGTTTTAAAAAAAGGATGTCCAATGTAATTATTGAAGTCAAAGGTCAATACCTGCAGTTTGAACTATAGTTAAAGGACATAATTTGTAATTTACTCTAAAAAAATTACATCCTATAGTTGTTTCTTACGGGTTTTCATCTTTTGAAAACGATCCATTACATCTTCAGCTAAAACATTCTGAAAGAACTCTTTTTCAATGAAACAAATGGAAGAATCGTTCATATATTCATCACCCATCCGGTTACGCAAGTCCGTCTTCATATCTTCATTGAATAAAAACATCTCTCAACACTTGTCGTTGCAACCGGTAAACTAGTGATAACTTTAATAAACGTTCAATAATCAAAATTCAATTATTCAAGTTTCAAGAATCAAGATTAAGGGGCTGTTTGGTAACCTCTTAATAGTCATTAAGAGACTACTTCTTAATGGTTCAAAGCCTCTTAATGATTAAAAGGTAAGGGGTCATGTAACTTGTGAAGACTTACCATTAAAATGTTACCTTTTAACCATTCAGACTTAAGGTTACCTCTTAATCATTAAGAGACTTTGAACCATTAAGAGGTAGCCTCTTAATGACCATTAAGAGGTAGCCTCTTAATGACCATTAAGAGGCTGCCTCTTAATGACCATTAAAAGGCTATCAAACAGCCCCTAAATATTCAATAATTAAGATTAAACATTCAATAATCAAAATAATTCATTAATCAAGAATCAGTAAAAAGTAATACCTAAAATTTTAAGTTTAGAATAAAAAAAAAGAAAACTAACATTGTTTTTGTTTCATAGTTGTTGTTAGATTTGGTGTGTTTAATTTTGTATTTTGGTTGGATTGAAATCGTCTTTTTGTGTGAAGAATGAAAGACAGGAAGTTTTTTTTTCTTTTTGATCTTGTTCGAACTTTGAGTCTTCGAAGGTAGCAAGCGTAAGGAACTCAGAAAGTCAAAAGGGTTAATTGTTGGGATAGAAAAAAAGGCTCAAAGACCAAAAAGAATTCTAATTGTCCCTTACCTTTGCGTGATTTTTTTATATTTTTTAATTAGGTTTAAATGATCAAATACTAAATAAATTATAAATATGTTAGTTGGGCTTAGAGTTAATTAGGCTTATGGGTTTAGAGTTAGAGGTGAACAAAAAAACCAGAACCGGAACCGGTTCTTTCGAAACCGAATCTACCCATAGGGTCTGGATACGTTCTAATATTTCTAATCAAAACCGGTTCTTTCCAGAACCGGTTATATATATATGTACATATATTCTCTTTCAGAAAATGAATATACTTTAATCTGGTCATGAAGGAGATTGATAGAGATATGAGAAGTCAAACCATGCTAATTGTTCTTTAATTGGTGGTTTAGTCAAAACTGATGGAAGTGCATCTGGAATACTCTCAAGTGTGTCAAAACCTTCATTACTACTTTTGTCTCTTTAGTGGCAAGGTAATTTCTTTAAGAAGAACAAGTCTTACCCCCCCGAATCGGTAGAAATGTGCATATGCTTGAAGGACTATTTGGATGCGGCGGAGCGGATACAAGATTCATCTTCACTTGAAGATGAAAACATCGTTGAAGCGGAGATACACGAGGATGATATCGACATGGGAATGTGTAACGAACCAAAATCCGGGTCTCGTTATAAATAAATATATTTCTAAATAAATATTATGTTGAAAATAATATTTTGAAATAAATTGAAACAAGCGGGTTTCAAGTTAGTAATGGGGTTAGGCTAGTTTTTAACTAGTTTTGGAAAGGAAATGGTGAAATGGAAGTTGAAGGACTAATTGTGTAAATGGGCAAAATCTGCCATATTGACTTGGAGAAGTCAAAATTGGTCATTTTGCATGCTTGGGTCGTTCTTGAGCAAGAGAGGAGAAAAAGGAGAAAATCCAATTTGAAGCCAAATCTTGCGTTTTAGGCTCGTTTTGAGAAGGTGTTGGCTTGCACATCAACCTTCTAACATCAAGTAAGTGTTAAACATCCTTTTGATTTCACTTTTGATGTGTTCTTGGTGGGTGTTGGGTGAAATCCGAAAATTTGGATGCATGTGGTAAATTGGTGTTAGATTGTTGATAATCTAACTTAACTAAAGTTAAAGAGTGATGATTAACATCCTAGAACCCTTGATTTTGATTATGAGAAGTTAGGGTTCATATGAGAAAAATTGGGGGTTTTTGTAAAATGAAGATAGAATGGTGATCTAGTGATGATTAAGTGTTTTTGGGATGTTAGACACTTGAACAAACACCAAATTAACTTTATAATAATTTTTGAAAGAAAGATTAGTGTTAAGGTTAAGATAATGAAACTCAAGTAGGTGAGTTTGTGGTGAAAGAGGGTGTTTGGTTATGAGGATAACCCAAAACGGGTCAATTTGGGTTGGAAATGGGAAATTGGGTTGTGAACCCAATTGTAATATGATTTTGGTGTATGTTAGATTACTAAACTAGGTGAATGTGTTTAGGTAATCAAGTTGCAAAGCTAAAAGCCGGTGCGGGACCTTCTAACCCGAAAGGTAAGTGCTTTAGCACTTACTTAGTTTTGATGATATGGTGTTTGTATGCAATGTTGTATGTATGATGTATATAGTTGCATAATTTGATATGTGGTATGAACGTATATGGAAGTGTGTAAATGATAGAATGTATGTAGTTATAGTATGTGTACTATAATGGATATGTGAATATGGAGTTATGGTCTAAGTACCATAATGGATAGAATGGATATGGAGTTATGGTCTACGGACCATAATGGATAGAATGGATATGGAGTTATGGTCTATGAACCATAATGGATAGAATGGATATGGAGTTATGGTCTAAGTACCATAATGGATAGAACGGTTATGGAGTTATGATCTCGTATCCTAAATGGATATGAAGTTATGGCCTACGTGCCATAATGGAAATGATAATGTGATAATGAAACCCTTAATTGACTTATTGTGTGTAAACGGGTCAAATGGGTGAAAGTGGTGAAAACAAGTTTTATATACTTGTTTGTTTTGGTTATTTCATTACTAATGGTGTTATGTTAATGTGGTTATGTAGGGAAAGCTCCGAAGTAGGTCAAGGTCAAGTTCATTGGCGAAAAGAGGATTCTCGTATGCTTTATGGTGATTGTGGGTTTTTGTTTGAAATCCGTTTTTTTGACGTGTATTTTGGTTCATAAACAATGTTGTTTATGTTAAAATATGTAGTATGAATGCTTTTTGTCAAAACCCAAGTGATATGGGAATTTTTGGTTGTCAAGTGAAGTGAAAAAGTTGGAAAAAATGGTTAAGTATGAAAACCTGCAGGAAACTGAAACTCTCTGAGTTTTGAGTCCCTCGCGGTACGCGAGAGCCCTTAGAGGATTCTCTCGCGGTACGCGAGAGACCGGGTTTCCGGGTTTGCGTTTCTGAGACTCCCTCGCGGTACGCGAGGGAGGTGGCTAGTTTGTCTTGCGGTACGCGAGGAGTAAAAAAAAAAAAAAAAAAAAAAAAAATTTTTGGGATTTAGTCTTCCGCGCGTTAAACTTTTGTTATTGAAAGTGGTGTGTTACAACTTGGTATCAGAGCCAGGTTTGAGGGATTTGGTGTGCGAGACACTAAACTCAAACCGGATGCTCTTGATATGGGGGGGATGATACGAGAATCCAAGTAGGACTTGACTAAGACTCGGAGCTTGCTGAAATGAAAGGTTAGTAATGATTTGATAAAATGATAATATATATATATATGGTGTATGTATATATGTATGATGAATGTTGTTAAGGTGTTATGTGTGCCGAAACTTGTTTTGTGACTTGTTATATGGAGATGGTAATTACAATTGGGCATGGCGTACTATTAAACATGTCTGGCCAATATGTTTAATAAGATGAAATGTGCAAGAGACTTTATGATAACCATATAACAATGAACATTTGCAAGGATTAGGTGAAGGTGGTTATATATGTATGTATGTATATAGGTAGGTATATATATACTTAATACATATAATAGTGAATGTGTAATGGATACCTAGGGTATTGAAAGTGAAAGGGTATTAAAGTGTTTGTGGTTCATTTTCTCAGTTTAGAGATGGCAGAAGATGCAAGTAATGAACCATTGGATCCAAGAATCCAAGATATGATAAAAGAGGAAGTGGCTAAGGCCTTCGAGCAAGCCACAACCTTGTTAATGGAAGAAATGAGAGGGGCTATCAAGCTTACCCTCGAAGACGTGTTAAAGGAGAAGGAAAGGGTGCCACAGGGTTGTACTCTAAAGGAGTTTATGGCAATTAAACCCAAGGAGTATAACGGGCAAGTGGACCCGATTCTGAGCCACAGGTGGGTGGTGGATATGGAGTCTAATTTCGAGACTACTAAATGTAAGCCTGAGGATAGGGTGATGTTCAGTGTGCCTTTATTGACTGGAAGGGCGAAAGAGTGGTTGTTGAATCTCCGCAAGGAGAGAGGTGATTTGGGTGTGACCTCCATGACTTGGGAGGAGTTTAAGGCGGCTTTTCTGAAGTATCATTGCCCGCAAGCCGCAGTTGATAGAATGACTGAGGAGTTTCTCCTCATGAGGCAAAAGAATGAGTCAATAGATGAATTGGCTGGAGCTTTCTTTGATCGCGCCAAGTTCTGTCCGGACGTGGTGTCGACCGAGAAGGCGAAGATTGACAGATTTTATGCTATGTTGACTGTGGAATTCAGAGATAGCATATCTCCATCTTCTTTCACCACACTTGTGGATTTAATAAACAGGTGTCGGGAAAGGGAAGTGGAGTTGAGGAGACAAGAGGCTAGGGGAGAGAAGAGAAAAAGGGAAATTGTGGATCAAGTGGTGAGCAAGATAAAGGGCGGGAGCCCTAGTAAGAAGCCTTTTACCAAGTTCTCTTCTCAAGGATGCAAAGTTTGTGGGAAGGAGCACTATGGGGATTGTAAGAAGGGAACGTCAAATTGTTACAAGTGTGGAAAGCCGGGGCATATGGCAAATCAGTGTCCAAGCCAGATTCGTATATGCTATAATTGTTACAAGCCAGGACACCTTAGGGCGGATTGCCCGGATTTGAAGCAAGGTGGAAGCGAAAGAAAAGTTGAGATACCCAGGCCTAAGGGTAGAGCCTTCCACATATCTGCGGAGGAAGCAAAGAACGACTCGGAGGTGGTGTCAGGTACATTCAGGATTAACTCTTTACCTGCACTAGTTCTTTTCGATTCGGGGGCTAGTCGTTCGTTTGTGTCTTTGAAATTTGTTAAGCATTCTTCTTTTATAAGTAGCAAGTTAGACGAACCCTTAGAAATTGAGGCGGCAAACGATAAGAGCTTCCTAGTGTTTGATGTTTATAGGAATTGCAAATTAAAGGCGGGGGGTGAAACGTTCCATATTGATTTAATTCCTATGTCTATGGGGGATTTTGATGTTATTGTGGGGATGGATTGGTTGTCAAAGAATAAGGCGAGTATATTATGTGGACCAAAGGCGATCCAACTTGATTCCCCGTCGGGAGAGTCCATCTATATTGAAGGTGATAAGAAAGGTAAGGTGAGGTTGTGCTCCTTTGTGAAGGCAACCAAGTACATGGCGCGTGGGTGCAAGGCGTTCATGGCATGTGTTACGGATGTGGATGGAAAGGTAAAAGAGATTCACGACGTGCCGGTCGTGAATCAGTTTACGGATGTGTTTCCTGACGAGTTACCGGGGGTTCCGCCTGATAGGGAGATTGAGTTTGGGATCGACTTGATGCCGGGTGCTAAACCGGTAGCTAAAGCGCCTTATAGATTGGCACCGCCAGAAATGAAAGAGTTGATGGAGCAATTACAAGAATTGCTTGATAAAGGTTTCATACGCCCAAGTGTCTCACCTTGGGGTGCGCCCATTCTCTTCGTTAAAAAGAAGGATGGGAGCATGAGGATGTGTATGGATTATCGGGAGTTGAATAAGTTGACGGTGAAGAATAGGTACCCTTTACCTAGGATTGATGATCTTTTCGATCAATTACAAGGGGCGTCGTGGTTCTCTAAGATTGATTTGAAATCCGGGTACCATCAACTGAAAGTGAAAGAAGATGACATTCCTAAAACCGCTTTTCGCACTCGTTACGGTCACTATGAATTTACAGTTATGCCTTTCGGCTTAACCAACGCACCCGCGGTTTTCATGGATCTTATGAACCGGGTGTGTAGACCGTTCCTCGACCGCTCGGTCATTGTTTTCATTGACGATCTTCTCATCTATTCAAGGAGCGAAGGTGATCACGCTTGCCATTTGCGTGAAATTCTCGAAGTCTTGCAAAAGGAGAAACTTTATGCTAAATTCTCCAAGTGTGCCTTTTGGTTACGCGAAATTCAATTCTTGGGTCATGTGATTAATGATAAAGGGATTACTGTCGACCCATCCAAGATAGTGGCGGTTAAAGATTGGTTTCCACCGAAGACGCCTTCGGAGATTAGAAGTTTCTTGGGGTTGGCGGGTTATTACCGGCGGTTTATTGAAAACTTCTCTCGGATTGCCTTACCGATGACGAAGTTGACCCGTAAAGAGACTAAGTTTGTTTGGGGTTCCGAGCAAGAATCTGCCTTTCAACTCTTGAAAGAAAAGTTGACAAAGGCGCCTGTTTTATCCTTGCCGGACGGGACCGAAGATTTTGTTGTGTATTCGGATGCCTCGCATTCGGGGTTGGGGTGTGTTTTGATGCAAAGGGGGAAAGTAATTGCCTACGCGTCTAGGCAATTGAAGGTTCACGAGGTGAATTACCCTACCCATGATCTAGAGCTTGCGGCCGTGGTTTTCGCACTCAAGATTTGGAGGCATTATTTGTATGGGGTTAAGTGTACGATCTACACGGATCACAAAAGTCTCAAGTACTTCTTTGACCAAAAGGACCTCAACATGAGGCAAAGGCGGTGGCTTGAATTGGTCAAGGATTATGATTGTGACATACTTTATCATCCGGGTAAAGCGAATGTTGTGGCGGATGCGCTTAGTAGGAAGTCAAGTCATGCACCTATCAAGGTGAAGTCATTCAAGATGACAATTTCATCATCCCTAATTGATGAAATCCGGGAGGCTCAAGTGTTAGCACTTGGTGGTGACTTGAAGAAAGAGCGGATGGTTGCTTATGTTGATAAACTTGGTGAAAATAGCATGGGCTTGAAGACATGCTTTGGTAGGATTTGGATTCCTAGGTTGTCAAGTATTTTGACAACTATTTTAGATGAGGCGCATAAATCCAAATATTCTATCCATCCGGGGGCCACAAAGATGTTTTACGATTTGAGGTGTCATTTTTGGTGGCCGGGTATGAGGCGTGATGTTGTTAAGTATGTTGAGAGGTGTCTCACATGCTTAAGGGTGAAGGCGGAACACCAAAAGCCGTATGGAAAGCTCCAACCGCTTGAAATACCGCTTTGGAAATGGGAGAATATAGCTATGGATTTGATCACTAAACTACCAAAGACTCGAAAGGGTTATGATGCGATATGGGTAGTAGTGGATCGATTGACGAAGAGTGCACATTTCCTACCTATAAAGGAAACATACTCTTCGGATAGATTGGCGGAAATGTATGTGAAGGAAATTGTGTCACGTCATGGTGTGCCGGTGTCGATTATATCGGATCGTGATACGAGATTTACTTCTCGATTTTGGAAGAAATTCCATGAGGATATGGGGACTAGATTGAATCTTAGCACTGCTTATCATCCACAAACGGATGGTCAAAGCGAGCGAACGATTCAAACGCTCGAAGATATGTTGCGAGCGTGTGCTTTAGATTTTGGTGGTAGTTGGGATGACCATTTACCGTTGGCGGAATTTTCGTATAACAATAGTTATCATTCTAGTATTGGTATGCCGCCTTTTGAGGCATTGTACGGGAGAAAGTGTCGAACACCCGTGTGTTGGGGTGAAATCGGTCAACGGGAACTAGGTAGTAAAGAGGTGGTCTTGGAAACTAATGATAGTATTGACCAAATTAGAGCACGCTTGAAGGCGGCTCAAGATCGCCAAAAGTCCTATGCGGATAATAGGAAGCGGGCGATTGAGTTTCAAGTGGGGGACTTTGTACTTTTGAAAGTCTCTCCTTGGAAAGGTGTGATACGGTTTAGAAAACGGGGGAAGTTAAGTCCTCGTTTCATCGGGCCGTTTGAGGTGATAGCAAAGGTGGGTACGGTAGCTTATCGCTTGGAGCTACCGGAGGAGTTAAGTAGACTTCATAACACGTTTCACGTGTCACATTTGCGAAAATGTTTAGCGGACGAGTCTACTTTTGTTCCATTAGATGATATCGAATTGGATGAAAAGTTGAATTATGTTGAAGAACCGGTGGCAATCTTGGATAGAAAAGTGAAGCGTTTACGTAATAAAGAGATTAGCCAAGTATTGGTGAAGTGGAAACATAGAAAGGGAGCGGAAATGACTTGGGAAACCGAGGAAGAAATGCTCAAGTTTTACCCAAACCTTTTTATGTGAGGACGGGTTTCGGGGACGAAACCCAAATAAGGGGAGGTGATTTGTAACGAACCAAAATCCGGGTCTCGTTATAAATAAATATATTTCTAAATAAATATTATGTTGAAAATAATATTTTGAAATAAATTGAAACAAGCGGGTTTCAAGTTAGTAATGGGGTTAGGCTAGTTTTTAACTAGTTTTGGAAAGGAAATGGTGAAATGGAAGTTGAAGGACTAATTGTGTAAATGGGCAAAATCTGCCATATTGACTTGGAGAAGTCAAAATTGGTCATTTTGCATGCTTGGGTCGTTCTTGAGCAAGAGAGGAGAAAAAGGAGAAAATCCAATTTGAAGCCAAATCTTGCGTTTTAGGCTCGTTTTGAGAAGGTGTTGGCTTGCACATCAACCTTCTAACATCAAGTAAGTGTTAAACATCCTTTTGATTTCACTTTTGATGTGTTCTTGGTGGGTGTTGGGTGAAATCCGAAAATTTGGATGCATGTGGTAAATTGGTGTTAGATTGTTGATAATCTAACTTAACTAAAGTTAAAGAGTGATGATTAACATCCTAGAACCCTTGATTTTGATTATGAGAAGTTAGGGTTCATATGAGAAAAATTGGGGGTTTTTGTAAAATGAAGATAGAATGGTGATCTAGTGATGATTAAGTGTTTTTGGGATGTTAGACACTTGAACAAACACCAAATTAACTTTATAATAATTTTTGAAAGAAAGATTAGTGTTAAGGTTAAGATAATGAAACTCAAGTAGGTGAGTTTGTGGTGAAAGAGGGTGTTTGGTTATGAGGATAACCCAAAACGGGTCAATTTGGGTTGGAAATGGGAAATTGGGTTGTGAACCCAATTGTAATATGATTTTGGTGTATGTTAGATTACTAAACTAGGTGAATGTGTTTAGGTAATCAAGTTGCAAAGCTAAAAGCCGGTGCGGGACCTTCTAACCCGAAAGGTAAGTGCTTTAGCACTTACTTAGTTTTGATGATATGGTGTTTGTATGCAATGTTGTATGTATGATGTATATAGTTGCATAATTTGATATGTGGTATGAACGTATATGGAAGTGTGTAAATGATAGAATGTATGTAGTTATAGTATGTGTACTATAATGGATATGTGAATATGGAGTTATGGTCTAAGTACCATAATGGATAGAATGGATATGGAGTTATGGTCTACGGACCATAATGGATAGAATGGATATGGAGTTATGGTCTATGAACCATAATGGATAGAATGGATATGGAGTTATGGTCTAAGTACCATAATGGATAGAACGGTTATGGAGTTATGATCTCGTATCCTAAATGGATATGAAGTTATGGCCTACGTGCCATAATGGAAATGATAATGTGATAATGAAACCCTTAATTGACTTATTGTGTGTAAACGGGTCAAATGGGTGAAAGTGGTGAAAACAAGTTTTATATACTTGTTTGTTTTGGTTATTTCATTACTAATGGTGTTATGTTAATGTGGTTATGTAGGGAAAGCTCCGAAGTAGGTCAAGGTCAAGTTCATTGGCGAAAAGAGGATTCTCGTATGCTTTATGGTGATTGTGGGTTTTTGTTTGAAATCCGTTTTTTTGACGTGTATTTTGGTTCATAAACAATGTTGTTTATGTTAAAATATGTAGTATGAATGCTTTTTGTCAAAACCCAAGTGATATGGGAATTTTTGGTTGTCAAGTGAAGTGAAAAAGTTGGAAAAAATGGTTAAGTATGAAAACCTGCAGGAAACTGAAACTCTCTGAGTTTTGAGTCCCTCGCGGTACGCGAGAGCCCTTAGAGGATTCTCTCGCGGTACGCGAGAGACCGGGTTTCCGGGTTTGCGTTTCTGAGACTCCCTCGCGGTACGCGAGGGAGGTGGCTAGTTTGTCTCGCGGTACGCGAGGAGTAAAAAAAAAAAAAAAAAAAAAATTTTTGGGATTTAGTCTTCCGCGCGTTAAACTTTTGTTATTGAAAGTGGTGTGTTACAGAATGTCAAGCCTGCTAGAAGAAGATTAATAAATCACCAAATGAAGTCACGAAAATGATCAAAAAACGAAGTCACGAAGAGAAAAACAAAGACAATCTAGTTTTTTTATATAATTTATCTATGTTTTATGAGTTTATGTTTTAAACATTTATCTATTTTCTAACATTTTAAGTTTTTAATGTTATTAGACTTTTTAAGTTAGTTATTTATATGTTTAATTAATGTATTTATATGTTTAACTAAGTTTTTTGAATAGCCGAAAATAGGTTCTTGAAATACCCGCCTTGAATTACCGGAACCGGTTCTTGAATACCCGGAACCGGTACATAGGGTCCGGTTTTTCAACCAAGAACCGGACCTGGAACCGGAACCGGTAAGAACCAGAACCGGTAAAAACCGGAACCGGTAAGAATCTGAACCGGTTCTGGAGCAAGAACCGGTTCTTGAGAATACCCGATTTGTGCACCTCTATTTAGAGTTGATTAACTTATGGACTTAGAGTTAATTTACTTACAGGCTTATTAAATAAATCTAACTTATGGGTTTAATTAATAGAATTAAAAAAAGATTATATTTTTTTCAAGGTTTGGGGTCAAATATTTTTTGCAAAAACCAATGGGATCGACGTCGATAAAAGACCGGGGTCGCTCGGCATTCGGGTAATATACGGCTACTTAAAATTTGAAATCTGGTGGGGTCGGTTGACCCCAATGCCAAAGGCATAGCTCCGCCAATGCCGGAGCCTACCCTCATAAACTACCCAAAAATCCCTCTCCCCCACCCCACCCCCTCTCATAGAAGGTGTCTTCTTCCACAGACTTTCTATGATCACAAACCGCATCCTCCCTCTTTTCTCGCCACATATGAAGCCTCTCCTCCCTCTCTCATAGATCTACCGTCCTCGACTCCAAAAGCCACCGATTACAGATGCCATTAAGAGAAATAAATTGGTGTGATTCCCATGGTAAAGTTACTCATATGTACTAATTACCATGCTAAGGGTGTTGGGGGCACAACTCTCACCCAAAAACTACCCTAACAAAAATACCTAATGAGGGTGTGCGATTTTTTTTTCAAATTAGTATATTTTGAAAATATAAAGTGGCAACTAGTGTCTTTGAGGGTAAAAGATGGAAAATGGTAGAACCGGTACTCCCAGTACCGGTTTCAATACAAATACACAAAACCAATCATTGGGTGTCAGTAATGTGGCAGAAGTGTAGTGAAACCGGAGGTGCCAGTACCGGTTTCAGAATAATCATTTAACGTCCCGTTAACAGCACCGTTTGAATATTCCTTTACTGAAACTGGATGTGTCAGCACCGGTTTCAGTTGCTTTTTGGTCAATGAATGCTCCTTTACTGAAGCCAGAGGTGCCAACACCGGTTTCAGTTGCTTTTTGGTCTACTGATATGTCACTTTGTTTTTTAAAAAGATGTCATAAGGTGTCATTGGAAAAGTAATTGAAACCGGAGGTGCCGATACCGGTTTCAGTTACTTTTGTTTAATTTGTATTTTACCCTAATCGAATATATTCAGTTACTTTTTGTAACTCATGTCAATTTTTTTCATCTCCAGATATATAAGTTGTGTGTTTTTTAGATGAAAAAAAATTGACATGAGTTATTTTTTACTATCTAACACACAACTTATATGTAAGAACCCAACCCGGACATCCTATAGTTGGTTCTCATAACATGTTATTCACTTTAAAATGAATTAGTTATTAACTAAACTATAGCGAAAGTCTTTCTGAAAACGTTAATTGTTACGTTAACACACTTACCTCACGAATGTCTGCACACCAATCCGAGTAGCACCGCGCTCAAGCCAAAATACGTCAACCACAAAACCAACCTGCAAAACAATCTAACTTACACACAAAGTCAGCTACGCTGAGTGAGTTCTAATAGTTTGATTTAAACAAAAGTCAACTCGTCTCACTTAATATTCATTTCCACTCAAGACCCTCTGGTCTTTATAAATTGTCCTCATATAGATAACCCTGTTATCTTGCAATATCCCGGAGGATTCACCACCTCATACTCAACCCACCATTTTAACCCAGTAAGTCTCTCGACATGGATCAAACTTACCACTCTGATAACTCGAAGTTTACCACACACTGGTTATCTCAACCACCCTCTAGACACCGACTTAGCCAGCCCTGAATAAGACTTTCACAAACCAACTGACACAACAGTTGTACACAATGTACTCATCCCGACACAATGGTCAATATAACTCTACAAGTCATATTAATAGCATCTATTCACTACGTCAATATCATCAATTTAACACACACACACACACACACACACACACACACACATATATATATATATATATATATATATATATATATATATATATATATATATGCACACAAAAATATACCTCATCACTGCGCCCTCGTCAGGGCGTTCGACACACCTCGAGCTCATCACTGTCCTGTTGGACATCGTCACCTTTGGTGACCTCCCAAAGGACCTCGTCCTTCACAATTCCCGTTTGCCGTGTCATAAACATGACTGCGCAAACACATCACCCGCCGTGTCACAAAGACAACGACATACAAACATGTAATATATGACTTGTTAACTACGCCTAACACTAAAATAATGAATCCCACATGTAATCATAAGCATTTAGCTTAAAGCCCGACTCTCCCCGACCAACCCTTAACACGTGACACATTAACAACTTTTATCTCTAGCTCACATACTCCAAGGGACACACCCTAAGACTTCTCAATAATCATTTTATTTCAAAAACGCATTGGATTGGAACCCGAAACCCTTAAAACGTTAAATAGATTAAACTAGAATCATAAGCGTGTACGATAGCCCCAAAAACATTAAAACATTTAAAGAAGTAGGGGATTAGAAACTCACCAGTCACCGAGTCCAACCCTTTACTCTGCAACTCATTCGTTCCCGCTCGAATCCACACCTAACAAACGTTTGATCACCTGATCAGATTACGTTCAAAAAAATGTCGGATGTACATGATTATAAATAATTCCCGACACCCGTCTCATTTGCTCGTCCGTCTCAAGCATGCATGCACACGTGACCATGCAAAAGTTCTAGCCCCACGACTACACGCGCACTCAAGCCGGGTTTCTGACCCGCATGCAAGCCATGCAAAAGGGAAAACCCTAGCCCGTCCATCACCGTCGTCCGACTCCACCTTGTGCACCACCGCGTTACTCGGTATCCTCGTCTTCTTCGTTGCCAACCGTAACCGCACAAATCTCCTCCACCGAGTGGTGCTATTCGGCTGCCATCATGCACGACTGCACCGCGTCACCGCCTCGCGTCGCCATTACCGGTTCCTCGTCACACCACCACTGCCACCTCATGGCCGTCACGCGAGCCACCGCAGTCGCCTAGCACCCCCATCTCCGACAGCTCCCATCGAGTCCACCTAAGCCCGACACCACCCAGCTTTTTCTTTCTCTTTCTGTAACTGGACGCTCCACCAACCGGGCACCACCCTACGGCTCACCATCGCCTACCGTCATATGCCTCCACTTACGGCCAACCCCCCGTCACCGGCCACCACCCTCTCGGACCCTCTTCTTCTTCGTCGCTCACGGCCAAGCAAACCCCCCCGATCCCTAATCAGTTTTTAAACACAGAATACAAGGAATCAAATGAGCAATGGGAACCAACGAGGATTACCTTAGTCCCGACGTGAAGTTCTCGCTCGACACCGTCGCCGGACCACCATGCGATCACCTTGCTCGGCCTCCCTCTCCCTTGCGTCCCTTCCTGCTGCCGTCGAGTACAACCTAGCCGAGAATGGCTTAGGGTTTTCCATTTGTTGATTATATATAAATCACAATTAGATCCGGGTCCTCGCGTAATCTTGCCTGCGTGTTTTTATCCCGAACTGTTTAATAACATCTAACCGACCCCTTTAAGTTTGACAATCTGGCTTTATAAGAGAACCTTACTAATCCTTTATTATTTTCCCACGAGTTGGGTTATCCGTTAACCCGAACTAATAACTCGTCGATTTCCGGGATGTTACATTATATATCTGGAGATGAAAAAAAGTGACATGAGTTATGTTTTTCAGATTTTTTACTATCTAACACACAGCTTATATATCTAGAGATTAAAAAAAATTGACATGAGTTACAAAAAGTAACTGAATATATTCGAATGGGGTAAAATACAAATTATACGAAAGTAACTGAAACCGGTATTGGCACCTCCGGTTTCAATTACTTTTCCAATGAGACCTTATGACATCTTTTTAAAAAACGAAGTGACATATCAGTAAACCAAAAAGCAACTGAAACCGGTGCTGGCACCTCCGGTACTGGCACCTCCGGTGCTGGCACCTCCGGTTTCAGTAAAGGAGTATTCAAACGGTGCTGTTAACAGGACATTAAGTGATTTACACTGAAACCGGTACTGGCACCTCCGGTTTCACTGCACTTCTACCACATTACTGACACCCAATGATTAGTTTTGTGTATTTGTATTGAAACTGGTACCGGGAGTACCGGTTCTACCATTTTCCATCCTTTACCCCCAAAGACACTAGTTACCACTTTATATTTTTAAAATATACTAATTTAAAAAAAAAAATTGACGGTGTGCCCCCTCATTTTTACCCAAATACAACCCTAATACCCTAAAAAATTTATTTTTTCTTTTAAATTAATTCTTTATTAAAACTAAAACAAATAAAATTAATAAAAAAAACTTAATTAATTAAAAAAAGTACGTAAACAATAAATAAAAAATACAATAAATACAAAAAGTACATAAACAATAAATAAAAAAAAATACAATAAATAAAAAAAAGTACATAAAAATAAATCTAGAAATCACAAGGCCACCCGCATCGACTAGCTATTTCACGTTTTTGTTTAAGAACTATTTCCAACATCGGTCCGGTCACATGGTTGTGAGGATCCGTAAACATCTTTAAATCCCGGTCCATACGATCCTCCCGAATAGCCGCCCGTTGCTCTTCCACCATGTCCCTAATATCTTTATCTTTTGTCTTTTTTAATTCCAATAGCTGTTTCAAAATACCTCCTGTGTAGCCTCCCGTTGCTCCTTCATCATTGTGTATTGTGCAACCACTTCGGTTAAACTACCTTTGCTTGACGACTCGTCCGACTTCTTTGCTTTTCGTGTTGGTCTTGTCGGAGTTGCGTCTTTGTTAAAGTCGGGTGCCCAATTAGGAGTACTGAGTGAGAATGATGATTTATGGCAGTTATTAGTGCATGTGGGGTACCAACACATAGATGCTTTTGCTGCTTACCAACAATTGTTTTTAACAGTCACTTTCATGATGCCTCTTTCCTTGTTTGGTAACTAGACATTTTGTATCACTTTCATGATACATGTACATGTTTCATCTATATGTTTTTGTGTAAACAATAATTAAGAAGCATGGGACAAAGTTGTTTCATTGGGTATTTAGAATGTCTTATATGGGATGTTTAAATGAGTTACAAAATTGTTATTATGATTTAATGCTATAATAATTATTTTTTTATAGTGTTAGATGAATGCTTTCCTCTTATGAACTTAAACCCACAACCACTTAATTAAAAGACACCTTAGATAATCCTTAAATGTACTTAGGTCAAATGCGTGTTAATTAGAATTTAATTATCCAGTTTCTTTTCTCTTTTGATGATATAATTTATCAATGTTTTAGTGTCACTATTAAAACTTTTCAATTTGATGGAAAATGATATAAATAAACCACTAATAAGCTACTTCTTGATGGAATGAGCCGGACCGGTGGTTGTGGCCTTGTGAGAGCTGGGGTGTAGTGACGAATTCTCGGTTAAGATGGTTTGTAAGCACATTGACTCGATTTTGTTACCGGATGGTATAGATACAACTAGATGGTATAGGTTCGTTCCAAAGAAAGTTAACATATTGGCTTGGAGGATCATGCTAAATCGTATTCCTTCGAGGGCGAGTTTGGTTGATAAAGGTTTGGATGTTCCATCTATAATTTGTCCGTCATGTGCCAAAGAAGTGGAAATTGTGGAGCATTTTTTGGTATGCGTGATCTAGCCTTGAAGGCCTGTGGTGCGATAGAAAAGTGGTTAGTTATATTTCTTTCTCTTGTTCTAAAATCCCTTTGAAGCTGTTTGTTTGGCTTGACATGATGTCCGTGACAAAACCTAAGAGAGACTTGATTGAGGCTACCATCATGACTACTTGGTGGGTTATATGGAGATATCAAAACGAGTCTATATTTGGGAACTTAAACATATCGCGGGAGAAAATTTTTGTTTTTATAGTCAACTATTCCTATTTATGGTCTCTTAGTAGGAATAGTAAAGTAAGTATTGGTAGTTGCAAAACCCTTTATTATCTCTTAGTAGGAATAGTAAAGTAAGTATTGGTAGTTGCAAAACCCTTTATTATTCAAGTAACTGAATGTTTTTTTCTCCTGATTAGCTTCTTAATTAAAAATTCTTGGTTTGGATTAATATAGTGAATACAAAAAATATCATTGTTAATTAGTGTCAGTTTGTAAAATTTATTTTAATAATAATATATATTTTTATTTTTCTAAAAGCGACATCACCCAAGAACTTTACAATGATTGAATATGAGTTCTTTTTTTTTTTTCAAAAACAATCTCAAGTATCCACCTCTTAGTCACTCCTACGAGTTATAACAATTATAATATATGAATAATATGTTTTATGGTATTCCTTTGAACGGTATATGCTAATGATATTTAATTAAAAACCAGAAGGAGGGCCCTGCGCGTTGCGGCGGCTTCCGAGCGATAGTGCTAGCTTTTACACATGTGCGTTGCGGCGTCTTAAACCGTTGAAGAAATTAACGCACCCTACGTGAGAAGAGCTTATGAGATTTATGGTTATAAATTGTAACACATGAATTTTTTTGGCATGAAAGCCTTTAAAACCGGCCAAGGGGTGGGGCTGCGGGTTTTGAACTCGCGTCGCCTGCTTAAGCGTAACTAGGGATGTGCAAAGTCGGTTATGGATCGGTTTTGATATCTTCCATAACCATAACCGCTTGGTCGGTTATGCCCTCTTCCATAACCATAACCATAACCATAACCGCTTGGTCGGTTAACTGTTTTTCGGTTAACCGTCGGTTATGGGTCGGTTTCGGTTAATTAACCACTTTCGTTCCGTAATCACGAATTAATCAGTTAAAGCTAAATATGTATATTTAGGCTGTTAAGATATTATAGGGTGTGTTTAAATGTACAAACTAAACAAAAAGCATATTATAATATACGAGACGTGAACTAAAATTATGCATATCACTCAATCTAACTAATTTCAAATATAACAAAGAAATTTAAAAAAAAAACTCACCCCTACTGTTAACAATTGCAATGTGTGTATTCGATTCGAATTCAAAATTATTTAAAATTTTATTCACAACTGATTAATTCATTCATGGGCATTCACTTAAAAACATGTTATTTCTATTTGGTTAGTGTATATTCAGTTCGGTTCGGTTCGGTTAATTTGGTTATGACACACACCGTAACCAAAACCGACCCATAATTTTCGGTTAATCGATTATTGCTTAACCGAACCGTCGGTTAATTGTTCAGTTCGGTTAATTCGGTTCGGTTAGGTCGGTTATGGTTCGCTTATTTCGGTTATATGCTCACCCCTAGCGTAAACCATGGAGACCACCGCGTCAAAGCCATCTTTTGGTTTTCATTTCCTGCAGCAACTTTTTAAACCAAAGTTGAATATAAGAAAATAAAAATAAAAAAATAATAAAAGCCTTTAAAATAATTAAGAAAATAAATTTAACTTAAAAAATAAAATAAAATAAAAATGCATTGTCGAGGGTCGAACTTGCGTTTCTTATGGAAGAGGCACACATCAATGGACCAAACTACAATTGGGTGTATTTTATTAGCCAACAATGGATTTTATAGAAAACAAAAGGTGTGAATATGAGAAAATTAGAAAAAAAAGTATGCATAACATTGCTTGTACATTAAGCTTAAATATTTGTAAATTTTAAACAGTAATATTCACTCACATTTGAATCTTGCCTTTTAATATTTATTAATTAATAATGCATTGTTTCTTCCAATGACAAGAAGATGTGATGATCATGGTTTTGAAAACTATAGATATGTTAATTGAACTTTTCACTGGTTGATCAGTTTGTACCCATTAGACCGTTTGAGGTTGAACTGTCTGTTATGGTTGAACCAGATTCAATTGGTGAAGCGAGATGATGGGGACTAGAGCAAATTTCAAGATCACAAGAAGTCTAACACTTGAGTGGTTGGAATCGAGCAAGAAGACGACATTGGTATTGGTTTTTAACGGTGCTAGAATGATCCCGTCAGATCTCAACCGAGGCAACAACGACAATGCTAGATTCAGACATGTTAAGAGTGTGTTGGTGGTTTTAGTGTCATCAAGAAAATTTTAGTTTAGTTGGAATTATTTAAGACCAAAAAGAAATCATATTAAACATCAATGCAAGTAAGAAGGTGTGAAATACACGTTTGTTCGAGACAATTGTGATTTTTGGCGCCTATGAACCTCGAAGGTTCTAGGGGTGAAGCCTCCTGGACCATGGGGATTCCAAGGGGCACGAGGTCAAGGGGCGGAAACCTAGCACAGGGTTGTGCTCGAAAGGTTGTTTCGGATTTGCATGATTGATGCAAAAGTTACATGGAAATTGACATGAGTAAAAGCTTATTATTAGTAGTAAGTTGCTACTGATCATCAATGGTAGCTGAGATCAGCAACTGTTTGGTCCATCAATGGCAAGTGGGATTAGCAACAACTGATGAGTTGTAAGTTGTAAATAGTCATAAACACCAAGTCTGTAAGTTGGGTGATCAGCAGAAACCGAGTTACTGCTAGCTAGGGTTGTAAATGAACCAAACCGAACCGAACTACACATTGTTCATGTTTGTATGTTAAGCTTTTATCGGACAAACGAACGGTTCACAAACACATAACCAAACAAAATTTTGTGTTTGTGTTCCTGTTCGTTTGTTAAGGAAATGAATTTGTTCGTGTTCGTTTGTTAACATTATAAACGAACAAAAAAGGAACAGAAATAAACATAAACAAACGCAAACGCAAACGAACACAAAAAAGTACAAATGAACATAAACGAATACAAGAGAACATATAATAATTTAATTTTAATGCTTGAAAACTTAAAAAATACTAAAAACTTGTAACAAATGAACAAATTATCAAATGTTCACAAACACTATTTAACGAACGTTGTCTTTGTTTGTGTTCTTTCATTTAATTAATCGAACATAATTTATTTGTTCGTGTTCGTTCATTTATTAAACAAACCAACGTAAACGAACATTCCACCGAACGGTTTGCTGAATGTTCAGTTTGTTTACAGCCCTACTACTAGCAGGCCAATCGTCATAAGTAACTAAGTTATTGCTGATAGAATTTATGCTAAAGGGTTTTTTTTACTGATTTAACTGGATAATTTTCGACAGTTATAACCGCCAACAGTCATGCTCTTTCGCGAAGAGTTACAATGTTTCAAAAAATCATTGTGATGGTTCTCCATCTATAAAAGTACGGTCTTTAGTTTGTTACATACGATTTTGGGTACACGTTTTCACAACATAATTTCATTTTCGTTCTTGATTTCTTTCGAATTATCCGATTAAAGATTTAGAGTTAGGACTGATTAACGGTTCTTACCCTTCAGGAACCGACCTGACCCGGACTGGAACCATACGCATTAGGCTGGAAAATCTAGAACCGTGAACCGCGCCATTAGATAAGGAGTCGGTTCCGGTTCCCAAGGGTCTTGCGGTTCCGGGTTGACGGTTTTGGGTGAAAGAACCGTTTAAGTTTTTAGGCTATAAAAAGCTTGGACCTTTTACGTTTTTGTACTACATAAACCAATTCAAAGTTTGTAAATTGCTTGTAAATTTCTTGGTTTTCACATGCCAAAATCAAACTAACAGTATGCCAACTATCTACTAATAGTATGCCAAACTTCAAAACCAAACTTGTGGAAGAAAAAATGGCAAATATATGAATGGTTTTTTTTTATTTTTTTTAACTATTCATATATTTTCTTGGCATTTTTTTTAACTTTTTTAACTATTCATATATTTTCTTGGCAATTTGACATAAATTGGTATTCTTGACTTCAAATTTGATTTTTTTATCAGATGATTAAATTTTTGTAATTTTGTTTTTCAAACATGTATTATCAAGTAAAATCACTTAAATCATTTTATTGTAAAAGTTATTTGCACGTCATGAACCATGTGTTTTCTATACCTTTAACTCATTCCAGTAGTATTTATAAACAAAAACACACATTCTGTAGCTTAAATGATGGAATGATGTTGTGATAAAAAAGAGGTATAATTTCATCTTTAATTAACTCATTCCGTAACTAGACACTTTAGTATTATAAATGGTTTTGGACGGGTCGGTCAAGCCGGCTCTAGCGGTCCTGCTGGACAAGACCTGGTTCATGCTCACCCCTATTTAGAGTACCATTAAAATTACTTTAATCTGAAAGTGGTATGTTCACTATTCAAAAAATATATATGAAATTCGAATCTATAAAACCTACATGTGGGGTTGGGGTGGGGGATTGTTTCAGCAGGTGATGGAAACGTTGTTAGAGTGTTGGGAGGGACGCTTGCCCGAAGGGTAAGAGGAACGACTAACAAGAATGATTTGAAATGTTGGAAATTGAGGAAACTTTGATGTTGAATACATAAGTCTTGAAAGTTACATAGTGGATTTACGTAAAATACAATTAAACAAAGTTGTAGGAAGTTAGTTAAACGAAATTCACGGATTATGGTTTACCTTTAAAGGTTTGTAACATCTATACACACACCAGGATATCACTAGGTGGACATTTCATCATACACAGTACCGACTCTATGCGTATATGCCACGCGTCTAACCAGTGACTTAATGATTGCTATAATAACATGAAATCCACAGATTTCAAACATATAACCCACAACGAGTAAAACTTGTAAATAAACGTTTTAGCATGTATCAGTCACAAAACATTTAAAAAGGGAGTTTAGTCACGCTACTCACCTTTGACTGCTTTATAGGTGTAAATGTGCCAATGTTGCGAGCAATCCTACCATATGCGGTAATCACCATTGTAACCCTAATCGCAAATGTATCATTAACTTCTGATATTAGGGTTCAGTTTTCACGTGTACGGTTGAGCTCTATTGAATCGTTAAATCACTACATCGATTTGGTATACATTAACGGGTTGACAGTTGTTGATTGGATCTAGATTACTCAAATTGAATTGGAATACCCACACTAGATTTCATCTGGTGGACATTCTATCATACGGTACGGTACCGACTCTACGCATATATGCCCCGCGTCTAACCAATGGCTTAATGATTGCTATAATAACACGAAATCCGTAGATTTCAAACATATAACCCACAACGACTAAAACTTGTAAATAAACGTCTTAGCATGCATCGGTCCCAAAACATTTAAAAAGGGAGTTTAGTCACGTGACTCACTTTTGACTGCTTTATAGGTATAAATGTGCCAATGTTGCGAGCAATCCTATCACATGCGGTAATCACCATTGTACCCTATCTACAAATATATCATTAACTTTTGATACGAGGGTTAAGCTATCACGTGTGTGGTTGAGCTCTATTGATTTGTTAAATCACTACACCGATTTGGTATACTAGGATAAATATTCTTAAAACATTTATTTTGTTGGATTTTTATTATTGTGGAAGATCCAAGTCGGTACAAGTTAACGGTGTGTGTCTAAATTCATCTTTCGGATTTAACGTTTCACGTTCCGGCTATTTTTTTTAATATTATTAAAATAAGTATTTATAATACTTGTCGCACCGATTTACGTATGGTAATTCTTATACCATTATTGTTCGCCTTTTGTGTGTCTAATGCGGTTTAACGTTTACGTACGCGTACTTCACGTATAATTATCTGAACAGACTTCCCAAATGAATATTAATAATAAATATTAATAATTTGTTTTCTTAAACAACTGTCTTGTCGAATATCTGGTAATAACTCGTTGCCTAGCGCGTTAAACGTTTTAACAGCACATCGTGCTGATATAGTCCGCAATCCGCATACATACTTTTATTCTTCTTCGAATGGTGTGACATTGTTAAACGCGCTTGAGTAATTAGTTAGGATCTAGGAACTGGACCTTAAATTGATCTAAATCCCTAATGAGCCTAACTGGGCCTAGTCAGTTCATTCCATAGAACTATGTTTTGGTTCTTGGATTTTTACCGGTGTTACAACAATGCATTAAATTATTTGTAATCCTATGTTGTATACTTTTTGTATTTTTTTATTTTAATTATAATGTTATTTAGTTTTTGAGATAGGTTCAATCACTCAACCATAAAATATACATAGACTCGGTTATTGGCAGGTTGGTAAACCGGATTTTTGGTTGTGCGATTTCCAGAATCAAAGCACTGGTGATTGTCCCCCGTAAAAGCGGTTGGGGATTTTGCTGAAGACTGCTACACTAATCGACACATGATATGACCAATTCCACGGAAGACTCGGTCCAAATCAATCTCTTAATGTGAACAAGACTAATGGACCATTGAAACATCAAACACAAATCTATAGCGTTAATTAACTAATTAATTAAACTGATTGATTGAATACATTAATGAAATCTATTGGTCGTCTTCCAGCACTTTTCAACTGCTTCAAGTCAAGCTAGACTTCCTAATATATATACACACACACATCCGTGAAACAATTAAATGTTGCCAAAAAGAAAACAACTAAATTAGGTGAGTTTGTTTCTTTAGATATCTTTCTAACTGTGTGTGTATATATAATTTAGGTTTTCAAAGGGTGTTTGGATGCTTTCAAACTTAAAAGTTGAATAATCACTTAATCAGTTATACGTGTTTATAAGGCAAATTGGTTATAAAAAAAATAATCAGAATTATAAATTTAATAATAGACAATTATTTCTAAAGTTTAGCATATTGTTATTTGAGTTAATTACAATGAAGGATCATGTCGTACGGCCAGATTGAAGGTTTGGGCCCTAGCTTTGAGAAACTACAAACTAACTCTGAGAAACTACGATCAAATTGTTATTTGTTACGTTCTTGAATACTTTTCGACCCACTTTATAGTTTCTCAAAGTTAGAACCCAAACCTGTATCTTTGTTTGTTAATTAACTCTTGTTATTTAAATTTCTGATTCTAATTGTTACAATAGATATTTTAATAATGCACATATTCCAAACACCTTCAACCAAACAAACTTTATTAATATTGTTCTCATTCCTCATCTTCAAAACCCACCAATCAAAAACATGCCTTTAGAATTTTAGAAAGTCTTAATTAACGTTTATATTTTCATCAATAGCTAAGGTTTTTAATCATTCACAAACAATATACATACGTGTATGTACATATACGTATAGTATCACGAAAAACATATATACCACACTCCATGCTGCGAACGATATCATTAACCTTAGTTACACGAAACTAAGATCGATTAAAAAATTATAAAATATATTTCAAAGCGCGTTAATTACTTCTAAATGCTCATTAGTCCACATGATTAAGCGTCGTGGTCGTCTAAACACGACAACCGAATTGTCACAAAATTCCGCACACGAAAGACAAACTACAACTTACAAATCCACACGGTGCTTATACGTCGTGAAAGTTGGAAGCATAAGACAACACATCAGTCACCATTGAAGATATATTTAAACATAGCCGGCTGAAGAACAAGTCTTGTTAATTAAAACCAAATCCCCCCCTAGAATCTCTTAGAAGTATTTGTGATCTTTCTTCAATAAGCCCATAATGTTACATCACAAAGATCAGCCATCATATTCGGTTGAACAAGTTCAAGATGATCAACCAGAGTTGCAAGACGCGCATTCCTATGAGTGCGCGTATTGCAAGCATGGGTTCACCAATGCTCAAGCATTGGGTGGACATATGAACGTTCACAGGAAAGAAAGAGCCAAAAATAGGGTTGATTCTACGAACAACAAGAGCAGCATTAGACTACACGAGTCATGTTTGATCACAAGCTGCATCCATGATCATAAAGACGAGAGGAAAACTTGGGACTTCATGTTAAGATCGAGCCCTATGATGTATGATAACACTTTAAGCAAATACCAAAACCCTAATGGATCAATCACGGGTGATCCATCTCGAGAGGAGATGAGATTGAGCTTAAATTTAAGCCTACAGTCTGGTTGTTTATATGAAGAAGAAGAAGAAGGAGGAAGCGTTAAAGGGGGAAATGAAGACGATGAACTGGATTTGGAGCTTCGTTTAGGGCAAGATCCGTGAAAATGTTCTTGGAGTACTTCTATGCATATATGTGTTTGTGATTCAAACAAGCATAAATTCTGATTGAAGAATCGATTGCAAAATTAAGGTTAAAAGAGTTGATGTTTTTATTCGGTTTCGTATCATGCAATTAAATAAAAGTTTACTATATGTACAATGAATTACACGAGCTACATATGTTGATGAATGGTTGAATAAAGTTTGGCATTATCATTGGTTATTGAGGATTCAGAAAGGGAAGTGATTTATATATGTTTTAATGATTACTTGATTAGTAAAGTTCGACGGTTAATTTTAAAATTAGTTGGACGGAGTGGTTGAAAAACCCGCTTCTTGATATGTAACTTTGTTTTTCGCCCCGACTAGCTTTTTCTAGTCGGTGGTTTAGTGATATAGATTTATTTTTTGCCGTTCAAAAAAAAGGTAAGAGTCACTTCTGTCGGTAATCCGTCGGCAAATTGCGGTCATCGACGAAATTCATTCGTCGGAGAAAATGAATGTGGGTAATTTAATTTGCGACAAAGTACCGACAGAAACTACCGAAAGATCACCGACGAATGGTATTACCGACGGAAACTACCGAAAGATCACCGACGGATGGTATTACCGACGGATCACTGACAAGTTATGTTAAGTCATCCAACATAACAGTTGCTAACGGATATCTATCGAGATACACTTTCACCGAGTGATTATTTTGTTACCGTCGGTAACTTTAGAAAAATATAATATTTAACTTTATATAATTAAAAAATCTATCATGAACAACATAAAGTTAAATACACCAAATAAAACTTTCATTACAATAGAGAGTTAAATACATTAAATATCGCACATCAAATCTAAGGTTGTAGACTCTATTCGACTCTAATCTCGGTAACTTAAGGGAATTTCTAAATACATGATCATAACAGGGAGTTAAATACATCAAATACCGACATTTTGCTCTTCAGTTTTGTTCTGTTATCCATCATGATTGCGCCTCATGCATATGGGTGAATGTAACAAACTTTGCACCAAATTCTTTGCGAGGATCATATCTTTGACGATCCTTGCAAACCAATCAAATCCGCAACCTTCCATGTACCATCAATGACAACACATGCTTGTGAAATTGAGTTGACATGTGGCATTTCATTTTTGTGATACATTACAGGATATTAAGGCCACACCATTAGCTATATTTTAATATGCTTTAACTACCTGTCATAGGAGGCACTTGATAACCTGAGTTGGAAACCATGAGGAACCATAAAGTCACTTTCATCATTGGATCACACTATTTCATTATTGGACCACACTACTTGCAAAGATTTGTCGTAACAATTATAAAGAGGTTGACATTATGAACCTTGAACATGGATTTGTAAGAAATTTTAATAAACAAATATAATTTCTTACAATTAAACCAGTCAATGTGATTTCAAAAGTGTACTTTCTTGGCGATTCCATTAGCAACTCATAGATTGTTGCTAGTGGTGAACCATCTTGTTACAAAATCATTACAGATGGTTTAGTAATTAGAAACAAAAATTAATAGATCAGTGAAGCAAAATTCAGAATGAAAACAGGGACTCAAATCAAGTCTAAGATTATAGACTATATTCAACTCTAATCTCGTTAACTTAATTTAGGCTAGTTCTAATTTCTGAGTCCACCAATTCCATCAAACCCACAAACAACGATTTACCAACTCTTCCCACAAACCACTTCCAACAACGATCTTCCATATTTGTAATGCATGGAGGTTGTCGTTGTCCTCACATATCTTACTAAAACAAATTAGAACCAATGTCCAACCACGATACCTAAACCTCTCATATTTGAACTAATAGACAAAAGCAATACACATTTCCAAAACCAATACACACAATCAATATCCTGACAAAATAAATATTACCCTATACAAACTAATTAGTATACATAATCAAACCCCAATATACATAGACCACAATGCCTAATTGTACATACTATAAGTACAACCACACAACGTCATATACACAATAACATAATCAAACGCAATTACGTACATAATCTAAAACACCCATTTGTTTTATAAAGACTCCACGTCATCCTTTAAGTGCGGAAAATAAGTCCTAAATTTATATATATATATATATATAAATGTCATAAAAATTAATATCACAATTCCATTGTTAGTTACCACCATAAACTTACAATACTTTGTCATCTAGTATGTTATGTTTGAAAACCACCATTAACAAAACAACTTTTGACACATTTACATAATGTAAACCTAAATTTCAAGATGTACTGTTTTTGTGGTGACCCGAGAGCTTGATCTTCAACCACCTTCAAAACAGAGCTATACATTTTCCTTGAAGCATGCTCGAATTCGATCCGAAAATCCGCAAGTGAATATTCCTTAGTGCATAATTCAGCACCTAACATGTACATGTTCTAAACACTTAAAGGATTAGTAATGACTAAGTGAGATCATACAAAACCGATTATACGAACCTTAAAGAGCATTTTGTAAATATTCAGCAAAAGCCATTAAAGGCTTGGCGTAACCTTACTCCAATCGCATATGATTAAAACTCACTTTTACATAAAATCTCAATTTGAGTCAAAGTTAGTCAAATTCATCAAGAACTTACATAACCAAAACTTAGTTTAGGCTATGAAGTAGTCTTTGAATTCCAATACTTTATAAACTCCATATATGATGTTTCTACATCCTTAAACCCAATAAATATCATCTATGTCCAGAATTTAGGTTTTTAGTTCTTAGTTCATCAAAAACCCACTTACCCACCTTCTTGATTTTCAACATAGGATTGAAACTAATGAGTTTCAATGATTTCTAACCATTAAATATGATTATTCATGTTAGTGACCATCAAAGATAACTAGTTTACCCAAAGAGTTGGGGCTTGAAATACATACCAAAGAGGCAAAGATACTTGTTAGAGCTCCTAAATGAAATAGTGTTTGGAATTTATCTTCAATTTGATGATTCAACATCAAATTTTATTTTATTTTTATTTTTTTTGGTTGCTCTCTCCTTGGATCGTTGATCACCTCCCAAACCCAGCTAGAATCTTCTTGTTATGATAAGTGGAAAAAAGAACATGGATATGACAAAGAATATCCTGCTCAAACAAGTTTTGTATTTATCATATTAAACCCTTAAATTCTCACATCCCTTATTCACACAACTTTGGTATTTATTCTTTTTAGCCCTAAAACAAACTTTTCTTTTTATGATTTCTAGTCTCCCTATATAATAAGGATTTTAATTTCTCAAGGAAATGTTTCTTATTATAATTAGACATCCCATATTTATATATCTAAAAATCAGGATGTTACATAATCACATAATCATACTCAATCCCTAAACATAGATAACAGTTTTAAATAGCAATTCAACGCTTGATTATTCAAATTCAGCATACCAAGGTACATGCACACATACAATATATAGACACATAAATCAAAACATGTTACATACATACACTATACACATATATAATCAATCAAAATGTGATAATTTCACATAAAAATAATTTCTTTTCTCAAATTAGAACAAAGGGGGTTTTATACTCATTGGATGGTGGTGAACAACGGATATGATGGTGGTTGGCGACTGTGATGGTTGAAGGATGTAGGGCATTGCCGCGGGTTGGTTTGGTTACACAAACCTACACCGGGTCATTACAAGTCAATTTAGGCCTACTTATCATTGTATGTGGATACTATACATTGTTGGGCCTTGTCATGTGTTGGTGGATTGTTTTGCTTATATAATCCTATACTAGGTCATAACAAGTCAGGTTAGGTCTACTAATCCTTGCGTGTGAATACTATACACGGTTGGGCCCTTAATGAGCTTTGTCATGTGTTGTTGAGTTGTTTTAGTTACACAAACCTACACCGAGTCATAACAAGTTAATTTGGTATACTAATCCTTGTGTGTGAATACAGACAAATTCTTTTATTTATATTTTCAGATAGTACAAGCAAATTGCATTACATTTCTATATATTACACATTCCCTAAAGTCTATACGTGCGTGCACACATATGCCTATGGCTAAACGCGGGCTCCACGGGGAACACGTTCCCTTATCTTTATATATTTTCAGATAGTACAAGCAAATTGCATTACATTTCTACATATTACACATTCTCTAAAGTCTATACGTGCGTGCACGCATATGCCTATGGTTAAACGCGGGCTCCACGGGGAACACGTTCCCTTATCTTTATATATGTGCCCACGAAACCCGATGACTAGACACGGGCGACACTTAAAATAATAAATTATATTTATATGTGAGCCCACGAGTCCCAATTGTCAGAGTGGGCAACACATACAAATAAAATAACTTTATGTGTGTGCACATTGGAGAATATGCATGCATGGGAAACCAAATTCTGGTACGGGCCTCCCTCTATGCTACGAGCACGACATAATAACACCGATGACGAAATATTTAAATTCCAAGACCGCATGTGTGTTTCTAGGTGATGTACCATCAAATGTGAAGCATGAAGGAAAAGCTTGAACTCCTTGGAGGTGATGAAAACTTTTCAGAATTTATTATTTTTTAGTTTTTATAGAAAAAACATATTTCAGATAATAGAGTATATATCCCAAACACCAATCAGTATGTACCAACACTGTGTTTCGGATGAGGTGCACAAACAAACCGGATCCGGATCCGATCCGAAAGAAAATCCGAAACCGGATCCGACCCTAACCGGATAAAAAAGAACCGGACCGGATTTTTTAGGATCCACCGGTTCCAAGGATTTATGCAGACCGGATAAAAATCGGACAAAATCGGACACAAAAAATCCGGAAAAAATCCGGATCCAATCGGATATTTAGTCGGATCCGGTTCCAAATATGTTCCAAATCTCATACCCCAAAACCGGATCCGATCCGGAACCGGTTCCACCGGATCCGGCCATTGACCACGTTTGACTTATCCGATCCGGATCCGGTTAAAAAAAAAACCGATTTGTGCATCTGTTGGCAACACATGTCATCATATCTTCCCTACAAGCACATTCTTCTTCCCCAATAACAACCGCGTTTATCTCTAAAAAGAAATAGTAACCCCATAAATAACCTTCATTATCTGTTATCTCCTCTCCCCGAAACATAGAGGTTAATAGATTATCATAAATATTTTCAGCTTAGAAAATAGGTTGATATACTTTTTTTGTCAAAATTTGGGAAGCTTTGATATTTGAGTTCTAAAGCCATTGCTTTAGGTAGTTGTAATTTAAATTAGACCCTGATATTGTGCATCCGGAAAAGAGAGAAATTATGGAGATGGTTAACTTAAACTTGCAAGTCTTACTCTAAAGCCATCTACTTACATAAGAAATATAGTGATATGGAACTTAAGGGTGCGTTGTAAAATAAATGAAGTCTAATTGGATTTCCAAGAGTTTCCTTTGCTTAACCACGTCTATCTAATAATTCCCAGAGAATTCCTAACAAAAGCACCAGTGGTCTAGTGGTAGAGTAGTACCCTGCCATGCAAATTTTTTAACTCTTTTTATTTAAGTTATTATGTGCAACTGCTATGCATACCAAATTAAAAAAAAAAAAAAAAAAACCAATTCACTGGTTTACAGTAGAAACCCATATATTTAAGTAACTTATCCAATCTACATTTTGGTTCAAAAAACACATTTTAAACACCCCTGATAAGAAGTCTGTCTACATTCACCCAACTCGAAGAAATCATGCGTTAAGGTACAAATATTTTCAAGTGATAAAAGTACGGAAACACGAATGCTTTTACGTCACTTTGATAAGAAGAACCACCATGACAAAGATGCATGTCATTAGAAGCATCACAAGCCATGTGAAGCATGAAGTCTTGGAACTCTCAGAATATATAGCCATTGCCTGTGTATTGGCTCGCCCAGTGCTTGCTAAACTGCGCTCAACTGCTTCTTCTGTTGAATCCAGAATCTGCACTCACATTATAACAAGATATTGTCTGATAATACTCTAAAAACTGTTTCTGAATTGAATGGGCTTCTAAAGACTTACTTTTTCGGTGTTTTTTATGGATTGATTCATCATGAGAGTACTCTCTTTAAGCTGTTGTGCCAACCCAACCATTTCATCAGTCAAGTCTTCTTGGAGCTTCCTGTTTGAGTAGCCAAACAATTTGCATAAAATATTTCAACCCAGTTGGTGTTTTAAGACATGCATTTTGAGAGCCGAATGAAACTTTCTTTAAATCATCACAAGAAAATTGCAACATTTCCTTGTTTGAAACTTTTTAATTGGTGATTACTTATTTACCCAGTGACACCATTGAAAGAAATGTAGACCTTAATTTGGGTAAACAGTATTCCCCAATTTAGTCAATAATATATTGAAGGGTATTGAAGACTGGCCAATAGTCAAAAAAGTCTGGTTAGTCAAGTCAAAGGTTACAAATTTTCATTGGCATATGTTAACCAATACTCTAACCCTTGTTTTGTATCATTGTACCCCCTCTGTCAATAAATAAATACCAACAATTTTCGTTTTGAGATAATCAAATTTCAAACACTGTGTACTAAGCTATATGCCAAGAATTTTTTAAGATAAACAAAAAGTATTTAGCCATGTGAATGCATGCATAGAGCACCTGTGCTTTGTAATATGCGCCTGTGCTGCAGCATCTAATTTTACAGTAGCTGAATCACTTGCATCAATAGTATTTTGGCTTCTGTCCTCAGAAGTTAACGAGGGCCTGTATAATCATGATGAGTCAATAACATAAAACATGAACTCATAACTCACAGAAGATAGCATAACTACATGAGCAAGAATTCTACTCACGCAATTCTTCTTCTCAACCCTGGAGACGGGGATATGATGTGTTCTTCAGTTTTGGTAGTCGTTTGGTTGACAGAAGTTTCAGCAGTTGCTGGATCAGGAGATTCTACGGTATTCAACTAGTAAACGAAAGGAATAATATCTAATCAGACGATATTTGAATTCTGGTGACAAAAACAAATTAAATAACTAGTTAATAAGATGAGGGATTCACTTGTGGATTACATAACCAAACACAAGAAAATGTCACGTCTAAGGCAATCAAAGGTTGAAGCTTTTATTTGACATGGTGTAACCGGCCTTGCTAATTACCTAAACAACTAACCATAGTAGTCAAAAGCGCAAAAGACGCTCAGGCGAGGCGCCGAGGCGCAACCATACCGCCTTGCGTCCATCTCGGCGCTCAGGCGAGGATTCCGGGCAAAACTAGTCTAAAACATCTAAAACTGGTCTGAAACATCTGAAACCTGTCTGGAACTGGTCTAAAACATCAAAAATTGGTCTGAAACGTCTAAAAATGGCCTGCAACATGTTCAAACTAGCCTTAAACATGTCTAAACCCCCTAAAAATGGCTTGTTTATGTTGTGTGCCTTGCTTAAAAAAACCTCGCTTTTTAAGCGCCTAGGCCCATGGCTCACCCTTTGCGCCTTGAGTGCACCTCGAGCCTTTGACTACTATGCAACTAACCCTGTCTAACGTTACCAAAAACTGATGGTACATTTAACATGAACATGGTTAGGATAAAATCATTAAAGATAGAAATATACTCACTTCTAAAGAAACCAAGTTGGCAGCAATTGCTTCAACTTTCTCAGAATAATCACTCAATGTAGCTTTTGAAATTCTACAATAACCAAAAGGAAATTAAGAAAACTTATGAAGTTGAGCGCTCTAATTGGCAGTAAAGCGATCAGACCTTGGTAATCCTTCTGGTGTTCTCTCCGCAGCGAGTTGCTCCAACTGCTCTCTTAGAGTGCCAACATACTGCAAAATTAGCACTCCATATAATCATGATCAAACTAATAACAATCTCACACAATGAATTAAACAATTGATTGCCAGTGTGTACATGCATAAGTTTGGATTGATGGTGTTGTTGAGGAGCAGCTGCTAGCAATCGCCTAAAATTAATTTCAGTTTTACTCAATCCCATCGTCAGCAAAACCCTAGAAAACATATGAAAGCATTTCATCTACGTATGTGATGGAATTATAAAATTACCAAAAAAAACCCTAATTTCTTCCTCTTCAACCACTTGTTCCTCCAATCCATGATCGATTGGATCCAGGCCAGAGACATACCAACGAAATCAGAACAAAATATTCCGGATTACCTGTTTGCGAGTGGTGGTCGGTCGTGGTTCCTGCGTGCGACGGTTGTTGAACGAAAGGGGGGAAAGGAGACAGAGGTTGCTGGATTGAGAGGAAAGACCAATCCAGTCCAGCGATCGACTGATTGAGAGGGAAAGGAGAGGTTGATCGATCGATTGAGAGCGAAGACCAATAAAGATGATATACCAAGGAAGATCGGTCCGGCAACGAAGACGTACCTGCGTGTGGCAGTTGTCTTAAGGAAGATAAGGGGGTGTTTGGGATTACTTTTCAAGCAACTTATTAACTTATTATCTTTTTCAAAAAGGTAATAAGTTAAAAGTTTGTTTGGATAATTGATAAAAAAAATTAGTTTTATAAGAAAGGAAAAGTTGTTTTTGAGAAGTAAGTATTTTTAACTTTTGGGAGAAGTTAAAAGTTGTTTTTGATAAGTAATCCCAAACACCCCCTAAGTACCAGATCACCGGAAGGGATTAGGTTTGGGCGACAAAGGCTAATTTTGTTTTTTCAATTTTCTAAAATTTAATTACGTAAAAACATTTTTTTTATCTTTAATTTAAATATTTTAATATTTTTTCTTTTTAAATAACTTTTTCATATGTTATTATTTTTTTAAATATCATATCATAAAATTGAGTATTTTTTTATCTTTAATTTGAGTATGATGTTGTTATATTAAAAAAAAATTTAACATGTCGGATTTATTCAATATTTTATATATGCAGTATCATCATGCAGTAATCATACTGTATATATACAGTATCAATGTACCATCATGTAATATGGTGATACTATATATATGAAGTATCATAAAAATTGTGACACGTTAATTTTTTGTTTTTATATAGCAACATTATATTCAAATTAAAGATGAAAAAATTGCTTAATTTATTGGTATAATTTAATATATATATATAATAACATATGAAAATGTTATTAAGGATGGGTTTTCTTATGAACCCAGCCTATAGCTTTTTCTTTTAGATTCAAGAGGGAAGACTAAAAAAGAGAAGGAAAAAAAAAGTGAATAGTGGATAATCAGCCTATTGAACCCACTTCGGTTATAAAATTATAATTAATTAAAATTAAATATTAAAGTTAAATAATTCAAGGGTACTAGTGAAAGAACCAACCTCGGTTTGTTTATACATTGAGACGACTCGTTCACAAATGAGTCGCTTTTAAGCAAACTTTATTTATTATTTTTCTCGAACGAACTTTGTGTCACAAACTATTTGAACAGCTCTAGTTTCAGAAATCACCAAAATCATCTTTGTGCAGTTGCAGAAAACCAATTCGCTATAGGAACTAATTCATCTTCGCCTAAATGTTCTTTGTCCAAAATCATCTTCGAAGAGAAATAGACCGAACGGTTTTAGATACGAGGACTTGATGAGGATTACAACGGTCGTTCAAACAATTCGTTAAAGGAAGTGCTTTCAATCGATTCGGTGAAGGAAGAACATGAAGATGAAAATGATGAAACCGAACAGGCTTCATCAAATCATCATAGAATTGTATGTCACAAAGGTCGAACATCTTTAAATGTTAAAACATCAATTTCAAAGATTTGAGCAAAAATGTTGATCTCGATGCAAAAAGATTGTTTCTCGACAAAAATGGTAAAATCGACTTGCAACCTTCGATTGGGAGTTCTAATGTGGGAGGAGTTCTTGACCTCAACGTTGTTGTGTGAGGTTCTTGGGATGGAAAGACAAATACAACATGGAACTGTGAAGAGGGGGTAGGGTTGGGAACTTGGAAAGGGTGATTTTATCTTTTTAGTTTTTAAACATTCAAACTCGTTAAACAAACTTACCAACTAAACACCTCATATATTTTCAATGTAATTCATGTTCTTTCAAAACATTTCAATTCCTCTAACAAAATTTTGCGAACCAAACGACCTTTTAGAGTGATAATATGAAAAGGTTTAAATTTCCTCATTAAATGAGCCATCTCCGACACATTTTTTAAGTTATATAATATTTTCAACTTCGTGTTGGTTTTGAGTTTCAACTATTCAATTATGATCGTTTAATACCCAGATGTGCGCTTGTAAAAAGTTATGGGATTGTAACATTACTTTTTTGAATTATATATTCAGTTAAGTATAAACTAAAATTATAATATTTAATGTTTTCAATAAATATTAAGTTATGACATCAAGGTCCAATTAAGTTGTGATTAAGATCTTTGTCTGATAAAAATAGAAATTAAACATGTCAATGTATCACAAGTTGATATAATCAACAAGTCCTAACATGTTAAATGTTGTGGAAATCAATTTTACAATATTCTACTTCAGATAATCAGTGGTTATGATTAAAGATAACAACTTGTCATCAATATATAATTATCAACTGGTCCAAAGATCAAGATACAATCAATGATCAAAACATTTAACGAATCATAAGTAGACGTGATCAACAAGTTTTAACATGTTAAATGTCATAAAGATCAAGACTATAACATTTTACATATGAAAATCAACTTGCTATTATCAAGAATATCAATTATGTCAAGACATCAACATTTGCTAAAGAAATCAATATAAAATGACACATATTACAAATGACTAATGATTGGTATGAAGATTAAGATGAAGTCAACATACCAGAAGTGAATTATGATAACCAAGGATTGATGACAAAGTCAACAAGAAGCCGACACACGATATGGATCAATCAAGACGATGAACGACAACGATAATATGATTTGAGAATGAGAAAGATCAAAATGATCAAAAAGGTTTTCTAAAATAATAATAAGATTTAATAAAAGTATATTGTTTATAAATCAAAAGTCATTTCCTCAAATTATTTTATAAAACTTGACTAGAGTTTACAAAATGGAAATCTTTATTAAAATAATATCAAGAGTAATTTTGAATTTCAAGTTAAAAAATGAGTAGGTCAATTTAGTTGAATTTGAATTGAAAAGATATGCTAGTGGAAACCCAACATAGTCTTACATTGGAAACACAGATCTTTTCCAAATGTTAAATCTTGTGTAAGAGCCTACAACTCAAGCCATATGTCAACCGGATGGTTTGATAAAGTTAAAATATAGTCTACTTAAGTGGGAATGACCCTAAGGTGTGAGATTGGAAAATCTCTAACAATTAAAAAACTGACCAAAGTTGTCTTCCATGGTCAATGCAATAGACCATGGCAATCGACCGTGGATGTGTCAGAAAACCTTTTCTCTTTGATCCACTTTGCCTATAAATAGGAGTACTTGTCCAACCATTCTACTCACCTCTTTCACTATAAACGCTTTTATATACTTATCAAATAGATATTTATCTCGTTCCTTTCATATTATTATATCATTTGATAATATCAAAAATTCAAGATCTAGACTGAAGATCAGGAAGAGTGTGAACTTCAACCTTTTATCATGATCCACTCTTTATATTTGATACTCACAATCATTGTTGGTGAATCTTCTTGTATGATATGTGAGGGGTCTTCACTAACAGGGTTTAGTGATATACTGTTAGGTTAAGGGAGATCATATTATCTTGATATAGTGTTGATGTGTTAGAAGTTTGCACTATCTTGATACAGTAAGAAATGTAAAGACTGTTATCTTGATATAGCATGCCGAAAAAGGGTATCACTTACTTGGATTAGTGAAACGAAGAAGGTGATCACTTCTTTGATAAAGTGAAATATTTGTACAAGGTGATCACTACCTTTGATTAGTGAGACGTTACTGTATTAGTGATCCCTTCCCTTTAAAGGAGACGACTAGTGGAGCAAACTATATATTGGAGAATTGGGCAGATGAAGTATAGTGGATTTGTTAAAATCCAATTAAACCTCTATAAATCGGATGAGTATCTCTTTCTCTAAACTCTTTACATACTTGTTTATTTATTAATAGCATAAAACAACAAGGTAATCTTCCATACTTGGTCTTTAAACATAAAATTAAGCGAGTGTTCTTTCATACATAAACTTTTAAAAAAAAGTTTTTAAAAGAAAACTATTCACCCTTTTTTAGTTTTTTACACACCCCACTTATAACACCTGCCAAAATCCTGATCTCAATTTCTGCCTGGAACTTATACAAAATAACGGGAGTTAATGAAAACCCAATAAGGGTCAGAAAATAAATTTGAAAATTCTGAAAGTTAGGAGATATCGTACCGACATGAGATTGATATCGGTCTGATATGGGAAGAGGTTAAACGTCGAACCGACATGGTCTAGAAAACGGTCTGCAATGCACAACCCTAGAAACCCTCTACACCAGACACATGTCGAGACACGTGTAGGGCATGCGCCAGCATGTCGGACGCGTGGACAGACGTCAGACCGACATGGCTTGCCTACTCGGTCCGACATGGACGGGTGGCACTCCGGAATTGCATGGCTGCCACGTGGCGCGCATGCGGGACAATGGAAGCATATCGGACCGATATCCCCCTTGATAACGGTCTGAATTGAGGCCGTTATCAACCTATAAATAGAAGAGCATTGGCATTTCTTTTTCCACACCTTCACTCTTGAACCTCCTCTGCTCCCGAGTCTTTCTCGAGCCCTCCAGCCGTCCCGACTCCCGAGCCGCTACTCCCGATTCGACCGACGTTCTCTTATTAACCGAACTCGAGCGTTTAAGAGCCGAAGAACCCGAGGAACTCATAGAAGTGCAAGTTAAGGTGCTAGAGCCCTAAGAGTCAACTCTAAGAGCTACTTAGCACTAAGATTATTATCCTTCGATCTCCGACTTCAAACTAAAGGTGAATACTCGTCTTTGTCAAAAATACTCATTCTCATGGCGAGAGTGAGTTTTTACAAAAACGATTTATAAAGACGTGCATGGGCTGTAAGCTATCATCACGCAAATAAGACGTGTTGGTGTTGTCGGTACCTTCACGCAAATGATCAAACGATTTATGTTTACGAAAAGGGCAAAACACGATAATTAAATATTTACTCATACTAATCCCAGAATCAGGGGTTCTACCCCTGGGGAATGTTGATACCCAAGAAGTGTACGTAAAGTTTTATCAAATATTTATACTCGCTTCGGATCCAGTTGGGTCGGGCGGGGTTGGCTTGTATGTCGAGTGATGCGTAAAACGCAGTTGTGCCAGTTTGGCCGCGTGGCTCCCTAGTGCTTGTCCAATGTATACAATTGGATGAAATCCAAGGAAGTGATATATGATCACTAGAATCCTCCAATGATGAAATGTTTAACTGTTTAATTAAACTGTTTTGCCATGCTTATGAAAATGATTTGAGGTCATAAAGTATTCACCAGCATATAGCTGGCGTTCATTTTCAAATATTTTCAGGAAAAGAATGGAATGACCTCATAGTACCGAGACCGGCTACGACCTAAGTCCCGATAACAGTTTTGTTGCATAATCCGGGCCAGGCCACACACCTGGACCCGGTGCAACCCAAAAATGTGTTATACGGGTTCGTGCGAGGCACATGAAAGAACCTGAGAAAAGACAAGGTTAAGGTGCCCAAAGGCAGAATACCTCCTTGTAGATTATACTGACTTTGGTCAGGGTTTTGATTTCAAAAAAATCAAGTGTACAAACGATCGGGTTTTATACCCAAGTATTTAAATAAAGAAATCTTTTGTCTACACAACAAGATTCTAGCATTTACAAAACCAACCCTTGAGGTTGAGAATCGTTAAAAAGATCCTGTTTAAAAACCACTTTTCCGTTGCACAAAACCAATCTCTGAAATCAAAGCAGATACCAAAGGTGCCAACGGATGTCGCAGCCAAGTAACGTCCCGGGGGTGCCCGGGGCGGGGTGTGACATTGGTTGGTATCAGAGACTGAGGTTTTAGTGAATTAGATACTTGGGATTAGTATCTAAGCTCTAACCAGATTAAGCAATGACTTGCCTACTAAGCAAAGGTAGGTAGACACTTGCCTTTAAGCTGATAGTGTCAAAACATGTAGGTAACATTATGTTAGGAGGACAAGGATACCATAGCTACTATAACTCTAATGTTACTGTTAAACAAGAATCAATGGCAAATACATACGCACCCATGGAAGAAGGAAACTTCTCATGGTATCATTCTCTGCCAAAGGCTCCAATGAAGGACGAATACGAATCAGATCACCTAAGCCAAATAGGTAGTACCTCCTCCACCAAACTACTCTCCTCCTCAAACACCTACACTGCCCATGTATCCCCCTTCCACTAATCAATATGAGGCAGGGTCTAGCAAGAAGGCCACTAAACCTCGAATAAGGGTGAAAGAACCTGTTGAGAAGCTTTCCATCACGGGAGCTAGTTTAGAGGAAATCTATAAAAATCTGGAGAACTACGAAAGTTTTGAATCCGAAGGATTCCTTCCTCTACCTCTAGTGGAAGCCTATTCACCACAATCAGCTAGTTATGAACCGTTTGTTAATTACCTCAACTATCCTATCATATCGGATCCATACATGAGTAATAATTCGGACACCGACGGAAATTATGCTAAAACAAGTTCTATAAGAGCCTACTCCGGAAGTTCTGGATCGTACATCGATTATGCAAATCATCCACAGTTCATGGATCCCTATATCCAGGATGAATACGATCTTATGGCTGGATTTGAAGCCACATTTGACGATCCTAACACTACACCTGAGGACTTTAGCCCACAAGCTAACTTGAAACATAAACCTACTCCCGCCTACGATAATGTCTACAACGACATAGTCTTAGGACTAAGAGACCCTCCACCGAAATTTGGATATCCCGCATGCACACCAGTATCTCCAATAGAGTGTCTCGATCGGTCGCTTCGCGAAACCGATCAAGTCAAGAAAGAGCTTATCTTGACTAGGGAAGTATTGATAGAGACCGAGAAGGATCTATCAAAGGCCAACAAGAAGTTAAAAGGACAAGGAGCATAAGTCCTTCGCCAAAAGAATTTGGGTTCAAGGGAAAAGCTTGATGAAGGATGCCAAGAGCGTGGTCAAGAAATAGGCGTCCTACTATCGTTTTTATGTTATTTTTATGTAACCCAAATAAAATCTTGTAATCGTTTTACCCTATTAATAAAAGTATTTATTTTCCTTTCATTTTTCTAGAATGGCAGGAAAGGGAAAAGGACCTAACTTCATTCGTAAGTACGCACCACCTGGAAATAGCGAACGAAACACAAACTCAACCGAATCATATTCTAGAACAAATTCTGAATACACTAGCGGAACCTTTCAAAATCTAGGGGAAATAGAAACATCCAAAAATTTCTATGAAACCCCAATGAGCTATTATGCTGCTCCAACACTCGAAAGCTATAACCAAACCTACGTAAACAATTATAGCTACCTAGAGAAACCACCTGAAATCCCGTATGAACACCACTACACTTTGGAAGGTGAGGAAAGGGCTGACTCCAATAGACCCTACGGAACTTACCATTCCACCAATCCTACTCCAATCCATACCCCCCGGACTAACGAGGAAACCCCGGGATAAGAAAGGATTGCAACAATGCAAGCTCGCATAGCTGAATTAGAAAGGATTGAAGCTGAAAAAGACGCCAAGATCGCCGCTCTACAACAAGCGTTGATTAAAGCTAGGGGTCACACCCCAAGACAACGAATCGCAGCAGAAATGTTTATGAAAGCATGGTGGTAACATAAGTTGGAGCCCATAATATAATAGCAAACACTTTTATTTATAAATTAGGGAAATAAGTCTTACATAAGATGAATTTAAGTTTAAACATAACATAAGTTTAATGATCCAATACTATGTGGATCATATTACAAAAGATAGTCCCAAATGAATTTCCCATGTGAAGCGTTTGCCAAAAGCCCATTTTCATGACCGCGCGTGCTTGTATCTATTTTCCTGAAAAACATGCTTAAAAACATCAACAAAAAGTTGAGCGAGTTTCACAGGTTTAAATAATTACAAACCGAACTATCATGCAACTTCTGACTAACATGTGATAAGTTGTAAACTAGCAAGGGATACAACAAGATGATAGTACCTAGAGCTTATAATCAAACCGAGACACGAAATAAATAATATGTCCCCACAAAACCTTTCAAAATATACTATCTCGTACAAACGACCGATTAGCGCTACTAATCACGAGAGTGGGTGGTCATACCCAAATAGATCTATCAATATACCCTGTGGCCCACAAGAGGCTAATGATTATAACGGCGGGGGCTATTCATGAACGATTTACACGAATTTATATAAAAATGCCCTTACTCGAGACCATCACACAAACACATATAAGTAAGTCAAGTATCATGATAACGAACGAACGAAAGCATGTTCTCCCCCCATATTTTATAAACGGTTAAAATAATTTTGAAAATGGGCCGTGAAAACTCACCTTGAGCAAGGAACAACGAAATTGACAAGTACTAGCAACTACGACCACGAACGCCGATCGGACCTAATAGTGCCCTAAATAAGATAGACATTTTAATAATCGAACTCAAGTCTTACAATTAAGTTGTTCATCCAACCTACTAGACTTATAATATTTTTAAGAAAATATTTATTTACGAGAACCGTTGGTGACTTCGACACTCGGTTAAGATTTTAATGAAAACGATGGATTACGCACCCTTAGATAAAATGCTAATCAACAATCAAAATGTGAAATTATAACCAAATAGCACATAAAAACATTCATACTTATATACATAAGTCCTAGATCATATGTGAACATACCCAAATCATACTACTTGCATATACGCATTGTTTAAGTAAAACGGTCAATTTTTACTAGTCAAATTCTCAATTTACCAATACTAGTGACCACATCTCATCTCATAACATGAAATCATAATTGACAAACCATGTTTCATGAATCAAAACAATCTTTCATCACATTAGCATCAATGTACCTAAAACATGGCAATTTCTACGCATACGAGGTAACCGAATAGTCAAATAATGCATATAGAAACATGTTTAATGACGTTAATCAATTTTTTTGTAACTTAAAAGCTGTAAATAATCCATAAAATATGACCAAACTTTCTGCTCAAAATCAAATTTATAGAACACTTATTTTCATACCGAAAATAGTCGATTTTTATGACTAGTTTACCGTAAAACCTAACGAAATGCATCCAAACACCAAGATTCATACATATGACTAAAAATCTAAGTTTTAAACATAAAATATCATCAAGTTAATGCCATAGTTCCAGATTTTTAACAATTTCCATTTTATAGCCAAATTTCACCGTTTTAGCGTACTTTTAAGCATCATAAACTAGTCCACTATTTAACCAATCATCCCAACACATGATATACTTTTAGAATAGATTATTATAGCCAAAATACATCACATTTATCACATTATTTTCAGATTTCAATAATCCTTTTAATCCATACTCAAAACCCTAATTTAAACATGCATTTTAACAACAATTTTAAGCAATAAACACCTAAATCAACAAATCAATGATCCGTCCATAATCTATCATGCTTTTATATAATAATATATCCTAATTTACTATTTGAAACTAACCATAATAAGCATTTGTTTGCATGCCAAGATCAAGTCATAAATCGTAACATTTTACAAGATATGAACAAATACATACATACATATATACACGACACACATACACACCCATAAACACTTCAAAACCTTCAATAATAAGAATTACCTATTTGTATAAAAACCAACCTTTTATAAAAATAAACCATTTTAAACTTGGTTTCTCACCAAATAAAAATTATATAAATTAACTACTAATTTTTCTCTATCATAATTGATAAAGATCATAATTTTTACTAAAAGTGAATTTTTAACACTTCCGGTGCGCCAAACGGTTAAAATACTGGTAAAAACGCGATAAAAATTACCGAACGCAACAATTAATAAGTAGCACATAATTTTCACATATAATCCACCAATTTAATTTTATCCAAGTAATTTTTGGCAAAAACGGATATTTTTATCTTACCGGGTCGTTACCAGCGCGTATTACAGGCATTTTACCGATACGCGGTACCGAAATTTCACGAAATGCCAATTTTTGTAAACGAAGGGCTTTGCTAGACTTTATAATATCCTAATTAACTAAAATTAAGTCTAAGATGCGTATAATTAATTTATGATGCGTATCAACGCTTAACGGTAATTAACCTGAAAATCGTCGAATGTCACACGTTAGAATATGTCTTATCTATATTATTTTCAATTACCGTATTGTGTTACAACTGTAGCGAGATCGGACACTACAAAAGCGAATGCCAGAAACTAAAAGTTACTGGTGGCTCAGGTAACAAACCTACCACCGAAGCCAAGAAAAATGCCCGAGCATTCCATTTAAATGCAAAAGAGGCCGATAAAATAACTGATGTCATATACGGTACTTTTCTTGTCAATAATGCTTACGCTAAGGTGCTTTTTGACTCTGGGGTGACCCAAAGTTTTATAGATCATAAGTTTTGTAAACTAGTTAATAAGCCCTTAGCTAAGCTAGACAAAACTTACCAAATCGAAACCGCGAACGGAGACTTGATCCAAGTCTCCAGATCTTTGAATGGTTGTTCAATTACGTTATCTGGACATGTCATACCCCGTACAACTTTTGCCAATGGATTAGGATGGCTTCAATATAGTCCTTGGAATGGATTGGTTAGCAACTAACTAGGCCCATATCCTTTGTGACTCAAAAGCCATTGAACTACGCACACCTTCAGGAGAAGTAGTAACAATTAAAGGAACCGAGTCAACCAACCCTGTTGGTTTGATCTCTATGATAAAAGCAACAAAGTATCCCCGAAGGATTACTCGCTTATCTCATATCCGTAACCACCTGTAATACCGAGCAGGAACTAAAGGATGTACCAATCGTTTCCGAATATCCGGATGTTTTTCCTGAAGAGTTACCTGGAACGCCGCCAGATCGGGAAGTTGAGTTTAGGATAAATCTCGTACCATGCACGGCTCCTATAGCCAAAGCCCCGTATAGATTAGCTCCTACCGAGATGGCTGAATTAAAGAAACAACTCGATGAGTTATTGGAGAAAGGATTTATAAGACCAAGTTCCTCACCATGGGGAGCTCCGGTACTTTTTGTAAAGAAGAAGGACGCATCGATGAGGATGTGTATAGATTACCGGGAATTGAACAAGGTTATGATCAAGAACCGGTATCCACTTCCAAGAATCGACGATCTGTTTGATCAGCTCAAAGGAGCAAGATGTTTTTCCAAAATAGACCTGCGATCAGGCTATTATTAGTTGAAAGTCCAGGAAGATGACATATCTAAAACCGCGTTCAGAACTAGATATGGTCACTTTGAGTTCACGGTTATGCCGTTCGGACTTACAAATGCCCCCGCAGCTTTCATGGATATGATAAACCAAATCTGTAAACCCTACTTATCTACTCAAAAAGTAAGGAAGATCATGCCAACAATCTGAGGACGATACCTGAACTATTGAGAAACAAGAAACTTTACGCCAAATTCTCGAAGTGTGAATTCTGGTTGTCAAAAGTACAATTTCTCGGTCACATCATAGACGAGAAAAGAATTCAAGTAGATCCAGTTAAGATTGAGGCTATATCTAATTGGGAAGTCCCAAAGACACCGACCGAAGTGAGAAGTTTCCTCGGTTTGGTAGGATATTACCGAAGGTTTATTAAAGACTTCTCAAGGATCGCCGTTCCTTTGACTTCACTAACCCGAAAGGCAATCAAATATGAATGGGGTCCAAAGCAGAATAAAGCATTTGAAATTCTGCGATGCATCGCACACTGGTTTAGGATGTGTTTTGATGCAAGGAAACAAAGTCATCGCTTATGCATCTCGACAACTTAAGACTCACGAAAAGAACTATACGACTCATGACCTAGAGTTAGGTGCCATAATCTTCGCGCTGAAATTATGGAGACACTATCTCTATGGAGTCAAATTCACGGTTTTCACAGATCACAAAAGTCTAAAGTATGTCTTCGGCTAGAAAGAGCTGAACATGAGACAAAGACGATGGATGGAAGTCTTAAGCGACTATGCCTGCGAGATATGTTATCATGAGGGCATGGCTAACGTAGTAGCCGACGCCTTGAGTCAAAAAGAACATGAAAAACCAAAGCGAGTACATGCCCTAAGACTTGACCTGCAAGTCAGTCTTATTTCTCATATCAAACAGGCACAGAAATCAACCTTGAAAGAGGCAAACCTCGAAAATGAGGGGATGATAGGAAAGACTGAACAACTCGTCAAAGGAAATGACGACATCCTTATAATGAATAAACGAATATGGGTTCCAGTCTATGGAAATCTCCAAGGAGAAATTCTCGAGGAAGCCCCTAAATCCAAGTACACAATGCACCCCGGTGGTGATAAGATGTACAAAAATCTGAAACCGAAATACTGGTGGATCGGCATGAAAAAGCACATAGCTGAATATGTAGCCAAATGTCTAACCTGTTCCAAGGTTAAAGCCGAACACCAAAAGCCATCTGGACTGTTGCAACAACTTGAGTTGCCAGTATAGAAATGGGAAAAGATCACCATGAATTTCATCACTAAACTTCCCCGAACCAGTCAAGGAAATGACACAATATGGGTTATCGTTGATCGTTTAGCCAAATCCGCACATTTCCTACCCCTGAAGGAAACTTTTAGCATGGATAAACTGGCCCAATTATATGTTACCAAGATAGTATCTTTACACGGAGTGCCGTTATCCGTCGTATCAGATAAAGACAGTCGATTCAGGTCTCGATTCTGGCAAAGCTTCCAAAAATCTCTCGGAACTCGTTTAAACCTTAGCACTGCATACCATCCTCAAACGGATGGGCAGAGCGAGAGGACAATCCAAACCTTGGAGGATATGCTTCGAGCATGTGTTATTGACCTAGGAGGAAGTTGGGACGACCACTTACCTCTGATATAATTCTCTTACAATAACAGCTACCACACAAGTATACAGGTTGCACCATTTGAAGCCTTGTATGGCAAAAAATGCAGAACTCCTATGTGTTGGGCTGAAGTAGGGGAAAACCAGTTATCAGGACCTGAGATAGTCCAGGAAACCACTGATAAGATATTACAAATCAGGGATAGATTGAAAACGGCTTGTGATCGCCATAAAAGTTATGCTAACAAAAGGCGAAAGCCGTTAAAATTTAACGTTGGAGACAATGTTTTACTTAAGGTATCACCTTGGAAGGGTGTGGTATGATTCGGAAAGAAAGGGAAGTTAAGCCCTAGGTTTGTTGGGCCATTTAAAATCCTAGAACGAATCGAACCTGTGGCATATCGATTGGAATTGCCGATAGATATGAGTGGAGTACACGATGTGTTCCATGTCTCCAACCTGCGTAAATGCCTAGCAGATGAAGCCTTAGCCATGTCTTTACAAGATGTAGTAGTTGATGAAAGGCTTAAGTTTGTGGAACAACCGTTACAAATTGAGGAACGGCAGGAAAAGAAATTGAAAAGAAAGAAACTCGTATTGGTCAAGGTGAAATGGAATTCCAGACGTGGACCCGAGTACACGTGGGAACTGGAATCCAAAATGAAAAAGAAATACCCACACTTATTCAGAAAGTAAACTCGAGGACGAGATTTCAAAAAAGTTGGGGATGATATAACACCAGCCAAAATCCCGATCTCAATTTTTGCCCAGAACTTATACGAAATAACGGGAGTTAATGAAAACCCAATAAGGGTAAGAAAATAAATTTGAAAATTCTAAAAGTTAGGAGATATCGGACCGACATGAGATTGATATCGGTCCGATATGGGAAGAGGTTAAACGTCGGACCGACATGGTCTAGAAAACGGTCCGCAATGCATAACCCTAGAAACCCTCTACACCAGACACGTGTCGAGACACGTGTAGTGCATGCGTCAGCATGTCGGACGCGTGGACGGACGTCAGACCGACATGGCTTTCCTACTCGGTCCGACATGGAGGGGTGGCACTCCGGAATTGCATGGATGCCACGTGGCGCGCATGCGGGACAATGGAGGCATATCGGACCGATATCCCCCTGGATAACGGTCCGACTTGAGGCCGTTATCAGCCTATAAATAGAAGAGTATTTGCATTTCTTTTTCCACACCTTCACTCTCGAACCTCCTCTGCTCCCGAGCCTTTCTCGAGCCCTCCAACCGTCCCGACTCCCGAGCCGCTCCTCCCGGTTCGACCGACGTTCGCTTATTAACCGGACTCGAGCGTTTAAGAGCCAAAGAACCCGAGGAACTCATAGAAGTGCAAGTTAAGGTGCTAGAGCCCTAAGAGTCAACTCTAAGAGCTACTTAGCACTAAGATTATTATCCTTCGATCTTCGAATTCAAACCAAAGGTGAATACTCGTCTTTGTCAAAAATACTCGTTCTCATGGCGAGAGTGAGCTTTTACAAAAAAAAACGGTTTATAAAGACGTGCATGGGCTGTAAGCTATCATCACGCAAATAAGACGTGTTGGTGTTGTCGGCACCTTCACGCAAATGATCAAACGATTTATGTTTACAAAAAGGGCAAAACACGATAATTAAATATTTACTCATACACTAATCCCAGAATCAGGGGTTCTACCCCTGGGGAATGTTGATACCCAAGAAGTGTGCGTAAAGTTTGATCAAATATTTATACTCGCTTCGGATCCAGTTGGGCCGGGCGGGGTTGGCTTGTATGTCGGGTGATTCGTAAAACGCAATTCTGCCAGTTTGGCATCGTGGCCCCGAGTGCTTGTCCAATGTATACAATTGGATGAAATCCAAGAAAGTTATATATGATCACTAGAATCCCCCAATGATGAAATGTTTAACTGTTTAATTAAACTATTTTGCCATGATTATGAAAATGATTTGAGGTCATAAAGTATTCACCAGCATATAACCGGCTACGGCCTAAGTCCCGATGACAGTTTTGTTGCATAATCCGGGTCAGGCCACACACCTGGACCTGGTGCAACCCAAAAATGTGTTATACAGGTTCGTGCGAGTCACATGAAAGAACCTAAGAAAAGACAAGGTTAAGTGCCCAAATGATGTTGACTTTCTAGGCAGAATACCTCCTTGTAGATTATACTGACTTTGGTCAGGGTTTTGATTTCAAAAAAAAAATGTACAAACGATCGGGTTTTATACCCAAGTATTTAAAGAAAGAAATCTTTTTTCTACACGACAAGATTCTAGCATTTACAAAACCAACCCTTGAGGTTGAGAAACGTTAAAAAGATCATGTTTAAAAAACCACTATTCCGCTGCACAAAACCAATCTCTGAAATCAAAGCAGGTACCAAAGGTGCCAACGAATGTCGCATCCCGGTAACGTCCCGGGGGTGCCCGAGGCGGGGTGTGACACCACTAGTCAAATAAATTACCGGTCAACAAAACTGTAAAACTAAACCCGTAACTTTTAAAAAGAAAGAAACGACACTTCAATATGATCTTGCAACGTGAAACATCTGTGTAATTAACTCTTACTTATTTCGTTATACTAGTTTAGAACCCGTGTCTACACACGGGGTGAAAAGTATTAATACACAAAATTTTTAAATCTTTATGTATATATTTTACAGTTGTAAAAATTTATTACATATATTAAAGATAGAAACAAAATTCAAAATATGTAAAAATTAATATATAATTGGTTTTGAAAATACGTTAATTACTATTTAATGTAATTTAATTTTCATTTACTATTTGATTGAGAATAAAAGTTAAATAATTAGATTTCAAAGTTTGTTATAATAAGAGATAATTTAAAATAAATATATTTTATTAGTATAATTAGTATTTTATTTAAAAATATATATTATTAAAAGATAGAGGTGTATTTAATAAGATAAAGAGCCGGAAAAAATGATAAAAATGAATATGGAGGCGACACGTGTAATGAAAAAGCTTTATTTATTATATAGTAATTATTTTTCATTTACTATTTGATTAAGAATAAAAGTTACATAATTAGATTTTAAAATTTGTTATAATAATGGATAATTTAAAATAAAAGTATTTTAGTATAATTAGTATTTTATTTACGATATATATTATTAAAAGATAGAGGTGTATTTAATAAGAGAGAGAGCCGAAAAAAAAATAATGAGAATAAATATGAAGACGACACGTGTCATGAAAAACCTTTATTTATTATATAGTATAGATAAATATAGGAACAAAACATCAAATATGAACGCCTTTCGAAGGACCAAGTTTGTACTAAACACATATCCAAGGACCATTTATGCAACTTACTGAATACGCAAATTGGTAAACCCTAGAACATCCTCACATCCGGAATTTCCCTTTATATACGCAGGCCGTCTGCTAGGGTTTCCATCTTAAACCCCAATACGAACAGCGCCGTTTCACCCTTTCAAAAACGATTGAAGAGTAAGTCGTTTTTAGCTCCTTTCATTTACATCGAAAGTGTTCATAGATTCATAGCAATCGATAAACACGCGTGACGGTAATTTCGATTGAATTTCAACCGTATCTGGTTACGTTTGTCAGATTTTGTAAGTTTTTGAGAATGAGATGATGATGGAAATTTTTTTCCCTATTGGTTTGATTGCCGATATGATGGCGACAATGTATTAGCTCTATCTGATCCTTCTCTTGTAATGTTGTTGATCGAATTGTGTTTTGATTGAAATTTGGAGCGGTGAATGAGGTGATGATTAATAGATTCCCTATTGGTTTGATTTGCCAGAATGATGGTGAAACTAAGTATTAGCTCTGTCTGATCATCACCCTCCAATTTCAACATCCCTTTTTCTAATCTTTTTTCTTCTTATTATAGATTTTTAAAACATTATGCTTAATTGTTTGAATGTGTTTTTGTTTAGTTATATTTTTTGATCAAATTATATTATGTTCTTCTATTTATGATTTTTTAATTTATAAACCATTTTAAAAGATAGATAGAAGAACAAAACCTCCCGTTTAAGAAGGGGTTGGGGGTGGGGTAAGCGGAGAGTCTCACAACTAAAATGTAATGAATTCTAACATAATCCAACACAAGATATTATTTAAAAGTAAAATGGTGTTTGTTCAATATCTACAAATACATGTTTAGATGTTATTATTTAAAAATAAAAAAAGTTGTTCAAATGATTACATATGGTATGTACAACACAGTACATAAAGCGTTTAGTACCCTAATTATAAAACTCGATATTTTAGGTAAAAAAATTTGTTGTGTGATGAACATTGTCTCATGTTGATATGTTTTGTTAAAGAAAGTGATATTTGAGTCACATAACTGTGCAATTTAAATCTGAACATGACGTCATCTAGTTCTTGAGACCGGTCTAACTGTTCCGACTAGTAAACTGCTAGAGCAACTTATTCTTATTTGATAAGCAATTCAGTTTTAAAAACGTTACCTAAAAATATAGGTAATACATTTAATGTTTTGATGTTTGATCTAATCTCTTTGACTAGTTCATTTTGCTTTTCTGATGACAAAAGAGACATATTTGAATATACTAATTACTAAAAGCAAGTACGTAATAAAAGAAGGAAAACTATATCTATATCTATGTTATCTAATAAACAACTAAAAGTAGGGGACATATGTCACTTTTTGGGTATGCTTAACATGTTTTTCTCACATTTTTTTTCTATTATTTAATGATATTAAAAAAATATATTTTTAAATATTAAATATTAATCTAATTATGAATATTTATTAATTAATTATGGATAGTTATTATATCATCAATCAAATAAATTTAATATTAATTAACATTTATCAGTTATATAAAAAAATTAAAACCCAGTTAAAAAAATATTTTAAAAATTAAATTAATATAATTTATAAGTATCACGTCAAAGTATATTTTTTAAAGACATACTTTGATGATTGTATGTGTTAACAGATTAGATTATATTTTATTCAACTCGTGTAATATATAGGTTTTTAAAAATATAATTTTTTTTATTATTACTAAGTATATAATATTATATTTATTAACACTTGTAATACATGAGATTTTAAGATATTAAATAATAAAATAAAAAATCAAGAATTGTGTATTCAAACGTATTTGCCCAGACGCCAGACCTAACGACTAACGGAGGTTAACGGAGCATTCCGTTTTAGAGACATTCTCCGTTTGTCTCTCTCTCTCCCTCTAGCGATACATCTGAGTGATCATTGACGTCGATGACTACGACGATGACGGCGACGTTCACAAAGATATTTAGTTTGGTAGATAATAGTCTCACCTCAGATTCATCAAGTCTCGGAGCTTGACCTAGGGTTTGATCCAGGCCAAATGACGTTCACCTTGTTCATCGGAAGGCTTCTCTTCGCTTCGTTTTTCATATTATCTGCTTATCAATTGTAACTACTCTGATCTCTCTCTCTCTCTTCCTTCATAGATCTGGTTTATAACGATTCGGAAGCCTGTTATTTTCTTAATTATGTTTAATCATCCTGTTAATTATCTTTAATATAGATTTTGCCGTTCGAATAGGTCAGTTATGTTGCAAATATGCAAAACTAACGCATGTAGATGTGGTTCATGTTGATTTATAGCTTGCTAATGGCTTAATTAGTTTGATTCACTTGTTGACTGGTGTTGGCTACTGTTGAAAGATGATGTACAACAGATCTAGTTCAAATTGATTCTTAGCTTTCTAATTTCTTAATTAGTGTAATCTGTTGTTGACTGCTGTTTAATATGCTTTTTTCTTCTATGTTTGTATTTAGCTTCATTTTTCATAATAAATTGGAATTAACATGTATGAAATTGGAAGAATAGTGTGCTAGATTATGACGTTTAGATGACCATTTATGCACAGATGGGGATTGAGTTTTTAGAACAATCATGTTGTTGCAAAAATGCAAGACGAACACGCAGAAGATTGCAAAGATCTAGTTCATATTGATTATTAGCATGCTTATTGCTTAGTTGGTTTAATTCACGTGTTGACTACCGTTAGTTCTTCAATGTTTATATGTTGCTTCATTTTTCTCAATGAACTCGAAGTGTGATGTCTGTTTAACTGAAGAAAATGGAGAAATTTGGTGCTAGATTATTTACATTAGTGGACTTTTTAACCACCATGTTTTGTAAAAATTATTGACGAGGATGCATAGGATAATTGTGAAACTGACATAACTAAGAATATTGGTGTTGGGGAATTTCCTAGTCACAGTGTAAGGATAATTCAATAGCAGAGATCACTTTCCAAAAGTAGTATTGTGATCCTCTAGTGTCTGGGTTACACGAAATCAACTTTGGGATGATATAGGAAACGAACACTTAAGTATAAGGCAATAACATAAGTAAAACTCAAAGATTAATGTAAGAATGATTGCAAGTTCAGATTGATTGTATTAGAGACCTTCTATCCATTTTCCAAGACCAAGAAATAGCATTTATAATACTGGAACTGATACAACTTTTCAAGAAACATCGCAATTGTTCATAAAAAGTCAATTACATCCTTTTTTTTGAATGACCAACGAATACTATAAGCCCGGCCACTCGGGTAAACCCATTGGCGAAAGGCCACCCACGCCAGCGAACGCAGACGGCGCTGGTGACCCGGCCCGCCCACCATTCCAGGGGAAACCCACCACCCGAAGGCCCACTGTGGAAAAACCCGTGGCCCACCTGAACATATTGCACCAGCCACGAGCACCACCACTATCCACAATAAGTGTTCTTACCAATTCACGAGATTCGTCTTTAATTTGCCCTAATTGTGATGGGGGATTCATAGAGGAGATTGATAGGACACAACTCACCGGATCAATGTTGCCGGAATCCATCCACCGCCGTTTTCCGATGCTCGGGCGAGCGAGAAGGAACACAGATTCGTCTTTAATTTTCCCTAAATGAGCAAAACCCTAACCCTAGCCCTAGCCCTCCGATGCTCAGGCGAGCGAGAAGGAACACATGTGATAGATCGCTGTTTAATCCAGTCATCGTCCTCCGTGGACCAACCAGCAGTGGTAGCATGCCGGAAGCAGCTGGTGAAACCGGAGGGTTTGAGTTGTACTACGATGATGAAACCGGATCTGGTTTGAAGCGTTGCCTGCAAGTATGTCGGAGTTTTGTTCATGGTTTGAAGCGTTGCCTGCAGTGATTTGGTTCGTCGGTCTTTCAAAGGATCCTTGATGACCAACTTTTTGTTCATCGTTTCTTATGAAGGCAGAAATTAATCGATACCAAACCCAAATCCATAAATCTAACCTGAAAACAGAAATTAATCTTCCTTCTAGAAAGGGATTGCAGTTGCGGTCTTCTTCGATTTGCTTTAAAAGAATCGATTGGGCTAATTCTTAAGGAAGCGACGAGTCATAAAGGGTTGAAATGCCCCATAGTATTAGGGTTTAGAATTGGGATGCTGAGGGAAATTGAACGACAGAGAGTGTTTAGAGAGAGAGAGTGTGTGTTAAGATAGTGAGAGAGTGTTTATATATATATATATATATATATTGTTTTTTTTATTTATTAAGATATTTAAATAAATGGGTAAAAAGACCAATTTACCCTCATGTGCCTTGCACATGACCATACTTAACGGAAAAATTTAACTGGGTTAGTGCCAAAGGACGAAACGTGCAAGATTTGTAAACGTAAAGGATGATACCTGATAATTTTTTTGCTAAAGGACGGGATCTGAAAAACAGTATAAACATAAAGGACGATTTCTGTAATTTACTCTACTTATTGGATCATCTATGCCATTGTTTTTAGTTGCTTTCAAGGATCTTCGGTGTTGATATTGGAATGATTTCATCTTTTTAGGTATCATGAATTTGGAACTGATGGAGGACCAGTTGTAAAGGTTCTTGAACCGAAACTTGACGCGTTCACTAAATTGATTACTTCCAAAGTTGGCATAAAAGTTCCTGAAGTCGATGTAAGGATCTCTCCATGCATTTATTTATAAACAGTTTAACTTCATTTTATTTTTTAAACTTTTTATTGGTTCTCATCATCGTTCTATGGGTCCATCTTCATTTACTTTCACATTATAATATAATATGTATTTAGTTTATGCAACTAAAACTGAGCCTTCTTTTGAACAGACCAAGCATGTCGTTATGACAATGATTGTTCTTCAAGGCCTTGGTGGCATTGGTTTCATATTTGGTAGCTATCTCGGTGCCATTTTGCTGGTAAATAACTGTATTTTTGTGTCACTAGAAGCTCTTATTGTCAGATCACATAACTTTTCAGTTTCTTTAATTCTTTGATCTGCCTGCAGGTTCTGCACCAGCTTGTTTTTACACCTGTATTTTATGATTTCTACAACTATGATGCTGAAGTCACAGAATTCAGTCAACTTTTTTCAAAATTCACAGAGGTTAACTTCTTTTTGCCTCTTATCTTTCGAGTAAAATGCTTCTTTTAATTATTGTAATTGTAGTTCCATTTTAAACCAAACCTTGCCCTTGCTAAAATGTTTTAAAAAACACCAAGTACACATGAATTATGAGACTCTAGGCGAAGTTGATGCACTTATTAGAGGTGACAATTTTGACACATTGACTTCTGAATGGGCTGGTTGGGGTTAAATTTGATCTCAAACGGGTCAAATCAAAAAGTTTAGCTAAAATATAACGGGTCAAATGAATTGAAAGTTGTTTGATTCCTATCTGACCCGGATCGTTTGCACGCAGAATATGGCTTTGCTTGGAGCATTGTTATTTTTCATAGGGATGAAACACTCCATATCACTTCGGAAATCAAGGAAGACGCCGAAGGCGAAAACAAGCTAGTTGTGGTCTTACTGTCAAGTGCTTAGCTTAAAGAATATACGTAAACTGTGGTTTAAATGCCTGGCATTGTATCTGACTATCCAAAAATGATTTGTATTAATTATTACCCCATAAACATTACAGGACTAGTGGGGTGATTCATACTTGTAACAAATTGAATGTTCAGTTTTCTCTTCAGTATTCTACCATTTCCTTATTTTGGTCATCTTTTTATCATAATGTTGCTACGGTGACATGAAAGTCGGCTTCGGAAGGGTTTGGTATTTCTACTCCGGTACCTAATTGTAAAACCATGTTTTATACCTGATTCCATACCCGTCGAATACCCGATCACTCATTACACGTCAGATTTCCGGGTTTTCTTGCGGGTATTGAGGATTCATGTTTATGATCTAAGGTGGTTAAAAACTCATCACCCATAACTAGGGGTGGCAATTGTGTTGGGTTGATGGATTTCGGGTTGACAGGTTGAATTGATGAACCTGACCATGACCTATGTGTCTATTCATGCCAAAGACATCAACCATAACCAAGACAAATTTAGAATCGTTTAACCCATTTATGTAGATGAGTCAAACGGGTTGTAAATGGGTTGGCACGTTGACCTTCTAAAATATATATACTTTTTTTTCTAATTTTAAACAGGTTGACGGTCAATTTTAACATGACTTGGTTTGACATTACACCCAAAACCTAATCATTTTCATGTTAGATTCATGTTAGGAATTGCCACCCATACGTGAAATTCAGTCCCAAACTGGTCTTAAAAATAGAGTTGAAAAAACCATATCCGAACCCGTAAAAATTTATAACTAATCTAATACTCGGTACCGTATTCGAATACTTGTCCCACCGGTTTCAATTTTTATAGTCGGGTTGGGCAGGGGTGGATCCACCTTATGAAGACCGATGAGTAAATTTTTTATGTGTCACATGTAAGCTTTATGTTAGCATTGATTACTTCTTCATTATTGTTATAAGTTTTTGGAGACGCTGGTAATGTTAATTCTGCAGAGGTCACTATTAGCACTTGCTTTATGTTGTAACTTTCGTATAATTTTCAAGAAGCTAAAGAAGCCATTCAAGATGATAAAGTGGGTCACTTCAAAATTTAATCAACAAAATCATAATAAACTGGAATACAAGGACTAAAACTGTGACAAATGTTTGAACAGGGTCAGAAATGAAAATGTTTTATTAGTTTCAGAGACCACATTACTAAGCAAGATTCGGTATGGTTTTGAAACAACGGCAGAGACCGAGACCGAGACCTGAACACCGTCGTTATCTCCGGTAACGTCAATTCTCTCATTGATTTGTAGTCAAGTAATCACAGTTGCTACAGAATTGTGTTCAATTTCATGAATTTTTATTCCAATCTCTGTTGATTATAAGTTAGGGCTTTGTTTTATTTTGACGTTCTCCGTCTTATGAATGTTTCCCCGCCAATTTGTGTGCTAACTTTCTGTTTGATTGTTATATGATCGGATAACATGTTAGAAAGGAGAACGTTGAACATTTTTAACTTAATTCTGTAAATTTTAGAGTTGCGAATTGGAGCATAATCCATAGAATTTTATTAATTCCATTTCCAGAAACCCTAATTCCATGCTTAATGTATGCCAATTATCACCTCCATAATTTGATCATTAATTATGATACTACTGGGTTTGTGAATTTGTGTGTGGACTTGTTTCTGTTCATCTTCATTTAATTTTGACTGATGTTCTGCTTGTGTAGATTAAAGAATGGGAGAGAAGAAGAAAAGTGCAACACTTTTAATAAGACTGATTTCATCAGCAGGGACTGGTTTCTTCTATGTTAAGAAGAAGAACCCTAGGAAGATACAGAACAAGCTTGAATTCAGAAAGTATGATCCGCGGGTCAGACGTCACGTTCTTTTCACTGAAGCCAAGATGAAATGATCAAGTGACATATGGATAAATCTTTATGATGGTAAGTTAACCATCTAATTATTAGGAGTTTTCTGCTATAAATAACAAGAATTATGATATGCATGCCAATGATGATCTTTGTTTTCTGGGAATTTTAGATTGTCAGATTATTCCATTTTTGCTGTTATAGAAGTCATCTGATTATGCTGCTAGTATTTTCTATCTGTTTTTGTTCTAAATCTGAAACTGTGGAACACTAGTTAGGAAGAAGAAAATTTCAAGATTTTCAAAGTGCAATTCATGTATAAAATCCCAAACAAACAGCAAATTACCATTAAATTGTTTACAAATTCACAAGCCAAATCACAACAATCAATCTTGCAGAAAAATATAAAACCAAAAAAGAAAGAAAAAAGAAATCCTCGAAGCAGAATCAGAATGGTAAGTATCAAACATACAAACCAACGAGCCCAAAAGATCAACCGCTCTACAAGAAAATTCACAAGCTCACGTCTGTCTTCAGTTCTAATATCTGAACAAGTGACCACAGTATATCCATCCGATGCATACTTCTGTTATTCTCTCCCTGCATACATCATGTTGACCAGATTAGGTACATGTTAGTTTTGACCCGTTTAGTCGATTTGATTTGGGTTGTGTTTTAACGGGTCAAATTGTATATAAGGAAGCAGGCTAGATGGGTTGAAACTAATCTGAATAAGTGTATTGGATGCATAAAACCTCCTAAATCGCTTAACTAAAGAGCATGTTAGATTATCTCTGTAATAATATAGTTTCTGTAAACACATAAATTTATTCTAAAATTCAATAAAATATTTAAAAAAGGTTTGGCCCAACCCGGCCGTTTGACCTGTTACTAGTTGGGATATTACCTCAACAATGAAACACATCCAGGTTTTATCACCATACGCATCCATTGCGCCTTTTAAAATGGTCAAACCCATGCTCCTGATCGCTTCAGTGATCTCTAGAAAATGGACACTTTCATCACACAGCATCTGTGCATACAAAAATGTTGGCAAAAAACGAAAATATTTCACGAGTTTCTTGTGTTACAAGTCATGATTGTACCTCCACCAGCATTTGCCCGTCGGTGCCAATATTTTCCACGATTATTGGAAATACTTTTAGGTCATTCCCTACTTCCATTGCCCAGCTTGATCCCTGCTCCTGACCCCCATGCAACTGCAAAATGGTAAGAGTATCAAAATACTAGAAGATGCCTTTTTCTATTTAGGCTTTATAGTTTAAGGTTTATAGGTTTTCGGTTCCAATGGGCCGGTCTAGGCCGATGAACAGCCCTAGGCACGTTAACTTAAGCGTATAGAAAAAGATAGAAGCTAAAAGTTGTACCTTGAACTCGGCACATTTATCAATTTTATCTGCATGCTTCATGATACATTGCATGAAAAGCATATGCTTAACTGTTCGTTCCAAAAGTGAATCGATACTACACTGTGACACAAAGTTACTTGTTTCAACTTTACTATTTTAAATAAAAAACCATAAAACAATATCACTGGAAAAACTAGGGTTACCTTTGATCCATTGGGTACAAGCTGCCTGAGTTCCTTAATACGATCTTGAATCAGTTGTCTATCCCTGGGTCGGGGTTTACCACTTTCACCAGGCCTAGCCCGTTTCTTCCCGATCTTAGCCGGTTCTTGGGGCCCATCTAACTGATCGCTACATCTACTCACACTAGCCATTGAGAAGCCTTGTAAAGAACGCTCAAACGAGTAACAAATCGAACCACTGGTTTGAAAATCACTAGGAGCTGGTTGCATCCGTGAAAGGCGTTTGACCGGTTGACCAGATGAGGTTGACCGTTTATCATCACTGCCACTGCAACAAACACTAGCAACAACTGCTTCCAAGAGGTTTTCAGAGCCTGATCTTTGTGTGCTGCTTGTGTCTCCAGCCATCTGGTTAACGCCGTAACTGGTTGTGACCGTTTCCCAATCGAAACAATTTTTCTGCTTACAAAATGTGGGCCCCAGTGCTTCATACAACTCACATCCAGCAGGAAATTTGAAAGAATTGTTGGGGAATTCGGGCATGAACGAGTCCCAGTTTTGGTCATTGCAAGCTGTTGATTGGACGAAATCTGATGTCGGGTTTTCGTTTTCTTGATGATTGGTGATCGTTTCAACTATCGTCCACTTCTCCGTTGTTCTATCTTGATTGTTTACATGTTTGTGAGATCTCACTGAACCTGAACTCGTGGACAAATCTGTCTGAAAAACAATTTGCATGGGTTATAGGATTAGAATTTAGAATGATAATCCGGTTCAGGCCGGGGAGTTGATCCATAGTGGAGAGAGATACCACACAAGGAGAAGCGTCTTGTAGCTCAAAAAATATCTCTCTAACATGGTTCACGAGCTTCAAATCCTCGTTGATCTGCGGGTTTTATATTAAAGTCAAAGCTTAATACAAAGATTAATGTGATTATATGTTTAACGCTGCTAGAATGCAAACATTTTATAGATAAATAAACGAGCTAGAAAGAAGTAAATACTGTCTTACAGTTTTTAAAGAGCCGAGTTGTACAACCCCGTATGACCCAACAGCGACAACAACGATGGTCTGCATAGCATAAAGAAATCAAAACACGCATCGTTTCATATTGGATTAATGTGGCAAAATGAGCGGGCCAGGCTAGTTTTGTAACGGGTCAAAATGGATAGTTTTTGGTATTAATCGAGTTGGATTGACCAGAAACACTTTTCCCCCAACAAAATTAATATTTTCATAAATAATTAACTTGTTGAATACTGTTATAGAAACAAATATTGTTTCAATTATACTTCAATTTTTTAGATAGAACGTGACATACCCTGATCCCTGCTGTAAATTGCGTTTTCCATCCGTCAAAATGCTGAAAATTAACATAAAACATAAGACACTATAATACGATATAACACAATATTACTGATATCGAAGCTGTTTCTCACCTCATCTATAGAACACAAACTATAAACAAGTTGATGCCCCGATATCCATTGATGTTTACCCGTAGCTGCGACCCGTCCAACAACCCTGCCCAACAAAGAATACAAAAACACATATTATCAGCATGATTAACAATCCATTTTGTGCATAAACAGTTCTAATGTGAGTCAGTTTTTTTTATCAACATACCCTTTCCCAATAGAATACACGCGATAAGACATGTTCGCGATAGCTAGTCCAATATGATCCTGTGGATACCACTCGTCCTTCAAATTGTCATTCGTGTTGTTGAACAAGTTGCTGATCTCTAAACAATCGCTTTTCTCTTTCTCTTTATCGTTACAATAAGCATCTTCCCAACTCAACATCCTGCAAACATTCCCGGGTTTGCCCGCCGTCTCACCAAAAGTTAATGTTTTGGTATTGTTTATTAAACATGTTTCTCTGCTTATCGCGTTTTGATACAAGAATAAGTTGTTTCAAGAGTGTTTGAAATTGCTTATCCAAACTGCTTATCTGATTATTTGTTGTGATAGTGAACAGCACACTAATAAATCTAAATTTAGACAGAATATCATATACAGATCAAAACAAAAGTCAAGAAACATGTAAAAACTGAAGTTCTTGAACATCATCTTACATTTGAGGTTGATGTTTGAGTTTCCAAAAAACAGCATACTTCCAGTCAGTGTTAACACACAGATTCTTGAGTTGTTGGTGTAATTCACCACCACCCATCTTCTTCTTCCCCACTAGGTTAGCCAAATATGAACACCCCACCCCCCAAACAACAGAAACTAAAATGACCTTTTTACCCTCTGCAAACTCTAACTACCCCTGTAAGAACCTCTGCCTGCCTGTTTCCTTCTCAACCCCGCACGCCGTTTTATCGGTGGACCGACTGTGGGAGTAAGAAGACTACCCAATCCCATCTCCCAAATCACTCAAAACCCTAACCCTAACCTTAACCTCTTAACAGTTTCACCAAATCAACAGCAAATTTGCAAGATCAACTGTCAAAAGATCAATCTTTGAACAAATTGTGACAAAATTCAAGAAATTCACCATCAAAATTCAAGAAACTTGAATTGAATTCACTGTGATCAATCAATTACAAAGAAATAGCAGGTGGGTGTTCTTGATAACCTCAAGATTCAACTGATATCAAAAGACATCGAAGAAACCAACATAAAAATCAAACCTTTTCATGAAATCTTGCTTCAAATTCAGTAAAAGAAAACACTCAGATGATCAAAACTTTACACAGATAAAGAAAAAAAAGTAGTTTCATTTGTGGGTTTTCATCTTTCAAACTTCTGTTTATAAACAGGAGCAGCTTTTTTCTGGAGTCAAAATTTACACCCCACCACCCTCTACTTCAAAAAGTTGCTAAATTGGCACAACAAGTGAAAAACATTTTGCCACTTGGTTCAATATCATTCTTGGGATTTATGAGTGTTCTTTTTATAGATAGCCCAATTGATATGGCCAACAACATCATATTTTAATTGAGAAAAATGTTTCTTATCTTCTCATTTTTGTCACTCTACCTTTTTCTCAGAAAAACCCTATTAACACAATCATTTTTATAGCCAAAAGTTAGAACATCAACAAAACACAACCCCATTCATATATATCTTCTCATTATGATTAATGATAACTATTTATTTGATACTGTTAATTCTTATATGTCCACATTATTTTACTCTCATTTTTTTACGTTTTAGTGGTACAGAGATCACTTTTTTTAATACAAACAAATATATCCAGTAAAATCTCACTTATAGTATTTTTTTTAAATATAGTATCAAAAAATTATGTAAACCAAAAAAGAAAAAATAATAGTGTGTTAACATAAGCTATTAACACAAGGCAGATCTATAAAATAAGAGAAAATAAAATCGCACTTTAACAGAAAAATGTCCCATAACCCGTGTTTCGGTTGTGGGTTTTAGTCACGTCGTAGACAAGTGGTGTAGACTAGGACTAGATTTAGAGTGTGTGTGAGTTTACAGTTAAAAAAAATAGTAGTGAAAATTTATAAATTATAAACGAAATATTAAATAGTAATAAAGATTTAGGAATTAATAAATAAAATATTAAATATTTAGTAATGATTAAAAAAATAAGATGGAAAAAGAAAGTTGGGCTCACAGAATTATGACACGTTACGTAACTAGTTACTTATTTATTATGTGTGTATATATAATTTGATATGTTTAGGTTTTATCTAATTATGATTATTAATGATCTCTAATCATTGTTTAAGATTATGGGGGCTTCTTTTTTGCTAAAAAGAAAATGCATGAAGTCACGACAAATTTACCAAGAAATTAAATATAGTTTAAAAAAGGTGAAGCATAATTATTATACGTTCAAACTTTAATAATCCATTGTTTTTGTTGGTTAATATTTACAGAGGTTGAAGCTACTTCCAAAGTGGTCTAGAAGTTAGGGCTCTTCAAAGGAAACCTAGGTTCAATCCTCACTTGTAACATTTTAGGGTGGCAATGGAGGTAATGAAGGGAGACATGTGGCAACGCAAGTTCGATCCCTGAGCCGAACGGGTTTTACTGCTAGTTCGCTGTCGTGCCTTCGGGCGGGCGGGTTAGCGGGTTTTTCCCCGGGGTCATGGTGTAGTTAGGGCTTGGGCCACCCGATGCCGTCTGCGCTCGCAGGGCAGGGTTGCCTTTAGCCATCAGGTTACCCGGGTGGTCCAGGTGTTTGCTTTGCCTTTCTAAAAAAAAATTACAGAGGTTGAAAAGTTGGATTGGAATTTATCTATTTTTCATTAATTTTTATGAGGTGTTTATATGTGTTACGTATATGTAACACTATGTGAGCAGAAGACAAAAAATAAATTGAAGAATATGAATGAGGAGTTGTTACATATACCTAACATTATGGGTTACGTATCATGTAAGACTGTGAAAAAAAAAATCCAATTACATCAAACAAACGAAGAATTCATAAACTAAACAATTAATTAAGAATGAACAAAAGCAGTAAATAAAGATGAAATCGTTCCTGTTAAGTTAATGTTAAAAATCTTCTAAAAAAACTTTGTTTCCGAGCAAAAAGATTAATAAGTTGATGGTTAACGAAACTAATATGGGGAATAACTTACAAGAAAACCCAGATTAAACATACATTCGATTCGCTACAAAAGGAAGAAGAAAATTGACAGAAGTATGGAACCTTCAAGAGTCGTACTCATCGTGTTCTTCGTGTTCATCGTGTGCTTCACGTTGATTCAGAAATTTCTTGAAATAGTCGATTAACACAAATCAAAGAACCCAAATTTCTTGTAACACCCCGCCCCGATTCTAAGGCTGACGTGTCACTTATACAGTAATCATAATTCAATACGTCAATTTCAATAAATAAGAAAACATTACATTTATAACAAAACATTACAATTTATTTAATGAAAACTTTTGATCTTTATTCTTTCAAGCACTCATTCATGTCTTCATGGATAGCCCTGTAACCTAACAGGAAAATATACGCATGAGTAAACTTGGCTTTAATCAATGGGCGGACAACAACTATACGATAAATAAAACTTAACAATTCAATACACATTCGGTGAGTCACATAACAATAGTTCACATTCAATGAGTCACATAACACATTCAAAAGTTCAGTGCATATGAACGTCGTTTTAAATATTTCAATGCGCTCAATGCCTCACTTCCAATAGTTCACTGCTTTCGATGGGCCATATTTAGTAATTCAGTGCTTTCGATGGGCCATATTCAGTAATTCAGTGCTTTTGATGGGCTATATTGAGTAATTAAGTGCTTTCGAGGGGTCATATTCAGTAATTCAGTGCTTTCGAGTGGCCATATTCAGTAATTCAGCACCACGTATAACACATAACAGATTTCTAACTCTAACTCATAACATGAAGGAAATAACAACATAGGGTTTTAATACAATATACGATAATAAAAACTTGATAAGCTATTATGTATTATTATAAACTATTTATATGAGTAAAATGATGATAATTACAAAAAAAATTTAAATTAATAATAACTTCTATATATGATAAAGATAACTAAAATAAATTTTATTAACTGATATATTCGATTTCATCTAAGATATTATATTTCAAGGTAAAAAAATATGGAGATAATTCTAAGATTTGTCATGAAGCATAGTTTTATATTTTAATGTATTATTATTTTTTAAATTACCATTTTTTGGGTTTTCAAGTGTATAAAAGAAATATTTATAAAAACTTTTGTGCAATGAATATGACACGGTTTAATATGGATTGTCCCTGTTATTGTTCATAATCTTACTACTAGAAACGTTTTCATGGAGCACATGTAGGAATTTTGATTCGTGATAACCGGATATCTCTTAAAATCGTATAAACACTTTCAGATTAAATTATTTCGTTGGTACTCACGAATATTGAATCGGATAGTTTTCATAAACATCAAGAACCAAATATGAAATCTATTAAGATTTCGTGTACCCAAATTTTGACCGAATTCATATCAATTTATAGGGGTTGAATCGTTGCATTGAACCATCGCAACTTTTTCAGACATATCCGCCACAACTAACAACGGTTGGCAGTTTTTATTACACGCTACTTCTAATTGAATGAAGTCCACTTTGGTGCGGACGACCGAAAAGATACGGAAGACCAAATTTGGTATGGATGACCAAAATCGTATGGACCTTCAGTTTGATACTGAACACCAAATTTCATCAACTTGTTGTCAACTTCGCAATCTGTGGCAATTTCCAATGCAGTTTAACCTCAGCCGGGGCGTTGCCCCTTGGACCCCACCAAAGGTTGCTGCCCCTAGTACCCTGCTAACCGGAGGCGCTACCCCGGACACTTGTTGTTAAGTGAGTTTTGCCCCCTTGAACCAACAAAGTGTTTTAAGTACTAGAAACCATAAGATTCTCCAACAAGTATGTAGTCCAAACTATGCAACTTGTTTGATATTTCATTGTGACTTCTTATTTTGTCATTAGGTATATCCTAATTACAAAAAATAGTTAGATTACACTAAAATCAACAACAGCAAACACTATAAAACCGTATTTCACATTGATTTTAATTGTGATTGTCACACACACACACACACACACACACATATATATATATATATTGACCAACGAACACACATGTCTCTCTACTCTACACCAACTCTACTCCTAAACATCACCACACCTGCATTTTGTAGATTTTGAACCCACAATCATTTGATTAGGAAGTACACCACTTTATCACCAAATATATATATATATATATATATATATATATATATATGTGTGTGTGTGTGTTTTTTTTATATAACCTGAGCATGGGATTAGAAAATTGGTGTTGGGTTCCTATTTTGCTAGCATTAATGATGATTTTAGGCAATCATTTCTTACGGCCAGAAATTAGAAATGCTTTGGAGTATGATATGTCCCTCATAGGCTCTTACCACATAATAAGAGCATATTTTCCTACTTTTTGTTAGGGAGGACGGAGTGGAGGGACGGGCTTCGCACGGGTTGGGCGGGTAGGACGGGTAACACCGCCATATCAGTCGCGGGTTGCGCATGGGTTAAGTGGGATGGGTTTTAATACCCGTTTGAAGCCGCGAGCCGTTCACCTAATCTAGCCGTTGGAAAGGACCGTTGGGAGGGGGTGGGTTGGGTAATTAAATAAAAAAAAATTGCCTATAAATATACATTTTACATACATAATTTTTTACACTTTCTCTTTTCAAACTCTAAAAAATGGATTCATCCTCATCCAAAAAATACCGTCCCAAAGTGCGTGTCTCTCAACCGCAAAACCCTCGTTCAAGTCAACCGCAACCGCAACGACCGCGTTCAAGTCAACCTCGGGCATCTCATCCGCAACCGCAATACCAAAACCAACTGTTTCCACCGTTTCAATCGTACTCAAACGTAAACGGGAAATTACGGCAAAATACAATTGGCCGTGTAATTTTTAGGTTATTTTAGTTTTTTATTTGATGTTTGACGTTTTTTTTCTTTTTATTGTTTTTAAATGTTAGGTTTTTAATATGTATCATTTTAATTTTTATTTAATGAAATGTGGTTTTTTATTTGTTTTAATGAAATAATTAAAAAAAAAATCAAGGGTTTATTGGTTCCACACCCTCCTCTTAGGGTTGGAGATGGTTCAAGAGGGTAAAAATGACATGACACATTTTAATTGGGTAAAAGGAAAGAGTTCCATGGGCTTTTTTTTACCACTCCCTCCACCCTTAATGTTGTATTGTTGATAATTGTGGATGCTATGTGAAACACTGCCCAAATTGAACATGAATCGGATAAATATGAACATGACATAAAACTAATACGAGTAAAAACTATGTTGGTATGAAATTGACAAGGAAAATAGGTCGGGTTTGAGTCAACCCCGACTAAACTGATATTGTCATGATTATAATATGTGATGTTATTTAAAAATAAAATATAGAAAAACCTTATACAAATTTAAACTAAATCATTAAAAGTTATATTTAAAGAACTTTACCGTTAATCCCCTATATATTATCAGCACTATGAAACTTGTGTTCTTGAAATAATTTAAAACTCTCATTTAAAACCCCTTAAGCACGTGTACATAATACTTCAATAAAAACCGTAAAGTTGAAAAAAAAAAATGTTTACTTTTCTCTGTTCATTCTTTCTTTGATTTTATCTTCTCTCTCATTTTTACAGAAGTATAGCATTTAGGCAAAAGATTATCAATATTATATTTATAAAAATAAGTATTAAACATATTAAATCTACATGCATTTTTATAAATTTATATAATAAATAGTATATGGATAAAAATGGTTCTTGCGGTTCTTAACATATTATTGGTTCTAAAATGAATGCATATATATAAGCAAAATGAATAAAATTATTTTAAAAATATATAGAAATGATTAGAGATTTAAAGTACAAAAATGAAGAATAATAGGAATAAAAATGCAAATAAATTTGGTTTCAAACACAAAATTCAGAAGTCAACAAAAGAGGTAGAAACATAACCATTATGTGTGAGCTCTCTATCATGGATTTGATATTTTTTAAACTCTAATATAAATTCTTTGTCTACTTTATTTAAATATTTACTTTTAAATTTATATACATTTTGGTTGGTTTTTCTTTTCATATTAAAAATGATAGAAAGTAGATTTTGTAGCTTAGCTTTTGAGTGACATGTAATCTTGAGAGGGTGACTATTTAGTCTCCATGTTTATGAGTGCTTATTTCATGAGTATCGCTTATTTATCTAATTCTCTGCCGAATTCAAACATATGGTGGTATTGTAATTAAGAATACGGATTTAAATGAATCGATTTCTCATAAGCTACACGAACTTGAGCCTAAATTATAACTCATTTAATAAATACATTTGAACCGAGCTTTATTTGTTGAGTTTGACTAAATCATCATATTATTTATATAAATAATAAAATTATTAATATAATAAACTATTATATATATATATATATATATATATATATATAATTGTGATAAAAACAACTTAGATAATATAATATGTAATACATATATAGATATATAATTACTGTAAACAAACGAGTCTTTAGGGTATGTGTAATGCAGACTTGAAGAGGGGGGAGGGGGGGAGTCATGAGCCACCTGACCCTTTCATGGGCGTGGAACACCGCCCCCTAGGGCGTGAAAGCGGGGGTGGGGCTTTGTGCGTGAGGGCATTCAAAGAAAGGGGCAAGTTTGTTAACCACCTCACAAATGAAAAGTTGACACATCATGTCACACCCCGATCGACGGCGGAAAACGTCGGGGCGTGAAGCTGTGCAGACTGTTCATAGTTCATGGTTGCTAAAGTTTGAATAATTTAAACATTCATTTTCATTACACGTAGCAAGTTCATACCATACAAGAACCAAATGTAGCGATTACAAAATATAAATAGTTTAGATTAATTGCTAGGTCCAAATCCTATATGTAGCAGCTTGTAATACTTCAAACATTATCACCTGAAACATGGTTAAAAAACAAAGTCAACTAAAAAGTTGGTGAGAATACATAGGTTTTCGTGTCATGTAATAGAATATAGTGTCGTTTGTATACAATTCATACAAACATGGCAATTAAGGCATTTATGGAGAGTTACCATCGTGTGACCTGGTAGTACAATCAAACCTTTGTAACTAGCATGCAAAACAAACGCGTGTTGGCAGTAACAGTCACCCTACCTGGGTGGGTTTGTCAAACTCAACAGTAACAGTCACCCTACCTGGGTGGGTTTGTCAAACTCAATAGATCTATCACTGTTTACTGTAGGTTATAAAATAGTTAATGATTGCACGTGAATAGCAAACTGCGTGTTGGTCTACACACCTAGTACTCAAGCACAAAGCTCAAAATTGTAACACATGATTGTAGGGTGGAATTGTATATTGTGTAGTTTGTAAACATAGTAAATAGAACGCATGTTCCACCCCAAAAGTTTGTAAATAGAGTAAAAGAGGGGCTATGTAACTCACTTGTGTTGGAGCGTGTAGTTTGCACAGATCAACAAAAATACCAAGCGTGTTGTAGGTCGCTACGTTTGACCTATTGAATGAGGGTATAACGCGTGTCACTGTTTGTGTTATTTTGTGTCCAAAGTGGGTTCGTTGGTGGTTTGTGTGTTTAGGGTTGGTTTTGGAATAATAAATTAGTAGCGATATATATATATATATATATTTATTTAAATAAAATTTAATTAAACGATATTTGTTTAAATCAATATATATATATATTTGTATAAATAAAAATGATTATATAAATTCACGATTTTATCGGTTTTGTAACTATCGGGAATTAATCGTTTTAAATTTCTAAATCAGCGATTTGGTATATAAATGATTCCCGGGTTTTGGGATTTTATAACTTAAATTTTTATAAACAAGTTTTGAAATGTTTAAATAAAAACATATTAAATTAAGTTTGAAAATAATAAAATTAAAGTTTCTGGTCAAGGAGCACGACCGTGCTCAAGTAGGGCACGACCGCGCTCGTTGCCGGGCGTGACCGTGGGGGTCTGAGCGCGCCCGTGGTCGAGTCAGAAGGTACTTCCTAGGTTCTGGACATAGTGCACGACCGTGCTCGTATCTGGCACGACCGCGTCTAGTGTTTGTTTTTGGTCAAGACTTGTTTGCTCGGTAAGCACGACCGGGCCACACCTGGGGCACGACTGTGCTTGGTCAGGCACGACCGCGCTCAGGGATGAGCGCGACCGTGTCGGGCCTTTTTCAGACGCAATTCGATCGATTCTTATATTAATAGCTTCTGGATTCTTAGGGCTTTCACTTAGTGGATGATTACGAATGTTTCTACATAGTTTAATTGTATTTATATCTTGTCTAGAGTGTAGTTCGATTAAAATTTATGTTTCGGCTTTTTGGTTCAAAATCGGATCGATTTGAGTGTTTCTACTACGAATTGATATAGGGCTTTCGTAGTAGAGGTAGATACAAAGCTGAAGACGTGTTACTTACTTGTTGAAAGTGGGCAATTGAATGCGGTCGGCTACGGGTCGAGCGGCTTCGTTTCTTGGCGATCAATCGGACGACAGAGGTGTTGTGAGCGTCGAGTGAGAGTTCTGAGAGATTGAGTGGGTGTATATGAGGGTGTAGGAAGCGTGCAACTGACTCTATATCGACGAATTTGAGAGGCTCGGTTGTGGTGTGAATGGGATTAATTAATTGTGCAAATTGGACGACAATTGATGCGTGTTTTAGACGAATTTCAGTCGAGTATAGTCTGACACGCGAAGACCGGCTTTTCTTTATTTTAATTTTCACGAATTCAGAAGGTATGGTATGGTTTGACTTTCTGCAGTCAAGTGGGTTCATCAGCGCGACCGTGCCTACTTTAGGCGCGACCGTGCTTAGGTCGGCAGGCGCGACCGTGCCTAGTCCTAGGCGCGACCGTGCTTGCCTAGTTTTGTAGTTTTTTTGAGTTTTGTCAGTTTTGGTCCTCGGGGCTTGTGAGATAATTGCGTTTTTGTTTAATTTGTTATTGTAATAGAATAGTTTGTATATGTAACTGCATCGTAGTTTGTTTGTACACGAATCGAAACTGAAATGTGTTTGTTTATTGAAATCAAACGATTACATGATGAAAATCAGAAATGTTACACATCATTAATTTAATTTTTTTATTCAATATTTACATTTAGATTTAATTTGATTTTTCTCAAATAACTCGTGATTGGTAATTACTTAAAAAAAACGAAATACACATGCTTGTTTATTTTTTTTCTAAACATCCTGGTATAAATTTTACCCAAAACGAAGTTGTTTTAAAAAAATTATTTTTGGTCTCGTAAGTGATTATTTATTTAAGTATGTATTTTTTTATTTTATAATTTAGTTTTTTATTTATTAAAAATAAAAATTTAGTTAATTGTTAAAAAATAAATACTGGGCGTGAAACCATTACGCACCTTAGTGATTTTGTCTGGTGATTGCCCATATGCTGATGTGGCAGTGACGTGACAAGGCGTGAAACCACTATAGATGACCTTACAAGGGTCGTGATGACATCAGCCTTTTAGCTATGATTGGTTAAGACGTTAATTTTGAACAACAAAACATTTTAATTGAATGATAATCGCTAAGAAAAAGAATATTATAACTTTTTTTTTCGAAAGGCAAGAATATTATAACTAAATTTAACAAAACATGGTAATTAATTAGTTACATATGATTTCAAAAACTATATTAGTATGATAGTATTTTGACCTTTTAACTAAGCAATATAGGAGATAATATTTTAATTTTTTTAGTAAAACAATATTGGAAATTATATGCATTTGAATAGTATTTTGGAAAATATGATTTATTCATTTGACTAGTTAAATTAAACATTATATAACATAAAAGATGGTGGTGTTTTATGAGATATGAGTTGAATTAATATTTATCCCACTTACTCTTTAGTGGCCACCAACCCCAAACAAAAGCCTTCCTTTCCTTCCTTTTACATGTTCTTTTTCAACATCCAATAGAACTTTTACACACAAACATCAATGTCCATTATGTGTAAATTTTCACCATCAAATCTGTTCTTTTTTAGAAAACGGAAAGAAAATATACTTTAGTTTCACCTTTTATAAGCTTGTTTTGTCTTCTTTTATGGTAACTAACTAACCAAAAGCATCAAATTTGTCAACTCACTCATCATTCATCCCACAAGAATCCAAAATCTCCCTCTCAAGGTATCCAATGCTATTATTCAAATTTGGCATTGATTTATTTTTAATAATTTTTTTACATCTTTTTTTTTATTCTGAATCGGTTACCAGAAAACTTAAGAACCCCATCAATAACCTTGGGATCAAGTAAAACACACTTGGGCTGACAAGTAGCCTTCAAAGGGGTTAAAGTCAGAAAAAACAAGAAAAGCTACTACTAGAGGGACTCAAGTGTCGATCACAAATAATTGAATAAACGTAAACCCAAAACCCTCGAAAACAACTTGTAGTAAGCTATCCAAACACCCCCTAAGTATCGGTGTATAACAATATCGTCGGTCATAAGCATGTAAAAATGTCAACACAAATATGCAACACTCTTGAAAGAGGCACTACAAGAGGTATAAATAGAATAGATTCTCAATGAGTTGAAAACAAAACAAAACAAGACAGATCTGAAAATTGAAAAGTTGCCTATTTTGCTTGCTGCTGCAAGTTGGCATTAACATCAAAAGCTAAGGTAGCCACAAAAGTTTAAAGAAAATACAGCTTTACAACACTTTCTAAAAAAGCCAATTAACGGTGATATTTCCGAGCCATATGAAGAGAGGAAACTGTGCTAAAGCGATAAACAGCAGTAAGTAATGGTGCCTGCTGGAATCAAAACTTCTAACCTCGGAAAACAAGACACGTTTCATAGTTTTCACCAAAAAGATTCCCATGCACAAGCAAGTCCAAGGCATTAAGAAGTAGTAAGAGTAGGTCACGATGATTCTACCAAGGACCGCAAGGCACAATCCGGTGAAGGCGTACCCAGCGTAAGCTACAATGTCTAGCAGAGGTGCCTCTGCACCACCCAATGAAAATAATGACATTTTTAGAAGGGAAACCTGTAAAAACCAGCCCACTATTCCCTTCATGAAGAGCCAGTTCAGTGCTTCTGGGGTAAACCTGCAAATCAGTAATTGTTAGAGAGAGAGATTGTGCTATAATTTTAAGAAAAACTATTGTTACTATTATTATAAAATCTCCAAAAACAAATATATTTTAAAAAAAAGATGATATTATTGAAATATTATGATACTTGTAAAATCATATTTGAGACACTACTTACAAGAAGCTAAAACATTTGAAAAAAAAGTTCCGGGCCAACCCAACCCATTGACTTGACGCCTAAAATACTTTTTCCCCGTTTCCACCAGTTACCCAGCCCACCCGACCTGGCCATTTGGCCACCTAGTCAATGCATACAACAGGGCACCTGATAACATCTTGGGTAAACATCACCAATGTTCCTACTTGCTAGTTGTGTCAAAAATCAAAATAACTTGTATGCTAATTGGGGTAACAACCTAGACTCTAGAGGTCCCCCTCGCTTCAATGTAATCGAAAAGGATGTATATAAAGGTAAAGGTGATACTTACTTCCCTTGAAGTCCCAATGAGAAGCCAGCAAGAACAACGTATGTACCGAAAGCCATCAATGGGATATACAAATCTGGAGCATTGATATCATATATAGGGGGTTTATATGATAGCCTACCCCCTACGGGCTCGGTGATTCTTGTCCAATGACCCTGTAGATAACAAAATAGAATCTAAGGAAAAAAGGAAACGAAGGCCAGCAGAATGATGGTAAACTACAACTTACCCTATGCAGGAAAGGGAATAGAACGACTTTCAATTTGTTTCTCACGTAATGGTCGTTGACTTGAAAATAATATTGTGGATCAGAGAAGTATCGACTAATCTGTGAACAAATAGAAAGGTAAAGAAACAAACATCAAACCTTAAAAATCACAAACATCATATCAGGGTGAGATTGATTACAGAGTTAAGACTACCGAGCACATTAAAATTTAACATGAGATTGGTTTTTTGTCTAGCCTAGAGCTTAGCATATAAAGCCAGGTAGTCAAAGGCGCAAGGCGCACTCAGAAGAAAAATACCCGTCTGCCGCCTAGGCGCAAAAAAAACATGCGCCGAGGAAAAGAAACCCAGAACAGAACAAATAAAGCCCAAACTCCATTTATAGTACTGTTTACATGAATCTTGAATTGAAATTTTGGTTTGCTTATCTTTTTTTTAAAGTTATATAGAGGTTAAGAATGAATACAAGACTTACTATGGAATTAAAAGAATAGTACTATTTACATGAATCTAGAGTTTGAAACTTTGATTTGCTTCAACTGCTTCATAAATTTACTTATATGTTAGGTATGAAACTATGAATATAAGACACGCATTACAATAATGGGAAAAAAAATACAAAATATACTAATCTCAATTTGCAATAATGTTTCCATTCTTGTTTGGTACACTTGCACCAAATAACGACAAAAACCTTTTGTTCATGTAGCTGCTAATAAGTATGCGATCAATAAACTATACATGCTAGTCAAAGAAAACAACACCAAACTAAGAAATATAGGGTGCCAAGTGCGCAATACTATTTGATCCACTGATTAGCATTCTTTGCTTGAACCAAATAGAGTCGAATGCTACAATTCTGATAATCATGCACTAAAACATCCAAAGATGTTATACTTGATAGTTCTATAGAAAATACCATATTACCATGTGTGAAAGATGTAAACTGTGCATTTTGAGACATTTATTTAACTGATTGTGAGAATATTTCCATCAAAAAAGTAAGAATACGGATTTACTTTTTAATGAAGTTCAAAGAAACGTTGAAATCCCAAAAGCCTTGTTTAAGTTTGGACAGAACGTGTGAAAAGGCACATTTAAATTAGGACGAATGAAGCAGTGAAGGTTCACACCCTCAGTGTTGCGTCAGTTAATATGGTTGGTACTTGGTAGGTCTCCAAATGAGTCGTAGGGTACATTTTTTTATTTTTTCTGGAAAACAAGGTTAACTGACCCCGATGCTTCAGGCTTTGTCTATTTCAGGCAAACGGTGGAACAATTATGCTAGGACATGAAAAATGAAATATTAGCACAACAATCATCCAAAACAAGTAGGCAGCATGATAAACTGTGGTAGCATAAACTCCCAAAAGATAGATTTTTCCATCCAAATGTGCTCTAAAAATGTTCTTACATCCAAAGGAGGTTGTGAACAGGACAGACAACATCAGGCTGATGGCATTAAATATTGTACATGCAATGTTACAAATTCATGAATCAGAGAAAATGATGAATAGCCAAATGTGATCTTGTTTACTCCCTCGTTCTTAAATTTAAGTCAAAGTTTCCATTTAGTATTATCTCCGTGCATTTAGTGTATCAAATTATCAATAGGCAAAAGCCTTTTTATATCATGTTCTTAACACACCCTCGCAACACATAAAACTATGTCCTATTGTTAAAGATATGTTCTTCTTATTGCTTTAGAGGCCACTATGTGTCTCTTTTTCCCTTAAACTTCACATATATCAATATCAGTGAGATCTGATATGCAGTCTAAAGTTAATTAAACCGTCGAAAATGTAAATTGCAATGTCACTTACGTTACTTTGCACGTACTCTGAACTTGAACCTAAGATTTTTTCTCCATATGCACCAAGTCCACCTCTGATTAGTCCTGATCTGGCACCATAAAATGGATTCCCAAAAGGAGTTTGTGGTGTATTTGATGGTGGTCTTGCCCCCCCAGTTGGGTTTCCAAGAGGATCATACATATTCAAGGACCTAAAAGGAAAAGAAAATATTATCACACAGCTACTTTGCAGTTTGCAAGGATACATGCTTACATCAGATTCTAGAAAGACGAAAGAAAATAAGTCTAATATACACTCCCCCCCTAAAATACAGTTGACTTAATATTTACAGACTGTGGTATAGCTATGATAATGCCAATCTAATTCTAATTTCAACTTTTGACATTATACATATAGAAGTTCCCAAAGCATTAATAAAGATGTTTTTATTCTTGCTAGGTGCATTCTTTAATAAACCCTTCTTTCTTGCACATTGGGTTTATATAACCAGGTCTGGCCATATGCTGCCACTTCTACAGCATTCACTCGGTGTTCAATTCCAAAATCAATGACAATAATAATTTTTTATCAAGTTAGGTGATTAGTTTTCAAAAATATTATGTGTACGTCATTCTACTTGGACTGAAAACCTATGTTTTTGGTTAATTGAAAACTTATGTTCGCAATCATCGAAAATAACTACAAAATCGCAAATCCTGGACAAACTCTAAACATGTTCGACACCAAAAGTCCAAATTCAGCCCTAATTTTTTGGAAATATCATGTGATGCATATAGATCGCCACACGTAGATATTAGATGTGAATACTGAAATCTACGCTTCGATTGAAACATACTGATACAATTTCACAACACATAAAACCTAAAATAGTGCATAGTAGATCCATATTCGTGATCTAAACATGTTAATACTAAAATTCAATCAAAATTCGTGGAAACTAATCGCCAAATCGAATAGTAAGATAATCAAATGCTGGTAAATAGATAGGTTATAAGTGACAATTAACACATCTGTGTGAGTGACTGAGTAAAAAACGAACCAGACGAATTATCGGATGAAGCGAGAGGTACCGAGTGAGAATTCACGGCTGATGTAGGCGGCCGGCAGCGGCGGTGGTGATCGACGGAGGAGCAGATCTGATAAAATTGGGGTTTCAGATGCTTGGGGCGTAAGGCTTGTAATTTCCCCCTCATGAGGGTCCATAATGGAATATGAACTGGACCCTCGAACCTAGTAGAAGTTAAGTTTACACCCTCTACTTTTAGATAGTTTAAATATACCCCTCTAGCTTTGGATTCAAAGACTTTTTGGACCATACAATACAACTACAAATTTTAAAAGGTAAATTTTTTCTCCCTAAACATGTTATGGAGAATTTATGTCTCAAATTTAGAGAATTTGAAACTTAGTTGTACCTATACTACTATACAAAGCATATAGAGTGGACAAATTTATAATCTCATTAAAATTTTAAAACACTTAAGAAAAGAGTTATTGCATTTGGTACAAGTGTTGATACATAAATATATATACTATATTTACAACTTTGTCCCTAAACCAAAACTATAGAAAATGTTCATATCCCACATCGGTTGTGTAGAAAAACCAAAACAGTGTCCAACTCCTATATAAGAAGTCATTTGCCCAAAGTTAAAAGAGAAGGAGTTGTGTTTTACGTGCATGCCATCTTGTATGCCATTAAACATAAAACCAAATTGGTAAAAGTCTTTTTGGTTTTTGAACCGTCGTACCGGCAAAAGTTTTTTTGGTTTTTGAACCGTCGTACCGGCAAAAGTCTTTTTGGATATGAACATAGAGATTTATGTATCAACACTTGTACAAAGTGCATTAACATAGATCTTAAGTGTCTTAAACTTTTGAGGAAATGACCAAATTGTCCATCTAAAATGCTTTATAAGATAGTATAGATATAGATATAGATAATGATAATAATAATAATAATAGGTTATCTATACTTAATAAATGATTTAAAAAGATTTTTGCCTGTACGGCGGTTCAAAAATCAAAAAGACTTTTACCAATTTGGTTTTATGTTTAGGGTTAGCAGTGCCCAACTCCCATATAAGGAGCCATTTGCCCAAAGTTAAAAGAGAATGAGTTGTGTTTCACGTGAATGCCATCTTATATGTCATTAAACATAAAACCAAATTGGTAAAAGTCTTTTTGGTTTTTGAACCGGCCGTACCGGCAAAAGTATTTTTAAATCATTTATTAAGTATAAATAACCTATTATTATTATTAGTATTATTATTATTAGAGTTAAATACAGTTTTAGTCCCAGTGGTTTGACACAAATAACCGTTTTAATCCAAAAGCTTAAATTTTGATTTTTTAGTCCAATAGTTTCAGTTTTGTATCGATTCCAGTCCGGTCCACTAACTCCATCCAAATTTTTCTGTTAACTTTTTTTAAAAGACCATAATACCCTTAAAAAATAAAAACAAATATATACTATATAATAAATAAAGGCTTTGATGTGACACTTGTCACTCTCTCATGCATTCTCAATTATTTTTTTCCGTCTCTCTCTCCTATTAATTATACAATTTTCTTTATTTGTTTTTATATCTTTTTGTTTCCCGCATCTCTCTCCTATTAAATAATAATTATTTATATAATTCTTTTTACAAAACGTTTTTCATAAATATATGTAATATGTAAATTTTTATAACTAAGTTTATATAACATTGTCTTTATTTAACTCATGTAATACACCGGGTTTCTAAAGTTTAACATGAATTAACATTTATCAGTTATATAAAAAAATTAATACTTGGCTAAAAAAATGGTTTAAAAACTTAACAGAATTTATAACTCTCACGTAAAACTTTATTCAACACGTGTAATACATGGGTTTTTAAAAACATAAATTTTTTATTACTAAATATATAAGATTACATTTATTTAACCTGTGTAATACACGGGATTCTTACCTACTATATATATATATATATATATATATATATACATCCCCAACCCTATATCAGCTCCCCCCACCGCCGCTACCGGCGAGACCACCGTCGTCAGAATTTCTTGACACAAATTCTGAAATTCAAACAGCACAAAATTAATCCTACTCCTCTACCTAAATTCAAACTACACAAAATTAACACTTCTTCTCTACCCAAACTCAGACCCACGTCGTCGGAATTTCTTGACACAATCACAAAGAACAAATTCATATATTAATTGATGATGCAAACTCTGATTTTAAAAAGCCAAAACAGCAACGCCGCCGGATTTGTTCGTGAATTTATATAAAGAAAACCCAAAATAATTTGTGAAGTGAAAGGGTAAGTTTGGAGCATGTGTTCCACGGCTCCTCACTACTACAAATTCTTGCCCAAAATTGAACCCAAAAATATGGGGTATTGGTGATTCCTCGAGCTCAACCAACCTCAAATGGAAAAATCCAAAAATATAACCTTTTCTTCTGCCGGGAACCCTACAAACCCATCGCGCAACTCCGCCACCGACGGGAACCCCTACCCCCTTTCGCCCCCACCTTCAACAAACGCCACCCTAGATCTCTTCTCTTCTTTCTCGATCTTTCTTTTCTTCTTTTATCCCTCAACATTTCGATGGTGATGGTTGTGAATCGATAATATGTGACCAGCGGCGGATCCAGAATTTTTTTCTTAGGGGTTCACCTTTTTTCGATAAACATATTTCTCACAAGCAGACGTTAGAAATTTTAGGTCTAGATCGGGTCAGGGAACATAATGAAATACGATATCACAATGGACAATCTATTTGTTTGTAAACTTAGTTTCACAAAACCAAAACCTCATTCAAAACCAGTTGTTGGTATTTTATATCACCCAGTAACGGATACAGAAAATTTTTTGAGCGGGTGCAAAAACTGGGTAGATTCGAAAGAAGTTGACCCAATAAATAAATGATTAAATACAATAATAATAAAAAATAAGAACACAAAAAACAGTTGTAAACCAAAAATAAGAACACAAAAAACATTTATAAATCAATTGACTAATCGAACAATAAAATGCATTACTTACCTACTAAATTTAATTAGTTATGGTTGATATTTAATACGAATTGTTTAAGTCTATGTTGTTTGAAAATTAGATCAAACTAAAAGGTTTGATTTGTAACTTTATTAAACTAAAAGGGGTTATTATAAAATTTAGCTTTAATTTATGTTACCAAGTACATCTTGCTCAAGATATTGCCGCTGCCGCACCAGAACTTCCATGGCCGCCTCTCTCTCTTGCCTCACCGGAACTTTCATGCTGTTTTCAATTTTTTCATTATGTATAGGGGTTCACCTTATATATTTTTAAGGAGTTCACCCCAATTTTTCTATACAGTTTTTTTACTACAATTTCAAAACTTGGAGGGTTCCGGTGAACCCCTCCGGCCCTATGTAAATCTGCCCCTGTCTGTGTCGGTCAGAAGATCGTGTGGAGGTGGTGGTGTGGGTCTTGGCGGTTGAGAGAATAATAGAGAGTAGAGAGAGATGGGGGTTGAACCCATGGTAAAGGTCTCCATAAAACTTGGAGGTCGCAGGAGAAGAGACGAGAAGAGAGTGTGGTGGCAGGAGGGAGGGAGAGAGTGGGGGTGGTGATGACTGATGCGTTTACGCTCTGTTCCCGAGTTTATTAAAGGAAAGAAAATAAAAGAAATGATTTCTTCCCTTTTTTTTCTTTTCCCTCCTTTTCCCTTCTCTCCAAATCTTTCCAAATTGGAAGGATAGAAATAAGTCTTGTTTTCCCTTCATTTTCATCATTAAAAAAAACTAGGTGTAACACCTGCCACGAAAATGTCCATGATTTGACAAAGGTACAAACCACAAGGACTATAAGTGTATATAACCTATAGATCAAGGCTCAAAAATGTAGAAATCATGAAAATTCAACGGTAACGGACCGTCACGGACGGTAACGGTCCGTTACGGGATGGGCACGCGAACCCTGATAGCTTATCACGTGTCCAGTGACTCATCTTCAAAATCTGACACGTAAAAACCCTTTAACGGACCGTCACGCCTGGTAACGGTCCGTCACGGCCCCAGACTCACCCTGATGCGCCACGCATCAACTCCGTAATGGACCGTCACGCCTGGTAACGGTCCGTCACGACCCAAAATGACCAGAAGGCAACACGTGTCTGATGACTCGCGAACCCTAGTGTGGTGACGGACCGTCACCACCCGTAACAGTCCGTCACGGGCTCAGAGTTTGCTTTATGAATAGATGGTCGAGTTCAATCCATTTCCACATCCCATACTCGATCTTCTCTATCATTTCTTGTCCCAGAGCTTCCTTAGCTCATTCCCGCCAATCCCAGTTCGACTCCTGCTCGTTATAGTGCCCGGTGTAGGAAGAAACGCTCGTAGAAAAGTCAAGACGTTAGAAAAATCAAGTCAAGAAGATAGTCTATAAGCATTCAACTTAGAGGATCATTCCTATAAACCAAGGTGAATACTTTATCTTTCTGAAAACATGTGTCAAACATTTTATTTACCAAAATGGCCAAATAAAGGTTAAGGGAATAATGCTCAACGTTCTTCTACGAATAAAGCATTCAGGCCATAGGTATGCGTAAAACTTGCAAGGGATACACGGGTCTCGGGTGAAATTCCCGGATTGCGGCTGGTGCTTGTCTTATAACAACTTCGGAGGCAAACCTGTCCATTGTTATAAGACATGACGCCAGTGTATACTGTGGTGCGATCGAACAGGACGGGCCTGCTGAATGTGTGAATTGAACATAAAGTTGTAATTATGAAATTAATACTTGTTTGTGCCAAATGATTTTAAATGTTAAGATAATTGTATTCACCGCCGTTCGCGCTGACGTTTTATTTTCAAAATGTTTTCAGGAAACGAATAAACTGAAATAAGAAAGGGGTATGGGCAGACATCAGATCTGACCCAAATATGAGAGGCAGAAATCAGATCTGACCTATGAAAATGATAGACTTACATGTTGGATTCTCAGGCCTCGTGTGTAGAAAATCCTAAAGAAAAGAAAAGGGAGATAGAACCAGGGGATTGATCAACCCTGGGTAGTACTATTTCAGTGGCTATAAAGTAAAATGGAACTCAAGACGTGGACTTGAGTACACGTGGGAACTGGAGTCTGAAATGAAAAAGAAATATCCTCACATGTTCGAATGATCTCGAGGACGAGATTAAAACAAGTTGGGGAGGATGTAACACCTGTCATGAAAATGTCCAAGATTTGGCAAAGGTACAAAAGGACTATAAGTGTATATAACCTATAGATCAAGGCTCAAAAATGTAGAAATCATGAAAATTCAACGGTAACGGTCCGTTACGGGCTGGGCACGCGAACCCTGATAGCTTGCCACGTGTCCAGTGACTCATCTTCAAAATCTGACGCGTGGAAACCCTATAACGGACCGTCACGTCTGGTAACGGTCCGTCACGGCCCCAGAGTCACCCTGGTGTGCCACGCATCAACTCCGTAACGGACCGTCACTCCTGGTAACGGTCCGTCACGACCCAAAATGACTAGAAGGCAACACGTGTCTGATGACTCGCGAACCCTAGTCTGGTGACGGACCGTCACCACCCGTAAAGGTCCGTCACGGGCTCAGAGTTTGCCCTATAAATAGATGGTCGAGTTCAATCCATTTCCACATCCCATACTCGATCTTCTCTATCATTTCTTGTCCCATAGCTTCCTTAGCTCATTCCCGACAATCCCGGTTCGACTCCCGCTCGTTATAATGCCCGGTGTAGGAAGAAACGCTCGTAGAAAAGTCAAGACGCTAGAAAAATCAAGTCAAGAAGATAGTCTATAAGCTTTTAACTTAGAGGCTCATTCCTATAAACCAAAGTGAATACTTTTTCTCTCTGAAAACTTGTGTCAAACATTTTATTTACGAAAATGGCCAAATAAAGGTTAAGGGAATAATGCTCAACGTTCTTCTACGAACAAAGCATTCAGGCCATAGGTATGCGTAAAACTTGCAAGGGATACACGGGTCTCGTGTGAAATTCCCGGATTGCGGCTGGTTCTTGTCTTATAACAACTTCGGAGGCAAATCTGTCCATTGTTATAAGACATGACGCCAGTGTATACTGTGGTGCGATCGAACAGGACGAGCCTGCTGAATGTGTGGATTGAACATAAAGTTATGATTATGAAATTAATACTTGTTTGTGCCAAATGATTTTAAATGTTAAGATAATTGTATTCACCGCCGTTCGCGCTGACGTTTTATTTTCAAAATGTTTTCAGGAAACGAATAAACTGAAATAAGAAAGGGGTATGGGCAGACATCAGATCTGACCCAAATATGAGAGGCAGAAATCAGATCTGACCTATGAAAATGATAGACTTACATGTTGGATTCTCAGGCCTCGTGTGTAGAAAATCCTAAAGAAAAGAAAAGGGAGATAGAACCAGAGGATTGATCAACCCTGGGTAGTACTATTTCAGTGGCTATAAAGTAAAATGGAACTCAAGACGTGGACTTGAGTACACGTGGGAACTGGAGTCTGAAATGAAAAAGAAATATCCTCACATGTTCGAATGATCTCGAGGACGAGATTAAAACAAGTTGGGGAGGATGTAACACCTGTCATGAAAATGTCCAAGATTTGGCAAAGGTACAAAAGGACTATAAGTGTATATAACCTATAGATCAAGGCTCAAAAATGTAGAAATCATGAAAATTCAACGGTAACGGACGGTAACGGTCCGTTACGGGCTGGGCACGCGAACCCTGATAGCTTGCCATGTGTCCAGTGACTCATCTTCAAAATCTGACGCGTGGAAACCCTATAACGGACCGTCACGCCTGGTAACGGTCCGTCACGGCCCTAGACTCACCCTGGTGTGCCACGCATCAACTCCGTAACGGACCGTCACTCCTGGTAACGGTCCGTCACGACCCAAAATGACTAGAAGGCAACACGTGTCTGATGACTCGCGAACCCTAGTCTGGTGACGGACCGTCACCACCCGTAAAGGTCCGTCACGGGCTCAGAGTTTGCCCTATAAATAGATGGTCGAGTTCAATCCATTTCCACATCCCATACTCGATCTTCTCTATCATTTCTTGTCCCATAGCTTCCTTAGCTCATTCCCGACAATCCCGGTTCGACTCCCGCTCGTTATAATGCCCGGTGTAGGAAGAAACGCTCGTAGAAAAGTCAAGACGCTAGAAAAATCAAGTCAAGAAGATAGTCTATAAGCTTTTAACTTAGAGGCTCATTCCTATAAACCAAGGTGAATACTTTATCTCTCTGAAAACTTGTGTCAAACATTTTATTTACGAAAATGGCCAAATAAAGGTTAAGGGAATAATGCTCAACGTTCTTCTACGAACAAAGCATTCAGGCCATAGGTATGCGTAAAACTTGCAAGGGATACACGGGTCTCGGGTGAAATTCCCGGATTGCGGCTGGTTCTTGTCTTATAACAACTTCGGAGGCAAATCTGTCCATTGTTATAAGACATGACGCCAGTGTATACTATGGTGCGATCGAACAGGACGAGCCTGCTGAATGTGTGGATTGAACATAAAGTTGTGATTATGAAATTAATACTTGTTTGTGCCAAATGATTTTAAATGTCAAGATAATTGTATTCACCGCCGTTCGCGCTGACGTTTTATTTTCAAAATGTTTTCAGGAAACGAATAAACTGAAATAAGAAAGGGGTATGGGCAGACATCAGATCTGACCTAAATGTGAGAAACAGACATCAGATCTGACCTATGAAAAGGATAGACTTACACGTTGGATTAGAAAATCTTAAAGAAAAGAAAAGGGAGATAGGACCAGTGGATTAATCAACCCTGGGTAGTACTATTTCAGTGGCTATAAATGTATTTGATTTCAAACACTGATTTGTAATCAAAATGAAAAGGGTATTTAAATCTCTATGTTTATAAAGTAAATATAAAACTTTTGTCTTCCAACTGAGTTTTGTTATTTACAAATACAACCATTGAGGTTGAAAGAATCTTGAAACGATCATTTTGAAAAAGACTTCCGCTGTATTTATAAAATCTCTGAAATCAAAGTTCAATAATGATACCAATCGTTGGTCGCACGGGTCCAGTGCGTGCCTGGGATAGGGTGTGACACAAGGGAACACTCTTCCCCCCATTTCCTTTCTTTTTCCCCCGTTCAAAAAAACTCGAGAACAAGGGTTAATTTTCCCTTTCCTTTCTTTTCCATTCTTTTCCCCTCCTTAAATGAGTCTCGCGGACACAACGTTAGGGTTGAAGTTGGAGGAGAAGAAAGAGGGTGAAAAGAGAGTGTATAACTTCTCTCTTTTTTAATATGAGGGGTATTTTTGACTTTTCCTACAATATTTAACGGAACTAACTGATAGCGTTAGAAGCGTGGACTATAACTGAAACAAAAAAGAAACTAATGGACTAAAAAGGCCAAATTAAAACTTTTGGACTAAAAGAGTTATTTTGGTTAAACCACAGGGACTAAAACCGTATTTAACTCTTATTATTATTATTATTATCTATATCTATACTACCTTATAAAACATTTTAGATGGACAATTTGGTCATTTTCTCAAAAGTTTAAGACACTTAAGATCTATGTTAATGTATTTTGTACAAGTGTTGATACATAAATCTATACTACATTTACAATTTTGTGCCTAAACCAAAACTATAGAAAATGTTCATATCGCACATCGGCTGTGTAGAAAAACCAAAGCAATGTCCAACTTCTATATAAGGAGCCATTTGCCCAAAGTTAAAAGAGAAGAAGTTGTGTTTCACGTGCATGAATTCTTGTATGCCATTAAACATAAAACCAAATTGGTAAAAGTTTTTTTTTTGTTTTTGAACCGGTCGTACCGGCAAAAGTCTTTTTAAATCATTGGTTAGCACAATAAGAGAGGGTTAGCTGAAGATATGGAGTTTTACACATTTTTATATCCCCGCCGTTACCGCGGGTCTCACACACTAGTGTCTTCTTATTATGTATTTTTTAAAATACTTTACTTGTTTTGATTATTCATTGAGAAATTCATGTGATAAAAACGTTTTCTATCAGATAATACATGTACATATAAATCGTAACCAAATTAGTCTTCTGGTGAATAAACATTAGATGTGACATCAAGTTTATGACTAATAATAATAATGATATTGTGACCAGTTTAATATCAACAACATATCTAGTGCATGCTTTGATATAGAAAATATAAGGCTACCGCCTTGGACCCCCAAATTTTTAGGGTTATTGTATAATTTTTTAGCCATGTATGAGAATTTACATAGTTTAATTTGTGTAGAGATTCAAAGGTTTTGGTAATGGTTGATTTCTCATGGATCCGTTCAAAATAGTGGCTTCTATATTGGCTATGATTATCGAGATTATGTGGAGCTAATTTTAGGAATCAGAAGAAATGTCGATAAATAGATATTAGATAGTAAATGTGTATAGTTTGGTTGATCGAGAACTTTACAAATCAACTGATATAGATGACCCTGAAGCTTTACTTGAGGGTGTCCATGGACGGTGCCGTTGGTGTTCTCCGTCAGTTCGGTGACCTGTGATGAGTTTTGAAATATACATAAATATTATGCATAAATTTAGTTAGTTATTTATTAAATGCATCAATATTATTATAGGATATATCATTTTTATTTGTTTTTATAACTTTGTAGGTTATGAAGAAATAAAAAAGAGATTAAAATGATGTAATTAATTTGAACGAGATGCTACTGATGGACCACAAAGAGAATGGAAAATTGGAAATAAAGATGGACATAATTGAAATTAAGAAGCTGGAGTGGATGTAAATGAAAGAATTAAAGTGGCACGTTTTTGAGGCAGTATTCATGAGATAATAAAAGAATTAAATTCGATTAAACGGTCTGTCAAGTTGAAATAATGGGTTTCATGAAAATGTGTTGATCTTGTATTTAGGCCAATTATTTGATCGGTTGGGCACCTAGGTTTGGCATAGTGACAAAGGTAAAGACTCTTGAAACATCTAGGTTTAGAGGTCTTGGGTTCAAGTTTCACAGGAGTAAAAAAACTCATCGTTCAAAAAAAAATTGATCGGTTGGGTTGTGAAGCTCATGGCCTCATGCGATCAGGTCATGAGAAAAATAAATAAAAAGGAATGAAGCTAGTAAAGAAAAGGAGGAGAGAAAAAAGGAAGCAGCCGTCGAGACTAAGGAAAACAAGGAAATCGAAGCACCCAAACAAGGAATAAAAAGGCACGAGGATATTTTTTTGGCTGTAAATCGACGGAGAAGAATCAAAACTAGCACACAGGGCAATTAATTAAGCAGGCTAGCAGCCAGCAAGTATGTCAATTGATTTAAGCTAGCAAGCTAATAACTTAATTATTTTTTATTCTTTTTTGATGAACGATAATATTGATTTTACTAGTTCTTTTATTATTACGATTGGCTAATTTCGTAGTTCACTTAGGTTTAGACGAATCTTACATTGTTTTGACCTTTCGGTTTGACTTTCCGTATGAATCTATGTTGACTTATTGACATCTGATTTGTTTAACTTGTGATGATCATGTGTGCTTGATTTATATTGATTATAACATCTGATTGTGTGAGTTTATCGTACATGCATGTAGAACTACCGTGTGTCGATTTGCTTATTGTTAGGTTGTTTTTCGATTTTCAAACTATCACATGTAACTATAACTAGTAATTGACAATCTTGACATTATTAATTGGTTAATCCGAGGTAATAGGTTTGAATAAATCATTATCTGTGTTATTGACTATATGTTCATTGTTTGGTTGTTCCGTATGCTTATGATTTATTCGTGTTTAAAGGTTTCTAGGTCATAATTTGGATAAATTCAAGTTTGCTTCATAGTCTTAGGGTTGTTAGAACTAACGACCCGAGGATTGTGGGTTTGGATTACCTTGACCAAGGTATTCGAGCCATTTAACACTTCAGCATAACTTTAACCGTCTGTGCTCTATTTCATAATTGTTAGGATATTTGGGATGTGTCTATAATCCCGAGTCTTCTAATTTATCTAATATAATGACGGTTTCATATGTTTAGTCACTTCGAGGAGTCTTTAACATTGTTAGGAGGATTCTACACATAGGTGATATTTCTCTTCATTTGTCTCCTACATTCCAAATTGTTGGTTGTTGATTCCGTTTGTTTAAGTTTAATAATTGATCATAATCACATCTTTTAATTACATCAGTTGAATATTAGCAAAGGTTTATTATTGATAGATATTGTGTCTACGGATTGACATCCGGTTCTTGCCGATATTGTATTGCATATCGATACGTATACTTGCCTAACATGCGTAGTTTAGTTCTTTGGTGAAAACCCTTTTTAAAGCTTAATCGTGTAATTATTTTCCAAAATTATATATATATATATATATATATATATATATATATACAAACACTTTACACACGTCAACCTAGCATAAATCGGTACTTGCTTTTTTTCATCCATCGTTAATAATTTTATTTGATTTTATCTCAAATTTTTGTATCTCTTCTGGCTTGGTAAAAGGGGATGGTCAAGCCTTTTCATATCTATTTCTATAATTTGACTAAAAACTACATTTATCTCTAAATTTCATTCTTATTTTAAAAATCCCATATATCTCATTCTTGATCAGGGCCATCTCTGAGATTTCGGAGGTCCTGTGCGACTAGTAGAAATGGACTCCGAAAATATAAACTTATATATAAAGAAAAATCCATTAATACAACGGTAAGTTTTAAAATTTTTGATTGTTCTAAATGGTTTTAGAATTTTAGATTTGTTAAATTGGTTTAGACGGGCTAAAACCAAAAAGGTTATTGGGTTAGTATTTAAAAAAGTTTGTTGTGTTTTAAAATGTTAATGTGTTTTAAACTTTATAGGTTTTTATTTTAAAATAATTTTATATATGTAATCAGTGATGGTACCATTATCTTTTAACGTGGTTCCAAATAGAATATTAATTTGACATTCACAAGCATATACTGTTACTTTTTTTAACAATCGGTGTACTAGAGGGGTTACCAACTCTTTTAAAGAATTTAATTAATAATATATTAGTTTTTCATCAAAATATCATTAAGAAAGAATATATGTACGTGATTAAAAAAATGTTATTCAATTATATATATACAAATCAGAAAACTTATAAAAAAAATGATAAATCATAACTAAATAATAGAACAAATTAACATAGTGTAAAAGCATCGAATAAAAAAAACGTTTAGGTTTATTTTTTGGGCTTTTGAGCTCCAACTTAAAAATAGCCCAAGTTGTAATAAACAAATATTTTTCTCCCATTTCCTCTTCTTCTTCACACAGCAAGTAACAAAACCATACTTTCTGCAACATCCCCTCCTCAAGTCGTCGGAAAAATAATTTTTCTGATCATGTGGTTTTTCTTCTTTATCTTCTCTTCTCTTCTCTTCTACTACTCTATCTCATTTATTCACTCATCTTTTATCTTACATTGTCACTACTCTCGTCTTTACGAACAATAACTTTGGGGCCCCTCAAAAGTTTGGGCCCTGAGCGGTCGCCCACCCGGCACACCCTCAGGGCCAGCCCTGTTCTTGATATCTATCTCTATTTAATGAAATAATATGTTTCTTATTTATTTTTATTAACTTTTTTTGCTTCCATTTATAAGCACTCACAATTCACAAATACTAGTGAGGGAACTCGCTGCGTTGCGACGGAGTCGACAATTTCCGCAAATTTTATGTTAGGTTATGATCAAGATATCGGGTAACATTAGAAAACTTTTGATTATTATTATTATTGTTGCTGCCCAATCCGACCCGACTAATATGTATTATTAAATACCAAACGTATTACTAAAAGAAAAATGAATAAATGAAATTTAAAATTAAAATATTAAATTCAACTAATTAATGACACAAACCCTTTTTACTCGAACCAAAATACCACTAATTTTGTTATTTTTTTTTATGTTAATTGTAAGGGTATTTTAGTACTTTACACCTCAGGGGTTATTTATATAAATTATAAAGTTGTTTTTTATTATATTTAAGGGGCAATTTTTGTAATTACTCAAGTTAATAAAAAGCAAACCAGAATCTCATTATTTCTTCTGTGTAAAATGAGTTTTTTTATTTGTATATATTAAAAAAATTGTTTTTATTTTTTAAAATTTTTTATTGTTATTTTGTTTTTATTATTTTATTATTTTTATGAATATTATTTAATAAAACTTATTTTAAATGCATCTTTTCTAAAAGGTTAAGTGGAAAGAAAAGGGTTTTAATTAAGTGTTGGGCTTTAATTATAGAGATGAGGTTAAATGGTTAATTAAATGTTGGGCTTTAATTGTAGAGATGAGTTAAATGATAATTGGATGTTAGTATTTAATTGTAGAGATGAGTTAAATGGTAATTGAATGTTGGGCTTTAATTGTAGAGATGGGTTAAATGCCAATTCAATACATTTTATGCATTGGTAAGATGTACCCTATGCATAATAATTTGTATTAGATGTCTTAAAAATTTAGATAAATTACAATGATATCATTTTAATATGTATTATATAGTAATATAGAATAGATATAAATATAGAGGAAGAAAGATGAATGAGAAATGCATAATGAATCCTTAAATATGAGAATGAAAAGTCTCTAAAATTCATCTATATTTTGGAGAATGAGATGGGGTAAAAAAAGAGACAAAAAGCTCGAATTTTTCCTCAAATTATAGAGTTAGGGTTTATACGTAGAACTTGGAGTTAATTACATGGATAGTCATCGTAGTTTTATGAAAAGTAACATGTATGAGTACTAGTGGTTTCAAGTTGTAAGTATGAGTATTATATTTTAATTTTGTAACAATATTGGATATTTAGACTAAAATATTGGATATTTAGACTAAATTCCGTTATTTTTTCTATTAAGTTCATGGGTATTTAACTTTTTTCACATTAAAATGACTGATTATGTAGCTTAATAGTTTGACTTGGGACCATTTTAAAACCAAAATTACTCACATGGACCATTTTGTGTAATTAACCTAGCCCCCCTTCTCCTCCCACACCCCATCGTCTCCTTTATCAAGTCGACCATCTGTGTAATTAACCGGCCACCACCACCGGACCGCCGCTATCGCCATCACCTCCTCCTTCCAATCACAACCGCCAACCACCTCCCTCTAACGCCACCTTTTTCTCCTCTTCCGCCCACACGACCAACATCAAAGCTCCTCCCTCTACCTCGTCCACCAATGATAAACCCTCTCCCTCCACCTCGCCCACCACCGCCAAACCCTCTCCCTCTGTCACGGCCACCACCACGATGCCCTCTGTCAAAACCCCTACCACCACCACCTCTGCTCCCACCACGACCTGAATCAAAACTTCTACCTCTGCCTCTACTACCATCAAGTCCTCCGTTGCTCATTCTCCCACCACCACCACCTTTACCACCCTCATAGAACCGAACCCCCTCCCTCCTCTTCCACCCCCACCTACACCAATATCAAACCCTACCCTAACTCCAGGTTCAAAAGGAGAGAATCAATTTCCAAAACCTCTTCCAATGCTTACAGAAGGAGGCGATGCCGATGGTGGACCTCTGAATGGAGCCGGTCCACCGTGGACATAGTTCGGAGCACCACGCAACTCTGTCGTCGTAATGATTCATAACTGTCGAAATAATAGTGATTGGATCGCCTCCAATTTTAGGGTTAGGGTTTTGAAAAGTGTTCGAGGATTTAACTGATCCCGTGAATGAAAAAGAGGACATGAATAGGATATGACATTTTCTCTTGAAAAGCCGTTTGGATTCACAAATGGTGCTTCGAGGATTTGAGGATTCACTCGAGGACAGGAATGAGTTTTGAAAAGTTTTCGAGGATTCACAACTCTCGATGAAAGAGACGATTGGGGGGGGGTTAATTACACAAATGGTCGGTAATACTGGTTGTAAAATGGTCCCTTACCAAACTATTAAGTTACATAATCAATCATTTTAATGTGAAAAGACTTAAATGCCCTTAAACTTAACTAGAAAAACTAACGAAAGTTAGTCTTAATACTCAATATTGTTACAAAATCGAAACATAATACTCATACTTGCAACTTGAAACTGTTAGTACCAATACCTGTTACTTTTCATAAATCACTGGACTAACCATGTAATTAACTCTAGAACTTAATATGAATTCTCCAAATCTTTTTTTTCCCTGCCTTTTTGATATGGTGAAACAAACAAATGCATGTCCCTTTATTGTGTGAAAATTACATACAGAGAAATATGTTATGGTATAAAATAATTGAGAATGCTTGATAATTAGTTACATAACATTGTCATGGCTTGAGATCTTTATATCCTCTCGCTAATAAAACAAAAAACCTTGTCTCATATAAATGATATAAGAGGTTGTGGGGATACAAGCGGGTGGTATGTGATGATCCAAGTTAGAACGATCGTTTTTATGATTAACTAGTTAACAAACAACACATGGGATGTTACACGTTATCACATTTGTAGTTAACAACAATTGTCTTTAATTATAAATCATGCATCAACATGTTTTTATAAAAAGAAAATCAAGAGGATCAACTAACTAATCCATGTTATATATCTTTGTGTTCTAAGTTTCTAATGTTATAAAATTTAGTATGGTTATTAGGTTGCGATTGATGACGTGTCATGTTTTATAAACCAACTTATTTACCTTTCTAGATGTTGACGGCCGGAACAAGTTAGAAGCTACCACATCATCATTCATGGGCACAAGAGCCACAACGCGCCACTGACGTGGATTAAACATTAGAGATGGTAATGGGACGGGCTTATAATCCTAATTCGTATACCTGATTGTAAAATCATGTCCCATACCTCACCGAAAACTCATCGGGTATTTTTCAGATAATTAACTGTCGGGTATCTGGCATACCCGCGTGTATCTTGCATACCCGTTAGTTTGTTAAACGAATATCAGTTAAAGGATTTCCAAACGCATTTATTTTTTACTATTCTAATTTTATATAATTTAGTGTTTTTAACAACTACAACAAATTAAAATATGATAATTTACATATTATCATCATCACTGTAAAGTGTTTGAAATATCTAAAATATGTAAATTGCATGATATATATATATATATATATATATATATATATATATATATATATATATATATATATATATGAAAAGATAAGTTCATATTTAATAGCATACAAAATATAAATAATGTCACCAAATACATATATGAATTAATATTCCACATAATAAGTGATGGGTGATTGATTATCACGCGTTTATTGATTATAATTATTTGTTTTTAATATTAATTGTACATGGAATAGAGTTACTTTGAGTATATTTGTGTTTACAAGGCAATGGTGAAAAATACACAAGAACCGGGTATAATAAGTGTTTAAATAAGAAAAGTTGGAAGTCAGTATAGAGGCTAGCGTAGAGGCCGACGTAAGTTGGTCAACATGCGATTTGGTGTAATTTTAGTGTGAGATAAAATGGTAGCGACGTAGAACGCAATGTTGGCGTATCTTACGCCGGGAAGGGCGTAGCTGACACCAATAACACGCTTTCTAGGGTTTTGTGGTGGTTTTTAGACGTTTATTTAAGCAAGTAAGCCAGGGTTATGAAAATATCCACCCTGGAGGTTGGAGGATGAGTTTGGGATGGTACGCTTGTTGGCGATTCCAATCAAGAATCACAACCTGAAATCATCATCTACAATCGTCGATCATGAACAAGCAATGCTAATTCACTCGTGATCAACCCTCGGTGTAGGGTTTGAGTTAGTAAATGTATTTACTCTATGTTTTTACCTTTCTTGAACATGAATCTTGTTTAATCTTTGAGTTCATGAGATTTATGCGTTTTACATTTGTTTTGAATAACGATTTATAATCTTTTATCCGTTCAATTGAATGTTACGTCAGCCATTGGTCTTTGGTCATTAGCAAATAGCAATCGTGAGTTTAACTGAGTTTGATAGAGTTAGATTGATAATCATACAGATAACATCTTAGCTTGTGTCTTTATTCAGTTTAGAATCGTTAAACAACACAACCAGATGTTGTAGTCTTATATTTATCCTTTAATATAAACTGTTAAACAAAGTTATGTCTATGTAACTGTTCAAGTTAGTAATTAAATTAGGTTATATGTTGTGCTTCTAAACCTGAACCTGGGTGTGATCATATCTTTTAATTATTTGCAAATCAATCATTTTAATTTGAGTTTATGCTAATCACCAATCAACCAACGTTGAGTTAGTTTAATTTAGGTAATTAGGTTAATTAGGTTTAGTGTAAATAATCAAACAAAACATATAACACTAACCACACCTTATAGATACGATACCCTACTTACCCTAACTATCTAGGTTAGTTGGGTTTTTGCATGACTTGAATGACGATTACTAATAAGCTACTAGAATGAAACACTACTATACAAGGTTAAAAGAAAACAAAAATAAAAATTGAAATATTTTGGGTACATTCTTCCGGTATATTGTTCGGGTAATCAAACCGAGTATCACCTAATACCATACATGTACTCGAACCCACAATATTTTTTTAAAAAACACGTTTGAGTCACGAGGCGACCTTAGGCACATGTCTCCTCACTTTTACCTACCTAAGGCGCACGTTCTACGGAAGGCGATCATTTTTACTCGCATATGTTGCTTTTTCTCATGCACTAGGCGTGCGCTTTGTGACAAATCGAGGAAGAAGATGAGATGAAGGTGAAATGAAACTGCAATGAGATTTAAGATGAAGACTTACCATGAGATTTTGATGAAGAACTGTAGGGGGATGGATTCTATCGATGGAGAGGGCTATAGGAGAAGAAGGCAAGAACTGACTACATGAGAAGATGACATGTGATTTTATGATTAAACATTAACCCACCTATTTATTATGTTATTTTATTTTATTTTATTTGTACTAAATTACATTTTTTACCCTTAAAGTTATGATTATTGTTAAAGTTTACCCTAAACGTTTTCTAGTTTGTCTATATGTTTTGTTTTTTTGTTTCTTAAGTTTCATTTCTTGTATAGAAAGCTTTGTTAGTTGTATATTTGGTGTATCAACAGATTTTATGCTTCTTTAGGTTATATTTATAGCTTTCAAAGTTGTATATAGATATTATTTACATATTAACTTGTATATATTTCTTACGTTTTATTTCTGTCTAAGTTGTACCTATAAGAAATATATTAAAAAATTATTTAAATATATCTAGCATCACGTACGAAAAGCGGTACGCTTTTAAGCTTTACTTCTTGGCTCGGGAACCTATCGCTTGTGTGCGCATCACGCTCTTTAAAACCAAGGGCTCAATGCACACTTGATTGGTGGGGCAGATACGCCTGCTTAACGTTCACCCTTGAAAAAGGGAACTAATCCCACCCTTGTATTGTGCAATCGAGGGGGCACATGACGGGTTTTGGTTAATCCATGTTACCGGCGTATTACGTCTCCTGTGCTGTGCCCAATGTTGAACACGTGACAACGTCTAATTTATTTAAAAAAATAATTAATTTACTTCATGTTCATTATAGTAAAATTATGGTCAAATGTTCATTTTATTAATTTTCCTATAAATATATGTTCACGTCACTTATATATTGTAATAACTAAAAACATTTACAGTTGTTAATCAAGATTGGCTTCTTTTGGCGGTTGCCTCATGCCTTGGACATCCATACTTGAAGTCCACGTATTGCTTTGTCACTTGTGGAATGCGAGCAGCAAAGAGAGTCATAGGATTATAGGAAGTCTTTCTCAACTTTCAAGATGTGCACGTCTAGATACTTTTATTATTATTATTTTTTATTTTATTTATTTTTATTTTCACGTCTCATATTATATGTAAAATACGATTTTAACCCGTTTAATTATATAATAATTTTGTTTTTTTAATAACTTTTGTTCATTAACGTTTTTGAAAAAAAAAACGAGTGCGCGACTGTTTTTAGTTTTTTTTAACGTTCCGATATAATTATTTTTTAAAACGGAGTTGTATTCAAAAACGAGTTTTTTTACTATCGTGGCCTATAGCGCTTGTCGTTAACGTTGTAACACCGTGCCGAAACGAACCTGTTATGAGCGAACTTAATTGTCGTTATTGGTATTATCGGAACCGGTCTTAGTCTTCGCTTTTATGGTTTTCGACCACCCAGACTTTTTCCTTTTTAATTATTTACTTTTAGGTTTCTTTTTTTTTGTAACATTTATTTTTAACGTTGCGTCTGCGTTTCGTTAAAATTTTGTGTGACACGTGTAAATTACGCTTTTAACCCGTTTAATTATCTAATAATTTTATTTTTTTTACTAGCTTTTGTTCGCTAACGTTTTTCCAAAATGCCAGTGCGCGACTGTTTTTAGTTTTTTTTGTCAATATTCCGATATATATTTTTTTTGAAAACGGAGTTGTATTCAAATTCGATTATTTTTTTTGCTATCGTAGCCTATAGCGCGTGCCCTTACCGTTGTGGTACCGTCCCGGAACGAAACTTTTATGAGCGAACAACATAAATGCCGGTATTGGTATTAACGAAACCAGTTTCGGTCTTCACTTTTATGTTTTTCGACGATCTAAACTTTTGCCTCTTTTTTATTATTTAGTTTTAGGTTTTTTTAACTAACATTACTTTTAAATTTGCACCTTCGTTTTCGTTTAAATTTTATTAACAATCAGCCCTAAGCCCGCGGCGGAGCTCTATTGTCTTAACTTAAACTGATAATTTTTTTAAACCTTTCGATTTAAATTTATTTGAAAACGGAGTTTTATTAAAAAATATGGTTTTTGATATCTTACCATATATCGAGTGTCGTTATCGTTGTGGTACTGTGACGAACCGAACCTATTATGAACGAATTAGACGATCTGACATCCGTCGCGAAGCGCGGGTATTCAGCTAGTTTTTAACAAATTTAAAAGCACAGATTCGAATTAAAAAAGGCTTTTTCTAACCACACACGGAATATTGCTAATTGGACCCGCCGCCGATCTATACGCCCTCGTATAGGGCAATACGAGGGCGTATAGAATTCAGTCACTGCCAACAGAATGCCACGTGTCATTCTCTGTCTGGCGGCTGGTCCAATACGTGGCGTATTGACCTATACGCAGCGTATGAGGCACGGGTTATATTTTTGCTTCAAAAGTTGGAAGATTTGGAGTTTATGAATCCTATACGTGGCGTATTGACCTATACGCCACGTATAGGTATTTTTTATTTAATTATATTTTTTTATTTATTTATATTTTGTTTATTTTTATTTTAATTTATATAAACATTTGTATATTTTATTTTTTTTAAACATTTGTTAAATTTTTAAAGTATAACCAAGCAAAATATTAAACATTACAAACCAAACAAAATATTAAACATTACAATCAAACAAAATATTAAACATTACAACCAAACATAATATTAAACATTACAACCAAACAAATAAACTAAACATTATATACATTACATCAAAAAATTAAATATATACATCAAAATGTTTTACATACATAACAACGAAAGAAACAAAATACAAATAAAAGAACTAAATCTAACCGTCTCCGCCGTCACCCTGACCGGCTCCGGCGTCACCCTGACCCGCCCCGCCCTCACCCTGAACGGGGTCGTCCGGATAATGACGTGGCGGTGGTAGTGGGGGTGGCTCGATGCCGGCGGCTCGTGACTGATTCACGAGCTGTCCAACCGCCCACATCATCAGGTCCTCCATGCGATCGAGTTGACGACCCTGTCGTCGTGAGTCGGCAACAAGGCCATCAAGCACTGCCTGGGTAGCCCTATCCAGCCTAACAGACCGACGTACGTGTCGGGGATGCTGTGGCGGATGCTCGTGGACCTGCTCGACGTGTGGCGGCTCGTCCTCAATCGCTATACCCTGTAGCGGCTGAGGCATATGCGGGTCCCCCTGTCCAGGCATCTGCGGCAACGGCACCGGGACCCAAACCTGGTCCTGGACGGCCCCTACGAACCGAAGGCCCTGCGGGAATCGGTGCGTGATGCGCATGCCGCTCGCCGTGCGACGGTCTAATCGGACAGGGGGAATGGCCGGTAACATCGCAGGCTCATGCTGGTCAAATGGTAAGACCGACCGCATGATATGCGTGATGAAAGCACCGCCATATAAAAGTCCGCGCTTCTGTCGCATATAGGCAGAAGCAAAATAAAGCGCCATGCTAGTGGACAGGTCGCACCGCCTCCCAGTAAGCAGGCAGAAAAGGAAGAAAAGATCTCTATCAGTGCACCACTCACGGCTTTTCAGACGCGGTGCGATCGACGTCGAAATAAGCCGGTGCAGATATCTATACAAAGGGTCTCTAATACCCGAGACCCTCCCCTTGGTACCCAACCAAGGACTATCTGAAATCAAGCCCCAAAAAACAAGGAGTTCCTCCTTGTCCACCTCTGTCACCGCCTCGGTGAAAAGCGGCGTCACCGTCTCAGGCTCGTAGTATAAGCCCGTCGTGACGGCCCACTGACTGAGGGTCTGACGGTAAACGACCCCAAAAATAGAAAAAGAAATACGATCCGGGTCAATATCCGGCGCCTCTCCGGGTAGAGGCTGCAGCCCAGTCTCTGAGTAGATGAACGTCGAAAGAAACTCGACGACCAGCTCTCGGTATGTCTCCGCAAAAGAAAGGTCAAAAAGACGCGACCATGGCGTGTCCTCGCCGATGATGGCCCTGGCTCGCTCGGCCTCTTGCACCTCCTCGAGGAGGGCCCAATCCACCGCCGTACCTGGACCCATCTGCACCTCCCGGAGCTTCTGGCAACGGGAAAAAGCCTCCGTATCGGGCGGAAAATCCAGAAATGGGTAGTGCGCAAGATCGTCTAGCTGATCCATCTCAATATCATTATGATCCGCCATATCTGATAATAATTAATTGTTTTTAATTTTTTAATTTAAATAATAATATAATATTGTTTAAATTTTAAATAATAAATAATAATATAATATTGTTTAAATTTTAAATTATAAATAATAATATAATATTGTTTTTAATTTTAAATAATAAATAATAATAATATATTGTTTTTAATTTTAAATAATAAATAATAATAATATATTGTTTTTAATTTTAAATAATAAATAATAATATTATATTGTTTTTAATTTTAAATAATAAATAATAATAATATATTGTTTTTAATTTTAAATAATAAATAATAATAATATATTGTTTTTAATTTTAAATAATAAATAATTATTAATTTTTTAAAAACCTATACGCCACGTATAGGCTTATACGTGGCGTATAGGCGGTTGCCGGGCAAAATAAGCCATACGCAGGCCAATTAAGCCATACGCGGGCGAGTTGCCGGGTAAACCAAGCCATACGCGACCAGTTAAGACCATACGCAGGCTAGTGACCGAGTAAACCAAGCCATACGCAGCGTATAGATTTATACGTGGCGTATGGCTTCATCGTCTTCCTAGGACGAACTATACGCCACGTATAGCCCTATACGTAGCGTATAGCTCTTAAGTTCAGACCTAAAAATCGCTAATCTACCCAGTTTTACCCGCTAATATTCAATTAAAACCTAACATTAATGATCGTGGGTTGAGACACGTACCTTTACAAAGTTTTTTTGAGGCCACAATCCAAATCAACGAGCGGGTAGCGTATGGCTTTGTGTTTGTTTGTTTGGTTCGTTTGGGTCAGTACGTGAGGCAAAACTGATATAACAAAAGTCTATACGCCACGTATAGATCAATACGTGTCGTATCTTCAGCAACGTTTGGTATTCTATACGCCACGTATTGATCAATACGTGTCGTATATGTCAAAATTTTGAATTCCCTCTGATTTATATTCTATACGCTACGTATTGGACTATACGTGGCGTATAGAATATTGAATAAAAATTAATTATAATTATATTTAATTAAAATTAATCACACGTATTAGTAGTTTAATTATAATCAGCTATAATTAAATAAAAATATTTAAAATAACCATAAAATTAATTCAAAAATAGTTACAATACAATTTTAAACAAATATCATCCGAGATTCGTGAAATATTGTGGAAATCTAGATCTATTAGTAGCCATTATTTTCTTAAATCGTTCAATACGATCATTGTATATATTTTCCCATTTTGCTGCATCATCATTTCGGTGCAAATTCCAAAGTGCATTCGGCGTAGGAATCGGAAATTCTCCGTCTAACTTGACGTGGATGAAATGATCATTGTTGACGTGAACTAACGATACGACTTGATGTTGAGCGTGAACGTTAGGACCAAACCACAATGGAAAAAATGTTTGATTACCGTTGATGCTTAAAAGATGAACAATCACCCCAAATCTTTGAGCAATTAGGAGTCCTGTGTATGGCATCGACATCCAACGACTAACTGGTGCGGCTTTCACATACTGCCAATCTATTGTGTGACGTAGCCTATCATACTCTTGAAAGGCGACTCTGTCAAAAACAGTTCTCCACCATTCCTCTTTATTGTCCATCTCATTTAGAAGTTGTTGTCGGATAAAGAGCCACCGGTTTTCATTTAACCCTAAGCCCAAAGCTACCGATCGAAAACCACAGTTACCGTCTGGATTTACATCCTGTATATGTGAAATGTACGGATGAAACACAGACGGTATCGAATCCTTAAAACATTTTATATTGTTAACCGCATCTTTCCCCGTAATCAATGGAAACCCTAGATGGGCGTTATCATCTTGCGGTTGCTTTCCTTTACCCTTCGTTGAACGACTGTGTTGAAAGACCGAACTCGCTTGTATAGACTCTTGTGACGCAATATACGAGCTGTGTCTCGCATGGTCACATTTGCTCGGTTGGGATCCTGTGAATGAGCTGTTTCTCGCGACATCCTGTTTCCTTTGTTGTTGCTTTTTCAAAGTTGGACGACCGCGAGTATCTTCTTGTACCATAGGCGCTTTCTTGTTACTTTTGCTCGGAAAGACAACCCATGCGATTCTCGACAGCATACTTCTTTTGACCTGATCGGGTTGTGACATGATTTTGTTTCTCACTTGACCCAGTACCTTATCCACGTCTACATTTTCATCATCGACAAACGACGGTTTTAAATCAAGTTTCCTCCAGAAGACGTCCACCGCATCTAGAGGGATTATGCCACCTGTATTTTAAACGAAATAGTCAGAACATTTTGAAAAGCACACGGCAACCCACAAATACTAAATAGTCAGAACAGTTTACCTGTAGCTTCGATATCTGCCAGACGACAAGCACACGGCAACCCACAACTACTGAAAAGTTGGCACCCACACGTTGCATTTTGTTTCCGTATATTTGATAACTTGTACCACTCGTTTTCTATCAAATCTAGAGCTTTATGTGAAACTTTACCGTGCAGGTTATCAAACAATTCAATAGCTATGTGGCTGTCCATTTTCCTTATCAGGCTTGTTCCAAACCCAAACTGTAACTGATAATACTGATCTGATACAATTTCATCAACAAACCCAACAAGTCTATCTAGCGAGCTGTTAGCGTTTCTAAGATAGCTCTTTAAGAGCGAATGCTGGCTCTCGACTCGGTTCGTTGTATGTTGACCAAAATTGAGGTTTCTGTTGGACCACGCCGATACAAACTTTTCTTTATACGGGTCCAGCCAATTTTTAGTCACATAATCTATAACTCCTGGAAAAATATTTAATATTGAATAAATATTTAAATACTGAAAATATTAAATATTTAATATTTAAAACTTACTTCCTCGTTTGGCTGCATACAGACGTTCGTAAAGCCGGTTGAAGTTGTACTGGTATATATCTGGCGTGGGAGACTCACATAATACCGACCATGAATACTTGAAATTTTTCCAGTCTTCGTCTGTAAATGATGCCCTGCAATGTTTTGCGATATTCTCGTGTATGTGCCACCGACATAGGTTCTTGGAACAGCCCGGAAATATTTTATCACACGCGTTCATAAGAGCTTTGTCCCTATCTGTTACTATCACACGCGGCTCCATACACTTTTGCAACATTGCTTTTATTTGAAGTAGCACCCAGACGAAGTTTTCCTCCCGTTCTTTTGATATAAATGCATGAGCGACGCAAAACGACTGGTGTGTGGAGGTCACACCGACCACTTGGACAAATGGAAGTTTATACATGTTTGTTTTGTAGGTCGCGTCGATCATCAACACGTGCGGGAAAGCACGCCACATCTCGTACGATTTCGGATGAACAAAGAATATCTCCTCCACACTATTTGTGACAGGATCTTCTCGAGTATAGTAGACGTATTTTTTAAAAGAAAGCAGGTTTTCCAGAATCTGTATTGGAGTTTCACCGACTCTCGTTTCGTTTTTTATCTTTTGTATAACATTATAAATGTCCTTTTTAATGCAACTACTCTCTGGGTTTTGTTCCCTTATAGTTGCCAGAATGTTTCGTGGCAACATGTTTTGCGAGTACAACTTCCCCACCAAAAGTTGTTCCGACTGACACAGTCTCCTTGCAAACGAGTGCGCCACAAGATGTTGACTAGGATCGTGGTTATGACTGTCATCCTTCACCGTTAATTTCCAATCACCAGTATTTTCTTGATACTCTCCTTCCAATTTAAAGGGACAACCTATTTTTTTGCTACCGGCACGTCTAACCGTGGCAGTAGACGCACGTTCGCCGTGACGGTCACACACAAGCCACACCTTGATAAACGGTTCCGTCGGATCGTCGCCTTTTCTCCTCGATCGTCGGGTGACAAGGACGTAACCATTCTCACGTCCTCTCCGCATAGCCCAATCCACCAACTGTTCACGAGACTGAAAATTCTGGTCAGTTTTATACGACACATTTTGATGGTTTTGTTCTTCGTCTTTGGAGTCGTCGGTTTGTTGTGTCGGGTAAGAGACTTCACCGCACACGAAGTTGTTAGTTTGTTGTGTCGGGGAGGAGACTTCATCGTATACGAAGTCGTTCGTGGGTTGTGTAAGGTAAGACGGTTCACCGTATACGAACTCGGGATTGCTCAGTGGCTCGTTCAAATCTGGAAGCCTTACCCGTTGATTAGAATAAACGTCGGACGAGACCTCCTCCCAGTTCACCTCTTGAACGCCAGAACTTTGCGGGTTGTTTTCCAGCGACTCGTTAGAATATACCTGAAAACCGTAGTTACCATCCCACCACCAAGACATGTTTATAATTTTTGAGAGATTGTTTGAAATTTTTTTGAACGATACGTTCGAATGAGAATTTTGCATGGTTAAATACACAAAATTTGGCCCCTATACGCATCGTATAGGGCAATACGGTGCGTATAGGATTCGGGTCAAACCTGGTCAAACCTCGTATACGCATCGTATAGGTCAATACGATGCGTATAGCGTACGAGGTACTTTCTGCAACTAGTCAACATCACATCGCTATACGCTCCGTATAGATCTATACGTGGCGTATAGCGATGTGATGGTTGACTAGTAGCAGAAAGTACCTCGTACGCTATACGCATCGTATTGACCTATACGATGCGTATACGAGGTTTGAATGACCAGGTTGTACGAGGATGTCAGGCATGGGAAATTGTGAAGGGATATACGCATCGTATTGCCCTATAGGATGCGTATATGGCCAAGTCCATTTAGCAATTCCCGTGTGTGGTTAGTAGTCCCCTTAAAAAAAAGGTACAAATTGATCTCCAATCACACGCAATCACAATCAGACGTCTCTTCGCTCTCCGTTCTTCCGTCGTCCCAATATCTTTGTTCTTTTCGTCATACTTCTACTTCACTCCTTCAATCCCTTTTCTGGGGTTTCACTGTCATTACTGAATCATCATCGCCATATGCACGTCGTTTTTCTTCGGCTTTATCAGAGGTAGACCGACTTAAATCGATTTTTGGGATTCCGAGAAAAATGCACACCAACTGTTTGTTTATTTGTCGCTTCCGAAATGGGTTTGTTCTTATATTTTTCAACTGATAATCTTGGTACATGTTTTTGTTAAGTATCTAGAATTGATCGATATAGTTTATATGTATATTTTTGATAAAACACGTGCAGAAGAAAACAGAACACCCCAAATGTTTGTTACTGAGTTTTAACTTCTTTTTTTCTTTGCAGTGTTCTTGATTTTTCTTGGAGTTATTGTGAGTATAATTTGATATATCTTGGTTCAATTTGTTAGTTACAAACTTACATTATCTCCACATTGCCACCAATCCAAAATCTTTTTTTAATTTGTGTAAGAGTATCCGGTATATCCTCACCGGTGGGAGCCGTGAGGGGCTTCACGGCGTGAGGGAGGTCACGAACACCGCCCCCCTAAGGCGTGAGAGGGTTGGGGTGAGGGATTTCACGGAAGAAGCGGGGTGTGAGGGGGTTGGTCTGAGATGGCATCAAGTGATTGGCTGAGATGATCTCAAGTGAGGGGCTCACTTGAGGGGAACACCGCCCCCCTCTCAAGGGAGGGGGCACGCTTGGGGTTGGTGTGAGGGTATACCCTTGCCCTAAGTATGTTTGATTTGCTTGTTGTGTAGTGGACTTTCTTACACACGTTAACTTGTTAATTGACCAATAATGAAGTTATGGATGACATATTTTTCTTTTTTGAGAGTCTATTCAGACTCCAGCCCTTACTATTCAGACACCGGGTTGTTTGATTTGTGCTTTTATCTTATACAGGTCGTATTGATTGCTAAGAAGCAACTGATGTGTCAGCGTAGATGCTATACGGGCCGTATAACCTTTTTTGCCATCTATACGGCCTGTATGATGACGCCACCTGGTGTTTTGATAACGTCACCTTGTGTATCTATATAGCACCTTTTTTTTCCTTCTTGAGTCATGTTCTTCATTTTTTGTTTCCTCAGAAATTTGCTGCAAACCTTCAACTTTAGGGGATGAACTTCCTGTTTCTGCATATCATCTGGCTCATGTAAATGATGTTTGGTGGACAAAAAGGTGGCATAATCCTCAGTAATTTAAAACAAAAAATTCTTGGTGAATCATCTTTATCAACAAGGTTGCTTAGTGATGTGGCACCTGAAATTGAATTATCTGATTACCAAAGAGCCCCTAGTCATGGTAGTGAAAGCCCTTCAGGGCTTCTTAATGGAGAAAATTTAAAAGCAGAACCAATTGCAGATTTAGATCTCTTCTTTGAGAGAATTTATAGCTACTATTGTGGGAAAGGCCTGCAGTGCATCATCATAAAGTGGATAGTGGAACTCCTCACTCTGGCTTTTATCATATTATTTTCAGGATTTTTCCTGTTGTTTTTTAATTGGAATGGTATTAGATATGTAAAATGTGGGATGGATGCCGTTGAATCTGGAAAAAAGCCTTGTGATCTAGCTAAAGAAGTTCTTTATCAGCATCCTTTAACCCCTTTAACACTTCTAAAAGTTGTGATTCTTGGTTATTTGGGAATCACCTCAAGTTACTGGATATTCTGCTTCATAAGGTTTTTTGCACAGCTGAAGGATACACTAGAGATTCGTAAATTTTACAATAACAGGTATAAATTAACAAATATTTCTTTTAGTTAGTTTTAGTATTTATCTTTTTTTTTGTTGGCAGTCTAAATGTAAAAGATAATGAGATACATACCATGCCATGGTCAACTATTCTTGAAAAAGTTGTTCAAGTCCAAGAATCCAGACAATTATGTGTAGTCAAAGATCTTTCAGGTCATGATATTATTATGAGAATGATGAGGAAAGAAAATTACTTAATTGGAATGCTGAACAAAGGGGTGCTTGCCTTTCCAATCTCCCAGTGGGTCCCGGGTGCGGGTCCCACTTCCAAGAAAGGTCCAAACGGCACACAAAATTATCTAATACTAACGAAGACCCTTGAATGGACGTTAAACTGGTGCATTTTGCAAAGCATGTTTGATAGGTTTGTTATCTTTTCTTTTGATGATCATAATTGTAAATGCTCATTATTCTATCATATTTTTATTATGGGTTTTAAGAATTTTTGAAATTTATATTCTTTCTACTAACATCCTCTGATTACAAAACAGTTGTTGCTTCGATCTAATAGAGATTAGGTTAAGCATCTTGTATAATCAAGAGTATGTTGATCAGTTGGAGTTTAAAGATATTGGTTTTTTTTGGTTAAAATAGATCATGGTATGGAAGGAGGATTTTTTAGAGGTGACAAATTTGAACCGTTTACTTATGAACGGGTTGTTTGGGTCATGTTTTATACTTTTATTACAAATGGGTTAAATAAAATAAATTAGTTATGAATGTATCAAACTGGCCAAAAGTCACCCAAACTGCTAAACCATGTAAATATGTGTTTTTTATTTTTTTGAAAATTTTCTGTTTTGGTGTTTGTGATTTTTGTAGAAACTTTTGTATCAGAAGGGACTTTGTTACCGACCCCAAGACTTTAAAGAAAACCCTAACGGTAGCTGGGCTTGCAATGCTTCTACTTTCACCATTCCTTGTTGTATTCATGCTTGTATATCTTTTTCTACGACACGCGGAACAGTTCTATAAGGATCCTAGTACAGCATCATCCAGACGATGGTCAAATCTTTCAAAATGGGTATTAAGGGAATTTAATGAGGTACCCATTTGTTTATTCATTCAGTTTTTATACTTGTTATAAATTTCTATACTTCTATTCTTCATGCCATTCGTAAACTGCTTTTAGGTTGATCATTTGTTCAAGCACCGGATCAATAGTAGTGTAGCACCAGCTTCTGATTACCTGAAACAATTTCCGTCTCCTATTTTATCAATTATTGCAAAGTTTATATCTTTTGTATCTGGTGGCTTTACTGCTGTTTTAATCATCATTGCTTTCCTTGAGGAGTCTCTGCTTGAAGGCCATGTAATATTCTTGCTTACATGTTTTTTGTCCATATAAATTACAGATGGCAATTTCGACCCATTTTATGAAAGGGTCGGCGAGTAAAATAGAAAAAAACAGGCAAAAAGGAAACAGGTTGAAAGTCTCCCAAAGTATATATTTAATGCATCAATCTTCTACATCATTTTATTAAAAATATAGTTTTTATTGAAAAAATATGTTTTTTGTGATCTTATATGACACACTAGTGGTTTAAAGAAAGGTTAGGATTTTTGGACAAGTGTTTCAGGTCATTATGATCTGTTTCCACACTGAACAAAAATTAACTGTTTTGACCTGTTACTCTACTCGAATGACCCATCCATTTTGTCACCTCTAGAATAAATCAAGCTCAGACGATGTCCTCTTGATTGAAGTTTTTTATTTTTAGATTTTTGAGCGTAATTTGTTATGGTATGGTGCTGTTTTTGGAGCCATAACAGCCATCAGTCGAGCTGCTGTTTCAGATGAGCTTTTGGTGGTTGACCCACACGGGACTATGTCTCTTGTTTCCAAGCATACCCATTTTATGCCTAAAAGATGGCGTGCTAAAGAAAACACTGAGTTTGTGAGAATGGAGTTTGAAACTCTTTTTCAGGTATGTCTGTTTTGCACAATTTAATAGTTTTAGCAATTAAAGTGCTGAGGTATGTGATTTTTCGTAGCTAGAATGTGAAAACTAAAGGCGGTAAAATGCGCGGGTTGGTTAACGGGTCAAAACATGTTTGGTTTGAAATGGGTCATTCTTAACATTTTTTTCACTCTTAAATCTTTTTATAAATAATGAACGCCTTTGTGGAACAATAATAATTTTAATCTTTTAATAGAACAATTTAGGAGGTTGTATACAACTACACATTAAAAATAGACTTTGGGTGACTTTCAACCCGGTTGAGTTTCTCTCTAAGGCTAATTTTTTTGATTTGATTTGACCCATTTGAGCCAAAAGGCAAACCAAACCGGCAGGTGGAAATCCTTACACCTATTGTTAAAATTATTAGTTCCTAAAGATTTCATGCCAAGTTAAAATTTTCACAAACCAAGTTATAAGTAAAATAGTGAACCATGTGTATACCGTGTTCAAAATGATCAATTCCATTAATAATATCTGTATTTGATTGTCAATTAAAGCAGTCTTTGAATTAAAAAATGTGGCAATGACACCATGAATGAACTTTAATGTTATTATTATTGTTGTTATTAGTAGTTTGTTTAACCAGTCAGCATGGCTCTACTTGCCAACCGCATGATTTTAATGTGGTGAACATGTTTCATTATGCAGTACACCGGGAAGATGTTGTTGGAGGAAATGGCGTCAATATTTTTAACTCCCTACATGCTTATCTTTGTAGTCCCAAAGGTATTACCATCTTATGTATGTTCAATTTAGACTGTAGACAGAAGGTTATTTTTGGTATTTTCCTAGAAAATCGGTGAGATGAAAGTTATAATAATAGATCTAGATAAAGGTTTAACAATATGCACTGTCAACCTTAACCCATGGTGCAGCGGGCAGATGATATTTTGCAGTTCATTACGAATTTCACTGTGAATGTTGAAGGGGTTGGTCATGTGTGCAGGTTTGTAAGTAATGATTATTATTTACATATTTATATTTCGGTATAGTTTAGACTATGTAAGACCAGCATGCTGACAGTTATTTTCATGATTGACAATCTGCAGTTTTAGTCTATTTGACTTCAGAAACCATGGGAATAGTAAGTATGCATCGCCACATAACTCATCTCATATCTTTAGGAGTTCCCAGGGGAAAATGGAGAAATCATTTTTGAGGTATTCTCGAACATCACTTAGTTTAGCATGGAATATGCGTGTGCGTGGAGGGTCATTCAATACAGAACCAGTTTTTAGTAGAGAATTGTTAGAACCACTAATAAGAACTGAAATCGGATGATTGGATTAAACAGAAAAACTAGTACAGATAGTGCCCAATTTCGAGAATGGGTGATCTCCAAATACAAGGTTTAGAACCCTAATTTTTATAATAAACATCCACTCCAAATAAAATAAGAAACCTACTATAAATACTAATCCTAATTAAACAGTTACCAAATAAACTTCCCCTTAATTGTCTCCTGCAAATTCTAGCATTTTCAATTTGGGCGGGAATTCAAAGCGGGAATATAAATCAAGTTGGGTTCGTATCAATACATCCCCCACGGAAAAACGACTTGTCCTCAAGTCGGAAAAGTTCAAATCCCTGCGTTTCAAGTCTGCCTTTACATCTTTGTTCCAGAAAATATCACCCTCTTCGTACATCTCTAACCCACCTCCGGTGTTCACCATAAGTGATTTAAACACGGGGTTGGAGCCGCTGCTTTTTGATAATGGGTTACGTCGGGTATAAGGTACCTCCGCCTTGTCTTTTTCAGATTTCCCCTTCTCTCGCTTCAAATTCCCCCTTTCCATCACAACCAGTTCCCTTTCTTGCCTAGTTTTCTCTGTCTCTTGCTTTAATTCCGACCGAAAACGGACGAATTCAGCCCTTTCATCTTCTACCTTCTGCTCAATGCTTCGCTCGGTTCCGCTAGGAAGAACTGTTTGTTTTGGGTGAGTAGCTATGGATTCCTTAACCGGATCGGCAATTCTTCCGGTTCCGATGACAGAACCTGAGTCGAACTCCTGGGGTTCATCCTCGGGTTCCTTGAATGTGTCGGCTCGCTGTTGTAGCCAAGCTTCCGTGATTGCTGCAATATCCTTCTTCAGGGCTATCAAAGAATCAAATTTAGCCTCAATGGCTGCCCACTGGGCAACGATCCTGCCTTCCTTCTGATTGTTCCGGGTCTGCTCCATCTTTGAGTTTCCCGGCAATGGAACCAAATGATAGGAACCAGGAAATAGATTGAATTAAAACAAGAAAATTAAAAGATAGTGGCCTGATTCGAGATAGACAGTCTCCAATTTCAAGGTTTACAAACCCTAATTTGATAATCAAAAACATCCCCCTAAACCTAAAAACAAAATACGAATATAAAGGACCAAACATAACTGCAGTTTCCTATTTCTTCTCCCCCCACTAATTCAGTTTTCCCCCACATACGTAACTTCTAATTTTGGGTCAAATCAATATTCCTGATTCAGGTTATGGGCTCACCCAATTCAGCCCAAATGGATTTAGCCCATTTGCAGGTTCGTATCAATACTTCTGGCCCGAAAAATCGACTTGTCCACAAGTCGAAAGGAGGGAAAACGTTGTGCCAAGCAATCAGCCATTCAATTGTAGGTTGACCTGCTTCATGGTCCCCTTGATGGGTTAGAATGGAATAAGGTTGCAGGTCAATTCCCCATGTTTCTATAACAGGAAGAGAAGCCATAGGTGTAGGGTGTCGAAACAACAGATTATGGGTCCATGAACAAACTGAAAACTGAAAACAGAAAATGGGCCCGTAAACTCCTGGGCAGCAACAAAGTAATAGGCTTCCAAGGCACACCAGCAGATGAAGGTCTTGCAATGGGACCACTAAACCTGCTACGTCCAATGGTACCGTTAACCCGTTTTTTCTTTAGCCCGAATCCGGGTGCAGCCTGAACAGAACCCGGTCCAGTAGAGTTTGCCTCCATCCTGTGGTTGGGCTTCCATGTATCTTGTGGTATTTGAGTTTCGCCATGATTGTCTTCGTTGACATGATTGTCTTCCTTTTCGACGTCTGCTCGTTTTTCTGATTGAACTTCCTTGACATCCATCCAAGCCTTGATTTCTGCAAAATCACCCTTCAATTGCGACACTATGGACTCAAGTTGGGATGCGATTGCAGCTAATTGGGCAGCGAGAGTGTCAGGGTGAGTGACGCTACCTTTGGTATTGCTCCGGGTAAATGGTGCCATCGAATACTTGATATTGGCAGGGCTGGATTTGCGATTACCCTCATAACTGCTCCAGGTTCGCATCATCGTTGCATCAATTTCCCGGCAATGGAACCAAATGATAAGAACTGAAATCGGATGATTGGATTAAACAGAAAAACTAGTACAGATAGTGCCCAATTTCGAGAATGGGTGATCTCCAAATACAAGGTTTAGAACCCTAATTTTGATTAATAAAACATCGACTCCAAATAAAATAAGAAACCTACTATAAATACTAATCCTAATTAAACAGTTACCAAATAAACTTCCCCTTAATTGTCTCCTGCAAATTCTAGCATTTTCAATTTGGGCGGGAATTCAAAGCGGGAATATAAATCAAGTTGGGTTCGTATCAACCACATACGTACCTGTATCTATTGCCTTAACCGTGACACATGAGACGATTATGTAACCGCATAACCATCTCTCTTTCTCTCTCCCACTACACACAAGTGCTTATGCGGTTCTCTACTTAACATTGTCTCCATATAACACGCTCTATATATTGCATATTTCTTATGTTTGTTTTATAGGTGACAGTGCGGGCCCATTTGGTTGTGTTTTTTTCTCAAGCGGGTCCAATAAAAATTTTTAGCTTGACCTTGGTCAAACATGTTGAAAATTGCCGAAGTCTATTTTAATTGCCTTCAATCTTCTAAATCATTTCTACTCAAAGATTAAGGTTATCGCGGTAACAGTATTGTTTTTGTAATCATAACTGATGCGTTATTTATAAGGATAAAAATCGACACACTAGCATTTGTGGGTCAGTCTGAGCCATCCCACCAATCAATTTTGACCCATTACCTGACCCGTTGATCTTGTCACATCTAGTTTGTTTAAATGGCATTTAGTTTATGTTCGCTTGTATATTAGCAGCTTTCATAGTAGCTACCCGTTGTGGGAGCCAAAGGTAGATGGAAAGCAGTTTCTTACAACACTCGAGAAATTTCAGGAGCAACAAAGCCCAAATCAAATGCAAGAATGGCTCATCAATCTTGAACATAAAGATCACCCTTACATTCTTGACTGGTACTACACATCACATCACCATCATGGACCACGAGACATAGAGGCGGGACTTATTGACGTTGAAGACGAAGCCGTCCCAAATACATGGGTCCCACCTGATTTAGGATCTAACCGGGACCAGTTTGATGACAACTGGCATACATCTTTTGAGGATCAAATCAGGAGCAATCTTGCAGCTTCTACATCTAGAACAATCATACAACATCATGACTTCAAGAACCCCAGCCAAGCTGGACGGAGCCACTGGTGGGTCCGGAAGGGTGGCTCACCAGTGGCTAGGACCGATGTGGGGCCCGAGGCTAGCTTTCTTGAACCTCCAAACTTCCATCAGTACGGTTACTATGCCCACCATGACGATTTATCCGATAAAAGCTTTCAAGAACAAGAACCACTGGTCGGTTGGGGGATAAAGGAAGGGGATTTCAATCTTCTTTTTGATGATATTTATGATGCACATTCGCAAAGCCCACCAAGAACGCCATTTTAAGAGATCTTTGTGGGATCTTAGGTATTTGATTCTGTCACTCTTTTTGTATAAAATTCTTTGCTTTTTGAACTTGTAATGAAATCAATCCTCTGCAAGAAAACAGGCGGGATAGATTAGCCGTTAAAAAGGGGTAATCAGGTAATGTTAAAATGAGTCTTTTTTACGTTGTTTGAAATGGGCCCATTAGGTGGGCCGACCACCAACCATTTTCTTTAATAAAAGTTTAAGTATTTTCAAAATCTTGTCAAGATGTAACCCAAAACAATCAACTTTTGTGTTAAAAGTGAAGATTGCCATATCTTTTGTACTATTGTTTTGCATCCCCAAATTTTTATATAATTCTTTTTGTCATGTCACTAAATGCTTACTTTTTCCTCAAATGAGTGGCATAGTCACTTTAAAGATTGAGTTAGTAGGGCAAAACAAAGTAAGACAGAAAATCAAAAATTTTAGCGATTTGTTGTTGTCACAATTAGGTTTTTGCAAGCCAAAGTGAACATAATAATATCTTTGCCACATCTCAAAAAGAACGAATAAATTGAAAACAAGATCATCAAACAATCATCTAATTACATCTCAAGAGGAAGGATTGCGCTTCGAGATCCTCGTGTATGCCCGAACAAGAAAAACGGTCTTTTTGTCCTGTTCGCTTCTTCGTGGTTCCGTATGATATCTTGAACCGATAAGTATATGTGACAGTCAGCTGCAGAATCCATCGAGAAAGATCTCCTGATGGGTTGGATTACAAGCTCCTCATCTTTCGCGACGCTAACCCTTTCGTCACTAATTATCGGATCAATGTGACCCTTCCCTGAATAGTGTGAATACTCACCCAATTCAATTGTCACAAAGTCTTGGTCGCTGCTTGTCGGGCTGTTATTGGCCAATGATGGCGGGTCTTGGGGCGAAGAAGTCGGGACGATGGTCTCTGTTGGATACGGGGCATCACCCGAGATGTTCAACCGGCAAATCGGACAGTTCGGGTTGTTCCGAAGCCAAATGTCAATGCAGTGCAAGTGGAAGCCATGATCACAACTAGGAAGAACTCTTAATGTATCCAAATCTTGAAACTCATTCAAACAAACAACACATTTGTACAATCTTTTGTTATCACCGTCCCTTTTGCTATACCGACAAACGGGTATCTGTTGGATCAGTGATTCGTCGAGCCCGGTGATCTGCCACACGGGCGTGGAGTAGATCGACTGTGGTTCCTCTGATGTCGCGGTTCGGGTGATCAAGAACCGGGTTAACGGGTAGCAGCATTTGGTGATCAAGAAGTAGCTAACTATCAGGAAAGTGATGGCTGTGATGCAGGCTATGACGATGGCGAGTAGCGGGAATCCGGTGGCGGTTGTTGCCGTAAAAGCCGATGGTTTGTAGGTGGTGTTTTGGTGGTTTGTGATGGAGCGGTGGTCGGAGATGTAGACATGTTTGTGAACATAACTAACATCCATTTGTTGATGTATTTGAAAGTGTGTGATAGGTATAAGTATAAGACACTGAGATTGAGAAGACATAGTTGTTTGATACCAAATCATGAAATCTATGTTTTTATGTTCCGGGAAGATTTGAAAGTTTGGTTATTTTAATGAAATAAAAGGGAAATCTAGTTAAAGGATGTAGCATGATGATTGACTAATGGCTAGATTGCCCCTTCAATGGGGAGCTTGTATGATTACTAGCGTGGGTAACCTCTTGAGAGCGTTTTTAAACTGTTTACTAGTTTATAAACAGTTGAACACACTTTAATATTTCAAAAAGTTTAAAATAATTTTTTAACCTAAAAGATGCAGAAGAAGACAAATAAACTTTATATCGGTTGATTTAACATCAAATCCGGATAAAAATGTCGAAAAAGGGAAACTTAAGATCCATCTTTCATCTATTTAGGTTTATTTAGTATATATAATGTTTAAAGTAAAAAAAATTCATATATCAAAATTAAGCCTGAGAAAATAGATGTGTCGGGTTAGGTAACGGGTTAAATAATAAGTTGTTTTAAAAAGTATCATTTGATTAGTCGATCTTAGCAAAATGGGTACGGAATGAAACGAGTCTTTTAGAGAAAAATATTAAAATGGGTTCACTCGATATATTTGTTTTTTTGACATTAGTGGATAGCGGAGGCGCGTGGCGACGGTAGTGCTGGGGCATTGTTGAACGTGACACATTGGTGGCAGGGATGGTGATTTGGGTAACAGTGGTGTTCGTGTTGGCGAGTACCGGTAGATGGTGGTGGCGGTAGTTATGTTGGTCATGTCGACAACGACCAATATATGGTGGCGGCAGTGGCGGTGGGTGGTGCTTAGGGATGACAATGAGTATGGTATGAGATGAGTTCTGGTAATCACAGTCCCATTCCTGATTATAAAACCGTGTTTCATGCCCGTTATTCAATACCCATCGGGTTCCCGGGTATACACGTTTATGATCTTACGTGGTAAAAAATTACCCGTTTGGATACCGATTGCCCGAAATCCGATCTTAAATTCAACTTAAAATCCGACTTCAAATGTTAAATACTCAACTACACTTATAACATTTATATAATTGTTATAAATTCAAGTTTCTATCAACTCCAAGATACCATTTTTTATATTTTTTTAACAATATATAATATATTCGGGTAATCGAACGGATATCACCTAATCCTATATCCTTCCCAAACTCGTGGAAATTTATAAAACTAATCTCACACCCTGTGCCATACTCAAATACATGTTCCATAATCTGTTCCGAATATTTCATGTTTTCCCTCAATAATGTTTGAAGTTATTTTGCCATCCCTAGACGGTTGGTGAACCGTTCGTACCGTTCTAAATTAGTATCTTTACATATTTTGAAATATTATATGATTTTGGTAATTTTAAATCAGCCAAGTTAACAAATGAAAAAACTACACAAATCAACTCATCTTATAATGACGGATCATGATTGTTCTGGTGAAGTCTAAATTTTTGTTTTCCGTCTCTCTCTTTTATTAAATAATAATAATTTTAAATAGTTAAATATCTAAAATTTATTTCAATATTACTAAATTATAAGAAAATTTCAATTACATCTTATTTTAAAATATAATTTTATAATTCTTAAATCTTCATTATTTGTTATTTATAATTTTTAAATCTTCATTGTTTGTTATTTATAATTTCTTAAATCTTTATTATTTCTTATTTCAACAATGACTAATGACATCAAACATACAAATTTTCATAGAAACTGCTGGTTACAACAACTTGAATTTATTCAACTCGTGTAATATATATGTTTCTAACCTATTATATATATATATATATTTTAAATCAACCAACAATGAAAACTTTGTATGAATGGCATTAATTACTTCTTTTTATAGTAATTAAAAATCAAACATTGCACTTGCAATTATAAATAGTATTAGTAATTATCAACTCTTTTAAAGCACATAGGGATGAATAGTTTGACTTTTTGGAGCCTTATGTAAGTCTATTAGATAAAAGTAAAGAGTTTGCCTAATGTGAAAGGTAAGTCAACTTGGCTTGGTGGTAAAGCCTGATGTTTTTTCTTTGAAAGTCTAGGTTCGAAACCCGCCTCGGCTATCTTTTTCCCTTTCTTTTTTTTACCCGCTTTCCACTTGGCTTACGTGTCTTTTTTGGTACACGTGTTTGGTTTCACTGGCTTCCACCTTTTCTTCCTCTTTTGCCGATTGCCTCTGCGTTTTCTTCCTTATTTCCGATTATACTCATTTCATATTTAAAGAAAAAAAAAATTAAACCAATTCATGCATGTGAAAAAGGTATTAGTTCTAATGATACCAACAGTTAACAATGGTAATTTTCTAATGAAATTGATGAAATATAAATTGGTATTGTTGCGAAGTTGATTCAACGATGTTTAAGAAATAAAATTTAAATAGTTTTTCTTATTATTATTATTTTTTTAAAGTTTAGAACTCATGAATGGTGTTCGGTCTTCACTCTGTGATTAGAAGAAGATGAAACAATAACTGGAGTTTGATTTCATTGTTTATTAAATTTGTGTCAACCCATTTGTTAGTTTGTTTGGCTTAAGGCCACTGTCACCAACAAATATTTTATGAGACCATCTAATTAAACTAATAAATATAAATGGTTAATTGTTTACTTTAATTTTTCTAAATATTCTAAACATGATTATGGTTATGTGAAGGAGCCAAGTCTTGAAACAGAAGGTTTTGGATTGGTTATTAATTATTAATATTATTTTTACTTAAATTATTTTACGAATCCATGTGTCATTCAAGTTTCCAACAAAAATAAGATCTGGGTTTTTAAAAATTGGTAGATTTACAATTTTAATATATTTGAACAAAGTCATTTACAATATGAGATATGAACAAAAATCCCAAGTTTTTGATGGGGATGTTTTATATTTGATTTTGTTTTATTGTTCTTGATCTCAAATCTTTTTTATACTTCTGCAACTCGTATGATAAAAACTAAATTTGTTGTCATATGATCTTTTTTCTTGAATTTGTTATTCAGATCTGTTAGTATGCTTGTATGAAAAGATTTGGGTTCAAGATCTGGTTTCAAGATTTGGCAAACTAGATTTCTTTTTTACACATGTGTATTTGATTTTTACACGTATGTATTTGATTTTTACACATGTGTATTTGATTATTACACGTATGTATTTTGATGTTTACTAACCATGTTGAGCGTTTTATGACGTCTTTGATGTTTAGATGGTGTAGACAAACACATGAAGATCAAAGTATGACAAGAAGATTTAGGTTCAAGACTGTGTAAAAGTCAGGATTTTTAAGTATCTGGGTTCAAGATCTACATGGTTCGATACACAAATAAGGGTTTGATATTGGTTTTTTAGTTTGATTACCATAGGTTTTGATTCTACACTTGTGTATTTTAATTTTACATGTGTATTTGATTATTTTACAAATATGTAATAGAGATTTACACAATGCAATTAGTTGTAAAAATTTGTATCTGGGTAATTTAGAGAGAGAATGAGAGAGAGAGTGTGTACTTTTATTAAATAAATAATTAAAATTATTTATTTACCCTTTTTTGGTATTTTAAAAAGGAAAAAAAAAAGAAAAAATCCAGATTTAATATCATTCACATATTAAAATATACAAAATTGAATGAGTGGATGATAATGAGTTTAAGGGTTTTCACAACAGCTCAGAGTTTACAACCGATACGGCCCCCTTAAAAGGATACACATATATGTAATATAAACAATTAAATGTATGTTCATATTATATTATATTAAATTATATATATATATATATATATATGTGTGTGTGTGTGTGTGAGAGAGAGAGATAAATTTTATATCACATAAATGTAATTACTTTTATTTATTTTATAATATGATTTGACTATATAGGAAGTGATTAACATGTTGAATGCACATTAAATCAAGGTCTATATATTGGGGTTTTTGGTTGAATAAGTTTAGATGAACACGTCTGAAAAAAAAAACGCTGTATTTAATGGTGTTATTTCTATAAAATCTAACATTGTATAAAAAAGTTTTTAGTATTTTTTTTTGGGGGGGTATTTTTAACAATTACATTTATGTTTATTTAAAAAATAAATAAAAAAATATATAGTGAGACTATATTTGAATTAAAGATAAAAAATTCTCTACTTAATTGTGTAATTTTCATAAAAAATCAACATTGTATACAAAATTTATCAGTGTTTGGAGGAATTATTTGAAAAAAATGAGGAAAATTTTTAAATAATTACATTTCTTGTTATATTACATATATGCAACTGTTCGTTACATATAAGTAATACAGATGTTCAGAAAAAAAAAATCATGAGATTTTAACAAAATTAAAGATAAAAATACTCTATATTTAATGATGTAATTTTTATAAGAAAAAATAATATTGTATAAGAAAGTTATTATTATTTTTTATTTAGGTTTTAAAAATGTTTAATTTTTTAAATGAGTAAAATGTAATTGTTTTAGATGGGCTAAAACTAAAAACATGTTAGATTGGTTTAGATGAGCTAAAACTTTAAAAAATGCTTGGTTAGTTTTTTAAAAAGTTTATTAAGTTTAAAATTTAATTGGGTTTTTATACTTTATATGTATTCGTTTTAAAATAAATAAAAAATATAATATATAATAAAAAATATTTAAAAATTGGGCCCCTCGAAAAACCAGGCCATGTGCGGTCGTCTATTCGGCACCCCACAAGGGTTGGCATTGATTTTCATAATAATATACATAGTTACTACAAATATAAAACACGTGTTAACATGCGAATGTAACCGTTTTATATTTTGGTTACAAACGACACCTTTTGTGTGAGGCTAAAATGCTAAATACCTAGTGTATTTAATGTATGATATATGATAATGGCATATAATCTTTACTATATAATAAATAAAAGTTTTTCATGTTAGGTGTCGTCTCCATATTCATTATCTTTATTTTTTCTCACCTCTCTCTTATTAAATAAACCTTTATCTTTTAATAATAATATATTTTTTAAAGAAAATACTAATTATACTAATAAAACACATTTATTTTAAATTATCTCTTATTATAGAAACTTTGAAATCTAATTATTTGACTTTTATTTTCAATCAAATAGTAAATGAAAGTTAAATTAAATTAAATAGTAATTAACGTATTTTCGAAACTCAAATATATATTAATTTTTACATATTTTGAATTTTATTTTCTATCCTTAGTATATGTAATATATTTTTACACCTGTAAATATATACATAAAAATTTAAGAATTTTATGTATTGATATTTTTCACCCCATGTGTATCACACGGGTTCTAAAATAGTTTATGTTTTTTTTTAAAGGCAAATTTCTTAACTCTATAAGAATGAAACTATGTCCTCCTTGATCTTTAGTGTTTCTGAAAGATTTTTCTTTATGATTGCCCCAATGGCCTAAAACTAGTTTATGTAATATGATATAACTATTTAATTTACACATAAATTAAAAAAGAAAATGAATATATGTTTCCGAGAAGTATACTATTTAGCAGAGGTTGTCACCAAGTTTGCTACCAGAAGAGTGAGTTTGCATGCGGAGATTCCAACGAGGTTCATCCATCCGTCTCCAAATTTCAAACTCCATAGGTATACATGCTTCCGATTCAATTTCGTTTTCACATACACATTGTTTAATTTATCAAATTCTTGTGCGAATCGACAAACATTCAACCTAAATCCAATTGCACTAAATCACTTCGCTTAGTAGTTTTCGATCTTCGTCTAGCGAATTAATTAGGGTTTAGTCAAATCTCATTTCTAAACACGAGTGAAATTACGGATTCCAATCGATAATCTGATCAATCGGTTTTGCGTACAAATTGTTTGATGAAAATTTTTGAAGTTGACAGTACATTTTCAGCAACGGTCAGTGAGAATCGGTGAGTGGGGAGAGGTACTGAATTGTGGTAGGCATCTTATCCTATCCCTATGAATCTATGATCAAAAGTTCAGTGACATTATTTTAGGGGTGTATACTGGCATCAACAATTTATGGATTGAAATTGGGACATTCCTGATTTGTTTTGTGGTCAAAATAGGCTCTCATTAAGAGTGTATTTCACATGCACCTCCATCACTTTCAGCTTTCCAATGTTTGTCTTTTTAAAGTAAGGTCCAGTTATTGATTGTGAAATCAGATGACCCCCTTTTTTTATTTTTGGGATCCAGAAAATAAATCCTCACAACCACTTAATTGAAGGTGCATTTCTTGGCTTTTTAGGATTTGTTAGTTTGCTGAAATGAGTCTGTTTGGGTAATTAAGTGGTTATTAGTTGGTATGATATGTTCTACATTTGTTCTAATTGGATTAATATGTTAGTTAGGGACTATTGTAATTATCTTTACCGTAATCAGAAGATATTATTTGATTTAGGTTTCCTTTGTAGTTATCACTCCTATAAATAATTGATCGATAATATATAATAGATTACGTGGTTTTCATTATTCTACAGTGGAATATGTTGTAACTAAATTTTCTATCATCAAAACATTTTTAATTTCTTACTTTGAGGTTGGTTGGAATGATTGTCATTACGGACGTATTATGTTAATTTCCTTTTCATTTGTCTTCTTTCATCCAGCTTATCAATCTTCTCCAAATGCGTATACTAAAGTCACTGACGGAGAAATTCTTTAATCGAAACCATATTTTATTAAGATGGTGTCCTTCAACTTTTAATTGTCTATTCCTCTTGGTGTCACCACTCACCAACCTTGAATTTTCTATATAACTTTGTAGTGCCCATGAAGTATAGTAGAGTTAGTTATGATGACGGTGTATGAGCGTGGAATTAATATTAAAGTATTTAGATGGCACGAATATTGAAATTTTGATCTCAGCATGCACTTTAAAATTTTCAAAGTTAGCTGCATCTTTCTTTCATTGAATCCAAGTTCTGGTCAAATGAGTTTCATTGACTTATCTAAGGTTACACAATTCCATTTTAATGATCATACTATAGTATACACCTTATTGAGCATACTTTATCTAAGGACCCATTTAAAATCAAAACATTTTAGCAGCATATATATGGTGTCTGCTTTTTTCTGATTTGTTGCGATCTGGACCAGATAATTTGTTGGAAATCAGGTCCAAGAATACGAATAGGGAATTTTGTTAAAAAAAAACGACACTTTACAATTAATACCAAACAATACTTAAAGATAATACCAAACAATAAACAAATAATAAAATAAACAAGTATTAGACTCCTACTAGGAATAAAAACTTGCAACTTCCTCTTTGCACTCCGTAGACTATTAGACTTGACAAGATTAACCCAATATAATTTAGATTTTATATTTCTGGTTCTTGATCGTGTAGTAACTTGTATTATTGTTGTCCTTTTCATTAAAAAAGAACTTGGGTCCTCATAGGTTTATCTTAATATTAATTTTCTGTCTCATTATATTGCATTTGCCCAATGAAAGAACACATATCTATACCACTTTCTTCAAGATTGATCTTTAATCAATATACTTGGTGCCTACAACGTTATCATCTTCTTAGTGGGGTTTAGAATACTACAAATTGCAGCATCAGTGCTAATCTTAGAAGTAATCACATGGGCCCAACCACTTGATTCCAAATTTTTAATATATGATTTTAGCATCCAACTAGGAAGTTACCCATCTGACTAGTATTGGTGAAAATAGCTTTTAACTCTTTTTCTTTTTCTTTTTTTAGTAATATTTCCAGTTGGGAGTTTGAGTGTGCCAAGTTGTATATTTTAAATAATAGAGTCTGAGATCTGCACAAATTCTTAAATATGTGAAAACGAGTTTTTGAATTTGTTACCTAGGGACAAGGGAATTCCTCCAATTAGCATATTAGTACATACATACGTATATGTATACAAATACATATAAGTATACATCTCTCTCTCTCTGCGTATATATGTAACACTTGTGTGATCATATTTTTTACACTTGTGACCAATTATTTACTTGAGGGGATTTGCATATAGTGATGAAGGAAGAAAAAGATTCAAGGTGGTTCGAACTTGAATGTGTACCTAAGGATTACATATTCTCAAAGGAAGATAGACCCCAAAATCTTGATAGTCCTGTTTGTGATTCAATTCCTGTTATAGATCTTGCAATATCAAAGGCTGCAAATGGACATAACCAACCAGTTGAAGAAATCTTGAAGGCTTCTCAAGAATTCGGTTTCTTTCAGGTATATACAAGTTTAATTCATAATAAAGATTCTTGCTTTTTAAAGAATTGGTAGTTTATTTCAATATCAAGGTATTGTATAAATACCGATTACATGACCAGCAGAAAAGGAAATAGCAATATCCCTATCAAAATAAAGGCTAAACATTAGAAGGAGAATAAACTAAATAAAGGTAGAGATATTAGTTTCCAATACTTTTTGTTATTTTTGATCATGTGGGCTTCAAATTTCTATTAAAAAAAATTCAGTTCTGGCTGATGTTGTAAATACTGTAAACTTCAAATCTTGAAACAGGTGATAAATCATGGAATCCCAGAAAAGACAGTGATTGATGCAATGAGTGTTCTTAAGGAATTCTTTGACATGCAATCCAAATATACAACAACTGGAACCGTCCCACATAAAAAAGGTTATATTTACACAAGCAGCACTGATTTCATGAAAGACGGTGTGCATTTGTGGAGGGAAAATATTAAGCACCCTTGTCATCCATTGGAGGAATGCGTTCATCTATGGCCAGATAAACCAACCCGATATCAGTAAGTTTTAATATTTCATTTTCATCACTTTTATCAGTTTAACTGTATTATTGTAAAAATTGCATCCAGGCAGGTAATTGCAGCATATTTAGTAGAAATACAGAAATTGAGTTCAAGAATTTTAGAGATGATTTGTGAAGGATTAGGACTTAAACAAGGTTACTTTAAAGATACAAGTGAAGTTCAGTTATTGTCATCTAATTTCTACCCACCCTGCCCGGACCCGAGTCTAACTTTGGGAATATTACCACACCATGATCCTAGTCTTATAACCCTTCTTTATCAAGGGGGTTCAACCGGTCTTCAGGTTATGAAAGATGGTCAATGGATCAATGTTGGAGCCATTCCTGATGCCTTTGTTGTTAACGTCGGTAACCAACTGGAGGTATGTCTAGTTCCATAACTTCATAATCTTCCACAAATCTTTTGAGTACAAAAAGGTTTTAAATAGGCCATTCAATTTAAATGTTGTATGCGGGAATACGCTAAAAACTTGACGATTTTTAAAATGTTTAAATAGTTGTTACTTGTTCATGTTTTTAAATCATAGTTTTTTTTTCATATTTGAACCAATTAATTATAATTTTATTATTAATATAAAGGACACTGTATTTAATCACTGGTACCTTGTGCATTGTACCTGTACATAGAAAAAGAAAACTTTAATTTATTAGGGTAGACCAGTTCAGGGGCAAAATAGTCAATCTATTTGTATGTACTGTGCAGGCAATTTCCTCCAATTTACTTGTAACTACAGTAGGTCCATTTTGGATTTTTTGTTTTTAATTTCTAGCTAGTCATAAATTCAAAAAGGTTATCTAAACAGGATGTGAGGTATAAATCCTCCCATATCAATTTTAATCAAGAAGTTTGATTATTACAAAAAATAATACAGTTTTTTTATATTTGTTTGACATATTAAATATCCGTACAAAGGAAAAAAAATTTTGGACAGTGGTTTCATTATTTTATAAATATCTTATAATTTTTGTTTTATATTTGACCCATTTTATTGAAAAAAAAAATTATGAAGTTTTACATCAACCCACCTCATCCAACCCGTTTCGACCTATACTAAAAAAGTAACCTATTTTAACATATTTGATCCGCCTGTATTGGCATGAAATTTAGGTTGAATGACCTATTTAAACGGATACCAGCATGGTCGTTATCCATAGTTCACGAGGCATTTATAGCATTAAATGTTGACTGTTCAAGTTCATTTTTATGGATACAGATAATTAGCAACCGGAAGTTGAAAAGTGTTAAACATCGAGTAGTGACTAGCACCCACGAGACAAGACGAAGCATTGCAACCTTTGTGAACCCGTCTCCCGATTGCATCATTGAACCAGCAAAAATCTTGGTGAACGAGCTGGAACCATCGCTTTACACAGCTAGTCTATATAAAGAATATGTTCACCGCAACAACGCATTTGGTGATTACACCACTGCCATACAGAATGCTCTGCATTTTGACAGTTGAAAAGCAGTTATTTACGGTTATTGGTAGGATCTTGGAAGGGTAGGATTGGGGCAAACCTTTCTAGAGGATGAGGAACAGTTGTTTAAGTAATATTGTGTCTTGTTTTAAAAACTTTGATAATATGCTGATAATCATACATTGATAATATGCTGATAATCATACATAAAGTTTGCTTAATTTGTTGTACCTAAAAAAATAAATGTTCTTGGAAATTCCACCCATAGTAAAAACTATTGGTAGGATCTAGGAAAGGTAGGACTGGGTGCTCCCGTTGAGACTCCCGTAAAACCTATAAAGCTTGGTGTCCAGATAGCATAGAGTGTGAAACATTGAATAAAAACACTTGGCAATAGACTACTCTTATCACAAAATGAGGGGAAAGCTACAAGAAGAGACTATTGTAGTAGTAAAACATCATATAAACATGAGTACAAGTTTAGTGTCCAGATAACATAGAGTGTGGCATAGGGAATAAAATCAACAAAACAAAATGTACTAGAAAATATATCCGCCAAGATCGCACTAAAGCAAAACCAAGGCTAGGGCAACCAAAAGTGAAGGAAAAAGCTATGTCTATCAGAAAAAAAAACTTAGATACTTCTATACACTCTCCTAAAAGTCCATAACCTTTATCAGACGTCTCCAAGAATTCCTCTCTGATTATGTCATTATAGAGGTGCAAGTGTAGCAAATCCTGCCTAATCTGGTCATCCCACTTCAGTTGGGTCTGTCTCTGCTCCTCATCCCCTCCACTATGATGGTTTGAGCTTTCCACGGTTTTTACCGACACCATCAACTATCTTTTCACATGCCCGAACCATCTCAGTCTCCCATAGTGCTTATTAACTAAGTTGAAATTTCTGTGTAGTATTCACTTGTACCATAAAACTAGGGTGAGATGGATCGTTTTGGTGCGGTTAATGCCTAAAATGGAACAATAACCGAATACTTTGGTTATCAAAAGTGGGCTTGTTTTGTTGATTAAATTGGTTAATCGAATTCTTACACATGTGGTTGACTAGACAACCAAAGCGGCCGAACTCGGGATTTCCAAAACAACATATTTTCCACCTAGCATCCACATGGACGTTCGTCTCATCCGCTTATAGCGTTGGAGATACTCTAAGGACTGTTATGGACACTTTTTTTAAAAAAAAATGAACGACAAAATTTCATCCTCACGCAATGCTTTAATTCAAAGATAACTTTTTGTTCGAGTCGATAGCTTGCTGATCGACTCTTGTTAATTTTCAAACCCATCGATGATTTCTTATTTTATTTCCATGTATATTGGTTTTTAAACTTATATGTGTTTTAAAAGTGATTATTAAAACTAATGAATATTTTTATTTTATAAAAGTGGGGTCATTAATTTACTAATTCTTAAAACTATAAACCCGTGATTCAAGATCCGGGATATATACTTTTGTCGGATGTTATTTTCTCGTTTATCATGTCTCATCACGATATAAATAGGTTTAAGCCCCTAGATTCTTGGGTTGTCAAGTCCATATCATAAAATTACGGGGACTACTAACAAGATACGTGAATTACTAACAAGACAGGGCCCTATACGCATCGTATAGGTCAATCCGCAGCGTATTGGCCTTCACAATTTCCAAAGCCCGACAACATCGTACACCTGGTCATTCCAACCCCTATACGCAAACCCCTATACGCATCGTATGCGTATAGGGGTTGGAATGACCAGGTTGTACGATGTTGTCGGTGTGCCTAGTATCCTATACGACATCGTATAGGCCTATACGATGCGTATAGGGCCAAAAATTTTTGTATTTAACCATGAACATTTCTCATTTGAACGTATCGTTCAAAATTTTTTCAAACATTTTCCTAAAAAAAATATAGCCATGTCTTGGTGGTGGGATGGTAACAACGGTTTTCAGGTATATTCTAACGAGTCACCGGAAAACAACCCGCAATGTTCTGGCGTTCAAGGTGTGAACTAGGATGAGGTCTCGTTCGACGTTTATTCTAATCACCGGGTAAGGCTTCCAGATTTGAACGAGCCACTAAGCAATCCCGAGTTCGTATACGGTGAACCCTCTTACCTTACACAACCCAATAGCGATTTCGTATACGGTGAACCCTCTTACCCGACACAACACACGGACGACTTCGTATACGGTGAAGTCTCTTACCCGACACAACACACACCGACGACTTCGTATACGGTGAAGTCTTTTACCCGACACAACCGACTAACAAGTCCGAAGACGAGAAACAAACCAATTCAACCGCGTCGTATAAAACTAACCAGGTATAACATTCCTACATATATATACTTACATATAGTTTGTTGTTTCTTAACTTTAACCGTACCGTTGTTGCAGAATTTCCAGTCTCGTGAACAGTTGGTGGATTGGGCTATCCGCAGAGGACGTGAGAATGGTTACGTCATTGTCACCCGACGATCGAGGAGAAAAGGACGACCCGTCGGCATCGTTTATCAAAGTATGACTTGTGTGTGACCGTCACGGCGAATGTAAGTCTACAGCCATGGTTAGACGTGCCGGTAGCAAGAAAATAGGTTGTCCTTTTAAATTGGAAGGAGACTACGATGTAAATACCGGTGATTGGAAGTTAACGGTGATGGATGACAGTCATAACCACGATCGTACTCAACATCTTGAGGCGAACTCGTTTACCAGGAGACTGTCTCAGTCGAAACACCTTTTGGTGGCGAAGCTGTATTCGCAAAACATGTTGCCACGTAACATTCTGGAAACCATAAGGGAACATAACCCATATAGTAGTTGTATTAAAAAAAACATTTATAATGCGATACAAAAGATAAAAAACGAAACGAGAGTCGGTGAAACTCCAATGCAGGTTCTGGAGCACCTACTTTCTTCTAAATAGTACGTCAACTATACCCGGGAGGATCCCAACAAAGCAGATGTGACCCTGTGAGACATAGCTCATATAACCCGTCACATATTTAATTTTTTGATGTAATGTATATAATGTTTTGGTTATTTGTTTGCTTGTAATATTTAATTTGTTTGTTTGTAATGATAAATTATAATGTTTAATAAAGCATGTAAACTATTATTTTTTACACGAAGTTAATTTTTACATATAACAAAGTAGCATTCCATGGATGATTAAATATCTTTTCATTCATTGAGAATGTACATTAATTCTTTTTTACATACACATCTGAAAATTATATAATTTAAGTTAAACGAGCCAAGTTTGAACTTAAATGAGCTCGGGTCGGCTTGCCTCGTTTACAACCCTAGGTACGAGTTACAATTGAAATTTTGAATTGAATAAAACAAAAGAAGAGGAAGAAGTAGAATGGTTGAGGCCTCATGCTTGACAAAGTTTTCTTATTCTACCTTGAGAACGTGTATGTCTTTCAGGGTACAACAGCCGTAACAATTAGTTGTACAATCGGGGATGAACTAATGAGCTTGAAGTTTCACCTAAAAACTGTATTTTGGTTTGTTTCTTTCATATGTTTTTTTCTTGGTGTATTGAACTAAGATGGATACCTTAGTTCTATAGTCATGTAAAAGATTAAATTGTATTAAACGTATTTAATAGTAATTTAAACGAATTAATATACGGTTACAAACATATTAAAATGGTTTTGTCGTTAACATCAATTATAGCTTAGACCATAATTATTCAAGTCAAATGTTCTTTATTTGGTGAATATTGTTCATAATAGTAAAACAAAAAATAATACAAAAGAAAATAAATATAATAGAACAAGCCTAGATATGAGTAGGGGTGTAAATGAGCCAAGTCCTTAGCGAGCTACTCGAGATTGGTTTGCTAAAAGCTTATTCATCCCATCTCTATTTTGGATACTTCTTAACTTGTTACGAAGCTCTGGTCAAGAAGATTGCAAACCCATTATTTAATAATTATACAAATATAACTATTTGTATTCAAACTTAGTGTTTTTCTCTAAATTTTCTAAAATAATAGCCATAGTTAATGAAGAGAAAAAAAAGGCAAATGATGACATAATGCGATTTAAATGACTTCGTCACTTTCATTTTAGAAACAATGAATTTAGTTCATGGAAGAAAAAGGGAAATGATGACACAATGCGATTTAAATGACTTCATGGCTTTTATTATAGAAACAATGAATGTAACTTCCCATCTAGAATGCGACTTAAAAAAACCAGTCTCTAAAAATCTAAAATATAAAGTTATATATATGAAAATAGTTTTTATTAATACGATGGAATCAATAATCAATCAATCATAACTCATAAGAATTAAGAAATCAAAATATAAAAAAAAACTTTACTTGATTGAAGACAGGGAAAAACCAAAAACACCAAAAATCTAGAATAATTGAGTCCTCTTTATTCAATCGATCAATTAAAGCACTCGGTTTTTTTTTCTCCAAAAAATCGATTCAAACCCAACACCATCGAACTCCTTACTCCCCTGTTTTGTTCAACTTCAACGATCGTCTTTGGAGTCTCTCCTGTTCGACGACGATTGCTATTCCAAAAGGTAAGGTCGTAAGTTTTTTATATTAGGTTAATGGGTTTAAAAGAAATGGAGCGATGGGCTAATAAGTCTGATTCTATTTTTATGGACTGATTCTATTTTTATGGACTGATTCTATATTTATTACTCTAATGGGTTTTAATGGACTGATTCTATTTTTATAACTCTGATGGCCCATTAGAGGATTTTTTTAAACTTATATTTTATTTTATATATATATATAATTTTAAAATTTTGGGCCCCGAAAAACCATACCTTGAGCTATCGCCCACCCCACACCTGCTAGGCCCGGCACTGCTTCTCTCTCTCTTCCTTCACAGTATTATATTCTCTCCTATATACAAATTACACATACATGAATGTGTATACTGAGTTGATGGTGTCGAGGTAGTAACGGATTTTTCATATGTTGCAACTCCATCTTAGGCTCAAAAAAGGCTAGATCCTATCCACACGACTCTAAGACCCGACCCAGAAACCATTGCTTTAACATAATGGAATATATAACAAGTTTAGTAAATTGATGACGTTAATAAAAATTTATATATTTGCCTAACCACCAAATAGTGGTGCACAAAAAAACCGGTTTTTTTTAACCCGGTCCAAACCGGTTTGGGTTAAACCGGTTAGGACCAAACCGGTTCGGGTTACCCAAAAACCGCCGGTTTAAAACCGGTTTGATGCTTTCTGGATGAGATCGGGTTAGGGACCGGTTCAAACAAACCGGTTTGATAAACCGGTTAAACCGGTTTTCGAGTTGGGCAAAAAAATAGCCGTTGGGGTCGATTTTAGCCTTTTTTTGGCTCCATTTGCACTCTTAAAACATTATAAATAGGTGGGGGTGTTTAGGGTTGATCATACCTCTCTCTACACTCTCTAATCTCTAAAACCGCTCTTTAAACCCGTCAAAAACGCTCTCTAAACTCTAAAAAAAAAGCATGACAAGTTTTGGTGTTGGTGGTTCTTCAAACGAAGTTACCGTTGTGGAAATTCGAGCAACAACGAGAAATCCGGCAATTTGGTGCAATTACGATCTATGTTTGTTGTCAAACGGGAAGGAACGTGCTCGGTGCAAGATGTGTGGTGCGTTTTTGGGGAAAGATTCAAACACTAGTTTGAAAATGCATATGGAAAAATCTTGCCCGTCATTGAAGGGAATTCCAAGTGAAGGTCAAGCCTCCATGACAAGCGAAGGAGGAATTTGGAACTTTGATCCAAATATTGTTCGAGATCGAATGGCGAGGTTAGTGATTCAAGAAGGATTGCCGTTCAACCACTTTGACAATCCGCGCTTGACAAGGATGATTCAAGAGACACTCCAACCACGTTATCATCAAGTAAGTCGCACAACCCTTGGACGAGATTGTATAAAAATGTGGAAAAAAGCAAAAAAAAAATTAATTTTGGGTTTTGAAAATTTGCAAACCGGTGTAAACTTAACCACCGATGTTTGGTCGGCTCCACATGGTATACCCGATTCGTACCTTTGCGTTACCGCGCATTGGGTTAATCCCAATACGTGGCAAATGATGAAGTGTACAATCGCTTTTGACTTGTTTGAATATCCACACACCGGCGAAAATTTATTTTATATATTGGATGGTGTTATTAACGAATTTATATTACAAAATAAACTTTTTTCAATGTCTTTTGATAATGCATCTAATAATACAAATGCGGTTCAAAAACTAAAAATTAAATATAAACCGGTTTGCAACGGCGTTTTTTTCCATAGTCGATGTGTCGCACACATCATTAACTTGGCGGTGCAAGCCGGGCTTGCAATTGAAGAGGTTTCAAACTTAACATATACTTTTCGACAAATGCTTAAAAATATTTTTAGTAACAAAAAAAGATATCATGATTATATTAAATTTTGTCGTGATACGAATAATCTTTGCTTAGGTCCGAATTGGGACGTCGAGACAAGATGGAACTCGACTTATACTATGTTTTAAAGCGCTTTACGACAAAGAGAAACTTTAGAACTATTTCATGATATGCTTGCCTCAAAACCTCGTCGTAAAATTCTAAAGTTTCCTTCTACAAATTGGGACATTTTAAAAGACGTAACCGAAATGCTTGCCACAAACTTTTTAGCGTTTATGCCTCATACCGTTTTTTAGGATTTTGATATTTTGGCATGGTGGAAAAAAAACGAAGCTTCGTTTCCGATTCTTTCCGTCATGGCCCGTGATGTACTAACCGTCCAAGCTTCCACGGTAGCTTCGGAATCTGCGTTTTCTTTTAGTGGCAGGGTATTATCGATACGAAGGACTAGACTCACACCCGTAGCGATGGAAATGTGCATTTGCTTGAAGGACCATTTGGATGCGATGGATAGGATACAAGACCAAACTTCTCTCGAAGACGAAATTCAAGCCGAAGAAAACATACACAACAACGAGGTTGATCTTGGAATATCCGAACTAGTCACCGATGAAGAACTAGCCAAAGATGCAAGGCTACGAAACTCTAGTTCCGAAGACAACACACAAGAATAATCAATCAATATTCTAAAAAATAAAACGTTGAACTTAATGTTTTATATTTGTTATATTTTTGTAATGTTTTGCAATTTTATAAATTTATCTTGTCATGTTTTTTTAATTTTCGAACTTTCCAAATATTAATAAACGTTGAACTTTAAGTATTAATGTTGCTATATTTTTTTTTGGATTTAATATTAAAAATTTAAAATTTATTTGAATTTTTTTTTTAATAAAAACCGGTTTAAACCTGTTTAAAGGGCAAACCGGTTTAAAATCAACCCTAACCGGTTTGACCGGTTTGACATTTCCTATTACTAAAACCGGTTTAACCCGAACCGGTTTGGGTCCAAACCGGTTTTGACTTTTCGTTGACCAAATCGGTTTAACCCGAACCGGTTTGGGTCCAAACCGGTTTTGACTTTTCGTTGACCAAACCGGTTCGGGTCGGGTTGAACCGGTTTGGGTTAAAAAACCGATTTGTGCACCACTACCACCAAATACATTATCTAAAAGGTAAATTTGATTTGAAAACAAGTATTTAAGTATTTTGTCACTTCGAATTTTATATTTTTATAAGGATAAGTTTTTGAATATTTGTTTGTTTAGTTGAAACATTCACGAAATATTTCAAAAATTTTAAACATAAAATGAAGATATTTTGTAGCGGGCTAAATAATTGTTGGGCCGCATTCTATGCGTGATGTCAAATCTGGGTACCCCATAATCATCTAACGGGTCAAAGCACAAAATACCATCTGTTAAGTTGGGCTTTTGTTTGTACCGGATACATATTGGGCCAGAATAGAAGGATGGACTCTTGGGTACGTTTAGAGGGGCACAAAACAATCGGTTAACGGACCCAAACCTAAAACCGAACCGTTTATTAACTGGCACAAGAGAAACCGGTCAAACCCGCCGGTTTGTACCCGGTTTCGCATTCTCAGCCACCAAACCGGTTTTTTAATCGACGTTGGAAAAAAAATATGGCCGTCGGAATTAATTTCTAGTCTTTTTTTTTTACATTTTTACCGATATATGTTAGTATAAATAGGTAAGAGGTATATTGTTTTGATCACAACACTTCTCTAACTCTCAAAACTCTCAAAAACGTAAAATTTTCACATTACATTGCCTTAGGCGCTTTTTGTGTGTATATTCATCTACAATGTGCAAACCATCAGACACAAAGACATTATTCTCAAATCCTTCAACTTTCCTAATCACTCGAGCATATGTTTTTTTCTTATCTATACTATTTTTCAAATCCATTCAACTCCTCGTCTTTTGTTTTAGTATATTGGCAACTTTCATAGGATAGTTAGTTTGGAAGCTGCCAATATAGTAAAACAAAAGACGACGAGTATGGTGGATTTGAAGAACATTATAAATAAGAAAAAACACCAGTTTGCTTGATTAGAAAAGTTGAAGGTTTAAGAAGAATGTGTTTATGTATTGACGGTTTGTACATATATAGATGATTATACATAAAAAAGCGCACATTGCAATGTTCTGTAAAATTTTTATCTCTAGACCTCGGCAAAATTCGACGTGAAACTTTAAAAATGTTTTTTTTTGTAATGAAATCATGTTTTGTAATTTCTCAAATAAATAAATCAAAAAAGAAGTTTATTTATATATTTAGTATTTTTTTTTAGCATTTTCTGGAGTTTTTTTTTATTTATGAAAAAACCGCTTTTTATTAACCGGTCCATATTAACCTAAGCGGATTAATAGGTTACCACGCTCGACCCCCGGGGCCAGTTATTAACCGAACATGTTTTTGTTCAAACCGGTTTTGACCAAGTTTGAAAAAAACCGGTCAGTTTTTTTAATTAAACGATTTGTGCACCTCTAATTATCATAGATTTTTTTATTGCATTTTGATATTTGGGCATTGTGTTTCATACCTAAGGCTAAGGGGTATACCCCGTGGAAACAACTTGTGGAGGATGACATGGCTTGCGTGGGCCGTGGAACACCGCGCCACCTGCGTGTGGACCACGACCGTGGAGGATTTGCGTGAAGAATTTCTACACTCGTGGAGGAGGAAGCCAACTTCTGAAGATGGCGGCTAAAGGAGGGTTTCAAGCTAGTAACCACATCCATGAACCAGGTCTGGTTCGATGGGTCTAGTTCGGTGGCTGGAGGCGATGTGCAGTGGAGGGGGAAGGGGTGGCCGGAGACGATGGGTTTGATGAAGATGAGACGACGACCCCCTGTTTATTAACTTTTCATAAAGTACACATACAGTCATCTATTTTTAATGAAGTAAACATTCAATCCTCTATTTATTAACTTTTCATTTTTATAAACCTTTATTTATTAACTTTTCCTTTTTATAAAAATAAATATTACAAAAAACTATTAATTTTTAATTAAAGAATAAAAATGACGTGTAAGTGTGGAAATGATGAACCATTTTACTCAAATGTGGATAAATGTGAAAAAACTATGAAATCTGATGTGACGGCGTGAAGAGGTGAGAAAATGTGAAGTATACTGTAGCACAAAGATCCTATAGTCAGGACCTACAGTTTAGTATCAGAGCCTTCTGTGCTCTTGATTTTAATGAAAAACTTGGGGGTTTTATGGTTTTTGAAAAGTTCTGAATTTCTTAATTCCTGGATTAGATCTGTATCAAGTTTAGAAATTGGTGTTGAAATTCATTCAGATACATGTTTTTGAAGAAGCTTGATAGATCTGGTTTGCATTTTGGCTTAGATCTGAGCGATTTTGGTTCGATTTTGTAAGTTTTGAGAAAAAGGGGATGAGTTTGTTCTTAAGCCGACTGTCCAGAGCCGACTCTCTTGCTTCAACCGACTGTTGCTTGTTATGGCAGACTGTCCGGGCCGAATCTCTGTTTGATCAGTCGACTGTTGCTTCATCTGGCCGACTGTCCGGGCCGACTCACTGTTTGTGCTGCCGATTCTCTAGTAAACGCAAATTTACGACTCACTTGAAATTAAGTTCATAGTCACTGAGTTTGTTTAGCCGACTCTCTCAGGTCAACTCTCTGTGTAAGTTTTTCTTGTATTTCCAAGAGGAGGTGCCGATTCTCATTTTTGACCAGTCAACTCTCTCGAGCCGATTCTCTCTTTGGTGTAGCCGTGTGACAATCCAGATTTTTCTAGTTAACTCCGTTAACAAAATCCAGTTAAAGTTAACTGAAATTAACTTTACTCAAACTCCAGGGACTATTTTTGTCAATATCTCAAACTTAAACCACATGGACTAGTTATGTAATAACCCTAATCTCTATGTTGACTTTGGAAAGTCAAGATCCAAGTCCTGTTGACTTTGGAAGTCAAAATTAACCAAAATTTAACCTAAATAACCAAGTTCAAACTTGAAGGACCCATCCTGCCAAGTTTCAAAATCAAATTCTTAGCAAAACCTCAGGGACCAGTCCTGACAATTCATGAAACCGAATTGTTGACTCTTGAAAGTCAAACATCGCGATTTCCCTCGAATTCGACCGTTTCTAGTTGGAATTCGTTGAAACTGAAACTGATTCCCCACGATTCAACCATTTTCGATCATCATTATCATCTTAAATGCGGACATTGATTCGGTTTAAACTCAATTAACGAGCATGTAACACAAAACCGTTGACAGAAATCAAATTCGTTTAATCCTCGTAGTAACTTCACGAATTGAGACACTACGCACACTCGACGAACTCTCCTGAAGCTTTCGCACAACCCACATTGGCCGGAGAAGCAACATAAATCATAGGAGATCAAGCAGTTCTTAGCCGACACCTGCAGTACTCGAACTCTATCAATTCGACTCACATTCTGGTAATTTCTTACTCCAATTGCTTCATTTTTATCCATAGAATGAAAGCCCTATGTCAATTTGGGCTTACACTATTAATTCGATCAAAATCTCGACTCTAGGGTTCATCACTGACCGGTTTAATCGAACCCTAGTCTAGACCCAATCAAAATACAATTAAACTATACAGTCAGATTCGCAATTCTATTTTCTTTGAAAGCCCTCTGTCAATTCGATGTTTTATTATCAGGATCATTGTAACCCGTAATCTAGGGTTCTTATGAAACTAGATTGTCGAATTCAACTCCAAACTGCTTTTAAATCAAATTAAACCACATCATTAGACTCGTAATCGTCTGTAGAGTGAAAGCCCTATGAAATATCGGGCTTCCATCATCGAATTGATCGTAATCCTGTAATTAGGGTTCATTTGAGAATGATTTGGGGTTCTCGATCTTAAACTCAAAAGTAATACAATTAAATAACATCATCAAATTCGCAATATTCCGATTAACAAAAGCCCTATGATTTCATCAATTTTTATTATCAGAATACTTCGATTCAATTCTGACTTATCAAACCAGGGTTTCGATCCAATTTTCAGTAATTAAACGACCTAAACCATATCGTTTTTGCAATTAAAACCATGCTCAGGTTCGTGATTTCCAGGGTATCAAAACCCCTTTGCTGTTTCGATCGATCAACACCGGGATCAATGGATCAGAGTCGGGTTTCGATCGCGAATGGGTTTGGGAGGGAAGTTACTTGAACCTTGATGATTAATCAATTCCAATCCGGATGCTAACGCGATGACCCTAGCGGGCGGACTGGTTAAGACAGTGTGCGTGTGTGGGAGAGACCCGGGTTCGAGACCATGCTCCCACATTTATTTTTTGGGGGCACTTTAAGTTATATTTAATTATTAAAAATCAAACCCTATATTATTATAATATTAAATTAATATGTTTTAGCCCGGGAAACAACCCGTAGGCTCGGGTTTGGATTTATAACCTATTTTTATTATTAATTTCACTTTTAAAATAGTATATTTTATTCTTTTCAAGCCACAACCTCATATAAAATAATATATTTATATTATTTTCAACCCGTGATTAATATTATAAAATAATATATAAGTTATATTATTTCGTATCATTTTATAACTCGTGTAACGTTTTAAACCATTTAATAATATAATTGTTATATTATTTACTCGTGTTTATTACCTCCATTAAAAATATTATATTTATTATTTTTCCTCGAATGGGTATTTAGAATATTCATGCGAACCTAAAAATAATATATTAAATTATATTATTGTCCTAAGTTTTGTAAACGACAAAACGCTCGAAGATATTTTTTAAATATTATTTTGTCATTCGTCGCGTAACGTATATATATATATATATATATCTTAATTATTAATTAAAGAATTCCTATTCCCGTGGACACGTTAGTCTACTCTTGGTTGTTAGAGCGTTTCTCATTCCGCGTCGTTGTCACAAATCCTAACTTGTTCCTAATTTATGTGTTTATAATTTTAGGGCATTCGTAAGTCTTTTGAGACTTACACTCGTGGTTCCAACTTATCCCTTGTGTGATACTACCTACGCCATTCAGGTGAGTTTTCACGGCCCCTTTTTACTGTTTTAAGTTGGGGGAGAAAAACATGTCGTAAATACTTTTGATTTTTGGTAATTCATATATGATATCACTTGTATGACTATGCGTATACATTATCCTTTAAGTCCTCCCATCGGACCGTTAATATGAACATAGCGAGGTAATTTGAGTAGTACTACTGGGTTTGACAAACCTCACCCGCGTTAGTCGCGCTAACTCGATTGGAGGTCGAACGGGTGCAATATTGACCTAAACATGCACCATGATGGTGGGAGGCATATAAACGGTCAGCTGTCGGTTGCGAGCGCATTAGTTAACATGTGTATGGGTTAGCTACCTATTGATTTATATATTGAATGTACATTAATATGTTAAAACGCTTCTATAAATTGAAACCTGTGAACTCACCAACCTCGTGTTGACATTTTCTTACATATTTTTCTCAGGTCGCTTAAGATAAGGCACAGGTGCACACAATATGACATGCATGGAAATATTGCCTTTGATTCATGTTTCAATAAACTGTTTGGACTATTTAATTTGTGTTTGGTTTGAACTTTTGGACTATTATTTTGGGCGCGTGTGTTTTGCGCATTTACTTTCTTTACGCTTCCGCATTAACTTTGTTTGATATGATATTTTTATTTGAGTCCCATGTAGAGTCGTTCTATTTAACTAATGTCTGAGATCCTGGTTCGTCACTTCCCAAACGGTAAAACTTCGTTAGTTGAAAATTGGGGGTGTGACAGATTGGTATCAGAGCCATTGGTTATAGAGAACTAGGATTGCATACTAGACTATAACCTCACACATTAGTTACATGTCATAAATCTTGGATGTTTGACATTTATATGTTATATTACAGGAACATGTCGTCAACTCCACCACCATCACCTAAGGCACCAGGACACGATGTACCTATCTTATTTTCCTCGGACCCCAAAAGGCGCCGGACTGGTTCTAGTGATTATTCGGTTGATCAGGGTGAACCGAGTAGCGCGCAAGCAACGAATCCTTCTCGTAATTGGAATGCATACCCGCAAATGATCCAAAGGTGGATCGAGATGGGAAATGTCCCATCACCCTACTTTGGTTCCGCTTCCTCATCATCTACTTTACCTAGTTTGCCCTGCACTATGGAACAAGCTTTTGCAGCTTTTGTATTTTACATGTCTAGGGAGTTGAGCATTGTGAAAGATGCTACTGATGAGATACCCGACATTCTGCAGCGAGAGACTCAAATAGAGGAGAACAAGGTAGGAATTGAGCTTTTGACTGTTGAGCTAGCAGTGACGGATCAGGTCCAAAATGTTTTGGTGGATCGGGTGACACATTTGGAGATGAGGGTAGACACCTCAGATTTTGAGGTAGGAGGGATTCTGGAGAGAGTGGCTAATCTGGAAGGCCAGCTGCAAGCAACAGACCATGCTGCCGAAGGACTTCAAGAAATAGTGACTCACCTAGAAGCCCAACTGCAAGCAGCCTTATTTCCGGAAGACATTCCACTTTTGGATGGTGAGGAAGAACCTTTCGAGTAGTAGCCCTTCGAGGACGAACCCTTGGAGGAGGAGCCACCCGAGGAGGAACCGGTGGAGATCGATGATGCTCAATCATACGTTTCTTCCGATGACGAGGATATTTGATGATCTTCCTATTGTATCTTTCTTTTTCATTCATGTTTTGCATATGTTATTTCTCTTTCCAAACCTAGATGAGTAAGGTTGTTCCCATTCAATAAAAGCATGAGAAGTTTAATGTTTGAGTTATTTATTTTGTAGCCTTACAATTTATTTAATTTTCAAAATATTAGATGTTGTATTTCCTTACTTATACATAAATAATGTTTAATATACGACATATTCCTCATTTTTTGTATTTGTGAATGTGAAGAATCATGTCAGGAAGAGGAGTTGGAGGTCGTGCTGGTGGCCGGGGTACCATCAACATGACAGCAGCGGAGCTAGCGGCACTAATCAACGATAGTGTGGCTGAGGCTCTAGCAGCACAGAATGCTGCAGGTAAATGCTTAAACTATTGACTAATGAGGTCAATTCACCTCCTAAAAGCACTTTTCTTAAGCTCTATAATCCCAATCCTATGTTATTTCTAAATCCAGGACATCAAAACCAGCAGAATCAGCAACCAGCGTGCACGTTTAAGACATTTATGGATTGTAAGTCCCACGCCTTTAGTGGAGTTGAAGGAGCTGTCGGACTACTCCGGTGGTTCGAAAAGGTAGAATCGGTGATTGCCATGTGCAACTGCCCAGTGGCCAATCAGGTCAAGTTCACCGCTGGAACTTTGGAGGGACCGGCTCTCACGTGGTGGAACGCTCAGGTCCAGATGTTGGGTCTGGCCATGGCAAATGGATTCCCGTGGGAGGAGTTTAAGACGATGATGAAAGAGGAGTACTTTCCTCGCGATGAAATTCAGAAGTTGGAAAGTGAATTTTGGAACCTGAAAATGGAAGGTTCTGAAATTGAGCTGTATACCACACGCTCCCATGAGCTCGCTACCATGTGCCCACATATGGCGACTCCAGATTACAAAAGAATTGAGCTGTATATTGGAGGTCTAGTGCCTCAAATTCAAAGTATGGTTACTTCGTCCAACCCTACTACCATTCAGCAGACGATCAGACTGGCTCACAAGCTAACCGATCAGGCGGTGACACAAGGGACTTTACCCCCGAGAGGTTCGGTCTCTAAATCCACTGACAATCATAAACGCAAGTTTGATCACCACTCCAACACCCACTCCAACTCTCACTCCAAAGGATCCCAGTTCAATCAACCCCAGCAGCAGCAGCGAAAGTTTGAGCCTGCTAAGAACTTCAATCAGACGACCGCCTCAGGTCAAAATCAAGGTAGTTATGCGGGGAGAGCCCCCAAGTGCAACAAGTGCAATTATCACAACGTCGGTGCTTGTAACCGTTGTCAACGGTGTGGCAAGATGGGCCACGCTACAAAAGATTATAGAGTGGATCTTCAGAATAAGCAACCGTTCCGACCGCAAGGATCCACAAGGGGATGTTTTCATTGCGGCAAGGAGGGACACATCCAGAGGGATTGTCCTCAGTCGAAGAGGAATGGTAATGGAAATGGAAATGAAAATGGCAACGGCAATAACCAGAGTAACAATGGTAACTACAACAATAATCAAGGCAATAACAGTGGTGGCAATAACGCCAGTATTGGAGGGAATGGTGCGAAAGGACGAGCTTTCGTGCTAGGATCTGGAGAAGCTCGTCATGATCATAACGTGGTCACCGGTAAGTTTCTCTTAAATAATTACTTTGCTTCTGTCCTTTTTGACACTGGTGCTGACATAAGTTTTATATCTAGAAAACTTAGTGATATGATAAAAGGAACTCCAACTCTATTAGGAGCTAAGTATATAATAGAGATAGCCGATGGACAAATAATTGAAGCAACCCACATTCTTAAGGGTTGTAAGCTAGAACTAGCTAGTCATAAACTTGATATCGACCTTATGCCGGTCACACTTGGTAGTTTTGATGTAATTGTCGGCATGGATTGGTTATCTAAAAACCAAGATGAAATCATCTGTCGAGAGAAAATTGTTCGAATTCCTCTCCCGAGTGGAGAAACCCTTTCAGTTCAGGGCGAAAAGGTTGGTGCAGTCATGGGCATCATATCCTTTATGAAAGCACAGAAATGCCTTCGAAAAGGGCATACTGCTATTTTGGCTCTCGTTGCTGAGCAGCCCTCAGAAGAGAAGAAAATCGATGAAATTCCCGTCGTTCGTGATTTTCTAGAAGTATTTCCCGAAGATTTGCCTGGTCTGCCACCACACCGTCAAGTCGAATTCCAAATCGATCATGCACCCGGAGCGGCACCGATCGCTCGGGCACCCTACAGACATGCACCTAGTGAATTGCAAGAGCTGTCTACTCAGTTACAGGAATTGTTGGATAAAGGTTTCATCCGACCTAGCTCATCGCCATGGGGAGCTCCAATCCTGTTTGTCAAGAAGAAGGACGGAACTTTCCGTATGTCTATCGACTACCGTGAGCTAAATAAAGTCACAATCAAGAATCGTTATCCTTTGCCTCGCATAGATGATCTCTTTGATCAACTCCAAGGATCCAGTTTCTATTCCAAGATAGATCTTAGGTCCGACTACCACCAATTGAGAGTCCGAGATGAAGATATCTCTAAGACTGCTTTTAGGACAAGGTACGACCACTATGAATTTATGGTCATGCCTTTCGGATTAACCAACGCACCTGCGGTATTCATGGACCTCATGAACCGTGTGTGTAAGCCTTACCTTGATCAATTCGTCATCGTTTTCATCGACGACATTCTCATTTATTCCAAGAACAAGGAAGAACATGAGGAACATCTACGTTTAATCCTGGAATTACATAAAAGGGAACAACTGTACGCTAAGTTTTCCAAGTGTGAATTTTGGATCCGGGAAGTTCAATTCTTAGGACACGTGGTTAACGAGAAAGGAATACATGCCAATCCATCAAATATAGAAGCCATCAAGAATTGGGCAGCACCGACGACTCCGACTGAGGTGCGACAATTTCTGGGATTGGCTGGATACTACCGTCGATTCATCGAAGGATTTTCAAAAAATTGCACAACCCCTCACTGCCTTAACTCAAAAGGGTAAAGCCTATAACTGGGGCGATAACCAAGAGTCAGCATTTCAGCATCTTAAACAGAAACTTTGCAGTGCACCTATTCTAGCTCTTCCGGAAGGTACGGATGATTTTGTGGTGTATTGCGACGCATCTATTCAGGGTTTGGGTTGTGTATTAATGCAACGAGAAAAGGTGATCGCATATGCTTCGCGTCAACTAAAAATTCATGAGAAAAACTACACCACTCATGTATTAGAGTTGGGAGCTGTAGTTTTCGCACTTAAGATATGGAGACACTACTTGTATAGTACCAAGTGCACCATCTACACCGATCACAAGAGTCTGCAGCATATCTTCGAGCAGAAAGAGCTGAACATGCGACAACGTCGTTGGGTCAAGATTTTGAATGATTATGACTGTGCGATCCGATATCATCTGGGTAAAACTAACGTTGTAGCTGATGCCCTAAGTCGAAAGGAAACCAAGCCCAAACGAGTTCGAACATTACAGCTTACTATTCACCCCAGACTACCTGACAAAATCCGTAGTGCTCAACTTGAAGCCCTGAAAGAGGAAAATCTACCGCTGGAAGGTACACGCGGTATGGAAGCACAACTCGAGGTCAAGTCTGACAGTATTCGCTATTTTGCAGAGCGAATTTGGATTCCTGTGTATGGGAACTTAAGAGAACTAGTCATGGATGAGGCGCACAAATCCCGATACTCTATTCATCCATGTTCTAACAAAATGTACCACGACCTTAAGGTGTTATATTGGTGGCCAAAGATGAAGGCCGATATAGCCACCTATGTAAGCAAGTGCCTGACTTGCTCAAAGGTCAAGGTGGAATATCAAAAGACTTCTGGTCTACTGCAACAACCGAAAATCCCAATGTGGAAATGGGAGCAAATCTCTATGGACTTCATAACAAAATTACCCAGAACCCCCAGCGGATGCGATACCATTTGGGTGATCGTAGATCGCTTAACAAAATCTGCGCACTTCCTTCCAATCAAAGAAACCGACAAATTGGACAAGCTTACTCGTACTTATTTGAAAGAAGTAGTATCTCGGCATGGGGTGCTGATCTCTATCATTTCGAATCATGATGCACGATTCACCTCTCGTTTCTGGCAATCGTTACATAAAGCTTTAGGCACACGTTTAGACATGAGCACAACTTATCACCCGCAAACCGATGGTCAAACGGAACGTACCATCCAAACATTAGAGGACATGCTGTGAGCTTGTGTGATCGATTTCAGTAACACTTGGGAGTCTCACTTACCTTTAGTGGAGTTCTCCTACAACAACAGTTATCACACTAGCATCAAAGCGGCACCATTCGAGGCACTGTCCGGACGTAAATGCCGATCTCCCATCTGTTGGGCTGAAGTTGGGGATAGCCAACTTACAGGTCCTGAACTTCTATTTGAAACTTCCGAAAAGATCGTTAAAATCCGAAACCGTATAGTGGCAGCTCGAGATCGTCAAAAGAGCTATGCCGACAAGCGTTGTAAACCGTTAGAATTTCAAATCGGTGACATGGTCTTACTCAAAGTCTCACCTTGGAAAGGTGTCATTCACTTCGGGAAGCGAGGCAAACTAAACCCTCGTTATGTTGGACCTTTCAAGATAGTAAAGAGAATTGGCCCAGTAGCATATCAACTGGACCTACCGGAAGGACTTAGTGGTGTACACGATGTCTTCCATGTCTCAAACTTGAAGAAATGCCTAGCAGACGAAACACTCACGGTTCCTCTTGAGGAGCTGCATATTGATGAACATCTACGGTTCATTGAAGAACCGGTAGAAATCATGGATAGGGAAATCAAAACGCTGAAGCGCAGTAAAATCTCTATTGTCAGAGTTCGTTGGAACTCGAAACGTGGACCAGAATTCACATGGGAACGTGAGGATCAGATGATGCGCAAGTATCCTCATCTGTTCAAGCAATCCACATCAAACTCTTAAGGTACTATTCTAATTTTCAGGACGAAAATCCTTTCAACTAAGGGATGATGTGACACCCTCAAATTTTTTTTTTGTGTTATTTTAATTTTTGGGACGAAAATTCTTTCAACTAGGGGATGATGTGACAATCCGGACTTTTCTAGTTAACTCCGTTAACAAAATCCAGTTAAAGTTAACTGAAATTAACTTTACTCAAACTCCAGGGACTATTTCTGTCAATATCTCAAACTTAAACCACAGGGACTAGTTATGTAATAACCCTAATCTCTATGTTGACTTTGGAGAGTCAAGATCCAAGTCCTGTTGACTTTAGAAGTCAAAATTAACCAAAATTTAACCTAAATAACCAAGTTCAAACATGAAGGACCTATCCTGCCAAGTTTCAAACTCAAATTCTTAGCAAAACCTCAGGGACCAGTCCTGCCAATTCATGAAACCGAATTGTTGACTCTTGAAAGTCAAACATCGCGATTTCCCTCGAATTCGACTGTTTCTAGTCGGAATTCGTTGAAACTGAAACTGATTCCCCACGATTCAACCGTTTTCGATCATCATTATCATCTTAAATGCGGACATTGATTCGGTTTAAACTCAATTAACGAGCGTGTAACTCAAAACCGTCGACAGAAATCAAATTCGTTTAATCCTCGTAGTAACTTCACGAATTGAGACACTACGCACACTCGACGAACTCTCCTGAAGCTTTCGCACAACCCACATTGGCCGGAGAAGCAGCAGAAATCATAGGAGATCAAGCAGTTCTTAGCCGACACCTGCAGTACTCGAACTCTATCAATTCGACTCACATTCTGGTAATTTCTTACCCCAATTGCTTCGTTTTTATCCATAGAATGAAAGCCCTATGTCAATTTGGGCTTACATTATCAATTCGATCAAAATCTCGACTCTAGGGTTCATCACTGACCGGTTTAATCGAACCCTAGTGTAGACCCAATCAAAATACAATTAAACTATACAGTCAGATTCGCAATACCATGTTCTTTGAAAGCCCTATGTCAATTCGATGTTTTATTATCAGGATCATTGTAACCCGTAATCTAGGGTTCTTATGAAACCAGATTGTCGAATTCAACTCTAAACTGTTTTTAAATCAAATTAAACCACATCATTAGACTCGTAATCGTCTGTAGAGTGAAAGCCCTATGAAATATCGGGCTTCCATCATCGAATTGATCGTAATCCTGTAATTAGGGTTCATCTGAGAATGATTTGGGGTTCTCGATCTTAAACTCAAAAGTAATACAATTAAATAACATCATCAAATTCGCAATGTTCCGATTAACAAAAGCCCTATGATTTCATCAATTTTTATTATCAGAATACTTCGATTCAATTCTGACATATCAAACCAGGGTTTCGATCCAATTTTCAGTAATTAAACGACCTAAACCCTATCGTTTTTGAAATTAAAACCATGCTCAGGTTCATGATTTCCAGGGTATCAAAACCCCTTTGCTGTTTCGATCGATCGACACTAGGGGTGTTCAAAAAAATCCGAATCCGAACCCAAATTATCCGAAAATCCGAATCCGAATTATCCGAAAATTAGGATATCCGAATTTTCGGATTCGGATTCGGATAGTGATTTTCGGATATTTCGGATATCCGAATATCCGAAATATTATATTTATATATTTTTTTAATTTTTTTTATTATTTAAAAATAAGAAAATTTGAATCAAAACCCGATATATTATATTTATATTTTTTTTATATATGTATATTTTCTAATATTTTTTAAGGTTTTTAATTGTTTTTGTAATTTAAAAATATTATTTTTATATATTTTTTTATTTTTTTTATATTTTCGAATATCCGTTTCACTATCCGAATCCGTATCCGAATTTTCGGATATCCGAAATTTCGGATTCGGATAGTGAAATCCACTCTCTGAAATTTTCGGATATCCAAAATTCGGATATCCGAAATTTCGGATATCCGACTTTGAACACCCCTAATCGACACCGGGATCGAAGGACCAGAGCCGGGTTTCGATCGCGAATGGGTTTGGGAGGGAAGTCACTTGAACCTTGATGATTAATCAATTCCCATCCGGATGCTAACGCGATGACCCTAGCGGGCGGACTGGTTAAGACAGTGTGCGTGTGTGGGAGAGACCCGGGTTCAAGACCGGGCTCCCACATTTATTTTTTGGGGCACTTTTAGTTATATTTAATTATTAAAAATCAAACCCCATATTATTATAATATTAAATTAATATGTTTTAGCCCGGGAAACAACCCGTAGGCTTGGGTTTGGATTTATAACCTATTTTTATTATTAATTTCACTTTTAAAAATAGTATATTTTATTCTTTTCAAGCCACAACCTCATATAAAATAATATATTTATATTACTTTCAACTCGTGATTAATATTATAAAATAATATATAAGTTATATTATTTCGTATCATTTTATAACTCGTGTAACATTTTAAACCATTTAATAATATAATTGTTATATTATTTACTCGTGTTTATTACCTCCATTAAAAATAATATATTTATTATTTTTCCTCGAATGGGTATTTAGAATATTCATGCGAACCTAAAAATAATATATTAAATTATATTATTGTCCTAAGTTATGTAAACGACAAAACGCTCGAATATATTTATTAAATATTATTTTGTCATTCGTCGCGTAACGTATATATATATCTTAATTATTAATTAAAGAATTCCTATTCCCGTGGACACGTTCGTCTACTCTTGGTTGTTTAGAGCGTTTCTGTAGGACGTTTCTCATTCCGCGTCGTTGTCACAAATCCCAACTTGTTCTTAATTTATGTGTTTATAATTTTAGGGCATTCGTAAGTCTTTTGAGACTTACACTCGTGGTTCCAACTTATCCCTTGTGTGATACTACCTACGCCATTCAGGTGAGTTTTCACGGCCCCTTTTTACTGTTTTAAACTGGGGGAGAAAAACATGTCGTAAATACTTTTGATTTTTGGTAATTCATATATGATATCACTTATATGACTATGCGTATACATTATCCTATAAGTCCTCACATCGGACCATTAATATGAACATAGCGAGGTAATTTGAGTAGTACTACTGGGTTTGACAAACCTCACCCGCGTTAGTCGCGCTAACTCGATTGGAGGTCAAACGGGTGCAATATTGACCTAAACATGCACCATGATGGTGGGAGGCATATAAACAGTCAGCTGTCGGTTGCGAGCGCATTAGTTAACATGTTATGGGTTTGCTACCTATTGATTTATATATTGAATGTACATTAATCTGTTAAAACGCTTCTATAAATTGAAACCTGTGAACTCACCAACCTCGTGTTGACATTTTCTTACATGTTTTTCTCAAGTCGCTTAAGATAAGCCACATGTGCACATAATAGGACATGCATGGAAATATTGCCTTTGATTCATGTTTCAATAAACTGTTTGGACTATTTAATTTGTGTTTGGTTTGGACTATTCTTTTGGGCGCGTGTGTTTCGCGCATTTACTTTCTTTACGTTTCCGCATTAACTCTGTTTGATATGATATTTTTATTTGAGTCCCATGTAGAGTCGTTCTATTTAACTAATGTCTGAGATCTTGGTTCGTCACTTCCCAAACGGTAAAACTCCGTTAGTTGAAAATTGGGGGTGTGACAAGCCGACTCTTAGAGCCGATTCTCAGCTTTTTTCCGATACACGATATCATTTAAAAAAAATAGGAGTTTTTTGGAGAAATTTCTTGGATGAATTTTTTGTGGATATTGCGAAGAACAGGAGGTTTATTGTCCAAAAACTTGGAGACAACTTTTTGGAATTTTTGTGTTTTCGCCAATATCGGATCGGGGGGTGATTAGAGTATTCAAAGAACGTTTTTATCGTCGTCTGAATAGTTGAAGATCGCGTTGCCATATGAGGGTGCTCATCCATGTTTAAAATGATCGGGATCATGTGATTTGACATTAATCAATTAGGTTTGAATTCTCATCTTAGTCCTAAATGGAAGATTTTCACAATGAACGAGAACAGAATTGAAGATTGTTGGATTATGTGATGATCATAAAGAGCCCGGTCTGACTGATTCAAAGATGTTTGTGATAAACCCGGTTACTTGGAGTTGATTATTGGAAGATTAAACCTTTATCTTAGCCTATTACATTGGTATCATTAATGAAGAGATACCTAGCTTTGACTGAAAATATACAGGGGAGCTACATTTTCGAGAGAGATCAACAATAAAAGACTTTGGGCTATTGGTGGACTCATGAAGATACAAGACAGTGTTAGATAAGAACCCCTCAAAATCACAGAATTTTTTTCGAGGGAGGGGAGGATAATGAAGAGAGAAAGGAAGAGGCAACGGATTATCAACTGCTGAGAAGACGTTTGACGGTCTTTGGATATCATTGATAACGTCATTCTCAGGGGGAGATTGTTGGGTCTAGTTTGATAATGATGTTAATCAATTAAAGCGATCACGAGAAGTTTAGTTTTGCGTATGGAAATTGGCCTGAGAGTCGCTAGCGACACTCTGAGATTCGTTGGGCTGGTTTAAACCAACTCCCTGAGGGTCGCTAGGCTGACCTCTGCCAACTGTCTGAGAGTCGCTAGGCTTGCATAAGCCGACTCTCAGACAGACGCTAGGTCGGTTGGCGGCCGACTCTCGACGAGAGTCGGCAATCTGAGGGTTGACTCTCTCAATTTCCCTATATATACCTGACCATTTTCATTGCAAAAGTGACCTTCTCCTCCACATTTTTCTCTGTATTTTTCACTTGTTAAGCTTGCTAGAGAGGGTTTTTGCTTTGTGTTTGTTCCACCACCACGAGGGAGCTCACCCGTGGTGGTTGGCGGTGGTAGATCATTGTAATCATTCCAGGAGCATATTGTAATCATCTTAGTGGAATAATAATCAGATTTGATTTGTTCTTAGTTTTATACTCTTTTTCTTGCTTTTCTATTGATTTCTTCAATAACAGCTGATCTATACCTGATTTGTTGATCATATCCTATCTAGAATCATCATAGCATAGGGACCCTATCGTCATTCAGGACCTACAATACCCCTTAGAGCATTCACATTTTTTTTTAACTAAATATCATAATTTTTCATAGTTTTCTTTAATTTTGTTTTAACCTCCCACATCTCATTCTCTATCTCTATCTCATTCACAAACACTTATTTTATTATTTTTCTCTTTCCTATACACTCACAAAAAATATAAAGATTAATGAAAATGGATCTCTATATTTAGAGAATCTCTATTTATTAAACTCTAAAATTTAAAGATAGAGATGAAGATAGAGAAACCGATAAATGTGTAAAATAGGATAAATCTCTAAATAATAGAGATAGAGATGAATATAAAGACATTGATGTGAATGTTCTAATTAAACCTTAGACTTATCGTGCTCATTTAAAGATTTTGGTTTTCTTTTAAATCTGGTTACGGTATTTAACTTTCCTTTTTGGTCAGTGGCGGATCCATGATTTTTACTCAGCAAGTGCAAAAAAAATAATAAAAATAAAAACTTCATTAAAATTTTAAACAAAGATAGGGATGTGGACCTATAAGGATAGGGATAATGTCGAGCTTATATTAGAACTCATTTTATGTACTCGAGTCCGGGCTTGAAAACTATCCGGGAGCCAAGCTCAACTTGATTCATTCATATTCCTATACGTGATTAAACCAACACTATATAAAATAATAAATAACTAAAGCTATCAAATAAAATATTTTTTCTTTTGTATTTTAAATAAAACTAATTGTAAATAACATCTTTTAAAATTTCTTATTCTAACAAAAGATTAATTTGAATAAAATAAATAAAAATCTACATATTATTGCTAGGTTTGCGAGTTGTGGAACAAAAAAAAATAAAAAAGTAGTAATAAAATATTAGTTTTTTACTTTGCAGTGGAAAAATTGTAGTCTGAGTATATATTTAAATAAACTAAATAAAAATAAACTAAATTAAATAAACTAACAAAAGTTTACAAAACTATTGATACATTACGTAAAAATCAACTTCAAGTTTTTTTTATTCATTATTAAATATTAAATATATATACTTTTAATTTAATAAAAAATAAAAGTTTAAAATGAAAAGTCAAAGTGTACATGTTTTTTAGTTTTGACAAGAAATAAAAAGTAATAAACATGAGTAAAATCAAATTAGAAGGCAGTAAATGTAATTTTAATTTAAAAACATATCTTCTTCTCTGGTTACCCGCTAGCCGCTGCAACTAGTACAATAGCTGGAAAATTTTCCGATCACATTTTTTTTCTATTTTCTTCTTTTATTTTCGCTTCAACTACTCTTTAGGTGCCTTTTAAGAGGCTTTTAACAAAACGTACATGTGCCTAAAAATTTTATAACCCAATTTTATACAAAAAACATTTTCTTCAGCGGGTGTCTTTCCATCCTCTGACACCTCTATACATCCGCCCCTGTTTTTGGTATAAAGCAATAATTTCACAATAAATATGGTGTGTGATGGATGACCTAATGCAACGTTTTCTTTCTTAGATAAGATGTTGCAAAATTTGTAGAAAATTTCAAAGAATTGTCACATTTGTTAAAATATAAAGATAATATTTGGTTAACAGTGTCACAAATTTTATAGTTTAAAAATTGGGTACTAGCCGAACCATTTGATGTCTACCCGATGGTTTGGTCAAATTTAGGAAATGTTAATCGGTAAAAATCTCTTTTAAAAAAATTAGTTTTTTGTTTCCCTTTCGTTTCCTTAAAACCCAACATAGAATTACATGTATCAATCTCAACTTTTGCTATGTAAATCTTCGATAATTAACGTTTGAACTAGTTTAATCTAGTTACTATATTTAAGTTAATTAGATATTTTTTCTGTTTTGCTATTTTTATAAATTTTAGATCAGTTTTGATGTTATCAACTTTTATTACTAAATCATTAGTTGAGTTTTAGTTTTTTTAATGGAAATTTGGATCACTGACGGGCCACTGACTCACCCGATCATTTCCACCTCACTCAGGAGAAAACCCACCATAGGTGAAAAAACCATCTGGCCTAACTTGGACCCCATTTTTTTGTTGTTACATGTAAGGCCTCAAACCATGCACCCTACAGTTGGTTCTCATAACTAGGTATTCTCTTTAAAAGTATTCATTTTATTTAACAAACATACAGCGAAAGTATTTCTATAAGAATAATTACTATTTAATGTCATTAGGTTTACCTCATGAATTCCTATACACCAATCCGAGTAGCACCGCTCCCAAGCCAAGATACATCGACCACGAAGCTCACCTGCAAACAATCTAACGTACACACAAAGTCAGATATGTTGAGTGAGTTCTAATAGTTTAATTTAAATAAAAACCATCTCATCTCTATTATTAATTAACTTCACTCAGGATCCTCCGATCCTTATAAAATAGTTTTATAAGTTATTATCATATAGATAACCCCTGTTATCTTATGATATCCCTAAAGGTTCACCTCCCCAGACTCATCCCACATATATAATCCAATAAACCTCACCGACATGGATCAATCTTACTACACAAATTACTTGTAATCTACCACCCGTATTAACCCTAAAACCTAGTTAACACAACATATCCCTAGACCTTGACTTACTCAGCCTTGACTAAGGCTCTCGTAATTCAACTAACACGACAGTTGTAAACACCACATCACAATCCTGAAACAACGGTCAATCTAACTCTACTCGCCTCATTAATATCATCTACACATCACAATAATATCATTTCACACATCACAAATATAACTCAACACTTGCATGCAGTTTAACACATATATATATATGCACACAAACACATACCTCGTCACTACACCCTCGTCAGGGCGTTCGACACATCTCGAGATCATCATTAACCTACTCAATATTGTCACCTTTGGTGACTTCCCGAAGGACTTCGTTCTTCACAATCCCGTTTGCCGTGTCATAAAGACAACAATGTAAACACAACACAAATATAAAACAAATAACACCACTCTTCATTTACATGACTCATTAACTACACCTGCACCCCACACATAGTACTAGGATAACATATCCTACTCACACCCATAAGCGTTTATCTTATATCCAGAATCACCCCGACTAACCCCTTAACACGACACACACATCACTAGCTCTTTTAACCCTAGCTCCCATAATTACATTGACACCTCGTAGTCCCTCCGAATAATTAATGAAGGATTTTGTTCATAAAACACCTTGGGTTAAACCCAAAACTCTTAACTCGTTTAATAAATTAAACTTGTTTCTTAAGCGTGTACGATAGCCCCAAAAACATTAAAATCATTTAAAGAGGGGAATTAGAAACTCACTGTTACGAAGATCTAACTCCTGCACTGCAACGGTCTCCTAGCATTAAACCCGAACCTATCAACATATGATCACAAGTTCAGAGTACATCCTAAACATGTGTCAGTTACGTATAATTATAAATGATCCGGACACCCGTCTCGTCCGCTCGTCCCTTTGTCCACGTAAAAGCCCTAGCCCTTGTGTCCCCTCGACCCGGGTTATCCTTGACCCGTTTAGAACCCGCACGAACGGACCCCGATTTCCATGCATGCACGTACACATGCCCATGCAAGTCCCCTCTCAAGAAACTCGCGCGCGGGCCGGGGTTCTTCATACGTACGCATGCCATGCACACGGAACCCTAAACGGGCGTCATTCCGATTTCTTTCCTCCCACCGTACACCGGCACCGCCAAGCACCACCATCATCCTTGTCGGGAAAACCCTAACCTAGTTCACTGCTGTCTTCGTACCAGCCCCACCCCGTGCTTCACTGTGCTCCTCGTCTTCTTCCTCGTTCTTCTTGTTTAACACTAGCCGGAACCACCACTTCCACACGCCGCTACCACTTCTCCCCACAACATTCCTCTTGCCGCCTCTCGTTGAATTTGTGGCCATCAACACAACCGACCACCACCATGCTCAGCTATCCCATCATCACCAGTAGCCTCCACGCACCACCGTCTTGTCCCCTACGGTTTCCCGCTGCTGGGTCACCACCTTACGTTGTCACATATTGACGCACGCCACTGAGCCGTCGTCACGACGTCTCCATCTTCTCCGTGGTCATCACCGGTCATCATCACCACTCCCCATTGCGGCCGTCGTGGGCATGATGCCAAACCCTAATCGGGTTTCATGCAACCCAAAAGTAAACAAAACGCATAAATGTGAGAACAAGAATTACCTTGGTTACCTACGAAGCTCCTCCGCCCGTGACCACCGTAAACCACCCCTGCCGGCCTTCACTTTATCCGGCTCCCCTTCTCCCTCTCTCTATGTTGCCATAAATCCAAGCCTAGGCCGAATGGCCTAGGGTTTGCTTAATATATGGTTTTTAAACTGTGAGGCCCCGAACCCGGGAGACCTCACTTATTGGATTTACTCATCAACACATAGCACTTTTAAACATAAGACATTCATTAACACCGCGGAAACGTTTTAAAATCTCAACATACACAGCGGAAACATACATGTCTTAAACATAACTTGTCACATACAACTGAAACTTGTCTTAATCAACATAAACAAAAGAAACATAAACAGGATGCCAGATGCTGATCTTCGAGTAACTCTTCTCGCCAAGCCAAGCATCCACTTCCATCTACTGCCACCTACACTTAACTGATGTGTATACTAAAAATCAGCAACGCTGAGTGAGTTCTAACGTTTACTTTAAATCAATTATACAAAAGATTTACTAAAACATACATACATACTGCCCTTAAGGCAAAACTTTACATACTACACTTTTCAAAACATATATACTGCCATTAAGGCTAAACTTTACATACTTTACTTTTCAAACATATATACTGCCATTAAGGCTAAACCTTACATACTTTACTTTTCAAACAGTTTATAACGTATAATAAACCGTCAATTCCTCTTTACTGTACTGCCCTCATGGCTTACATCCATGAACCGACAAGTACCTGGTCAATGCCCCCATGGCTTACACCATGAACCGACACTACCGCTTAACCGTCAATTCCTTGTCACTACTGTACCGCCCCCATGGCTTACATCCATGAACCGACGAGTACCTGGTCAATGCCCCCATGGCTAACGTCCATGAACCGACAATACCGCTTATCCGTCAATTCCTTACCATTACTGTACCGCCCCCATGGCTAACGTCCATGAACCGACGAGTACCTGGTCAATGCCCCCATGGCTAACGTCCATGAACCGACACTACCGCTTAACGCTAAGGGGAGGTTGCGTGGACCTCCCGAGCGACCGCCGTCACTCATCCCAATTGTACAATTGTTAACGAGCCACCAAGACTCTTACTAATGGGTAGAACCCATATCTGACATCTTGTACAAGTAACATCTGTCCCAAGGACCTTTATAGCTGGTACATATTCCCGAAGAAAAGCTGTTCACTTTACTGTTCATAAAACTTTCTGTAAATCTTGTTCATAACTTAACATGTATTATGCCTTTGTTTATGTATATAAAAATATAGTAAACGCTTGCCATAATACCTTTGCTTTTACTGAAATATATCTTAACACATATATCATGCCTTTGTTTATGTATATAAAAATATAGTAAACGCTTGCCAAATGATATATCTTTGCTTTTACTGAAATATATCTTAACACATATATTATGCCAAATAATATATCTTGCTTTACTTAAATCATACTAGCACTTATATTATGCCTTTGTTTATGTATATGAAAAATATAATAAACGTTTGCCAATAATATATTCATACTTTACTAAAATGTACTTTTGCCTCTTTTAAACTTTTCACTAAACATAGCTTTTCACTTCAGTTTATAATATATAAAATATAATAAACGCTTTACACTAAGTATGCACACCACCCCTAAAGAAGGCAAAAAGGGGATTAGAACTCACCTGGTATCTAAGCTGCAACGGTCTACTGGATCTCACATAATCTGAACAATCATAACAATTTGACACTTATCAGACTTAACTCAACGCTAAATGGTTTAACCATTCTGATTTAGGCGACTATACTGACTTTACTTAATCAGACCTGATGCCTGCGCACTTAGCAAGTGCGCAGACTCTGCTTCCTGCGCACTTAGCAAGTGCGCAGACTTCCCTTCCTGCGCACTTAGCAAGTGCGCAGGCTCCTCTTCCTGCGCACTTAGCAAGTGCGCAGGACCTGCTCTATGCGCACTTAGCAAGTGCGCACGACCTGTTCTTGACGAAAAACCCTAACTTTCGCATTCGGGTCTGATCACTTCAAGATCCCGAACCAGCTTGCATTCAAAACGTTCGTTTTCCATTAAGGAACTCAAATCTATGCTTATCTTTCAGTTTCATTCGATTAAACATAACCTTTTCACCCAAAACCCGAAAAACCCAAAAACGAACTAAAACTCAGATGTAGGAGAATCGGTTACCTGTTATCACTTCCTTTTCGTTGCTAAACACCCACGAGACTCTTGCTAACGATCCTTGAGGCTCTAATCCAAAAACCGGGACTTTCTCTCTCTAGACTCTCTCTCACTTTCTCTCTCTAGAATCCGGAAATGAGGATGGAAATGAGGCTTTTGGGTTGTTCTTGAGGCCTATAAGGGCCCAAACCCTTCCCCTTTCCTTTCTTTTTATTTAAGTTTTAATTCCTCGTGAATTCTCTCGTGCTCTAAAACTCGGGATGTTACAAGTCTACCCTCCTTACAATAGGTTTCGTCCTCGAAACCTGCCATAAGCTATACTGATAGCAAATCACAGAATGGGTGGCATAAACCGTAGCTATGCAAGGCAGCTTGGTCATGAAGGCCATTGTGATTATCTACCACTGAGGATCTAATCCGGATAATATCTAGTTCTAAGGCTTCTAAGCTGATGGGGCTAACTAATCACTTAAGGAAATAATAACATAAACTTGCCATATAACAAATAAGAGTTTGCAACGTACCTTACTGAGTCATCTGGTAAACCCTTGCTGTGGCCTTGTTGATGTAAGGTTCCTTCTCTGCAGCTTTACCCTTTCCGGATCCTCCCGCTTCCGCTTTCTTGGTTCTCCTGCAATCTCGGGTCCTGTGTCCCTGTTCCCCACAATTGTGGCATCTTGGCCTTTCCGGGCAGTCCCGCGATTGGTGTTCAAACCTGCCACACCTGAAACATCCCACCTGCCCAGCTCTGCACTCTCCTCCGTGCCTTTTTCCACATTTTCCACACAAACCCTCCGCTTCTAACCTTGACCTCTTATCATTAGGACCCTGAAGGTCCTCCCCAGTCCGCTTAGCCGCTTGTTTCATGGGCGCTTCAGAAATGACTTCAGAGGCAATGTCATCGTAGACAACTCCGCTCAGAACAACCACCGACTCAAAGGTACTCGGTGTATTGGCATTTACAAATGTACGTATCTTTGGAGGCAACCCATGAATATAATAATGAATCCTCCTCTCTTCTGTCGTTACTAGATGAGGCACCAGGCGTGCCAGTTCGTTGTACTTGGATGTATATTGTCTGTGAGTCATGAGTCCGGCTTGCAAAGTTAGGAACTCTCTCTCCACCTTGTGGACTTCATTCTTAGGGCAAAACTTCGAAATTACTAACGCCTTCAGATCATTCCACCTCATTAGCTCGACCGCTTGGTCACCCTTCGCTTGTTTCACAGTCTCCCACCAGTGTGCTGCCTCTCCCTTTAGTGACTTAGCTGCGAACCTGACCGCTTGATCCGGTCAACAGTCACTGAGGCTGATGGTGGACTCCATGCCATTGATTCAATCTAAGGTATCTGCTGCTTCTTTCTCACCAGTTAGCTCAGGGGGATCACAACCACGAAATGCCTTGTAATCGCATCCGCGAGTAGGCGGTGCAACATTCTCCACCAGGATTGGTCCTCCCGCAGCTGGAAGCACCACTGGCCCTTCAGTGGCTAGGATTACATTGGAGTTCTCCTTAGCCTTCCTCAACGCTTCGTCTAGTATAGCCGGTAAGGTTTCTTTCAGCAATCGGGTAAACTCGTGGCTAATAGCTGCTTGTACTACTGGTTCAAACTCAAACGTCTGGTCATCTCCTTCCACATGTTCAGCATTGTGTTGGCTGACTACCGTATCAGTATGGGTAGTGTGAACACTCCCCTCAATCACTTGGTTTGTGCTAGCTTCACCGTGGCGGCCTGTACGCCCACCACGTCTTCCTCCTCCACTTCCTCTAGTTCCTCCACGTCTAGCCATTTCTAACTGAAAGATAGAGAACAAAAGGATTTAATTTCATCATGCTAGAGAATATGTAGAACACAATAAGTAAGGTAAGCTGTTAATATACACTGGCCATCTGCAATTAACCATTACATCACTTCTTGTTTTCCATTTATTCGCTTTCATGATTCCACTAAAGCTTCTATTCTTATCTTGACACTCTAACACTAGGAAAGAAACTTTACTTACTATACGCTTCTGATGCTTTGGCTTGAGTTACCCGTTACTGGCATCCGCTACTTGTCCCATTCTCAGTTTAAGTCTGAACATCGAGGATGTCCAAATCTCTCAAACTATGGCTCTGATACCAACTTGTGAGGCCCCGAACCCGGGAGACCTCACTTATTGGATTTACTCATCAACACATAGCACTTTTAAACATAAGACATTCATTAACACAGCGGAAACGTTTTAAAATCTCAACATACACAGCGGAAACATACATGTCTTAAACATAACTTGTCAAATACAACTGAAACTTGTCTTAATCAACATAAACAAAAGAAACATAAACATGATGCCAGATGCTGATCTTCGGGTAACTCTTCTCGCCAAGCCAAGCATCCACTTCCATCTACTGCCACCTACACTTAACTGATGTGCATACTAAAAATCAGCAACGCTGAGTGAGTTCTAACGTTTACTTTAAATCAATTATACAAAAGATTTACTAAAACATACATACATACTGCCCTTAAGGCAAAACTTTACATACTACACTTTTCAAAACATATATACTGCCATTAAGGCTAAACTTTACATACTTTACTTTTCAAACATATATACTGCCATTAAGGCTAAACCTTACATACTTTACTTTTCAAACAGTTTAAAACATATAATAAACCGTCAATTCCTCTTTACTGTACTGCCCTCATGGCTTACATCCATGAACCGACAAGTACCTGGTCAATGCCCCCATGGCTTACACCACGAACCGACACTATCGCTTAACCGTCAATTCCTTGTCACTACTGTACCGCCCTCATGGCTTACATCCATGAACCGACGAGTACCTGGTCAATGCCCCCATGGCTAACGTCCATGAACCGACAATACCGCTTATCCGTCAATTCCTTGTCATTACTGTACCGCCCCCATGGCTAACGTCCATGAACCGACGAGTACCTGGTCAATGCCTCCATGGCTAACGTCCATGAACCGACACTACCGCTTAACGCTAAGGGGAGGTTGCGTGGACCTCCCGAGCGACCGCCGTCACTCATCCCAATTGTACAATTGTTAACGAGCCACCAAGACTCTTACTAATGGGTAGAACCCATATCTGACATCTTGTACAAGTAACATCTGTCCCAAGGACCTTTATAGCTGGTACATATTCCCGAAGGAAAGCTGTTCACTTTACTGTTCATAAAACTTTCTGTAAATCTTGTTCATAACTTAACATGTATTATGCCTTGTTTATGTATATAAAAATATAGTAAACGCTTGCCATAATACTTTTGCTTTTTATGAAATATATCTTAACACATATATCATACCTTTGTTTATGTATATAAAAATATAGTAAACGCTTGCCAAATGATATATCTTTACTTTTACTGAAATATATCTTAACACATATATCATGCCTTTGTTTATGTATATAAAAATATAGTAAACGCTTGCCAAATGATATATCTTTGCTTTTACTGAAATATATCTTAACACATATATTATGCCAAATAATATATCTTGCTTTACTGAAATCATACTAGCACTTATATTATGCCTTTGTTTATGTATATGAAAAATATAATAAACGTTTGCCAATAATATATTCATACTTTACTAAAATGTACTTTTGCCTCTTTTAAACTTTTCACTAAACATAGTTTTTCACTTCAGTTTATAATATATAAAATATAATAAACGCTTTACACTAAGTATGCACACCACCCCTAAAGAAGGCAAAAAGGGGATTAGAACTCACCTGGTATCTAAGCTGCAACGGTCTACTGGATCTCACACAATCTGAACAATCATAACAATTTGACACTTATCAGACTTAACTCAACGCTAAATGGTTTAACCATTCTGATTTAGGCGACTATACTGACTTTACTTAATCAGACCTGATGCCTGCGCACTTAGCAAGTGCGCAGACTCTGCTTCCTGCGCACTTAGCAAGTGCGCAGACTTCCCTTCCTGCGCACTTAGCAAGTGTGCAGACTTCCCTTCCTGCGCACTTAGCAAGTGCGCAGGCTCCTCTTCCTGCGCACTTAGCAAGTGCGCAGGACCTGCTCTGTGCGCACTTAGCAAGTGCGCACGACCTGTTCTTGACGAAAAACCCTAACTTTCGCATTCGGGTCTGATCACTTCAAGATCCCGAACTAGCTTGCATTCAAAACGTTCGTTTTCCATTAAGGAACTCAAATCTATGCTTATCTTTCAGTTTCATCCGATTAAACATAACCTTTTCACCCAAAACCTGAAAAACCCAAAAACGAACTAAAACTAAGATCTAGGAGAATCGGTTACCTGTAATCACTTCCTTTTCGTTGCTAAACACCCACGAGACTCTTGCTAACGATCCTTGAGGCTCTAATCCAAAAACCGAGACTTTCTCTCTCTAGACTCCCTCTCACTTTCTCTCTCTAGAATCCGGAAATGTGGATGGAAATGAGGCTTTTGGGTTGTTCTTGAGGCCTATAAGGGCCCAAACCCTTCCCCTTTCGGCCCATACACTCCGGCCCAAGCCTGCTTCCTTTCTTTTTATTTAAGTTTTAATTCCTCATGAATTCTCTCGTGCTCTAAAACTCGGGATGTTACATAAACCCTTACGGTTTACATCCGGGACCCTCCTAATACGTCTAACGCATTTCTTAACCGAACTTTTGCTATAATGGCTAACCGGGTCCTTTAAGTTTGACAACCCGGGCTTTACATGAAAATCTTGCTAACCATTTTTGTTTGCTAGATTTTTGGGTTATCCGTAAACCCGAACTAATAACTCGTCAATTTTCGGGATGTTACATTACAAGTAAGACTTGAACCCAAGATCTCCCCATTTTTAGTGATGTATTGGGTATACACATTTGCCACTAGGCTAAGCTAGTGGTTGTAGTTGAGTTTTAGCTTAGTTGAGTTTTTAACTACAACCACTAGTTTGGCCTAGAGGCAAAGGTGTATGTTATTCACTCAATTGGTGTTGAGTTCTAGTCTCATTTGAGACATGAATTAAACTTGGAGTGAAGTAGAATAAGATTAGCCGTTAAAAAAAGTTTTGAGTTTTTAACTTAATGGGTGTGACTGATTTTTTTTTATTAAATAAGTGTTTTTTTCCCTTGCCGGGTGGCCTTTTATTTTAATAAAAATGTTTTACGTTAAAAGAGAGAGAGGTGTTTTTCTAAAAATATTTACCAAACGAGTGTGATTGAAAAAGTATTTCCTAAATGTAGGGGTGTTAAAAAATATCCTTATCCGAAACCGAATTATCCGAAAATCCGAATCCGAAAATTCGGATATCCAAATTTTTGGATTCGGATATTGATTTTGAAAATTTTCGGATAGTTCGGATATCCGATATCCGAAATATATTTTTCTGATTTTTTTTTATTTTTATTATTTAAAACCCTAATCTACTTATAACTTATACCTTATCTTCTTTATCAGATCGCACGCAGCCACACCACACCCGCCTCCCCCTTCTTTTCTATGATACAAACCCTAAAGCTGCCATCGGCCTCTCCTCAGCCCCCGCCTCTTCCGCCATCGGCCTCCTCAGCCCTCACCTCTTCCGCCATCGATGCCTCTGTTCCAGTTCAAGCTTTTTTCAAGTGTATCCAGTGATTGAAACAAGGTAATACTAATATTAATAAGCTTTTTTCAAGTGTTTCAGTTAAAGCGTTTCCTTTTTCAAGTGTTGTTAGATTGTTTTGCAGAATTTCCTTCATTTGCAGAATTTCCTTTTCAATCAGGATAGGGTTCTTTTCTGTTGATTCTGTCCATGTTTAGAATTTCCGTATACACGTATTATTGCAACTTCAATGTGCAGAAACTGATTTATGATTATGTATATTTTTTATGATTTGGGTTAAAATAATTTGATTTTGGGGAGTTTTCACAGATTGTTTTGCAGAATTTGGACATTTTTTTATTTGATTTGCAGAATGTTAATTAGATTGTTTCATTTGTTGCAAATTGGCAGATTAGGAAATTTGTTTATTAGATTTGATTTGCATAATGTTAGTTAGATTTGTTAATGGAGGACATTTGTTTATTTGTTGCAAATTGGCAGATTATTAAATGGAAGATCCTAATCTAAGCAACTCTGACTGTGAGCTTGTGTCTGAAAATGAGGTGATGTCTAAAGCTAAGAAGCAAAAGAAGAAACAAGATGGAAAACCCCCCAGTGCACCTCCTACTGTAAGTGAATCTTAGTCAACACATGTGAATAAAAAAAGATATGCTTTGTGGAATCATTTTACTAAGTGTGATGTTGCTGACAAGGCTGAGTGTGTATATTGTCATAGAAGAATTGGTTGTGCATCAAAAAGTGAGACTACTCCTCTAAGAAATCACATTAATACTTGCAAACAATATCCTGCAAATATTGATAAAAAACAAAAGCTCCTTGATCTTGAGTCAAAAACTCGTGTTAGTGATGATAGTTCCATTGAAACCATGACAATTCCTAAGTTATGGGAGTTTAGCCAAGAAATAAGTAGGAAAGCTTTAGCAAAAATGTTGATTAGTGATGAGTTACCTTTTTCTTTTGTGGAACGGGCGGGTTTTTGTGAATTTTGTAAGGTTATTAATCCTCATTTTATTGTACCATCACGTTCGACAATAGCACGAGATTGTTACCGTTATTTTATTGAGGAAAGGATACAATTAGTGAATATATTTAAAACTATGTCCTCCAAAATATGTTTAACCACTGACACTTGGACTTCGGGTTAAAATTTGTCTTATATGTGTTTGACTGCACATTTTATAGATGATGATTGGCGTTTACATAAGATAATTATAAACTTTTGTCCTATCGTTGGTCATACGGGGGTCCTAATAGGGAGAGCAGTTGAAAAGTGTTTAGTTGAATGGGGCTTAAAAAATATTTTGACTATGACGGTAGATAATGCTAGCTCTAACGATGTAGCTGTTCAACATTTGCAAAAGGTTTTTAACCATTGGGAATGTGGTGTTTTGAAAGGATCATTTTTGCATGTGAGGTGTGCGGCTCATATTTTGAACCTAGTTGTAAAAGATGGGCTTAGTGATGTGATGTTATCAATCAAGAAAGTTTGTACCCTTGTGAAACATGTGAGGTCTTCCCCCGCTAGACTTCTAAAATTTAAAGCTTGTATTGAAAAAGAGAAAATAGAAAGTAAGAGTTTAGTATGTATGGATGTTGAAACATGATGGAACTCCACCTATTTAATGCTAGAATCTGCTATTAAATTTAAGAAAGCCTTTTCTAACTTATTGTTAAAGGATTCTAGTTGTGAGAAAGAACTTAAGAAGTGTGAGGGTGGTTTAATTAATGAGGAGGATTGGATCAAAGTTAATAGCATGTTGCCTTTTTTGAAGATATTTTATGATGCAACATTGAGATTTTTAGGTTCCCGCTATGTGACTTCCAATGCTTATGTGCATGAGATTTTTGGAATTGGCACGGTGATTAATGGTTTCACCATAAATGATGATCTTTCAATACGTTCAATGGCACTTAATATGAAAAGAAAGTATCAAAAGTATTGGGGGAGGGGGGGTGTTACTAAGCTAAACCATTTTTTGTTCATTGCTGTGGTTCTTGACTCAAGACGAAAATGGAAATATATTGAATGGCTTGTTGAAGAAAAATATGTAAACGCGAGTATCCTTCAAAGTCTAGATTTAAACTTGCGTATTTTGTTTGAATTTTATGTAAAATCTATGCCTCGAAAGGAGAAGGACTTTGAGGTATCATCATCTACATCAACGGCCATGGGAAGTTCTAATTCAAGTCAAGTAATGGACATTGATGAACTCATGACAAAGCGGTTTGAAATGGCCATGGGAAGTTCGCAAACATCTTTGAAAAAAAGTGAGTTAGACAAATACCTTGGGGAAGATCGTGAACCTAAAGACCCACGGTTTGACATATTACAATGGTGGAAAGTTCAACAATGCCGATATCTCGTTCTTGCTAAGATGGCTCGAGATATTCTTGCAATTCCAGTTTCTACGGTTGCCTCCGAGTCGGCTTTTAGCACCGGAGGACGGGTGCTTGATTGTTTTAGAACTTCCTTAACCCCAAGAATGGTGGAAGCGTTGGTATGTGCACAAGATTGGTTGCGTGCTTCTAATAGTAGTACAATTATGATCGAAGATACCATACTTGAAATCGAGAGCTTGGAAGAAGGTTAGTAATAATTTATCATGGTATGAAGGATTTAGCTTTTCTATATATATATGAATTTTTAATATGTTCCTTTTCTATTATAGGTATGAAGGACTTAGTTTTGGAACAACCTACCATTATCATTGATGAAACAACTAATGAAACATCCGAAGTTGCTTAAGGTATCTTTATTTCATACGACTTAGCCTTAGAAAATAAATAGATTGGCATGGGAAAAGTTTTATGTTATAACTTTTTATTTGATGTCAAATTCTTTTTCTGTTTGACTTTATATCCTTTGTGACATGCTTTTCAAGTCACATTGAGTACAAAAACTTGCAGATTCTTGATTAAAAGATTGAATCAATGGTAGATTGGCATGGAAAAGGTTTGATGGAAGATCAAGATTTTCGAGAAGGAAGCTATGTTGTTTTGAACATTCTTGTGTTTGATTGTGTTTTGAACTTATTTATTTACCTTTGCATTTGTTTGGATTGTTGTTTTTTTAGTTTGAAACTTTGTATTTGTTGGGATTTGTTGTTTGGAAGTTAAGTTGGAACAGGTTTATTTCTTAAAAATTCAAACAAAACTCTGCCAATTTTTTTTCCCAGATTTCGGATATACGGTTTACTATCCGAACGGATATCCGAAATTTCGGATACGGGTTCGGATAATGAAATCCATTATCCAAAATTTTCGGATATCCGAAAGGTTTTGAATACCCCTACCCAAATGGGTATGGTTTCAACCCATCATATTTTTTTATTCTTTATCTTTTAACTCACCCGTTATATTTCTTTTTCTTTTTCTATCTCGACCCATTATACTTTTTTTAACAGCAATTTGGATCACTGATCACAGGTCACTGGTCCACCCGTTCATCTCCACCACCCTTAGGAGGAAACCCACCATAGGTGAGAAAACCCCTGGTCCAACCTAGACCCTTTTTTTATCTCAGGTGAGACTTGAACCCAAGACCTTCCCATTTTAATGAAGTCTTGGGTCTTGGGTATACACCCATTAAACTTTGTTTTTATTTTGTTCACAAATCACTTTTAGTTTCTGATTATGTGTGTTTCTATGTATATGTATGTATGCGTGTGAATATACATTCACTAGAAAATTATTCCAATAATGGTAGCCATATAGTGAATTTTCCTTTTCATGAAGATGTAATTGAATCCTTAAATTATCAAAATGGACATTTGACCCACCTACTTTTTTAAAATGGACATTGACTTTTAGCCTACTAAAACATGGTCATCAAGAACAATAGACGGCTAAGATGACTAGGCTTAGCCGGCTAAAATTTTCGTGCCCGAATGGAATTCGTCAGGCGCTACACCAATCAGAAACTGGCACGTGGCATCACGTAGACGGCTTAGCCGGTTTTTTTTTCCGACTAGGCTCCTTTTACCCGGCTTGGCTAGTCTTAGCCGGCGCTGACCCTATATTTTAACCTAGCCGCCTACTTAGTCGTCTTCAATTTTTTATATTTTTTTTTAATTTTCCCTAACACTTTTGGCCGGCTAGGCTCCTTTAGATTGCCTTTTTTTTAGCCGGCTAGACTCCTTTAGATTTGCCTTTTTTTTAATTTTCCATAATCTATTAGCCGACTATAGACTGCTACTTAGCAATAACGGATTTTTTTAACTATATAAAAAAAAATATCACTATCATCGTATATATCGATTGGATCTGTAAATGTTGACATTTTATAAAATAACCTAGTAATATTCTCGTAACCACAAACATTCGAAATCATAGATAATAAACCAGTGTACGTAACATCTGTAGATAACCTTATATCACGATTTGCACAATCGAACGGAACGTATTCAATAGCACCGTCAACAAAATCCCATATGTCACCGCTATAGATTACAACGTTCATAGACATTGTAATGAAAAAGAAACTACAAGAAGTTAATACCAATTCTGGTTGATTTCTGAAAATTAAACTACAAAAGGTGTTATGAAAAATAAAAAAAATATAAAAAACTGAAGACGGCTAAGTAGCCGTCTATACCCGGCTAATAGGTTAAAATATAGGGTCAGCGTCGGCTAAGACTAGCCAAGCCGGGTAAAAGGATCCTAGCTAGCTATAATCGAGCCAAGCCGAAAAAAAAACACCGGCTAAGCCATCTAAACAGACGGCTATAGCTGGCATAAAATTCTGTGATATCACGTGTCAGTTTCTGATTGGTGTAGCGTCTAACAAATTCCATTCGGACACGGAAATTTTAGCCGGCTAAGCCTAGTCGTCTATTGTTCTTGATAACCATGTTTTAGTAGGCTAAAAGTTAATGTCCATTTTTAAAAAATAGGTTGGTCAAATATCCATTTTGATAATTTTCCCTAATTGAATAAGGATATATGAACATCCGATTAGCATATTGTTATATAACACAAAAGCCGTTCAAAAAATATATAACACAAAAATATATTATTTAATTAGTACCTATTTTATATTCCTTTTCATGAAGCTTTTGTTTTTATGGTTTTCGCATATGATAAAAAAAGTTTTAAAAATAAAAAGGGTAAGAATGATTCTGGGGTTGACATGTGTCATTTTGTTACTTTTGAAGTGAGGATATATTGGTCATTGTGTCAAATACGTCAAGTCATTGTGTCTAATGTCAGGTCATTGTGTCAAATATTTTTCATTATTGTGTTATATGTATTCATCATTGTGTTTTACGTTTTAGATAATTTCGTGTTATTTTTGTCACTGTTTTTTATGTATTATATATAACACAGTTGATGAAAAATATTTGACACAATGACCTGACATTAGACACAATGACCTGACATTAGAAAAATATTTAACATTAGACACAATGATTAAAACTATTTGACACAATGACTTGACAATAGATACAATTACCGGACATTAGACACAATGACGAGCAATAATCACAATGAGCTGGAAAACGTATTTTTGTTTCGTTTTTATATGTAACTTTACTATACTCGTTTTAAAGATAAAAAACGCTCGCTTTTATTGTGTATTTTTTTTAAAATAATGGTGTATGTAAAAGTTATGAACGTTTATAAATAGGGGGAAACTTGATAAAAAGTCAACAAAAGTGACTATGACTAAAATAACCTTCCAACAACTTTTTTTTTCTATAATTTAATCTTAACCATTAAAAATATATCTAATGACCCTAAATCTTTCTCACCCATTTTTAGTTTAAACCCCTTTTTGTTTGAACATTTTCCTTGTTTTTATATACTTTTTGTTAAGTTCATTTTAATAAAAACCATCATGCTACTTAGACCAAATAATATAGGGTACTAATATAGAAGCGAGACGTATATCATATTTATGTAGTTGTATTAAAATCACTATATTTTAAAAAAAGAATAAAAGTAACGAGAAAAAAATTTATCAACTAATTCACAATTGCCGTTAAAAAAAACTAATTCACTAATTAACTTGTTTTTTTATAAATAGTCTGTCTATTTTATAATTTTAATTTAAATATAATAATAGTAATATAATTATAACAAATGACAAAAGATTAAAAGTACTTAGTACAAAATAATAAATGTACATATACTTTTTAAATGAATTGATTTTTGTCATTGTAAAACCATATGCATCCCAAATGTGCATTTAACAAGATCCTTTAGTTAAATGAAAATAACTTTGTCAAAAAGGTTGAGGTAAGGCCTAAAGTTTTAAGGGACCCGGTTTTGATCCCTGTCATCACCATTAATTTTCACGGCATCGCAAATGAGGCCTAGCTCTTAGGCTGATGCACCAGGGTTTTACCCACGCCGATCCAGGGTTCGAGCATCGGCTCTCCCTCAAGCCCGGAAGGGGCCGTATTGGGTGGGGTTTATCCTTGAAAGCTATCCAACTCTGACGCCAAGTGGGCCCAGTTAAGACAACATATTGGCCGGAGTTGGACGAGGCTCTCCCATGTGACGGGAGAGTGCGACGTCACAACATTCAATGTTCGCCTATAAAAAAATGAAAATGAACTTTGATTGATGTGGTTATAGTTAAACATGATTAATATAGTCAGATTACGGTGTAATTGAGAAATAAACTATGGTACATTTAAAAAAAACCGTTTATGAAAACCCGTACCGACTCATTTTGAAGTTTGACCGGTAATAAAAAATAATCATTTCGATCTTATTCGAAAGTTTAGAACTAAATTTTTTTTAACGACTCCAAATCTACTCGTAAAGCCACATAACATGTCTACTACATGATTTAAAAATTTCAAACTTACTATCCAACCAGTCTTGAACAGGGGCGGCCCAAGGGGGGGGAGGCGACCGTCCCGGGCCCGGTCTCCTCAGGGGCCCGAAGTTTTTAAAATTTTTATATATTATATATATATATATATATATATATATATATATATATATATAAACTTCTATATATTTAAAGTTTTAAACTCAATCTCATTAACATTAGTCCATTACTTATAAAAGGCCCGACTTGTAATTTAACCATTATCCCACATAGAAATTAAAAAGGCCCAATAGATTTTTAAACTTAATAAAAAAATAAGTAATAAGCTAGGCTGAGGCCTTTGGAGCGGGAATCAGAAACCGCAGAAGAGTAGACGGCAAGACGCAAAGCTGCAAGGCAGCGAGCCAACGACTGAGCGACATACCAAGGAGTAATAAGCCAGGGACGATCGGATCGGGAAATTGGAATCAAGGGATCAGGGAGACAGGGACTAGCCACCGGACAATCGGGAATCGACTAATCGAGTTCGAGGTATGTATGATTGTATGGATGTATGATTCGTTTGTTGTAGTTTTTGATTTTGAGTTTTTGAATCGACTATTTTCTATAATCACAGATTCTTGGGTGGCGATTTTACTATTTCAGAGCAAGGACTAATCGAGGTATGTATGATTGTATTATTCGTTTGTTTAAGTTTTTTATTTTAGAGTTTTTTTCCTAAGGACTATGGTTAGTCATTGTAGGTTAATGATAATTAAAAGTTGATTACTTAGGTAAACCCTATTAATTTTTTTTAGAAATATGCCTCCTAAATACAAGTACGGTGTGAAAAACGTAAAAGAAGGAAAGTAGAGGAACATAAAAGAAAGTCTTAAGAAGAGGCTATACGTAAGTTCTTTAAAAAACACAAAGTTCAAGAGCTTTGCTTCCAAAAACGCTAGAAGAGCCTTATGATTCACATAAGTAAATTCGATCATTTTGCTACAATACTTTTGTTTTAGTAATTATTGTTATAACAGTTATTGTCGTATTAAGGTTTTTTTATATATAATTATTTAGTTTATATTATAGGGCTTGTTTTCTTTTTACATGTCCCGGCCCAAAACGTTTTGAAAATTATCAGGACCGGCCATGATATTGAATTTCTAGTATTTAGCCATATCAGTTAACATCATTGAGGTTGGTGGCTCAGTGATAAAAAAAATCATTTAAAAACATCAAAATTTGAGAAAATAATAGGTTTAAGTCCCACTTCTACGAGAATAAAGAAATTTGCTTTAAGAAAAAAAGGTAACATAAGGCATAACTAATAAGGATAGGTCAGCCTATTTATTTGGTACTCGATTTAGTAGGGAATATTTCCTTCTAAATCTAACACGTGTCTTAGAATAAGTAGAACATTTTGACTTTGAACTTTGACCAGGAAAAGTAGAACAAAAAGTTATCATTTATGAAATTTGATCTACAATAAATCAATAATACCAACAAAACAAAGTGCAAATGGTAATTGAGTTGCAACAGCGATTGGATTAACATTTGGGACTTTCATTCGGTTTCAAATCAATATTATTTTCATATTTCATTTGAAAAAAAAGGTATGTATTCAATTTCTTTTTATCAGTCTTCATTACTAATAAGGTTTTGAGTTAACCACACTATCCAATCACAACCAAAAAATCGATCTCCTCATACACACCCACTTATAATAATGATGTGGCTCTCACCGATTAGGATGCTCAATCTAAGAACCCTGAAAATAGGGCCAATTTTTCATGATAATTAAAATACCATAAATGGGCTCGACCCCTTAAAAGGCCCAACTAAAGGCCAAATAGATGAACCCAAATCAAACAACTAAACATTGATTGACGAATGATTACACGATTCGAGATAACTTATAATAAGTACAAACCAACATCCGTGTGTTGACACATGGATGATAACTCACTAGGGTTTTCTAACGCGTGGCAAGGGTAGCGAACCGCTACCCATAGCTTAGCGGTCTGCTACGCTGTAAAAGAGGAGGAGCCCGGAGAAGGTACACATGGCAAGGTTAACTCGCTGAAGCAGGGTCGGTAGCGGACCACTACCGACAAGCTTAGCGGTCCGCTACGTGGTGAACAAGATTGGCGGCTGGCCATGTGGCGGTAGCGGTCCACTACCTGCATCTTAGCGGTATTTGACACAACAATTCAAAACCACTCCCATATTTATGATTACGTTTAAGCAAGTTTAAGGGCGGTGTGTTGTGAGTTCGGGCCAAATCGGGTTAAACGTTTGAGCGAGGAATCAAACGTAACAAAGCCCTAGGATTATCGTAAGTACACTAAACTCATAAGCGAAACTCGTAGGTAACCCTAATATGATTACGTGTATTAGGGAAAAATTTGTAAACGGGTAATGCTTACGTATAACGGAAACAAAGACGTGTTATGTATACACATGGTTTTGAATAACGAAAGTAAATAATCGGGAGGCCATGGACTTACGTAGTCCAAGGATCCCAAATGATGTGAAACAAGAGGCCGTAGGACTTACGGGTTCCAGGATCTTGTAAAGGACAATGAAGTTCAAATGGTGTGAAATAAGAGGCAATGGGACTTACGGGTTCCAGGATCTTGTAAAGGATGACGAAGTCCAAAGGATATGAAACAAGAGGATGCGGGACTACGTGGTTCCAGGATCTTGTAAGGACGATGACGTCCAAGCGATGGAAACAATAGGCCATGAACCTACGCGGTTCAAGGATCTTGTAAGGGAGCCAAGGCGTCCCAAAATAAATAATTTAGTGAAATGGTTAAATGATATGTTGTATTTACTTAGCGAAAGCTAATGTAAAACATTTTTGAAATATTTCAGGAAAGAGCACCCGAGATGAATGAGCTTCCAAGGACGCAACTGGGCGGTGACATGAATCCCTAAGATCTTTTGTAATATGAATATTGAATAATCTTTGTAAAAAAATAATATATTTTATAATGAAAATATTTTTTTAAATGCTGTGGCACAGATTTTGATAACTGGGACCAAAACTCTAATATTTTGAAATAAAGAAGAATGCGTGTTTCATGGCATACGATTTAAATCACCATTTTATGCCCAAAAGAACTCCCATATTCCTTTTTCATCATCAAAGTTGTCTACTTTCTTCATAATCCCCCAATAATACCATCATTTCAGTTTTTTGAATAAAATCATCATTATTTAGATTATGCAATTGTATCCGGATTTGCTTAGAAACTACACATCATTTATCCATATATCTCCCAAAACACATGAAATCTCATGGTATTAACACCTAATCCATGACATTCAAACAATAGTTCTAGCATACAACTTACGTTCTTTCTACACAAAATCACACCCAATTGCCCCCAATTTTATGGGCTGTCACCAAAGATCATATGAAACCCTAATTTAGAATTTTCATAATAAAAAACATGGGAATTCACTTACCGGAGGCTTAGAAACCGAGAAAGGATGATAGAAACAAGCTTAAATCATGATATTTTTTTTAAATTTAATTTTCCCTTATTTCTTCTTATTACTACATCAATTGATTTTAATCAAGTTTAATCCCTCCAATTTACCAACTTACAATTGTTAAGGGTAAGTATAAATATTTATTTCACTCCATACCATTTTAATCCCCTAACTTTCAAATCTCCATACCGGATATTTATATAAAAAAATATATCTTTTTCACCTTATTGAAAACCAGGAAGTTACATTCGAGCAAACGGAAATCGGATCCCAATAGGTAACTACCCAACTCTAACCTGGGATTTTGTGTAGTTTTGAGTTTCGGGTTTAAAACACATAAAGGTACGGTTTTTACATATGGAATTGAAAACAAACCATAGATCTTAGCTCGTGAATGAAAATGGAACGTTTTGAACGTAAAAAGTTTAAAGCTTGATCGATTAAAAACAATTGGCCAGATCTAGGGTTTCTTGTTGGGGAAGATGACTGACACGCAGGGGAACTTATCAGGTTCGCCTGGAACCGTTCAAGTGAACTTAGCTTATGTTCGCTAGACCAAAGTAGCGAACTTAACATCTTCGCTCGAGCATGTTCGCTTGATGCCAAGGTAGCGAATCTGTTATGTTCGCTTGGTCACCTTAGAGCGAACTTAGCATGTTCGCTAGACATTTATAAGCGAACTTGTCTCGAACACTTGACACCACTATTGCGAACTTAACTCATGTTCGCCTAGGGTCAATGTAGCGAACCTATCACATCTTCGCCTAGTTCAATGTAGCGAACTTACCATGTTCGCTTAAGCCAAGAATGGCGAACTTAACTAAGTTCGCCTAACCCTAAGGATCGCAACGTCTAGTGTCGGTTAGGTCCGTTATCTTATCTTGTATGACTTGATTATACAGACTGTCTGTGACCATAGTGACGCTCACCAACCAGCTCTTATACTTCAGGAACCCACTCACCAGGTGAGTTCTATTTGCCCCTCATGTGTTATGTGTAAATGTTTTTCAATGTTTTGGGGCTGAAGTGTATACGTGTAAAGTAAACAAAAGTTATGAATGATATGGACGTATGTGTTATATGAAAGAATGTGACGAACTAAGAAATGAAAAACGAATGTTACAAAGAATGAAATCTTGCTTTATATTTATATATTGCATGTTATGAATGACTTAACGTTAAACGAATGAAATCTTGTTTTATATTTATATACTGCATGTTATGAATGTACTAAACGTTAAGGACGGAAATACGGACTACTTCGGTAGGACAGTACGATGATGACGGCTACTATGGTAGACGGACGACCATACGACTATTATGCATACGGTATGTTAAAGTCTAGAAAGGTAGACTAAATACGGTAGACGGAGGCCCTTAATCGAAGCACGACTGCATATATAGTTCGTATGGGAAACGGATGCCTTAGGGTAGACGGGCGAAAGGACGGACTACGATGGTAGGACGGTATACCGGACGGTAATGAAGGACGGACTACTTCGATATAAACAATATGAATGACTGACTATGATGGTAGGACGGTACATCTGTCTTTGTGTGACTTACGTAATTAGTAACTGACTGATCACCCATATGTGTATGACCAATGAATGTTCAATGAAGGCAATGATATGTGTATATATATATATATATATATATATATATATATGTGTGTGTGTGTGTGTGTGTGTGTGTGTGTGTACTTACAAATGAATGATGTTATACCAAATTGCTTTTTAAACTAGAACTCACTAGCGTTAGCTGACTTTTAGTATGCACTTCAGGTAACAAAATGGAAGGACGGGCAAAGGCGTGAAGGCTATCTGGCTCAAGACTGACATCATGTTTACATGTTAAGATAATGTTTTAAATGTTAAGACTTCCGCTGTTTATGTAATTGAATGATGTATGTTTCCACTACGTTTGCATGTTTTAATTTAAGTTCAGTATTTTGACGACTATGTTTATGAGTAAATACAACAATTAAGGTTTCCTGAGTTTGAGGCCTTACATTATTGAGCTCTGTCTTATGACGGGCCCATGGATTATATTATAATACTAGTTTTTGCCGTTCGAAAAAGGAAAGTAATATTACCTCTTTTATTCCCAATTAGTACATGAGTAATAAAGAATTCTTTTGAATTGTTTTATTAAATAAGTAAAAAATCATTATTTAGAATAGACACTCATTAAATGTCTGAGGCTCTGTGTGTTAATTACTTAATTTTCCACTATTCTTTTATCCTTTTTTTTTTCTCTTAGATCATTCTAAGTAAATTTTTTATATTTATCATTATAATTACATTAAAAATTACTATATTTCTCTTTTTTTATCAATTAAATAATATTTTTTATACTTTTATCATTATATTTTCTCTCTCCTACACTAACAACCAATTTAAAAAAAATATTAAAAAATTTATACAACGTGTAGTTATGAACGTGTATTTTTATATATTGTGTTGGATCATGTGGTTGTACCAATATGGAGAAACGTAAAAATCTTTTGATGCTTGTTAAAAATAAAGGCGGTAGATGCAAAGCAAGTGACCCTGAACAATGTTAAGAAGTAAAGAAGGAAATAAAAAGATTGAATAGAACAAAGAATGTGGATTATCGTATGGAAGTAATAACACCTCACATATCGATGATGTACTAAGAAAATCTAATGATGACCTAAGGGAACATCCTAGTGGTTAAGATCATCCGGTATACATGCTATCTTTCACGCCGTGATCCTACGTGGATATGAAATCACGCCGTGATTTTATACGAACACCGCCCCCTTTAGCCGTGATGAGGGGCATGATTAGAGGACATGAAGTTTGTTTCAATGCATGTTTGGTGTTTTCATGACAGGCTAAAAGTTGCATGGAAAATGATCTTCAGAAATAGTTGATTATCCGTGATGAACAATGACAACTTGGTTCAACAGTTGCAAATTAGTCCTCAGTAGTAACTTACTACTGAGCAGTGGCAATGGGCAAGCAAAGACAACTATGCTATGCAGCAACTAATCAACAATAACTTAGTTATTACTATTCGAGTTCTTGCTCAAGCTTTCCCACTAATCTAACTGAATAATTGGCGCAGGTTATAACGTCAACTATCATACTCAAAGAGTTGTAATGTTTCACCAAAATCATTGTGATAGTTCAACCCGTGTATAAAAGCAATTCATTTGGTATGTTTAAATGACGAATTTTATAACTTCGTTTTCATAGAAAAAAAAACATCTCGTTCTTATTCGATTATTGATTTCATTTACATAAAATATTTATTTGGAATGCTTTACCTTTCAATTTTCAAGAAAAAAAGTACATAATTTTAGCAAATTATATTTAAAGAGATAATATACGAGGAATTATCTAATTATTATTTTTATTAAGACGACTTAACTATATAAACTCTTTTATAAGTTACATAAATATGTATCAAGTTTTGTTTATATCAAACATGACCAAAAATATGGTAAATGACGAAAATTTTCTTTAATTTTTTACAATTTGATATTTGTTGAATTCACATACGACTTAAAGTAACCAAGAGATTTTTATTTTTTACAATTCAAAACATATAATCGTTATGTAGACAGTTTTTCAAATGATGGTGTAATTGAGAAAAAAAAATTAAATATTTAATTACTATATCTCATTAATTGTGGAGAGTTAATTACACGGATGGTCCAAGTGGTTTACCCACTTTTCACGTATGCTCCTCACTTTTGAAAACGTTATGCATGGTCTCTAAGTTTGCCTTATAGTTCTTGCATGGTCCCCATCTTGGATGAGCGTTAAGTTTTTCTGTTAAGTGGTGTGTGAAATGACCAAGCCTTATATTAAAAAAGAGTAAATTACATTTTACGTCCATTAAGTATTTACCACATTTCAGTTTAGATCCTTAAACTAAGGAAATTACAGAAATCATCTTTTATGTTTAAATTTGTTAACAGTTTTTGTCATTTACACTAACGACCGTCTATTTTTTTGTGTTAAATGTAGCCATGTGCCCCTCATGTGAGGGCAATATCGAATTTTAGTCGTTACTAAAAGAACAAATTACAATTTTTGTTATTTATGTTTTTATCAAATTTTAGATTTCGTCCTTAAACTAATGTAATATCAGAAATTGTCTTCAATGTTTAAATTTGTTTGCATGTTTCGTCTTTTATACTAACGTCTGTCTATTTTTGGCGTTAAATGAAGTCATGTGCCTCACCAAAGATGTGGAATTGTCGGCCAACCTCTCTCCCTGTCGTCTCCGGTCAGATAAAAGGGGGGTTTCGATTTGCTCAAACGATTGGAAATAGATAAAAAAAAAAAAAAAGGTTCTAGTTAAACATTTAGGTAAACTTATTCAAAAAAAGATAAAAATGTTGTTTAGATTTGCTCTGGCCATTGGATTTCTAGATTTTGTGAAGAATACAAGTCTTGTGTTTGTTTTCTCTTTGACCATAAACCATTTGTTACCTGGAAGGGTAAATTTGCCATGGCGGTGCTCGTCTCACCAACCCCCTCCAAGTAATAGATGATTTATGGTCAAAGAGATAATAAACTTAAGGCTTGTATTCTTAAGAAAATCACAAACTTGTATTGTTACAAACACAAGACTTGTATTCGAAACCCTTTTTGTCTATTTCCAATCTTTTGAGCAAATCAAAAAACCCCCTTTTTATCTAATCGGAGAAGGCAGGGAGGGAGGTTGGCCTACAATTCCACGTCTTTGGTGAGGGGCACATGGCTTCATTTAACACCAAAAATAGACGAGCGTTAGTGTAAAAGACGAAAATGCAAACAAATTTAAACATAAACGACAATTTCTGATATTACCTAAATTAGTTTAAGGACAAAATATAAAATTTGATATAAACATAAAGGATGAAAAAGTGTAATTTGTTCTTTCATTAACAACAAAAAGACGATTTTGCCCTCATGTGAGGTCACATGGTTGAATTTAACGCTAAAAATAGATGGTTGTTAGTGGAAAGGACGAAATCTATTAACAAATTTAAACACAAATGACAATTTCTGTAATTTTCTTAGTTAAGGTGTCACACCCCCAAATTTCACTAACGAAGTTTTACCGTTTGGAAGGTGACACATCAGGATCTCAGTCATTAGTTATATCAAACGACACTATATGAGACTTCAAAAGTCATAACATAAATGTTCAGAGTTAAATGCGGAAGCGTAAACGTTAGAATGAAATCAAAAGTAATTACACGCAACAAGCGTCAATTAATGTAAATAAGTAACACTGTTTAAAACGTTTGAAATGAATGATATGACATTAGGACTCCATGCATGTCCTAAGTGTGCAACCTGTGCCAAAGCGACCTGAGAAACATGTAAGAAAAAGTGTCAACACAAGGTTGGTGAGTTCACAGGTTTGTATGTAAATAAACTGTTTGAGTGTTGCTGGATCCACATACGTAAGTCATACCTATTGCTAGCTAGACAATGTACAAGTTACTCTAAGCGTTCGCAACCGAAGCTGACTGTTTGTGTTTGGGTGCCTTCCGCCATTGCTAACATCAACAATGGCAAGTGTTAAGGACAATTTACACCCGTTAGACCTCCAATCAAGTTAGCGCGACTAACCCGGGTGGGGTTTGTCAAACCCAGTAGTACTACTCAAATTTCCTCGCTATACTCCATATATTAACGGTCCGAGTGTGTAAGGACTTTGCATGTTATGTTTGCACTTAGGTACACAAGTGGTAATGAAATACAATGTGATCCATGTCTGTGTGTATGTCTCTCTCTGGCTGGGAGACAAGTAACGGATGCATGTTCGTATGCATGTTTCTCCCCAACGGGAAAACATGTAAAATACTGTTTGTGTGTATGCATGTTTCTCCCCAACCGGAAAACAAGTAAAATACTGTTTGTGAGTATGCATGTTTCTTCTCAATAGGAAAACAAGTAAAATAATGTTTGTGTGTAAGCATGTTTCTCCCCCAATAGTAAAACAAGTAAAAAAGGGGCCGTGAAACTCACCTGCGTTGCGTAGTAGGTAGTATCACACAAGTATGAGATTTAGAATCTCAAGTGTTAGCATGCACGGCTTACGTATGCCCTATAATTATAACACATAAGTTAGGGACATATGGGATTTGTGACGACGACACGGAAGTTAGAACATCTTAACGCTTTCTAAGGATTTAAGAGTAGACGAACGTGTCTACGGGATTATATAAATTTCTTAATATAATCATTAAGGAAAAAGCGTTACGTGTCGTACGTTAATAACGAATAATAAATAAAAAATACATTCGTACGTTAAAGTCGTTTACAAAAGTTAGGAAAATAATATAATTTAATATATTATTTTTAGGTTCGAAGGATTAACTAAATAGTCATTTGTGTGAAAAAAATAATAAATATATTATTTTTAATCGAGTATATAAACGTGGGTAAATAATATAACAATTATATTATTAATTGGTTTGAAACGCCACACGAGGTATAAAACGATACAAAATAATATACACATATATATTATTTAATAAGATTAGTCACGGTTTAAAAATAATATAAACATATTATTTTATACGAAGTTACGGTTTGAAAATAATATAAATATATTATTTTTATTCGATAATAACATAAATATATTATTTATAAAAGTGGGAAAGATAATAAAATAGATTAATAACTTAAACTCGAGCCTACGGGTCGTTTCCGGAGCTAAAACACTTTAATATAATAATATAATAATATGGGGGTGGGTTTTATAATTAAGTAATGCTTTAAAAATAATTAAAAACCGAAACAGGGGGAGGGAGACTCGAACCCGGGTCTCCTCCCCCACAGTCCAACGAGTTAACCAGTACACCCGCTAGGGCAATCGCAATAAGACCCGGATCTGTTTGGTTTTAACACAAAGGTTTCTGGTGTTCTTCCCCCTATCGTGACCCGATCCCAACCCCATCCCAAATCCAACCAAAATGATCGCGATTGATCCAAATGTCATGGGGGTTTTGTTAATCGGGTATATACGAATCTGCTGGTTGCATTTAATTGTAAAATCGATTAGAAGAAGGGTGTTAAATTTCGGAATGAGCACCGAAACCCTAGAACATGAACAAGAAATCAAATCGAACGATTCTAATATTAGAAGTTGATAGAATCATAGGGCTTTTGATTAAAATGTGTTTGCGAACCTGCTGGCCTCAATTAATTGGATTAAAACAGGTTCTAAGACAGTGGCCGATTAACTCGTCCCCATATGAACCCTAGGTTACGGGTCATGACCAATTCGATAAAGCAAGCCTCTAAAAGCATAAGGCTTTTGATCTAGACATCGATACGAGTCTGTGATCGTGATCAATTTCAGAATTAATTATCGAATTGATACATTTCGATTAAATCCGAAAGCATATGAACCCTATAATTAGTTTATGAAGAATTTGATGATGCAAGCCCTGATAATGATAGGGTTTTCAATCTAGATGAATAAACGAAACTATAGGTATTAGTGATTACCAGATTGGATGTCGAATTGATGATATTAGACTAAAACGAATGCCGACGGCGACGGCTTCGGTTCTCGGCGACCACTGCAGCGATTCCGGCCAAAATGAAGTGTGGGATTGCTTTTGAGTTGCCTGACTGAGGTGTGCAGGTGGTCAATTGGAAAGATCGCGATCGAATTTGAGGTATACGCGACCATGACCGACAGTTACGACTTTAACATCCAATAATGGGATTAATTGTGCGTAATAATGATGTTAATTGATTCAATTATGAACGTTTATGACCTCAACGTGCATTTCAGTTACAGATTTGGATCGGTAACAGCTATAACCCGCGAATTTGGATCGAAGGGGTTACGGGTTTGACTTTTAGAAGTTAACAGAAGCAAAATTGGTTGGTTTTGACTTTAGTAAGTCAATTGATTGGGTTTTGAGACTTGGCAGATTCAGTCCCTGAAGTTTAAGGTATAAAACTGACAGGAATAGTCCCTGAGGTTAAATTTAACTGGATTTAGTTAACGGGGTTACGTTTCAGTTAGGATATTTAACGGAATTATTAACGGATTTAATTTGACAATTCCGGGTTGTCACATCATCCCCTAGTTGAAAGAATTTTCGTCCCGAAAATTAAATAATAATAAAAAAAAAATTCCCGGGATATCACATAAGGATGTAAAGAAATTCGGTAAATACTTAAAGGGCATAAACAGTAATCTGCTCTTAAAAAAATTACTATTATTCTTTGGACCCACTTCCTTTTTAATTAATATTATATATATATATATATACATACACACACACATAGAGGACGTATCAAATGAAAACCCTGAGTTATTTTGAAACCCATAAACTCAACCTCAAACATTCATTTTATTTTTCTTTCTATTTTGTTTTTTTATGCTTGAATGGCATTATGGTCATTTTACCCTCCTCTCTCTCTTAAAACCTCCCATCAGATCTTCTTCTTCCCTCTCTTATTTCTTTCTTTCTCTTTTATAAAACAAAATTTCCTCAAGAAATTAACACCATTATTTGAAGAAGGATGGTGTCTCTTCATCAACTCCATTTACACCAGCCCCACTGCTCAACACAATGTTATACGATAAAAAACTATCCATGTTAGCATTTTACATATTTTAAATGTACTTCATCTAATCAACTAATTTAAATTATAAAAAGTCATGTTATTTTATTTTTTATGTATGTATATGTTAGAAAAGTTTACAAAGTTTAATATATAAAAATTGGATTGCTAGACTTTTTCAATGATATATTTTTTTTTTGTCATCAATCAAACTAATGTTGGAAATTTTGAAAATTTATTAAACGTAAAAATAAAAAATAAATATATATATTTCCATTTAACATTTTTTGTAAAGTTTGTATAACAAAACTCATGCACGCTTCAACGACGTAGTTTGTAATCGAGAGGAAAAAGGGTAGTGTTTTATTAGAGTTAAAGATTTAAAAAGTGTAAAATGAATTTACATATATATAAAATTGTCTTCATCCATGTTATTTTTATGTTTTTTTAAACAACATTTGATTCTAGGTTCCAACTTCTTTTTGTATGTGAGTTTTACACATGTGTAAAAAGGTTTTTTTCATGTGAATATGTATATGTAAACTGTCTTTTTGTTTCTCAATCTTAGTGTTTAGGATATATGTTACACATGTGTATTTGTTTTTTACTCATGTGTATATATATGTTATGTTATTTTCATATCTTCTTTACACAAGTGTAAACTGTCTTTAAACATGTGTATTTGATTTTTATACATCTGTACGAGTCTGTTCTTTAATCTTCCATGGATCTGCAAACCGTCTATACATTTATCAAAGATTTAAGGTTTTTTACACAAGTGTAAACTGATTTTACACATGTGTAAAATGATTTTACACATATGTAAAAAGTTTTTGTTCATGTGTATATTTAAAATCCAGTTATTTGGTTTGCATCTTATGGATCCAAAGACGGATATGTAGAAAGAGAGAGGACGATTTATTTTACATATATGTGATTTTGAGAGGATGAAATTTAGTGTTTATGATTAGTATAATTAACTTTTTTTCTACAAATAGTCTAATTTAAGTAACTAAATGTTCATAATATTTTGAATTAACTACCAATATTAATGTCTTTCAAGTCAAATGTAATATATTATTTAACTAACTAATAAGTGTATAATTTTTTATAGGAGAAAATTCGTAATTTATACGTCTTTGACTTTAAAATGTTCGATGTTTGTAAATACATAAGAATTCATTATGTTTTATAAAAACGGATTAAATAAGGTAACCGATTAAAAAGTAAAAAAAAGGAATATTACCAATGGAAATTTCTCATCAATCTAATTTTGGTAGATGGTTGGTTTTGAGCAGGATTGCAAAAGGTGAGAGAGAAGAAATTACTCATTTGCCCTTTTTGGAAGTAATTCGGGTATTAGATGAGCTTGAAATATATTATTTTATTCTGAATTAATATAGACCACATATCATTTTCATGATATTATAATGAATGGTCAGGGTTGGGTTTTTGAGTTTTCCCAACAAATGTGGGTTTACTCTTGATACATCCCCTATATACATATATATACATATAAACAGCCATCAAGCTAGAGGCTAAATGTGGATATTGACTCATCATCAATGGGCGGTAATGGATCGTCACCATTTCGTAACGGTCCGTTACGACGCAAATAGCTCGAAGTTTAAAACGCCCCAAACGCTAAGGTTCCATAAGTTGGATTTAGTCATTTGCAATAAAGTTCATAAACTAGAATTTCATTAAACATGCAGCGAAAAAAATCATCCTACAAAAACTTTGGTCGTACAGTTTCATGAATACATAAAAACAATTGTCTTAAAATAACTTAAATTCAGCGTTTCATATATTAGCCCAGGGGTTCCATACGCCCATACTAGCATATGATACACTGCCCCCAGCATACAAATTCAATGTTTTCTCAGTGTTTGCAGAAGGTTGGTTGTATGACTTGAGTTTTGGGCGTACGATACGCCCAAGTCGACATTCCATATGCCCAATGTCGGCCTAAGGTCGGATTTTGAGAAATTTGAGCCCTATATCAACCTTAATGCTAGGGTTTTGTAGACACACTCCCTAGGGGCAAATTCCATACGAAAAAGGTTAGTTTTTGGAGGTTCCAATCATCCCAAACACCATTCCATCCATAATTTCAATTCCTGAATCAAGATCTGAAATTGTTATGATGAAGATGCGCGGCTAATCCACCTGCGATTGCTCCCGGGTGTAGGATTGTGGTAGGAGTTTGGATTCCATTAGTTCATACCTGACATTGGATTGGATTTTGACTTATTCTTTCGGTTAGTTGAATTCCTCTGTTTATTTGGTTTTGTTCAAACAATTTGTTTTTATAGAACTTATTTGCTTTCATCAGTTACATGGTTTTTAACATTTGTGTTGTTTAATCGCGAACCATTGAATGAGGTTAGGTTTAGTCTTTGAACCGGTTGTTAATTAACTGGGAATTCAACTTGTGTCAATAACTCGGTTTTTTAATTGTGAATCAGCACAATCAAATATTCTGGTTTTTAACTATTTACCAAACCTATTTTAGAATTTTAAACATATTTTTGATGTAGCTAAAAACAGAATTTTAAACATATTTTTGATTGTCATTCGACACACGATCAAAATACCAAATAAAACTATAAAAATTCTCTGAAATCACTTAACCAATATCTAACATTTAGGGGTTGTTTGGTTCATATATTTTTTTCAAAAGAAATTCGAATGATTGAAATGAATTAAAATCTCATGGAATTAGAATTAATTCCAATGAAAAACTAGATTGTGTTAGGTTTGTATTTGTAAATGGAATTGAATTATAAAAGAATAATTAAAAAAGACCAAATTGCCCTTATCTCCACCCCACTTCATATGTCATCAAACTTCTGCTCTCACAACTAGGATATCATCACTGTCAGATGGATTTCGACATGGATTTCATCGCCATCCAATGGAATCAAAGATGTTTGTAAAAAATGAAGCAACGATTTGTGTTCTTAGAAGACAAAGCTGGCCGTTGCATGGAATTGTTGAACATAGGTTTCGATGAACATTGCTACTACTGAATCGATTGAAATAGATTCATCTTATCTTTTCGGATTCGGTTCATCTTCACCCTCTAAGCCGTTTTCATATTTTCGTTTCGGATTTGGTTTATCAGCCTAAGTTTGGTTAAGATCGAGACATACAATTCTAGATTCGGTTCGTCTTCTGTTGAAATCGAGACAGACGATTTTGGATATCTGGATTTGGTTTGAAAGTTTTCATCGATATGGAGTTTTTTTTTGAAGGTTTTCATTATATTTTGAGTAAAATTCGTTTTTGGCCCATTTGGTTTGGCATGTTTAACCCTTTTAGTTCAAAAAAGAATCTTTTAACATATCAGCACCTGAGGTTGTATTTTTATAACCATTTCAGTCCATGACACTAACGCTGTTAACTTTTCTGTTAAGTATACGAGATTTTAGTCATTTTATTTCTAAGTAAACTAGTTAATTTTTTAAGTTCAATAAAAACTTTTTTTTAGATTTTTTCATAAAAAAAATTTCTACTTTTTTTAAAAACGTTTTTTTTTTATTTTAAAAATTATTTTTTTAGTTCTTTTTTCCATAAAAACGTCTTTTTTGAATCTTTTTAAAAACGTTTTTTGATAAAAAAAAATTTAAAACTTTTTTCATAAAAAGCGATTTAAAAATATTTTTTTAGTTTTTTTTATAAATTTTTTTTTAGCTTTTTATAAAATGTTTTTTTAACTATTTTAAAAACGTTTTTTTTATACTTTTTTGAGTGAACTAGTTTTAAAAATAGTGAACTATTTAAAAAAATACGTTTTTAAAATAGTTAAAAAAATATTTTACGAATAAGCTAAAAAACGTTTTTATAAAAAAAAAAGAAAAAAATGTTTTTAAAAACGTTTTTTTATGAAAAAAAGTTTTAAAAAAAATATATTTTAGAAAAGTGAAAAAACTTTTTTAAAAAGATTCAAAAATATCTTTTTAAAAAGTAAAAAAAAGATTTTAAAATAGTTAAAAAATATTTTACGAAAAAAGTAAAAAACTTTTTTATAAAAAAAACTAAAAAAAATGTTTTTAAAAACGTTTTTTATGAAAAAAAAGTTAAAAAAGTGTTTTTTAGAAAAGTGAAAAAACGTTTTTAAAAAAATTCAAAAAAGACGTTTTTACGAAAAAAAAATGATTTTAAAAAATAAAAAAAACGTTTTTAAAAAAAGTAGAAAAAAAGTTTTATGAAAAAGCCTAAAAAAGTTTTTATTGAACTGAAAAGATTAACTAGTTTACTTAAAAATAAAATAACTAAAATGTCCCTATACTTAACAGAAAAGTTAACAGAGTTAGTGTCATGGACTGAAATGGTTACAAAAATACAACCTCAGGGGCTGATATATTAAAAGATTTTTTTTAGACTAAAAGGGTTAAACAAGCCAAACCACAGGGGCCAAAAACGAAGTTCTCTTATATTTTGGATTTGATTCAACGAACTGAATTTCATAGACCCGGGGAATTTTATTAGGTTAAAAGAATTGGATTCAGTTCACAAAATTCAATTTTGAACCAAAGAAGATGATGATGGGTTTTATTTGGGGTATGTTAGTTAATTTACAATAAATACTTGAGAATGTAAATATTTCATTGGGTTATTGAAGGATTGTTATAGTTCTTTCTTTGATGAAATTTGGAAGAATATTTTCTAATTCTAATTTTATCAAAAACCAACCAAACATAATTCTTAATGGAAAACTTTCCATGACATTAACAGATGGAGGACGCCAACCTAAGAGTAATAAAAAGTTTACTTAATTAGAAAATTTACTCTATATGTGTTACATGAATACAAAAATTAAAAGAGAATACAAGTTTTACTCTATATGAGTTTGCAACAATACAAGTTTTTAATTTATTTATTAGTTACGTTTATAATTAATTTTTATAACATTTCTTGTATTATATCTTGATAGGAAAAATCAAACATTTAAAGCTAGACCTATTTTTAATTTATATTTAAGAATTTTTATCTATTTTCTAAAAAGGTTTTTAATGTTTACATTGGATATTTATATCATTTATTATAAAAAACATTTCAAGTATATTATCTATTGTTTATTTGTCATTCAGGTTGGTGGCCCAATGGTAGAGGCAAAGTCTCTAAAAACACCTAAGGGGTTTGGAGGTCACGAGTTCAAGTCCCACTAGTGGCAGGAATAAAAAGAAATTCGTCTTTCAAAAAAAATCTATTGTTTATTTCATGAAAAAAAAAACTAGATGGCGTTGAATGGTCATAAATATGAAGATCATGATAGGTTTTTTTTTTTAACGGCGTGAGCTCAACTGGCACGTACCACCAGGGGAGGCTCGTACATCAATCTACCCGAACATCCTCCAAGGAATTCGAAATATGCAGAGGGTGTTCCTAGTTTTTATGAAGTGCACTTTGCAAGATTCGAACCCATGACCTCCACAGAAGGAAAACCCTTTGTTAACTTTTTCTGCAAAATATTGACATGTGGCTTGCACATGAGTGTATAATGATCTTCTTACCCACTAAATGACTATTTATGTAATTTCCCACTTCATCTTTTTCATAAAACCCTAACCCACCCATAACCCCATTTTTTTTTGTAAAGAAAGCCTAAAATGTTGTGGACATTTTGGATGGATAAATGCATTGTACAACTAAACATACTCCTTGATCCATAAATTCTACAAAATTTCTAAACAAGAACAACAATAAATAAATTGTTCATTGTTGATGCAAACCCTAATATAGTAACATTGAAACGAAAAACAGAAATCGCCTTACTAATTCAGTCTTATCAAAGCAAAAACAACAAATTAAACCTAATAATTATTACAAATTGCAAATTAACCAAACCCTAAAATGAATTACGAGCAAGAAATTAAGAACTATCATCAGTTTCGAGACAAATTCGGCACTAAATTTCTTCCCCGGGACCGATTTCTAGGTCAATATTGCTAGGTTCAATCATGAGCGAAGCTGCAACCAGAGGAGAAGGATCAGCATGATCAGCCATCGACTTCGATAAAGTGAGATGAATTTACACAATTACACGCTTCCCCTTCCTGAATTGAAGAAGAATAACCTAATTTTGTGATTCAATTTCGTTACAGACATGTTGAGTTGGAAGTGGTTGTCTGCATCGGTTTCAATATTGCATCAATTTTGGGATCATACAGAGCACTCATGTTGATTCGATGCGATCAGCCACTCTGCCATTTTCCAGGGCCGATGGATACCCAGATCTGGACTTGATTGTTGTATTATACCTCCATGTTCTGGAGACTCTATTATCTTTAAGAGAGTGAGAGAGTGTGTGTGTGTGTGTGTGTGTGTGTGTGTATGTGTGTGTGAGAGAGAGAGAGAGCGCACCCCCTAATCTGTTGCCCAACCCATCCTTTACCGGCGACGATGGCGTCTCAAGAATGGATTTGTCGGGTCAAAGTAAGCAAAGTTGGAAGGGGTGGGGTGGGTGGGTGAGGTTGCAGAAAGAGAGAGAGAGAGAGAGAGAGAGAGAAATTACAATGGGGGTGGGTGGGTGGGTGGGTTAGGGTTTTATGAAGAAAATAAAGTGGGAAATAACGTAAAGTATTTTAATGGGTAAAAAAACCATTATACAATCATGTGCAAGACACATGTCAATATTTAACAGAAAAAGTTATCACCAGTTAGTGGAAAGGACGAAATGTGTGCAAAATTTCTAAAAAAAAGGACAATCTCTGTAATTATTGAACTTAAATGACATAGAACGCAATTTCATATATAACTAAAAGACAATTTGTGTAATTTACTCTAATGTTTTTAAAGGATTAAATGATTCTTGGTGTGAGAGTTAGACCCAACATGTTTTTTGTGTTCCCAATTCGATCTAGTAAATTCATTTTTCACTATAGTTTAATAAATAGTGGTTTTCTATGAAACATTAACTATTTATAAAGGTTCTGTCTTGGTGGTCGGGGGGTTTTTCCAAAGCGCTTCCCCTCTTTGTAGTTCATAGATTCGAATCTTGTAAGGTGTATTTCATAAAAACTAGGAACACCCTCTGCAGATTTCGAATTCCTTATGGGTAGTTTGGGTAAACTGATGTACGAGCCTCCCCTAGTGGAACGTGGCAGTTGGACCCACGCCGTTCAAAAAAAAAACTATTTATAAAACCTAAAATTAAATTATATAAATAGATCCATAAAATTGTCTAGAATTAGAGAGTTTTTTTTCTGATGTCGAAATTATTTTACTCTCATTGTTGGATTTCAAGTAAAAGGTCCAAACTAACTTAAACCTATTTATTTCTTCTATTTTTAAAATTCTCTGTAAAAATAAAAAATATACAAATAAATTATAATCATTGTTCTATAATAATAACAAAATAATTATTACTAGTACTAATCTTAACTGTTGAAATAAATTATAATTTTATTGTATTACTCACTCCCACTTGGCCACTAGAAAACGGTCGATATCATATATAAAATCCAGATTTAAGTATTTAACAAAGGGGACTACTAATGGCACACGAGAATTGCTATTTGGACTTGGCCATACACGCATCGTATAGGGCAATACGATGCGTATAGCCCTTCACAATTTCTCATACCGGACATTCTCTTACAACATGGTCATTCCAATCATATACGCATCGTATAGGACAATACGAGGACGTATAGCGTACGAGGTACTTTCTGCAACTAGTCATCCATCACCTCGCTATACGCCTCGTATTGACCTATACGCGGCGTATAGAGATGTGATGGATGACTAGTTGCAGAAAGTACCTCGTACCCTATACGCACCGTATTGGCCTATACGATGCGTATAGGGCCCAAATTTTGTGTATTTAATGACACACGATATTCTCATTCGAACGTATACTTTAAAAAGAAAATTCCAAACAATCTCACAAAAATTATAAACATGTCTTGGTGGTGGGATGGTAACTACGGTTTTCAGGTATATTCTAACGAGTCGGTGGAAAACAACCCGCAAAGTTCTGGCGTTCAAGAGGTGAACCGAGAGGAGGTCTCGTCCGACGTTTATTCTCATCAACGAGTAAGGCTTCCAGATTTGAACGAGCCACTGAGCAATCCCGAGTTCGTATACGGTGAACCGTCTTACCTTACACAGCCCACGAACGACTACGTATACGGTGAAGTCTCATACCCGACACAACAAACCGACGACTACGTATACGGTGAAGTCTCATACCCGACACAACAAACCGACGACTTCGTGTCCGAAGACGAGGAACAAAACCATCAAAACGTGTCGTATAAAACTGACCAGAATTTTCAGTCTCGTGAACAGTTGGTGGATTGGGCGGTCAGGATAGGACGTGAGAATGGTTATGTCCTTGTCACCCGACGATCGAGGAGAAAAGGCGACGATCCGACGGAACCGTTTATCAAGGTGTGGCTTGTGTGTGACCGTCACGGCGAACGTGCGTCTACTGCCACGGTTAGACGTGCCGGTAGCAAGAAAATAGGTTGTCCCTTTAAATTAGAAGGAGAGTACCAAGAAAATACTGGTGATTGGAAATTAACGATGAAGGATGACAGTCATAACCACGATCCTAGTCAACATCTTGAGGCGCACTCCTTTGCGAGGAGACTGTCTCAGTCGGAACAACTTTTGGTGGCGAAGTTGTATTCGCAAAACATGTTGCCACGAAACATTCTGGCAACTATAAGGGAACAAAACCCAGAGAGTAGTTGCATTAAAAAGGACATTTATAATGCGATACAAAAGATAAAAAACGAAACGAGAGTCGGTGAAACTCCAATGCAGATTCTGGAAAACCTGCTTTCTTCTAAAAAATACGTCTACTATACTCGGGAAGATCCTGCCACAAATATTGTGGAGGAGATATTCTTTGTTCATCCGAAATCGTTTGAGATGTGGCGTGCGTTCCCGCACGTGTTGATGATCGACGCGACTTACAAAACAAACATGTATAGACTTCCATTTGTCCAAGTGGTCGGTGTGACCTCCACACACCAGTCGTTTTGCGTCGCTCATGCATTTATATTAAAAGAACGAGAGAAAAACTTCGTCTGGGTGCTACTGCAAATAAAAGCAATGTTGCAAAAGTGTATGGAGCCGCGTGTGATAGTAACAGACAGGGACAAAGCTCTTATGAACGCATGTGATAAAATATTCCCGGATTGTTCGAAGAACCTATGTCGGTGGCACATACACGAGAATATCGCAAAACATTACAGGGCATCATTTACAGACGAAGACTGGGCAAATTTCAAGTATTCATGGTCGGTATTATGTGAGTCTCCCACGCCAGATATATACCAGTACAACTTCAACCGGCTTTACGAACGACTGTATGCTGCCAAACGAGGAAGTAAGTTTTGAATATTTAATATTTTCAGTATTGAATGTAGGTCCTGAGCAGACCTGAAAGAACATATCTGCGGAGAAATCCTTCAAACAGTCCGGATCGAGAGGCGGAATCTCTGGATCCGGTATCACTCTCGAATCAGAAATGGTAGAGACGGGTGCGGGAATCACATACACGAACAGAAACAAATGAAAATGAAAAGAACAGATAATTGAAAGCATAAAACGTATGATTCTTTGATTGAAATGAAAATAAATGCTCGATCATACACTAACAATTAGTCTCACCCCAGGGTGAGCTCCCCCTAGGGTGGTGATTCCCTCTACAGACACACACTCACTCCTAGGGCATAATCTGCTATATATAGGAGGCCAAGCACATGCGCCTTGTTTTCCAAGCCACCGCCCAATGGGCCTGAAAAACAGGTATCGAAACTACCTAGTTTCGATTGAACAAATGTTTAACCGAAACTAGTAGTTTCGATTGAACAAAAGTTCAACCGAAACTAGTAGTTTCGATTGAACAAAAGTTCAACCGAAACTAGTAGTTTCGATTGAACAAAAGTATAACCGAAACTAGTAGTTTCAATACTGTAATTTCGATTGACAGCATCAGTCTCAAAATTATACCCAACATTGAATAATTATTAAATATTTAAATATTTATTCAATATTTTTCCAGGAGTTATACATTATGTGACTAAAAATTGGTTGGACCCGTATAAAGAAAAGTTTGTATCCGCCTGGTCCAACAGAAACCTCAATTTTGGTCAACAAACAACGAACCGAGTCGAGAGCCAGTATTCCCTTTTAAAGAGTTATCTTAGAAATGCTAACAGCTCCCTAGATAGACGTGGATAAAGTACTTGGTCAAGTGAGAAACAAAATTATTTCAGAACCTGATCAGGTCAAAAGAAGTATGATGTCGAGAATCGCAGGGGTGGTCTTTCCGAGCAAAAGTAACAAGAAAGCGCCTGTGGTACAAGAAGATACTCGCCGTCGTCCAACTTTGAAAAAGCAACAACAAAGGAAACAGGATGTCGCGAGAAACAGCTCATTCACAGGATCCCAACAAAGCAAATGTGACCCTGCGAGACACAGCTCGTACATTGCGTCACAAGACTCGATACAAGCGAGTTCGGTCATTCAACACCGTCGTCCAACGAAGGGTAAAGGAAAGCAACCACAAGATGATAACGCCTATCTTGGTTTTCCATTGATTATGGGGAAAGATGCGGTTAACAATATAAATTGTTTTAAGGATTCGATACCGTCTGTCTTTCATCCGTACATTTCACATATACAGGATGTAAATCCCGACGGTAACTGTGGTTTTCGATCGGTAGCTTTGGGCTTAGGGTTAAATGAAAACCGGTGGCTTTTTATCATACAACAACTTCTACAGGAGATGGACAATAAAGAGGAATGGTGGAGAACTGTTTTTGACAGAGTCGCCTTTCAAGAGTATGATATGCTACGTCACACAATAGATTGGCAGGATGTGAAAGCCGCACCAGTTAGTCGTTGGATGTCGATTGTTCATCTTTTAAGCATCGCCGGTAATCAAACATTTTTTCCATTGTGGTTTGGTCCAAACGTTCACGCTCAACATCAAACTGTATCATTAGTTCACGTCAACAGGGCTCATTTCATCCACGTCAAGTTAGACGGAGATTTTCCGATTCCAACGCCGAATGCACTTTGGAATTTGCACCGAAATGATGATGCAGCAAAATGGGAAAATATATACAGTGATCGTATTGAACGATTTAAGAAAATAATTGCTACTAATGGATCTACATTTCCACAATACTTCACGACTCACGGATGATGCTTTATTAGTTTTTTATTAATTTTAAGTATAGGGTCAATTTAATTATTTTAAATTTTAATTATTTGTAATTTTAATTATTTTAAATTAATTTTAAGTTAATTATAATTAATATTTTATTATTTTTTGATTAATTTTAATTAAATATAACTAATTTTAATTTAATATAGTTAATTATAATTTTAATTAAATATAACTAACTAATTTAATTATTTTAAATTTTATTAATTTTAAGTATAGGTTATACGCCACGTATAGGTCAATACGTGGCGTATAGAATACCAAAGGTTGGTAGCTATACGCTACGTATTGATCTATACGCGGCGTATAGCCACTTGATATACCAGGAAAACGCAGCGTACAGACCCAAACGACACAAAACAAACAAACACAAACCCATACGCGACCGGCAAAAAAGCTCGTTGATTACGATTGTCGTCTCAAAAAAACTTCGAAAAGGTACATCTCTACACCCACGATCATTAATGTTAGGTTTATATTGAATATTAGCGGGTAAAACTGGGTAGATTAGAGATTTTTGGATTGAAACTTAAGAACTATACGCCACATATAGGGCCATACGTGGCGTATAGTTCGTCTGAGGAAGACGATGAAGCCATACGCCACATATAGATATATACGTTGCGTATGGCTCATGTTCTCGGCAACTTGGCCCGCGTATGGCCTGATTGCCCGCGTATGGCTAAGTTTGCCCGGTAACTGGCCTGCGTATGGCTTGGTTTCCATGCGTATGGCTTGGTTTACCCGGTAACAGCCTATACGCCACGTATAAGGCTATACGTGGCGTATAGGTTTAAAATAAAAAAAAAATTAATTATTATTATTATTAAAATAAAAAACAATATATTATTATTATTTAAAATTAAAAACAATATATTATTATTATTTATTTTTTATTATTTAAAATTAAAAACAATATATTATTATTATTTATCAGATATGGCGGATCATGATGATGATATTCATATGGAGGTGCTAGACGATCTTGCGCACTACCCTTTTTTGGGTTTTCCGGCTGACTCGGAGGCGTATGCCCGGTGCCAGAAGCTCCGGGAGGTGCGGTTGGGTCCAGGGACTGCAGTTGATTGGGCGCTACTCGAGGAGGTACAGGAGGCCGAGCGGGCTAGGGCCATCATCGGCCAGGACACGCCATGGTCGCGTCTTTTTGATCTATCGTTCCCGGAGACCTACCGAGAGGTGGTCGTCGAGTTTCTTTCGACGTTCATCTTCTCAGAGGCTGGGCTAGAGCCTCTTCCCGGGGAGGCGCCGGATATGGATCCGGATCATATTTCCTTTTCGATCTTTGGGATCGTTTACCGTCAGACCCTCCGTCAGTGGGCCGTCACGACGGGTTTCTACCACGAGCCTGAGGTGGACAAGGAGGAACTCCTTGTTTTTTGGGGCTTGATTTCAGATAGTCCTTGGTTGGTTACCAAGGGGAGGGTCTCGGGTATTAGAGACCCTTTGTATAGATATCTGCACCGGCTTATTTCGACGTCGATCGCACCGCGTCTGAAAAGCCGTGAGTGGTGCACCGATAGAGACCTCTTCTTTCTCTATTGTCTGCTTACTGGCAGGTGGTGCGACCTATCGACGTGCCTTGCACTTTATTTTGCATCTGCCTATATGCGGCAGAAGCGCGGGCTTTTGTATGGCGGTGCTTTCATCACGCAGATCATGCGCTCGGTTACACCATTTGAGGTGCATGAGCCTACGATGTCACCGGCCATTCCCCCTGTCCGATTAGACCGTCGCACGGCGAGTGGCATGCGCATCACGCACCGATTCCCGCAGGGCCTTCGGTTCGTAGGGGCCGTCCAGGACCAGGTTTGGGTCCCGGTGCCATTGCCGCAGATGCCTGGACAGGGGGACCCGCCTATGCCTCAGCCGCTACATGGTGTGGCGATGGAGGACGGGCCGCCGCACGTCGAGGCCATCCACGACCATCCGCCACAGCATCCCCGACACGTACGTCGGTCTGTTAGGCTGGAGAGGGCTACCCAGGCATTGCTTGATGGCCTTGTTGCCGACTCACGGCGACAGGGTCGTCAACTCGATCGCATGGAGGACCTGATGATGTGGGCGGTTGGACAGATCGTTGATCTGTCACGAGCCGCCGGCATCGAGCCACGCCCACTACCACCGCGACGTCATTATCCGGACGACCCCGTTCAGGATGAGGGCGTGGCGGGTCAGGATGAGGGCGGAGGCGGTCAGGGTGACGGCGGACCCGCTTAGCTTTAGTTTTTTTATTTGTATTTTGTTTCTTTCGTTGTTATGTATGTAAAATATTTTGATGTATATATATTTAATTTTTTGATGTAATGTATATAATGTTTAGTTAATTTGTTTGGTTGTAATGTTTAATATTTTGTTTGGTTTGTAATGTTTAATACTTTGCTTGTTTATACTGTAAAAATATAACAAATGTTTAAAAAAATATATATAAAAAATTTATAAATAGATAACAAACTTATATTAACAAAATTATATAAATTAAAATAAAAATAAACAAAATATAAATAAAAAAAAAATTATAATTAAATAAAAAATACCTATACGTGGCGTATAGGTCAATACGCCACGTATAGGATTCATAAACGAACAACTCTTCCAACTTTTGAAGCAAAAATATAACCCGTGCCTCATACGCTGCGTATAGGTCAATACGCCACGTATTGGACCAGCCGCCAGACAGAGAATGAAACGTGGCATTCTGTTGGCAGTGACTGAATTCTATACGCCCTCATATTGCCCTATACAAAGACGTATAGGGCGGCGACGGATCCAATTAACAATATTCCATGTGTGGTTAGAATCACCCTTAACAAAACAAAATACCACCACAAACAACCATGCAATAATAGAATTATGACGTCATGGTGGGATCCGCTGGATTACGTCACTTTAGCACGCTTGCCATTGCCCCTTGGAGCAGCAAACACTGAACAAGATATATCTTTTATTTTTATTTTATTTCTCCATCTTTATATCCACGGATAATCCACCCTTCTATAGCCAGCCAATAAATTTAAAGTCTTTCATGGATGACCGTATTTTCCGCCAAGATTCACTCCCTTTTGATCTCAACGACTCCCAGGATATGCTGCTTTTTAACGTACTTGCAGTTGCTTCGATGGTGGATCTGGATAAGCCGCCGGAGTCCAGTTCCTCCACCGTCGGTGCCGTAAAGGATGCCGAAGTTTCTCCCTGTTCAAAGTCTAGCAACAACAAGTCATACCGCGGCGTTAGGCGACGGCCGTGGGGGAAGTTTGCAGCAGAGATTAGGGATTCGACAAGGCACGGTGTCCGTGTATGGCTGGGAACGTTTGATAGCGCGGAGGCGGCGGCCATGGCGTATGATGAAGCGGCGTTTACAATGAGAGGGTCGATGGCAGTGTTGAATTTTCCGGTGGAGAGAGTGAAAGAATCGTTGAAGAAGATGAAGTATGGGTTTGAAGAAGGGTGTTCGCCGGTGGTGGTGCTCAAGAAACGACACTCTCATAGGAGTAAAGTAGCAGCCGGCGGGAGGGATACGGCGGTTAATTTATCTGATTGATCTCCGTTTAGTATGTATATTGTTGTAATCTTTGTATATCAAGAAAAAAAAAACCACTTATAATATCATCTATTAACTAGTACGTTTTTTATACAACCAATTAAGTTGTTACTGGGACACACAATTATAAAAACATTGATATAAAATTAAAACACATTGATACACAACTCATTTATAATGTTAAAATCTGAGTTTAATGACCTCAATACATGTCAATCCTTCATAAGATCTTTACAAGCTTAAAATCTTATATGGGATTCTAATCTTCATGATATATGAAAAGATGACAATTTGATTCGATCATGTTAAACTTTGTAAAAATAACTCATTTCGAACTCAACATAATGAAATCAAAAATATTTAAAAGATTCAAAATATATGAAAACAATTTACAAAAAGCTCTACCGGTATTTTCAATGAGTTAATAATAATATACCTATATCATTAGAAGATCCCTAATGAAGAGAACATGATTAAGAATTAAAATAAATAAATAAATAAGAATAAAAATCTGTAGACAACCAGATTTAAGACGAGAAACATGGGAACGAGAACTAGAAGAGGAAGATAGACTAAAATCATGTGTTATGGTCATCTTTCATCTTCATTATCTTTTACCACATCAGCGTCATATCACTATCATTCTCCATCTTTCATCCCGTCTTTTGGTTATATTTCATCTTTCACTTTTTTTAAATATTTTAATATAAATAATATTTATTAATTTTAAAATTGTTACTTATTAAACAAAAATTAATTATTTGTTTTCAGAAGAATACATAATAATAAAATAAAAAGAAAATTTTCAAAAACATTACATAATAATAAAAAATAATAATATCTAGTCGTTGGATAGTAATTCCCGACTTATGTCGATATGTTTCATAAAATCTATGTGAAAGCTATCATACGTACGTTTCTCAGTTATGTAATCTCCAAATATTAGCTTCTTTTTTATGGTCTCTAATTTCTTCATAAGGCAGTTGAATATCGTCTTTATCATATTGACAAATTAAACCGCCCGATCTTTGTTGGGATCGATTACTAGCTCATGTCAATTTATTTGATATAAAAAGAGTAAGATTGCAGCGGAAAGACAATCAAAACTGTATGAACAAACCACTCAATAACAACACAAGAAATAGTCATCACTGATTTCATTGATAGATAAAACGATTACAAAGCCTAAGCTATTAAGCTCCCCCTTGAATCAATCTCTCAATTCTCTCAAATACAATGAACTTTAAATATCAATTACACAAAATTGCATACACGCAAGTTCATACACTCCAGAATTACAATATATGAGAAATTTGAGTAATGATAACAAAACGTAAATGGTTAGATTCTCCTGAAATCGTAGAGTGACTCACACTAAAGGACAAACATTTTCTAACATAAATGGCCTTCAATGGAATCGAGTTTGTTAAGCACCAGATGAATCTATAGTAGAAGATCATCAATGGAATATTGAAGTTCCACTAAGCATAGAAATCTTCATTTACAAATGAAAACTGATCAGTTGCTCTTCATCATGTGAAACTTTACTTCCACTGATAAGAGGAAACTTCAATAGATATACGTCAGGTGATCTTATCAAGTGATTAGTGGAACTTTGATCAATTGATAGCCTTAAGGGGAATCTATAAAAGGATCTAACTTATGCTTGTATTCTTCAGAGGATCTAACTTATCAACTGATCAAAGGAAACTGATCAGAGGATAATCTTCAAAGGATATTATGATAAAAGCTTATCATATGCAAGTTTTACATCAGCAATTCTTTAAGGTTCAACAATCATACTATGTAATAAAAATGCACACACACATTGGGGTTCTTATGTTTTTGGGTGCCCATTATTTGCTACCATTGCTTGAGGACACCAAATGGCCGTTCTGCATCCTTCCTTGCTACTTCTCAAGCTACTTTGAACTTTTTTTCATTTATTAGTTAGTGGACATGTGAATGATTTGATAAATACAGAACAGTCGGGATGTATTCCATTAGCAAAACAATAATTTTGCTTGTATTGTACTACTCTAAGTTCAAACGAAGACTCATGTACTATTCCATTTATGATGTCGTTGAATAGTGGCAAATGGTCAAGAACATTGATGCCATTATTGGAACCGGCTACACCAAAGAATGTATGCCAAATCCAAAGATCTTATAACGCCATGACTTCTAGCATTATCGTCATGTGTGGATGATGAACCCGCATGTATTGATCTCGCCATGCATTAGTGCAATTTAAAAAGAAACATTTTTTAGATGGTTTATATTTTTTGAGGCGATTATCAAACATGAATATGACTCATTTAACTACTTTATATCTCATGTTTATAAGGCAGTTGCATCTTTTACATACCAAGAAGGAGAAATGATGGATCTTAGCCTCATAATTTTGCTTATTTTTAAAAATATGTAAAATTACACAGTATACTTTTTGTTAAATAGATTTAATCGTGTCTTAAACAGGTCAGGAACTACCCGCCACCACCACCATTGTGGGTTCAGGGGTTCATGGACACCACCTGCAACCTCGCGCGATCACCTGCAACTACCCGCCACCACCACCATCAGGGAGTTGGCTATGGTGTCGATCGAAGAGGGGAGTGATACATACCCAAGTATCGTCACCCGCATTCACCATCTTATTTTATTAAGTTAGTTTCATTTAGTTAATTCGCATTAGGTCCACGTTTCCCTTTTCTACTGCATGATTCCATGACCACTTAAGTGTCTTTAATTAGTTAGGATCTAGTAATATCAGAATCTATTAAGTGTTAACAGATAACACCAATCTAAACGGTGACAATTAAGCATCAAAATCCTTTTCTAATGTAGTTTAAAGATTGTGTTCTATTGGAAAAATGGACCCTAGTGATGACCCCTACAACTCACTACAACCGGGTTTGTAGTTTGATCCTTTATTGCAACATTAAAAGCTCTAGGTCCACCACACACAACTTTCATATAGGATTATCAGTGTGAGGCCACATCATTGACTTCAACCAATCTTTCTTCAATCCCAGTCTTGATAACTCACCCAGGACTCAACTCTATTCAAATTCATTCTTGACAGACGAACATTTCAAGAAGGCGTCATGTGTAATGCCCAGAACCTTAAACACAATAGAAAATAAGTACGTACAAAAGAAAAGACAGAACCCACGCTACAACAGTAACACACTATAGGGACGAAAAAAACTCACCCTATACCGACGACATGTCGTTGGGATAGGCATTTTTGTATTGAATAAAACTGCATAAAAAAACTTGCAAACATCGACTATTTTTATAACCCATGAGACCCAAACTTAATTAAACTCAAATCCCTATAAAATAGATAAACAAATCTATTTGTTACTTATCCTTCACCCACAAGATAAACACAAATACATCATCCCTAAATAAACTCTAAACTAATTATCTTTGTTGTATTTTCAATCAATTACGGATTTGGATTTAAATTTCGTGTATTTAGAATAAATTATAAATCGATTTTTGACTTCCTTCCTTACTTCACGAAACCGTTGACCAAATTCCTTTAATTAGGTTTTGTATCTTTCTGCGAATAAACACCCATGATTTAGGTATTTGAAATCCCTCCACTCATACAGGTAAAGTTTATGTGATTGGTCAAACTCAGGCAAAAAAGTTGCAAATTTAACCCTATTGCATATGAATGTTAATATGTTAATTTGATCTGGTTTTCCATTTTATGTTCAGGTGCTTGCTTTTGTTGTTTATAACCATTACAAATGAATATATCATGCTTCACTGCAAAAGGGTTAGTCATATCACATTTTCCCACACAATCATACATACCAATTTTTTGAATTATAAGTGGTTGATTAAAATTATAATTGAAATTTAGGTCATGAGTAGAAACAGAAAGAGCTAGCATAGAAGACGATGATGACGATAATGTAGAGTTAGGGAAAAGAAATGTGCTTTTAATGAGCCCAACTGGCTCCGGTTGCAAAGACCCTTGCTTGCTTTGATAATGTTCCATTTTTTCACCGTTTGATGCAATTAGAAGAGCATAAGATACATATTCAAGCACAAATGTTGGAATCAGGGAAAGAACGTTTTAAATGCAAATTAGGTTTCGCTGGTATTGTGATAAGGACCGATTCGAGATGGTCAATCTCCTAAGCCTTTTTTAGTAGACAAACACTCCCAAGAAGTAAAGAGAAGAAGAGACAGTTCAAATAAGCAAACTTCTGATTAATTCTTTTCTGCCTTCGAATGACAGACTTACAAACTTAAATATGCAAACTTAATCAACTACATCCTAATTTCTAGGAGATAATGGAAATGGAAACATGGAAACATGGAAATGTGGGAATTAGATCCTAAATTAGTGCATTAAACGTGGGTAGCTTGAGGTGTTGGTCGGTCACGGTTCGTATCATATTGGTACATCTTATGTTTAGTGCTTACAATCCAAATTAGCTATTATAAAAGCCTGATGACTGATATCTACTGGTATTGGGTAAATCTTATTTTCATATTTCGATTGATTGCAGGACTCTGTTGGTATTGAGAGAATAAAAACACACACACTAATTACACACACTTAACATTACGTTCAAATGAAGGAGTTTGGTGGGTATTTATACCCATACAAAGGTTGTGTCGGTTAATCCACCTCAACCGCCAATAACTAACTTAACTACCACTATCTTAGGCTATATGATAATAATACAAATAGTAACACTAACTTAGGTTAATACTAAAACTTAATAATAGTTTAGTTTAATATGTTTAATACTCCCCCTTAAACTAAACTTAGTTTAAGTGAGGTCTCCAATCTTTCTTTGAGATCCGGTTTATCTTCACAATAATGTAGGTTCATCATCCTCGTGCTGGATCAGGTTTGCTTTCTCTTTTTTTTCCCATTTTGGACATTCATGTTTGAAGTGTCCAAAGTCGTTACACCGGTAGCATCTTATGTGTTCCTTACTTTGTTGGAATCGGTTCCCATATTTATTTCTCCATGGCTTCCAAGTTTTGCCTCGGCCACGTTCTTTGTTATCTTGATTTGAATTCCCATGACCACAATGTTCACATTTAGGTTCCTTGACTTTCTCCTTTCTTTCTTCTTTGGTGAACAGAAGTTTGTCATACACGTCTTCCGTCTTGATTTGTATCTTGATGCGTTCTTCATAAGCTTTGAGTATCCCAATGGTTTCTTGAAATGACATGGTATTGAGATCAGCAAATTGTTCAATTGCAGCAACAATTTGAATATACTTTGTCGGTACAGATCCTAGAAGCTTTCAAACTATTCTCTTGTTGTCAATTGTTGATCCAAGATTGCTGGGTTGTGACACAATTTGACTAATCTTTCCTATGAAATCATCAAGTGAATCAGAGTCTTTCATCTTTAAGGATTCAAACTCAGATTCAAGCGTTTGTAGTCGTGCTTTTTTGACCCTGTCAACTCCCACGAATCGAGCCTTCAAATCTTCCCATATATCTTTAGCATTCTTATGATTAGCAACTTGGAGGACGAGTTCTTCAGGCATGGCTTGATAGAGATAAACGATGGCCTTTGTATTTTTCTTTGCATCAACTTCTCCTGTTGGTTCGACTGCTTCCCAAATCTCATAGAGATTAAAAAGTGCTTTGATCTTTACCGCCCAAATTGTATAATTTGTTGAATTGAGAATTGGGCATTGGAATGTCATTGGCATTCCTACTTCTTTTACTGCTACACTTTCATCATTCTTTGATGATTTCTTCAACATCTTTTGTTTCTTCTTTCTCCCAATCTTAACAGGTATTTTCTACTATACAAGTTTCGGATCGAATTTGATTTCAACTCTTCTAGTATCAGATCAAATCGATATCAACCTTCTTATAAGAGCAGTGCACGGGTTTTTCGATCGTCTAACAAATCTAATTAGTTGTTCCTTGCGTCTTTTTCTATTTTATTTCCTCACTATTATATAGAAACATGTAATTTGTTTTCCCCCTTTTTTCTTTTTCCTCCGTAAATAAAAAGTCAAAACTTTAATGCCTTTTGAAAACAACAAATCTGACTTTTATGTTTATTAATTTTGACTTTGTTTCTCCTTTGACCTTTACGCTTTGATAACGTGGCGCCGGAAGTATTCTTTCACTTGGGACTTTCGGATCTTGATTCCAACAGTGATTTAAAAGAATGATTCTAATATTTCCTTTTGCTGTATTCTAATTATACGAAATAAATTTCGTTTTTGCTTTCAATCTTCCCGCAACAGAAACCTTCTTGCAACCTCTGTTCTTCGTCCTTCTGATCGGAGTTTTTTTTTTTCCTTTTTTTTAATCCGTCTTTTCTGACTTAATCGATGATCAAGGATGTCGCTTTTGATTTTGGTTTGACTGTATCAACTCGATTTTGATTTCCAGATTTCGGTTTGAAGTTGTTGCAGACTTGAGAACAAGAACAGGGGCGCGCCAATTTTTTCAAAACATAGATGATCGGATATGAATCTTCTTTCCCGGAGGGTCACCGCTCTGATACCAATTGTTGGTATTGAGAGAATAAAAACACACACACTAATTATACACACTTAACATTACGTTCAAATGAAGGAGTTTGGTGGGTATTTATACCCATACAAAGGTTGTGTCGGTTAATCCACCTCAACCGCCAATAACTAACTTAACTACTATCTTAGGCTATATGATAATAATACAAATAGTAACACTAACTTAGGTTAATACTAAAACTTAATAATAGTTTAGTTTAGTATGTTTAATAGACTCAAGATCTGAGTTGATTGATGAAGAGCCTGAAATTTTTGTGGTTGAAGAATCAAATGAAGCCTCACCACCAGGGGATGATCCTAAAACTGTAAACAGTTAAAGGGGTGTGTTACAAAACCAAAGATGGACAAGTGATGACTACATACACGCCCCTCACCATTGTTTGTGATGGTTGTTTTTCTAATCTACGTCGCGCACTCTGCAAGCCTAAGATATTTATATTTTTTATATATATCATGTGGAAGTAAATTTGAACTTTTTCCCTGTTTTTTAAAAAAAAATTAACTTATTTGGTCTACTTCCTAAATCAGGAGAGATTGTTAGTTTTTTTTTTCTTTTTTTGAGTGGGTTGATATTGTGATCGACAGATGGGTCGACTAAAAACTTTGTAAATTTAGAATGGGTTCAAACGAGTAACAATGGGTCAATAACATGTTTGACGAGAAAATCACTTAAGAATGTTGAATTTGAAGTGGGTATCACAGATTCAAAAGGTTATGCAACACTGCAGCAGAAACACGAAGAACACGACAAGAACTTTGAACAACTGCGTTCGACTCTTTTTGATTAATTAAATACTTGAATTACAAACTGAAACAGAAATCAATCTATCCTATAAATACTTGGTAACTTCATCTAAAAGCTAGGACTCCTAAATCAAATCAAATACAAATTTATCTATTACTAACCGACTCAACAAACGTTTAAATAAAATAGATAAAATAACCCTTAGACTTTTAGAGATCTCCTCCTACCACCCTTCAAAATCAACCGAACCACCCTTGATGTTGTAACTTCATCACTCCCTCTCAACATCAACTTTCATCCCATGCCTATGCTTGCACAGCTCCCTCTTATTCTTAACTGTCGGGAATTTTACATCTTCCGTGTGTGCGATCGGACGTCTTGAGTTATCAGCGATCACCACACCACCATTACCTTTGAATTTCAATGGGTTACAAAGTTTCTCCTTCTCTCCAGCCATGTAGTTTGAGCATCTAGAATCAACTGTCCAGTCACCAAGGTTGTTAGACTTGTGTTCAGTGGTAGCCATGAGGGGGGCTGTAACTTCTTTCACTTGGGCTATGTTTGTTTCAATATCTCACGCTTCTTCTTCTGTGGCTGTGGCTGCATTTCCATCTTCTCTTTGTTGCCTACAATCCTTTGCCATATGTCCCCTTCGTCCACAATTATAACACTTGAAAGGAAACCGCTTTCTACCCGATGTTGATTTCTTTTCGTTATCTTGATCTTCTTCATCCGATGAACAACTCTCACTCTTTGTGTCACGATTGTCCTTTTGATGGTATTGTCTCTTAGATCTCTCATCATAACTCCTTTGTCTTGGGTTCTTGTTTGACCGGTACCTTCCTTTGCCTTTGTTGGCATAAAGAGCTTTCTCTTCTTCTTCGGCCTTAACCGTAACTGTAGTAAACTGCTTGGTCAAAGCTTCCTGCCCTGCAAGTAGATTCTCAAAATCGGTTAGTGATGGTAGGGCCGGCCACCCTTGCACAGCTGCAACGAAACTTTGAAATTTAGGTCGCAACCCGTGTATGATGATTCTTTTCATTCTCGAGTCTCCGATCTTTGACGACTGATCCAACTCTCCGATCTCCCTGCACAGTGTCTTCACCTTGTGAAAGTACTGTGGAATACTCGAATCTTTCTGGGTTATTGACAGAAGCTTGTTTTCAAGTAACTGGAGCTTCGTGTCGTTTTTCTTTGAGTACAAGGAAACTAGCGTGTCCCAAGCTTGCTTTGGGGTTTCAAGATCACGAATGTGATCCAAAAGTTCTTCTTCAATCGTGGTTTTGAGTAGGAACATAGCTTTTCCTACCTTAACCCGCCACTTGTGAATTGCACCGTTTGTGTCGTTCCTGGGAATTGCTATGTCGGCTCCATTGGTGACTTCCCAAAGGTCTTGACCTTGTAGATACGACATCATACAAGTAGACCAAGTATTGTAGTTGGTGTGATTAAGCTTTTTGATACCACCAACAACTTGTAAGTCCGCCATGATCACTGCTACTGTTGTGTTCCCTCTTAGCAATCAAGAACAGTCCGGGAAACCGAAGATAGGCCGGAATTGCGAGTTGAAGGGTTGCAACTTCTTGACTGCCTTCAAACGCTTGTTGCCTTCTTGAACGTACTTTGCTTCTCAATTGCTGTCGCCTTCTTGATCACGTTAATGATCAAGGTTGTTGTTCTTTTCTTTGATTGATTCCAGCCCACTCCTTCGATCGGAACTTGCTTCCTGCGATCGGTCTCTTGGCCTGAACAGTTACGTCTACTGCTGTGATCTTTTTGTTCTTGATCACGATGCTGATCAAGCTTCTTGTTCTTGCGATTGAATTCAGCCACTCCCTTCGATCGGTTCTTGCTGCTGCGATCGGACTTCCTGGCTTGTTTCAATCGGTGCCTTCTTTTCAACCTGGCTTTGATACCACTTGTTGAATTTGAAGTGGGTATCATAGATTCAAAAGGTTATGCAACACTGCAGCAGAAACACGAAGAACACGACTAGAACTTTGAACAACTGCGTTCGACTCTTTTTGATTAATTAAATACTTGAATTACAAACTGAAACAAAAATCAATCTATCGTATAAATACTTGGTAACTTCATCTAAAAGCTAGGACTCCTAAATCAAATCAAATACAAATTTATCTATTACTAACCGACTCAACAAACGTTTAAATAAAATAGATAAAATAACCCTTAGACTTTTAGAGATCTCCTCCTACCACCCTTCAAGATCAACCGAACCACCCTTGATGTTGTAACTTCATCAAAGAATACCACCGAAACCACACCCACCGCCTCTTGCACAAACACGACGCCACCTTCACCAACGCCACCAACAGCCGCGGAAAAAAATATAGCAGATTTTGATACTTTTCTTTTCTAAGACAACTCATGTCAACCCGAACCACATTTTGGTTACAACTCATTCTAATGCGAAGCAAATTGATACTTTTTTTTTAAAATAACCCATTTTGGCCCGAACTTATTTTGTTCATAACCTGTCCTGACCCAAACCTGTTCTGACCCAAACCTGTTCTGACCCGTTACCCAACCCAACCCAACCCAACGTTCCCGTTTTGCTAGGCTTAATCTTCTCCAAATAGAGCAGTTTATTTGCCATGATTTTTACCATAGTCGTCTTCATCGTCATCCTCTTTCAAGGTAATATATATAGTTTACTATTTTATTGCTAATTACAGTATAAAAAACATACTAACGTAACCGGTTAAATCCCACTTATACCAAAAAGTTATCTGTAAGATCTGGGTTGTTTACAGGGGCAGACCTACCCTAGGGCCAGGGGTAGCCCGCGCTACCCTTCAACTTTTTACGCGATGCGCAAAAAAAAAAATTTTTACGATTTTATGTATCCGGTTATAAATTACGTTACCCCTCAATTTTTTTTACGTTACCCCTCAAATTTTTTTAAAAGCTCAACACTTCTTAAAAAGTTCAAATTTTTATAAAAAAACTCAATACGTTACCCCAAGTCCCCACATTTTATTAAAGGTTTTGAGGTATTGAGTTTTAATAAAACATTTGGGCTTTAGCCAGTTAAAATCCAATACCTCAAACTCTCAATTATCAAACCCAACTTACCCAATCGGCCGACCAAGAAGAAAGACAGAGAGAGCCAGAGACCGACCACTCGACCAGCCGCTCGACCTGAGCTGAGACCACCGCCAGGCGCCGCCTCCGCCAAACCCCAGTCCTCCGCCTCCGCGGCTCCGCTGTCCGCCTTGCCAATCGCATGTTACCGTAAAAATAAATTGTTTACATGAAAGTACGGTAAAAAAAATTGTTTACATGAAAGTACCGTCAAATTTTTTTTTTAATTAAATAAAAGTATAGTAAAAAAAAAAATTCGTTACCTCTGAACTTTTATTCTAGATCCGTCACAGTTTCTTTATATCATAAATTAATGTAGTGTGTCCTTTCGATTGTTCTGTATGTACACCATATATATGTAGGTCCATGTGACAAGAAATGAAAATAATATCATGAGTTAAAAAGTTATTTTCAAGAATTTTCCTACCTGGAAAATAATTAGAGTTAAATTTGACCTGTGTTGATTAGAGAAATATTATGTGGGGTTGCCTTAATTTATAAACTTTGTTAATAAATCTCTAGGGAATTCGAATTTCGGCATGACATTGCATGAGTCCAAAACAACAATATGTTTTCTCTTTTTGGATTTGAATTAATTTAGGGGAGCAAATCGTTTCATTCCTTAATCCTTATTATATATACTTCTTTTAACATCAATTAACATATGATTTCTATACAATCCCACATGTTATATGTACACACAATCATTGTATCACGTACGGCCGGTCCCGAGATTCTTTAAAACGTTTTGGGACCGGGACATTTTAAAAAAAGCGGGCCCCATAATATAAACTAATAATAGAATAATAAAAAACTACAACAAACGAATACCGATTAACGAATCATACATAACAATTATTTTGTTATTTTTTAATAAGTTTGAAAATCTAGTGGACTTTTTTTAATTTCTAAGTGGGTTAATAAGATAAATGGATAATACAATTAGTGAGCCTTTTTTTAATTTCTAAGTGGGTTAATAGTGTAAATGGATAATACAAGTTAGACATTTTATAAAAATATATATTTTTTTTTAAAACTACGAACAGTGACGAAACCAATACTTTTTGAATGGATGGTCGCAACATAGACTTATATTTTACACTCATAAATGTATATCGATTAACTTCTCTTTTACATTCATAAATAGGGCTGGCAAAATAGGTAATTCGTGTCTAAACAGGTCATAGGCGACGCGGATAATACAAGTATCAAATATGAATATGACTCGTTTAACTTCTTTATATCTAATGTCTATAAGACAGTTGTATCTTTTATGTACCAAGAAGGAGAAATGATGGAGTCTAGCCTCTTAATTTTACTTATTTTTTAAAATGTATAAAATTACATAGTATACTTTTTCTTAAACAGGTTTAATCGTGTCTTAAACAGGTAGGAATTGCCAGCCCTATTCATAAATGGATATCAAATATTTTACATTCATAAATGGATGGTCGAAAACAAAATGAACTTACGAAAAAAATCTAAACTTTAAATAAGTGATAAAGCAAATAAAGTAATCTAGTAAAAAAAAATCAAATAATATAATATGAATATATAATTTTATACTGTATTAAAGGAAAAATAAATAGAAATTAACTAAATAATCTTTTATATATTTAAAAGTTAAAGTTGAGTAGGCTTAGGGCATATTTGGGATTACTTTTGGAACCTACTTACTGACTTATTAATTTCTCTAAAAAGTCAATAAGTCAAAAAATTATTTGAATAATGGTGTAAAAGTGGATTTTTAAAGAATATAAAGGTTAAAAGTCAAAAATAAGTAGAGATTTACTTTTCCAAAAAGTTAAAAATTATTTTCCAAAATTAATCCCAAACATGCCTTTAGTGTCCACATGTTGAGTGTTGCGGTAGCTACCCATATCTCAAAGTCAAAATAATCAATTAAAAAACTTAAATCAACACTATCTTCTTTGTTTCCTTTCTTTCAAGCTGATGCAGACGCAGCTTATCTTCGAAAAAAATACCGGTCAATCTAACTTCACTTTTCACTTTATATTTTTCTATTTTCACTTCGAACATTGTAACGACAGTCATTTAAAGGGTCAAAAACTGTCACAAGAAAGGTCGACGGAAACATCACCGTTAAAAGAAAGCTTGGTCGCCGGAGGGTCAAGGGACCCCCTGGAGCCCCCTCTGGTTCCACCGATGACTACGGGCCCCTTAGGAGACCGGGCCTCGGACAATCGCCCTCCCCGCCCCCCTAAGGGCCGCCCCTGCATACGGGTAGTATTGACCATACGACCTGTATGCCTTCAAAACAGTCAAATCATGCTCTATTACAGGTAATATGGTATAACACGACTGAGAACATACGAGTCGTATAGTGCAATACGACTCGTATTCACTATATCTTTTTAATTGTTAATTTCTTTTCTATTGTGAACTCAATAAAACTAGATAGATAGGTAATAGAAAAATTACATATTAGCAGCTAGCAATAGGTATAACCCAAAAGATGTAGTGTATCATACTTTCATATTTAACTGAAATAAAACTTCTACACAAAAGGACATCAAAAATTACATCTTCCAACAAATCAGATCCAGATAAATCATCACTTGCTATTACTAAGATCAATATTGTCAATTTCATAAGACCCATCAGGCTCTATTTGATTTTTTTTATATTATTTTTGTATCAGTTCTTGTAATTCTATTACTGTCTACATTCAATTACAGGCACCATTCCAACATTTTAGGCCTCCACACTATGCTAATCCATCACCTCCACCTCCATACCAACCCCTTCGACCACCGCCACCGACAACCATCGTTCGAATGTCGGATACGAATTTTGTGAACTTCACGACATGTGAAATAATTTGATTGAGGTTAATGGGTAAAGGTGATAAAGTGTATGTGTGTGAAGTGTATTAGATTCTGTGAGAGGTTCTTCTACACCATCAAACACTTGTTTCCTTGACGTGTAGATTGGTCAAACACTATGTTTCCTTGACGTGTGAACACTATGTTTCCTTGATGTGTAAACACAATAAAGTCAAGTGAAATAGTCTGCAAAAAGTACAACTGCGCTTTTGATCTTAATTATTCCTAGTACTAGAAAAGGTAGAGATGTAAACAAGCAACAAACAGAAAACACTACGAAAGATCTCAAACGAATCTTGCCAGAGCATCTCTTTCTGGTTCAACTAATTTGATGTTAAATATTTGAATACCAACTTTACAGTGACAACAATACTGAGATGATGGCATCTCAAATGGCTTGTGGACATTACCGACAGTGGGGTTTTTGGTGATAGTTGGATGAAGTTTATGATAGATAATGAAGTGCAAGAGTTTGACTTTATTGTGTTCACACATCAAGGAAACATGGTGTTTGGCTTTTTGGTGTTCGACCAATGTACATGTGAAAAACAGTATCCAAATTTATTTAACGATGTATAAGAACCTCTCACAAAATCCCTACTAATTTCTTCGTTTACATAGGCATCGTTTGAATGTTGGATACGCATTTGTTAACTTCATGGCATCAGAAGCAGCTCGGAAGTTTTACACATGTGTTAAAGGAAAACATTAGTTTCATAATTATAAACAATTGCAAATATTTAACATCGAATTAGTTGACCGAAGATCACATATCTCTTTCTCCACTTAATTATAAACTGAAACCTTTAGTGGTTTTGATTCAAGCTTCATGGGTCCAAGCCTTCAGCGAGATCAAAAAATGATGCCCTCGTCTCAGTAATGATGTCACTTTAAAGTTGGAATTCAATTATTTTCTCTGCTTTAACAATTGTGGATTTCTCACGTGACACATCTTGCATACCATCTAGTTGTTGCAGTGTTCAAAACCTCATCTTTTGCATCAATTATTGTCTTCATCTTTGATTCATAATTCTGCATCATCATCACCTCTCTTTTTCTTGTTTCTTCATTCAAAACAGTATTCAGTTTTCTTGAAGTAAAAATTTTCGTGTTTGATGAAAACCTTATTTTCTCTGCTTTAACAATAGTGGGAAGAGGTAAACGAAGGAATTAGTAGAGATTTTAACGTATGGTGTAGTTATTCGGCATGTTTCGGGAAATCTTAGCGTACGTGTAGTTATTCGGTATGTTTCAGATCATTGCGAAAGTGCAGTTTTCATGAAATGCAGAAGGTTAGTAAAGGTGGAGAAAGAGGTATGTGATGTTTGGTACTTTGGTCAACTAATTCGATGTTAAATATTTGCAAATGTTTAGCGTATGGTGAAGCATTCACAAGTGAAATAACATGCATAAAGTACAGTTACGTCTTTTTATCTTAGTTATTCCTGGTATTAGAAAAAGAAAGAAATGTAAACAAACAACAAACAGAAAACACTATGAAAGATCTCGAACGAATCTCACTAGATCCATTTCTTGTCGGTTCAAAATAAATTGATAGGCTCGATATTTTGATTTTTTGGTTTCTTGGTTTCAAATAATTAAAAAAACATAAATTTACATCAATAACTCAGTAAGAATACGGGTCGTATGGTACAGTACGACTCATATGTAACAACGTCAAGGAGATCGTATCGCACTTTACGACCCGTATAACATTAGTCTGTATTCTATTATACGACTCGTATGTGGACATGAATGACTGATGTCAGGTGCGTCAGCTTTTGTCATTTGAATTAGGTGAATATGGGTCGTGTGGTGCAATACGACCCGTATTGGGTTTGTGCGAATAACAATTTCGTGTGTACCTATAACCACGGTTGCAAAAATCACGACTAGTCGCCGATTAATCGGCGACTAATCGCTAATCGGACATCTTCACAGCAATTTTCATCAAATCAGCCAATTAATCGCTAGACGGTCAACGGTGGTGAAAGGCGAGCCTAGGCGGTCCTAATCGGCCAAAATCGGCACTAATCGGCGAGTTTCCGGCCAGATTCCGGCGAAACTCAAGAAATTCCGATGATATTAAACTAATTTCTTTATTAAACTACTTTCTCATATAAAAATGTGTATATATATTTTGAAAATTACATATAAAAATGTGTATATATATATATAAGAGGGTGTTTGGGATTGCTTATTTAACTCCAAAAATGTTTTTTGTTAAAAGTGCTTATTAGCTTATGACTTTTTAAAAAGTAGTTTTTAAAAAAGTATATATATATTTTAAAAATTACATATAAAAATGTGTATATATATTTTGAAAATTACATATAAAAATGTGTGTGTATATATATAAGAGGGGTGTTTGGGATTACTTATTTAACTCCAAAAGTGTTTTTTGTTAAAAGTGTTTATTAGCTTATGACTTTTTAAAAAGTAGTTTTTAAAAAAGTGTTTGGATTAGCTTTTATTGTGGGAAAAGTCAATAAGTCAATAAGTTATTTTTTAAAAAGTGTTTGACTTAGCTTATTCACGTAAAATGACCAAAAGGGACATTTTTATATTTAAAACCAAAATGATTAAATTTTTTTTCAAAATGATTCATAAAAAATTCTAAATAATTCATAACAATTCTAAATTCAAAATAATTCATAGAACCTGGGATGAATGTTCTCTAGGGTTTTTTGATCGATGATATATATATATATATATATGGAGAGGATTAAGACAAAACCATAAAGTTAGGTGAAAATCAAGAAAACCATTCTCAACCAATAATAAATTTATCTTTTTAATTTTAATATTTTTACTTAAAAGGCTAATTGTGTAATTTCAACACCCTTTAATTTTGATAGTTTTAAATTTTCTTGATTCTCTCAATAATGATTTGGTTATTCAAATATTAGTTCTCTTTCTCTTTCTAAAAATCACGTCCATATCTCTCTGAAAAACCCTAACACCATCGAAGAACATTAATCGCATATAAAGAAGAACATCAACCACGAAGCTAGATTTCATGATTTTAGTGTAGTGAAAATGTATGAATTATGATTTGCAAATACTTTTTTATTTTTGATCTTTTAAGCAGGGTTAAAAATCGATAGCCCACAGCCCAAAAAATGTTTCAAGGAGCACAATGTAAAGATTTAAAATGGAATATGTTGATTTTCATTCTGTCTGAACTTATATATGTAAATTTCTTGAAAATTTAAACAGATCTTTGAAAAATATTAATTCATCTTTCAAAATATTTCTAGCCATTTACGTGGTTTTAATGATGACATGTATAAATTCAAGTCTATGAAAAAAGTTATTATTTTATTCAAAACAAGAAAACAAATATCGCAATAGCTTGATAGAAATAGGAAATTAATGTATGGGCAAATGTTAAAACTGAATAATTTTATTTTTATATATGGTTTTAAATCATTTTTAATTAACTGTTTATGCTAATGAATTATTCCCGTTTTGATGTAATTGGGTATTTATTTTGATAGGAACACGAAAAAGATTCTCTCAGTTAGCCCATATCTTGTATACGTAACTCGTTTTTTTAATTTTTTATATGAGCTACGTATACGTAACTAGTTTCTTCCCAATTTTTTATGTTCTGTTACCTATATGTAAATATGTAAACCTGAGTTTTTTTTTTCTAGGCTACGTATATGTAACTCGGTTACTCTTTCTCTATTTTATTATTTTTTATTGTTTACATATATGTAAACATGGTTACATATACGTAAGCATATATGTAATTATTGAAAAGGTGAAAAAAAATGCACTCGTTCAACTGTTCTTCAATAATTTGTGTAAATTCTGAGTTTTGATTTTGAATAAAACTGATTTTAGATGTAGATTATGGAGAGAGAGAGAAAAGAGAGTTTTTTTTAAGGGATTTTATTGTTTACAAAATATTAAAATTACAATCTACCCAATATACCCTTATACCATTTAATTAAATCCATTTTCTATTAGATATTTATAGATTTGCCAATGACTAATCTAATCCATTGATCAATTTCAATCAATGGTCAAAAGTTGGTTTTCTTGATTTTCGTCTAACTCTTGGTTTTCTCTGGACCCTTCCCCCTATATATATATATATATATATATATATATAGATATATAAACCTTGCAAACCCTTTGAAAAAACAAAAACCTTGCAAACGCTTTGAAAAAAACAAAACCAACTCCAGATATAGAAACCTTGCAAACCCTTTGAAAAAAAATTACATTTTTTTTAAAAAAAAATTGGGATTGATTATTTATATAAAAAAAAGCCCTTGTCGCAAAAAAAATAAAAAAAACGCCGAATAAAAAAAGAAATAAAAAATATGCAAAAAATAGCAAAAAACAACGCTTTTTAGGCTTACGTATGCAATACGGCAGCAGTTACATATGTAAAAAACGTCAGACCTTAGAACTTACATATGTAATAAACGTCAATTTTTTTAAAAAAACCGCTCGCCGGTTTTTTATAGTTTTTTCATAAAAAGTGATAAAATTGAATGTAGAATCCATCCCAAAAATAAAAAGTTTTTTTTACATATGTAAACATGGTTTGCAAGATTTCTTCAACTCAAGTGGGCTTTTATTATAACCACCCCTATATATATATGTATTTGTTAGAAATTGTTAGGGGTAGATTGGTAATATTTTATTACAAAAGTCAAAAGCCATTTGAAAAGCCAAGAATTTATGAATTTTTAAAAAAACAACTTTTTAGTTTTATCAAAAAATTAAAACAAAAAGTGATTTTATTTTTGTCAAACACTTTTTTTAACTTATTGACTTTTAAAAAAACCAATAAGTCAATAAGCAGTTTTCCAACGCAATCCCAAACACTCTCTAAGTTTAAAAAATTACATATAAAAATTTCAATCCGATTAATTTTTAGACGGTATCTCATGGACGACCACCAATACCTAACACTGTCTGTAACAACCCCAAGAATAAATAACTTCTTAACTTTTGTATATTCCGTGGGAGTATAAAGCTTGTAACAGAAACACTTCATTAGCAGCATTCTTGCAAGAAAAGCTTCTATGGATGCTTTTACACTCCTCACCAAAGCTCCGATAGCTCACCGGAATCTTCTTGTCCCAAGATAAGCGTATTTTCCGGCCAGATTCACTCCCTTTCAATCTCAACGACTCCCAAGATATGCTGCTTTTTGACATGCTTGCAGTTGCAGCAATGGCTGATCTGGAATCGAATTTCCCCACCGCCAGTGCCGTCAAGGACGGAGAAGTTTCTTCCGAATCAAAATCCAGCACCAACAAGTCATACCGTGGCGTAAGGCGACGTCCGTGGGGGAAGTTTGCTGCGGAGATTAGGGATTCCACGAGGCACGGCGTCCGTGTATGGCTGGGGACGTTTGATAGTGCGGAGGCGGCCGCCATGGCGTACGATGAAGCGGCGTATACAATGAGAGGGTCGTCGGCTGTGTTGAATTTTCCGGTGGAGAGAGTGAAGGAATCACTGAAGAAGATGAAGTATGATTTTGAAGAAGGGTGTTCGCCGTTGGTTGTACTCAAGCAACGACACTGTCAGAGGAGTAAAAGAAAAGATAACTTCGCCGGCGGAGAGAAGAAGACGGTGGTGTTGGAGGATTTGGGTGCTGATTATTTGGAACAACTTTTGACTCTATCGGAAAATGGTACCTCTACTTCATAATGAATGCTCTTGTTGTAGTCTTTCATCTTTGTACAAAATCAAGAGTAATGTTTGTAAATCAGTTGAAAATTCAAGCCCTTTTGCGAAATTTCATACGTAGTTTAATAATTTATCTGGATATCATTTTCTACACAAGAAATTGTAAATGAATAAGAAATATTAATTGATTACTTTTGATAAAAAAAAGCATGAAAATAATCATTTTCCTAATTGTGTTATAGTATACGATAATGTCAAAAACAATTTCATACATATAGTCATGACTTATATGATAATAAGTTTGCGTACCAATTTTTAATCGCGTATTAGATTCTTTTTTTCCATAAAATTCACGTATTATGTATTGTCTATAGGGCACAAACTTTTACTTCCATGGCACTCTATCTGAATCGCGTTGATATCGCTTTCAGTTTGAAATATTTCCTTAATACTCACGAATTTTCAGTTGGATAATTTAAAAGGAGATTAACAAGAACGCGTATGCAAGTTCTGTTTGTGAAAACGTGTACCGAAACTAGATCAAAGATCGTCTTTATATAGGAGGGGAATTAACACAACGAATCAATACATCTTCATTAAAGAGTATGAGAGTTGTCGTTATAACCATCAATAGTACTTGCACAATGGTACTTAAATAAATATTTTAATAACTAAAACACAATATATATATATAGGGGAAGGTTCCGCTAAGAAGTGGTTTTTCGCTAAGAAACGCTAAGAAGTGGGTCAAACGAACTCCGATTGAGCTCATTCGAGCGGCGTTGAAACCGTCTCATCGAACTCTAATCCGGACCCAAAAACCTAAACCCCCCTTCACCCGCACCCCCAAAAACCTAAACCCCCCCTCCAACCTCACCCCGAAAAGCCTAAAACCACCACCCCCACCCCCCAAAAACCTAAACCCCCCCCACCCCACCCCCCAAAAACCTAAACCCACCCCCAAAAACCTAAACCCCCACCCCTCAAAAAACCTAAACCCTAAAACCTAAACTCTAAGGCTAAAATCCTAAAATTCAATGCTAAGATCTAAACCCTAAAAGCTAAACCCTAAAAGCTAATATGGTAGAGTTCGACGATACGGTTCCAACGCCGCTGGAATGAGCTCAATCCGAGTTCGTTTGATATCGTTTCTTAATGTTTTTGTCACTTCTTAGAGTTCTTAGCCGAAAACAACTTCTTATTTGATCCTCCCCCTATATATATATATATATATATATATATGTAGACATTTACAACCAATGTTTTTAAAATCGGACCGGACCGGCCGGTCGGACCAGGAACCGGGACCTCCACCGGTCCGGTTATATGCTCTGAGACCGTTTGTTGGTTGAACCGGGCGGTTCAGCGGTTGAACCGCGAACCGGTGGTCGAACCGGGTAGTTTAATTTTTGGAAAAAAAAATTACTAATTTTTTTTATCTTTTTTGTCATATAGTCCTCCTACTTACTTCTATTTACAATTTTAACTCAATTTGGCTATTTCCTTTTAACTTATACGCTGCCACAGGTCCTCCAAAACCCTAATCAAAATTAAAATTGAAGATTCAAAAGAATTAAAATTCATACAGACCTACAACATTCGTCCTTGACTCAAAATTGTTTAAATGGTTGTATATGTAGTATTTGGAATTTTTATATTTTTCTATATATTTTTATGAATATTTATATTATTTATTGCGTCACCCGGTTCTTGAATCCGGTCCGACCAGTGAACCTCTAAGACGTCCGGTTCGTTGTCCGGTCCGGTTCTGAAAACATTGTTTACAACCACCACCCTCCACCGCCACCCCACACCACTGGCACCACCCCATCCCACCCCATACCTCCGGCACCACCCACAATTGTTGCTCCTGAAAACTGAAACTGCTGGAGAATGAAGGACCCGAACGATTTGGGATTGGGAGTCTCATACCTGGGCTGAAACTCCAAATCGTTTAAAACCCAAAGTGAGGTTGCAATCTGAGGTTGGGCTGAAACTCCAAATCGATTTGGGATTAGGGAATCTCACATCGACACTTCACGACTAGACAATACCTGGTTGCCAAGCTGAGGTTGCAATCAACGGCCTGGTGTGTCATCCCAGCATCAAGTATCCATCATTTTCTTCCACCCTGTACCCGTCGCCGCCGACAAACAAAGCAAAAAAGCATACTCGTTTGCTTGAAAGCATTGGATCCCAGATGTAATCGCCACCACCACCACCCTCTATAAGAATCTGTTCACCATCACCTTCTTTCCGCCACCCTCTCAGAAACCCTAACGATTTGGGGGTTTCAAGGAACCAAACGATTAGTAATCGTTCCATAGTGAAGCAAAGTGTGTATGAGGGGGCCTCCAGATGACGGTCCTTTAAGCGGTGGTGGCATGGTTTTTCCCTGTGCTGGTTAGGGTAGACAGAGAAGGGGGGGGAAGTGAAGAGGGGGGGAATTAAAAGGGTTATTTATTTAATTGTTAATAATAATAAGGGTATTAGGTAACAATTTTAGTCCAGGGGTATTTTTGTCTTTTTATAACAACTTAACATAAAAGACTAGCGGTGTTAGTGGCTAGATGTCTGATTGAGACAAATTAGATACCACAGGGAGCAAAAAAGTCAAATTGAAACTAATTGACCAAAACCATTATTTTGACCAAACCATAGGGGCCGAAAACGAAGTTTACTCTTATTTTTTGAACGGCAATTTGGATCACTGACGAGCCACTGACCCACCCGATCATCTCCACCTCACTCGGGAGGAAACCCACCATAGGTGATAAAACCCCCTGCCCTAACCTGGACCCCATTTTTTGTCGCAAGTGGGACTTGAACCCAATACCTTCCCATTTTAGTGAAGTCTTGAATATACACATTTTCCACTAGGCTAAGCTAGTGGTTGTTTGCACAGTTATATATGTGGGAAAACCATCAGCGGTAACTAAGGGTGGAAGGGGCACCCATGCCATGAAGCCCCACACCCTCCAATGAGAGTGTGACACCTCATTTGAAGCCGCTTGAAGCCTCAGGAAGCCACGTTGGTGGCGGTACCCAAGCCCCTTGAAGCCACAAACCAATTTTTTTTAATTAAAAATTAAAAAAACACAATTTAATTAATTCATAACAATATAATAAACTAAAATAAAAATACATAAATAACCGAAAAAATTAAAATAATAAACTACTCGTCGTCGTCCGAAACCGTGATGTCCAAATTTGTTGCAATGTGTTCCACAAGATCAAATCTAAGCATAAAATGTGTGGCATCATCGCGCAACTCCAAAATGATATTTTCGTCAACAACTGGATCGGTGGGAGGATCTCGAATGTGCACCGGTGAAATTGCGTTTCCGTCATCTTTTATAATCATATTGTGCATTATAATGCATGCGTACATTTGGTTTCGCATCTTTTCTTTCTTCATCGCCCTAGCCGGACGTGCAAGTATTTGCCATTTTTCTTTCAAAACACCAAAAGCTCGTTCGACAGCTTTTTTTTTCCGACTCCTGCACTTTTCTAAAAAAATTTCCTTTATTTCGATCTGTTGGATAACTATAAGATTTCACAAAAGTTGCCCAAGAAGGATATATCCCATCGGCGAGGTAATAACCACGCTGATATTGTCGACCATTAACCTGAAATGGGCACCTTGGAGCGGTTCCATTCATCTCGGTAGTGAACAGTGGAGATTGATTAATAACATTGATGTCTTTGTTAGAACCGGAACACCAAAGTACGCATGCCAAAACCATAAATCTTGTGACGCCACCGCTTCAAGAATGACCGTTGGGTATTCGGGATCACCTCGATGATATTGCCCTCGTAAATGCGTAGGACAATTTCTCCAAGCCCAACGTGTGCAGTCGATGCTACCGAGCATCCCTGGAATGTCATGTCTATATTCATGTGCATCGTACAATAGAGCAATGTCGTGGCTGGTAGGCCTTCGTAAAAATTCATCACCATATAAAATAACAATAGCGTTGCAAAAATATTCAAGGCATTCACGTGAGGTCCTAGCAGACATAGCTAAATATTCGTCGTATGCGTCAGGAGACAAACATGTAGCAAGTTGACGAATCGCTGATGTGCATTTTTGTAGTGCCGTGAAACTTTGTTTCATCCTCCCATCAAACCCTTCTTGAAACCATTCAAAATTGTTGCGTATATATTCAATAACCCTAAGAAATAAATCACAAAACATTCGAAACCAATTTCTAAAAATCTCGCTTTTGTATTTTGGGCTCTCGACAAAATAACCATTCATAAGAACCCTAAGAGCCTCTACACGATCACGTTGCACAATCTTTTTTGATGAGCTTTCTGTATCTTCAATCTCGTTTTTGGCTTGTTGGAGGAAGGTAAAAAATTCTAGCCCGTCAAAGTTGGAACTACTCTTATCGGAGGAGGGAATAATGAGATTGAGTTTCCTTTTTTTTTTAAATAAAAGTGTTTTTGAGCAGAATGAGAGTGTATTAGAGTAGAGTGTGAGAGTATACTTTTGGTTATGTGAAAATTATGTTTAAATGATTGTATTTATAGTGGGTTAATTTTTTTTTTTTATAGATATTACCGTTCAACGGTAATATTACCGTTAAAATTGATCAAGCCTTGCATCGTTCCAAAGCCTTGAAAGAGCACATTCAGTCGACGAAGTGGGAGTGGCGGCGGTGGCGACGTGCAAGCTCTTCAAGCCGCACGTCGGCGATGAGGGTGCCCCTTCCACCCTAAGTTACCACCAGTGGTTTGCTCATTATCAGTAACTTAGTTGTTGCTGAAGAACAAGTGCTATTACTTATTAAGTTGCCACTGATGATGTGCAGCAATTTACTACTAATTATTAGTTTTTTACGATGGTCAAATTTCATACAACTTTTCATCAGTCAAGCAATTTCCGGATGTATAACTAACAAGGGCATTGCCCCTCAGCCCCCACGGAGGGCGTTTCTCCTTAGACCTCGTCAGGGGCGTTGGCCCCGGACCATCCCCTTTAGAACCCCCCGGTCACTAGGGGATTCACCCTCTTGAACCACCATGTTCGAGGTGCTAGAAATGAGCATAGACTTGTACAAGTGTGTAATCCGCACCCCTTACTTTGCTAGAAAACTGGGTAACCGCGACCGCATTTTGCGACAGCACATGCCGATCGCAAAATTAGCCAACAATATTATATTCATTTCTATTTGATTTTAAGTAAATAACTAAACTAAAAGGGTCTTCATAACACTAATCGCCAACAACGTTAGTACTTCTAATTTCAAGTAGTGATTTAATATGCTAATTAATTATGGGAGATGATATTTTTAATTAGTTTTTGCCTTGTTTTAAATTGTTGTCTAAAAGTTGTTATATATATAAAAGGAAAAAAAAAAGAATTTCTAGCATCAGTAATAAAAAAGACACTATAGTTAAAGAAATAATATAATGATCAAACTCGATGCAACCATAGTTGTTGGCCTGTGACCTAAAATCATATACTCGTGATTTGACTCGTATATATGATGTAGACTGTAGCCGTATCCCCACTAAGAAGTAGAGGACAGAAGTTGCTAATCTCTTGTTTCACCGGAAGAGTTCCTACAAAAGAAAGCACCGTCAGCCTCGTCGAAGGGATCCCGGGGGAGTTTCTGTGACTAACCTCCGGCGTAAGAGTAAGTAACGGGTCGAGGATCAGGTGAGGACTTCTCCCTGAGAGAGGGTCCTTGTATAATCTTAAGTGTCTTTCTTGCGTGTGTGAGAGTTGTTATGATTACCTGCTTCTTCAACGTACCTCCTTATATGGAAGATTTTAGGATCCTTGCATTGAATGTTGTGGTCCTTGACCGGGTGAGGTTTCGACTAGGATCCGGGGGTCAAATGGAATCCCACCTGCTTTCCGGTGGATTCTCTTTTCCACGTTGTACTTCCTGCCTTCTTCTTGTCTCCTTATTTAATGCCTTTGTCCTTGCCTCATTAAATGAGGTATCGGAGACTCTTTTATTCTTTGGTTTTGTCCGGATGTGAGGGTATCTCCTACAAGTCCCCACAAGTCGTCGGTGCTTGTTATTTATGATGAGGACCGTCGACTTTCATTCCTGCTGATGTGCCCTTCCTGTAATCCCTGTGTTATTCCATTCGCGTGGAGGTTGGTGTTTTAATTGCAAAGTATAAGTTGTGCTTTAATGCGTGGTTGTTGGGGTTTTAATTTTGATTTTCCTGCGGGCCCCCTTTTTTTCTTTATTTGAACCCCATCCGTCCACGTGTCTTAGTCTTGGATCTCCGGATCTTCTTCACACGTGGGGATTCGTGGCGACGCTTCCGTTTCTTTCCGCTTTTCCTCCCTTTTTAACCCCTTTTAGCCTTCTTCTCTTTTCTTATTTCTTTCTCTGCTTGCTGCCGATTGCTTTGCCCCGAGAACCCCCGGGTCAGTCTCTTTTCTTCTCTCTGTTTGCTAGGGTTTCCAGTATGGGTAGGGATGATCTTGCCAAAGTTCGTTCTGTGTTGACTAAGCGAGACATCGCTGCTTTCTGTGCACAATATCGTCTACCTTTGACGCTTCGTCCTCGAAAACCATCCGATGATGATACTGCTTTAGGGTTAGAGGGTTACATGACCATTTACACCCGGTCTTTCAATTATTCCAATGTGCGTTATCCTCTAACTGATTTTCAGATGTCGGTGTTCAAATTTCATGGGGCGCATTTTTCCCAATTTCACCCCCTAGGGTTGTTGAAAATGACCCATTTCGAGGTTTCCTGTCGAGCCAAGGGTGTCATCCCTTCGATGCCCTTGTTTCGTGGCTTTTATCGCCTGAGGATAGACGGGGACTGGTTGACTTTTGAGAAACGCAGGGGGTTCGGGTTGTTGCTTTTCACGCTTTCCTTCTTGTATTCATGATTAGAAAGATCACTACTTCTTCGTTTCTGAGTCATTTTTGTCCTCCCCTTGTCATATCGAAAACTGAGCAACCCTGTTATTGACAAGGATCCTGGTTCTACCGTTGAGAAGGACTTCTATGAGCTCTTGGCTGTTCCTGCTGGTCCTCTTGCCGAGGAGATCCTTGTTATGGCTGGGATGAGCCCTTTGTGGGATGATCCTTTAACACGTCCCACCGTCTTGGAGAGAGGGGGAAAGGTTGGTTGCCAATGCAGGAATTATTATTCGTCTGTTTATATATACATGTGTTATATATTTATTTTTTGTTTTTTGCTTCCTTCTCTGCTGACAGATGTTCTGCTTTGTTGTTTCGTAGAGATGCAGCTCTCTAGAGTGTTGGATAAGGCAAGCCAGAATCTGAAGTATGTTGTTGTTCCCGTCAAGCCATCAGGCTCTTCTGATCCTTCCCCTTCCCAGGAACCGGATGTTTCTATGTCTCTTGGGCTCACTACTGGCACTGTGCGTACTACTTCGTCTACTAGGGATATCTTGGAGGTGATTAGCGAGTCTGATTTGGACAATCGTCCCCTGTCCCTCATCCGCAAGCGTCGACCTCCTTCCTCTACTAGCCCTTCCCCCAAGAGGATCGGTCTGAAAGGAAGACTCGGTAGTGCCTCCAAGTCTTCTCAAGTTCGTTTTAGCGAGCCTGTCTCCTCTGTTGTTTCTCGCCCCTTTCTCCGGACGATAGTCTTCACTTTCTAGACGACTCAGATTTTGATGTTTCTCTTGATGACCCTTTGGGCATGTCTTTGGATCTATCTTTGCCCTGCGGTCTTACTTCCGCTTGCTCAGTGGCTCCTACCATTCATGCTCCCGTGTTTCCATCCATAACTATGTCTCTTGGAGTTGCCTCTTCTCTGGTATCGTCTCCCCCACCCCTCGTAGCTACCTGTGGGGGGTTTGTCTCTTCATCTACTGCTCCTTTGTCGGCTCCTTCTTCTAAGAAAGGTAAGAATGTTGCGTCCCTTTTTTTCTTAGATACTCTCCCCGATTGTCTGCCTGATACTCCCTTGCGGGCTCATGAATACATGGATCGTATCATGCCGCCCTCTTTTGCATCGTATTTTGATGGCCTAGATGTTGCTTCTTTATTTGATCAGTTTCGTGTGGCGCAAGTTGGGTCTTTCCTGAGGAGTATTGGTCTTGACCATAAGGTGACGTTGTTGGAAACTTCTCTTTCTGAATCTCGTGCGTCTTTGCTTCATCTTCGGGATGAACTGGCCAAGGAGAAGCAAAATAAGTTGGTTCTGACCAATGCTGATGCTGACGTTTCTGGGGAGGCGACTCGACTAACTAGGGAGCTCCATCATTTGGACAGTCACGTCCTGTTTTTGGAGAATAAGCTCAAGTGTCCTAGAGAATTGTCGTGACGAGCTTTTCGAGTCCAACACATCTGTTGACGCCTGGCAAGCGCTTATTGATGAGCGAGAGATATGTCCTTTATTTTTTTATCCTCCCCTATATGCCCTCGTTTGTCCGTCTTTTTTCTTTCTTTTTTTTATTTATTCTGTTTCGTGTTTGTTTCTTTTGTAGGAAGATATTCTTTGTTTGAAGGAGAAGATTGCTGGCCAAGAGCGAGATTGGGCCGAAGTGAGGGATGTCTTAGAGCATGATCTGTGCCAAGCGCATTTAGAAGTTGCTCGCGTTGCTGATGAACGTCGTGTCTTACGAACGGAATTTGAGGTTGTGCTTACCAGCCGAGATCGACTGTGGGGAGAAAGAGAGTGGTTGATTACCCAGGGTTTCAAGCGTGTTTATGACCGTATTCACAGCAGCAATGAGTATATGCTGCTCCTGGGAGAGTTCAGTCGGGCCTGTATGGCCGCTGGTTATCAGACTGGGTTATCTGCTGGCTACCAGTATGCTGCTGATGGAGTTCCTATATAGTAGACTCCTAATTATGCCCCTCATGTTGAGCAGTACATGCATGATACTAGTGTTGTGTTTACTTCTTCTAACCACTCTCTGATAACTCGTCTGACCAATTCTCCTCGGATGTCCGTGAATGAGATACAAGCGTTGGCTTCTGCAGTGGATCCTGAACCCATCACTCTTGGTCCTTGATTTTGTTTGTTTGGATGTGCTGATTAACTTTGTTTTCATGGTTATGCCCCTGTGTGGGTTTTAAGGATGTCTTGTTTCTAGACACTTTGTTATTTTCCCTGTTTGTTTGTCTTTGCTGTTTGTGGATGTATTTTGACATATTTTCAGGTGTAAGTTGTCTTCCTTTTCCACGTGTGGATTTCTACCTTTCGTTCTGTGAGATAGAACCTTGTGACTTTCCACCATCATTAGAGATGGGGGCACCTTTGTCCATCTAGTCGGAATTTTCTACCTTTATCTTCTGAGTTAGTGCTTTTATCATTATTTAAAGATGGAGATTAGTTTTCCCATCTGGTGAGATGGAGGTCTTCTACTTTTATCTTATGAGATAGGATTTCATTCCACCATTATTAGAGATGGGGATCATTTATCCCATCTGGTGAGATGGAGATCTTCTACTTCTATCTTATGAGATAGGATTTCATTCCACCATCATTAGAGATGGGAATCAGTTCTCCCATCTGGTGAGATGGAGATCTTCTACTTCTATCTTATGAGATAGGATTTCATTCCACCATCATTAGAGATGGGGATCAGTATCCCATCTGGTGAGATGGTGATCTTCTACTTCTATCTTATGAGATAGGATTTCATTCCACCATCATTAGAGATGGGAATCAGTTCTCCCATCTGGTGAGATGGAGATCTTCTACTTCTATCTTATGAGATAGGATTTCATTCACCATCATTAGAGATGGGAATCAGTTCTCCCATCTGGTGAGATGGAGATCTTGTACTTCTATCCTATGAGATAGGATTTCATTCCACCATCATTATAGATGGGAATTTGTTCTCCCATCCGGTGAGATGGAGATCTTCTACTTCTATCTTATGAGATAGGATTTCATTCCACCATCACTAGAGATGTGGATCAGTTCTCCTATCTGGTGAGATGGAGATCTTCTACTTCTATCCTATGAGATAGGATTTCATTCCACCATCATTATAGATGGGAATCAGTTCTCCCATCCGGTGAGATGGATATCTTCTACTTCTATTTTATGAGATAGGATTTCATTCTACCATCACTAGAGATGTGGATCAGTTCTCCCATCTGGTGAGATGGAGCTCTTCTATTTCTATCTTATGAGATAGGATTTCATTCTACCATCATTAGAGATGGGAATCAGTTCTCCCATCTGGTGAGATGGAAATCTTCTACTTCTATCTTATGAGATAGGTATACTCTTTCCTGAATTTCAGAAATCACATTGTAATACATCACAAAATATTATCAGTCATATGTCATTACATGCCATAAGCGTTCAAAAGATAACAAGTGTTTCTCCGTCTTGCTACTATATATAGTATTTCTTCAGCTGCATTGCATTCCAGGTCCGTGAAACTTCTACCTCGTCTGCTTGGCTGATCTTGTATGTTCCTTTTCCATTCTTCCATATGACTCGATAGGGTCCTTCCCACCTCTAACTTAGCTTTCCTTTGCTCTCTTTACCACTTGCTTCATTAGCCCGGAGTGCCCAATCACCAACCCGCAGTTCTTCTTTCCTTACCCTGGAATTGTAGTATCTTTCCATCTGTTTTTTGTACGCAGTTTCTTTTATAGTTGCTATGTCTCTTCTTTCTTCGAGTCGGTTAAGATGCAACCTCAATTCATTTTCATTGTCTCCTGTCTCTTGCTTTGTTCTCCTGGTTGGGGATCCTACCTCCACGGGTACCATTGCTTTTGTGCCATAAGTTAAGCTGAACGACGTCTCGTTGTTTCCACGGTTTGGAGTAGTTCTGTATGTGTAACACACTACTTTTAAAACACGAGCTAATATAAACAATTACACACGCAGAAGCATTTATCCCAAGAAAAAAAAATATATATATATATATATATATTTTACTGTTCGCGTGTCGCGAACCTTTGGGCACTCCCTTCGCGTCCCGCGAGGGAGTCCCAAAAACAAAATCCGGAAACCTGACCTTAGTTCTTCGCGTGGCGCGAAAACACCCAGCAAACAGAGAGTTTGGATTTTTGCCCAGTTCCAACACTAAGTCAAATTTCCATTCTTTTACCATTTCAACATAACCAAAACCTCCCAAACACTTGGGTTTTGACCAAAAACAATTCAACAACATGTAAATACATCAAAACACAATTTGTGTATCAGATTTACATTCATATAAGGGGTTTCTAATTACCACCAAAATACATACACGCATACGAAAATCCCACCAAAAGCATTGGACTTGACTTGACTACATCGAAGCTTTTCCTACAAAACCTCACATATATCACCATTAGTCATGAAGATAAAACATAATAAACAAGTAAATTCTACTTTTTCACCCATTCACTCATTTGACCCGTTTCCACCCAATTTGTCATTATGCCATATATCACTTGCATATTCACCTACAAGTTTCACCCTTTTCATTTCATATTCATGCTATGTACATTTCCATTTCCATTATGACGTATATTTCACCACAAACTCACCTACTTGAGTTTCATTATCCTTACATTAACACTAATTTTTCATTCAATAATTATTATTAGGTTAATTTGGTGTTTGTTCAAGTGTCTAATATCATAAAAACACTTAATCATCATTAATTCATCATCTTATCATCATAATCCAAAAACCCCCAATTTTTTCATATGAACCCTAACTTCTCATAATCAAAATCAAAGGGTTGTAGGATGTTAATCACCATTCTTTACCTTTAGCTTAGCTAGATTATCAACAATCTAGCACCAATTAACCACATCCATCCTAATTTTTGGATTTCACCCAAAACCCACCAAGAACACATCAAAAGTGAACTAATATGGATGATAATCACTTACTTGATGTTAGAAGGATGATGTGTGAGCCAAAACCTTCACGAATCAAGCCTCAAACGCACGATTTAGGCTCCAAACTCGTTTTCTCCTTTGCTCTTGAACGACCCAAGCACCAAATGAAGTGTTAATTTTGACTTCCACTTAGTCAAATATGGCAGATTTGTCATTTTACCCTTTCAGTCCCTCAACTTTTCTTTTACCCGATTTCATTCCATAAATAGTTAAAAACTAATATAACCCCATTACTAACTTCAAAACCCACTTGTTTCAACTTATTTCCAAAATATTATTTTCATCATAATATTTATTAGAACATTTAATTATTTATAACGAAACCCGGATTTTGGTTCGTTACAGTATGCCCACAAAACATGAGGTAGTGCCTCTATCCATCCATTTCTTTCTCTCCCTAGCCTTCCCCTGATTTCTTCTACTATTGATCTGTTAGCTCTTTCGACTCTACCATTGGCCTGACGATGTGCCACCGAGGCAAAGATCTGGGTAATGTGTAACTTCCTACACCATTCTTAGAATACTTCTCCCACGAACTGCGTCCCATTGTCACTGATAATTACCTGTGGATTCCCGTAACTGCACACTATGTTGTTCCATACGAAGTTGATCATCTGTCTGCTTGTGATTGTGGCTAGTGGTTTGGCTTCTATCCATTTGGTGAAGTAGTTTATTGCCACTACCAAGAATTTGATCTTGCCTGGACCCTCGGGGAAAGGTCCCATCAGGTCTATTCCCCATTTTTGAAAAGGCCATGCTGAGCCTACCGGTATCAGGTTGTATTTTGGCTGCTTTGTCACCGGTGCATGTATCTGGAAATTATCACAAATGCGTAGCGTTTCCACTACACTTCGGTACATACCTGGACAAAAGTATCATGATTTCATGATTTTGGCTACTACTGTCTTGGGTGCTGTGTGGGCACCACATATTCCTTCATGAATTTCTCTCGTGATATAATTTGCTTCTTCTTCGTCTACACATCTTAATGATGGTCCTAAGTATGATTTTCTATACAGGGACCCCTCCATCATCTCGTACTGTAATGATTTCACCTTGATCTTTCGGGTTTCTTCCTTTCCTTCCGGGAGACTTCCTTGTGTCAAATATTCCTTTATCGGGACCATCCATGTTGACGTTATTTCCGTCTGTGTAGTCATGATTTCCTGGGTGAAGATGGATGGGGTGTCCAGGATCCCCACCTTAAACCCCTTTTCCAGATGTAGGAAGGTAGCGGATGCCAACTTGCTAAGTATATCTGCTTTTTTTTTATTTTGAGTTATGGGTATGTGTATTATAGTGCTTGACACGAAGGCTTGTCTTAGGTCTTGCGTTTTCTGCAAGTATTGCACCATTGTTTCCTCTTTTGCTTCATACACTCCATTGACCTGGTTGACCACTAGCAATGAGTCTACGTGCGCCTCTAAGTGCTTTGCTCCTATCCGGTCTGCCATCTTTAATCCTGCGATGAGGGCTTCGTATTCAGCTTCATTATTGGTGGCTTGGAATTCTAACCGTAGGGCGTACGTCAACTCTATATCCTAAGGACTTATTAGGATAAGCCCTGCTCCACATCCTTCCTCATTTTGATGATCCATCAGTGAACAACTTCCAGGTTCCCCTTCCTTTTCTCTTGTCTTCTCTCCTTCCTTCTTTGTTCCTTCCATGGAATTTTCAGTTTCCTCATGTGTTTCTGTTACAAAGTATGCTAGTACCTGTCCTTTGATCGCCGACCTTGGCGCATATTCTATGGTATGGTCCCCCAATTCTATGGCCTATTTGCCATTCTTCCCAAAATTTCTGGCTTTTGCATGATCTTTTGAATGGGGGTCTCTGTAATTACCCGGATAGGGTGTGCATGAAAATACCTCCTCGGCCTTCTAGAGGCATATATCAGGGGCAGTGCCAATTTTTCTATGGGATAGTATCTTTCTTCCGGTCCCTTGAGTGTCCTGCTAAGAAAGTATATTGGTATCTGCTTCTGTTGACGATCTACCATTAACTCCGAGTTGATTGTCGTGCATGATGCTGACAGGTAGATGGTTAGGGTTTCCCCTTCCGATGGTGTTACTAGTGTCAGGAGTTGACATATGTGCTTTTTCATTGACCGGAGGGCTTCCTCCGCCTCCGCCGTCCACTTGAAATTGTTCTTTCTTATGGCTCGTTTAAGTGTTTCCATGAAAGGTAGTGTTTTGTCTGCCAAACGGAATAAGAACCTGTTTAATGCCACCAGCCTTCCGTTCAACCTCTGCACCTCCTGTACCGTGGAAGGAGACTTCATTTCTGCTATGACTCTTACTTTTTCTGTATTGGCTTGGATGCCCTCCTTTGTAACCACCACTCCTAGGAACTTTCCCTCCTCCACCCTGAAGGAACATTTTTTGGGGTTCAGCCGCATATTAGCCCCTCTCAACCTTCCGAAAGTTTCTTCTATATCCTTCAACATGTTGGACTCCTTCTTACTCTTGATCACTAGATCATCCACGTATACCTCTAGATTCCTTCCTATCTGGTCCTTGAACAAGGAATCCAAGAATCTTTGGTATGTTGCTCCAGCGTTTTTAAGACCGAAAGGCATTTTTGTATAACAGAAGATTCCTTCGTCGGTGTAGAGGGGCGTCTTGTTCTGATCCTCCCTGGCCAAACGCATCTGGTGGTAACCTTTGTATGCGTCCAAGAAACACTTCAGCGGGTATGGGGTTAGTGAATCTATCTTCGCATTTGTCTCCGGCAGGGGGTAGCAATCCTTAGGGCATGCCTGGTTTAGATTTTTGAAGTCTATTGTCACACCCCCAAATTTCACTAACGGGGTTTTATCGTTTGGCGTGTGACAAACCAGGATCTCAGACATCAGTTACATCAAACGACACTATATGGGACTTAAAATGTCATAACATAAAAGTTAAGAGTTAATGCGGAAGCGTTTAAACCAGAAAGTAAATGCGCAAAACAACGCGCCAAAGTTTAGTTTAATAAAAGTAAGTGAATTGTTTTAACGGTTTGCATATGAGTGAAATGATACTAGGACTCCATGCATGTCCTAGTTGTGCAACATGTGCCTTAGCGACCTGTGAAAACATGTACGAAAAGTGTCAACACGAGGTTGGTGAGTTCACAGATAAGAGGGTGCTTGCCAGATTATGTACATTCAATATGCATATCTATAGGTTTCTAACCTACGTTCCGGTTTTGCTAAAGCGTTCGTAACCGAAACTGACATGTGTTTGTTTGTTTGCCCCCATCCAGGTCTATCAACTCTGACTAATGTGATTAGGCTAATATTTCACCCGTTCGACCTCCAATCGAGTTAGCACGACTAACGCGAGTGGGCTTGTCAAGCACCAGTAGTACTACTAAACATTACCACTCTAAGATCCATATTAACGGTACGTTGTGAGTGTGAGGACTTTCAATGATAGTTGCAATACGCTTAGCCCCAACAGTGATATCATATGAAGTACCATAATCAAAATAGTTTGCGTCATGTTTTCTCCCCCAACGGGAAAAACATGTAAAAATAGGTAATATGGGTATTAATGTTAAAAATAGATTATAAGCCAAACCCGAGTCTACGGGTTGTTTCACGGGTTCAAAACACTTAAATATATAAATATATTAATATGGGGATATGTTTTTATAAATTAAATATAGTGAAAAGTCCCAAAAAAAAGAATGCAGGAGACCGGACTCGAACTCGGGTCTCCTGTGCAGGAGTCCAACGCCCAAACCACCACACCCGCTAGGGTCATCGCGTTAGAAATCAATTTCGTTTGGTTTTAACATCCACCCCCACTGAGTTCTTCCCATTATCATGAACCCAACACAAATCCATCCTCAAAACCAATTAATTCGACTGCAACGATCATAGATTCATAGGGGTTTTGTTAATCGAGTGTTCGTGAGTCTGTGGGTTCAATTAATTGCAAAAATTAACGAGTTTAGGATAGTTTGATTAAAGAAAAACAGGCCGAAACCCTAGATCAAGAACACCAAATCAATTCGATCGAACTTGATAATAATACTGATTGGAATCATAAGGCTTTTACTAATTAAAGCCTTGTGAATCTGTTGATATGGTTTAATTGGATTAAAAATGTGTTTAAGATCAAAACCCCCCAATTAGATTATGAACAAACCCTAGTTTAAGGATCATGAATAATTTGATGATATGATATCAAATTATCATAGGGCTTTCATTAAGCAGATGATTACGAGACTAAAGGTGTGGGTTAACTGGATTTAAACAGGGTCAAAGGTGGACTTCGATTAAACCCGATATAACCAGAACCCTAGAATATGTTCTTGGTCGATTTGATGTTATAAGCCCTAATTGGCATAGGGCTTTCATTCTAAGAATGAAAACGAAGCTATAGGTGTAAGTAGTTACCATAATGGATGACGAATTGGGTGTGATCGACCAAAACCGATGCCGACGATGACTGGTTTGATCCCCGGGGATTTCTGTTGTAATTCCGGTCCAAATGATGCGCACAGAAGCTTCACAGAGTCCCGTTTAAGGTGTGTAGGTGATTAGTTTGCGAGTTAGATACAAGAATTCGTTCAATTTGATGGGTAAATGACGATGAACGGCGGTTACGGCCTTAATTCTCATTATTAGGATTAATTGGGCAATGATGATGTTTTACTCGGCAGTTAAGACTGTTAATGTCATAAATCATGCGATCAAAGTAGCACGGTTTGACTATAAAAAGTCAAACCAAATTAAGATTGGGTGAATTTCAGTTTTTTTCCCTGCAGTTTCATGTTTACAAATTTAGAAATAGGCAGAATTTGTCCCTCAAGTTTGGATGAGGCTAAAAACATGGTTAGTTTAACTATCAAAAGTCAACAAGACTTCAATATTAGATTTTGACTATACATAGTCAAAATAGAATAGAGTTTAGGCTAATTACATAACTAGTCCTTTAAGTTAGGGTTTTAAAACTGACAGAAATAGACCCTGGAGTTTGAGATAAGGTTAATTAGGTTAGGATTTAACCGGCCTTTGTTAACAGTGTTAACCCTAAATAGTCGGATGTCACATCTATACACATTCGCCAGCTTCCGTTACCTTTCCTTACCATAACTGGGTTAGATATCCAGGTGGGATACCTGACTTCTTTGACTATTCCGGCTTTGTATAGTTTTCTGGTCTCTTCGCACACTACTCTACTTCTCTTGGGACCCATGCTTCGTTTCTTCTGCTTTACTGGTTCCAACCATTTGTGAGTGTTTAGCCGGTGTTCTATTTGATCTCTGGGTATTCCTAACCTGTCCCTGTGCTCCCATGCGAACACGTCCATATTTCTCATAAGCATCTCCTTGAGTCCCGTCTTCCACTTGTCCGGGAGCCCTTTCCCTATCTTGACCGTCTATTCTAGGAAGCGGTCACTCAAGATCCATTCTTCTATCTTATTGTTGCCTCGACTGGCTCCTCCCTCTCCTTTGTTTATCGATGCTATGATTTCTGATGAAGACTTGACCTTTGCTATTCCCTTTTATGTGGGGAATTTCATCATTCCATGCGCCATAGAAGTGAGGGCTCTTAATGCTCTAATTCCTGGCCTCCCCAGGATGGCATTGTACCTGGACTCCGCCTTTATAACTATGAACGTGAGGTCAATTGTTCTTTCCTTTTCTCCTTCTCTGAGGGTGAAGGGGAGGGTGATCTTGCCAATGGGGTATGCTAGTTCGCCGGAGAATCCCACCAGAGGGGAGCTTTCTTCTCTCAACAGACTTTATGTCTCCTTGTCCAACCTTCTGAAGCAATGCTCATACATCACCTTTGATCTGCTTCCCCCGTCTACATGTATCCTGGCTACCCGATGCCTTGCCAATACGGCGGATATATTTAGTAGGGCATCTTGTGCTTCTTCCCCCTTCAGGGTTGAGAAGGCGATGGATGCCTCCATCCATTCCGCTGACTCTTCTTCTTCTTTTCGAGCCCTCTTACTCCATACCCTTGCGTCATCTTCCCTCTTTCTTATGACGTCCACGTGCCTCCTTGCATTCCCGTCCTCTCCTTTGACTTTTTCCTTGCCATCGATTTTAGTTATGCCATGTCTGATATCCCTGATGAGGTGAGGCAACCTTCCCGATCGTACAGCCATTTCAATCTACTTCTTGAGATGTATACAGTCGTCTGTTATGTGTCCCCTTGCTCTGTGTTATTCACAGAAGTCGTGGGGGTGGTCAGTACTTCCCTTCTGGTGAGGTAACGGTTTTCCAAACGGGAGCTTAGACCTTTCTGTGGCGAGAACCTCGCTTATAGTTTTGGTTAGGGGGTAAACCTAAGATGATCTGTGTGGCTTGAACGATGTGTGCTGTTGTGGGGCTGGTAACGAGAGGATTTTCCTTGGTACTCGCTCCGTGTGGTTCTATATGGTGAAAAAGTAGGCCGTGGTCTTTCATGTTTGATTTTTGATTGGATTCTATCATTTGGTGAGGATTTTTACCTAGGCTTTGTCTCTGGCACGGCTCTTTTGGCTTCCCATTCTCTTGCTTTAGATCCTGCATCTTTCCCCCTAACCGAGGCCCTGACATTATCCATGAATTGATCAAACGTTTCAGGAAAATCTTCCCCTAACTTTTCACACAAAGGTGTGTTCCTGACTTAATTCATGAAACTGCTTATCTTCATGATTTCTGGAACATCCCTGATTTGCATACTTTCCCTTATAAATCTTTCCATGAACACTTCCACTGTCTCCTCGTCCTTTCTCCTGATGTGCTGTATTTCATAGGGATTTTTGACGGTTTTGACTGAAATTTCGTAGGAACCGTCTTTTAGTTCCTCGAAATCGTTTATGCTTCCCTGTGGGAGGCTGTCGAACCACATCCGTGCTCCTCCCGTCAATGTCTGTGCAAGCATGTGACACCAGGTGGGTATGGACCAATGTCCCACTTGACCTGCTCCTTGGAACACATGCAGATTGTCCTCCGGATCCTTAGTTCCGTCGAACTTTCCTACACTCGATGGCATCTTTAGCCCCATGGGAAGTGTTGCTTCTGTTATTCTTTTGGTGAACTTGGACGTGTTTGACTGATTATAGGGTATATACGGTTTATGCAAACAGTCGGGATTGTTTTTCGGCGTACCTTTTCTCTGTCTTAGATCTTTCTTTTAAGTCTCTAGGACTGTCAGTAGAGACGTTAAGAGCTCTTCTATGACCGATTCTTGAATGGCCGCCGTCGTGTTTTGCCCGTCTGCAGCGTTTTCTTTGTCGAGGAGTGCTTGCTTCTGTCGTCGTCCTTTGCTTGTCCCCGTCTCTGAGTTTGACATTTCGAAGTTTAGTTTAGTGCACACCTCCTTCATTCTTTCTGCCCATTCCAGTGCTTCTAGTTGAGCCTTCAATCTCTCCCGGTTTTTCTTGACAAACTCGGGAATGATGGATGACAGTTCTTTGGCCTCGTCTCCGTTATCCTCGCCATCCTCCACGTTTTCTATGAGCGGAGCATCTGGATCTGTTATTCCTGACGTGAAGGGGTTCATGCCTCCTTCACTTCCCTTACTCCCTCGAGCGAGATTTGGGGTAGATATCATCGTGCCACCTTCCCTTCCCGGCAGGGGTGGTGGGACTGGTGGGTTTGCTCCACTTTCTGGGCCCTTCTCCTTTGCTGGATCTGTCATCGATTTTCACTCTACTCCTTTTCTTTACTTCTCTTTCGTTTGCAGGACAAGTTCTTTTTTTTTTGCAGACGCTAAGGTCCCACGGATAGCGCCAATGTAGCAGCCTGTATCCCCACTAAGAAGTAGAGGACAGAAGTTGCTAATCTCTTGTTTCACCGGAAGAGTTCCTACAAAAGAAAGCACCGTCAGCCTCGTCGAAGGGATCCCGGTGGAGTTTCTGTGACTAACCTCCGGCGTAAGAGTAAGTAACGGGTCGAGGATCAGGTGAGGACTTCTCCCTGAGAGAGGGTCCTTGTATAATCTTAAGTGTCTTTCTTGCGTGTGTGAGAGTTGTTATGATTACCTGCTTCTTCAATGTACCTCCTTATATGGAAGATTTTAGGATCCTTGCATTGAATGTTGTGGTCCTTGACCGGGTGAGGTTTCGACTAGGATCCGGGGGTCAAATGGAATCCCACCTGCTTTCCGGTGGATTCTCTTTTCCACGTTGTACTTCCTGCCTTCTTCTTGTCTCCTTATTTAATGCCTTTGTCCTTGCCTCATTAAATGAGGTATGGGAGACTCTTCTATTCTTTGATTTTGTCCGGATGTGAGGGTATCTCCTACATACACTATCAACGTTACATTGTGAATGCATTAAAATTTGAGATTCATGTTGGTTAAATAGTGAGTATGGTTTTCAAAAGTAAAGACCATATTGGTTGCTAGATGGATTGATTTGGACCTTCCTACCGCAAAATCTCCATGCGTTTTGGCTGGTTGGGTGAACTCTATGGTGTTGACTAATTAAGACTAAGCGGATGGTTGTGGAAGCTGTTATCTTGACAGGTTGGTAGGTCCTTTCAGGTGTAGAAATGAGATAGTGTTTGAGAAAGATAAGAAGAATAGAGATATCACTTTTGATTCTATTGTTCATTTTTCTTTTCTATGGTTTTCGAATAGGTATCATAAAGCTAGAATTACTTTCGTGGATTGATTAAAGAACCTGATTATGATTGTGCAGTTTCTTTTTCCAGACTAGTCTACTAGTCGGGTATTTATACATATCAGCAACCGTTCAAAAAAATCCTAAAATTTTATTTCACTCATAAAAAATATCGACCATCTATTAATATCCGTTAAAATGCATATTTAAATATGTTTACTTGTAAATACGATTGAAAATAGTATATGACTGAAATAAAATAAGAAAGGAGAACAAATTAGTTTAAAGTCTCCTCGCTATACCCAATAAAAATATTTTCATTTCCTCGTGCCCAAGAAAAAATATTTTCATTTATTTCTACCAAAGAAAAAAAAAGTTCTCTTTTCTTTCTTTTAGTTTGTCTAGGCTGACATCAAACCATCAAAAATGCGACACGTAATCAAGGATTATCTTTTCAACAGTGTTCTATATTAAACTTTGTGTCTTTTCATTTTGACGTTAATTGTCATTTGGTCTGGTTTTGTTGACGAGTTTCGTATCACCTTGTTTTGGGTGTTATATGCAATGTTTAAAGGAACCCATAACCTTTTAGTTATGGGACTCTTCTCTTACCACTACATCTCAACCCTCCACCCTGAATGGTTGTGGATTATCTTTACTTTATAGAGATAGCTATGAAAATGGTCACCGTTTGGCATCTAGCCCAATTATACCTTAGTGTTGAGTTAGAGCTTAGGGCTTTATAGGTCTTAATTTTGAATCTTGATGCTTAAGTCTTGCTTTCGACCTAAGCTGGACGAGTTGGGTCAGGTTTAACCCGATCCTAAATAGGAGGTTTAGAATTGTCTTTCTAAAAAAAGCTATGAAAATAGTCTATTATGGTTGTGGCCCAAAAAGGTCATGACACATCCATCATGCATATCACATGACCTCACCTATATAAGCATGAAGAAAAGTGTCCTTAAGGTATGCTCTCTCACTCTCTTTCATTCAGTCATTCACTATACTGTTACATTTCAAACCCTAATTCATGGTAAAAGAGATAAATTTATTCTCTCGTCGGAGTCGGGTCACAGAGAACACCCTTTCTCTGTGACAGTACTAACAGTGGTGTTTGTTTTGTAGATCTCGTGGAATTGCTGCTTGGTTTTGGATTTTAAGGTAACGCCCTGGTGGAGACGCGTATCAGGCCCAGTACCAGGTGTTTGTTTCTTCAGGTTATAAATTTTTTTATAATGTATATTTAGAAAATAATTAATAATAACCCCTTATATTATTAAGTTATATCTTTACAATATACGAATCCAAAGGTCGTAACATGTGTTTTCTCTCGGGGCCCACGATGGGGAAAGGTGGGAATAGAGACAAAAATGTCGTGAAAGTTCCGAAAGAAACATGGATGGTATAGGAAACATCATATGATTTTGATAGAAACATAAAGCAAATAAAAATATATCCCACACGAACCTATTAATAATGGTTATAACCATAGTCAAGCTCAAGGGTTGACGTTAATACTTGTCCTCAATAATGCTATTGATATGAAAGTGGCGAAACCCAAACCTTTTAGTCGGATGATCATTATAAGATTTTCTTTTCTTTACCGACCACAACTAAAGGGGTCTAACTCATGTTTTTCTTAAAAAATTCAACTTTCATAAAAAATGGACAAATTTTGTTGACCATCCCTTGGTTCTGCCACTAGATCATATGATGATCTGGTTTGTTTCTGACTCCTACGTCTTTCAGTTTTATACAACGTTATATTCAGGGCCGGTCTTGAGGATTTAAGTGCTCCGGCCGAGCCGGAAAAAAGGCCCATACGAACAAAATATATAAACTAATTTTTTTTAAACGACGATTAACGTTATAGCAAAAAAAAAATTCGACAGTTCTACTCTTCGTTTCCTTCTTCTGTTATTCAATTCGTCCTTTTTTTTAAACAGCCGATGGTTTTTAATTTATTTATAAAAATTAGGCCCCAACCATTACATATTTATATTATAAAGATTAAATGGATTACTGGATTAGGGTCCAACCAATCAACCATTACATATTTACATTATAAAGATTAAACGGATTAGGGTCCAACCATTACATTATAAAGATTAAAGAGGCCCAACCATTATAAAGAATAAAGAGGGCCCAATATGTTTTTAAGTTTTTATAAAAATGTCCTAATATATAAAACCGGTATATAAAGTTTTATAAAAAAACATATATATATATATATATATAAAATTTTTGGCCCCCTAAAAAAATGGCCCCTGGCCGGGCCCAACCAATCAACCATTACATATTTATATTATAAAGTTTAAACGGATTAAGGTCCAACCATTACATTATAAAGATTAAAGAGGCTCAACCATTATAAATAATAAAGAGGGTCCAATATGTTTTTAAGTTTTTATAAAAAGGTCCTAATATATAAAACCGGTATATAAAGTTTTATAAAAAAACATATATATATATATATATATATATATATAATTTTTGGCCCCCTAAAAAAATGGACACTTGCCGACGGCTCGGCTCGGCCTGCCCCAGGGTCGGCCCTGGTTATATATAAAATAGACATCATCCAAGGAAACTAGTGGGGTTTGAGGGTCTGTTAAACCTCTAGTCAACCAATTTTTTTATTAGTTGTGGCATATGTTGTCGTCGTTTTCTTGTAGTCTGATCTATTAAATTGTCGACGGTTAAGTACTTTATACGAATATAAAATAATTATTTTATGACTTTTTGCTTAAAAAATTATAGCTCTGTTGCTACCTTATCTGGTTGACTTCATGAAGGTTATAATTAATGTCAGAACCCAACATTAATATTGTATAAATCAATGCTATTAACAAAATTTGTGATAAGGAGGACTAACTTTGGCTTGATAAATTTATCAATAATAAAATATCACTTTGTAATGAGTATTTTGTTACTTTTTTATATTTATTATAGTTTATTTCTATTTGAGCCGATCTGATCTTAATAACTTGGGCCATATATGTTAACTGACAAAACTCATGGGACGGACCGAACCATTCAGTAAAGCCCAGATAGGATGAAACCCAACAAAGAACCCAAATACTCGGCCCATAGAAGAAAATTGACTAGTGACCTAGTGTCAACTTAATTTACTCTAAAGATAAAATAAATAAAAAGAAAAGAAAAAAAGGTTGGCGGTCACTAGTTTTTTTTAACAGCAACACTTAGATTATCATATTATCTTAAATATAATTAGCAACACCTAGATAATTTAGAATGAATTTATCAGACACTAACTCGCGACATTTGGTTATGAGTATTATGACCTCAAACCCATGTAAACTAACCAATGTTTTAAAAACCGGTTCAAACCGGTCGGTAACAGGTTGAACCGGATCTCGATCACTAGCCCGGTAAGTTTAAGCCCGGTAAATTGTAAGAACGGTTTGTAACTTGAACGACCTGTATTATCGGTAATACCGGGTTAGACCGTTGTAACGGTTTTAGGTCAAAATAAAATTTTGGGTTTAAACAAAAAAAATTAAGTTTTAGCGGCCCGATAGTGATGAGGATGGCGATAATAGTGAATTTCATCTTTTAAGCAATCGTGAACTTGATGCATTCAACACTCTAATGACATGAAACAATTGTACAATTTTATTTAAAAAAAAACTTTATTGGAAAATTGAGTGTTTTTTTATTATTTTTTAATTATGGATTAACTTTTTGATTATTTTTTTATGGAATCATGTATTTTTGGATTATTTTTTGAGTTGAAGTTGTATTTTTATGGAATTATAGGGTTAACTAGTCAACCCGGTTGAACAGTCCGGTACAACCGGTTTAACCGTTTCTAAACCCAACCAGGTATGGTTTTTTTTTTTTTTGAACAGCAATCAAGATAATTTTATAATCAACCAAAAATGGTTAGAAAAAACCTAACCAAAATCGAAAAAAAAAGAGTTACATATATAAAAGCGGATTTTTCATCCATTCGACCCCTCCAATATTTATCTTACTATTCCTATTACGAATCCAAAGGAAAGAATTTTGGATAATCGTCTTCAAAATAAGATTTTTACTTGGATCGTTAGCTCGAAAAACAGCTTCATTTCTGAACTTCCATATCACCCACCATGTCGTTAAGAAGATGCCTTCAACCACCGATTTTTTTTTGAGATCCCAAATTCGAACTATCTAACCATTCCAAAAGAAACGTGGGTCGGTACGGACTTATAAAAGAAATCTCTAGCCACTTGAAAACTGATAACCAAGTAGAATGGGCAATACCGCAAGATGCAAATAAATGGTCAACCGTTTCTTTTTCCGAAGAGCAAAAAGGGCACATAATATAAGGGATGTCAACACCTCTATTACAAAGGTTATCTCTAGTCGGAAGCCGGTTCAAAAGCATACGCCAGGTGAAAATATTAATTTTTTTGGGCACCTCTTTACACCATCTAGTTTTCAAAGAATTAACTGGTAACATAGCTTTGTCAATGAATTTCCTAACCTCTTTCACATGAAAGCCATCTTGAAGATCAAAGTCCCACCACCACTCATCCGCTTTATCTGATAAATGAATATCTTCCAATAAAGAGCATAGAGAATCGAATTGTACCTCCTCCCTGCCACCTCTCAAACATCTCCTCCAATTCCAAACCCAATTTTCACCCGAAACACGATTAGCAATCAAACATTCTTTTTCAGCTTCAAGAGCTGCAAGCCGAGGGAAGTAGGAGGCAATAGGAGAATCTCCTAACCAAGTATCCAGCCAAAACCTTGTAGCATTCCCGTTACCCACTTTTCTTTTAATTTCCGAAAGAGGAATCAACGCTTTATCATTAAGGTTATTTACACACTTCACAATTCGGTTCCAAGTACCATTTCCTTTCCCCACTTTATCACGGTCAAAGACATCGTGATTCCCTTTATGAATAGAATCAATAATTGAAACCCATAACGAATTGGGACAATTATAATATCTCCACCTCCATTTGAGAAGAAGAGCCAAATTAAGAGAGTGTAAACTCCCAAAACCCAATCCACCACAAGATTTGTCCGCCAAGGTTTGCTCCTAACTAATCCAAGCCATCTTTTTATCGCCGTCCGAACCACCCCAAAAGAAATTAGAACGTAAACTTTCTAATTTCTTTCGAACAATTACCGGCATAAGAAATAAAGACAAATAAAAATTACCAACTGCACCAAGGACCGACGTAATGAGAGTACCCCTACCTCCAAACGAGAGAAGGTTTGCTTTCCACCAACAAAGTTTATTTTTGAATTTTTCCTCAATCACATTCCAACTTTTTGACAAAACAAGGTTTTCGCCAATGGGGATCCCCAAATATTTAATTGGAAATGATTCTGATTTACAACCAACCATAGCCGCCAAAGAGTTTACCTCATCGACTTTCACCCCAACCCCAAGGATACACGATTTTTGGATATTAATTTTGAGACCCAATGCTAGAAAAAAACAATTAAACGCCCGTAAAATATTAGACAAATTCTCCTTCGACCATTCCCCAAAAATAATCACATCATCCGCGAAGAATAAATGCGAAAGAAGAATTTTGTTTTTACCAATTTTCGTACATTTTGAAATAACCGAGGTTAATTAGATCATCGATCATGACATGTAATCCTTCCATAGCAAGAATAAATAGAAAAGGAGAAAGAGGATCTCCTTGTCTTAATCCTCTTTCCAATTTGAATTCCTCCGTAGGGCATCCATTAATCAATATCGAAGCGTAGGCCGACTCAAGGCAAGCCTCAATCCATGACATCCAACTCTTACCAAAGCCCATAAACTGCATCATAGAAAATAAGTATTCCCAAGATAAAGAATCATATGCTTTAGCAAAATCTACTTTAAAAAACATCATCTTCTGTTTACTTTTTTTGCAACCAGGTATGGTTTAAAAACCGGTTTTTAAAACATTGAAACTAACAAGTTCAATAAAAGATAGATGTGACCAAATTCCATTAACATAAATCAAACTTTTAATTCTCTCCATCTACAATTTACTTTTTTGTGCCCTTCTATTCCAGGGTTTGTGTATTTCTCTTTAGTAGATTTTTTAAGCTATTTATTTTTATCATTTTACAAAATAAACTTTAAACTCCTACCAACTCTATAATATATAATAAATAATATAAAGAAATATAATAATTTTAAAATGATAAAAGTAACTAGCTTAATAAAAAAATAAACAAATAAATTATAAAAATAAAATAAAAATCAATTGTTACAATACAAATAAGTTACTTAATTAATTAATCAAATTTTAAAGAAATCTTTAAAATAAAAGTGAGAAAAGTATATTACTTATTCAAACAAATGAAAATAAATAAATTAAACAAAAAATATATATCTTTAAAAAATAAATAAATTGGTTAATTAATTAATAAAATTTAAAATAAAATCTATAAAATAAAAGTGATAAAAAGAATAAATGAAAAATAAAAGAAAAAAAGTAAAGTAAACTTTAAACTACAAGAATTGTCCTTTGGGGCTAAAAGACAATAATTACCTTGACTTAACAGAAATATTTAACTCCAGTTAGTCAAAAGGACAAGAAATAAGAGAAATTTTCAAATAAAGGATGGTGAGTGAAAATAAAAATTTTAAATGACGCATTTCATAATTCTGGAAAACATAAAAGACAAAACTTATAATTTTGTTTAAACTAATTACACAAATAGTTCATATATTATAGACGTTTAGGGATTTGAAGTTTGTTAAATCATAACACGTTTGCTACTTAACACTAAGACAAGTTAAAATATTGAGCAAATTACAAATTACGTTCTTTAAGTATTACCCAAATTTCAGAATACGTCATTTAACTAAGTAAATTACAGAAAACGTCATTTATGTTTAAAAAACCTAACACGTTACGTACTTTAGACTAACGGACGTTAAATTTCACCGTTAAATCAGGTCATGTGCAACGCACATGAGGACAAATATGGCATTTCACTTATCCAGAGACTATATGTCTAATTACTGTAACATCCCGAGTTTTAGAGTGCGAAAGAATTCACGAGAAATTAAAACTTAATAAAAAAAAAGGGGTAGAGGGCTTGGGCCGGAGTGTATGGGCCGAAAAGGGCAAGGGTTTGGACCCTTATAAGTCTCAAGACCAGCCCCAAACCCTCATTTGCAACACCATTTTCGGAATTCTAGAGAGAGAAAGCGAGAGAGAGCCTAGAGAGAGAAAGTCCCGGTTTTCGGACTAGAGCTTCAAGGATCGTTAGCAAGAGTCTCGCGAGTGTTTAGCAACGAAAAGGAAGTGATTACAGGTAACCGATTCTCCTAGATCTGAGTTTTAGTTCATTTTTGGGTTTTTCGGGTTTTGGGTGAAACGGGAACGTTTTTACAGATGAAACTGAAAGAAAAGCATAGATTTGAGTTCTTAAACGAAAAACAAACGTTTTGAATGTAAAAAGTCCGGATCTTGACCAGGTCGGACCTGCATTGCGAAAGTTAGGGTTTTTCACGGGGAAGAAGGCTGGTCTGCGCAGGTCGAAACTAGAAGTTTCGATAGGTCTAGGACATGTATCGAAACTAGAAGTTTCGATAGGTCTGGGACATGTATCGAAACTAGGTAGTTTCGATAGTCAGCATGTATCGAAACTAAGTTTCGATAGTCAGCGTGTATCGAAACTAGAAGTTTCGATAGGTCTGGGACATGTATCGAAACTAGAAGTTTCGATAGTCAACCTGTATCGAAACTAGGTAGTTTCGATAGTCAGCATGTATCGAAACTAGGAGTTTCGATAGGTCTGCAGGTATCGAAACTAGAAGTTTCGAGCGGCCTGCACCTGTCGAAACTAAGTAGTTTCGATAGGTCTGCATCAGTAAGTGAAGTCAGTGTATTCACCTGTAACAGAACGAGTAAACCGTTAGAGTCGGGATTAGGTCTGATATGTGTCAACTGTTATGATTGTTCAGATTGAGTGAGATCCAGTAGACCATTCCAGCTAAGATAAGAGGTGAGTTCTAATCCCCTTTTTGCCTTCTTTAGGGGTGGTGTGCATACTTAGTGTAAAGTGTTTATTATATTTTATATATTATAAACTGAAGAGAAAAGCCATGTTTTAGTGAAAGGTTTAAAAGAGGCAAAAGTATGTTTTTCAGCAAAGTAAGATATATCATTTGGCAAGCGTTTACTATATTTTTATATACATAAACAAAGGCATGATATATATGATAAGCTATGTTTTAGAAAGCAAGATGTATTTTATGATAAGCTATGTTTTAGAAAGAAAGATATATCATTTGGCAAGCGTTTACTATATTCTCATATACATAAACAAAGGCATGATATATGTGCTAGTATGTTTTCAGAAAGTAAGATGTATTTTATGATAAGCTATGTTTCAGAAAGAAAGATGTATTTTATGATAAGCTATGTTTCAGTAAAAGCAAAGATATATCATTTGGCAAGCGTTTACTATATTGTTATATACATAAACAAAGGCATGATATAAGTTAAGTTATGAACAAGATTTACAGAAAGATTTATGAAAAGTAAAGTGAACAGCTTTCCTTCGGGAATGAGTACCAGTTTGTAAAGGTCCTTGGGACAGATGTTACTTGTACAAGATGTCAGATATGGGTTCCACCCATTAGTAAGAACCTTTGTGGTTCGTTAACAGTTGTACAACTGGGATGAGTGACGGCGGTTGCTCGGGAGGTCCACGCAACCTCCCCTTAGCGTTAAGCGGTATTGTCGGTTCATGGATGTAAGCCATGGGGGCATTGACCAGGGTATTGTCGGTTCATGGTCGTTGATCATGGGGGCATTGACCAGGTACTCGTCGGTTCATGGATGAATCCATGGGGGCGGTACAGTAGTGACAAGGAATTGACGGATAAGCGGTATTGTCGGTTCATGGTCGTTGATCATGGGGGCATTGACCAGGTACTTGTCGGTTCATGGATGTAAGCCATGAGGGCAGTACAGTAAAGAGGAATTGACGGTTTATTATACGTTTTAAACTGTTTGAAAAGTAAAGTGTGTTAAGTTTAGCCTCAATGGCAGCATATATATATGTTTGAAAAGTAAAGTGTGTTAAGTTTAGCCTTAATGGCAGTATATATATATGTTTGAAAAGTAAAGTATGTAAAGTTTTGGCCTTAAGGGCAGTATGTATGTAATAGTAAATCTTTTGTAAAATTGATTTAAAGTAAACGTTAGAACTCACTCAGCGTTGCTGATTTTTAGTATGCACATCAGTTAAGTGTAGGTGGCAGTAGATGGAAGTGGATGCTTGGCTTGGCGAGAAGAGTTACCCGAAGACCAGAGTCTGGCATCCTGTTTATGTTATTGTTTTAGTTGATTCAGACAAGTTTCAGTTGTATGTTGACAAGATATGTTTAGACATGTTATGTATTTCCGCTGCGTATGTTGAAGTTTTAAATCGTTTCCGCTGTGTTAATGAATGTCTTATGATTAAGTTCTATGTGTTGATGAGTAAATCCAACAAGTGAGGCCTTTCGGGATCGGGGCCTCACAATTACCAAGATCTAGGGACTATATGTGTAATTTAAATAAAACAATACATTATTGCTCAGAACCCCCAAAATCAGATATCAAGCTCAGCTTCTTCTACCTACACTACCTCCAACTGATCAGTCATAAGTTCATAACCAAAATTAGATATCAATTTCAGCTTCTTCTTCTCCTCTCTGTCCATGTGAACTGGAAAGCTTCTTCCCCATGATTTTTGATATATCCGGTGATCGGGGAGGGACGACTGAGTGTGGAGCTGGCCAATTGTGGTTATGATGAAGGAAGTAGGTGATGAGTGTCACATCTATGATTTTTCAGAAATATTTTTATTTTATTTTATAACAATCCATTTCAATCATGTATTTGATCAAACACCTCTTGGCACATTAATTATCATTATATATATACACACACATAAGCAAACATTATGTAATGATAAGTACATGTCAAAATGAATCATGAGAGTTATTAACCATGTTTTCTACACCTTTTATTTTCATCATATATATATATATATATATATATATATATATATATATATATATTTTTGTGTGAACATATATATTTGAATAAATCAAGCATACAATTTTTAATTTATGAAAATAAAATTCATAAGATTAAGCCATGTATTTAACTCATTTAAATAGAGACATAAAATTTATTTATGAGTAAATATGCATACTATTTAGTTTTGTTAAATAAACCATTTATAAACTTCATAAAATAAGTCATTCTTTTATATATATGTACTTATTTATATATATGTAATACTACATACATATTTAGCGTCATTAAACAAACTATTCAAACGACGTGTAAATTTTAGAAAAAAAATGGAAAGTTATATCTTTATAACCAGACAAATAACAATTAGGTTTTTATAAAATTTTAAAAAGAACAATTTTGTAATTTACAAAGAAAGAATTTAAAGTAAACTAGTCCTGAACCCCCCCTCAAATCAAAAGAACCCCTTCAAATTTGCCCTTGACCCAACTGAACTCTCCCCCCCACCCCATATGCTTTGAACCCCTTATGTGAACCTGGATATCCCATACAAAAACTTTGACTTCCTAAAGTCAAAATCGACTTCCAATACCATAAATTCTTGTTGTTATGAATCTAAATTTTCCCCATCACGATTCACTACTCCTTTGTAATCATCATGAGGAGTTAATTCGTGTTTCATTGCCAATTCATGAGCATTTAAGAACAATTTTAAAGGCCTTCGGTTATAGACTTGAAAGACACGATCCATACTTGAAAACTCGTTAAACACATCGATCCTTGACTGTTATACACTCATTACCCAACCTCCTAACACCCCCTAACCTTTTACGATCCAATGGAACCCAAAATCAGTGGAATCCAAGCCCCCCTTACCCCCTATCTGTCGCGATTCCAGAACAGAATCAAGGCCACCCCATTTTGCCCGATAACAGGTAATCATCACACCTTTGTACTCGTCTTAATCCATATTGCAAAACCCCTTTGAATCAGGGATTGATTTGATACGGAATTGGGGACTAGGGTTTCGATTAGGTTATTTGGGGAAGAAGGCTCTTGAGGGCTTTATGTTAAAAACTTATCCCTCTCTCAGAGCAGGTCGCGCCCTTTTTATTTTCCTTGTTATTTTGTATGTTCCAATTCCTTGTCCTTTGAGCCTTAACACATTTCACTCACCAACGCAATTTTTTTAATAAATCCGATGTTCTACATACATAATTGTAAGCATCTTTATAAAAAAAAAATTCAAGATGTTATATATAATGTTTATTTCGATTAAATGTAAACCCCTCTTTAAAAAGTTATTGAAGTCTTGTATAGCAAAAAAAAGATTTATGTTTTATGAGAGGTATTAGACTGTTAAATGAATAGAAAAATATATATTTTTAAAAGTATAAATATAATCATAATTCATTTTAAAGTTAGGAGACTTATTAAACCAAAAAGAGTTATAAATATATATATATTCTTCCTATTAACAAACATATGGGAATTTTGAATCATTCTTTAATAAACAAAAAGTTTTATCTAAAATAACACGATCATATTCCCTGAGATCGGCTAGTGTCTTACCTACATATATTAATTTTAAAAAAGGGTGATTATTTAACAACCTAAAATTTTAATCATTTTTTTTACACGATCTTGATAATGCAAATACAGTTATGCAGCATATTTAATATATTTGCAAATAATTTTCATCGTTGACACAGTTTTTAGAAATAAAAAGTTTTAAAAACATTGTTCCTTGTAACTTGATTCGTACATTTAACTTGTTATCGTGATAGATCAAATCTTTAATACTCCTCTGTCCGTTCATTCGTCCCAATTCCTAAAGTTCCAAATCGTCTCGTTCTTATTTCTTTTTAATCATTTCTATATTAAACATGTACAAATTATTTGATTCATATACCATCGAACTTAGGTTAATATTGAGGTTAGCTTGAACGTTTGTGCAACAAACAACGTATTTGTGTGGCATACAACACTTCTTATGGCAAGGTGAGTTTACATAGCCCATTTTTACTATTTTTACTTTTGGGGTGAAACATGTCTACAAATACTTTACTTACACAATTCAATACCTTTGTTCTTATGCTATAGTCTTGATGCTTTATGTCTTAAACTGCTTGGTGACCATTACATGTGTTCATGTCAGTGCAAATCATTAACCTGCTACCCAGGCCTAAAGTAGTATCTAACATGATCATTTATAGGGGAATCCGATTCATACATAACACAAAACCTTGGCGGGTTTTTATATATACATCTTACTACTTTTTCAAAATGGAAATCATTGGGACTGCGTAACTAGTTTTCCATTTACACGGCTTGATTGTACGCTTAGAACCTTGTATGTTTTCACCTTTATGCTTTAGACACGATTTGAACATATTGAATTGTAAACTATACTTAACTTTGTTTGGTATCAAAACCTATATTTCTCACCAACTACTTGTAGTTGACATTTACTCACATGTTTCAGGTGCACCAGTTTGATGACACTACATGATCACTTAGGACTTCGGACCTAGTTTTAATTAAATTCAACTTTCGTTATGTTTGAACCGTTTGTTTTCCATTTCTACTTGTAACGGATGCTTTTAATCTAAACAATAAATATTGTCATATATTTAATAGATGATCATGTGCTTAAGAACAACCATGTCAGCCCTGGCGTATAATCCGTCGCCGGCCAAGATGTGACAATGTGATAGTGAAGGAACAGAGCTGGTGGTGGTGGTGGTGGTCACGGGAGACAGGGGCAAGGTCAGGTTTTTTTAAAATTATTTTATTGTTATTACATGACATACAATTTAGCAAGGGTTCTACGGTTCTAATTCGTGAGTGGTCCACGTGGCAATACATTATTGGACCACACTATTTCGGTGGCTACAGTACATCCTCTAATGCGTACAGTACCTACAGGCTTTTTATGTGTTGTCCAGATGTCTTTCTGGTCCATATGTCACTAATTGGTCCACTTATTTAATTTCTTTTTTATTTATGTTCTCTCTCACACACTAAGCTTTCTCTGTGCAAGCGAAGAAGAAGACGAAGTTGGCGTTGGTGCTTGACTTGCTTCGTTTGATTCAACATCTGCATTTTTTTCAGATAAGTTTTACAAAATCAGTTACTTGTACAGCTTATACACGAATAGGGAAATAACGTTGCTGGTGTGAATCATGTCAACTCGTAATGTTCTCTTTGTGATTGAACTGAAAATTTTCTACATTCTTGATTATTTTTATTCCAAAAATGATATTTTTTTTGGATTTCAGAGATTTGAGGCTTTCAGAATTATCAAGAAATAAAAGCATATCTCAGAAAAAAAAACAACTTATGAAGAACAAGTTTCAAGAAATCTTCGACTTTTTTAGGCAAAAGAAGTGAGCTTTTCTCTGGATTTATGATTTGAAGCGATGAAACTATTTATTTTAAAGGTAGACCCAATTGACAAACCTTTTTTATCTTCATATCATTACTTGAGCTTCATCTTCTTCTAAATTAAACTCTCTCTCGAAGATGATGATGGTGTTTGATCCAAACAACCCTCTTTTACAATATTCGTCCCCTTCTCACCTCTGTCAAATCGATGTTGTCGATCTTTTTTCTTAGGGTTCTCCAATCGATGTTTTATTTCATTGAAGAGATGAAGAGTAAGAGAGATCCAACAATGGTGGAGATGGAGGGTTTGAATCTGTATTTCGTAGAGATAGGGGTGTGTGTCTTGTGTCTGTGTGAGAGAGGAAAAAAAGAGGAAGGAAGATGAAAGAGATTAACCCACCATTCTCCTTTTTTATTCCATTTGATTTCTGTAAATGCAAGTGTAATTTTCATTCATCTTTTTTATTTTCTTTTAACTTTTTTCATATATTTTGGAAAATAAGTTAAATGTAAATGTGAATAAAAGACAAAAGATTTTATTAATTCATATAAAACGTTTTATAAAGAAAAACAAATAGAAAGTTCAAATATAAAAAGAAAATAAAGATAACACATCTTAACAAAATATAAAGTATTTAGTTGTATTCTTAAACTAGTTTAAATCCCGTGAATACACACGGAGTGAAAATTTTCAATATATAAAATTTTCGAATCTTTATTTATATATTTTACAGGTGTAAAACTAAAAATATATTACATATATTAAGGATAAAAACAAAATTCAAAATATGTAAAAAATAATATATAATTATGTTTTGAAAATACGTTAATTACTATTTAATGTAATTTGACTTTCATTATTATTTGATTGAAATAAAAGTTATATAATTAAATTTTAAAGTTTCTTATTATAATAAGAAACTTTAAAATAAATGTGTTTTATTAGTATAATTACTATTTTCATTTAGATATATATTATTATTAAAAATAGAAGTGCGTTAAATAAGAGAGAGAGACGGGAAAAAATTGTGAGATAGAATATGGAGGCGACACGTGGCACTAAAAAACCTTTATTTATTATATAGTATAGATTCATGAATATTATATTTAAACTTAAATAAATATTTTTTTCTTCGTTTTACATTATCTACGTTTCACCTTAAGTTTTATTCAAAACCGATACGGAACTTAAGAAGAAAAAAAACGCTACAACACCAAGTTTCCGTCCATCGCAATGCGCGGGTTAAATTCTAGTAACAATACATTTTAACAAGACATCTACAGTACGTCATCAAGATTGGGCCACTTTGTATTTATTGAATGAGATTTTTTATTTTCATTTTACCCCTTACATATATAATATATACACTTTTAACCCGTTTGATTTCTAATAATTTCGTTTTCCTTTAATAATTTTCATAAGTTAATTTTTTTTAAATTGTGTGCGTGGCTATTTTTAGTTTTTTAATGTCCCGATATATATTTTTTTAAACGGAGTAGTATTCAAAATTGAGTATTCTTTTTGGTATCGTAAGCTATAGCGAGTGACGTCGGTATTGTGACAAACCCAACTGTTTTTTAGCAAACAACATCGTTGCCAGTATTTTGGTGTTATTGGAACCGATATTAGTGTTCACTTTTATGGTTTTCGATGGCCCGAACTGATAACGACGAAACTCTTGCCGCGTAACGCGAGCAAAAAACTTCTAATTTTCTTCCCACGCTTTTTACAGTTCTTTTTTTTGGCGTATCAGAAGTTACAATTATAGACGGTCCGTTCCGACAGTGTTACCGCAAATAACGACACCGCACGAAGCGCGGCGTGTCTGCCTAGTTATTTAACTAATTACATAATTTCATTTTTATTTTATTTATAATTTTTGTTTAAAACATATAAGAAAAGACCAATTTGCCCTCATGTGCATGGCACGTGATCACACTTAACGAAAAAAATTAACGCCCGCTAGTGCAAAGGATGTAACGTGCAATGTTTTTTAAACATAAAAGGTATGCATAGTAATTTCCTTAGTTAAAGGATGTATTCTGAAATTTGAGTAATAATTAAAGGATGTAATTTGTAATTTGTAATTTGCTCTAAAATATTTGTTAAATCCTTATGAAATAAGCATTTTACCTAGAAAACTTCTTTAAATAAGAAAACTTAGAAAACTACTGTTCAACCATTGATCATATTTGATCAATGGTTTATATCAATTTAAAAGCTTTTTAGTAGTGAAGGGGTATAATTGGAACAATAAAAAACACTCCCAAATAAACGTTATTGTTTCCTCCAAAATAAAAACTTTATTCTCGACACCGTCTTCATCAATGTTTTTAAGGATGATGAGGTTTATAACAAGTATAATAAATCGATATTTTTATCTACATGTGCGATCGTCGAGATTGAATTTTTTGTATATATAATAAATCGAGGTTTACAATGAGCTACTTGTCGCATAGGGATTAACCCCAAATAGATTTTCTCCATATGACTCTCCTCACATGCATTCGAATACTGGTGAAGTAGGTTTAACGATTACATCAGTGATATTATTTATAAATACGTAATTAGTGTTACTGATTAATTTTGTTGTGTTTTGAGGTTTGAGGTGTAGTACATGAATTTTTATATTTATTAGATACATGTAACCTGTGAGATTACATATATGTAATATCACAAATTACCTGGTTCCAACACGTTTAATTTTTTTTAATATAACAATATTATACTCAAATTAAATATCACAGATTACCTGATGCCATATAAAATCTTGTAATTTTGTGCTAACATTTTTAAAACTTTGGTAGGTGACAAACTTCAAATGCATATAATTTGTGCTTGGACCATAATCTCTTTGAATAAATTGCCGCCATGGAATTAATCGGTTCTTGGAGTTGAATTGCAAGAGGCCTGCCCTAAAAGACTCTCCATTCCTCGACTAGACAATTCTCATGGAAAGAAACTCTCCCATCATTGGATTTCCGCATGATGAATTCGTTGAAAAAAAGACATCAAACACCATCGATCTTGAAAACCTCGATAGTGAAGATTTTTAGAAAATCAGAGAAGAAATTATATATTTAGTTTTTTTAGGACATATCAAACATCATACAATCTTTAATATAAAACGTATTATAAAAAATATTTTTTTTGAACGGCAAACTATTATAAAATATAGAAAGTAAAATTTCTTTTTAGGACCACTAAAATTACTATCAAACTTTATGTACTTAGTTATAAATTTAAATCAAGCTTTTCCTTCTCTTTGGTCAACCTAAATCTAAGTTTGGTTTACTACTTTACTTTCTTAATTTTTAGACTACTTTTTTTTTCTTACAAGTCAAAATTGGCAATTAGAATGGGCCTTTTTGACTTAACACATGGATTTAAATAAGTTAAAGAGCACTGACAAAAAAGTCTCAACTTAAGCCATAGCCCTTGAGAGTTGAGAATGGACTAAACACATTACACACGTTTGGTGCCCACCTTTCCTACCTCCACTTCTCTTTTTGAAAAGCAATCCTTTCTTTATTAAAAAGTCAAATTTTGTACATAACTAGTGACGAAACAGGTATATGTAGTTATAATCAGTATTACTGTTAGTTAGAAGTTATCCAAACGTCGTCATTTTCTTATAGTTTGACTCATTAAATTGTTGTTGGCAGAGCAGTTGAAGCGGATATAAAAAAAAAGTTATTATGATCGTACATTTAAAAGGCTCAGATTTCTACATTATACACTTTCAACTGAAAGTTTACAAACACTTGCGATTACATCAAAATTTTACAAACTTGCCCGGTCTGGTTTAATGATGCTCGTGTATTTATAAATCTTTTCTTTTTTATAATAATACTAGGTTATATACCCATGTATTACATGGGGTTGTTTAATAGAAAAATAAAAATATAATAATGTGTATAAAAAATTAAAATAATGTGTAAATATAAATTATATAATTTTAGAATGTGTACAAAAATTTACATAAATAAAGTATTTTTATTACGTACATCAATAAAAAAAGAAAGTACAATTAAAGATCACAAATTTCTAAATAATTCTTTGTACACGTCATTTGTTGTTTTGTTTATAATTTTATCATTTTTATCAACTATCATTTGTTTAAATCCATCCCTACCTTTTAATATATATATATACACACACACATACTAGGTTAGAATCCTGTGTATTACACGGGTTGATAAAATATACACTTAATAATAAAAATATATATATCTTTAAAAACTCGTGTATTACACGGGTTGAATAAAATTCTTAAATCTTTATGTATATCTTATAAGTGAAAAGATGTATTATATATATATATTAATTATTTTTTTTAAAAGTTCAAAAATATGTAAAAATTAATATATATTGTGTTTCGAAAATACATTAATTTCTATTTAATATAATTTGACTTACATTAACTATTTGGTTAAAAAAAGTTACATAATTAAATTTTAAAGTTTCTTAAAATAAGAGATAATTTAAAACAAATGTGTTTTATTAGTATAATTAATACTTTCTTTAAAAATAAATCATTATTAAAAAAATGTGTATTTAATAAGATACAGAAGCGGGAAAAAATGGTGAGAAGATATATGAGGGCGACACGTGACGTAAAAGATTTTTATTTATTATATAGTATAGATATGGATGATTTTAAGCTTTTTTGGAAAATGTTTCCAGATGTACTGAAATAACCAATAAATTGTTGTTTCAAACAAAAAAATATATATATTAAAAATGGAGTGCGAGTTGTGACAAAAACACGTCCTGAAATAGGGTTGTAAAATGGCTCCGTCTATTAAGACACCCAAAAACTCTACTTTAACACCAAAACGCTCCATATTGGTCAATATGAAGCGTATTGGTACAACGTTAAACAAACCAATTACTGTCAGCTGTCAGTTATGTCTAGAAATACGCCCCATATTGGCCAATATGAAACGTATATCAGTTCTGTCCGGAAATACGCCACATATTGGCCAATATGGAGCGTATAAGTGTTTTTTTAATTTTTTTTCCTCAATGCCTTAATAATTTTGCCAATATGGAGCATATTGGAGTTTACAAATTATTTTTTTATTAATTTTTTTAAAACATACATTACATACATAAACAACTGAAACTGCATAAATATATAATCAGTTTGTACATACATAACAAAAATACAACTGATATGTGAAATACAAAAAAAAGTCAACAAACTAAGCTATGGCTGTGGATCCTGATCTGTCGGCGGATAGCGAGGTCTGGATTAGGATTCATTATTTTCCTAAACAACTGTATTCGGTCCCCGTATTCGTCGGATAATGAGGTCTGGATTAGTGTCAATAAATTGAAAAAAAAATTAATATGCATCATATAGGGCCACATCTTCTAACATCTTCATCTTATTTATTCTAATTTAAAATTAATTAAAAATAAATTTAAATCTAAAAAAAGTAGGCAATATGGTGCATATTGTGGCTATATGCCACATCTTCATCATATTTATTCTAATTTAAATTAAATTTAAATCTAAAAAAAAGTGAGCAATATGGTTCACAATATTGTGACTATATGCCACGTTTTCTAGCCTACATCTTCACCATATTTATTCTATTTTAAAATAAATTTAAATCTAAAAAAATGGACAGTATAGCCACGTTTTTTGGGCACATCTTCTAACATATTCATCATATTTATTCTAATTTAAATCTAAAAAAATAGCAATTTGATGCATCTTGAGGCTATATGCCACGCTTTTATCATCTTCTCCATAATTTCAATATGCATCATATAGGGCAATATGATGCAATATTGTTCTTCCCCAAATTAAAAAAAAAGACATTCAAATTCCCCCCAAAACCCCAAATTTATGCTAGATCTATGGATACAAACTATATATTCATGATTAGGAGTAAAAAATACTAACCATTGCGTTGAAATAATCTCGAATCGGTCGAGTTTGAGCGTCGGGTATCCTCGTCGGGTTCGTGTGTGTATTGAGTGTGTGTGTTTGGGTGCGTATTGGGGAAGAGGCTGATGCATATCAGCCTTATACGGACCCTGATATACCGCCTATTGGGCAATATGATGCGTATAGTTATTTTTTTTTAAAAATATTATTTTTAGTCAATATATTGGACATTGAGGTCTGGATTAGGATTCATTATCTTCCTAAACAATTGTATTCGGTCCCCGTGTTCGTCGTACTAACTTGTTGCGGTGTCACTTCGGTTTGCCATCCAAAGCGGGTTCGGTAAAGGCCTCGGATACTCTTCATTTAATTTTATATGGATGAAATGGTTGTCGTTGACAAATACAAGTGACACCACACGATGAGGTATACGGACTTCAATAGACCATGTAATAAGGGGAACATAATCTCACAACCGTTCATGCTAAAACAATGAACAATCGCGCCAAATTTTTTAGCAATGAGCAGTCCCGCCTGAGGCATCTTCATCCAATTCTTACGGTCTACTGCACCCACTTCTTTAAACTGTATCCTGTTAAACACTTCCTCATATTGTCCCCTCCTTTCCCTGTTAAAAATTTGCATCCAAATTTGTCGGTGTTCCACCAACTCCATGAAACGCCCTAAACCGGGTACATCTCATAGTTGGCACAAAACATAACAAACATAGTTCTTAAACTGGAAATTAGAATCTATTACAACGGAAGTCTTTAATTCAAAACATTCATAATCCAAATCAATCAAACATTGTTTGAAACATAAACTATCGGGAATGGAAATGTCAGTGTTCAGCTCAGCAATCCAATGCCCATACTATCCAGCCCTCACGGCTCCTTTATCCTTCCTTTCTCTTATTCTTACTACCTGTCATGCATACTAAAAGTCAGCTAACGTTGTTGAGTTCTATCTTTACTTTAACCGAAAACTCTCTTTCTGGTAGCTTGGTTGTATAAAAATAAAATAAGCCTTTCTTTCTCATCTTTTAAAATACTTTAACTTTACTTTAAAAACTTTACAACGTTACAATTATAAACTGTTACGTTACCGTCGTTCATTAATACCTTACTTTTGAGGAAACTCGTTAAGGTGTACTCCTTTACTCTTTCAAACTATCGTTTCACTTGTACAAGACAAGTGACTATCACATACTTTAACTATCACATATGGATCATTGTCCGAAGACAAGATCCCTTTTCTCGCTTACACCTCGGGGTAAGACTTTTACTTTAGCGCTGCTCACACCTCAGGGTGGGACTTTCTTTCTCGCTTACACTTCAGTGCAAGACTCCTTTAGCATTTCTTACACCTCATGGTAATACTCCTTTAGCATTGTTCACACCTCAGGGTGAGACGTCTACTTTAGCTTGCTCACACTTCTGGTTGATACTTCTACTTTAGCATGCCTGTAGGACTATCTACTATGCAATGCAATTACACTACTACACGAAATAGAATGCAATCATATAAACTTTCACATGGGCAAATAACACATATTAATACGTAAGCATATAACATGACATTTGTCACTATCACTGTCATTGTCGAGCTGTACCGAGATACAGCTCCTTTAACTTTCTTTACTTTAACCGTTTACTTTCTTTAAAACACGTTTCACAGATATTACTTTACTCTTTAACACTTTCTCTTTCATTTTTATAAAAAAAACATATAATTATTTTAAAATATACTTTAACTTTCAAAAATTATCTCTTTTAACAGTATGCATGCCAGCCCAAAACCATTAGGTAAAAAGGGCAATAAGAACTCATCTGCCAACTACTCTGGGAATACTAGAACCGGTCTGGTAACCGTCACTCTCTATATGTGAATCAATTCATGTGGGTTAAGTTTGTAGGATCGTGAAATTACAAGATGGTTCTGTTCTTAGTTGAAATTGGCGGAAACAATAACAACTACACAAATGTAATCGAACAGGCAGAAATAATACTTTTAAGAACACTGTTGTATTAAGCTTTTGCAGATAAACGATTACAATTGAAACTCAATCAGAAAGCACAAAAAGCACACTTACAAAGAAGTGTTTACAGATTATTTATACTTCACTTAGAATCAAGACATCCCCTTGATTCTAAGGATCAGATCTAACACAGACTGTTGATCTGTTGTATCTAGCTAACTATTACACGTTTTTGTCTATATCTAGTTAACTTTATTGAAGCGTCTTCTTTATGCATCATTACTTGCATGCTTGGAGAAGAGCATTGTTGTCTGTCATTGGTTGTGCCATTAAGGTTCCTTCTGCTTTGAGTGTGTCAGTTGCTTTTGCAGAAAGTTGTCAGTGACGCTTGGTATGGATAGTCAGCTGCAACGATTTGTCTTCAAGGCACAAGGCTGTCAGCAACAAAGATGTTGATCAGCAGCAAGATGTAACCATCCAGAGCTACTGATGATTTGCCTGTCAGCAGCATCAAGTGTTGATGTTGCTGAGAAGCTTATCCGCAGCAACTTTGGTCTTCAGCAGATAAGGCTATCCGCAGCAGATTTGTTCTTCAGCAGGAGAACAAGTATCCGCAGCAGATAAACTTATCCGTAGCAGTTTGTTGGTCAGCAGCAAACTCTGAGATCAGCAGCATTTGTACTTAGAGAATTTTGTAGCCATCAGTCTTTTGTTCTACAAACTCCCCCTAGATTGATGCTACCAAAATTCTCTTATTGCCTTTGTTGCTGAAGCTTTTGCACATTTCTGACTATCCTTTCAACCAAAAGAAAAAGCTTCGAAAACAGCCATCTTGTACTTTGAAATACAGCCTGCAGCCGTCAAAACTGCCTGAGTCTTTCTCCATTGGGACCATCTCCCCCTTTTTGGTTGCATCAGTGGACAAAAGTGCATCAATTTGGGTGCCCACTGATACAAAGGAGGGTGTAAGAAAAGTTGGGCATTGATGTGCCTCTATCATATTCACCCTGGCCGTCAATTCCAAGATATGAAGTTTCAGTCTGTCCTCATCCACAGTTGTGGAATCCTTGGATCCAGATGGGTCCATAGGCCTAGCCTCTTCATCCCCATCACCCATGGTTTCTTGGCACCTGGGATTCCTCTCAGTGAGGGGAGTTTCCAAGGAATCATCCTCACTGTGAGTTGCCGTGGTTGAGGTCTTAGCAATGTTGTCACTGTCCTCCTGGTTATTTTATGGACCAGCAGTAGTGACAGCCTCTTCCACATCCATTCTGTCATAACTCCTAGAGTGGACCTTCAGGGTAGAAGAACTTGTGATGGGTGTGTTGGAAGCAAGATCAATCAGTACCTCCGAGACGGTGGTAGTTGGAGAAGGTACATCATCTTGATCAGGTTCCTCAACACTTAAGTTCAGAAGAGAAAGGAAAGGCTCAGGGGGCTGTTCTATAGATCCGGGAAGTGATCCTAATCCTAATAGAGAGACATCCAAAGGAGTCTCCCTAATAATGTGGTTTTCCCTTATGATATTCTCACCAGAATGTTGTGATTCTGAGTGAGGGCTGTTAGGTTGGGTTTGGGCTGATTCAGGAATCCCTCTGACAAGATTATTCTTTACCAATTTGTTGATAGTTTTGATATTAACATGGCTTAATCTCCTATGCCAGAGAGCTGATTCATCAACTGAGGCCTTTGATAAAAAGCAGGAAACACTCCCAGATGGAGTGACTTCATTCACGTCCAGTACATAGAGATCTTCTTTTCTCTGAGCAGTTAATAAAATGCTTTCTGGAGGAGGTGTGGATAAGCCTGGAGTCAGTACAAAACATTATTTATCTGTGAAGAGCATCCAATGCTTTTGGTCGCATACCTGGGAAACACTCATGAGATTGAAGTCCAATTCTTTAACATAGTTGACCTTATCAATGCTCATTCTTTCGTTGGACACAGTTCCTTGTCCAGTAATGGATCCTCCCTTTGAGTCACTTCCAAAGGCAACATATCCTCCATTGAAATGTCTGAAGTTTGAGAGGATGGATCTGTTGCCTGTCATGTGCCTGGAACACCCACTGTCTACCACCCAAGTGTTATTCTTGTGACCTGGCTGTCCCTGCACATGATATATTTCTAATTAGTAGAAGGAACCCAAGAGTCTGCAGACTTGAAAAAGATGGTTGTTAGTTTATCCTTTTCAGTATGTTTGCATTCAATGGAACCAATGACAGTGCTTGAAGATGGTTTAGCTTTCCATTGCCTTGTTGGTGATTTTCTAGTTTTCCTCACACTGTCAGCAGCAGATTTTGCTACTGATGTTGTTGGCTTGTTGACAGTAGATCCTGCTGCTGATAGCTTTGTTGAAGTGTCAGCATTCTTTGCTACTGTAGGCTTTGCCTTGGATTTTGCCTTATCAGTAGTGGACACTCTTGTTGCTGATGTCTTTGCCTTATCAGCAGCAGATTTTGCTGCGGAGGATTTTAGCTTATCAGCAGCAGACTTGGTTGCTGCTGAAAGCTTCTGCTTTGTTTTCTTGGGCTTAACTGGACTAACAACCGATGTATGCTGATCCTTCTTTACCCTTTGTCTTTGAGGGGCTTGATGAAGGATCTGGTTGAAAGGGTTAAACTTACAGTTTGCAGCAAAGTGGTCTGATTCACCACAAATGATGCAAGTTTGTTGAGATTTAGGCAGCTTCACTCTTGAGGGAGATAGAGATTCTCTGAACTTAGTTGCTTTGTCTTCGTAGCTTCTTACCTTCTTATTTTTGTTAGTCTTTTCAAAGGCATGCTGCTTTGAATTTCTTTGGTATTCCAGGTAATGAAAGCAGGTGCTGGCAGTGTGGTTATATCTGCCACACACAAAGCATGATTTTGCCAGTTTGTCTCTTGAAAGGTAGACATAGTACTTTCTTTGGAACAGATCCTTGAAGTTCCATGGATGAGCTTTGTTATGTTCAAAGGTGGCTTCTTCTAGGGTCTTTTGAACATATGGAACTTTTTCTTCAGGCTTAAGACATATATCAAATACCTTTCTCTTTGTGATTGGCTTGAACTGAGGCTTGGGGTTTGTGGGTTCTGATGTCTGTCCCTTTTCAATGTTTAGCTTTCTTCCATCTGGAGGATAGCTGATCTTGATCTGTTTGAATGGTACAGGGGCTGGAACAGCTGGAAGAACAGCAGGAACTGCAACTCTATTCAGAACAGCTTCAGATGGGACTGCACTGGTTTCATCATGGTCTGAGTGGGTTGACTCAGATTCCGATGAGGTAGTGCAGTCTTCGATGAAAGGTTCATCCGTTGAAGGATCAAGGTTTCGGTTTGCAGTGTCAAGATTTTCAACATTGAAGCTTGGTTCGTATATGGAAATATAGTCAGCAGGAGGAGGAACAACATTGTACTGATCATTGTTATACCCAAGTCCAGTTTTTACCTTCTCATGGACTTGAATATCTAAAAGTCTTTGTAACTTTTTGGAGGAAAAATCATATTTTTTAACATGAACTTTCTGTTCTGCCAGTTCAGCTCTGGTAGCTTTTAGTTTGACCAGCATATCATCAATCTGAGTTTCAAGATTAGTTTGTTCGTGTTTTAGCGATGAAATCTCTTTCTTAAGGCAGTTAATCTTTTCTTTATAAGTATTTTCAACCTTTTTGAACTTAGATTTCATCTGATGAAACTCTTCATTTTGATCTATAAGGTTTTGGTTGTGCTTTCTATAACCCAAAACTTTATCAATACAGGCTTGAGAGCAAAGATGTTCAAATACCTGAGGTGGTATCTCTGTAGTGTCTGCCATCAGAGCTTGATTGTTGACGGGCAGTTCTTCATATTGAAAGCTCCAGTTGAACTCAGAAGTTCCAACAGTTGCATAGGCTGCAGTTTGAACTAGAGGAGTAGCTTGTTGTTGTTGTCTGGGTTGGGCTTGGTGAGCTTGTCTTGACTGAGAAGTGACTGGATTTGCTATTGGTGCCTTACATTCTCTAGCAAAGTGACCCAGTAGGTTACGGTTGTAACATCTTAGTTTGCTTTTATCCAAGCCAACTCTGGTGTTGGAGTTATTACTTGGAATGGGTCTTCCAGTTCTAGAGTAGAACCTCTTTGCTCTTATAGAGAGCATGTCATATGAGTGTTGTATGTCCATTTCTTCTAAATCATCTGGATGAAAGCATTCCAGATCCTCCTTGATAAAGGACATGTTGTTTGAGTTTTCAGAAACAAAAGCAGCAGAGGTTGATGTTTGAGGAGGAGCTTCTAGGAGAAATGATGAGCTGTTTGTTTGAGAGATTGGAGTTTGAGGATGAGTGATGATGGGAGGATAGTAGTTACTTGAACTAGGACCCGAGTGCTCAGAATGGAGGGTAGAGGAGGTGGTGGTGGATGTTGAGGCTGTTTGGTAGCTTGAGCTTCTTTCTTTTGCCTAAATCATCTCTAGCTCATAGGTTTTTAGCATTCCAAAGAGCTCAGTCATCTAGAGAGTCTTCAGATTCTCCGTTCTTCTGATTGGCACTGTGTAAAGTGTCCAGCAGTTTGGTAGAGACCTGATGAACTTCTTGAGAATATCTTCATTCTCTAGCTTCACCTTTGAGCACTGCAGCTCTCCTACAAGATAGGTAAATCTGTTGTATAGAACAGTTAGAGACTCACCTTCCTTCCAGACGAAGTTTTCATATTGCTGCTTCAGGATGTCTCTTCTGTTCTCTTTGACTTCCTCAGAGCCAACAAACATTTTCTCAAGAGCTTCCTAGAGCTCTTTGGCAGTTTTGTAACTTCTGAAGTTATGAAAAACTTCATTTGGAAGGCACATTTGGATAGATCCTAGTGCCTTGAAGTCCACCTCCATCCTTTTTATATCCTCTTTTGAGTACTTGGAGGGCTCCTTTGGAACTGATGGTCCTCCAGAGTCAGCAGATGCCACCATGGGAATGTAGGGTCCATCCCTGATGGATTTCCACATTCCGTACTCCTGATAGCAGAAAAAACTTTTCATGCGATTTTTCCACATGTCGTAGTCTTCACCAGACACCAATCTTGGTGGTCGGTTGATGCTGCCGATGTCTTCAAACCCGTTGCTTTGTGCCATTTTTGTTCTTGGTGATTTGATGAAAGAGAGAGAGTTTAGAATAGAACCAGAAGTGATTAAACAAGTGTGAGTTTGTTTAATCTGAGCCAAAGCTCTGATACCACTTGTAGGATCGTGAAATTACAAGATGGTTCTGTTCTTAGTTGAAATTGGCGGAAACAATAACAACTACACAAATGTAATCGAACAGGCAGAAAGAATACTTTTAAGAACACTGTTGTATTAAGCTTTTGCAGATAAACGATTACAATTGAAACTCAATCAGAAAGCACAAAAAGCACACTTACAAAGAAGTGTTTACAGATTATTTATACTTCACTTAGAATCAAGACAGCCCCTTGATTCTAAGGATCAGATCTAACACAGACCGTTGATCTGTTGTATCTAGCTAACTATTACACGTTTTGTCTATATCTAGTTAACTTTATTGAAGCGTCTTCTTTATGCATCATTACTTGCATGCTTGGAGAAGAGCATTGTTGTCCGTCATTGGTTGTGCCATTGAGGTTCCTTCTGCTTTGAGTGTGTCAGTTGCTTTTGCAGAAAGTTGTCAGTGACGCTTGGTATGGATAGTCAGCTGCAACGATTTGTCTTCAAGGCACAAGGCTGTCAGCAACAAAGATGTTGATCAGCAGCAAGATGTAACCATCCAGAGCTGCTGATGATTTGCCTGTCAGCAGCATCAAGTGTTGATGCTGCTGAGAAGCTTATCCGCAGCAACTTTGGTCTTCAGCAGATAAGGCTATCCGCAGCAGATTTGTTCTTCAGCAGGAGAACAAGTATCCGCAGCAGATAAGCTTATCCGCAGCAGTTTGTTGGTCAGCAGCAAACTCTGAGATCAGCAGCATTTGTACTTAGAGAATTTTGTAGCCATCAGTCTTTTGTTCTACAAAGCTAATGGGCCTAACTGACACTATGTATTTTCTATTTCTACACTGGCGAACTTATGACAAATTCGCCACTTTGACACTAGCGAACATGTTAAGTTCGCCCACTGGAATACAACGAACTTATGCAAGCGAACTTATACCAAACGAGCTTACCAGGCGAACTTACACCAAGTTCGCCCTATTCAGGCTTAGGCGAACTTGGCCTAGCAAACTTGTCAAGTTCCCCATATTAGCTCCAGGTGAACTTAGCAAGTTCGCCTGTGCGAGTTGTCTTCTTCCCATAAATCCTAAAATTTCGATTAAGTTTTCACATGATAAAGCTCCGGACTTTTTACGTCCAAAACGTTACATTTCATCCCATGAGCATAGATCTATGCTCACTTAGTTGTTTCATACATAAAAACCTATCTTTATGTGATTTTTTACCCCGAAACCCTTTAAGGCTAAAACTCAGATTCAGAAGAGATTATTACCTGCTTGAGCTCTAGAACCGGATCAGTAGCTTCACCACGTGATGAGGAACGATCCTTGCTGCTCGGTTTCACCTTCCCACGACTTTCTCCCTCTCTATCTACTTTTGTGCAAATGATGAAATGGGGGAAACAAGGGGGTGGCGGCTAGGGTTAGCCTCCCCCTCCCTCTTTCGTTTTTCGTTTGTTGTCACAACACCCCCCTTCTCGTTTCCTTGTTATTATTATTATTAACCCGAGCCTCATTCATTATTCTTTATTATTTAATATATTTTTGGGATGTTACACTCCAGTATAAATTGTTGCCGAATAGAACGATGCTAGTTTTGTACCTTGTCTAAGCCCACAACTACTGAGCGAAACCCACAATGACCATCTGGCTTGACATCTTTATACGGGATATGTATGGGTGAAACAGTTTTGGAATTTGATCCTTATAGTGGTCAATGACGGCTACTGGTGTGTCCCCCTGGGTTAAGGGAAACTCGTGGTTATCCCGTGGCACTCCTATTCTAGAAGCCGTTGAGCGGCTGCGTCGCATTACGGGCTTTATGACAGAAGTCAGTATTTGAGAGTCTTGTAATGGTATGTACGAGCTGTGCCGGGGAGAGTCATACCAACTTTGTTCGGACCGCACAAATGAACTGTTTCTCGCAACATCATCTATCCTTTGTTGTTGCATCTTCAATGTTGGACGACTGCGAGTATTCTGTTGAACGGGTAAATTCGACCCACTCCTTGTTACTGAGGTTGTCTACGTTATATTGGTATATCGCCGGCGTTAGAGACTCACACAATCTCGCAAATGAACGAGTAAATTTGATCCACTCCTTTTCAGTAAAGCGCTTCTTGTTGTTCTTTAAAATATTGTGTTGAATGTGGAACCTGCAAAGATACTTATACGCGTTTGGGAAAATTTTATTACACGTGTTCATGAGCACTTGGTCCTTGTCTGTTATAATGACACGCTGCTCCATGTCACACCCCAACCGACGGCGGATTATACGTCGGGGCGGACGCGGTTGTTCAATATCACAAGGTTGACTATTAAAGTTTCAATATTTCATTAATAATGGATTCAAAGGTTCAATACAAAGGAAATAACAAGTATACAACATTTGTTTAATAAGTAGTCTAGGTCCGAAGCGTCCTATGTGATCACAAATAAGTCTCATGATGTAGAACCTGAAACATGTGAAAGAATCTGTCAACTACAAAATAGTTGGTGAGATACGAAGGTTTTGACACAGTTTAACAAGTATTTGAAAAGAGTTACAATTCACTATGATTTATGCATTCTATAATGTAAGTATGAGAACAAGCATCTTAAATATTGTGCATATCAACCCTCCAACCAAGTTTAGGCATAACCCGCAGGTTACCCTTATAAGTCTCAAGTTTAAAAGTTTAATTCAGTAACAATCACCAAGGGCTCCCCCCGAAGGGTCAATCAATCAAGGTGGATTGGTCAAATGCAATAGATCTATCATTGTTACCATAGGCTTGATCAAAGTTAATGAATATGCTAGTTTTAAGTTTAATCTAAGCATACAAGTCTCAAGCTTAACATAAGAATAAGCATCTAGTCATAGTTGTACAAGAATTGTATAAGTTTAAAGTTTTGAACATATTTCACCCCAAAAGAATGTAAATGAAAAAGGGGCTAAGTATACTCACTTGGATTTGGATGAAGAGTAACCGACAAGAGTAAGTGTTTGCAAGACTTTGAGGGAGATTATCCTCACAACAAGCCTAAGAATATAAGTCTAGAGTTTAAGTATGATCTACAAGTCTATGGCAAGGATTTAGGATTCAAGATTTGACTAGAATTGTCTAGGGTTCCAAACGGGAGACGGAAATGATTGTGTTTACGAAGTTTTAAATCAAAGTTTTAAATAAAAGTTTTGAACGAATGACACAAGACTTGAATATCAAAGTTTAATAAGTTTATAGTTTAGAATAACTATTAATTAAATTAATTATTTAACAAGTCTCACAATTATTAATTACACAAACTCGGTAGTAATAATCTAAGATAGTTTCCGAAGTATTTATAAATTAATAACTCAAGTATAAGACTAAATAATTATTTAAAGAGTACATAACTATTAAAGATTAATAAAGGATTATGAGAATAAATAATGATTAAGGTTTTATAATAATCATTTTAAGAATACATAATTATTAAAGATAAATAACTATCTACAAGGTCAAATATTTATCTAATTGGAAATAATCAATATAAATCATTTTATGATTTATTAAAGCATTTAAGTAATTATTAAATTATCTTGTAGTTAAATAATGTTTTAAAATTGTGTTTATAAGTTCCAATAGTAAGTTTAAACATATATGTTTAAATAGGAATTCTTTTAAATTTTATATTTTTGTTTGTAAGTTTATAAATGTGTGAAAGTTTAAATAAAACTATAAACTTGTAAGGGTTTGAAACAATGTTTCTTTTAAGTTTTAAATAAAGTTTATAATCATTGAGAAAGAATAAAGTATAATTATTCTTCTTGTTTCATATTTATATAAACATTATAAGTTTCTGTTTTCTAAATAACTATGAAAGTTTTTATAAAGCTTATAAGTATTTTTATAGTTTTCAAGTGTTTAAAACTATTTTTAAGGAGTTTATTATTATAAGTTTTAACTAAATTTAATTAATTAAAAATATCACAGAATATAAAAAGTGTAAATAAAAATCGAATTCAAGTTTATAAAAGTATCACAGAATTTATAAAAATTATTAAAAGTATTAAAACTTGTTTTAAAAGGCTGCAAAAATAAAAGGAAGCAAAACCCGGCTCCCCGGATTTGAACTCGGGTCTGCCCCGGGTCAGTAAACACACACACACACTTAGCCATCCCTGCTACGGGCTCACTGATGTTATAATTGGAAAAATAAAAAGATTACCATTATCACGAATTGCCCCCAAATTTCTCAAGAACCCTAGAATTCAAGTTCGCCAAATACATGTCGATTTGCCCTCTGTTAATGGAATTAAACAGAGGGCTTTCGATCTATGAGATGAAACGAGCACAATGGCCACAAGAATTACCTGAAATGGAGTCGAGACGAGGGAGAACGAGCTTTGGGTCGTAGTCGGCGGTTCACGGTTTCAAATCGAGAAATGTGAGTACTATTACGTGAAATTTACACTTGAGAGAGGTTTGGGGTGATGCTTCTGGTGTGTCGAGTGTAATACTTATAGCCGATTTAGGCATTATATGTGTGAACGGTTCGGAGGGTGGGGGTTAAGCCGAGTGGGTTCAAATCCGACACCACGCGTAGCCTCGGTCGAAATTGAACATTAATGCACCTTGGGGAGAGGTCGCATGCGCGAGTGGGAGCCCGAGGTTCGGTGAACCTGGCCGGAATCGCGACTTTGCGAAAAAAAGGTGGAAATCGGCCGATGCGGGACTCGAACCCATGACTGGTTCTGAGTTCCAAAAGTTTGGTGAAAAGGCAAAACAGGTCCCTGTTGTTTCGGGGGTTTAACTGTTTAAGTATAAAACATAGATTTAGTTTAAAACAAGTTTTGAAAGTTGGCAGTTCCGGTCCCTTGACTTTATGATAATTATATATATGTTCTTTTGTTTTTTATAAGACCAATTAAGTTTCATAAGATATAAGCATACGTATATATGTATATATATAAATATGTATACATATTTATATTCGAGTCTCATATAATTAAGTATATATATATATGTATATAATAAATAAATCAACATTTATTAAAAAGAAAAATCGTGTTCTTATCACGTTTTAAGATTTGGATTCGAAACGCGCACCAGGGTTAGGGTAAGGATAGGTCGGAAAGATACCGGATATTACACTCCATACACTCTTCCAACTTAGACTTGATCATCTCCAAGACCCATATGTAGTTTTCTTCCTTTTCTTTCGAAACAAACGCATGAGAGACAGCAAACGACTGGTTTATCGACGTCATACCCATAACTTGAACAAATGGAAGATTATACATGTTGGTTTTATAGGTGGCATCAATCATCAGCACATGCGGAAATACACGCCACATTTTGTAGGATAATTCATGAACAAAGAAAACCTCCTCAACAGCGTTTGTGGGGGGATTCTCTCGAGTGTAATAAGTGAAATTTTTAGAAACAAACAGATTTTTGAGTTGCTGCATGGGAGATTAGCCGACTCTCTTTCCGGCATTAATCTTCTGAATAGCATTGTGTATATCTTTCAGAATGCACTTGCTCTCGGGGTTCTGTGTTGTTATGGTTTTCCAAATGTTACATGGCAAAATGTCTTGCGCTGCCAGCTGCTCCACCAATATGTATTCGTCCGAAGAAAGTCTTCTGGCATACGCGTGGCCCTCCAGATTTTTAGAAGGGTCATGGTTATGCACCACGCCCGTCACGTCTAACCTCCAAACCTTATCATATGCGTCGTACAACCCTTTCAGTCGGAAAGGGCGACCTATTTTTTGCTGCTAGTTTTCCTCGTTTAGGCTATACTCTTGTGTTCGCCACTAAGACTGCATTAAGAAATAAATGCTTTGCCTCGTTTAGGTCGGCCAGCACCGGTTTCTTGTCATGCGAACGAATGCCGGACACGACCTCCCCCCCGTTCAGGGCTGGCAGCAGCGGTTTCTCGTAAGAATCAGGAAATTCGGACCAATTGTAAGAATCTGGAACAAACGACTCGATAGAATATTCGCCGAAAAGATAGTTGGCGTTCCAGCACGACATCGTAACGAAATTGAGATTGAAACTCGGATTATTGTATAAGCTGGTGAAACTTTGTTTATTTATAAGAGAAGGATACGCTCCATATTGGCCAATATGGAGTATATAGGATTTGGTAGAAGCTGTCTCCTATTAGGAAACTAAAAAGGCCTATACGCTCCATATTGGCCAATATGGAGCGTATAGGTCCGATGAATCAGGATTTGACGGGTAGAAGTTGTCTCTCATCAGAAAACGAAAAAGCCTAATATGCTCCATATTGGCCAATATGGAGCGTATTAGGTGTTAAAATAAGAAAAAATAAGTGTCTAAATATTAAGACCAATAGTTACAATACTCCTTAAACGAAGTGGTGCAGTCCATCCATGACTTATTTTTATTCTTATGATTAGATGGTTAGATGGTAGTACCTAAAAATATACACAACTCACGTTAAACAAAATATATTCAAAATTAATTATAAAGATTAAAATATTATTAAAATTAAAATAATTTAAAAACGAAAAAGTAAAATAAAAAGAAATTAATTACTTTTCATTCAACTTCATTTAAAAAAACAAATAATTGTGCGTGTGTCACGTCTTGTAACCTGATTAGTAAAAAAAATATCTAATGTGTAAATGAAAACTTTATTAAAGTTCAGAGACTGTAGTATAAATTGGTTAAAAGAAAATTAAAAAAAAAACTTTTTTTCTAAGTTTAGAGGTTTAAATATAAATCTGATATAATTCAGTGGTTTAAGTGTAAAATGTAACATTCCAAAAATAATAATAATAATAATAAAGAAGTATTTATAAACGAGGCTCGTGAAGTAAAAAGAATAAACGAGGAAACGAGAGGGGTTAACATGACAATGGACGAAACGGAAGGAGAAGGGGAGGCTTAACCCTAGCCGCCACCCCCTAGATCCTCATTCAATCATCCTCCTTGTATTCTAGAGAGAGAAAGCTAGAGATAGTTTAGAAATAGAAAATCGGGTCTCGGGTTATAGAGCTGAAGGATCGTCCATCATCATCAAAGGAAGCTAAGGAGCAAAGAATCGAACTCAAAACATGTACGTATCTCGCCATATCTGAGTTTTTCGTTTATGGTGGTTTCGGGTTTGTTTTGGTAAAAAGGTTGGGTTTTTACGTTTCATTTGAGAAACTGATGTGTTGCAAAGCATACCTCATATTCCCTTGTATTTCGTAGCGTTTTTATATAGTTTTAGAGTCGATTTGAGTCATTTATGTTTAGTACTTAGTCATGTGATGTTTTGTAGGTGTTCGTGTGTATTTTGAGCGTAAACGAGCAAGAACTGGAAAGGCACGAGCACACGAGGCGAAACGAAGAAACAATGAAAACTTTCTATCAAGGGGTGGCTTTGCGCCACGCGAACATGGGCCCACAATCGGGCGCGCCACGTGAGGAACTGGTTTCCAGGAAAAGTTTCACGATCGTTTTGTCTCTCGCGGTACGCGAGGGGATGACCAAATGTGTTTCGCGGTACGCTAAAACACCCAGTTACGGGCTTTTTAGCCTATTTCCATGGTTTAAAAGGTGTGGATCGATTTTAGGGTTTTATTATCGATTCCAGATGTAAAGTTAAAGACTTTTTGGTGATTTCAAGTGGGAGAAAGCTTCTAGGATCATTTAGAAGTGTGGATTGCAGTTGGATGATCATAGATCGGGTCGATTACGTCTTCCGGTTTACGTTATCTTTCTTTGTTTTACTTTTCCAGAATTGAAACCATGATAACTATGTTCTTTACTTCTGTTTTGTTTGTTTCGATCATGGTTGTTGGCTAGACTTTAATAGCTACCTAGATTTTGATGATTATGCATTGTTAATTGGATTTCTTTCGATTTTTGGATATTTGATGATGGATTAACAATAAAGTAAAGAACTTGTTTTCAATTGATTGGATGTGTGTGCGTATTTAATCTTGATTGATGATTGGTTGAATGTTCCATATGTGTCTTTGTGAATGTCTTTCATGTATAGATGCATATTAGGTCACTAGCTATGTGCATGTGATTTGTTTATGGTTTACTGATGTCGTATCCATAGGAACATTGATTTGAGAGTCTTTTAGGGTTAGGTATTCTTCCTATTTCGATAGCTGAGAGGTGAGAAATAGTCGGGTAATCTTTGGTGTTAGGTTTCTTAGGTCAATTGCTCTGAAAGGAGGTTTCCTTAGGGATTCTTAGCATCGTTGTTATTCCGTGTCTTATCGAGAGGATTCAGGTTACTCCTTGCACTGAAAGGTTCATTGAGATAGTGAGACTGAGAGGTAATCTTTCTAGCGAGTACTTTAGTGTTGTTGGAGATAGCTGAGAGGTGATCTGACTAGCCGGTGAGTTTTACACGTCCCTTAGGGTTTCCTTTTTGGTCACACGCGGAGAATGATCTGGGATCCACTAGGTTTTCTAAGTGTGTCGTATTCTAAGAGCCCAGTTCCATCATAGTTTCCGTATCCGAGAGAGTTCTGAGGTACATGCATAGGATTCAGAGTCTAGGTAGTGCTTTCCCCATTTGTGAGTTTGTGTAGAGTCTTTTGCTTTATATTTGGTTGTCATTAGTTAGAGGTTCCATTAGTTTAATCATAGTTCAACACAAATTCCCCCCAATATAATTTAGCTTAGTTAGTTGAGTCAGAGTCTAGGTATAGTTGTCACTAGTGTCTCATGGGTATGATATCCAGACTTTCATTAGACTTTACTACAGTCGATAGATACACTTGCCTGTTCTGTGGTCTAGTATTAGGATAGTCTAGAATTATTACTAGAGTGTGTAGCTTAGGTTTTATATTAGTTTTTATAGACCGTCCAAGCGACATCAGAAACCGATCATAGATCTGAACTCATGAGAACATAATGAACATTTTAAACGTAGAAAGTTCGAGTCTTGATCGGTTGAAGAGAAAACCATCATTTTCATGCAAACCCTAGTTCTTGGGGAAGAAGACGACCAGGCGACACTATCAGGCGAAACTGATGTAGTTTCGCCTAATATCACAGTATCACCTGAGCATAGTATCGTCTGGGTAATAGTATCGCTTGTCCAAACAGTTTCGCTTAAGAGGATAGTTTCGTTTGGCAAATAATTTCGCTTGGCTAAACAGTTTCGCTTAAGGCAACAGTTTCGCTTGGCCAAACAATTCGTTAAAAAGATAGTCTCGCTTGGTTTAATTTCTCTTAAACCCTGGGAGCGAAAATATCTTGTTTCGCTTAGATTGAGAAAGTATTGAATTATTTATTTAGTAATTATTAATTCAGATAGAAAGTGACATTTACTAGACCATCTTCTAGTACACGAAGGATAGCTTTACATGTGAGTTCTTATTACCCTTTTTCTTATGGTTTTGAGCTGACATGCATACTGTTAGAAAGTATTTGAAAGATAAAGTTAGGTTTTATAAAAATTATATTTTTTATAAATGAGTAAGAGAACAGATAAAGAGTATAGTACTATCTTTGAAATAAATGTTTTAACGAAAGTAATGAACGAAAGGTAAAGAACGGTAAAGGAGTTGTATCTCGGTATAACTTTAATAGTGACAGTGATAAATGTCATGTTATATGTTTATGTGTTAATATGTGCTATTTGTCTACGTGTTGTGTGTTTAAACGAATTACATTATGTGTTGTAGTGTAAAGTAGAAAGCCCTGCATGCATGCAAAGTAGAAGTCTCACCCCGAGGTGTGAGCAAGCAAAGTAGAAGTCTCACCCTGATGTGTGACCAAGCAAAGGAGTCTTACTCTGAGGTGTAAGCGAGAAATTCTCACCCTTAGGTATGGGCAGAGTTAAAGTAAAAAGTCTTACTTTGAGGTGTAAGCGAGAAATGAACCTTGTCCTCGGACAATGGTTCGTATGTGATAGTTAAAGAATGTGAAAGTCACTTGTCTTGTACGAGTGAAATGAAAGTATGAAAGAGCAAAGGAGGAAACCTTAACTGTTTTCCTTAAACGTAATGTTAATGAAAGATAGTAACGTAACGATTTCATAATTGTAACGTTGTAAAGTTTTAAAGTAAAGAGTAAAGTTTGTTTTAATGTAAAGAAAGAAAGCTTATTTTTTTTTATAAAATCTAAGCTACCTTAAAGAAAGCTAAAGTTTACAGTTTAAAGTAAAGATAGAACTCACCAGCGTTAGCTGGCTTTTAGTATGCATGTCATGTGGTAAAGTTAAGATAAGGTATGAGTAAAGGAGCCGCAAAGGATTGATAGCATGGACTGTCGGGTTGCTGCGTTGAAGGCTGGCATTCCCTTTCTCGACAGTTTATGTTGAACAATGATCTGTTAAAGATGTTAAAGTTTAATTTGTTATGGTTATGAATGTTTAAATCAAGACTTCCGCTGTAATAGATTCTAATTACTAGTTTAAAAGCTATGCTTATTATGTTTTGTGACAACTATGATATGTATCCGGCTTGGTACGTTTCATAAAATTACACAGAAAACAAAATTGCTGACATTAGCACCATATACATTGAGTACTTGTAATTTAAACATAAAAACTTTGCACTTTGTAAATTGTAAGTATAGTAATTTGCCCAAATATATTTTTATCTAATTTTATAAAATCATTTTTTACACAAGCAAATAAAACATAAAATAGGTCATTTTCATCAGAAATTATATTTTTTATCTATTTTAAAAGTCGTTGACTGCTATATTATAAGATTAATTGTCATATTAGTATTACTAAAAAAATGTTTTTGCATGTCACTTTCATTTTTTTTTTTGCCCAACACAACAAAATATGATATACGTTTCCCACAAATAATAACTAAAAGATGCAAATTACGAAATGGGAGTCACTACTTTCCTATATTAGTTCAGAACATAACTTTTTTTAAATGATGTAATATAATATAAAAAAAAATTAAGCGGTTGAACATGTAAATTAACGTGTGTTAAATAAACTGGTTTAGTGATCAATATAACTTGAGAGTAACATTTTTATTACGTAAGTTTTGAAAAGGGTCTAATTTCTGAAAGGCAATGGCGGACCTATACAGGTGGATGGGGTTCGGCCGACCATCATGAAATTTTTTGTTTGTTTGTTATATATATGATCTAATCATGAGTGATCCCGTAAGAAATTTTGACACCGACCCCTATGATTTTTTTTTTTACCAAAACGACACCAAAAGAAAATTTTAAAACTTTAAAATTTTATAAATAATTATTATAAACTAATTAACAAATATAAATTAATTAGGTAATTGGATTTACCCGTCAATCCTTATAAATAATTAAGCCCACTAGACCACTAACCATTTAACCAAATAACCTTTTACCTTAAGCTCATTTCCTTCCAAACAATTCAACGACCTTGTCAGACCATCTCCCCTCTCCATTGAACGTGATTCAGTGAAATGAAAATAAACGACCATCGACTAAGAAGTGTCGCCCCCCCTGCCCAATTGACAATCACTTGTCACTGCCGCCTGTAAGACTTGTTAGTCTTTTGATAATTAAATGTTTCATGTTTAGTCTATGAATTTGTTGATTTAAATTTTCAACTTTAAGAATATAATGAAAATTTTCAATTATACGAATTTATGAACCGAATGAAAAACTTAGATCTACACTCAAAAAATTTTAATGACCTAACTAAATCCGGTATACAAAATTTCGATAACCCGATTTAATCCGGCAAAAAAGTTTCAATGACCCAACCTGACAAAAAATATATTTTAATAGATATCTGAATATCGAAAATTTCCGACACCCATAGAAAAAATTTCTAGGATTGTCATCGCGAAAAAAAAAGGTCAGTTCCAACTTCATTCATTTCTTTCAAAATCCCTTCAATTCGTCATTTTCGTTGAATTCATTAGCTTCTACTCAATAATTTCAATTTATTATTATTATTAGTATGCTTTTCTTTCACATGCATGCATGCATGCTCTGTTTCTGCATGAAACTTCGATTATAATTCATGGCGATTTTTAGTTATTTCGAACATGATATTAGGGATCTTCTTGCTACATGAACAATTACACTTTTACCGATCATTCTAATAGATATCTGCAGGGGTTCGGGATTTTAGCTGGGGGCGTGTTCACGATTATCATGTCATCGGTGTTTAATTCTCGGTTCGAGGCTCCACCGTATGAGGTTGATCCGGTGAAGTCGACAGTTCCCGAAGCGGATTACGTGCGGAGGATTATTTTGATGGTTGGAGCTGTTCCGGCTCTTTTGACCTTTTGCTCAAGGTCTAAGATGCCGGAAACAGCCCGTTATACCGCCCTGGTGGCGAAAAACGCCACCAAGGCGGCGTCTGATATGTCTAAAGTCTTGAATGTCGAAATAGAGTCTGAGCAACAAAAGATTGATGTGACTTCCAGAAACAGTTATGGTCTCTTTAGCCGTGAGTTCTTAAAACGACACGGGCTGCACTTGCTCGGAACCACGAGCACTTGGTTTCTACTCGACTTCGCGTTTTACAGTCAAAATCTGTTCCAAAAGGACATATTCAGTGCCATAGGTTGGATCCCGCCCGCGAAAACAATGAACGCCATTGAAGAAGTCTACAGAATCGCGAGAGCACAAACGCTTATCGCTCTTTGCAGTATTTGGTTAATATTGATTAGAATTATTTTATTAATTTTGGTTTATTATTTGGGGTTTTTTTGTAGAATATTGAGTTTGATTTATTCTGATTTTATTTTATTTTATTTACTTTTCTAAGTTGAGTCTAATTAGGTTGCTTGGTCCCTAAGTTTGCTTAGTTATAAATGGAGGTTTTTGGTTTATTGTAATTGTGAACATTATTCTTAATAAAAGAGTCGATCAGTTGTGTTGGTCAAAAACAACCGAGTATTTCTTTTCATCTATTTTTCTGTTAGTGTTGGTGATTAAGGGTCTGTGCCAACAATTGGTATCAGAGCTCTGCTCGATTAGAGGTCTAAAAAAGAAAAAAAAAAAAGGGTCGTTAGTTTTTTTTTCTTTTGAGGCAGTAGGCGGCAGCAGTAGGAGGTCTCAACTGAGACTTGGGTTACAAGGATTTCTTAGCCGGAAATCAACTGTGGGGGCGGTTTTTTTTGGCAGGTAACAAGCCAACAGAATTGGTGCAAAAGAAACGATATCAGCAAGGGCTGAAGAAGATCGTTTAGCATCCAAGGAAGACAATATAGCAGGGGCTTGTCGTGTTGGTGGTCGATAGCAGCAGGTGCAGATCGATCAAGGAGGTTCTTGGTATAATCCAGTCAAAGTTAGACGTTTCTACTGTTTACAAAAGAAAATATGGGTGACAAACAAGTGGCGGCCGTACCAGTCCGGGAGGTGGGTTCCATGAATTATTTGTGTCCTGTTTTAACTACTACAAATTACACGATTTGGGTGATGCGCATTCGGGCGATTTTCAACGTTCATGGCGTATGGGATGCCATTGAACCGGGAACAGGGGTGGATGCTAAGAAAAACAATGTGGCGATCGCTCTCTTGTTTCAATCAATACCCGAAGAATTAAATTTGCAAATTGGCAATCTAAAAAATGCAAAGGAGATGTGGGATGCAATCAAGACCCGACATCTAGGTGCAGATCGGGTGAAGGAGGCTAGACTTCAAACTCTAATGACTGAGTTTGACGGATTGAAGATGAATGACACGGGCACCATCGATGACTTTGCAGGCAAGTTATCGGGTATAGCGTCAAAATCAGCCTCCCTTGGTGAGATAATCGAGGAATCTAAGCTCGTCAAGAAGTTCCTCACTAGCCTCCCTAGACGTTTTATTCATATTGTAGCTTCGATCGAACAAGTGCTAGATCTGAAGACTATCGGTTTCGAAGATGTCGTGGGTCGGCTTAAAGCCTACGAAGAACGCGTCAAAGAACTGGATCAAGGAGGAGATCCATCTGGACAGTTGTTGCTTACAAAGGATGTTGGGAAGGAAAAAGGGAATGACTTGTTTTGTGAGCACTGTGGTCGAGGTGGTCAAGGAGGTTCGAGCCGTGAAGATCATGGACGTGGTCGGGGTGAAGGTCGCGGGGCTGATCAAGGAAAAAACGGTAAACTCCAACAAAACAGAGGTCAAAGGGAGCGGAACAAAAGTCGGGTGCGGTGTTTCAAGTGTAACGAGCTTAGGCATTTTGTGGGGGAGTGTCCAAAGTGGAAGGAGAAGGAAGGCATGGCAAATTTGGTTCAAGATGATGGTCTACCGTTGCTGTGAAGATTAGAAGTGGTTAAATCAATATTAAAGGGGTGATTATTGGGTTAATATTGATTAGAATTATTTTATTAATTTTGGTTTATTATTTGGGGTTTTAGGTAGAATATTGAGTTTGATTTATTCTGATTTTATTTTATTTACTTTCCTAAGTTGAGTCTAATTAGGTTGCTTGGTCCCTAAGTTTGCTTAGTTATAAATGGAGGTTTTTGGTTTATTGTAATTGTGAACATTATTCTTAATAAAAGAGTCGATCAGTTGTGTTGGTCAAAAACAACCGAGTATTCTTTTTCATCTATTTTTCTGTTAGTGTTGGTGATTAAGGGCCTGTGCCAACATGCAGTACTGTTCCCGGTTACTGGTTCACCGTCTTCTTGATTGATAGAATCGGACGGTTCACGATTCAGCTAATCGGTTTCTCGATGATGACAATCTTTATGTTCGCATTAGCTTTCCCCTACAACCACTGGACCCGACCCAAAAACAACATAAAATTCGTGGTGATGTACTCATTAACTTTCTTCTTTGCCAATTTCGGGCCTAACACCACCACTTTCGTGGTCCCAGCGGAGATCTTCCCCGCTAGGGTCCGGTCAACTTGCCATGGTATCTCAGCAGCGTCCGGGAAACTAGGTGCAATGGTGGGTGCTTTCGGGTTCTTGTATCTGGCTCAGAATCAAGATCCGGCAAAAACAGATGCAGGTTATCCAGCAGGTATTGGAGTGAAAAATTCACTGATCGTGTTGGGTGTGATCAATTTTTTGGGCACTATATGTACTTTCTTGGTGCCTGAATTAGAGGTGCAAAAACCGGATTTTTTTCGGATCCGGACTGGATCGTTCAAAGTTGGTCAACAACCGGATCTAATGGAACCGGTTCTGGATCGGATCCGGTTAAGGGAGTGGAGAGTTGGAACCTATTGGGACCGGACCGGATATATGGAACCGGACCGGATAAAAAAACCGGTTCCACTGGATTTTTTTTTTTTTAAAAAAAACTTTTTTTAAAAAAATTAACAAAGATACACTATAAAATACATGTTTTATTTATTTTTTATATTTTTTTTAAGTGATTTAATAATAGTTCGTACAAAAAAATTACAAAAAACATAATTGAATCACAAAATATATATATTTATTATGACTCGTTCTTCGTCGTCTACTCATCTTAGTCTTCGTAACATCGGTTTTCAATCTTCTTCGCTTGAGATACGTTGGGCTTCATCATAAGCTTGTTTTTCGTCAGAAAGTGATATTCACCTTGAGTGTGTTTTGCGTGACTACCAATATGTTTCCTCAAAGTGCTATTTCCCGCAGCACCCAAAATTTTACCACAACGTTTGCAACGAGCCTTTTGCGAACCGTTCGACATTTCGCATAAATCGAAATAAGCCCATATCTCTTGGTTTCGGGAGCAAGGAAGTACTCTCACCACCGTGGCATCGCTAGTAGAACCACCAACCGAATTTTGAGTGCTTGCGGAAGCCATGAGAGACGTTTTTTTTTTGCTTAAAAGTGAGTGTTTTGAGAGCGTTTTTGAGTTTTCAGAGCTAGAATGTTGTGATGAACTAACCCATACCCCCAATACCTATTTATACTAAGTTTCAAATCTCAAAAACCCAAAAAAAGGCTAGTTAACGGCTATATAGCCGTTTTTTTTTTCAGCCCAATGGCTAGAACCGTTTTTTTTTGTCCGATTTTTGTCCGGATCTTTTTTGTCCGATTTTTGTCCGGTCCACTGAAAACCATATAACTGGTTCTGGATCCGGCGGTTCCAAAAAGATCCGGTCCGGTTCTTTTTTGTCCGGTTCCTGCCGGGTCCGATTCCGGATTATCCGCCGGATCGGATTTGGATCCGGTTCTATTGAGCACCTCTAGCCTGAATCGAAAGGGAAGTCACTCGAGGAAATGACCGGTGAAGCCAACGATTCGCAGCCATAGCTACAGTCGCGTGTATCGGGCTACAATTAGCCAATTCTCATTTGGATGTTTAAATAATAATCTTGTTATCGTTTTACTTTTGAGTTAGTTTTCAGTTTTCATTTTTACTTTTGGTTAAGGTTGTATGTTTTAATCTCCATCGAAACGTTGAAAAAAATGAGCTAAAAAAAGAAACGAGCCAAATGTTTGATTGTTGCCAAACCTTTACCCATTTTGCTAGCTCTAGTCATTCTTGACACCATGTTTACACCATCAAGGAAAAACATAAGACACAAGGCAACTGATACTGTAATATCCATTTTATCAAATTTTAAGACATAGGTCAATTTAATTAACATCAAATTTATAGATCGAAAAATGAATAGTTGCACACAACAGATGCTGTAAATTTCACGTTCACCAAATATCGAAACCCCTATAAATTTAAAAGAAATTACTGCTACGGAATGGAATCTGGATCATACGACATTTAACCTCTCTAAAGCGCAATCAAACTTCAACCACAATACTTGTGAAGTGCACATGAATCGATCGACATGAATGCGATGAAGTTGCTTCTAATAATCCAAGATGACTCTAATGTGAATTTATTAAGAACTTGACTTTGGCTAGGCTCTTTTCTCTCTCGTTGCAGCAAACGTCTCTGCAACAAGTAACGGGAATGCAATTGTGGCATCGCAATGCACCTGGATCAAAACAATCAACTTTAATGAAACTAATACCTACTTGTCTAATAATTTTATTACAAGAGAAATATTGATATTGATTTGAGTGCATAATATTGAAAAGAAATGGTTGGGCATAAGCTAAAATATCTCACATTACATGACAAGAACCAAACACAATGCTATATGGGCGGACAGTTCATTTTTTATTATAGTTTTACCAAAAAAAGAAATCATCGACCATAAAAATTAACAAAATCCATGTATTTACCTTGACAGATTTTGCAGACGCGCGTATTTTGCCCCATGAGACGGCTTCATCAGGACGAGCACCAGAATCACTACCATCAAACTCCTGGGCAGTGTTGATGAAAACTGCATAATCTGCACCATTACGCATCATATTTGCATTGCATATGTGATGTTTTGGCAATCCTCCTCCTAGAATTATCATCCCTGTCTTCCTAGGGTTTGCATGCACAGCCTCACTATTCATTGCCCGAATATCTGTTTAAAAAGTTAACAAATTATACACGTGAAGTTGTGAAGTCATGATGATAGTAAGACTATTTGTTAGTCTTTAGTCAGATTTGGATTAATATTGCAGATTGTTTGTTGTATTAGTTAAGAATACAAGAAAATGATGGTTGTAAATTTGTAATTCTCTATGTTAGACCTTGCAAAATTATTAAAAATCCATTAAATGTTCCTGAAATTACTAAAAATACATTTTCAGATCTATTCAGTTTCAGCAATGAGATATACAAATGAATTTTATGCAGAATTAAATTAAATAAATTTCAGTTGTCAACCAAAAAAGTGTGTTTGATCAAGAAAGTCAAAATGAGGGAAGCTGCTCACCTTGTACTACGTCGATAACAAGACCGGGATTGCGAAAGGAATGGAAATATAACATGTCTCCAAGAGACCCATCTGTCAAGCCAGGGCAGAAGACAGGAATTTTGTTCTACAATTAAAAAAAACAGTAATTTTACTTTGAATGTTAAACAAATTACTTTCATTATTCATATGAAAAGATACAATAAACCGTATAAATGTAAAAAAGATGAGTGTTAGAACTTTGAAAGAAAAAAATAAAAGTTAAATACTATAAACGAAAGAAGATTACAAAGCACTTGTAAGGTGAAGATGTGATTACCTTATAAGCCCAATAAAGATATGAACTCTCATTATTGATCTCCTTCCCCAAACGTGCTATTACTTTTGACGGCGTCCATAAAACATGCTGTTGATCACAAAGGGAATAAAGTATAAATTTTTACTGCACAACTTGCATTATTAATAAAGCTTAAAGTTCATTAAACCTCAGCTTAAAAGTTCATAATTAGTTCATAAACCTGTGTATTTTGTTCTTCCAACATTTGGTCAAATATTGGGATGATCCAATCTTCAAACTTGCAATAGTTCTCATTAGGCACCAACAGGTTACCAATACGATTTAGTCCTTTTGCGCGCAACGCGGCACCAGATAGAGAAAAATCACCTCTGTATGTGTCTGCAAGGCATTTTATAATATCCTCCTCAATGCCACCGGTTGTAGTCACAATCACTTCAACCTCAATTTAATAAGTTCAAAAGAATCATCAAAACCAATTTATAGTCTAAATCATAAATATATTGTGTTACAATCAGAATTTGACCTGAAATACTAACCATATGATGTTGAACAAGATACCGAATAATGTCCCGAACACCAGACGAAATGAGGTTTGAAGTAAACCCTAGGAAGATTTTGCATTTGACAGACTCTCTGTAAGTTGGATTCTTCTCCTCCTCACTGCAATCTTCTGTTACTTTCTCATGAGAAAGCCTCCATTTTAGCTGCAGTTATCAAATTAAAACTCTCAAAATCAAAATCGTACAAAACAACTATAAGTCAGTTGGCAAACTTACTTACCATTTGATTGACGGTTTCAATGGCGTCACCGAGATTAGAAGCTTGGAAGCCGGTGGAAGCTAGGGATTTGATAATCTGTGGATAATTAATGCCTTGGTTGAAATCGTAGCCATGGATTTTAGCACAAGCGCCTTCTAAACTCTCTGATTCCTTGAATACCACTGATCTCAAATTCTCAATCATCTCTGCTTCTTTATTGGCTTCCACCATTGCAAACGATTTTTGTGAGTTCGAATTCGGGTTGTAGGTGTGCAGCCGCGTATCGATTTGTTGGCCGGATTTCTTGGGGTGAGGTTGCAGGTGAAAAAGGAATGAAATCTGCGTCAGGGAAGGAGCAATATACGCAGTTCATATGTAGGTCAATATCGGGTCAGTGAAGCGTTTGTCCGACCCGACATCTCTAACCGGATCCCTTTTTCCCATATTTCTTCTTGGTCAATTTGTTTCCATTTTATTCTATTTATTAAGCTCTTTTTTCCCTTCACATACTAAATTTTATTTAGTTTCAAATTACTTTTTATTCACAGTTAAATATTTTTAGAATCGATATAAATAATTTTTTTTACTTGAGTAAATTATTGTAACTAGATAAACATTTAACTTAATTTCTCGAATAAAGGTTTTGTTCAAAGTATGAAATAAGGTTTAAAGTCTTATTTTAATTTATCATTATGCTCAAATCCTTATTATTTAATTGTTTTATTTTAGGTTTTAAGTTTTTTATCATATCTTTTGTATACAAGTGTTGTTTTGACATTGTGAAACTTTTAAAAGCAGTTTTACCATTGGTAAGAATCAGCATATCATGAAAAAAATAAAATGTAAGTTACATTTTTCAACATTTTGATGTATGGAAAATTGGACCTTTTCATTCTTTAGCTTTAATAATTACGTTAATCTTTTTTTTATGTTTAGGATATGTTACGAATTTCATCATTTTTACTAACTTGTATTAAAGTTTCTGTTATTTTTTTTTTTAAATGAGCATTTCACCCTTACTATTAGAAAAACAATAAAACAACCTCTCATCGCTCCTTGTTCTTCATTCTCCATGAACGCCACCACAGTTGTCATCCCCCTCTTTCTCTCCGATCACTCTGACGACTTTCTGATAACCCCTCTTCACCTATGCCTTTGTTTCTGCTACCCCCTTCACAAAAACAAAAACACTAATCATCCCAAGCTAGTATTTAAACGACAAAGAAAACTCAAAAGAAAAAACAGAGAAGATTTTAGAGAGAAAGAGACACATGCAGAGATGGGAAACATAAAGATTAAGAAAACAAACAACAATCCCAAAACCTCAAATTATACGAACCCGAGAAAAGATTGCAATTGAGGCAAATGTTCTTTTGAAGAAAATCATTCTCTCTTACAATTGTGTTTTCATATGGATCTATCTTAGCTTCACTGTAACAAGGACAACCTTCCCATCCTGGGTAACAAGGAAAGGACAGAGCCGAGGATGATCCTTTCCTCGCCTAACAAAGGCATGGATATACGAAAGGCAAGGAAGTCTTAAACACTCAAGACAACAAAATGGATAAAAACAAAGGATATGCGCAAATGGGACAACCGTTATAATAAGGACAAAGAGATAACGTGAACAAAGGGAAGGAGCGAATACCACCTCCTCTCCTTTTCCCAACCAACTAGAATCACCAAGATCGTTAGACAGAACACATGATGAGTTCAACGCTACATACATTACTTCAGCAACATTGAACTAGGGCTAGCATGGTATAGTACCACTAGTGTCGAACAAATGTCATTATCTGGGACGCCAGATACACCGACGAATGCATTAAGGCACAAATTGGAACTTGCCATGATACCCCTCCCAAGACTTTTCAACACAAAGCACCGATGGTAAAAACCACAATGAGGTCCAACTTTGTCCTAGTCATGAAAAGGGGATCAACTCCCACATAACCATGTTAAGAAACCTAAGAACGTGAAACATGGTCTCACATATTCGCATAATGAAAAGCTTTAAAGAGTTCGGACTATCAAGTTCGCTCCAACACAGGCTGATCACCCGATAAAAACACCTTAGCATGCCAAGCGGGGACGTTCTCCCCTACAAAAAGCTAACAAGCAAAAGCGAGGACGTTTTCCTCCTACCATCGGCCTCCTCCCGAGAGGTGCCAATATTTTCTTCACTTACTCATTGCCTCATCCAGTGGACATCAGAAGGTTTGCAAGGGTACTTACTTTGAGACCCAGGATAGCCCGGCTATGCCATTCCCCATAGTGATAAAGGAAAGGATAACATCCCTAAAACCCTAACTTGGGTAGAGTAGACGTTATCCTTGTCCAATATCCGTCCAACTACTAGCCTTGATACATAACACTTCATAACTCTAAAGAACAAAAAATAAACGATCTCTCAGAGAGTAGCTAATACAGAAGAAAGGGAAAGTTGACCCTTTCCTCAAAAGAACCCCTCCATAGAATCCGCCAAAATCAACTTGCCCGATCTTCCCTGGTCTCACCTGATCTTCCCTAAGGTCACCTCTCCTGGCCTTCCCTAAGGTCGCCTCTCATGACCTTCCCTAAGGCCACCTCGCCTGACTTTCCTTGGTTTATTCCTGGCCTCATGCAGGAAAGGATTGACCGACCTCTCCACAGGAAGCTCTACCTGGCCTCACACAAGAAGGGATTGACTGACCTCTCCTCAGGAAGCACTACCTGGCCTCACCCAGGAAAGGATTGACTAACTTCTCGTCAGGAATTTATGTCTACTCTCACCTAGGGAAAGCTGTGCATGCCCTCACGCCATAAAGCTTTACCTGGTCTCCCTAAAAAGGCCATGCTTACCCTAATATCAGGAAAGTTTTGCCTAATCTTGCTTAATATCAACATTGCTTGACTTGTCATTCCTTGTCACCTTGTTGAAGACAAGAAGTCAAACTGCTTCTCCTTATTAAGTTAGAGGAAGCGACAAGTCCAGCCGCTTTATCACTGGGAATCTTAAAGATCGATGGTTAAACTACCTTCCCCAATACATCGAGGGGAACGACTAGTTTAAGCCATCTTTTCCAATGGACAGAAAGGTGTGAGTCATCTACCCCCTTTTACCCTCTGTCACTCTAAAGAACAATTAGTAGAAGATAGTTTCCACTTGCCACCTTCCACTACCTTGAATCGCAAGCAGCCAAAGCTGCCTTTACTCAACAGTGCCCGCTCATCCTAACAACTCGCTAAAATACTCTGACATTTGACCAAGCTACGTAAGAATCTCAAAGATTCAATGAACCAAAGTTTGTAAATAGGAAGTTACAAAACATGGATAAGATTCAACAAGGCAATAACATATGACAAAAAACAAAAGAAAACAAAGAATATGTCTAGCATAATGTAGTTAAAACTACATCATACTAGACCGGGGGGCTGATGACGGATTTAAGGACAAGTGTTCCTCCCTCCCCGCGAGCAACACCCAACACAGGAGAATAACAATTGTTCTTTCCCCTACCGTAAAGCCCATTAGGACAGGTGAAGCCCATGGACTGTGATAGGTCCATTAACCAGCATCGGCCCATAATGGACAAACCCATTAGGGTTTTACTTACTTATCCTCTATAAATAGAGGTGTTACTCCTTCATGAGGCATCATCACATTCTACCATAACAATACATATAATTTTGACATTTCATGTCTTCTACTATTGCTGATGAAATAGCCTTTACTATTGAAGCACCTCCATGGCAGATTATTCAACCTCCCCTTGTTAAGTCTGGTCCTGTCTATCAAAGCTTCTCATGATTAAGGTTAGTCATTCCTAGCCTACTTCTTCCTTTTCTATGCACCTTGTAACCTTTACATATGCATACATATTCATGTATTGATAACATATTTATATATGAATAATATCTTAAATTAATCTTCAGCGTTGAGTATTGTCTCTCTATATTTTCTCTTTGTTATGACTTCAACCTTGCACGGGGAACGACCAAATAAACTACGATGCCTGGCTGGATTTCGTTACACCAACACTTATCTTCTTTGTGGTTACAACTAGGATCCAAGGTTGGAAGCGTTCGATACGGTATGACCCGACATTAAACCCCGACCCGTTCTTTTTGTAGCAACAATGTATAATGTTGGGGTTTAAGGTGAGATGATGTTTAATCGACTAGGGTTTTTTAATTTTGTTTGTTTAGTTTTCTATTTTCTATTTTTCGTTTTGTTTTTAATAGTAAGAATAAAATAATTATTTTACAAAAAAATTAAATAAAATTTTAACGCCAAATACTAGAAACATAGAAATTTGTGACAAACCTAAGTCTAATTATTAATTAATAAAATAAAATTGCCTAAAAGACAAGTAAAACTTTACTCTAAAAATAAACGAAAACCAATCTTGAAATTGAATTTACTGTTGTAACCTCTGTATTCCAAGTGTTTTGGGATTCCGCGGAGAACCAAAAGGGTTTCCTACGAGATCACAAACCCAGGATCACATACTGTAAATTACAGTAAAAAACATGGAATCTGAAGGTATTCATCTGTTTTTTTCTCTTTAAAAAATTCCAGTGAACACTCCGATTTCTCTTTTAATAATATTCAATTCCATGTTTAGGGCAACAAAACTCCTCCAACCCATCAGCCGTGATCGCCTCTCTCTTATCCAAAAGAGCCAAACATCACGAGGATCTTCGCAGCATCGAAAAACAGGTTTGGTTTGCTTCTTCATCTTTACCTTTTCTAGTTCTTGAAAGGCTTTCTTGATTGTCTCGTAGGTTCTTTCGATCTTTGAATTTGATTTTCTGATTTGGGTTTTGGGGAAATTTACTGGGAATAAGAAAAAGATTCAAGATTTTGTTATCAATGGAGGGCTTGCAAAAGATTCAAAATTTCACCACTGGGGTGTATTGCGGTACTGTTCTAAAAAGTTTCATGATGTTTGGATCAATGAAGGGCTAGCAAAAGTTTCAAAATTTCACGGACCTCTATTATGTGTTTTCTTATCAGCTTTCTAAATATGGAAATATTTAAGATATTTTTGGGGTTAGCAAAAGAATTTGGTAAGGAGACAGTAACTGTGAATGCTCCTCCTGCCTTCCATGGTTAGGGTTCACTTATTGACATTCCCAAATGATAAATTGCTGTTAGGGTAGTATACCAGAAAGGCAATAAGTATTATAGCATCTTTTGGTAAAACATGATGACATTAAGCTATAGCAAGTTCTTATAATACCGTTTCATGTAACGAGTCAAAGTATAGTTTCTTTGAACGACATTAAGCAGGGTCTAATTTTGAACGAGTGGGAGTGTTTATTTATAGTCTCAAAGTAGTAAATTGATGGGTTGTTTTTAGTTACTTACAATGACGGTTCAAGATACTTATTTGCAAGATACGGATTAATTTGGTTTTTTACATGTGTTGGAAACCAGGATTGTCATTACAATATTTTACTACATGGGTATTTGTGATCTTATGTATCTTGAAACCTTATGTCAGAATCGAGTCAATCTTGTCTTAATTTTGGTGATACAACTGATGAATTCTTTGCTTTGAGTAACTTCTTTTTAGTTATAAAATGCTTTAATTGTGAAAGTTTTTGTACCTCTAAAACTTAAATCGTTTAAGTGTGATTCCAGGTTTATGACATGGAGACAGCTTATTTACAGGATCCAAGCCAATGTGGAAATGTATTAAAAGGTTATGAAGGGTTTCTGTCAGCGTCAAAGAGCACTTCACTGTAAATCCTAAAATGCCACCCTTAACTTTCTACTACTATACATCTCTATATATATTTTTTTACCATATGCTCCCGTGAAAATTGTAACAACAAATTGTTTGTTGGATATTTAAAATGCCTGTTGACAAGATAATGGTAACGGTAAAACGGGTAATTTAACTTGAATCTTTGCAAAAAAAGCAAATGTTGCAATTTTATGACTTGTGTTACATGTTGTGGTTGCAGCTACAAAAGAACTAGGAAATTTCAGCCAGAAGATAGGCTCTTTTCACTATCTTCAGTTACCTCACCAGCGGTATGTTTTGTAACTTTATTATATTATTTGTTTGTAATAATTGCATCTTGTTCTTGTCACCGAACCTTCTTTTCAGAATATAGGGGCAATATCAAGTATCAATTGTTTTTATGAAAGCTGGCAATATTGAAAAAATAACTAAAGGTCAAACTGGTTGAGCAATTTAAAAGTCTAGTAAAGCATACTCATATGTTTACAACCTCTTAAATTCCTTTTCTTTAATTTAGCTCAATATTTTAATAAACAGTCCCTGTGATCACGTTTAGTTTTTTGGTATATAAGTTTTTATTTTTTATATTATAAAAATGGACAATATAAGTGTTTGAGCCATTAAAAACTTTTTATCTTTTGACCTGTTATCCAACCCGCCCGACACACTCATATTGCGACTAAATTTGTCGGTGTGCGACTTTGTGTTGCCTCCAGGAAACCTTTTCTTAATTTGTATATCAATAGTATATGGTCCTAGTCAACTTATATGTAGCAAATTACAATCTTTTATAACTTTATGCAACTTCACAGACCGAAGAACATGCTGCAATGGGAGCTCCGTCTGGGATGGGCCCGTAAGCACTTTTTTAATTTTACTAACTCGATTCTTATGTTTTTTAATATTTTTGATACGCTTAATGTTCTACTACATAAACTGTTACACAGTGCTGAGTTTTTGGGATTTTTTTATTTGGTCAGGGGAAAACCAAAGAAGGGTAGACCTGGACCGAGGGATGTGAGAAGAATCAGGCAATACAGTGAACCTGATTTTGACTATGAAGATGATCTTGATATGATATGAAATTATTCTTGTTTAGTGAGGTTTAGTGGGTAATCCGAAGAGGTTAAAGATATAACAAAATCTTGGTTTTGCAAGTATAATTGTGGTAGAATTGGATTTGCCATTAATGGTGTCTTAAAGATTCATGTTTCTTGATCTGTATATATGCATATTGGCGAGTATTATGAATTTAGTGCACATTCATGTGTTTGATATTATCAAGAATCGTTGACGGGCTCAATGGGTTATAAACAAGCCAATGACCCGTCAATGCATGCAGTTTTGGGGTTACTCAACCCACGATTAACCCAATTTAACTAAAAGTTCTTCAACAAAGTATATTTGTTTCTATATGAACCTTAAACTTTTACAAATTGCACTGGGTTGTAACTTGTGAATGAGCCAATGGCCTGTTAAAACATGCAGTTTTGGGGGTTACTTTACCCACTATTGACCCGAATTAACAAAAAGTTCTCTAGATATCAAAAGGAGGCGTCTAAAGGAGTATGATACGATGAAAACAGTTGTGCAGCCTGTATGAGGTGGTGTTTGTCAAATCTTACGGCCCGTATGATACGTATAATATGATTGATTGACATTGAAATGACCGTGGCTACTTACAAAGAATTTTCCGTCAAACTATACGGCCCGATACGTGACACGAGCGGTATACACTTTTGGGCTAACCAACCCCTATCAAAAAAGACATTACAATACTTTATATGAAACGCCCACAAATTTAGACGACGTCGCACCGGTGGGGAAGGGGTTGTTATATTGCTTTGTAGTTTGCTCCTCCCTCCTGCAACGCCGAATTCGCCGGCGTGGCGGTCTGATTTAATACTTAACTGTAGCGGATGAACTCACAGGTCTGTTACCTTCCGATCAACCCCATATTTATGTTAACTCCTCTTTGTTAATCGTCTTATCGTTTAAATGACAGGAAAATATAAAAATGCAGAAGAATCCACCGGAAAATCCGCTGTCGAACGACGTCGCCGTGTCTGTATCGTGGACTGAGACCTCCGACACCGTCTCCCGTCACTTCTTCTTTCAACCCGACGGCCAGTTCTCAGTCAGTACTCAATTCACTTGTTTTACATCTCTACTCAAATTTCAAAATTATCTTCTATTTTTATTGGAGAGTTGCTTATCAAATAGATTATCTTTATCCTAATACAATAAAATCACAACCTCTGATGCTAAATTTGTACTTTGTAGTTATCTCCTACACTGTGTCAATAATCAGTTTGAGTACATTGGGTACAAGTGATTTTGATCCTTATTTTTCAGATTATGTGGAGTTATCTAAATAGTATGAAATTATTAATTATGAACCCTAATTTTCTGGTAACCATCATAGCTCAATGTTTACTGAATGGACGAATTTTCAAATATCTTTTAGTTGTGATTATTATATCAAAAGATGAACACAAATACTTTTCGTGTTATATAATATATGTGCTTAAAATTAAATCTTGTGGGACTTTTTTTTTCTTAGGTGAAGGTGCTTGATGATTCAAGACCTGTGGTTCACAAAGTGGCTGAATCTTTTGTTAATCAGTTCTTTCCCTCGGGGTTTCCGTATAGGTAAGTTTATGAAGTTTAATTTCACATAATTTGAAGTCAAGAAATGTTGTTTTTGTTATAGTTTGTGAGTCTATTGTTACTCTAGTGTCAATGAAGGATACCTTAGATACACACAGTTTCGGGCGTTACAACATTTTTCAAGTGCAGCATTATCCGTGTTATCAACTCAGGTCCTCTTCCGATACTTAGAAAAAAAATCCCATTTCTTAAACTTCATTTTTACATAATTTATATGTGATCTTACCCCTTCGCAGTCACTGTTGTATGCTGCAGGCTTGAGACCTACCCCTGCACAAGCAACTGCAGTTAGTTGGGTGAGAAACAATTAGTAACTTGAAATTTTGAATTGTTAATGCTACATAAAATGTTTACTAGTTCTGTTTATTTAAACAGGTACTAAAAGACGGAATGCAGCACATGGGAAAGCTAATATGTAGCAATTTGGGTGCACGAATGGATTCTGAGCCCAAACGATGGAGAGTTTTAGGTAGGTATCGTTCTCTATGTTCTTTGTTCTATGTAGCTATGAAATATTTGACTTTAATAAAGTTTCTTTTAAAACAATTGTAGCTGATGTGTTATACGACTTGGGAACCGGTCTTGAAATCTTATCCCCCTTATACCCATCATTGTTTCTTGAAACAGCTGGCCTTGGGAATTTTGCAAAGGTAATAAATCTCTACATAAGTCACTGTAGGTGGCAACTGGGCAGGTAGGTTGAGTCACGGGTCAAACAGGCCCAGGTTAAGATGGGTAAAACAGGTTGGGTTGACCCACCACCACTTTTTGTCCCTTTATTTAGTTTCATAAATAAATAACTAATACGTAATATATGATTACAAAAACTATTTGTGATGATTACATTTTGGGGGACTTCTAAAGTGTTCGACCTGTTGACCAGTTTGCATACTTATAAATGCTACCTGTTGAACTTCTTTGCAATAACTTGTAGGTATAATATTGCATAAAAAGTTAACATACTTTGATCACTCTTCTGATTTTTGGGAGATATGGTATTTTTCCCTCTCATAGTACATACTCAACTTCCAAAAGAATTTCATTTAGGGGAATCTTGTAAGTTAACCGGTTTCAACCTGACTTGGGAGGAGGAGCAGAGGTAGACCCAAACTGACTTGGGATGTGCGGATTAGACAAGATTTGCTAGACTTGCACCTCTCTGAGGACATGATCGGGAAATGGGATAGGAGTTCTTGGAGACGTCAAATTAAGGTTATAGACTTCTAGGGGAATGTATCTTGGGGCCTTAGCTTGTTTTCTACACTTTTGTTTGCCTTAGGTGTTCCTACACTTCTGTTTGCCTTAGCCTAGCTTCTACACTTTTGTCTGCGTTAGCTTAGCTTTGCCTTAGCTTGTTTCTACACTTTTGGTTGCCTTAGCTTGTTCCTACACTTTTGTTTGCTTTAGCTTAACTTCTATACTTTTGTTTTGCTTACCTTAGCTTTGCCTTAACTTTTTCTTACACGTTTCTACCTTAGCTTCATTGTATGCTTTTTGGATTTCTATTGGTTCATGGGAAAAGAGGTTTTCGGAGCAGGGGGTCTCAATGGGAGCAACCTCTCTATCCCCTAGGATAGAGGAAAGGTTTGCCCTCACCCAACCTCTCCCAGACCCTACCAAGAGCTTTGCTATGAGTGGGATTTACTGGATACGTTTGTTTGTTTGTAAATTAACCGGTTTCAAACACCAAATCATCATTTTGACTCGGAACCAAGTCAGTTTCCTCTTGGTAGAAATTTTCGAAAGTCTGACCCTTTTTATCGAAATATTTGGAAAGTTGAATGCTTTTTATGAGAAGGAAATTACCACATCCTCCAAAATGAAAACATGAACAAACTGTGTTATTTTTTTTTTATGCAATTCACCCTATGATATAACCTAAATCGATCATTTTTACATGAATGTGTTGAAGTGCCCTCTATACCATAAGAGCCAAAAACATTTTTCGTAATCTGCCTTTCAACAGGGAATGGCTGTAGTTGCTGCAAGAGCAACAAGATTACCAATATACTCTTCATTTGCAAAAGAGGGCAATCTTAGTGATTTATTTGCAAAAGGAGAGGCGATTTCAACTGTGTTTAATGTGCTTGGATTAGGTGCCGGGATTCAATTAGTCTCTACAGTTTGTTCATCAATGCAAGGAAAGGTACGAGTCCAAATTTGTCATTTACATTCAATCATTGACCGGCTTTTATATGGTGAATAAATTGTTATTACTTTTCTGTTTCTAGGCCTTCTAACGTTTAGTAATTTTAATTTTGTGCAGATGGTTGTGGGGCCCCTCCTTTCTATTATACATGTTTATTGTGTACGTGAAGAAATGAGAGCTGCTCCAGTCAACACATTGAATCCACAGAGAACTGCAATGATTGTTGAAGAGTTCCTAAAGGTTGATGAACAAATACTAAAAAGATCTACTTAAGGTTTTATAGTTGGTATTATTTGTTTAGGCTACAGATGGCTATTTCGATCCATTTACTTATGAATGGGTTGATCTGGGTTGTGTTTTATATTTAACGGGTCAAATAAAAAAAAATTGCTGATAGGGGAACCAGTTAAACTAGTTGACAATCACCCAATGTCAATGTCTATTTTAATGTACATAACCTCCTAAATCATTATTTTCAAAGATTTAGTTTCAATAATATTGTTTTTGTAATACTAATCAATTCAACAGTTATTTTTCAATAGTTTAAAAAATGGAGAGAAAGCGGGTCAACTCAATGCAACCAAACCATTTTGACTTGTTATCCCACCCATCCATCTCACCACCTATAATTTAGGAGATCAAACATTCTCATTTTGTGACCCATTTACCAAAAAAATAGGTCCAATCGGGTTATGTTTTATATCTAACAGGTTAAACGGGATAATTTGTAATAATAAAGAAGTTTAACTGAATAGATAATTTGTCAAATGGGCGAACGAATTAAATGGGTCAAAAGTCAACGAAAGTGTATTAAAATGCTTACAACTTCCCAGATCACCATGAGATTATTATTTTGCTAATATAGTTTTGTAATCATACTTAATATGTTAATCGATTATAAAATTAAAAGAAAATTATAACTGTGATGGTCCCTGCTGGAACTTGATCCGTATGGGACTTGTACTAAAGAATGACCTGTTTCCCAACCCACCCATTTTGCGGTATTGTGGGTCCCATAAGTTCACTTTGACCTACAATGAGAAAAATGGTTTATACAAATGTTTTTTTATGCATTTGGTATTGAATTGTATATGATTTAGACAGGGAAGGTATCAAGCCCTGCAGACCTAAGGTACAAAGAAAATCTTTTGTTTCCCGGGCGGCTCATAAGAGATGCTGGAAATGTTAAAGTCGGTAGAGATTTACATAAAGCAATCAAGCCCTCGAGACTAAAAGAGCTCAAAGAAATCTTTCCAAATGAGAAATTTCTATTGAGTTGTGGAAACAGTTGGACAGACATGGTTTTGGAACACAACGCTAGCGGGGAAGATGCATTAAGAGGGTGGCTGGTGGCGGCATACACTAGGGGTGAAGATTCCATCTCCAAACAGAATTTACAGGAGGCGTATGAGAAGATGAAGTCGGTGATGCCTTCATTGCTTCCTGAACTACAAGCAAAAGGGTGGCATACTGACCGTTTTCTTGATGGAAAAGGTATACGTTTTGGTTTTTAGTTTCCAATAAATCGATTAATTCTAGTATCAACTTTGGTAGAAAACTAGAAAAATGTTGTTTCAAATCTACCCATTTTTTCTTATAAATTTTAGAAACATTGAAACATATGACATTCTCCATTCTTGTTCTTTGCCTTACTATTTAAACTCTTTATACATAATATCTTTGTTTGTATATATTTTCTTAATAACGGGTCAAATGGGTAAAATTTTAAAAAATTAGGTAAGAAAAACAAGATAACTGTTTAAATGTTGCATAAAGTATGATCAGATCAAGTGTGTACAACTTCTCAAATTCTTGAACTAAATATATGGATCAGTGGATATATATTTCTTATTAAATGTCTTAATTACTTATAAAAATTAAGAAAAAAAAAAGTGTAGACAGGTTGACCTAGCATGTTGTGACATGTCTGATCTGTCCAATATATCATCACTACAAGGGGGGATGTAACAAAATCTGAACACATCTAAACATAAGAAAAATGTGGATGATGTTACCTTTCTTGTTACTCCATTATTATTATTATTATTGTTATTGTTTTTATGGGATTGTGGTTATCTTGCAGCAGTACATGTTGTCCCCGGAATTCACATTTTTCCTTCACATTTAAGTTTAATTTTAATAAATTTTACTTAAGAAGGTTAATTTCTCTTTATTTTGGTTTGAAAAGTTTGTTTATATAAATAGTTGTTTTGGTAACAAATGACGATTATAAACCAAACGCGGTCTTATGATAATGCGACGTATAAGAGCTTCGATAGGTTTATTTACCGTCCCACGTTGAATGGCATTGTCGATTGTCGATAATACATCAAATTTTTTAGCTTATTTTGTTTCTCTTGCGTTTTAAATACAACTTTTGTATTTGAAATATGAAAATAAAAATTCAAGTTTTTGGTAGACAAGCTCAAGTGCTCAACTCGTGAAAAGCTATGTAGGCCCATGGTTGGATTGGCTCTATTTTTGGTTTGTCAAACCTTAAAATATTAGGTTTTGGATCATGATTTTTGTATGGAGCATGAGGTCTCTTGTTTCAATGTTTGTATTATAAAAAAATTAAATAATCAAGTGTGGGTGAAAATTGATTTAATATATGTTTTTATATTAAAGTTATTGTTGATAACTAGAATTTTTACCCCGCGCTTCGCGGAGAGCGTGGTCGCTTTTTCTTCGCATAGTGCGGCAGAAGTTTGGTCATCAGCGCTTCGACTCAAAAAACCATAAAAACTCTTTGCATTTAAAACTCTCACTCAGAGAGAGTTACGTGCAATGCGGCGGGCTAATAAAACACAACATGAAAACAAACGTAAAAAAAAACTGAAACAAAAAAGTAAAAAATAAAATTGTTAAAAAAATAAAAACCACCCTAGGGATCGTACCTGGGTGGATGAAAAAAATATTGTTGTAGTCGCATGCTTCTAACCACTCCAACCAAATTTACCTTGTGTTAATTTGTGAGAAACTAACCTTTTCGTTTAAAATAAAAAAGAAATTTTATTGCATTGAACCATAATCTGACGAGCGGAATCGCCGCCAAGGAAAGCCAATCAAATGATAGTACTGTGCATCGCGTTTCGTTTCAGAAAAGAGTAATGATGAATATCCTTTTAACTTGTAATAATCACGATTTGGGTGTCGAACGTTGAAAAGTGGCCCTAAATCTTTTGTCGGTAAAGCCATAGGTCCCATCTACGATTTCTTGTTCAATTGCTTTTTATGTCTTATTTTTTTTAGTGGTTGCTTAATCATATGTATCAAATAATAATAAACCAATAAAACTAACATGTCATAACCCGTTTCAATAGGTCTAAGGTTTTAGGTTGAGTATGAGTGGTAAATCGCACAAGTCGGGTTGGATTGTGTAATACGTCAAAGCGGTACAAGTCAAAACGGGCTAGGTTACATCAGTTCATGCGCTATATATATTTTTTTATAGTGTGGCGATAGATAGGGGGAGGCTATAGCCGTAATTTTGACATACACATGAAGGATTTACGTAATATCTCTAAATAAAATGATAATTAACCTTACTATTTTCGTTTAATAGATCAATAAAAAGACAAAATTTGGACATACATGTTGTCATAGGAGTCATAATCACTATGAGTGCACATAACCAAATCATCATCGACCACATACAAATTGTACACGCATTTACGAATGGGTTCCCGAGTTTATTAAAGGGAAAATAAAATAAAAGAAATGATTTATTCCCTTTTTTTTCTTTTCCCTTCTTTTACTTTTTCTCCAAATCTTTTCAAATTAAAAGGATGAAAATTAGCCTTGTTTTCCTTTTATTTCCCTCTTTAAAAAAAACTAGGGAACACTCTTCCCCTATTTTCTTTCTTTTCCCCCTTAAAAAAAACTCATAAACAAGGGTTTATTTCTCTTTCCTTTCTTTTCCCTTCTTTTCCTTCCTTAAATGAGACTCGGGAACACAGCGTTAGGTTTGATTCTTTAGTTCACCGTTTACTTAACAAGGTAACAAACACCGTATTTTGGTTTATCTTATTTTTATCACACAAACACCCATATCTTTATACTAATAAATAAAAATCTTATAGAAATAAGCACATCCTCAATATATTTTTCTCACATCTCTCATATTAAATAATGATATTAAAATAATATATTTTTAAATATTTAATATAAATCTGATTATATATACTTGTTATTTAATTATAGATAGTACTTTTTTCGAAAAGCAAATTTTATTAGAACCAAAGGAAGCCTAACTCCACGGGGAAACCGGGAGAAGACACCCAATACAACAAATACAACTAGACCATAATTACAACAAATTAAAACTAACCTAGCCCTTCCATAGAAGAGAATTAGATTTAGATCTATACTTAAACCATAAAAACCCTAGAGATTTGATGTCACAAACTATTATCTCCAATTTAACTTCTTTGTTTGAGAAAAGAAGCATATTCCTAGCCTTCCAAATACACCAACAAGAGGTGAGAATGATCCCATGAATCGCATACTTGATGTCCTCTCTAATTGTCATTGTCTTGTGAAGATCCAAAACATCTCTAACCGTGAAAACGTAAATTAGGGGGATCTTGCACCAACTACCGATATGATGCCATACCACCGTCGCAATATAACATGAGGTAAAGAGGTGATCTGCTGTTTCTTCCAAGTCACCATAGAGAGGGCACGCACGGAAAGCAACAAGGACGTCCCTTTTGTGTAGCTCCACCAATATTGGAAGTCGTTCCATTTCCGCTCTCCATCCTAAGATGTTACATTTTTTAGGGGTCCATTTGCACCATTTCAGATTGAAGGAATCATTCATTTCTTGATCTTTGGCGATTAAAGTCTTGAGCGACTTCACCGAGAAAGAGTTGGAGGTGTCCCTAAGCCATTGCCAACTATCCTTTCCACCTGGAAATTGAAACTAGTTGAGCAAAGTGATTCATTGAGCTAGCTCAATAAGCTCGTCCGAAGTTTGAGGAGGGCGTCTCCACCTCCAAGCCCATGATCTAATATTATCCTGTAGAGAGAAACATACATTAATTTTGCACAAATTTTTTTTTTCAAAGAGAACAGATTAGGAAAAGAGATTCTTAGCGGTTCGTCGATCAACCATGGGTCAACCCAGAATCTGATTGACGCCCCATCCCCCACTTTGCCTTTTATGAGGTATTGTAGATTTCGGCCAACAACTTTGAATTTTGCATCGAACTTCCCAATGTTGTTCCATACCCCAGTCAAGGTTTTCTTAGCTTGGATGTTTCCCCAGTTTCGTTGATTATGATGTAAAGCCGAGATAACCCTCCTCCAAAGACTTTGGCTCTCGTTTTTGAATCTCCATACCCATTTTGAAAGGAGGGCATTCTTGATGTCTTTTTAAGGAACATACACCCAAGCCACCCGCATCCACCGGTTTGGTAACCCTTTCCCAAACCACCCAATGAATCTTCTTCTTGTCCTCATCCCCCCCCCAACACACACACACACAAATCTTTTCCTTATGTACTCCAAACCTTCGATGACTTTGATTGGAGCTTTGTACAACGAAAAATAATAACATGGAAGGTTTTCAAGGACTGACTTTATTAGGGTTAATCTCCCTCCAATAGATAATGTCTTGGCCTTCCAAAGTGATAACCTAGCCTCAAAGGAGTCGAAAACAGGCTTCCAATTATTAACTCTGTTCATGTTCGCCCCAACTAACAAAGAAGGTATCTAATCGAAAATAGGCTTCCAATTACTTTTGTAACATATAATTCATACTAAAATATTTATTTAATAAAAATAAATATACAATAACGATTTGACTCATTTATCTACTTTTCTTGTTTGACATTAAAAAAATATATATGAATATAAAATGACGTCTACAGGTTTTAAAAGTAGCTTTTTTTTTAACTTAAAATTTGTTGGTTTTGGTATGCATCACATAATAATAATAATAATAATAATAATAATAATAATAATAATAATAATAATAATAATTTCTTGCATATTGTTGTTACTGTTCTTTTGAAAACCGAGTATTTTCGTGAAGATATCTATTTTGGAAGGTTAAAACGAAAACAACTTGAAGGACAAGAATAGCGAGAATCACATAATTAAATATTAATATTTTTTTAATTAAGTCTATTTTAACGTGTAAACTCCAAGACCTCCGGATCAGGATATGGCAATCAAGGAATTTTCAGAAGGGTTATGCTGAGCTTGACCTAGCAAAACAGTAAACACCGTTAGTCTCGTCACAGTGAGGACCCCGGGGGTTTCGCTGTGACCAGGTTTCGCTGTGACCAGCCTCCGGCGTGAGAGTAAGTATAGGTTTTTGGTAGAAAAGACAAGTTTTTTTTGAACGGCAACACCTAGATATTCTAGGATAATTGAGTTTCCCCGAGGCAACACCTAGAATATTTAGGGCAGCCCACCACAGGAGGAACCCCCCAACTGGGTAAACCCGCTGACCTGGCCACAGACCCCTTTTTTATTGTGGCCAGGATTCGAACCCAATACCTCCACTATGGGAAGTCTTGGGGCTACCATTGCACCAAATGGCCAACGGTGGTAGAGAAGACAAGTATCGAGAGAGTATGAGAATGAGTGAATGAGAACGTAACGTTACATTAGGATTAATGCGGTATTTATACCTAAAGCGTTTTGCCTTTAGTCTGTGGCCGCTTTCTGCTTATTGGCTGAGATATGTAATGGCTAAACCATTTTTAAGGTTGTTAGCAATGGTTTGCACATTGTCGGGTCTCCTCTATTGATTGATTCGTACTCTGCTATGTTGATTCTTGTCTCCTCTTTATCGTTATTTATTTGTCTCTTTCTTCCTATTTTATCTGGGCCTGATTCCGCTTGCCGAGGATTGGTTAAAACCTGGATTTTGGGCCTGTGGGCCCTGCCATTGGTCATTATATTTTTGTAGGTGGTTATCCGGATTTGGGCTTTGGGATGTGTCCGGTTCTTGTGCCGGGTCATATCCCAACATAATGTAAATATTAATCGATAGTTAAAACTCTTAAAAGAGAATAAACAAAAAATTAAAATCATCAATTAGTTTTCATTTCATATGTGATCGCATCCTTTAGAGAATAAACAAAAATATAAAACCATCAATTAGTTTTCATTTCATATGTGATCGCATCCTTTCAAAAGTGATCAAATTTATATACATGTAACATCATGTGTGAATAAAGTAACATATATATGAATAAAAAAATTATGATTTTTAATCTCTTTATAGTTTCATTTGACTAAGCATTGATATTCAATATGAATATACTTATTTACATGTGAATTAAAACATAATTTTGTAGTTCTCTCCTTTTAAATGGTTATCGTATATTCGTATGAACATTTTAAAAAATAAATAAGAACCAACCTATAATTTCATTGTGATAAATCATACCATACCAATTACTCTAATTATTTTAAAAATAAAAATCTCTAATATATTTATTTTAAATAATAAGAATTATAAAAAAGGTATTTTATTTTCTTTTAAATTGAACTAGTTTTTTCTCCCGCGCTACGCGGCGGGAGTTTGGTAGTTATCGATTCGGGTCGTCCACGGTGATAAAACCTACGTTGAAACACAGACTCGCTATAATGTACGATACCAAAAAAATACTCGGACCACTGACAAAAAAAAATAAACAAAGTTATGCATCCCGTTTTAAAAAAAAGTTAACAAACGAAAATTATTATAGAAAAACGAAACTATTATAAAAATCAAACGGGTTAAAAGAGTATATTAGCAAATTTATATAAAACCGAAGTTTTGGAAGCAAAAATAAAAAAAAAACTCCTAAACTTTACTAAAAAAATAAACCACTAAACTTTTGTTGCGATTTTATAAAAAATCAAACTTGATGCAAAAACTAAAAAAACCTAAAGTTTACTAAAGAAAAACGTGGCATAAATAAAAAGGAATAAAAAATAAGAAAAAATGAATGAGGCGGATTCGAACTCAGACCAAGGAAATGCAAACTCAAAGTAACTTTGCCACCGGACCATAAACCACAGATTTAGTTGAAGCAGAAAGCAAAGCTTATATAACAAAACAAAACTTTTTTTTTCAATAAAAAAACCAAACACTGTTCAATCGCATTCTCAATAATAAGTTAATACTTATCTTGGTATACTTTTTTCAAAAATTTCGCAAAACTTAATGTAATTATACGTGAATACGTGTAATCTTTGAAATTTATACATTGTTGCTTATTCCCATGTGAACAACAAGGATTATATATTTCTTAACTAGCTTAGAACCCGTGTTTATATACGGGGCGAAAAATATCAATACATAAAATTCTTAAATATTTATATATATATTTTATATGTGTAAAAATGTATTACATATACTAATAATAGAAAAAATTCAAAATATGTAAAAATTAATATATAATTGAGTTTCAAAAATAAGTTAGTTACTATTTAATATAATTTGATTTTCATTTACTATTTAATTGTAAAATAAAAGTTACATAATTAGATTTCAAAGTTTTTATAATAAAGAATAATTTAAAATAAATGTGTTTTATTAGTATATTTAGTATTTTCTTTAAAAATATATTATTATTAAAAGATAGAGGTGTATTTAATAAGAGAGATGTGGGAAAAAAATGATAAGAATGAATGCGGAGACACGTGACATGAAAAAAACCTTTATTTATTATATAGTATAGATATTCTAAATAGTAAATATGTGCATATGAAGTAGAGTTTTCTTTTTTAAATGGTAGCCTCAAGACTTTCCATAGTGGAGGTCTTGGGTTCGAATCCGGGTCACAGCAAAAAAGGGACCTGTGACCAGGTCAGAGGGTTTACCCAGTTGGGGGTTCCTCCTGGGGTGAGTTGCCCTCGATGTTGTAGGTGTTGCCCCGGGAAAACCCAATTATCCTATAATATTTAGGTGTTGTCGTTCAAAAAAAAAACTAGTGTTATTAAAAATCTCATTTATTAAAATGGGTGATTTGAAAAATATTTACCAAAATGGGTGTTTTTTCAAAACTTGTATTTTTTCACTCATAATATTATTGGATAAAAAAATTTCTATTTAAATTAATCTTATTTAAAAAAGTTAAAGGAAAACATTTCTAATAAAATAAAATAAAAATAAGTTATGTTTGATCGTCTTATTTTATAACAATGTTTATTTTATAAAATATCAAATCAAAGAAAATGTTTTTAATGGCTTATTTAATCTTTTTTATTCTAAAATCCATGATTACGTGAATACCAAATTCATGAAAAAGACAAACGAAGATCTCAAATTTTCAAATATTATGAACAAGATATAATCTGATATTAAAATTGAAACTTATTATAACTGAGACGTTAATTAATTTACCAAATAACTAATTAGACTTGCAAATAAAATAATTTCTAATATATATACTTAAAAATAAAATATTAATGAAAATATGAAGATTTGTATAAAATAATTTTCGGATGGAGGAACGGATGGGGTCGGTCACTCTCTCTGACACTGAATATTTATGAGAGACTGAAAACGTTTTAAAAAAAGTTAAAGAAAAAATTTATAAAAGAACTAAAAAACATTAATTTTTTTTATAAAATATGAAGATCCAACAAAATGTTTTTTTATTTTATTTTATTAGAGACTTCTTCCTTAACCATTTAAATAACGTTATTTTGTATAAAAAATTATCCAATAAGATTATGAGTGAGAAAAATGATATTTTTAAAAAACACCTATTTTAGTAAATATTTTTCAAATCACTCATTTTGATAAATAAGTTTTCCAATAACACTAGTTTAGAAAAAAAAACTCCAATGCCAACCCGTGCAATGCTACATGAAGTCCGTTTATTACAAAATAGAAAAAAATATTTATAGAAGTATCATGTTTAATTATACCAAAGGTGACCATGTGCAATCATTAATGATACTTTACAAAACTAAAAAAATGAAAAATAAATATTATAAGTGTAAATTTAGAGTTATTTTAAATTATTTAACATATTTCTTAAAAGGTTTTAAAGTTAAGGATCATTTTCATCAAGTTGATATTAATTGATTTAACTTTAATATTAACATATTTCTAAAAAGGTTTTAAATTAAGAATCATTAATTCATTTTCATCAACTTACTATTAATTGATTTAACTTTAATAATAAACGTGTTGGTCGCAAAAACAACAAAAATAGATGAGATAGGATTTGAACCACAACCTGGGTAGAGAAATTGCAAGGTACACCATTGAGTTAACACTATTATTTTGTTTAAACTTGTTTATTAATTGTCGTGTATTACACGGGTTGAATAAATTTAATGTTATATACTTAGTAATAAAAAATTTATGTCTTTAAAAATCATTGTATTATACAAGAGTTGAATAAAATATAATGTAATATGTTAACATATACATTCGTCAAAACATGTCTTTAAAAATGTACTTTGACGCGACAGTTATAAATTATGTTAAGTTAATTTTTAAAACATTTTTTTTCAACCGGGTATTAATTTTTTTTATTTAATTGATAAATGCTAATTCATATTAAATTTATTTGGTTAATGATATAATAACTATTCATAATTAAATAATAAATATCTATAATTAGATTTATATTAAATATTTAAAAATATATTTTTTAGTATCATTATTTAATAAGAGAGAAATGCGAGAAAAACATGCTGAGAATTCACTAGAATTTGACATGTTTTCTCCTAAAATTTTTATTTATTAGTATAAAGATTTTAAATAATAGAACACCTGGCAAAATTTGATTAGGAAAAATTACTATTAATCGCTTGCAAATTATTATTAATATAATATACGGTTTTTATCATTTATAAATGAGTTTTATGTCATATTTATATGTTTTGATTTAAAAAATAAGTGGAGTAAGTGGGAGAATTTGATTAGGTTTAGCTCTATCATACAATGCACCTTATTTTAATCAAGGGTATGTAGCGTTTTCTCCGGAAATTCATAATAAAATCTTTAACTTTTTATTTTTGTTGTTAAAAAGGTATATCGTATTTTTCGATTTGGATAAGTTTTATTTTTATAGTTTAAAATATAAAATTTTAAATATATCAAAGAACAAAAAGAATCAAATGAGTTGATTTTTAATATTTTATACTGAATGTAAAAATAAGAAAATGGGCTCATTTTAACCATTCGAACAAGATATCACATGTGTTTTAACTATGAATGAAAATTAAACGTGCTTGAGTGAGAATAATTTATGTTTTCTATACTCGAGTATTAAAAAACAAATCTGTGAAATCTTTACCCAAAAATAGCCAATATTGGTTGGTATAAATAACCAGATATTACACCATCTGATTTAAATCTTTTAAAATTAGTTTAAAACAGCATTAAAGACCCTAACTAAAGAGAATTGACATGTACAGTGAATTCTTTGCATTGGTCCACGTATTTTTTTTTTAATTTCAATTTTAACCAAATTTTTTTCTCAAGTTTACATTTTAATCCTTCTATCATATATAATATACGCTTTTAACCAGCTTAATTTTCTATTAATATCGTTTTACTGTAATAGTTTTCGTTCGCTACGTTTTAATTTTTTTTTAATTCACGGCTGACCTCAGATTTTTTTTATGAATGTTCCGGTGTAATTTTTTTTAACCGAATTGTATTCAAAATCGAGTATATTTTTTTGTATTACGGGCTATAGTGAGCGACGTTAACGTTGCGTATAGGAGTGACAAACTCAACCGCTTATGAGCGAACAAAATCGTTACCGTGTTTTGATATTATTGTAACCGATATCGGTGATCGCTTTTATGGTTTTTAACGAGCCGAACCAATAACGACCAAGCTCCTGCCGCGCTGTGCGGTGAAAAATGACCACGCTTCCACCATGAAACGCGGGTACAATTACTAGTTAAATTTATAAAGAAACGAGTCAATGACATAAAATTTTATAAAATATCATCATAAAAGAATGACAGGTGAGAGAATAATATTCTTTTTTGGTATGCAGAGAGAAGTGAGAGACAGTGGTACTCGGTATTTTCAGGCATATCATGAATGCAATCATGCAACAGTCTTACATGGCCGCTATACGCGCTTGTGTTCACATTTCATTTTGACCTTTGAATATAAAACGCTAAAATGTTTATTATTTAAAGAGTAAATTACAGAAATCGTCCTTTATGTTTATATCATTTTCACGGTTTGTCCTTTAACCTAAAAATATCAGAGATCATTCTTTACGTTTAAATTTGTTGCGGTTTACGTCCTTTGGCCTAACGGGCGTTAACTTTTTCAGTTAACTCAAGTCATGTGTCACTCACATGAGAGCAAAATAGTATTTCCATCTTTTAAAGGACTATTTGTGTAATTAACTTAATGACATTCATCTCTCTCTACCTCCACTCTCTCTACCACTCTCCTCTCTCTACTCCCCCCTCTCAACCACTACAGCCAGTTAAAACCACCATCACCGCCCGATTATTGAACTGAGGGTACTGAGAAGATGGAAAGTACATTTGTCCTGGTGGTGCAAGCTGAGAAGGTGGCGGTGGGTAAGCATGGTCCAGTGGTGGTGGTGGTGGATACGATGAATACTGTTGTTGTTGATTTGGAAGAGGGTTTACAGGTGGAGCTGTATAATTAGGATAATTCCAAATCTGAGAATACATATTTCCTCTCAGTTGGGGTTGCGGCGGAGGTGGACGAGAGGTTTGATTAGGTGGCGGAGGACCAAAATTGGATTGAGGCGACGTCAGCAGAGGGAATGGTCTGTACGACGCCATACCCCTTCGATTAAAAAACAAACCCTAGGAGAACGACAACATATCACACCAAAATCGCTGAAATTTAATGCTGGAATCAGATGAAGACGAAATTAACTTAACGAAATTCAATTTCATGTATATGTTCTACTCCAACTGAACATATCTGAAGGGTGCCACCATCAAATCGTGACCACTCCCACCTCCGATGGCGATGGTTTGTAAGTGTTTCAGGCAGCGATGGAATTTGGTGGGAGCATCATCGGGGCATTTAGCCTGAGGATAGAAATTGGAGCACCCTCCTGCTAATTTCTATCTTCGAACTAGGGCTGGACTTAATCATAAAAGGAGGCTAAAACAAGTCTTTTCACCCTAACCTTTTCAGAGCCACATATTACATCTCCCATTTTAGGGTTTCTAAATTTCAATTTGATGGGTTTAGGGTTTCAATTTGAGGGTTGTGTGGTGGTGACGGCTTCAATTGGCTATGGTGGTGACGGGTTCAGGTGGTGGCTGTGTGTGGCGGTGGTTGTCGCTGGTGAAGGGTGGTGGCAGGTGGGGGTGGGGGTGGGGGTGGGGGTGATGGTGGTGGCGGAGCACCAGATTTTAGAGAGAGAGAGAGAGTTGAGAGAGAGAAAGAGATGAAAGAGGGTTTATTATATATATATATATATATTTGTGGGTAAAAAGACCAAAATATCCTCATGTGCAACGCACATGACTTGAGTTAACTGAAAAACTTAACGCCCATTAGGCTAAAGGACGTAATCTGCATCAAATTTAAACGTAAAGGATGATCTCTGACATTTTTTAGGCTAAAGGACAAACAGTGAAAAATAGTATAAACATAAAGGACGATTTCTGTAATTTACTCTTATTTAAAACTAAAAACTAATAATCGAGTAAATTACATAAATCGTCCTTTATGTTTATAGTCTTTTTCAGATATTGTCCTTTAACCCAAAAATTGTCAGAGATCGTCCTTCATGTTTACAAATCTTGCATGTTACGTCCTTTAGCCCTAACCCAGTTAAATTTCTCAGTTAAGTCTGGTCATGTGCAAAACACATGAGGGTACTTTTGTAATTTTACCCATTTAATTAAAAAATATGTTAATTAAAATATCTATAAATCCACTATTTCAATCTCTCTCTCCCCTCTATCTCTCCTTTCTCTCTCTCTCTCTCAGAGAAAGGAGAGAGAGGGGGCTCTCTCTCTCTCTTTCTATCTCTTTCTCTCCTCTTTCTCTTCTTTCTTTGAGAGAGAAAGAGAAGAGAGAGCGAGAGGTGGGAGAGAGGAGAGATAGAGGAGAGAGAGTGAAACATCCTACTTCTTCTTTATTATTTTATCAAGGTTTAATTTGCGGAAAACGGTCCCATTTTCATAAAACCTTGTCATTAAAATGACTAAGGTAAAATTTTCATGTATAAATATTGTTTTACATAAGATGTTTACATTTACATCATTCTGCATAGGGATTTTTCAACTCCGATATCTCTGCCCTCAGGAAGCTTCATTCCATATGCTTCTTTCCTGCAGTGTTTGGAAAACGTTTTTGAATTAACTTTCGCTAAGTAAGTACACTGCATCTTTTCATTTTATTATGAACCCCTTTAGGTTCTTATTATTGTTCAAGTTTCTCAGGCTCTCGGTGCTCCTGTGACCATCTCCGGACGTACCTCTGATCACGTCATTCGTATATTTTATGGGTGTGCTAACCCCCTCGCGACCATCTTCGGGCGTACCCCTGGTCCGAGTTTTCATTCCATTTATGGGTGTACTAACCCCCTCTCGACCATCTTCGGACATACCTCCGGTCAGAGTATTGGCAAGGTCCTTATACTCGTCAGTATAGACCCCTTGCATTTGTCACGAAGACTCATTCTTAGCCCCGTAGGCTTTTATCTTCACTTTTCTTCTTTATTCATTGAGATCCACCTTAGAGGCCGGGTATCTCATTTCATTTGGGATCTTGAGTATCTTAGACTCATAGCCTCCCAAATGTATCAAGCATTTGTTTTCTTTTCATGTATATGCTTGACTTATTTCCCCAACCAGTCCTTACCTCAAAACTTCGTAACGGTTTCTCCACGATGCATTAAAAGGGTTTATATATAGAAAGTACCAGCGACGTATCCACCACCCCTTTAACACTTCGTGAGTACTTCGTTATTCCATTTTAGGGTTTAGACTCGTTCCGTCATACTCATTCATTTTTGCACGTATCATCATGCATTCACGTATTCTTTTTTATTATGCATCACATATTCATGCATTCAATTTCATCACATATTCATATTCATCATATATTGTAAACTGGGGTGATTATCCTTCCAGAGCAGTACCTCCAACAAAGATATTCCCAGGAAAGAGTGACGGGTCTAGGAGAGATTTATACACCACCCTTTCCTTAGACAAAACATTCCGTTTGTCAGATAACTACATACCGGTTGGAAGATCTCCCGTTCGTTTACTATATTTTCATTACTGTCTTGTAGTTTATACCCCTAAACATTCATAATGGTTTCACCACGAAACATCAAAGAGATTTATATATAGGAAGTACCAGCGACGTATCCACCACCCCTTGGACACGTCGTGACTACTCCATTATTCCTGTTTAATGTTTAGACTAACCCTTCATTATCCCGTACCCTCGTTATATACATATCACATAACACATATCATTTAAGCATGCAATTCACATAATCGTGTCTAGGGTACGGGTCTAGTGTACTTACATTATCCTCCGGTAGTTCCTAAGTTCGTTCCTTGTCTAGACGCTTCTCTGAACTCGAACCGTACTTGCAGCGTACCGCACTCGTACTCAACGCACCGCACCAGCTTCTTGCACGTTCCCCAATGTTATGTGTGTGTAAGTTTGTGTGTGTTTGTGATGTTTTCAATTGCATAGACATCTTCAACTATTTATAGGCTGGCTCCGGGGTCTATGACGGTCCGTCACCGTTTTATTGGTGACTACGCACTTGACGACTACGTAACGGACCGTTATCCTTTCACGACGGTCCGTCATAGGGTTTACACGCGTCAAATCAGAATGATGAGTCACGAGACACGTGTCGCTCTCTGGTCAAGCCCTTGCTTAACCCGTAAAGGACCGTTACCGTTCTGTGATGGTCCGTCACGGCTCGTAACGGACCGTTACCGTCCATGACTGTCCGTTATGGCTCGAAACTTTAAATTTTCATTTTAAACCTTGGACTTTGCTTTGCTTGTCGTTATTTGCCATTCTTGTTTATTAAGCGGTTAAATTTTGGGATGTTACAAAGAGATAGAGGAAAGAAAGAAGAGAGAGAGATAAGAGAGAGAGATAGAGGAAAGAGAGAAGAGAGAGAGAGAGAGATAAGAGAGAGATTGAAAGAGAAGGTTTATAGATATTTTAATTAGCATATTTTTTAATTAAATGGGTAAAATTATAAAAGTACCCTCATGTGCATTGCACATGACCAGACATAAATGAAAAATTTAACTGGGTTAGAGCCAACGAACGTAACGTGTAAGATTTGTAAACATAAGGGACGATCTCTGACAATTTTTAAACTAATAAAATAATATCTGAAAAATGGTATAAACATAAAGGACGATTTATGTAATTTACTCTTAATAATCCACTTGTCACGTTTACATTTCTCATCTTATTATATTTTCATTATTGTTTTCCAATATCAAAATGTTTGATTTAAATTATATACAGTGTTACACGATGGGCCTACGTGTCATTCATGATATCTATGGAAAATAAGTAAATTTTTAAGTATTTAAAGAAACTTCAGGTATTGATTTCGTTGAATTAATTAATTAATGATAAAAGATAACTTTGTTTTTTTTAAAGATAAATTTGTTTATTCATGCAGTAGTGAGATTTAAACCCATGATCTTTTTAAATTTTGATGTTTTTAAAGTATTTTCCTTTATCAATTGGTCTCCAACCCCATTAACAGATAACTTTTTGTTATAAAATTATAACTAACATAAAGTTAAATATGACTGAAAAGGTAAAAGAGAATAAAAGATTATCATATAATTTTTTATTTAAATCTAAATCATTAATTTTTTTTTATCTCAAATATCTTTTAACATATTCTATTTATAAAATTATATCATATAATTTAGAGTTTTATTCTCTTTAATTTGGTATAAGTATTACTATATTATTTAAAAAAAATAAAAAATATATGATACCCGTTGATTACGACGTGTTTAACCCAATACAACAACGCATTCAATTCACTGTAACGGTGCATCCAACTTTCTAAATCGGATTTGATGTTGTAATAAGTTTTAGTTACACAAGTTTTTTTTTCTAATAACAATGATGTGTCTAACTCATTATAATGTTGTGTATAACTTTACCTATATAGCTGGAAAAAAACATTTAGTTAAATCGACGAGGAACTTTCTCTCTAAAATTTAGGCATGTACACGTATGGTATCTTTAAATATTCTATACTTTCTATCAAATGTCTTTTTACAATAACCATCTCTATCTATAATAATATAAATCTATTTGTAGTTATGATATATCATATGTTAAGGCATTGTGCCTTGTATTTTGGGGAATAAAATTAAAGTGTTCTATAACATTTGAAAACTAAAAATTTACTTTCATAAGAGCATTCACATATCATTGGTATATGTAATATATTCTTAAAGTTTATAGAAAAAAAATAAGGTTTTGAGTTATAAAGGTCCTGCATCTTATTTTTTAAATTATTTTCTTATCTTTAAAATTACATAGGAAACAATTGTGAAAACTTAAATATACCAACTCAAGTTTCCATATCCTTATTTTCAAAGAAAAACGAATATAAAAATAAGGATAAAGAATGAGATTTGTGGATTTTTAAAAAAAATGAGATTTAAATATAAGGGATGATGATTTTTAGTTAAATTATAAAGATATGGATATTAAGTGAGAGCATTCTCATAAGTTTCTTTATTCTTATATTTATAATTTAACTAAAAACCATCATTCTAAAAAAAAGTATTCATTTTTTTAAAACCTCTCATATCTCATTCCTTATCCTTATAATTTTAAAGAAATTGTTAAGGAATTGACATATTTAAGATTTCAGTGTACATTTCCTTATAATTTTAAGGATAAAGAGAAGCTTTAAAGAATCTGATGTAAGACTCTTTAAATTAAATCTTATTTTTTCCCCTTATAATTTAAGGATACGGTATATATACCAATACTGATGTGGATGCTCTGAGATGTGAATGATTTAAGAGCATTCACAATGGATTTTGTAAATCATACATTATCCTTATATTTTAAGGTAATTTAAAAAACTTTTTAAATTACCCACTCCATCTCATTCTTTATATTTTTTCTTATACTTAAATTATAAGGATAATATATATGGATTGAATTGTAATTTTTATATTTACCAACTCAATATTCATCAATTATAATTCTTTTGTGAGTGAAAGAGAAAGAAACAATAGTAAAAAATTGATTAAAAAAGTATTATTTAATTGAATAGAGATAAATATAAGGAATCGGATGTGAGGTTTTTTAAAACCTTTAAATTGATAATGTAAATGAGTTTTTTAGTTAAATTATATAGATGATGGTAAAGAATCTACCGTGAGTTCTAACATATACTAATTTTGAATCTTGGATTCACTACTCATATGAAAACAACTCAAACAATTAATTGTTATCATTAATATTATTTCTATAAATGCACAAAATAATATATTTTTAATTAAATACAATGTTTAAGTTCCATATCTTTTGAAGATATATCACCTTTTAAGAGGGTCCAAAAGCATTCACTACTTTGACCTAGTTCAATACTAAATTCAATCATAAATTGTCCTTTTGTATTACGTACCCTTACCCAACACCCGTTATATAAACCCTTTCATGTTTCCCCTTCCATTTATCATATACAAGAAATTATAAAATATATCCAAATATTTTCAAAATATTTGGAGTGTAACAATGGTTAGAGCCCCTTGTTGCGAGAGGATGGGACTAAAGAAAGGCCCGTGGACACGTGAAGAAGACCAAATCCTCATCAACTACGTTAACATGCACGGTCATGACAATTGGCGCGCTCTCCCTAAACTGGCAGGTTCGTTTATATATCACTACTAGAAAAGTGACTTTTAGAGACCACCGACAAACTATTCTTGTAATAGCCACGATGATTTGATGTACTGTTTGTCCGTGATATGTCAGTGATCAGTGCCCGTGGGTGATCAGTCATCCATCGGTAAAGTCTTTACCCACGTCTGGTTTTTCTACTGGTGTTCACCAATTATAAACCGACTTTCTGATTTGTAGTGATTCTAGGTCTTCTTACTATCGCAAATCAGTAAATTGAGATTTTAATTTTGTAAATTAATTAATCATAGTCATAATGTTTAATTTGCAGGTTTACTGAGATGCGGAAAAAGTTGCAGGCTCAGATGGATTAATTATCTTAGACCGAATATTAAAAGGGGTAACTTTACTAGAGAAGAAGAACAAACCATCATACATTTGCATGCAGCCTTGGGAAATAGGTTTGTTGTGTTAACCATGTAAATTTTTGTACTAAAGGGTCTGTGCCATAGCGGTATCAATGAGTGTGTTGGATTGGTCGGGTTAGGGTCTAAGTTAGCTGTTCTAAAAAAATTGTAAGAAACTTTGTGAATTAACATGATCGTTGTTGATGTAGATGGTCGGCCATTGCGGCACAACTACCAGGACGAACGGATAATGAGATAAAGAATGTTTGGCACACTCACTTAAAGAAGAGATTGAACAAGTCTGAAAACCAATACCGGGTATCCAAATTAAAAGAAGAGGACATTGAGGCATCACCATCTTCATCAACATCAAAGCTGTCGGAAATGAATTCCGGTGGTCAAACTAGTAGTAGTCAACTCAATTCTCCTCAGCATTCTTACAGTGAGATCTCATCGGTGATTACAATAAATAAAGGTGACATGCAAGTTTTAGAAAACTTAGAAAAAGTGGATGATGATTTCTGGTCGGAGATTTTCTCCGGTGAGTTTACTGAAGTTGAAGGAGGGTATAAACACAATTCTAGCATGCATGATGACATGCAGTTTTGGTTCTATGCATTAACGAGAGGGGATGAAATATTATAAATCTAATAATCTGAGTTTTTTTATTTATTGTATTTGATTTTTAGTTAGAAATTAACAATCATTCGGGCAAAGATATAAAAAGAAAAAAAGTTGTTATAACTTATAAGAGTGATCTTAACTGTTTTGAAATAAATGGTTTTGTATTGTTACGTGTCTCTCAATTTATTTAAATTCGTTTACTTATTTATTTAAATGCCTTTACATTTGTAAATTATATAATAAATTTTAATACAAATTATGATTATTAAATATACAAAGGTTAATAACTAAACATAAAGACACAAAATTGTCCAAATTCAATGAACTAATCTATACTAATAAATAAAAGTTTAAGGTTGACACTTGTCACTTTCTTATGCCTCCTCATATTGATTTTTCCGACTCTCTCTCCTAATAAATGCGCATCTATCTTATTAAATAATAATGATATTATAAATATATTATTAAAGAAGAATACTAATTATATTAAATAAGAATATATAATAGGAAATCAAAATATAACTAATTGAAGAAAAATACTAATTTGTTATATACACACACATTTCTACCTAATATACCTCGAGACGATCATAATAGTCTGACAAGTTATTACGTATTTACAAATTTATAAGTTTTATATTTTTTAATATACAATCTCGTGTAATACATGGGATTCTAACCTAGTAGTCTAATACAAATAAATGTAAAGGAAATTTACCTAATTAAAATATATTAAAATTTTACCTAATTTAAATATACTAAAAATGATTTCAGGCAATGTTTTAAAAACCGGTTTTTAAACCTTACCGGGTTAGGCTCATAAATGGTTCAACGGTTGTACCGCGGTTCAACCGGATTGACTAGTTAACCCTATAATTCCATAAAAATATAACTTCAACTCAAAAAATAATTTAAAAGCACATGATTCCATGATAAAAAATAATCTAAAGTTAATCCATAATAAAAAAATAATCCAAAAGCACTCAATATCTAACAAAGTTATAAAAAAAGTGTGCAATTTTTTTTTCTTTCTAAAATGGGCCTTAGGTAACCGAGTAATTATTTAACCGTACGGAGAAGGATGATGGTTACACAAATTTTTTTTTCTAAACTGGGTCGTAAACTTTTTTTAAAAGGAATTGAACAATTTATTTTGTTTTAAAGTTCAAACTTAAAACCGGTATAACGGTATAACCATGTATTACCGGTAATATAGGCGGTACAAGTTACAAACCGTTTTTTCAATTTACCGGGCTTAAACTTACCGGGCTAGTGACCGAAACCCGGTTCAATCGGTATTGCCGGCCGGTTTGAACCGGTATTTAAAACATTGATTTCGGGTCTCATTTGCGTGTATAGATTAAAACTGTGGGAATTCTTCTTTTTATTAATTTAATTTAATTTAAATCTAATACATTTTATAAATATGACGGATCCCGTAATTAATCATATTAAATGAAAAGAGAGTATTAACGTGTCAAATATAGTAATTATCAAGAAAAATCGAGTTGAAAATCAACATTAATTATTAAAGAATAATTATAATATGTGAAATCAAAAAGTAAAATACGAATTCTAAAAAGTGGCTGAAAAGGCACATGCAAAGAAGTTTCGTTTTTTTTTAATCTTAATTGATACAATGGATCCATGTAAGAGAAGGACGTGACTCCTTGACTTTAAGCGTCAAATTTGGTGGACTCAAGTTGACAAATAAAAAAAAACATGACAAAAAACTAGGTGTGTAATGCAAGTAAATTTTGTAGTGGTGGAAACTTAAAAAAGGAATTTATATACCAATTTGCTTCTATATTGTATAGTAGGTTAAAAATTCGTGTTTTAAACAAGTTAAATTATTAAAATAATATAATTAATAATATATATATATATACATATATTTATCATTATTAAGGTTTTACGTTTTAAAACTGCTTCAAGAAATATGTCATATTTTGTAGCTAAAATTAATTATTCACAAATATTTGGATTCGTGTTTTTAAAGTGGTTATTGTGAGTTTAGAAACATAATTTAGAATCAAAGAAAGTTGTTAACTAATGGATATAGACAATAATCAGTTTTCTTAAAACTTTTTACCCGATTATTTTTAAATATCAATCGAGGTCCTTTTCCATGAATAAGATGATATAGGATCCAAAACTATAAAGTTCTTACACTCTTATTAATTTCATTGTTAAAAATACGAAGATGAATAGAAATTAATTGATAAAATTAGAGGAGTAAATTTAAGAATCGAAGAGATTGTTTGGAAAGAGGAGAGAGAGGCGGGAAAACCCAGAATTGGATGCACAGAAAAAGAAAACGTGGCATAATAGTTAATGATTTATTAGATAGTAGGTTAGAAACCCATGTATTACACGGGTTGAATAATCCAACTTGTTATAAACCGACAGTTTCTATGAAGATTTGTATGCTAGATGTTATCGGCCATTGGTGAAATAAAAATTATGAAGATTTAAAATTTATAAATAACAAATAATGAAGATTTAATAATTATAAAATTATATTTTAAAATAAAATATAATTGAAATCTTCTTATGATTTAGTAAGTTTTAGAAAAATATTAGAATAATTTTTTAGATATTTAACTATTTAATAGCAGAGAGAGGCGGGAAACAAAAATCTAGACTTCATCAGAAGTCGACACGTGACATATAAAGTAATTCATTTATTATAATAAGGATATATATATATATATATATATATATATATATATAGAGAGAGAGAGAGGAAGGTTCCCCTACAAAGTGAGTTTTGCCTAAAAAGTGTAGGAAGCAAGGAGAATACGCAACATGTACGATACTGATTCCATGGGTGAAGGGTATTAGCGTCATTTATGCTCGCAGAAAAACAACACGTTTATAAGATATATGCTGTGCTACTTTAACATTTATTACTGTGCTGTTATACGATATAACTGTGCTGATAATGGTAACCAGTACTGATTTCGAGCATCATTATATTTTTCTTAAAAATTCTCATTTTTTATATAAAAAATATAACAATACCATACTCAAATTAAAAAGAAAAAAAATGCTCGATTTTATGGTGTAATTTAAAAAAAAAAAAAATAATGTATAAAAAAGTTATTTGAGATTAAAAATGATGGTAAAACTAATATTTAATGCAAAAGGAAAGTCAAACCAATGACAAAATCTCTATTTTACCCCTCTAGCCATTAATTGACTTCTAAATCAATATTAGTCATTATATTAGTTTGATCAAAGGTCTAAATTACTTCATACACTTTTTAGGCAAAACTCACTTTGTACTTGAACCTTCCTCTCTCTCTCTCTCTATATATATATATATATATATATATATATATATATATATATATATATAGGGGTGAGTTCACTAAAAAACTCATTTTCATGAAAACCAAAAAACTCCTCATTAAAGGTGCTGCATATGTGTAGTACACCCAAAAATCTAAACCCCACCCAAAAACCTAAACCCACCCCACCCACCCCTAAAAAACCTAAACCCCCACCCCCCAAAACCTAATCTAAAAGCTAAACTAAACCAAAAAAACTAAACCAAAAAGCTAACCCTACTACACATATGTAGTAGGGCGTTGATTTTTTTTTGGAAAGAGGACGGCGTGGGGAACAAGGTCTCCGAAGCGGTTTTTTAGTTTTTGATTTACATTTTGAGTTATGATTTTTTTACCTTTAATAAATAGTTTTTTATTTTTTTTATGAACAATGAGTTTTCTTATGATTTTTCCCATGTATATATATATGTGGGAATTATATTTTGAAAACTCAATTGAGTTGAGAAAACACATGAAAACCGTATAAAAAATAATAAAAAAGAATTACACATGTAATATATGTTATTGTATTCTTTGTAACAAAAAATAAAAGAGTAAACTTTGGTTTTTGTCCCTAAGGTTTGAACCAAATTTCAGGTTTCGTCCCCCTGTAGCACATATCATCTCTGACGTTTTATGTTTTAACAGTTTCCGTCCCTGATCCTTAAATCCGTTAAAATTTCTGTTAGTTTTTATATGAAATTACTAATATACCCCCTTCTTCTTCACATATAATTAAGTAGGTAAGACGGTGATTGTTCTTCCATTGGCTCTTGTAGTTTAGAATTTCTTGATTAACCTAGTGAACTATTTTCTAACAACACAAAGGCAAGATTAAACCGTAAAATAATTACATACCTGAAAAAGATCTCCTATAATAACGATTAGGGTTTCTTGTTTCGGATTACATAAACAATTCAAGTGGCGGCAATGCCAATCAGCAAAGTTCCAGGGCGATTGGGGATGGCGGTTGGGCTGGGCAAAGAGACACTAGCCAATTTGGAGGTCAGTTAATGGGACCGAGAGGTATGATGGGAGTGGTGGTAGGCCTCGAGGGATGGCGGTTAATCTGATGCATAGACCTCCGCCAATGGGGATGTATTCACCTATGGGCAGCAGTGGTGGCGGTGGCGGTGGCGGTTCAATTGCGAAGCTGCCTAGAATAGAGGAAGATGATCTCAAGGATCTTGAAGCATTACTTAACAAGAAGTCATTTAAGGAGCTGCATAAATCAAAAAACATGTGAAGAGTTGTGGAGGTTTAGGCTTTTCTTTTAGTTTTTGGAGGTGGTGGTGGGTTAAGGATGAAGAAGAAGATGGAGCTAAGGGCATATTAGTAATTTCATATAAAAACTAACATAAATTTTAACGGAGTTAAGGACCATGGACGAAAACTGTTAAAACATAAAACGTTAGGGATGATATGTGTTATAGGGGGACGAAACTTGAAGTTTGGTTCAAACCTCAGGGACGAAAACTGAAGTTTACTCTAAAAATAAATTTTCTAACGTGTTGTTACATGTATGTAACAAAATGTTACCGGTCGAAATGTTACACTGTAGCTCCTAGTTTGTTACATATATGTAACAATACAGTAGACAATTTTTTTTAAATTTTGCTTACCAGGAAGATTAAAATATATATATATATATATTATGTATGAGAAAAAAGAAAAAAATTGATTGTTACACAGGGTTTTCTCAACTCAAATGAGTTTTTAAAAAATCTTTCCACTATATATATATATACATACATACATACATACATACACACACACACACACATATATATATAAATAGGCGAGTATTGTACAAAGTCTATTTAGCGTGCGAAAAATACAAAGTCACCAGTATGCGACACATGACGCGTGGGCGAGGGCTAACTACTTAATATATATAATAATAACACGATCTATATTAATAATAATGCAACATATGCTAATAATAACACAACATATGTTTATAATTACGCACGTTATACGCATACCACATCAACGTTTTTTTTCTAAAAACTTATAGAAAGACTATACTCAAATGAAAAAGAATAAAAAGCTCGATTTTATAATGTAGTTTTTTTTAAAAAGTAATGTCGTACAAAAAAGTTATATGCGTTAAAAAAATGGGTAAATTCCCATTTTTTAACTTATGAAAAGTCAAATCCCCATTTTGTACTTTGACTTTTTAACATCCTCAAATTATACTCGTACGATTCCGATGAAAATGTCGAAATAGGACACAAAAGAGGGTGATGTGTAGCAATAATGGGATCACACGTACACAAACCTGTGAAAACGCCGTCCAAGAAATAATAATTTGAATCGTAATATGACCATGGGTCTACTGGAGGGTTTTCCGGTACGTCAATCACAGGGTTTACCGGTATGTCAAGCGGAGGGTTTTCCGGTGCTTCAAGCGGAGGCTTTTCCGGTGTGTCAAGTGGAAGGTTTACCGGTTCTTCAACCGGAGGGTTTACTGGTGCGTCAACCGGAGGGTTTACCGGTATGTCTACTGGACGAGGTGAATGAGATGAATATATTGTAGTATTTTTAGGGTATTTTCAAATATAGCCGTGGAAATATAACCGCTGAAAATATAGTCGTTAGAAACTAGCCGTTAAAAATAAAATAAAAGTCATTTTTTATTTAAAAATATCTAATTTAAAATAATCTAATTGAAACATTCTTAATTTAAATTAAATTATTTACAAAAATTTCAATATAAATAAAATTAATTAAACAAAAATTTTATTTATATGAAATTGTAAAAGGTTGTAATTTAATTAAATAATTGGTTTAATAGTGGTGGGGCACGCCACCTCCTTGTTTGCTCACGTTTGGAAATCCGGATGGAGCCGGACGAACGTCCCTCTGGACGTCTCCCCTGTTGCGGCTCGTCCGCTGCAAGCGTGGGAGGTGTTCTTAGTTTCTTGTCCTTAATTAGCAGGATAATGTATATACGACCTATATATACATGGATATCAACATTAGGAGTTTCAGGGTTGTGGTTATATAACAAGCTAGTCGATATTGATATTAAACATCTTCCTAATTCCTGAAAACTGACTTAATTAACGAACATAAAAACTTGTAATTAATTAGCAGTTTGATAACCAACTCTGTTTTCTTTAGTTGAAAAAATGAATGATGAAAAATATGAATTTTGAGAACAAATTCAATGACAATATCAACAACGTGCGACACATTTTAAAATTGTAGTTGTACATATTTTTTGGGCGGTTGACTAACAACGAGATGCATGGTTAGTGTGTAAAGTATTTCCAAGAGAAAATCGATCAGTAAGACAAGGACTTGGATAAAACAAAAGAAAGAAAATTGGATTAAAGTCTTTCTTGTTCTACTGAAGCCTTTTATCCTAAAAGTGATGCAAAGAAAACAATTTTGGATAATATAAATATTCATAATTAGAGGATACAATGATGCTTTCTTTCAAGGTTGAAACAATTGCATCAGCTCGAAAGCTTAATTTTTGGACCAATATGTTAAAAGGGATCATATTATGATAGTCCAATTTTATAATTCATATTTTTTTGTTTATGGTTTCGTGGGCTGGATATGGAGTTTGGGTCGAACGGGCTTGTAGCTGTCAAGTGTAGCTGAGTGGGCTTGTAGAAGTGCTTGTAGCTGATTGACTCGGTTGTAAAAGAAATACTCGTTTGTATCTGTTAGATAGGTGGGTTATGGGTCTTCGGGTCTGACCCAGATTTCTATCTAGATGTTATAAGTTCAGGAGACAAGAGTGTAGAGAGGGCGTAGAGGCTGATTTTACGCATCTCTCATTCTCTTCGTCTTCGTCTTTCTCTCTCACTCAAAGCTAGAGTTTCTTGTTGATTGAAATCATGTTATTTCTGTATTAGATTTGAGTTGAGTATTCAGATCATCAACGTGATGATCTGAAGAACATCTGGAGTCTTTCTATTCAATTTTGTGATACTTTTTTTTGTTATTCTTTGCAATATCAAGTTTGAACCATGTTTTGTGACACAATATCTCTCTCTCTCTCTCTCTCTCTATCTCTCTCTCTCTATCTATCTATCTATCTCTCCATCTCTCTCTCTCCCTCTCTCTCTCTCCCTCCCTCCCTCTCCCTCTCCCTCTCCCTCCCTCTCTCTGTCTATCTATCTATCTATATCTCTCTATATCTCTATCTCTCTCTATCTCTCTATCTACCTCTCTCTCTCTCTCTATCTATCTATCTATCTCTCTCTCTATCTATCTCTCTATCAATCTATCTGTCTATCTCTCTATCTCTCTCTCTATCTATCTATCTATCAATCTCTCTATCTATCTCTCTCTCTCTATCTATCTCTATCTCTCTCTCTCTCTCTGTCTGTCTCTGACCCTCCGTCTCTCTCTCTCTATCTATCTATCTCACTCTCTCTATCTATCTACCTATCTCTCTATCTACCTAACTAACTACCTACCACCTACTACCTACCTACCTTATGTGAAGTACAACGGAAGCATAAATAGATAGAAATCCCCTGAGGAAATTTGATTTAATATTCAATGATTAAAAATTAAATAAAATCCTTTTTTATAGGATAGGTCTAAATATGACACGTCGAGTCAAAATTAGAAAACTGAAATCAACTTCCTAATTACGAAATTGACTTCCTAGAAAAATGCGTATATTGCTCAAATAAAAGATACACGTATTATATATATATAATATATATATATATATATATATATATATTAAAATTACAAAAATTGGAGAAAAATATCCGTTCTAAAATTGGGTTCTATGGGCCAAAGCGTCTTTTTATCATTTCTTCGTTGTTTAGTTGTTTGCCTTTGTCCAGGCAGCTAGTCTAGGTTTAAGTCTGAAAAATTTTGGATCACCTCCGTGTTAAATTATTACGAACTCAATTACATAGCCCTAGAAGCTGTACATAGATGGTGTTGATTTTGATCAATGGTGATGACCACTTTGCACCAAAGAAATACTCAAAATCCGATTATTTTAATGCATATCAACATATATACAAACCTTAAAACACGAAAAAAGAACATGTAAAATCAACAAGCTCATATTGTTACAATCTCCTATCCATTATTTCCTGAACCAGGAGATCGGCTCGGAACCTAGAAATAAACTCCTCCGCCCTCTCGTTAATCCCATCCATTTGCGACGACCCCATCACCAACGACTCCCACATATCATCCGTCACACCTCCACCAGGACCGCCACCTTTGTTGCTCGTCCCTTCCACCGTGTTTTCCCTTATTATCTCCACCACTGGAAGCTCTGGCTGCTTCTTGTCCAAAAACAGCTGATCAACGTAGACCGGCTTGGTTTTCTTTCTGGGGTATCTATGGACATCTTTCCGTTTTCGTTTAAATTTAGATTGAAACGATAAGGAGAGCCAACCACCGCCACCTTTGGTGGTGGTACTGGTGGGACGTTTCTTGATTTTCCGACGGTGGTTTTGGATCTTTGGAGCTTGTGTAGGCGGAGCTTGGTGGTGAATAATCTTAGAACCTTTTTAGCAGCTAAAAGCTTCTTGAAGTTCTTCAAGTACGCCATTGAAGCTAGTACAGAAGATGGCGTTGTGATGGAGGTTTTATAGAGTGGGTTTGGTCGTTGTCAAATAACTTAGTTTTTAAGCTTAAATCCCTTTAAACATATTCGTTTTTTGTGGTGGGTTTTACCCAACCGGGAGATTCTGATCTACTTTTTTGGTTCCACTAGCAGAGCAGGCACGATTCGATTCTTGAGTTAGCTTCATCATTAAGTTCTAGGTATCAAGTGTCCAACTTTTGTTACTTCTAAATAGACGTGAAGATGGCTATTCTAATTCAGGCAGGTTTAGATCAAAATAAATACATATTTCAAACGTAATTATAAAAGTATATTTTAACTAATCAACGTATAACATATATATTCTGTGGACATATTGTCATAAAAGAAAAATTAACTATAATTTATTTTCGTAAAAGGAAAGTAACCTGAATGATGGATGAAAGTGTATAAATTTAAAACTGAATTATTATCAATAAGGTTCTGGCCAGTATAGTTTTGGGATACAAGATTGGGAATTATAGTTTTTTTTTTGCTTTAAAGTTTATATTAAATGAAAAATATATCATTGTGAACTCGGTGTCGATTGACGACCCACGGCAACGCGCGAGCTTTAAATTACTTATGAAATGCATTTCAAATATTTTAATAGCTAATAAATAAATAACTTATCTTAAAACTTTATTATAACTGAATGACCTAAGTGTCATGATACCAAATATAGGCCCCGAAAGATCAATGTAGCTCCTCAAGTTCAATATAAATGGAGACTTAAAGGCGTAAAAAAAAACGGGCTTGCAAATAGAAGCCGGTTCCAAACCCGACCTGAAACCAATTGTGAAACTGGTTTGATGAAACCGGTCTCCGTTTTAAACCGCATCGTCGATTTGATATCGGTTCGTTGAAACCAGTTTGAAACCGACTAGCTCTTTGATATCCTTTTATGAGCCGACATTCTATATAACAACCTCAATTTAAAAAAAAAATAATAGATTTTAAATAAATTTTTTCTTCCCAGTCATTTATTTAAAATATAAAATTATAAAAATAAGTTTGATTACTCATTGTTAATCACAACAAAATCATAACTGACTACTAAAATCCATTGTATTATATATATATATATATATAGGGGGATGTTCAAATAACAAGTGATATTTCGCTAAAAAACCTAAGAAATAATAAAAATCTTAAGAAACGATATCAAACGAACTCCGATTGAGCTCATTCCAGCGGCGTTGGAACCGTCTCGTTGAACTCTACCATCTTAGCTTTTGCGTTTAGCTTTTGTGTTTAGCTTTTAAGGTTTAGATTTTAACGTTGAATTTTATGATTTTAACCTTAGGGTTTAGATTTTAGGGTTTAAGTTTTTTTTTGGGTGGGAGGTTTAGGTTTTTGGGGGTGGGTTTAGGTTTTTAGAGGGGTGGGGTGGGGGGTTTAGGTTTTTGGGGGTGGGGGTTTTAGGCTTTTCGGGGTGGGGTTGGAGGGGGGGGTTTAGGTTTTTGGGGAGTAGGTGGAGGGGGTTTAGGTTTTTGGGGGCGGGTTAGGGTTTGATTATACGGATCCAACGCCGCTAGAATGAGCTTAATCGGAGTTCGGTTAACCCACTTTTTAGGATTTATTAGAGAAAAACTACTTCTTAGTGGAATCTTCCCATATATATATATACACACACACACACACACACACACACACACACACACACACATATATATATATATATATATATATATATAGGGGGATGATCAAATAAAAAGTAGTTTTTCGTTAATAAATCTAAGAAATGACAAAAACCTTAACAAACGAACTCCGATTGAGCTAATTTCAGCGGCGTTGGAACCGTCTCGTCGAACTCTAACATCTTAGCTTTTAGGGTTTAGATTTTACATTTGAATTTTAGGGTTTTAGCCTTAGGGTTTAACTTTTATGGTTTAGTTTTTTTTGGGTGTGGGGGTGGGGGGTTTAGGTTTTTGGGGGTGGGTGGGGGTGGGTTTAGGTTTTTTTTTGGGGGGTGGGGGGTTTAGGTTTTTTTTTTGGGGGGGGGGGGGGGGTGGGGTGGTGGTTTTAGGCTTTTCGGGGTAATTTTGGAGGGGGGGTTTAGGTTTTTGGGGGTGCGGGTGGAGGGGGGTTTAGGTTTTTGGGTCCGGGTTAGGGTTCAATGAGACGATTCCAACGCCGCTGTAATGAGCTCAATCGGAGTTCGTTTGACCCACTTCATAGTATTTATTAGCGAAAAACCACTTCTTAGTGGAACCGTGCCCTATATATATATATATATAGTGAATGGATCATTTGAGAACTCTTAAATATTTTGAGAACTCATGAGAACTCGTCAAAAAACCAATCAAAATCATTTTTTTTGTTTTTACTACGTTTATTATTAGAATACAACATAAAAAAATGAATTTTTACATGTAAATTTACATGTATTCATATATTTAAAAAAATCTACACATGTGTAAGTTTACCACTTACACATGTGTAAGTGTTTACCATTTACAAATGTGTATAAATTTTTTTAAGAATAATTTAGATAGAAGAGATGAATTAATTGGAGAGATAAATAATTTTTTATGTTGTATTTTAATAATACATGTAGTGAAAAAAAATGGTTTTAATTGATTTTTTGGTGAGTTCTCGTGAGTTCTCAAATATTTATGAGTTATCAAAATATCCTAACCATATATATATATATATATATATATATATATATACATATAGGGTGAGGTTCAAATGCTAACCAATATTTATGTGATAACCACTCTCAAACATATTGTTACGTATATGTAACAATTATTATTATGTTAATCTCTATATATAATAAAGAAGAAAAAGGTTTTGGTACACTTGTCAAAATTTAAATCATTCAAAGACACATGTCACCTATTTAACCCATTACCGCCATGTGTCACTGCCTAACCATCTCACCTATTTCACCCTTTTCATTCGGTCAAAACGCGGCTCTGAAGAACAACCCGTACCCGATTTCTTTTTGATATCCCTACCAAAATTCAGCCTTCTTTTCAAACCCTAATCCCTATTCGCTTCATTCGCTTCAAACCTCTGCAATACCTTCCACCTTCCATCCCCACCTTAACCTCCTACCCAAACCCTAAACCCCCTACCGAAACCTCCACCTTCCATCCCCACCTTAACCTCCACCTTCCACCGAAACCTCCACCTTTAAACCCAAACCTACACCTTCCACCCAAACCGCTTCAATCCCTTGATTCCTTTCTCTCACCCAACGAAACCTATAACTTCCATCCCCTTCATCTTCTCCTCTTCAACAAGAAACACCCTAGCCCCCTCAACCACCATCGAATGAAAAAAGGTTCCAGATTTGAACATCCAATCAACAGGTTAGTTATTTGATGTCAATAAATTCCTCATCATCTCCATTTTCATTTTTCTTTTTAAACTGTTTTTTCATTGTATTTTTTTGTTGAATCTTGAGTAGTATCAGTAATTTTAATTGTTTGTTAACAACTGATTGTTATAATCTTAAAACTGTTTATAAGTATTATTATTGTGTAATCACTCTTTTCAAACTTTTATATTTTTTACATAACTGTTTATAAGTATTATGGGTTAATCAGTCTGATATATACAGTAAATTTTCAATTGAGTAATGTTGATGTGTCTGCAAGATATCAATTTTCCAAAATGATGTTTTATCACTATTTAAGCATGTTAGATTATACTTTTGGTAAAATTCAGCCTACCTAAAAACTAAATCAATTTTGGATGGTCTTTTTTTAAGTAATATCAACATAAATTATCAGAAAACAGGCTTTTCTTTTAACACTTTTTTTAATGTCAACTATACAAGACAAAATCATTCCTCTAAACATATATGTAGTCTCTATCAAAGATTGATTACCCCTTTCTTTGACTATTTAGTTACCTAAAATAACCATTTAGCTCTTTTCTTATAATCAAACGGTTATAAATATCACCCATTTATTCAAAAACTTGGTACCCATTCTTTCACTGTTTTGAAAGTTATTAATCCAAGCTATGAGTTTGCAACCAATAGATACAACTCAACTTTTGGACCCAAGGTGGTATATTCATATCATATCTTCTTATGTTTTTGACGTTTATAAACTATTTGAATCAGAATGTATAATATGTTCCATTTATTGACATAATATTGCACAATATTATAACTAACTACAATCTAAACACACTCATTGTACAAAATAGAACAGTGACACTTAGTTTAGAATTTGGTCAACAACTATTATTTTGCTTCATCCAATTTTTTTAATATATTACCTGGAAATTTTATTTAATCGAAATATGTTATTTCCCATACAGGAGTCCTGAATACTCAAGGATCATTTTCTTAAAGGATGTTGATTTATCAAGGCGGGATTACTCAATCAAGGTTCGTGTCCTGCGACTATGGAAGCAACCCATGTACAACAACCCTGCTGAAACATACTCTATTGAAATGATTGTAGTTGACGAGGAGGTATATGTCTATTTTTTTATGTCTATGTAGTTTAAATACTATATTTATCACTAATCTTTATATAAAAACTCCAAAATTAACAGGGAACCATAATGCAAGCCAATGTTCTGAAACGATGGTTTCCTCTATTTGAGCATCTGTTGAAGGATACAAGTTATTATACCTAACTCTTTAATTGCATGTTTTCTGTATTTGAACAATACATAATAAATAATTTAATTTTGATGTTCCTGTTATAATAATCATTTTTTTTGCTAAACTGATGAAGGATACCGGTTGTGCACTATTTTTCTCTAAACTGCTTCTCTGAAAACGATACAATTTAAGTTGTATGAATTACTATTTATTTGGAATTATGATTTATTTCAGATTTTTTGTCTAGAGTTTTGACTTTGTTTGTAATTTGGTTTTACAAAGATTTAATTCTATTTAAAGGACAGTCTTAGCCTCTTATTAATTGAGTTATTCATAAATGGGTCATGTTCTTAAATAATTTTGAAATTTAATAACAATATATTGCATACAATCTGTTTATGATCCGTACAATTTGTTAATTATCCGTCGAGGTGGTTTAGTTTATGTGTCAGAAGTGTGTTTAACATAACCGGTGACAATGTGAGTTTCATTTCTAAAGATTATAAAGAAAAAGGATGGTCTACTTTAAAGATGTATTTGTATTCAATGTTTCTGTGTCGGAAGTGTGTTTGTACTTTGGTTTTACAAAGATGTATTTGTATTGAAACGTCACTCTTAGCCTCTTATTAATTGAGTTATTCATAAATGGGTCATGTTCTTAAATAATTTAGAAAATTAATAACAATAAATTTTGTACAAATTGGTTAATGATCCGTTAATTTTTCCACCCAAATGTGTAAAATTGTTACTCGAGTAGCCAAACATAACCTTCATGGATATTAGGTGTCGATTGTTTATGTTTTTTTAAATATGTTGCGTCAACGTGGTTTAGTTTTAGTGTCGGAACCGTGTTTAACATAAGCGGTGCATTTATCTTTCATTTCTAAAGCTGATAAAGAAAAAGGAGTGTCTACTGTAAATAATGTGCTTATGTTGCTGAGTTTTCTCATGTGTGGTTTGTTACCATGCTATGTTGTGCCTTTATGTTTAAAGCTTTCATGCATCTTATTCCTAAAATAAACTTTTAGGTGGTTTTTAAACAGCTAAGAATGTCATACCTTTTTCTAAAAATGAATTTGATGAATTTTTTTTAAACGTTTATGGTTTTTGACAAGCATACATGTTTAAGCGTTGACCCAACACCTTATCCAAATTTTAGATGGTTTTTGACACATTTGAGTGTTTGAATATTTTTGTGTTTGTTTGTTGTTATACATGTTTTTGACAAGCATAGATGTTTAATTGTTATACATTTTTTTGTGTTTAAGTTTTCTGTTTGTTTATATTTTTTTTTTCCTTATTCCTTATTTTTCTTTATGTAAAACAAAGATACTTACTTTTAGAATAATCAAATTATTTCTTACTTTTAGAATAATCAAATTATTTCTTTATCTTTACAAAGAATAATCAAATTAGTTCCTGCTTTTTTAAATTTCTATTTTCATAGGTTGTTATTTTATTGTGAAACCAACAATTGGAAGAAATAATTCAGGAAAAAGTATGTTGCCAACGACAATAAGATTGGCATATATAGCGACAGTAAAGTCTACATTTGTAGTGATTTTTCCGGTCCAACTTATGGTTTTTCATTCACAACTTTTGATCCTATTGTTGCTAAGTCTATTCCTGAACACACACCGCTAGGCAAGCAAAAATACTTGTAAATTTAATATGTCCATGTTATAATAACATTGACCTTATGACTGCATTTTATAACTTTATTTTGTAGATGTCATTGGTTTTGTTGCTGATGTTGGTGAGGTTAAAAATATCAAGACATCTAAGGGCAATGATACATACAAAGTCAACGTCCTTATACAAGATTTGAAGTTAGAATTATCTAATACACATTTACTTTTAAATTTATTTTTGTTTACAATTATTTTAACATGAATTATTATTAATTTTCTATTCTTGGATGCAGAAGATTTTTTTTGTCATTATGGGGTTCATATGCTGATGAGATTTTAGATGTTTGGGCAAACAAAGAAAAAAGTAGTCTTATTGTTGTCATCATTCGGTTTGGTACACTCAAATATTATCAACGTTCTGCCTATGTGAACAATGCATTCAATGTTTCAAAACTGTTCATCAATTCAGAGATTGATGAAATCACTGGCTTTAAAAATAGGTTTGTATACATTACTAATAAATATTTACTTTTGCACATCTTAATTATAAATTAACTTTATATATAAATTACATTCTTTTACTTACAGTTTGCTTCAGAATTCTGGTCTTTCGACATGTTCAGTCGACTCGTCAAAGGTCTCGGGAACTTTCATGTCCCTTTTTGATGAATATGTTGTTAACACTGAGTTCAATAACACTGCTGAAGTTAATATGAGCAAGGTAATTTACATAAACCCTTTTTAAGTTGTAAGATATGTTCTTTTAAAGTGATTATAACATTAATGTTTGTTTGATTTTAGATCAAACAAGTTGTAATTGTTGCTACAGTAGACCAAAATCAACGATGGAGGTGACATTTCCGATACCGAATTGGTTGATCAACATGTGCTTTACGAGTGCAAAACTGTGGGGTGCAACCCAACTGCTGTTCCGGGTTCGCAAAGGTGTTACCTGAATTGTATTTAATTATTATATAAATGGCCTTTTTTTAGTTGAATTTTATTACTGTTCTAATCTTATATTATATATGTGTAGGCTCAAAATACCATTGACGGTACATGACTCAACTGGAACATTATCATTGACTCTGTTTGATTGTGAAGCAACAAAACTTCTAGAAAATGCGTCTGTGTTAATTGAGAAACATTTAAGTGTAAACTTGCCTTTTTACATTAGCATCCTACACATAACTTTGAATTGTAATTGTTTTTTAACCGTTGTCTAACAATTTAAAAAACAATATTATAGGAAGGTGATAAAGGCCTCTATCCGGATGAGTTTTATGAACTTTTAGGGAAAAAGTTTGCATTCAAAATTGATATTACAGAATTTAACATTGACAACAACCATTGGTTTTTGGAATTTCTAAATTGACTGAAAATGTCGATATTATTTCTGAGCTGGAAAAGAAGGCAAACAATTATAAGGTTACTCACAAATTTTATTTCTGTTCTTATATATTTATGAGTAATAGCACTTTAGTGACATTTGTATTTTTTTATTAAAATGTAGCCCGGTAACTCTGAGTCAATCACCAACACATTGACTGAAATCCCGTCTCAAGAAACTTTGAATTTCAAGGTATGCCTTATTAATTGTTCTTTGAATGTTTGTTTATTTCATTACATTTTTTATGATCATAAGTTTTATAAAACTACTACTAATGAAATATATTTACAAGTATTAATAACAATTAGTTTTCAAAACAAAATTAATTAATCCGAAACAAAGTTTTTGTTTGCAAGTAGTGCTTTTCTTTCTTTTTATTTTAATAATCTTAGCATTTCAAATTTTATTAACAGTGCTATCTAAACTTTCATTTTCAAAGTTAAGCACATAATATTTGATTATAAATTCTTTTAGGCGAGTCTTGAAAGTACTGATGATAATGTGATACCATTGTCGCAAACTGAACAAGGCGATGGAAAAATGCATGTTGGTAAAGAGGCAACGTTTAAGCGCAAATCAAAAAATCCAGATTTTAAGCGCAAATTGGTGGATGCATATGATATTGAGGATACCGGTGCTTTGTCTGCTACTAAGGCTATTTCTGATGGCAAGAAAACTCTTTTGGTTTTAAAAGTTAAAAAATGATGTACCTTGATCCTTTATGTTTAAACTGTTTTAGGTGTTTAATTTTCTTTAAATGTCTTGGAACTTAGGTTTATGTTTTCAAACCTTTAGTTTTATTTTGGTCAGGTTAATCCTGTAAAACAATGACGTTTATGGTCTAACATTTCCTTGATGGTCTAATGTATATTTTGCTATATTTGTGGTTTGTTATTTAAGATATATTTTGAATCATGATTCGTAAAGTTACTATGTGAAAAATACTATTTGTGTTTTTAAACAACTAAATTTTTTAATACAAAATCGTTTCTAAGGTACATCATATTCAAATATCAAAATGGATATTAAATTAGTTACTACCTAAATTACATTTTCACATCTTGGATAAAATTACATTGTACTTCATTTGTGTATATTTTTTTTACTTACTAGCTACAAACTTGACATACTATCACACTTGTGCTAAGATGATGCGAAAGAAAAGAAAACAATATTTGGATGCCCGAAAAGCTAAACTTCCTGTCGTATCCAACATTAAAGGTCTTTTTTGTACTAAATTACACATATATCTCATCGTAGTTTACATTTTAGAAATTAAACTTTTAAATTCAATCATATAAATTAGTCAATTTTAACTGAAGTTGTTTCATATTTTGTTTTAATTGATTGGTTCTATATTAGGTTTGAACAACATCCACAACAATTTACCAACATCACCAAATTACGGAAGTGGCGGAAATGTAATGGAGATTCCCAATGATTATCAATCAATTTCATATCAACATACCAATGTTACTTATTCAGATGTCCATATTAGAAGTCCACTTTCTGACATTACCAATGGTATAGTTGTACATAATTTTTAGTTTAATTATTTTATCATAACTTTTACCTATTTTACAGATTCAAAAGGAAAAAGAAATAAAAGAAGATAATACATGGATAACAAAAAAAATAACACAAAATTTAAAGGTAAGAGTTTTAAATTAGATGATACGCAACGTTCAATTTCTTTTAGTATTTCCAAAGCGCCAAATCGTCAATTTTTGACCCAAATCGCGGTGCACAGTAGGGGATGTGTTGCCGCGATGACCGTGCGGCGCCGCAATCCTCTAAGTTGGCGCCCAAACAACCCTTACTTTTATTTTTATATATAGTTTTCAAATAAATGTTAGGTCAACAAGCATTTAAGAAGCCAACAATCTCACAAGATAATCCAAGATGTGTTTCTGAAAACACTGAAAATGTGAATCCAACATTTACATACAACCGGTCTACGTTCTCGTGTGAAGATCGTAACATTAATGTTATAAGTCCTTTATCTCAAATTACAAATGGTATTCTCTCTGTCATTCACGTTCATATTTTATAAATAATAATTATTTTATGAATACTTACATTTGTTTGCATTGTTGATGTTTTACAGTTTCAATAAACAATGATGGTTATACTAACCCAAAAATGAAGCGAGTAATCAGAAAACAACATATGGATAACAAGAAAAAAAACAAGTCTACCCCTACAAAGTATCGTTCTTCAATCAATAAAAAATACATTCAATTGTCAAATGCTTCTAAAGGTAATAAATTTTCTTTTAACAAACATAAACTTCAAAAAATATAAATCTTTTAATTTATCTTTTAATGTTTAATGTTTAAATTATTCTCATTTGTAGCTGAGCCAACCTACAATAACAATGTTGAAGTATCTTCATCCTACAATTCTGATATCCAGCCTTTACAATTTACAAAAGTAGATCATCAACATGATGGTGAAATTATTACATATAATTTTACCGGTAAATCAAAAGGTAATATTACATTTCAAATATTTTTAGATTGTTAAAATATAAGAAATTCAATTAACATTCTAATTACAATTAATAGATTACTTTGATCATGGTGATCAAATTCAAATATGTCCAACATGTGATGCAAAATTGTGGAAAGATGAAGAGTTAAGAAGTCTTCAACGAAAGGCTAAAGCAAGTTTTTCTCTATATTGTGGTTATGCCAAAGTGAAGCTTCCCAATTTGAAGGAGCCACCGCATGATTATAAAAGTCTTTATACCTGTTTTGATTCAAAAGGGAAACATTTTTTTAAAAATATTCGTCGTTACAATTCAATGTTCTCCTTTACGTCCATGGGTGGAAAAGTAGATTCGTCCATTAATAGAGGCAAAGCTCCATATGTATTCAGATTTGGTGGTGAAAATTATCATACTATTGGAAGTCTTCTACCAAACGATGGATCAAAGCCAACAATTCTCAGTTATATATATATGACACGGAGAACGAAGTTTTAAACAGACAAGCCGCTTTAGGGTATGTCCCATCAATCCTTAATAATTTATTTTTTTTAGTTCATTTAATCTATATGTTTTTTTATCGTTGATTAATTTTGTGTTTTCTATACTGTAGTTAGTCAATCCAACAATTTGTCCACATCAACTTCTGAGACGCTTGATATTCAGATTATCAAAGATTTGAAGGTCATGTTAGATTCACATAATCAGTTGGTTAAATCTTATAGAATGGTGAGAGATTGTTTTCAAATTAACCCTGATGCGAATCTAAAGTTACGCCTTATTGCAAAAAGGCAGCAAGACGGAAGGACATATAACTTGCCAACTGCTTCTTAAGTTGTTGCTTTAATAGTTGGAGACATTGACAATTCATTTGAATCGAGAAATATTATTGTCAAGACTAAATCAGGTAGTCTATAATGTATCAGTGAACTACATCTGTCATACCTCGCGCTTCAATATCCACTATGTCACACCCCCAAATACCACTAACGGAGTTTTACCGTTTTGGAAGGTGACAAACCAGGATCTCAGACATCAGTTATTTCAAACGACACTATATGGGACTTGAAATGTAATAATATAAAAGATCAAGTTCAGAGTAAATGTGCGAAAGCGTTTAATAAAAGTAAATGCACAAAACAACGAACCCAAATCCAAATAAAAATAAAACATAAAGATTGTTTGATAGGTAGTTAATTTGAATGTAATATAAGACTCATGCATAACTTAACGTGATCCTGAGTGCCAACCTGAGAAAACATGTAAGAAAGCGAGTCAACACTAGGTTGGTGAGTTCACAGGTTTCAATAACAAAGTAAAGCGTTTGCAGATTATGTACATTCCAATATGCATATCTATAGGTAGCTAACCTACGTTCATGTTTTGCTAAAGCGTTCGTAACCGAAGCTGACATGTGTTTGTTTGTTTGCCCCCAGCCAGGTCTATCAACCCTGACTAATGTGATTAGGCTAATATTTCACTCGTTCGACCTCCAATCGAGTTAGCATGACTAACGCGGGTGGGGCTTTTTAAGCACCAGTAGTACTACTAAACATTACCACGCTAAGATCCATATTAACGGTACGATGTGAGTGTGAGGACTTTCAATGATAGTTGCAATAAGCTTAGCCCCAACAGTGATATCATATGACGTACCATATCAGAAATAGTTTGCATGTTTTCTCCCCCAAATTAAAACAGTAAAAGGGGCCGTGAAACTCACATGCGTTGCGTAGTAGGTAGTATCACACAAGTATGAGATTTAGAACCTCAAGTGTTAGCCTGCACGGCTTACCTATGCCCTAGAATTATAAACACATAATTAGGGACAAGTTGGGATTTGTGACGACGACACGGAAGGTTAGAACGTTTTAAAATATTCTACGGATTAACGGGTAGACGAACGTGTCTACGGGAAATTGGGTTTCTTAATATAATAATTAAGAGAACTGCGTTATGTGTCGAACGTCTCTAATACGAATAATTTTAAATAATTAAATAAATGAATTCGTGCGTTTGTATCATTTAAGAAAATAATATAACATATATATTATTTTTGAACTCGTAGGGAATATACGATAAACATTTACGTGACAAAATAATAAATATATTATTTTTATTTGATATAATAAACGTGAGTAAATAATATAAACAATTATATTATTATTTAGTTTGAAACGTTACACGAGATTAATAAACGAGGCGAAATAATATAAAAATATATATTATTTTATTCTAGGAGTTACGGTTTGAAAATAATATAAACATATTATTTTTAAAAGTGGTTATATTAAATAAATGTGGTTTACAAATCAAACCCGAACCTACGGGTGGTTTTCGGGATTAAAACAAGTTAATATATTATTATAATAATATAAGGTTTGATTTTCAATAAATAAATATAAGTAAAAAGTCCCAAAAAAAAGAATGCAGGAGACCGGACTCGAACCCGGGTCTCCTGCGTATGAGTCAAGTGTCTTAACCAAGTCCGCCCGCTAGGGAATCGCATTAGGAATCCGAATCGAATCGGTTTTAACCATTTACTCCTCTGTGTTCATCCCTCTAACGAAAACCGAAGTCAAAATCACTCCCAAAACCCCTCGATTCGATTATGTTTGGACTGAAAGACACAGGGGTTTTGTTAATCGGCCTAAGACGGACTTGTGGTGAAAGTTAATTGCAAAAATCAGTTGGATTTGGATCGTTTAATCGAAGATTGAAAGGTCGTAACCCTAGATTATGAACCTGAAATCGATTTAGTTCAATTCTGCAATAAAACTTGTTAAATTCATGGGGCTTTTACAGATTAAAACCTTGCGAATCTACCTATGTGGTTTAATTTCATTTACGTCGAGTCTAAGATCAAAATCTCCAAAACAGATTATGAACAACTTCCAGATTATTATCAATTTGATATTAAGAGGTTGAATAAACAGAGGGCTTTCAAAGAGGATGGGATTTGAATACTGAGTTAGCCCTAATTAGCCGGATGTCACACACTACTTTTCCCATATGGTGACGACGGTTACAGAACGGACATCCCTCATAGGAACGTTTTGTCTACAACAAGTAAACGACGTACATGTACAATGCGTGAGTTCTTTTCTTACAGAATCCAAGACAGAATGAATAATTTCTCATTGATTCTAAATGCGAGGAAGCTTTTTCAACAATTTTTGGTGGACGCGTATACTATGATTGAAAGCGAAAGACTCTTTTTCATACGTAATGAACAAAAAAAATTAAGATGTGAGAGTTATGAGAAGCTACGTTCCATTCAAAATCAAGGAAACAAAGACATGACCACAATTGGTCAACGAGTTCTATTACCTTCTTCTTTTAAGGGTGGTGCACGTTACATGTTGCAAAACTATTTGGATGTCATGTCCCTTTGTAAGTGGTACGGGTATCCGGATTTTTTCATAACAATCACATGTAACCCAAAATGGCCTGAAGTTACAAGATTTCTTAAAGACAAGACGCTTAATCCTGAAGATAGGCCTGATATTTTATGTTGATTATTTAAAATCAAACTTGATGCCATCATTAAAGACTTACAGGATAATGCAATACTCGGCAAGGTTCAAGCAGGTATGTTACATCACCATTTTATCATTCACACTTTTTACATTTATATTGATTTATAAGAAATGTAACACAAGAATTATTATTTATTCGTTTCAATTTTTTCAGTTGTATATACGGTCGAGTTTCAAAAACGTGGCTTGCCTCATGTTCATATTTGCTTATTTATGCATGCCGATCACAAAGTTCCAACCGTTGAACATATTGATCTAGTTATTTCAGCTGAAATACCAGACAAAAATGAAGATCCTATATTGTATTCTCTTGTAAGCGAGTACATGATTCATGGTCCTTGTGGCATTGAGAATATGAGTTGTCCATGCATGATCGATAGAAAGTGTTCTAAACACTTTCCTAAAAAATTCCGAGACCATACATGCATCGACTTAGATGGTTTTCCTGAATATAGAATATGGAATTTGGGATGTTTTGTGGATAATTCGGGTGTCAAGTTTGATAATAAAAGCGTTGTTCCGTGTAACAAAGTTCTTTTATAAAGATATCAAGCACACATCAATGTGGAGTGGTGCATTCATGCTGGTTCAATCAAATATTTGTTTAAATATATAAACAAAGGTCATGATAGGGCTACTATTTCTTTTGTACAAACTAATCAACAAAATGACCATCAGCAAATGGTAGATAAAATAAAAGACTATTATAGCTGTAGATACATATATGCATGTGAAGCATCATGGCGGATTTTCTCGTATGATGTTCATTATAGGAATCCTACAGTTATTAGACTTCTGTTTCATCTTCCGGGACAACAACAAGTTATATATGAGGCATGTGATGATATAGACGATGTGTTAAACAAAACTTCAGTGTCAGATACAATGTTTTTAGAGTGGATGAACTGCAATAAAAAATTCCTAGAAGCACGTAAACTAAATTATGTTGAATTCCCTACAAAGTTCGTTTGAAAACTCGATAAAAAAACATGGGAAAAAAGGCAAAGAGGTTTTTCAATTGGTAGAATTCATTCAGTTTATCCCTCACTCGGCGAAGCGTATTATTTAAGAATTTTGTTGAACATGGTCAAAGGCCCGAGATCATTTAAAGAAATTAGAACAGTAAATGGTCAAAAATGTCCTACATTTAGAGATGCATGTTACGCTTATGGCCTTTTGGATGATGACGATGAATACATTGAAGCAATTGTAGAAGCAAGTTTCTCAGCCTCTGGTTATTATTTAAGATGTTTATTTGCTACAATATTAATGTCAGATAGCATCTCTAGACCTGAATTTGTATGGGAAAAAACATGGAATTACTTAGCTGGTGACATTCTCTACAATCAACATATTATTTAAAAGCATCCAGGTATAATTTTTTATATTACTTTTTAATATTTTTGTAATAATGTTAGAAAATAATTTACTTTAATATTTTATTGAAACTTTGTAGGCTTAGTACTTAATTAAGATCAAATTAAGCACCTGACATTGTTTGAGATTGAAAATTTTCTACTTCGAAATAACTCGACTCTAAGAAGGTATCCAACCATGCCATTTCTTGATGATGAATGTATATCTTCAGCAAACAATACCTTGCTAAATGAAGAGCTCGCTTATGACAAAGGAATCTTAGAAGAAGATTTTCGTAATCTATTTACTTTGCTAACTGATGAACAAAGAGTTATTTTTGAAGAAATCATCGTAGCGGTTACCAAGAACAAAGGAGACATATTTTTTGTTTATGGTTATGGTGGCACAGGTAAAACATATCTTTGGAAGACCTTATCTTCCTCCTTAAGATCTGAAGGAAAGGTTGTATTAAATGTTGCTTCAAGTGGAATTGCATCTCTTTTACTATCAGGAGGTAGGACAGCACACTCCAGGTTTCACATTCCTTTAAATTTAGTTGAGGATTCTTTTTGTCACATAAAGCCAGACAACGATCTTGCATGTTTTTTAAAACAAACATCGCTTATTATATGGGATGAAGCACCAATGGTACATAAACACGGATTTTAAGGTTTAGATAGATCCTTAAAAGACATTTTTACATCTACATCAGGAACATCATCCAACATACCATTTAGTGGAAAAGTTATTGTTTTTGGAGGAGATTTTTGACAAATACTTCCTATTGTCCCAAATGGAAGTAGACAATAGATTGTAAATTCTTCTTTAAGTTCATCTTATATTTGGACAAACTACAAGGTGCTTAAATTGACAAAAAATCTAAGGTTTACTTGCAGAAATTGTCACACCCCCAAATTCCACTAACGGAGTTTTACCGTTTGGAAGGTGACACACCAGGATCTCAGTCATTAGTTACATCAAACGACACTATATGGGACTTGAAATGTCATAACATAAAAGTTCAGAGTTAATGCGGAAGCGTAAACGTTAAAATGAAGTAAAAAATAACTACACGCAACGAGCGTCAATTAATGTAATTACATAAACTGTTTAAAATATTTCAAATGAATGATATGACAGTAGGACTCCATGCATGTCCTAAGTGCGCAACCTATGCCAAAGCGACCTGAGAAACATGTAAGAAAAAGTGTCAACACGAGGTTGGTGAGTTCACAGGTTTCAAGTTTACAATAAGAGAGTGTTTGCCAGATTATGTACATTCACTATGCATATCTATAGGTAGCTAGCCTATGTTCATGTCTTACTAAATCGCTCGCAACCGAAGCTGACTGTTTGTGTATTTGCCTCCTGCCAGGTCTATCAACTCTAGCAAATGTGAGTAGGCTAACATTTCCCCCGTTCGATCTCCAATCGAGTTAGCGCGACTAACGCGGGTGGGATTTGTCAAACCCAGTAGTACTACTAAATACTACCTCACTAAGATCCATATTAACGGTCCGATATTAGTTGAGGACTTTCTTTGATAGTGTGTTACGCTTAGCATTTAACATTGATATCATACGAATTATAAAATCCAAAATTGTTTAGTCATGTTTTCTCTCCCAAGTTAAAACAGTAAAAGGGGCCGTGAAAACTCACCTGCTTTGCGTTGAAGGTAGTTTCGCCCTAGATGTAAGTTGGAACCACGAGTGTAAGTCTCAAAAGACCTACAAATATCCTAAAATTATAAACACATAAATTAGGGATAAAAATTGGAATTATTGGGATACGTGACGACGACACGGAATGTTGAACGTCTTAAAAGGAACGCTCTAAAGATCAACGAGTAGACGAATTTGTCCATTGGAAAAGGGTTTCTTAATAAAATAATTATTAAGGTAAATACATTTCGTGTCGAGCAATTCTGATTGCGAATAATATTAATAAATAAATATTTAGGCGGTTGTACCATTTAAAATGGTTTAGGAAATAATATAACTAAATATATTATTTTTAAGTTCATAAAATTAAAATTAAAATAATCATTTGTGTGGCAAAAATAATAAATATATTATTTTTATTCGAGTATAAAACCGAGGGTAAATAATATAAATAATTATATTATTTAATAGTTTAGAACGCCTCATACAGTTTGTAAATGTGGTAAAAATAATACCAGAATATATATTATTTTTAGTTAGAGTTACGGATTGAAAATAATATAAATATATTATTTTATTCGAAGTCGTGGTTTTGAAAATAATATAAATATATTATTTTATAAGTGGAAATGCTATTTATAAAATTACACCCGAGCCTTCGGGTGTTTTCCGGGGCTAAAACACTTTTATATATTAATATAATAATATTAAGAATGATTTTTATTAATTAAATATGTTTAGAAAAATGTTTAAAAAGAAATGTGGGAGCCCGGACTCGAACCCGGGTCTCTCCCACACACGCACAAGTCACTAACCAGTCCCGCCCGCTAGGGTATCGCGATGGATACCTGGACTAAATCCTTTTAACATCTAGGCTCAAGTGGTTTTCCTCCAAAACCCACTCGCGATCGAAACCCGGCCCTTATCCATCGATTCCGGTGGTAATCGATCGAAACAGTAGAGGGGTTTGATAATCGATTTGAGGCGGTCCTGTGGTTAAGTTTAATTTCAAAATCTTCATGTTTAAGTTTGTTTAATTTCAGAAGGAAAGGCCGTAACCCTAGATTATGAACACTGAATCGATTTGAGATATTCTGATAATAAAATTTGATAGAATCATAGGGCTTTTAACAAAAACGACATTGCGAATCTGATGATGTGGTTTAATTTTATTTCTTTTGAGTTTAAGATTGAAAACCCCAAATCGTTTACAGGATGAACCCTAATTACTGGATCATGATCAATTCGATAATGGAAGCCCGGTATTTCATAGGGCTTTCACTCGACAGGCGATTTCGAGTCTAATGGTCTAATTGAATTTGATTTAAATACGGTTTAGGGGTGACTTCGACAATCTGGTTTTATAAGAACCCTAGATTACGGGTTACAATGATTTTGATAATAAAATATCAAATTGATAGAGGGCTTTCAAAGCAAATGGTATTGCGAATCGAACTGTATGGGTTAACTGAATTATGATTGATTCTAGACTAGGGTTCGATTAAATCGGTCAGAGATGAACCCTAGGTTACATTGGAAGACCGGATGAGCTCCGGGATTCTTGGATAGTTTGTTATTCCTTTTTTGTATTTAATTAAAAGTAAGATCGATTAGGAAATTCATTCATTCACAACTCACAACACGCAATACTCTAGCAAACGATTGTAACACTTAGAATTCGATCATCTACTGCTCTTATTGTAATCGTTCTCAAGTTTTAATAAAAGATCAGTAGGCAGCCCGACGAATGGTCGACTCCCGAGGTTTTATGCCGGAGATCCTTAAGGATTAAGGGCTTTCCTCGTAAACACTCGTGTCATTTCTTAACTTTTGCTTTATTTGTTACATGATTTGATTAAGCACACTTAGCTCACATTCTAAGTTTAATAATAAAATTACTCTTGTTAATTTTTAGTCAAACCACCTGTATAAGATAAATGCTAATTAAGCCATCTTAAAGCACTTTGATCATTCTTGTTTACCCTCTTTAAATAATTATCACAAGATAATTCGATCCAATTTTTGAACTGAGTGTAAAATTGGAATATGCAAACAGGAAATCTATGCTTACACAGTTGTCCAAACAGAGAGACCATCATTGCCAAGTGTATATACATACATATGCCACCATGCCATGCATCACCATATTATATTGAAAAAGAGTACTTAACGAAAGTTGTAATTGAAGACGTTATAAATCTTTTTCAAAACATGAAAACACGTAAAAAGAAACTATATAATGTATTTTTTATATATTTCAAATGACTTTATATTTTTATTATATGTTTTTTTCAATAACATTATACTTTTATTATGATATTGGCTTTTATTATTTGATTCGACCCGACCCGATCCGAAAATTTTGACACCGGGTTATTGTAAACCCTAGTATCGAAAAAAAAATGACACCATAGGAAAAAGTTGTTGGCTTTGCCACCGGGTGATGCTCACATTTCTTGTAGTGTTTTCAACTTTCGTCTCATTTGACATTCGGTTTTAATAAATATATTAGTATTTGAAAAATGATGTAGTGTTGGAAGAGATTGAAATTAAAGTTTTTGAATGATTAGTATAAAAGTGATATGACAGCTGATTTGACGCATTTGTTTGTGTTTATGTCGAGCGTTAAAGGTGCTTTTATTGAATATTCATGTTTGTTTGAAAACCCAAACATGTAAAAGAAAATCTTAGACGGAAAAAAATAATGACCTTTTATCAAGATAAATGCTAAGTAAGTACTCTTAAAGCACTTTAATCTATCTTATTTTTCCCTCTTTAAATAATTACCACAAGATAATTCGATCCAATTTTTTGAATTGAGCATAACTTTTGATTTTAAGTAAAAAAAACTATTGACCATACTTTATAGTTTAGTGGTTAGTGATTGTGTCTAAGAAAAATAATGTGTTAGTTTGATTAGTGGTATTTAAAAGTAATTAAAAAAGGTAAAAAGTTATTAAATTATATGAAAATTAACTTGGAATTTGGAAAGAGGAAATCTAGAGAAAATCATCAAAATGTACATTGAATCAAAACTAATGAAATGATGCCACATGTCATTGAATAGCCTTTGTTTTAATTTTGGAGGCTACACATTATACTGTAGGCTACCTTATAGCCGTCCAAAATTGAGGTTTCTGTTTGACCACGCGGATACAAACTTTTCTTTATACGGGTCCAGCCAATTTTTAGTCACATAATCTATAACTCCTGGAAAAATATTAAATATTGAATAAATATTTAAATATATAATAAATATTCAATACTGAAAATATTAAATATTCAAAACTTACTTCCTCGTTTGGCTGCATACAGTCGTTCGTAAAGCCGGTTGAAGTTGTACTGGTATATATATCTGGCATGGGAGACTCACATAATACCGACCATGAATACTTGAAATTTGTCCAGTCTTCGTATGTAAATGATGCCCTGCAATGTTTTGCGATATTCTCGTGTATGTGCCACCGACATAGGTTCTTGGAACAGCCCGGAAATATTTTATCACACGCGTTCATAAGAGCTTTGTCCCTGTCTGTTACTATCACATGCGGCTCCATACACTTTTGCAACATCGCTTTTATTTGCAGTAGCACCCAGACGAAGTTTTCCTCCCTTTCTTTTGATATAAATGCATGAGCGACGTAAAACGACCGGTGTGTGGAGGTCACACCAACCACTTGGACAAATGGAAGTTTATATATTTTTGTTTTGTACGTCGCGTCGATCATCAACACGTGCGGGAATGCACGTCACATCTCGTACGATTTCGGATGAACAAAGAATATCTCTTCGACAATATTTGTGGCAAGATCTTCCCGAGTATAGTAGACGTATTTTTTAGAAGAAATCAGGTTTTCCAGAATCTGCATTGGAGTTTCACCGACTCTCGTTTCGTTTTAAATGTCCCTTAAAGTTTCCAGAATGTTTCGTGGCAACATGTTTTGCGAATACAACTTCCTCACCAAAAGTTGTTCCGACTGAGACAGTCTCCTCGCAAACGAGTGCGCCTCAAGATGTTGACTAGGATCGTGGTTATGACTGTCATCCTTCACCATTAATTTCCAATCACCAGTATTTTCTTGGTACTCTCCTTCCAATTTAAAGGGACAACTTATTTTCTTGCTACCGGCACGTCTAACCGTGGCAGTAGACGCACGTTCGCCGTGACGGTCACACACAAGCCACACCTTGATAAACGGTTCTGTCGGATCGTCGCATTTTCTCCTCGATCGTCGGGTGACAAGGACGTAACCATTCTCACATCCTCTCCGGATAGCCCAATCCACCAACTGTTCACGAGACTGAAAATTCTGGTCAGTTTTATACGACACATTTTGATGGTTTTGTTCTTCTTCTTCGGAGTCGTCAGTTTGTTGTGTCGGGTAAGAGACTTCACCGCACACGAAGTTGTTAGTTTGTTGTGTCGGGTAAGAGACCTCACCGTATACGTAGTCGTTCGTGGGTTGTGTAAGGTAAGACGGTTCACCGTATACGAACTCGGGATTGCTCAGTGGCTCGTTCAAATCTGGAAGCCTTACCCGTTGATTAGAATAAACGTCGGACGAGACCTCATCCCAGTTCACCCGTTGATTAGAATTTTGCATGGTTAAATACACAAAATTTGGGCCCTATACGCATCGTATAGGGCAATACGGTGCGTATAGGACTCGGGTCAAACCTGGTCAAACCTCGTATACGCATCGTATAGGACAATACTATACGAATAGGGTACGAGGTACTTTCTGCAACTAGTCATCCATCACAACGTTATACACCGCATATAGACCTATACGGAGCGTATAGCGAGGTGATGGATGACTAGTAGCAGAAGGTACCCCGTACCCTAAACTGCATCCTATTGCCCTACACGATGCGTATAGGGTTGGAATGACAAGGTTGTACGAGGATGTCGGGCATAGGAAATTGTGAAGGGCTATACGCATCGTATTGACCTATACGATACGTATATGGCCAAGTCCAAATAGCAATTCTCGTATGCCATTAGTAGTTCCCTTGAAAAATGATGTAGTGTTGGAAGAGATTGAAATTAAGGGTTTTGAATGATTAGTATAAAAGTGATATGAGAGCTGATTTGACGCATTTGTTTGTGTTTATGTCGAGCGTTAAAGGTGCTTTTATTGAATATTCATGTTTGTTTGAAAACCTAAACATGTAAAAGAAAATCTTAGAAACCTTTTATCAAGATAAATGCTAAGTAAGCACTCTTAAAGCACTTTAATCTATCTTATTTTTCCCTCTTTAAATAATTACCACAAGATAATTCGATCCAATTTTTTGAATTGAGCATAACTTTTGATTTTAAGTAAAAAAAACTATTGACCATACTTTATAGTTTAGTGGTTAGTGATTGTGTCTAAGAAAAATAATGTGTTAGTTTGATTAGTGGTATTTAAAAGTAATTAAAAAAAGGTAAAAAGTTATTAAATTATATGAAAATTAACTTGGAATTTGGAAAGAGGAAATCTAGAGAAAATCATCAAAATGTACATTTTGAATAAAAAAATTGGCAAAATGTACATTGACATTTTCAAACTTAAAAAATATTCAAATCCGAAATGACCCAATAGGATTTTGACACGTAAGTTAAAACTAATTTGAAGCATCCAATATAGCCGGCCACGTGTCACTCATTGAGCATATCCACGTATTTTTTGCCGGCTAAATTGTAGCTCGTATCTCTAGTAACGGCTTCACCATAGACGGCTAAATCAAAACCAATGAAATGATGTCACGTGTCATTGAATAGCCTTTGTTTTAATTTTAGAGGCTACACAGTATACGGTAGGCTACCATATAGCAGTCAAAATTTATTAATTTTGACACGTGTCATTATTTCATTAGTCGTTGATTTGGCCGGCTAGGGTGAAGCCGTCGGTTGAGTTAACGGCTACAATTTAGCCGACTAGAAACACGTGGACACTCTCTAGTATGACACGTGACCGGCTATATTGGATCATTCAAATTAATTTTAAGTTACGTGTCAGAATACTATCGGTTAATTTTGGATTGATATTTTTTAAGTTTGTAAAAGTGAATATATATTTTACCAATTTTTTTTTTAAATGTACATTTTCGTGATTTTCTCGGAAATCTATGTCACATAGTAGTCCAAACGCAGAGACCATTATTGCCAAGTGTATATACAAACACCACCATGTGATTCGTCACCACGTTGAAGACACCGTCATCCAACACCTCCGTCAGCTTCCAGTGCAAGGTGGCGTTTATAAACAGAACCCTTGCGCCACACCCTCTTCCTCTAACCCTATAAAACCACCCTACCACCCTCCCCTTACCCTCACACCACTACCTAACTTAACCATGGCTGCTATAAAACTCATCCTCGGTTTTTTCCTCTGCCTCCTCGGCACCACTGTCATTGCCACCACACGCTCCCCCCGCCTGGGCGGTCCTGAATTCTGCAACCTTCAGCAACTCCACACCGCACAACCTGCTCAAAGATTTGAGTTCGAAGGTGGTTCCATCGAAACATGGGATGAGAAGGATGAGCAATTTCAGTGTCTAGGAGTTGCTACTTCAAGGAAGACGATACAACCTAACTCTCTTTCACTTCCCGCCTTCCGTCCATTCCCTCATCTAATCTTCATTGAACAAGGTCTAGTAATCTATAGAAACAAAAATTAATTATAGATATTAATCATTATCTTTTTCAAATACTCACTCATTATAGTTAATTCACATTTTCAGGTGAAGGGTACATTGGAGTCCAACTTCCGGGATGTGCAGAGACATTCGACACCGGAGTACAGCAACAACATCAACAGCAACAGCCACGAAGGATGCGTGAACAGTTTGATTCATCAAGCGACTCACACCAAAAAGTACATAGGTTCCAACAAGGAGACATCATCGCCATCCCCGCCGGCGCCGTCCACTGGGCTTACAACGATGGGAACCAAGAAGTGGTGGCTATCGTGTTTGACGACATCAACAACCCCACCAACCAACTCGACATGCAACATAGGGTACGTAATTCCTAACCATCAATCCAAATCTTTGTTAACCGATGGTTAATTCTTAATTAATTCATTGTTTATGTAGACATTTCACCTGGCCGGAGGAATTTCAAGCCAACACGTTCAAGGACAACAAGGCAGAAAGAGATCTCCGATCAGCAGGCAGCAGCAGGGAAGCCTTAACGTAGAGAGCATCTACTCGGGCTTCGATACCGAATTACTGGCGGAGGCGTTTAGCACTGACCCTCAAATCGTGAGGGCATTGCAGCAGTCCAGCGAGCGTGGGCTCATCGTTAAAGTCCAGCAACGGATGGAATTTGTGACCCCCGAGGAACGACAGGAACAAAGATCACAACGCAGATCAGGAGGACCATCTAATGGTGTGGAACAAAAAATATGCAGTTCTAAATTCGTTTACAACTTGGAGAACCAAAGGGAGGCTGATTTCTTCTCCCGCCAAGCTGGAAAACTAAACATGGTGAACGAATACAAACTACCCATTCTATCTTTCTTGGACATCAGTGCCGAGAAAGGACACCTTCAACCGGTAATCAAAATAACCTTTTTAGGGACTTAAATTTCGATTGTTACAGTAACATGATTATCCTCTTTTTACACACTGAAGATTCAGATTTTAGTATTTTAACTCCCTTCATTTTGCCACACTATAGAATGCGTTAATCTCGCCACACTGGTCGATCAACAGCCACTCTATCGTATACGTGCTCAGCGGCGATGCTGAGGTCCAGGTGGTGTCGAACAACGGTGAAGCGGTCTTGAGTGAACAGGTGAACAAGGGTGAGTTTTTCGTGGTGCCCCAGTTCTTCGCGACAACAGCTAGAGCTGGACAAAATGGGTTCGAGTGGGTGGCGTTCAAGACCAACAAGGCTCCAATGAAGAGCCCGGTAGCAGGGTACACATCGGTGTTCCGTGCAATGCCGCTAGACGTGATCACAAATGCTTATGAGGTGTCGCCGAGCCAGGCTCAGAACTTGAAAACCAACAGGGAGATGGAGAGCATACTGTTTTCTCCACAGCCAAGAAAATAAAATGTACGATGAGGCAGGACAATAAATGAAATTAAGGCGTCCTTTTTTTGTTCCTGTGTACGAGAATAAAAAATAATAAAAAAATATGGTAGAGGTGATGCCCACCTTGAAATATATTAATTGATTATATAATCTTAAAAAAGTTATATTAGTTGATTATGTAATCTTAAAAAGGTTATATTAATAGATTATATAATCTTAAAAAATTATATTAATAGATTATATAATCTTAAAAATATTATAGAACTATAAAATTAATTATAGAATTAGTAAAGTGTTAGAAGGGGAGTATTCATATTTCAATTTAGTTTTTGTGATGAGTTCAAAGAGTGAAGTTTAGGGTAATGGTTATTCGAGGTAATATTTAACCACACAAGATAGTAAATGGGTATACCTCTTGTCACTAACCACACAAGATAGTAAATAGGTATACATGTTGTCACACCTCTAATTAACCAGAGACACGACGAACAAGATAGTAAACCTGTTGTCACGCCTCTAAGTGGGGACACGACAAACAGGTCCATGATAAGGTTCTCAAAACAAAAAATATATATTAAACTAATTAAGGATATCTAAATTAGAGTTTCTTTAGATTTACACAAAATACAGTCCCTCATAAGGTTCTCAAAACCAAAAGGGTGTCTAAATAAGAGTTTCTTCAGTTTTACACAAAACACAGTCCCGTCATAATCTCCTAAAAACCAAAAAGGGGATATTAAGATAAATGAAACTAATTTAAGGGTATATAAATTAGAGTTTCTTTAGATTTACACAAAATACACTCCCGTATAAAGTCCTCAAAACCAAAAGGAGATATATTAAACTAATTCAAGGGTACGTAAATTAGAGTTTCTTCCTTTGTCCATTCTTCGACGAATAGTCATCTAATGCCTCCTAGATTTCCCTATCTCAATACCTTTGTAATCGAGGTTTTAACTTACGTGGCCTCCCGTTTTAAGGTCCTCAAAACCAAAAAGAGATATATTAAACTAATTTAAGAGTATGTATGTAAATCAGAGTTTCTTCCTTTGTCAAAGATCGTCTTCGTCAAATAGTCATCTAATGCCTCCAACTTTTCCCTATCTTAATGCCTTTGTAATCGAGGATTTAACTTACGTGGCACACACGTTAAAACAAGTTATCTTAAACCTGGTGAGTTCATGAAATAATAATACTTTAAACACAAGCAAACACAAATAGTCATCTAATACCTCATAGTTTTCCCTATCTCAATGCCTTTGTAATCGAGGTTTTTAATTTGTGTGACATACACGTTAAAACAAGTCAACTTAAACCTGGTGAGTTCATGAAATAATAATACTTTAAACACAAGTAAACACGGACTAGCAAGACGCTAGGCAAGGCCAAAATGAAATAACATTACATGAGGGGATTGTATAGCCACTCGATCCACGATTTATTACACTTCCACATATACTATTATACCAAAGATAGGAAAATTGTTGAACTTCTTCAAACATTGTCGCTTTTTGGAGCACGATTGGTCAAGAACGCTACGCCATTCTTCCATTTCCAAATTACATGTAGGGTGAAGAAAAGAATACAACCCAACATTTGTTTCTTCACAAGAGGAAGACTATAAACATCAAACCAATCCATTATGATAGAAGGAAGACTAATATAATATAATATAATATTAAATGGGTCGATTAATCACGAACCATTTTATCTATTAATAAACTCTTTTATTATTGTTACGAGTTTTGAACCGAATCACACCAAACCCTTATTCGCCCACCAGTAGTCCAAATACAAACAAAATAAACCATAGGGTGTTTATATGAATGTACCTTTTGCGAGATAAATGGCTAACCAAGTTGGAACACCACGAGATCAACAAACCCGGTCACAAGATTCGATAACACTAAAACACCCACGAACCCAAACCCCTTCGGTTCATGGTCGTGGCTCACACGAAACAAAAACCTGCAACGACCAACTTGCCTTGCGCGCACGACAGCGGTGGTGGCGAGCTATAGCGGCGGTCTTGCGGTGGTGGCAAGGTGCGTCACTGGCGGTGCTGCGTCGATGGCGAGGTGCGACGCCAACGGTGGATGAACCACAGGGCAGCGCCGGCGACTTTTATGGTGGTGTGGGATTAGGGTTTGCAAAATCTCAAGATTTTCAATTCTAGGATTAATATTCCTTAATCCTCTTACCTGTATTTCTAGTTTCCTAAACTTAGGAAACAAGTTAAGATTTTGAATTCAAATTTTATTTGAAGTTTAAATTAAATAAAATATATTATTTAATTCATGCTTATCTACTAATTTAAATAATTTGATAATTATCAACAACCGTTGATAATTAATTAATTAGTTTCTAATTATCAACAATTTTAATAATTAATTAATTAATAACCCTTTTAATTATTAATTTAATCTATATAAATCAATAATAACTTGTTTGAATTATTTCACAAATAATTCGAACTCATTGTCATTTTGTATCAAGAATATCTAATCAATTAAACATCATGTAATCGTTGTTCATAGTGTAACTCTTTAGATCGTACATTATTAGTGGTGTTGTAATATGTCGTGACTTGGGCACATTATAAATTATAAAATTCTTACCACATGATTTAGCATTCGTACCGACCAACAGTAGGCCATACAGATCGGTGTTTTTATGTGCATACGATTTCCATACGGAAGCAACAATACCGCAACCCTCGTCGAGATGTTGGGATTGTGTGTCACCGTCATCGACAGATCTAGCATTATATTGGAGACGTGCCACCCCCTCAGGCCCAAATAAATTTTCACAAAAAAGTTAGTACAGTCCCAAAACATTTTACGTTTAGTATTAGTCATTAAAAGACAAAAATTTACGCATGAGTGAACACAGATGGTAAACATTTCACTACAAAATTGGATGATTTTCACCAACAGACATTCTCGTCCACGAATTTCTGACTTTTTTAAGTTTTCTTTTTTTATCTTTTGGATTTTTATGGGGCACGGTTGGTGATGCCATTGGCGGAGCCACATATTGATGTACAGATTCACCGACTCAATTGATTTTCGCGTCTCATATGTATCGTGTAATAAGAAAAATTTCGAGCGATGTCATTGTTTTTTTACGATTGACACCATTGGTTTTATAAAAAAAAAAGTATTGACCTCATTGGCATGAAAAAAAATAAATATTTTTTACTAAATGAAAAAAGTTATGTGAACATTTTACATAATATAATATTTATAGTTTAAAAATTAAGTCCAATTACTTAATTTTTAATTGTGAAGTTTAAATCATGGAAGACTCATTTTAATTTTTAAAATTTTAACCCAATAACCATTATAGCCCATGTCCAATTAGTTTAATTTTTTAACCACCTAAATTAAAAAAAATGCAGATCGATTCAATCGTTTATTGAAATTAGTATTAGTTTTACCGGTTGCAACGGCAAATGTTAAGAGATGTTTTTCATCTATAAAGCATGTGAAGATGGATTTGCGACTTTGCGTAATCGGATGGGTGATGATTTTTTGAACGATGCTTGCATTTGTTATATTGAAAAAGAGTACTTAACGAAAGTTGCAATTGAAGACGTTATGAATCTTTTTCAAAACATGAAAACACGTGGAAAGCAACTATAAAATGTATTTTTTTTATATTTCAAATGACTTTTTATTTTTATTATGTATTTTTTCAATGAAATTGTACTTTTATTAAGATATTGGTTTTTATTATTTGATTCGCCCCGACCCGATTTAAAATTTTGACACGGGGTTATTGTAAACCCGAGTATCGAAAAAAAATGACACCATAAGAAAAAGTTGTTGGCTTTACCGGGTGATGCTCATATTTCTCGTAGTGTTTTCAACTTTTGTCTCATTTGACCTTCGGTTTTAATAAATATATGAGTGTTTGAAAAAGGGTGATTCTAACCACACACGAAATATTGCTAATTGAACCCGCCGCCACACTATACGCTCTCGTATTGCTCTCGTATAGGGCAATACGAGGGCGTATAGAGTTCAGTCACTGACAACACAATGGCACGTGTCATTCTATGTCTAGAGGCTGCTCCAATACGTGGCGTATTGATCTATACGCAGCGTATGAACACAGGTTATATTTTTGCTTCAAATGTTGGAAGATTTGAGAGTTTATGAATCCTATACGTGGCGTATTGACCTATATGCCACGTATAGGTATTTTTTATTTAATTATTTTTTTTTATATTTTGTTTATTTTTATTTTAATTTATATAATTCTGTTAATATAATTTTGTTATCTATTTATAAATTTTATATATTTTATATTTTTTTAAACATTTATTATAATTTTACAGTATAACCAAACAAAATATTAAACATTACAAACCAAACAAAATATTAAACATTACAATCAAACAAAATATTAAACATTACAAACCAAACAAAATATTAAACATTACAATCAAATAAAATATTAAACATTACAAACCAAACAAAAAATTAAATATATACATCAAAATGTTTTACATACATAATAACGAAAGAAACAAAGTACAAATAAAAGAACTAAACATAACCGGCTCCGCCGTCACCCTGACCCGCCCCGCCCTCATCCTGAACGGGCTCGTCCGGATAATGACGTGGCGGTGGTAGTGGGCGTGGCTCGATGCCGGCGACTCATGATAGATGATGTCCAATCGCCCACATCATCAGGTCCTCCATGCGATCGAGTTGACAACCCTGTCGCCGTGAGTCGGCAACAAGGACATCAAGCAATGCCTGGGTAGCCCTCTCCGGTCTAACAGACCGACGTACGTGTCAGGGATGCTGTGGCGGATGGTCATGGATGGGCTCGACGTGCGGCGGCCCGTCCTCCATCGCCACACCATGTAGCGGAAGAGGTATAGGCGGGTCCCCTGTCCAGGCATCTGCGGCAACGGCACCGGGACCCAAACCTGGTCCTGGACGGCCCCTACGAACCGAAGGCCCTGCGGGAATCGGTGCGTGATGCGCAGGCCGCTCGCCGTGCGACGGTCTAATCGGACATGGGGAATGGACGGTAACATCGCTGGCTCATGGACGTCAAATGGTGTAACCGACCGCATGGTCTACGTGTTGAAAGCACCGCCATAAAAAAGCCCGCGCTACTGTCACATATAGGCAGATGCAAAATAAAGTGCCATGCACGTGGATAGGTCGCACCGCCTCTCAGTAAGCAGGCAATAAAGAAAGAAAAGGTCTCTATCAGTGCACCACTCACGGCTTTTCTTACGCAGTGCGATCGACGTCGAAATAAGCCGGTGCAGATATCTATACAAAGGGTCTCTAGACCCTCCCCTTGGTACCCAACCATAGACTATCTGAAATCAAGCCCCAAAAAACAAGGAGTTCCTCCTTGTCCACCTCCGTCACCGCCTCGGTGAAAAGTGGTGTGACCGTCTAAGGCTCGTAGTACAAGCCCGTCGTAACGGTACACTGACGGAGGGTCTCACGGTAAACGACCCCAGAAATAGAAAATGAAATATGATCCGGATCCATATCCGGCGCCTCCCCGGGAAGAGGCGCCAGCCCAGCCTCTGAGTAGATGAACGTCGAAAGAAACTCGACGACCACCTCTTGATAGGTCTCCGCGAACGAAAGATCAAAAAGACGCGACCATGGCGTGTGCTGTCCGATGATGGCCCTAGCTCGCTCGGCCTCTTGTACCTCCTCGAGGAGCTGTAATATCCAGTATTTTTCCGACATGTATTTCCCTAAACCTTCGCACGTATTTTTAATTCAAAACTTGAAATTTTATTAAAACTATTTTCTTAAATAATAGTTATTAATTTATTGATATGAGTTTCAAGGAAAAACAAATTACACTTGTACATATATATATATATATATATATATGTGTGTGTGTGTGTTTTATAAATAAAAGATTATCAAATTCTTAAAACATTATGAGTTTATAATTATATAGATATTATAATTTATAAACTTATATTTATATACTAAAACCTATAAACTTGAGCTTTATAAAAATTATATCAAACTTATTTAAGTTTATAAAAAATAAAACGTGCTTAATTGTTTATAAAGTTCGAGGGGCTAAAACTGCCATTTTTAAAACTTGTTCTAAACTAAATTTCATGTTTTATCATGAAATGATAAAAACCTAAAACTATAGGGGCCTACTTTGTAATACGCCCAAACTCCCGATCCCAAACCCAGTCGCAGGTTCGAGTCCCACAGACCCCGTTTTCCAGCCTCTTTACGCAAAAATCACGATTTCCGTCCGGATACAGTGAACCTCGAACTCGCCAGAGGCGTGCGATTGAAACCCGATGTCTTCAATGCCCGGACACGGCCCGAGACGCGAGCATTCGTCGAAATTGAACCTCGGCCGCTCAACCTCCATCTTCCCAACCAACTGAGCATTTAATGCCAAATTGGCTATATATACCGACTCCCTCAGCTCAACAACATCATCTCAACACTCCACCACTCACAAATTTCACGAATCGTGTTCGCAATCCCTCGGGTTGGAGCGGCGACAGCCGAAGACGAGCTTGAACCCGTTCTCACTCGTCTCTCCATCATTCCAGGTAATTCGAATGCTCTTTCTCTTCGTAATCCTGTGTTGATCGAAAGCCCCATGTTTAATTTAATTAACAAAGGGCGAATCGATACGTATTTGAGGGTTCAAGTTCTAGGGTTCATATGGGAATTGGGGGAGGTTTGGGATTCTGTTTAAAAATTGTCTTTTCCATGTTTTAAGCTAATGAAGCAGTAGTTGGGGTGGTTAGTGTGTGGGTGTGTTCAGGCGACCCGGGCATCGACCCGAGTTCGAGCCGGGTTTTGCCCTTTTATTTTTCTTAGCCTCTTAAAACAGTTTTTAACACTTTTAATAACTTTTATAAATTTCTTGATACTTTTATAAACTTAGACTTGATTTTATTTACACTTTAATATTCCAGAACTATTCTATTTAATTAAAATGTTGTTAAAACTTATGGTATTTAATCATTTGAAAATAGTTTTAAACATCTAAAAATGTAAAAATACTCATAAACTTCTATAAAACTTGTATTTATACGGAAACTATTTATTTAAACAATAAACTCAATTTATTACTCACTAAAAGAATTCTTTCGTCCTAACGTTTAAAATTTAATCACTTAATCGGTTAGAAAATTTTATATACTTTTGTAAACTCAAAGAGATTTATAAAATGTATATAAACAGAAACTTGAAGTTAATAAATTTATAAACTGGTACATCTTATATACATTTAAAACAAGAGAAATAAATATGTGTATTTATTTTCCTAAGTGCTTATAAACTTGTAGTTTTTGTGAAATATAAAATTTATAATAAATTCTATTTAAACACATTTGTTAATCTTAAAACTTCATTTGTTTAAAACTTATAAATATTTTAAACATCATTTATTTACAAGCCAAATTATAAAATAAATACTTAACACCTAAGTACATTAATAAATCTTAAATGATTTATAAATAAAATAATTATCCTTTTAGATAATTATTTATCCTTATCAATTATTCACACTTTAAACAATTTCTATTAATTTTTTTATTTATCCTTTAAATGTCATTATAAATCCTCAAAGACTATTTATTTTTCTAAATACTTATTTATCTTTATAATAATTAATAAATTGTAAAACTTTTATTAATTATTCTAAACTGCAAACTTATTAAAGACTTTGACATCCAAGTCTTACATTCAAAACTTTTGTTTTAAACTTATTTTAAACTTTATAAACACAATCAATCCCATCCCATATTTGGAACCCTAGTCAAATCTTGAAATCCTAGATCCTTTGTCTTAGACTTATAGAAGTAAACTTGAAACTTTAGACCTGCATTCTTAGGCTTATTGTGAGGATATTCTCCCTCAAAGTCTTGCAAACACTTACTCTTACCGGACACTCTTCATCATCCAAGTGAGTATACTTAGCCCCTTTTTCATTTACATTCTTTTGGGGTGAAACATGTTCAAACTTCAAACTTATACAATTCTTGTACAACTATGACTAGATGCTTCTTCTTATGTTAAACTTGAGACTTGTATGCTTAGATTAAACTTAAAACTAGCATATTCATTAACTTTGATCAAGCCTATGGTAACAATGATAGATCTATTATATTTGACCAATCCACCTTGATTGATTGACCCTTCGGGGGGAGCCCTTGGTGTTTGTTACTAAACCAAAACTTTGAGACTTGAGACTTATAAGGGTAACCTGCGGGTTATGCCTAAACTTGGTTGAGGATTGAATGTGCACAATGTTTAAGATACTTGTTTTCTCATACTTACATTAAAGAATGCATATATCATAGTGAATTGTAATACTTTTCAAATACTTGTTAAACTGTGTCAAAACCTTTGTATCTCACCAACTATTTTGTAGTTGACAGATTCTTTCACATGTTTCAGGTTTACGTCATGAGACTTATTCGTGATCACAAAGGATGCTTTGGACCTAGACTACTTAAATTAAATGTTGTATTCGTATTATATTCCTTGTATTAAATCTTAAATTATTTATTAATGAAATATCGAAACTTTAAAAGTCAACCTTGTGCTATTGAACAACCGCGTCCGCCCCGACGTATAATCCGCCGTCGGTTGGGGTGTGACAGGAGCCCCCAATCCACCGCCGTCCCTAGGCCCAACCGCACCTCCCGGAGCTTCTGGCACAAGGCATACGCCTCCGAATCGACCGGAAAATCCAGAAAATGGTAGTGCGCAAGATCGTCTAGCTGCTCCATCTGAATATCATCATCATGATCCGCCATATCTGATAATAATTAATTTTTTTAATTATTTATTTTAAATAATAATAAATAATTAATTGTTTTTATTTTAAATAATAAACAAAATATTAATATATTATTTTTATTTTAAATAATAAAAATAAATAATAATAATATATTGTTTTTATTTTAAATAATAAATAATTATTTTTTATTTTAAATAATAATAAATAATAATTAATTTTTTTATTTTTAATAATAAATAATAATAATATATTTTATTTTAAATAATAAATAATAATAATAATAATATTTAAAAAAAAAGCTAGACGCCACGTATAGCTTTATACGTGGCGTATAGGCTGTTACCGGGTAAACCAAGTCATACGCAGGGCCCCAAGCCATACGCAGGCTAGTTATCGGGCAAACTAAGCCTTACGCGGGCAACCAGGCCATACGCGGGCCAAGTTGCCTAGAACCTGAGCCATACGCAACGTATAGATCTATACGTGGCGTATGGCTTCATCGTCTTCCTCTAACGAACTATACGCCACGTATGGCCCTATACGTGGCGTATAGTTCTTATGTTTCAACCTAAAAATCGCTAATCTACCCAGTTTTACCCGCTAATATTCAATATAAACCTTACATTAATGATCGCGGGTTGAGACACGTACCTTTACAAAGTTTTTTTGAGACGACAATCCAATTGAATGAGCGTTTTCTTGCCGGGTCACGTATGGCTTTGTGTGTGGTTTTTTGGTTCGTTTGGCATTGTACGATGCGTTTTCTTGCCGGGTCACGTATGGCTTTGTGTGTGGTTTTCTCAATACCATCACTATATATATTTTCCCATTTTGCTGCATAATCATTTCGGTGCAAATTCCAAAGTGCATTCGGCGTGGGAATCGGAAAATCTCCGTCTAACTTGACGTGGATGAAATGAGCATTTTTTACGTGAACTAACGATACGATTTGATGTTGAGCGTGAACGTTAGGACCAAACCACAATGGAAAAAATGTTTGATTACCGTTGATGCTTAAAAGATGAACAATCACCCCAAATCTTTGAGAAATTAGGAGTCCTGTGTATGGCATCGACATCCAACGACTAACTGGTGCGGCTTTCACATCCTGCCAATCTATCGTGTGACGTAGCCTATCATACTCTTGAAAGGCGACTCTGTCAAAAACAGTTCTCCACCATTCCTCTTTATTGTCCATCTCATGTAGAAGTTGTTGTCGGATAAAAAGCCACCGGTTTTCATTTAACCCTAAGCCCAAAGCTACCGATCGAAAACCACATCTACCGTCGGTATTTACATCCTGTATATGTGAAATGTACGGATAAGATAAAGACGGTATCGAATCCTTAAAACAATAGCTATGTGGCTATCCATTTTCCTTATGAGGCTTGTTCCAAACCCAAACTGTAAGTGATAATACTGATCTGATACAATTTCATCAACAAACCCAACAAGTCTATCTAGCGAGCTGTTAGCATTTCTAAGATAGCTCTTTAAGAGCGAATACTGGCTCTCGACTCGGTTCGTTGTATGTTGACCAAAATTAAGGTTTCTGTTGGACCACGCGGATACAAACTTTTCTTTATACGGTTCCGGCCAACTTTTAGTCACATAATCTATAACTCTTGGAAAAATATTAAATATTGAATAAATATTTAAATATATAATAAATATTCAATACTGAAAATTTTAAATATTCAAAACTTACTTCCTCGTTTGGCTGCATACAGTCGTTCATAAAGCCGGTTGAAGTTGTACTGGTATATATATCTGACGTGGGAGACTCACATAATACCGACCATGAATACTTGAAATTTGTCCAGTCTTCGTCTGTAAATGATGCCCTGCAATGTTTTGCAATATTCTCGTGTATGTGTCACCGACATAGATTCTTGGAACAGCCCGAAAATATTTTATCACACGCGTTCATAAGAGCTTTGTCCCTGTCTGTTACAATCACACGCGGCTCCATACACTTTTGCAACATTGCTTTTATTTACAGTAGCACCCAGATGAAGTTTTCCTCCCGTTATTTTGATATAAATGCATGAGCGACGCAAAACGACTGGTGTGTGGAGGTCACACCGACCACTTGGACAAATGGAAGTTTATACATGTTTGTTTTGTACGTCGCGTCGATCATCAAAACGTGCGGGAATGCACGCCACATCTCGTACGATTTCGGATAAACAAAGAATATCTCCTCCACAATATTTGTGGCAGGATCTTCCCAAGTATAGTAGACGTATTTTTTAGAAGAAAATAGGTTTTCCAGAATCTGCATTGGAGTTTCACCGACTCTCGTTTCTTTTTTTATCTTTTGTATCGCATTATAAATGTCATTTTTAATGCAACTACTCTCAAAGTTTTGTTCCCTTATAGTTGCCCGAATGTTTCGTGGCAACATGTTTTACGAATACAACTTCCCCACCAAAAATTGTTCGGACTGAGAAAGTCTCCTCGCAAACGAGTGCGCCTCAAGATGTTAACTAGGATCGTGGTTATGACTGTCATCCTTCACCATTAATTTCCAATCACCAGTATTTTCTTGGTACTCTCCTTCCAATTTAAAGGGACAACCTATTTTCTTGCTACCGGCACGTCTAACGGTGGCAGTAGACGCACGTTCGCAGTGACGATCACACACAAGCCACACCTTGATAAACGGTTCCGTCGGATGGTCGCATTTTCTCCTTGATCGTCGGGTGACAAGGACGTAACCATTCTCACGTCCTCTCCGGATAGCCCAATCCACCAACTGTTCACGAGACTGAAAATTCTGGTCAGTTTTATACGACACATTTTGATGGTTTTGTTCTTCGTCTTTGGAGTCGTCGGTTTGTTGTGTCAGGTAAGAGACTTCACCGCACACGAAGTTGTTAGTTTGTTGTGTCGGGTAAGAGACCTCACCGTATACGTAGTCGTTCGTGTGTTGTGTAAGGTAAGACGGTTCACCGTATACGAACTCGGGATTGCTCAGTGGCTCGTTCAAATCTGGAAGCCTTACCCGTTGATTAGAATAAACGTCGGACGAGACCTCCTCCCAGTTCACCTATACGAGGATGTCGGGCATAGGAAATTGTGAAGGGCTATACGCATCGTATTGACCTATACGATACGTATATGACCAAGTCCAAATAGCAATTCTCGTATGCCATTAGGAGTTCCCTTGAAAAATGATGTAGTGTTGAAGAGATTGAAATTAAGGTTTTTGAATGATTAGTATAAAAGTGATATGAGAGCTGATTTGACGCATTTGTTTGTGTTTATGTCGAGCGTTAAAGGGGCTTTTATTGAATATTCATGTTTGTTTGAAAACCTAAACATGTAAAAGAAAATCTTAGAAACCTTTTATCAAGATAAATGCTAAGTAAGCACTCTTAAAGCACTTTAATCTATCTTATTTTTCCCTCTTTAAATAATTACCACAAGATAATTCGATCCAATTTTTTGAATTGAGCATAACTTTTGATTTTAAGTAAAAAAAACTATTGACCATACTTTATAGTTTAGTGGTTAGTGATTGTGTCTAAGAAAAATAATGTGTTAGTTTGATTAGTGGTATTTAAAAGTAATTAAAAAAAGGTAAAAAGTTATTAAATTATATGAAAATTAACTTGGAATTTGGAAAGAGGAAATCTAGAGAAAATCACCAAAATGTACATTTTGAACAAAAAAATTGGCAAAATGTACATTGACATTTTCAAACTTAAAAAATATTCAAATCCGAAATGACCCAATAGGATTTTGACACGTAAGTTAAAACTAATTTGAAGCATCCAATATAGCCGGCCACGTGTCACTCATTGAGCATATCCACGTATTTTTTGCCGGCTAAATTGTAGCTCGTATCTCTAGTAACGGCTTCACCATAGACGGCTAAATCAAAACCAATGAAATGATGTCACGTGTCATTGAATAGCCTTTGTTTTAATTTTAGAGGCTACACAGTATACGGTAGGCTACCATATAGCAGTCAAAATTTATTAATTTTGACACGTGTCATTATTTCATTAGTCGTTGATTTGGCCGGCTAGGGTGAAGCCGTCGGTTGAGTTAACGGCTACAATTTAGCCGACTAGAAACACGTGGACACTCTCTAGTATGACACGTGACCGGCTATATTGGATCATTCAAATTAATTTTAACTTACGTGTCAGAATACTATTGGTTAATTTTGGATTGATATTTTTTAAGTTTGTAAAAGTGAATATATATTTTACCAATTTTTTTTTTTAAATGTACATTTTCGTGATTTTCTCGGAAATCTATGTCACATAGTAGTCCAAACGCAGAGACCATTATTGCCAAGTGTATATACAAACACCACCATGTGATTCGTCACCACGTTGAAGACACCGTCATCCAACACCTCCGTCAGCTTCCAGTGCAAGGTGGCGTTTATAAACAGAACCCTTGCGCCACACCCTCTTCCTCTAACCCTATAAAACCACCCTACCACCCTCCCCTTACCCTCACACCACTACCTAACTTAACCATGGCTGCTATAAAACTCATCCTCGGTTTTTTCCTCTGCCTCCTCGGCACCACTGTCATTGCCACCACACGCTCCCCCCGCCTGGGCGGTCCTGAATTCTGCAACCTTCAGCAACTCCACACCGCACAACCTGCTCAAAGATTTGAGTTCGAAGGTGGTTCCATCGAAACATGGGATGAGAAGGATGAGCAATTTCAGTGTCTAGGAGTTGCTACTTCAAGGAAGACGATACAACCTAACTCTCTTTCACTTCCCGCCTTCCGTCCATTCCCTCATCTAATCTTCATTGAACAAGGTCTAGTAATCTATAGAAACAAAAATTAATTATAGATATTAATCATTATCTTTTTCAAATACTCACTCATTATAGTTAATTCACATTTTCAGGTGAAGGGTACATTGGAGTCCAACTTCCGGGATGTGCAGAGACATTCGACACCGGAGTACAGCAACAACATCAACAGCAACAGCCACGAAGGATGCGTGAACAGTTTGATTCATCAAGCGACTCACACCAAAAAGTACATAGGTTCCAACAAGGAGACATCATCGCCATCCCCGCCGGCGCCGTCCACTGGGCTTACAACGATGGGAACCAAGAAGTGGTGGCTATCGTGTTTGACGACATCAACAACCCCACCAACCAACTCGACATGCAACATAGGGTACGTAATTCCTAACCATCAATCCAAATCTTTGTTAACCGATGGTTAATTCTTAATTAATTCATTGTTTATGTAGACATTTCACCTGGCCGGAGGAATTTCAAGCCAACACGTTCAAGGACAACAAGGCAGAAAGAGATCTCCGATCAGCAGGCAGCAGCAGGGAAGCCTTAACGTAGAGAGCATCTACTCGGGCTTCGATACCGAATTACTGGCGGAGGCGTTTAGCACTGACCCTCAAATCGTGAGGGCATTGCAGCAGTCCAGCGAGCGTGGGCTCATCGTTAAAGTCCAGCAACGGATGGAATTTGTGACCCCCGAGGAACGACAGGAACAAAGATCACAACGCAGATCAGGAGGACCATCTAATGGTGTGGAACAAAAAATATGCAGTTCTAAATTCGTTTACAACTTGGAGAACCAAAGGGAGGCTGATTTCTTCTCCCGCCAAGCTGGAAAACTAAACATGGTGAACGAATACAAACTACCCATTCTATCTTTCTTGGACATCAGTGCCGAGAAAGGACACCTTCAACCGGTAATCAAAATAACCTTTTTAGGGACTTAAATTTCGATTGTTACAGTAACATGATTATCCTCTTTTTACACACTGAAGATTCAGATTTTAGTATTTTAACTCCCTTCATTTTGCCACACTATAGAATGCGTTAATTTCGCCACACTGGTCGATCAACAGCCACTCTATCGTATACGTGCTCAGCGGCGATGCTGAGGTCCAGGTGGTGTCGAACAACGGTGAAGCGGTCTTGAGTGAACAGGTGAACAAGGGTGAGTTTTTCGTGGTGCCCCAGTTCTTCGCGACAACAGCTAGAGCTGGACAAAATGGGTTCGAGTGGGTGGCGTTCAAGACCAACAAGGCTCCAATGAAGAGCCCGGTAGCAGGGTACACATCGGTGTTCCGTGCAATGCCGCTAGACGTGATCACAAATGCTTATGAGGTGTCGCCGAGCCAGGCTCAGAACTTGAAAACCAACAGGGAGATGGAGAGCATACTGTTTTCTCCACAGCCAAGAAAATAAAATGTACGATGAGGCAGGACAATAAATGAAATTAAGGCGTCCTTTTTTTGTTCCTGTGTACGAGAATAAAAAATAATAAAAAAATATGGTAGAGGTGATGCCCACCTTGAAATATATTAATTGATTATATAATCTTAAAAAAGTTATATTAGTTGATTATGTAATCTTAAAAAGGTTATATTAATAGATTATATAATCTTAAAAAATTATATTAATAGATTATATAATCTTAAAAATATTATAGAACTATAAAATTAATTATAGAATTAGTAAAGTGTTAGAAGGGGAGTATTCATATTTCAATTTAGTTTTTGTGATGAGTTCAAAGAGTAAAGTTTAGGGTAATGGTTATTCGGGGTAATATTTAACCACACAAGATAGTAAATGGGTATACCTCTTGTCACTAACCACACAAGATAGTAAATAGGTATACATGTTGTCACACCTCTAATTAACCAGAGACACGACGAACAAGATAGTAAACCTGTTGTCACGCCTCTAAGTGGGGACACGACAAACAGGTCCATGATAAGGTTCTCAAAACAAAAAAATATATATTAAACTAATTAAGGATATCTAAATTAGAGTTTCTTTAGATTTACACAAAATACAGTCCCCTTATAAGGTCCTCAAAACCAAAAGGGTATCTAAATCAGAGTTTCTTCAGTTTTACACAAAACACAGTCCCGTCATAATCTCCTAAAAACCAAAAAGGGGATATTAAGATAAATGAAACTAATTTAAGGGTATATAAATTGGAGTTTCTTTAGATTTACACAAAATACACTCCCGTATAAAGTCCTCAAAACCAAAAGGAGATATATTAAACTAATTCAAGGGTACGTAAATTAGAGTTTCTTCCTTTGTCCTTTCTTCGACGAATAGTCATCTAATGCCTCCTAGATTTCCCTATCTCAATACCTTTGTAATCGATGTTTTAACTTACGTGGCCTCCCGTTTTAAGGTCCTCAAAACCAAAAAGAGATATATTAAACTAATTTAAGAGTATGTAAATCAGAGTTTCTTCCTTTGTCAAAGATCGTCTTCGTCAAATAGTCATCTAATGCCTCCAACTTTTCCCTATCTTAATGCCTTTGTAATCGAGGTTTTAACTTACGTGGCACACACGTTAAAACAAGTTATCTTAAACCTGGTGAGTTCATGAAATAATAATACTTTAAACACAATCAAACACAAATAGTCATCTAATACCTCATAGTTTTCCCTATCTCAATGCCTTTGTAATCGAGGTTTTTAATTTGTGTGACATACACGTTAAAACAAGTCAACTTAAACCTGGTGAGTTCATGAAATAATAATACTTTAAACACAAGTAAACACGGACTAGCAAGACGCTAGGCAAGGCCAAAATGAAATAACATTACATGAGGGGATTGTATAGCTACTCGATCCACGATTTATTACACTTCCACGTATACTATTATACCAAAGATAGGAAAATTGTTGAACATCTTCAAACATTGTCGCTTTTTGGAGCACGATTTGTCAAGAACACTGCGCCATTCCTCCATTTCCAAATTACCTGTAGGGTGAAGAAAAGAATACAACCCAACATTTGTTTCTTCACAAGAGGAAGACTATAAACATCAAACCAATCCATTATGATAGAAGGAAGACTAATATAATATAATATTAAATGGGTCGATTAATCACGAACCATTTTATCTATTAATAAACTCTTTTATTATTGTTACGAGTTTTGAACCGAATCACACCAAACCCTTATTCGTCCACCAGTAGTTCAAATGCAAACAAAATAAACCATAGGGTGTTTATATGAATGTACCTTTTGCGAGATAAATGGCTAACCAAGTTGGAACACCACGAGATCAACAAACCCGGTCACAAGATTCGATAACACTAAAACACCCACGAACCCAAACCCCTTCGGTTCATGGTCGTGGCTCACACGAAACAAAAACTTGCATCGACCAACTTGCCTTGTGCGCACGACAGCGGCGGTGGCGAGCTATAGCGGCGGTCCTGCGGTGGTGGCAAGGTGCGTCACTGGCGGTGCTGCGTCGATGGCGAGGTGCGACGCCAACGGTGATTGAACCACAGGGCAACGCCGGCGACTTTTATGGTGGTGTGGGATTAGGGTTTGCAAAATCTCAAGATTTTCAATTTTAGGATTAATATTCCTTAATTCTCTGACCTGTATTTCTAGTTTCCTAAACTTAAGGAACAAGTTAAGATTTTGAATTCAAATTTGATTTGAAGTTTAAATTAAATAAAATATATTCTTTAATTCATGCTTATCTACTAATTTAAATAATCTGATAATTATTAACAACCGTTGATAATTAATTAATTAATTTCTAATTATCAATAATTTTAATAATTAATTAATTAATAACCCTTTTAATTATTAATTTAATCTAAATAAATCAATAATAACTTGTTTGAAATATATTTCAAATAATTCAAACTCATTGTCATTTTGTATCAAGAATGTCTAATCAATTAAACATCATGTAATCGTTGTTTATGGTGTAACTCTTTAGATCGTACATTATTAGTGGTGTTGTAATATGTCGTTTCTTGGGCACATTATAAATTATAAAATTCTTACCCACATGATTTAGCATTCGCACCGACCAACAGTAGGCCATACAGATCGGTGTTTTTATGTGCATATGATTTCCATACGGAAGCAACAAAACCGCAACCCTCGTCGAGATGTTGGGATTGTGTGTCACCGTCATCAACAGATCTAGCATTATATTGGAGACATGCCACCCCCTCGGGCCAATATAAATTTTCACAAAAAAGTTAGTACAGTCCCAAAACATTTTACCTTTAGTATTAGTCATTAAAAGACAAAAATTTACACATGAGTGAACACAGAAGGTAAACATTTCACTACAAAATTACATGATTTTCACCAACAGACATTCTTGTCCACGAATTTCTGACTTTTTTAAAATTTTCTTTTTTTATCTTTTGGATTTTTATGGGGCACAGTTGGTGATGCCATTGACGGAGCCACATATTGATGTACGGGTTCACCGACTCCAATGATTTTCGCGTCTCATATGTATCGTGTAATAGGAAAAATTTCGAGCGACGTCATTGTTTTTTTACGATTTACACCATTGGTTTTATAAAAAAAACGTATTGACCCCATTGGCATGAAAAAACTATATATATTTTTTACTAAATGAAAAAAGTTATGTGAACATTTTACAAAATATAATATTTATAGTTTAAAAATTAAGTCCAATTACTTAATTTTTAATTGTGAAGTTTAAATCATGGAAGACTCATTTTAATTTTTAAAATTTTAACCCAATAACCATTATAGCCCATGTCCAATTAGTTTAATTTTTTAACCACCTAAATTAAAAAAAATGCAGATCGATTCAATCGTTTATTGAAATTAGTATTAGTTTTACCGGTTGCAACGGCAAATGTTAAGAGATGTTTTTCTTCTATAAAGCATGTGAAGATGGATTTGCGACTTTGCGTAATCGGATGGGTGATGATTTTTTGAACGATGCTTGCATTTGTTATATTGAAAAAGAGTACTTAACGAAAGTTGCAATTGAAGACGTTATGAATCTTTTACAAAACATGAAAACACGTAGTGAGCAACTATAAAATGTATTTTTTTATATATTTCAAATGACTTTGTATTTTTATTATGTATTTTTTCAATGAAATTGTACTTTTATTAAGATATTGGTTTTTATTATTTGATTCGCCCCGACCCGATCTAAAAATTTTGACACCGGGTTATTGTAAACCCGAGTATCGAAAAAAAATGACACCATAGGAAAAAGTTGTTGGCTTTGCCACCGGGTGATGCTCATATTTCTCGTAGTGTTTTCAACTTTTGTCTCATTTGACCTTCGGTTTTAATAAATATATGAGTGTTTGAAAAAGGGTGATCCTAACCGCACACGGAATATTGCTAATTGGACCCGCCGCCACACTATACGCTCTCGTATAGGGCAATACGAGGGCGTATAGAGTTCAGTCACTGACAACAGAATGACACGTGTCATTCTCTGTCTGGCGGCTGGTCCAATACGTGGCATATTGATCTATACGCAGCGTATGAGGCACGGGTTATATTTTTGCTTCAAAAGTTGGAAGATTTGGGAGTTTATGAACCTATACGTGGCATATTGACCTATATGCCACGTATAGGTATTTTTTATTTAATTATATTTTTTTTTATTTTTTATATTTTGTTTATTTTTATTTTAATTTATATAGTTTGTTATTTATTTATAAATTTTATATATTTTATATTTTTTTTAAACATTTATTATATTTTTACAGTATAACCAAACAAAATATTAAACATTACAAACCAAACAAAATATTGAACATTACAATCAAACAAAATATTAAACATTACAAACCAAACAAAATATTAAACATTACAAACCAAACAAAAAATTAAATATATATATCAAAATGTTTTACATACATAACAACAAAAGAAACAAAGTACAAATAAAAGAACTAAACCTAACCAGCTCCGCCGTCACCCTAACCCGCCCCGCCCTCATACCGAACGGGGTCATCCGGATAATGACGTGGCGGTGGTAGTGGGCGTGGCTCGATGCCGGCGGCTCGTGACAGATCCACGAGCTTTCCAACCGCCCACGTCATCAGGTCCTCCATGCGATCGAGTTGACAACCCTGTCGCCGTGAGTCGGCAATAAGGCCATCAAGCAATGCCTGGGTAGCCCTCTCCGGCCCAACAGACCGACGTACGTGTCGGGGATGCTGTGGCGGATGGTTGTGGACAGGCTCGACGTGTGGCGGCCTGTCCTCCATCGCCACACCCTGTAGCGGATGAGGCATAGGTGGGTCCCCCTGTCCAGGCATCTGCGGCAACGGCACCGGGACCCAAACCTGGTCCTGGACGGCCCCTACGAATCGAAGGCCCTGCGGGAATCGGTGCGTGATGCGCAGGCCGCTCGCCGTGCGAAGGTCTAATCGGACAGGGGGAATGGACGGTAACATCGTAGGCTCATGGACGTCAAATAGTGCAACCAACCGCATGATCTGCATGATGAAAGCACCGCCATACAAAAGCCCGCGCTTCTGTCGCATATAGGCAGATGCAAAATAAAGTGCCATGCACGTGGATAGGTCGCACCGCCTCCCAGTAAGCAGGCAATAAAGAAAGAAAAGGTCTCTATCAGTGCACCACTCACGAATTTTCTGACGCAGTGCGATCGACGTCGAAATAAGCCGGTGCAGATATCTATACAAAGGGTCTCTAGACCCTGCCCTTGGTACCCAACCATAGACTATTTGAAATCAAGCCCCAAAAAACAAGGAGTTCCTCCGTGTCCACCTCCGTCACGCCTCGGTGAAAAGTGGCATGACCGTCCAAGGCTCGTAGTACAAGCCCGTCGTGACGGCACACTGACAGAGGGTCTCACGGAAAACGACCCCAAAAATAGAAAATAGAAAATGAAATATGATCCGGATCCATATCCGGCGCCTCCCAGGGAAGAGGCGCCAGCCCAGCCTCTGAGTAGATGAACGTCGAAAGAAACTCGATGACCACCTCTCGGTAGGTCTCCGCGAACGAAAGATCAAAAAGACGCGACCATGGCGTGTCCTGGCCGATTGATCGCAGTCGAAGGTACAACCAAATTAAAACCTAAATACCTTTAGTAAAGGGTAAGTAGGGTATCGATTCTCGAGGAGCTCGTGGAAGGTTAACTGTTGCAACTAATTAAACTAGGCGATAAAAGTAAAACCGAATTTTGGATTTGATTAATTTTTAAGAAAAACCGATTGTGCACTTACTGAATTTAAAATTAAGAAATCAAAAATAAATGAGAGTAAACTTGAAAACGAATAACAATTGATTAAAAATAGTAACCAACCTTAGACTTCAGATTTGATATGGATTCAAAACCATCTAACTTGATTGAGTGACAATTTGTTACCAATTCAACTAATAACAATTAGATTTCATTCAGTGTGTTAACCCAACGATCTGAGATCGGACAATGGAACACAATCACGAACTAATCTAACAGTTATCACTTTGACAAAAACCTGATTAACAACTCGATATGCTAGCGGCTGTAAAAGTCTAATGACAATCGAATAATTGCAAATTAGATTGATTCAAATCTATTTGTGAATCCGGAAAACAATTATAAACACACGAAAGAAAGACTACTCAATCCCATGTTTACATTCACACAATCAAAACTAGTTAAGAATCCAAACATCAAAGTCTTACATCTAGGGTTGGGTACCGGGTGATTAGCCTGACATCATAATGATTGATTCTTCAAAGTTCTTCAAAGAATCCATGATTAGCTCTTCGATTTTTGGGTGAAAAAGCTTCAATCTTGATGATCCAAATGCCCCAAAATCGCCTAGATTTCCCTACCTGTTCGTCTCTGTCAAAAAACTGACTTTCCATGGCTTATTTCTCCTCAGAATCGAAGCTCCCGTCTTTCTGTTTTCCCGACCACCGTAAGTTACGGTTGTTTGGCCGTAACTTACGGTCAACTTTTTCAAAATTATAACTTACGGCTTGTAGCTTCTGGTTTACGGCCAAACTTTTTTTTGATTTTCTTTCCACCGTAAGTTACGCCCGATGCACCGTAACTTACGGTCAGCCTATCACAAAACTATCTTACGGCCTGTAGATTCTGGTTTACGGTCTCGAAAATCTGTCCACCGTAAGTTACGGTGGCCTGGTCGTAACTTACGGCCAGCCCTTTTTCACTTCTTTGTTTCTTCGTTCCGATTCCCGTAACCTGCATTTCCACGTGCTCTAACATCTATGTTTTAACCCCTCTTACCTACAAACACAAAAGCTCGTAGTAATTGCTATCCATGCATATGTAATAAGAGAAAAACATATAAAATCGCGGGGTTAAAGCACTGTATACACACAAAATCCGCATCTCATCACATTCCCACACTTAACCTTTGCTTGTCCCCAAGCAAACCTTTATTTTTCACTTATTTCACCAATAACCCACATCCAAAGCCCTTTTATTTCTGAACAAGTTAAGGTCTAGAATCATACCCGTCCCATAGACTGACACAGTCGAGATTGACAAACCGACGAGCAAGTGATAAACAGTTAGAACAAAACGCGGTTTGCTTAATCAAACGCAACATGCTTTTATTTCTATGCAATTGCTACATATCCCTCACAAGATGCACTCCTCTCGGTTTAATTTCTGGACTAGCATAAATAATGTGCTAGTATAAGTATTCACTCCAAAACCGAATGTGAGACCATATAAGCATATGCTTGTAAAGCAATCAAATCTCCACTACTGCTATAGACACTGCACAAATCAAAGGACTTTGGGTTTTTGGCTTAGGGTCGGGTAGGGATTTTAGGCTTTTTGGTGGCTAGTGTGATGAGAAATTCGCCATTTTTTTTTCTTTTTAACTTACAAAGTCACATTTGACTTGTTTTATTTCTTTCACAACTTTCTCACAACTTGAATCATTGTGATTCACTTCTCATACTCCATGCTATTTTTGTATTTTTCACCTTTTTTTTATCTAGCATTCTCATCAAAATTTTCAAGAAAATATACACTTTCTACTCGGCTTATGGGGTGGACAAACGACGGGTATAATGATTTTATTCAATGTCATCTATCAGGCTCAACAATGGCTTCTAAGGAATTATAGCAACAAAATGGATTAACGGGGAATATGGGGAATCCTAATGCCTTGTCATCTTTGTGCACATGTCTAATATGTAGTCTCGAAATGTATCAACCATACAAGTTCTACCATATCATATCACATTGGTCACTCTCAGCAATTGAAACAAATTTTTCAGTGACCTATCAATCTTATAGCAAGTATGGCTCAAAAACTCACATATGGCGGACAATTGGTTACCGACATGTAGCATTAGCAATTAATTCAAAGCATGTTACACCTAATTAAGCATCCCTTCTCATTTTTCTTAAACACCCATCGAAAATACTCTCCTGAAACTTAAAGGGACAACCATGATTCCAGATCTAGATTAGTCAATCAGAAAGGACCTTTTCCATGAGTTTAAAAATTGGTTTGCTTTGCAAAAATTTTTCAATTTTTCAATTGCGACGATTTTTAGCAAAATTCAGCAAAGTTAAGTGTGTTTCTTCCCCCATCCCCACACTTGAGACACATTGTCCCCAATGTGTGGTTTTGCCAATTTCTCATCCTTATCCTCACCCCCTCTCGAAAGTTGTGTTGCCCCCAACACAACTCTCAAATCAAAACGTACCTGGTGATCGATCTTCCCCACACTTAGCCTCGTAGGAGAACTCATGACAAACAAACACATCAAACACACAAAAAGAAAACAAACGAAAGTAACAAATGCCTAATGAACAATTTGAAATACAAACTCTACAACCCGAGGTTTCCCTCGAGATTACCTGGACCTCAGACGTCCTCATAAGTTGGTGAGCCTTCGACAAAGCTCACCACTTCCATTGATTCCTTGTTAATATCGGTCGCATCCAAATATGGCTTCAGTCGGTGACCATTAACCACTTGCTTTGTCTGATCTTTCACGCTTTCAATTTCAATGTCACCGTAGTGACCAATCCTCACAATCACAAATGGTCCGGACCACTTGCTCTTCAACTTTCCTGGAAATAACTTCAACCGTGAATTAAACAACCATACCTTTTGACCAACTTCGAAGCTCCTTTTCCTTAGCTTCGCATCATGCACCGCTTTCATCTTTGTCTTGTATGCGGCTGCTGTGTCATACGCCTCTTCACGCAACTCCTCCAATTCACAAAGCTCTAACCGACGTTCTTTCCCTGCATCATCATATTCCAAATTAAGTGTGGTCATCGCCCACAAAGCACGGTGGGCGATTTCCAATGGTAGATGACAACCTTTTCCATAAACCAAACGGTAAGGAGTCGTTCCAATCGGCGTTTTGTACGCCGTCCGATATGCCCATAAAGCATCATCTAATTTCTTAGACCAATCTTTTCGATCAGCTCGGACGGTCTTTTGCAAAATTTCCTTAATCTGCCGATTAGAAACCTCAACTTGACCACTAGTTTGGGGGTGGTAAGGTGTAGCAATGCGATGATCCACGCCATACTTTTTAAGTAATTTCCCAAAATTAAAATTTTTGAAATGGGTTCCCCCATCACTAATGATGACCCGGGGTACCCCAAATCTAGAAAAAATGTGGGTTCTTACAAATTCACAAACAACTGCGTGATCATTCGTCTTAGTGGCAATGGCCTCAACCCATTTAGACACGTAGTCCACTGCCACTAAGATATATACCTTACCAAACGAAACCGGGAATGGGCCCATGAAATCAATTCCTCATACATAAAAAATGTTAACAATTAAAATTGGGTTCATGGGCATCTCATCCCGTTTTGCAATTCCCCCCAGTTGTTGACACTTAACACAGCATTTAACATAATTCGTAGCATCTTTAAACAAAGTGGGCCAGAAAAGACCACATGATAGAACCCTATATGCCGTTTTCTTCCCACTTAGATGGCCTCCACACGCAAACGAATGTGCATGAGCTAGCACACTCTGCACTTCTTCTTCTGGGATGCACCTTCTCAAAATTTGATCTGCACCTACCTTGAACAAATCAGGTGCATCCCACACATAATGTCTAACCTGAACAAGAAAATGGCGTCTTTTCTTTGCTGACCAAAAACTTGGAATTACACCTGCATCCAAATAATTCACCAAATCAGCGAACCATGGCAATTTAGTAACCGAAAAGAGTTGTTCATCGGGAAATGTGTCATTAATTTCTGAGGGGATCCCATTATTGAGAGTCGGTAGGCGTGACAAATGATCTGCCACCACGTTTTCACTCCCTTTCTTATCTCGGATCTCCAAATTGAATTCTTGAAGAAGCAGTATCCACCGAATCAGCCTCGGCTTCGCATCCTTCTTTTCCATCAAGTACCTGACAGCAGAATGATCAGTATAAATAATAACTTTGCTGCCCCAAAGATAAGAACGAAATTTGTCTAAGGCATAGACAACTGCTAGGAATTCCTTTTCAGTTGTTGTATAATTCAATTGTGCATCTGAAAGGGTTTTACTAGCATAATAAATAACTACCGGTTTCTTGTCTATCCTTTGACCTAACACTGCCCCTAATGCCACATCACTCGCATCACACATGATTTCAAACGGTGATGACCAATCGGGTGACTGTAACACTAGGGCTTCAACCAACAACTTTTTCAATGTTTCAAAGGATTTTAAGCATTCGTCATCAAAGGTAAATGTCGTGTCTTTTAAAAGCAAGTTACATAATGGTTTTGAAATGACGCTAAAACTTTTGATGAACCGACGATAAAACCCAGCGTGCCCTAAGAATGATCGCACGCCTTTCACATTCGTGGGAGGAGGCAAAGTTGAAATTACATTAACTTTTGCCCTATCAACCTCCATCCCACGTTCAGACACAACATGTCCTAACACTACCCCCTCTCGAACCATGAAGTGGCTCTTCTCCCAACTTAGTACCAAATTTTTTTCAACACAACGTTTAAGTACTTTGGTAAGTTGATCTAGACATTTTTCAAATGACATTCCGAAAATAGAAAAATCATCCATGAAGATCTCAAGATTCTCCCCCACCATATCTGAGAAGATACTCATCATGCACCATTGGAAGGTGGCGGGGGCATTGCACAAACCGAATGGCATTCGCCTGAAAGCGAATGTACCATACGGGCATGTGAATGTAGTCTTGTGCTGATCGTCTGGATGTATGGCAATTTGATTATACCCAGAATATCCATCAAGAAAACAAAAGAATTTCTGACCTGAAAGTCGCTCTTTTATCTGATCAATAAAAGGTAATGGAAAGTGGTCTTTCGAGGTAGCTGCGTTCAGCTTCCTGTAATCTATGCACACTCGCCACCCGGTTACTGGGCGGGTAGCAAGTTCCTCACCATTTTCCTTTTTAATTACCTGGATACCTGCTTTTTTCGGAACTGTCTGAGTGGGGCTCACCCACGTACTGTCTGAAATGGGGTAGACAATACCTGCATCAAGCCACTTAAGCACCTCTTTCTTCACGACTTCTCTCATGTTCGGATTGAGTCGCCTCTATGTGTCGCGGGCGGGTTTTGCGTCCGGCTCGGTTATGATCTTGTGCATTACAACAGAGGGACTAATCCCCTTCAAATCTGTTATCGTCCATCCAATTGCTGATTTGTGAGCAACCAGCACCTTCAACAATTCTTTCTCCTGATCCTCGGTCAAATCTGATGCAACAATGACCGGTAAGGTTTTCTCCTTTCCTAGAAATGCATACTTCAAATGTGATGGTAATTCTTTCAGCTCCAGCTGCGGTGGCTCAACCAAGGATGGCTTTAACTCCTTGTTCCATTTATCTGGAAGTTTCTCTTGATAACAGGACCACGGTGGCCTGTTTTCTTGCGCTGCTTTAAGTTCAACTTCCCTTTCCGCCTCAATCAATTCCTGCATATGTTCTCTCTCCACCCTGTCAAATACAGAACAATCGTCTGATATGTTATCCTTGCTCACCGAAGGCTCATAGCAAGGAACACATCGGTCAACAATATTTGCCATAAAACAAGTATCAGAAACAGGTGGGTTAGTAACGTTAGTGAACATACTCAACCACATTTTCCAATTGCCAAATGTCATGTCGATTGTTCCTGAAACACAATCAATTATGGCATGTGCAGTGGCCAAAAATGGCCTCCCCAATATGACATCTGGTTGTCTCCCTTGTATCCTCGACACATAATCCAAAACCAAAAAGTCCACAGGGTAATAAAATTCTCCCACCTTAACAAGGATATCAGTTAACACTCCCCTAGGGAGCTTAGGAGTCAAGTCAGCTAACACCACAGTAGTGTCAGCCTTCTTGAGGGGACCAAAATCAAATTGGTCATACAAGCTTCCCGGGAGAATGCTAATGCTAGCTCCCAAATCCAGTAACGCCCGTTCACTTTTAAAATCACCGATTTGAATTGAAATTAAAGGCGTTCCTGGGTCATCAAGCTTTGGTGGAAGTGCACCCGACAAAATAGCACTGACTTGCACATTTACATCTAACTTCTTAGGCAACCTTGGTTGTCTTTTCTGTGTGCAAAGGTCCTTCAAATACCGAGCATAAGCAGGTACCTGTTTAATTGCATCTAGAAGAGGCAGATTGATTTTTACTTGTTTAAAAACTTCCTACAACTCATCTTGTTGTGGGCCTCTTTTTGACTTGTTTGATTTGTCTGGTTTGACCAAGGCTGATGGAAATGGAGGCTTGTTAACAACATTTTCAGATGGTGAGTTATTATTTAAAACCGGTTTAGATGCAATAACAGGTTCCTCACTATCACTCTCTGCACTCTCATTTACATCCTCCACAATCCCTTCGACGAAAGGAGGTGGAGGAGTGACATTATTATTCACTTCTTTACCACTTCTGAGAGTAATTACCTGATTTACTTGAGCATTCTTTTGGCTAGAACTCTGATGAGCTGGATTTACCTGTGTATCGCTGGGAAGTGTTCCAGGAGGTCTCTGTGAAAGTTGCTCTGCTATCTGTCCCACTTGCTTGTTCAATGCAACAAAAGCCTTGTCCCTTATGTCATTTTCCTTCCTCATCTCTTTCATCATCTCAACGAGTTGATCAATTTTTGAGCCTTCAGAATTGGTGGATGATCCAGCTTGTTGATTTGCAGGCGGAGCTTGTTGCCTGTTGTTCTGACCACCTCCTTGTTGCTGATTCCCATAATAAGGTTTCTGATAATTGGCTTGTTGGTACTGTTGACGATCAAAAGCTTGAGTATAACTTCTGTTGTTTGCAGGTTGGAAATTCGGGTTCATCTGATTTGAAGCATTACCATACCTAAAATTAGGATGGTTTCGAAACCCTGGATGGTAGGTGTTCGAGTTCATATCTCCATGCAGTTGATTAACCTCTTCAGTTGGGCCCCCTTGTTATCCACCTTGTTGTTGCTGACACTGACTAGATTTGTGCCCAAGATCACCACATACCCCACACACATGATAGACCGAACCCGTTGGAGCTGAAGTGTTCTCCTTACCCAACCCGGCTATCTTTGCCACTTTCTGTGCCATAGCCTCCAATTACTCATCAGTCATTTGGGTGGCTGCCCCATTCACCGTCTCATGCTTAGATCTTTTGTTCGACTGCTCCAACCGTTTAGAGTTGGCACACATTCTTTCTAGCAAATCCCAATCAACTTGTACATGATTATACAAGAAGGTGCCATTACTCTGTGAATTGATATCCCGGATGTCTTCAGACGACATTCCATCATAAAACGCCACCAATAACTCCCACATGTTAATACCATGACGAGGACACTTACGTAGCATATCCTTGAATCGAGTAAAAGACTCATGAAACAACTCCCCACCCTTCTGTTTGAAATTTCGGATATTTGCTCGGGCCTCATTAGTTTTCTTCATAGTGTAAAACTCTTCCAAAAACTTCTGTTGTAAGTCAGCCCATGTGTAAATACTAGCAGATGGTAGAGAATCAAACCATTCCTTCGCACGGTCTTTCAAACTGAAAGAGAACAAAATCAACTTAACCTCATCTGGTGTAAAACCTTGTAGCCCAGTTACCTAACAAAATTGCTCAAAACTCTGCAGATGTGGATAAGGTTCTTCAGTGGCACGCCCATGAAAAGTAGGCATGGAAGTCAATACTGCTGGACGGACTTCAAAGGATCTTCCATTTCTCACAGGTGTTACTACCGGAGAAGCATTCGTGGTCAAAGCTGGTTGGAAGTAATTGTTGGCAGCTTGGGCATGCATCATGCCTTGATTGTAGTTTCTCGGTACTCCCATGTTATGTGGTGGAGGCATAGGAATACCGGGCTCATAATTTGGTCCTTGCATCTGTGGCATCGGAGGCCTATAGAATCCATGCGGCTGTGGAGGGTATCCTTGTGGTTGTTGCTGCGGGAATCCATATCCACCATAATTTATTTAGTGTTCTTGATTCATGTAATTCGGTGGTGGATTCTCGTACATGTTCTGTGGCTGCCCTTGATGCGGATCATATCCATTCCACCCATCATCCCATCGTTGTACCCTTACACCCGTTCCAAATGTGCCATGCACACTATCATTGTCAAGAGTATGGCGATCGGTATTGGTTTGTGCTCTGCTTGAGGGTGGATTTGGATTTTGAGGGTCATTCAGAGGTGGTTGATTGGGTGGTGGGTTGTTGTAGGGTGGAGGATCGAATTGATCCTCAAAGTTGAGTGGAGGAACATTAGGATTCACCATTTATGGAGATGGATTTGGCTGGCTTGAAGATGCAAGATTGGTGCGATGAATAATCCTGTTGTGGCGAGCTGTTCGTTCAATTTCTGGATCGAAGTTCAATGGAGAAGATCTACCAGAATATCTTGTATGCATACGATTTGTGATCACCTGCACACAACAAAAACAAACAACCCAAGTAGCACTGCTTGAAACAAATTAATCTAAACAATAAACCTTGCGTTGCGCACCGGCTCCCCGGCAACGGTGCCAAAATTTTGATCGCAGTCGAAGGTACAACCAAATTAAAACCTAAATACCTTTAGTAGAGGGTAAGTATGGTATCGATTCTCGAGGAGCTCGTGGAAGGTTAACTGTTGCAACTAATTAAACTAGGCGATAAAAGTAAAACCGAATTTTGGATTTGATTAATTTTTAAGAAAAACCGATTGTGCACTTACTGAATTTAAAATTAAGAAATCAAAAATAAATGAGAGTAAACTTGAAAACGAATAACAATTGATTAAAAATAGTAACCAACCCTAGACTTCAGACTTGATATGGATTCAAAACCATCTAACTTGATTGAGTGACAATTTGTTACCAATTCAACTAATAACAATTAGATTTCATTCAGTGTGTTAACCCAACGATCTGAGATCGGACAATGGAACACAATCACGAACTAATCTAACAGTTATCACTTTGACAAAAACCTGATTAACAACTCGATATGCTAGCGGCTGTAAAAGTCGAATGACAATCGAATAATTGCAAATTAGATTGATTCAAATCTATTTGTGAATCCGGAAAACAATTATAAACACACGAAAGAAAGACTACTCAATCCCATGTTTACATTCACACAATCAAAACTAGTTAAGAATCCAAACATCAAAGTCTTACATCTAGGGTTGGGTACCGGGTGATTAGCCTGACATCATAATGATTGATTCTTCAAAGTTCTTCAAAGAATCCATGATTAGCTCTTCGATTTTTGGGTGAAAAAGCTTCAATCTTGATGATCCAAATGCCCCAAAATCGCCTAGATTTCCCTACCTGTTCGTCTCTGTCAAAAAACTGACTTTCCATGGCTTATTTCTCCTCAGAATCGAAGCTCCCGTCTTTCTGTTTTCCCGACCACCGTAAGTTACGGTTGTTTGGCCGTAACTTACGGTCAACTTTTTCAAAATTATAACTTACGGCTTGTAGCTTCTGGTTTACGGCCAAACTTTTTTTTTTTATTTTCTTTCCATCGTAAGTTACGCCCGATGCACCGTGACTTACGGTCAGCCTATCACAAAACTATCTTACGGCCTGTAGATTCTGGTTTACGGTCTCGAAAATCTGTCCACCGTAAGTTACGGTGGCCTTGTCGTAACTTACGGCCAGCCCTTTTTCACTTCTTTGTTTCTTCGTTCCGATTCCCGTAACCTGCATTTCCACATGCTCTAACATCTATGTTTTAACCCCTCTTACCTACAAACACAAAAACTCGTAGTAATTGCTATCCATGCATATGTAATAAGAGAAAAACATATTAAATCGCGGGGTTAAAGCACTGTATACACACAAAATCCGCATCTCATCACCGATGATGTCCCTAGCTCGCTCGGCCTCTTGTACCTCCTCGAGGAGCCCCCAATCCACCGCCGTCCCTGGGCCCAACCGCACCTCCCGGAGCTTCTAGCACCAGGCATACGCCTCCGAATCGACCGGAAAATCCAGAAAATGGTAGTACGCAAGATCGTCTAGCTGCTCCATCTGAATATCATCATGATCCGCCATATCTGATAATAACTAATTGTTTTTAATTTTTAATTTTTTATTTTAAATAATTAATTGTTTTTATTTTAAATAATAAACAAAATATTAATATTTTATTTTTATTTTAAATAATAAAAATAAATAATAATAATATATTGTTTTTATTTTAAATAATAAATAATTATTTTTAATTTAAAAGAATAATTAATTTTTTTTATTTTTAATAATAAATAATAATAATATATTTTATTTTAAATACTAAATAATAAAAATAATATTTTTTTAAAAAAAACCTATACGCGGGTAAACCAGGCCATACGCAGGGCCCCAAGCCATACGCAGGCTAGTTATCGGGCAAACTAAGCCATACGCGGGCAACCAGGCCATACGCGGGCCAAGTTGCCTAGAACCTGAGCCATACGCAACGTATAGATCTATACGTGGCGTATGGCTTCATCGTCTTCCTCTAACGAACTATACGCCACGTATGGCCCTATACGTGGCGTATAGTTCTTATGTTTCAACCTAAAAATCGCTAATCTACCCAGTTTTACCCGCTAATATTCAATATAAACCTTACATTAATGATCGCGGGTTGAGACACGTACCTTTACAAAGTTTTTTTGAGACGACAATCCAATTGAACGAGCGTTTTCTTGCCGGGTCACGTATGGCTTTGTGTGTGGTTTTTTGGTTCGTTTGGCATTGTACGATGCGTTTTCTTGCCGGGTCACGTATGGCTTTGTGTGTGGTTTTCTCAATACCATCACTATATATATTTTCCCATTTTGCTGCATAATCATTTCGGTGCAAATTCCAAAGTGCATTCGGCGTGGGAATCGGAAAATCTCCGTCTAACTTGACGTGGATGAAATGAGCATTTTTTACGTGAACTAACGATACGATTTGATGTTGAGCGTGAACGTTAGGACCAAACCACAATGGAAAAAATGTTTGATTACCGTTGATGCTTAAAAGATGCACAATCACCCCAAATCTTTGAGCAATTAGGAATCCTGTGTGTGGCATCGACATCCAACGACTAACTGGTGCGGCTTTCACATGCTGCCAATCTATCGTGTGACGTAGCCTATCATACTCTTGAAAGGCGACTCTATCAAAAATAGTTCTCCACCATTCCTCTTTATTGTCCATCTCGTGTAGAAGTTGTTGTCGAATAAAAAGCCACCGGTTTTCATTTAACCCTAAGCCCAAAGCTACCGATCGAAAACCACAGTTACCGTTGGGATTTACATCATGTATATGTGAAATGTACGGATAAAATAAAGACGGTATCGAATCCTTAAAACAATTTATATTGTTAACTGCATCTTTCCCCATAATCAATGGAAACCCAAGATGGGCGTTATTATCTTGTGGTTGCTTTCCTTTACCCTTCGTTGAACGACGGTGTTGAATGACCGAACTCGCTTGTATAGACTCTTGTGACGCAATATACGAGCTGTGTCTCGCAGGGTCACATTTGCTTTGTGTGGGATCCTGTGAATTACTTGTTTCTCGCGACATCCTGTTTCCTTTGTTGTTGCTTTTTCAAAGTTGGACGACCGCGAGTATTTTCTTGTACCTTTGGCGCTTTCTTGTTACTTTTGCTCGAAAAGACCACCCCAGCGATTCTCGACAGCATACTTCTTTTGACATGATCGGGTTGTGACATAATTTTGTTTCTCACTTGACCAAGTACTTTATCCACGTCTACATTTTTATCATCGACAAACGACGGTTTTAAATCAAGTTTCCTCCAGAAGACGTCCACCGCATCTAGAGAGATTATGCCACCTGTATTTTAAACGAAATAGTCAGAACATTTTGAAAAACACACTGCAACCCACAACTACTGAATAGTTAGAACAATTTACCTGTAGCTTCGATATTTGCCAGACGACAAGTACACGGCAACCCACAACTACTGAAAAGTTGGCAAACAATTCTAGAGCTTTATGTAAAACTTTACCGTGCAGGTTATCAAACAATTCAATAGCTATGTGGCTGTCCATTTTCCTTATGAGGCTTGTTCCAAACCCAAACTGTAACTGATAATACTGATCTGATACAATTTCATCAACAAACCCAACAAGTCTATCTAGCGAGCTGTTAGCATTTCTAAGATAGCTCTTTAAGAGCGAATGCTGGCTCTCGACTCGGTTCGTTGTATGTTGACCAAAATTGAAGTTTCTGTTGGTCACGCGGATACAAACTTTTCTTTATACGGGTCCGGCCAATTTTTAGTCACATAATCTATAACTCCTGGAAAAATATTAAATATTGAATAAATATTTAAATATATAATAAATATTCAATACTGAAAATATTAAATATTTAAAACTTACTTCCTCGTTTGGCTGCATACAGTCGTTCGTAAAGCCGGTTGAGGTTGTACTGGTATATATATCTGGCGTGGGAGACTCACATAATACCGACCATGAATACTTGAAATTTGTCCAATATTTGTCTGTAAATGATGCCCTGAACTGTTTTGCGATATTCTCGTGTATGTGCCACCGACATAGGTTCTTGGAACAGCCCGGAAATATTTTATCACACGCGTTCATAAGAGATTTGTCCCTGTCTGTTACTATCACACGCGGCTCCATACACTTTTGCAACATTGTTTTTATTTGCAGTAGCACCCGGACGAAGTTTTCCTCCCGTTCTTTTGATATAAATGCATGAGCGACGCAAAACGAATGGTGTGTAGAGGTCACACCGACCACTTGGAAAAATAGAAGTTTATACATGTTTGTTTTGTACGTCGCGTCGATCATCAACACGTGCGGGAATGCACGCCACATCTCGTACGATTTCGGATGAACAAATAATATCTCCTCCACAATATTTGTGGCAAGATCTTCCCGAGTATAGTAGACGTATTTTTTAGAAGAAAGCAGGTTTTCCAGAATCTGCATTGGAGTTTCACCGACTCCTGTTTCGTTTTAAATGTCCCTTAAAGTTTCCAGAATGTTTCGTGGCAACATGTTTTGCGAATACAACTTCCTCACCAAAAGTTGTTCCGACTGAGACAGTCTCCTCGCAAACGAGTGCGCCTCAAGATGTTGACTAGGATCGTGGTTATGACTGTCATCCTTCACCATTAATTTCCAATCACCAGTATTTTCTTGGTACTCTCCTTCCAATTTAAAGGGACAACTTATTTTCTTGCTACCGGCACGTCTAACCGTGGCAGTAGACGCACGTTCGCCGTGATGGTCACACACAAGCCACACCTTGATAAACGGTTCCGTCAGATCGTCGCATTTTCTCCTTGATCGTCGGGTGACAAGGACGTAACCATTCTCACATCCTCTCCGGATAGCCCAATCCACCAACTGTTCACGAGACTGAAAATTCTGGTCAGTTTTATACGACACATTTTGATGGTTTTGTTCTTCGTCTTCGGAGTCGTCAGTTTGTTATGTCGGGTAAGAGACTTCACCGCACACGAAGTTGTTAGTTTGTTGTGTCGGGTAAGAGACCTCACCGTATACGTAGTCGTTCGTGGGTTGTGTAAGGTAAGACGGTTCACCGTATACGAACTCGGGATTGCTCAGTGGCTCGTTCAAATCTGGAAGCCTTACCCGTTGATTAGAATAAACGTCGGACGAGACCTCATCCCAGTTCACCCGTTGATTAGAATTTTGCATGGTTAAATACACAAAATTTGGGCCCTATACGCATCGTATAGGGCAATACGGTGCGTATAGGACTCGGGTCAAACCTGGTCAAACCTCGTATACGCATCGTATAGGACAATACTATACGAATGGGGTACGAGGTACTTTCTGCAACTAGTCATCCATCACAACGTTATACACCGCGTATAGACCTATACGGAGCGTATAGCGAGGTGATGGATGACTAGTAGCAGAAGGTACCTCGTACCCTAAACTGCATCCTATTGCCCTACACGATGCGTATAGGGTTGGAATGACAAGGTTGTACGAGGATGTCGGGCATAGGAAATTGTGAAGGGCTATACGCATCGTATTGACCTATACGATACGTATATGGCCAAGTCCAAATAGCAATTCTCGTATGCCATTAGTAGTTCCCTTGAAAAATGATGTAGTGTTGGAAGAGATTGAAATTAAGGTTTTTGAATGATTAGTATAAAAGTGATATGAGAGCTGATTTGACGCATTTGTTTGTGTTTATGTCGAGCGTTAAAGGTGCTTTTATTGAATATTCATGTTTGTTTGAAAACCTAAACATGTAAAAGAAAATCTTAGAAACCTTTTATCAAGATAAATGCTAAGTAAGCACTCTTAAAGCACTTTAATCTATCTTATTTTTCCCTCTTTAAATAATTACCACAAGATAATTCGATCCAATTTTTTGAATTGAGCATAACTTTTGATTTTAAGTAAAAAAAACTATTGACCATACTTTATAGTTTAGTGGTTAGTGATTGTGTCTAAGAAAAATAATGTGTTAGTTTGATTAGTGGTATTTAAAAGTAATTAAAAAAAGGTAAAAAGTTATTAAATTATATGAAAATTAACTTGGAATTTGGAAATAGGAAATCTAGAGAAAATCATCAAAATGTACATTTTAAACAAAAAAATTGACAAAATGTACATTGACATTTTCAAACTTAAAAAATATTCAAATCCGAAATGACCCAATAGGATTTTGACACGTAAGTTAAAACTGATTTGAAGCATCAAATATAGCCGGCCACGTGTCACTCATTGAGCAAATCCACGTATTTTTTGCCGGCTAAATTGTAGCTCGTATATCTAGTAACGGCTTCACCATAGACGGCTAAATCAAAACCAATGAAATGATGTTACGTGTCATTGAATAGCCTTTGTTTTAATTTTAGAGGCTACACAGTATACGGTAGGCTACCATATAGCAGTCAAAATTTATTAATTTTGACACGTGTCATTATTTCATTAGTCGTTGATTTGGCCGGCTAGGGTGAAGCCGTCGGTTGAGTTAACGGCTACAATTTAGCCGACTAGAAACACGTGGACACTCTCTAGTATGACACGTGACCGACTATATTGGATCATTTAAATTAATTTTAATTTACGTGTCAGAATACTATTGGTTAATTTTGGATTGATATTTTTTAAGTTTGTAAAAGTAAATATATATTTTACCAAATTTTTTTTTTAAATGTATATTTTCGTGATTTTCTCGGAAATCTATGTCACATAGTAGTCCAAACGCAGAGACCATTATTGCCAAGTGTATATACAAACACCACCATGTGATTCGTCACCACGTTGAAGACACCGTCATCCAACACCTCCGTCAGCTTCCAGTGCAAGGTGGCGTTTATAAACAGAACCCTTGCACCACACCCTCTTCCTCTAACCCTATAAAACCACCCTACCACCCTCCCCTTACCCTCACACCACTACCTAACTTAACCATGGCTGCTATAAAACTCATCCTCGGTTTTTTCCTCTGCCTCCTCGGCACCACTGTCATTGCCACCACACGCTCCCCCCGCCTGGGCGGTCCTGAATTCTGCAACCTTCAGCAACTCCACACCGCACAACCTGCTCAAAGATTTGAGTTCGAAGGTGGTTCCATCGAAACATGGGATGAGAAGGATGAGCAATTTCAGTGTCTAGGAGTTGCTACTTCAAGGAAGACGATACAACCTAACTCTCTTTCACTTCCCGCCTTCCGTCCATTCCCTCATCTAATCTTCATTGAACAAGGTCTAGTAATCTATAGAAACAAAAATTACTGGCGGAGGCGTTTAGCACTGACCCTCAAATCGTGAGGGCATTGCAGCAGTCCAGCGAGCGTGGGCTCATCGTTAAAGTCCAGCAACGGATGGAATTTGTGACCCCCGAGGAACGACAGGAACAAAGATCACAACGCAGATCAGGAGGACCATCTAATGGTGTGGAACAAAAAATATGCAGTTCTAAATTCGTTTACAACTTGGAGAACCAAAGGGAGGCTGATTTCTTCTCCCGCCAAGCTGGAAAACTAAACATGGTGAACGAATACAAACTACCCATTCTATCTTTCTTGGACATCAGTGCCGAGAAAGGACACCTTCAACCGGTAATCAAAATAACCTTTTTAGGGACTTAAATTTCGATTGTTACAGTAACATGATTATCCTCTTTTTACACACTGAAGATTCAGATTTTAGTATTTTAACTCCCTTCATTTTGCCACACTATAGAATGCGTTAATTTCGCCACACTGGTCGATCAACAGCCACTCTATCGTATACGTGCTCAGCGGCGATGCTGAGGTCCAGGTGGTGTCGAACAACGGTGAAGCGGTCTTGAGTGAACAGGTGAACAAGGGTGAGTTTTTCGTGGTGCCCCAGTTCTTCGCGACAACAGCTAGAGCTGGACAAAATGGGTTCGAGTGGGTGGCGTTCAAGACCAACAAGGCTCCAATGAAGAGCCCGGTAGCAGGGTACACATCGGTGTTCCGTGCCATGCCGCTAGACGTGATCACAAATGCTTATGAGGTGTCGCCGAGCCAGGCTCAGAACTTGAAAACCAACAGGGAGATGGAGAGCATACTGTTTTCTCCACAGCCAAGAAAATAAAATGTACGATGAGGCAGGACAATAAATGAAATTAAGGCGTCCTTTTTTTGTTCCTGTGTACGAGAATAAAAAATAATAAAAAAATATTGTAGAGGTGATGCCCACCTTGAAATATATTAATTGATTATATAATCTTAAAAAGTTATATTAGTTGATTATATAATCTTAAAAAGGTTATATTAATAGATTATATAATCTTAAAAAATTATATTAATAGATTATATAATCTTAAAAATATTATAGAACTATAAAATTAATTATAGAATTAGTAAAGTGTTAGAAGGGGAGTATTCATATTTCAATTTAGTTTTTGTGATGAGTTCAAAGAGTGAAGTTTAGGGTAATGGTTATTCGAGGTAATATTTAACCACACAAGATAGTAAATGGGTATACCTCTTGTCACTAACCACACAAGATAGTAAATAGGTATACATGTTGTCACACCTCTAATTAACCAGAGACACGACGAACAAGATAGTAAACCTGTTGTCACGCCTCTAAGTGGGGACACGACAAACAGGTCCATGATAAGGTTCTCAAAACAAAAAAATATATATTAAACTAATTAAGGATATCTAAATTAGAGTTTCTTTAGATTTACACAAAATACAGTCCCCTTATAAGGTCCTCAAAACCAAAAGGGTATCTAAATCAGAGTTTCTTCAGTTTTACACAAAACACAGTCCCGTCATAATCTCCTAAAAACCAAAAAGGGGATATTAAGATAAATGAAACTAATTTAAGGGTATATAAATTGGAGTTTCTTTAGATTTACACAAAATACACTCCCGTATAAAGTCCTCAAAACCAAAAGGAGATATATTAAACTAATTCAAGGGTACGTAAATTAGAGTTTCTTCCTTTGTCCTTTCTTCGACGAATAGTCATCTAATGCCTCCTAGATTTCCCTATCTCAATACCTTTGTAATCGAGGTTTTAACTTACGTGGCCTCCCGTTTTAAGGTCCTCAAAAGCAAAAAGAGATATATTAAACTAATTTAAGAGTATGTAAATCAGAGTTTCTTCGTTTGTCAAAGATCATCTTCGTCAAATAGTCATCTAATGCCTCCAACTTTTCCCTATCTTAATGCCTTTGTAATCGAGGTTTTAACTTACATGGCACACACGTTAAAACAAGTTATCTTAAACCTGGTTAGTTCATGAAATAATAATACTTTAAACACAAGCAAACACAAATAGTCATCTAATACCTCATAGTTTTCCCTATCTCAATGCCTTTGTAATCGAGGTTTTTAATTTGTGTGACATACACGTTAAAACAAGTCAACTTAAACATGGTGAGTTCATGAAATAATAATACTTTAAACACAAGTAAACACGGTCTAGCAAGACGCTAGGCAAGGCCAAAATGAAATAACATTACATGAGGGAATTGTATAGCCACTCGATCCACGATTTGTTACACTTCCACATATACTATTATACCAAAGATAGGAAAATTGTTGAACATCTTCAAACATTTTCGCTTTTTGGAGCACGATTGGTCAAGAACACTGCGTCGTTCCTCCATTTCCAAATTACCTATAGGGTGAAGAAAAGAATACAACCCAACATTTGTTTCTTCACAAGACGAAGACTATAAACATCAAACCAATCCATTATGATAGAAGGAAGACTAATATAATATAATATTAAATGGTTCGATTAATCACGAACCATTTTATCTATTAATAAACTCTTTTATTATTGTTACGAGTTTTGAACCGAATCACACCAAACCCTTATTCGCCCACCAGTAGTCCAAATGCAAACAAAATAAACCATAGGGTGTTTATATGAATGTACCTTTTGCGAGATAAATGGCTAACCAAGTTGGAACACCACGAGATCAACAAACCCAGTCACAAGATTCGATAACACTAAAACACCCACGAACCCAAACCCCTTCGGTTCATGGTCGTGGCTCACACAAAACAAAAACCTGCATCGACCAACTTGCCTTGCACGCACGACAGCGGAGATGGCGAGCTATAGCGGCGGTCCTGCGGTGGTGGCAAGGTACGTCACAGGCGGTGCTGTGTTGATGGCGAGGTGCGACGCCAACGGTGGTTGAACCACAGGGCAGCGCCGGCGACTTTTATGGTGGTGTGGGATTAGGGTTTGCAAAATCTCAAGATTTTCAATTCTAGGATTAATATTCCTTAATCCTCTGACCTGTATTTCTAGTTTCCTAAACTTAGGGAACAAGTTAAGATTTTGAATTCAAATTTGATTTAAGGTTTAAATTAAATAAAATATATTATTTAATTCATGCTTATCTACTAATTTAAATAATCTGATAATTATCAACAACCGTTGACAATTAATTAATTAATTTCTAATTATCAACAATTTTAATAATTAATTAATTAATAACCCTTTTATTTTTAATTTAATCTAAATAAATCAATAATAACTTGTTTGAATTATTTCACAAATAATTCGAACTCATTGTCATTTTGTATCAAGAATGTCTAAGCAATTAAACATCATGTAATCGTTGTTCATGGTGAACTCTTTAGATCGTACATTATTATTGGTGTTGTAATATGTCGTTACTTGGGCACATTATAACTTATAAAATTCTTACCCACATGATTTAGCATTCGCACCGACCAACAGAAGGCCATACAGATCGGTGTTTTTGTGTGCATACGATTTCCATACGGAAGCAACAAAACAGCAACCCTCGTCGAGATGTTGGGATTGTGTGTCACCGTCATCGACAAATCTAGCATTATATTGAAGACGTGCCACCCCATCGGGCCCAAATAAATTTTCACAAAAAAGTAAGTACAGTCCCAAAACATTTTACGTTTAGTATTAGTCATTAAAAGACAAAAATGTACGCATGAGTGAACACAGATGGTAAACATTTCACTACAAAATTGGATGATTTTCACCAACAGACATTCTCGTCCACGGATTTCTGACCTTTTTAAAGTTTTCTTTTTTTATCTTTTGGATTTTTATGGGGCACGGTTGGTGATGCCATTGGCGGAGCCACATATGGATGTACGGGTTCACCGACTCCATTGATTTTCGCGTCTCATATGTATCGTGTAATAGGAAAAATTTAGAGCGACGTCATTGTTTTTTTACGATTGACACCATTGGTTTTATAAAAAAAATTATTGACCCCATTGGCATGAAAAAACTATATATATTTTTTACTAAATGAAAAAAGTTATGTGAACATTTTACATAATATAATATTTATAGTTTAAAAATTAAGTCCAATTACTTAATTTATAATTGTGGAGTTTAAATCATGGAAGACTCATTTTAATTTTTAAAATTTTAACCCAATAACCATTATAGCCCATGTCCAATTAGTTTAATTGTTTAACCACCTAAATCAAAAAAAATGCAGATCGATTCAATCGTTTATTGAAATTAGTATTAGTTTTACCGGTTGCAACGACAAATGTTAAGAGATGTTTTTCTTCTATAAAGCATGTAAAGATGGATTTGCGACTTTGCGTAATCGGATGGGTGATGATTTTTTGAACGATGCTTGTATTTGTTATATTGAAAGAGTACTTAATGAAAGTTGCGATTGAATACGCTATGAATCTTTTTCAAAACATGAAAAGACGTAGGGAGCAACTATAAAATGTATTTTTTTTATATTTCAAATGACTTTTTATTTTTATTATGTATTTTTTCAATTAAATTGTACTTTTATTAAGATATTGGTTTTTATTATTTGATTCGCCCCGACCCGATCCGAAAATTTTGACACCGGGTTATTGTAAACCTGAGTATCGAAAAAAAAATGACACCATAGGAAAACGTTGTTGGCTTTGCCACCGGGTGATGCTCATATTTCTCGTAGTGTTTTCAACTTTCGTCTCATTTGACCTTCGGTTTTAATAAATATATGAGTGTTTGAAAAATTATGTAGTGTTGGAAAAGATTGAAATTAAGGTTTTTGAATGATTAGTATAAATGTGATATGACAGCTGATTTGACGCATTTGTTTGTGTTTATGTCGAGCGTTAAAGGTGCTTTTATTGAATATTCATGTTGGTTTGAAAACCCAAACATGTAAAAGAAAATCTTAGACGGAAAAAAAATAATAACCTTTTGTCAAGATAAATGCTAAGTAAACACTCTTAAAGCACTTTAATCTATCTTATTTTTCCCTCTTTAAATAATTACCACAAGATAATTCGATCCAATTTTTTGAATTGAGCATAACTTTTGATTTTAAGGAAAAAGAACTTTATAGTTTAGTGGTTAGTGATTAGTGATTGTGTCTAAGAAAAATAATGTGTTAGTTTGATTAGTGGTATTTAAAAGTAATTAAAAAAGGTAAAATGTTATTAAATTATATGAAAATTAACTTGGAATTTGGAAAGAGGAAATCTAGAAAAATTATTAAAATGTACATTGAATCAAAACCAATAAAATGATGTCACGTGTCATTAAATAGCCTTTGTTTTAATTTTAGAGGCTACACAGTATACGGTAGGCTACCATATAGCAGTCAAAATTTATTAATTTTGACACGTGTCATTATTTCATTAGTCGTTGATTTGGCCGGCTAGGGTGAAGCCGTCGGTTGAGTTAACGGCTACAATTTAGCCGACTAGAAACACGTGGACACTCTCTAGTATGACACGTGACCGGCTATATTGGATCATTCAAATTAATTTTAAGTTACGTGTCAGAATACTATCGGTTAATTTTGGATTGATATTTTTTAAGTTTGTAAAAGTGAATATATATTTTACCAATTTTTTTTTTAAATGTACATTTTCGTGATTTTCTCGGAAATCTATGTCACATAGTAGTCCAAACGCAGAGACCATTATTGCCAAGTGTATATACAAACACCACCATGTGATTCGTCACCACGTTGAAGACACCGTCATCCAACACCTCCGTCAGCTTCCAGTGCAAGGTGGCGTTTATAAACAGAACCCTTGCGCCACACCCTCTTCCTCTAACCCTATAAAACCACCCTACCACCCTCCCCTTACCCTCACACCACTACCTAACTTAACCATGGCTGCTATAAAACTCATCCTCGGTTTTTTCCTCTGCCTCCTCGGCACCACTGTCATTGCCACCACACGCTCCCCCCGCCTGGGCGGTCCTGAATTCTGCAACCTTCAGCAACTCCACACCGCACAACCTGCTCAAAGATTTGAGTTCGAAGGTGGTTCCATCGAAACATGGGATGAGAAGGATGAGCAATTTCAGTGTCTAGGAGTTGCTACTTCAAGGAAGACGATACAACCTAACTCTCTTTCACTTCCCGCCTTCCGTCCATTCCCTCATCTAATCTTCATTGAACAAGGTCTAGTAATCTATAGAAACAAAAATTAATTATAGATATTAATCATTATCTTTTTCAAATACTCACTCATTATAGTTAATTCACATTTTCAGGTGAAGGGTACATTGGAGTCCAACTTCCGGGATGTGCAGAGACATTCGACACCGGAGTACAGCAACAACATCAACAGCAACAGCCACGAAGGATGCGTGAACAGTTTGATTCATCAAGCGACTCACACCAAAAAGTACATAGGTTCCAACAAGGAGACATCATCGCCATCCCCGCCGGCGCCGTCCACTGGGCTTACAACGATGGGAACCAAGAAGTGGTGGCTATCGTGTTTGACGACATCAACAACCCCACCAACCAACTCGACATGCAACATAGGGTACGTAATTCCTAACCATCAATCCAAATCTTTGTTAACCGATGGTTAATTCTTAATTAATTCATTGTTTATGTAGACATTTCACCTGGCCGGAGGAATTTCAAGCCAACACGTTCAAGGACAACAAGGCAGAAAGAGATCTCCGATCAGCAGGCAGCAGCAGGGAAGCCTTAACGTAGAGAGCATCTACTCGGGCTTCGATACCGAATTACTGGCGGAGGCGTTTAGCACTGACCCTCAAATCGTGAGGGCATTGCAGCAGTCCAGCGAGCGTGGGCTCATCGTTAAAGTCCAGCAACGGATGGAATTTGTGACCCCCGAGGAACGACAGGAACAAAGATCACAACGCAGATCAGGAGGACCATCTAATGGTGTGGAACAAAAAATATGCAGTTCTAAATTCGTTTACAACTTGGAGAACCAAAGGGAGGCTGATTTCTTCTCCCTCCAAGCTGGAAAACTAAACATGGTGAACGAATACAAACTACCCATTCTATCTTTCTTGGACATCAGTGCCGAGAAAGGACACCTTCAACCGGTAATCAAAATAACCTTTTTAGGGACTTAAATTTCGATTGTTACAGTAACATGATTATCCTCTTTTTACACACTGAAGATTCAGATTTTAGTATTTTAACTCCCTTCATTTTGCCACACTATAGAATGCGTTAATTTCGCCACACTGGTCGATCAACAGCCACTCTATCGTATACGTGCTCAGCGGCGATGCTGAGGTCCAGGTGGTGTCGAACAACGGTGAAGCGGTCTTGAGTGAACAGGTGAACAAGGGTGAGTTTTTCGTGGTGCCCCAGTTCTTCGCGACAACAGCTAGAGCTGGACAAAATGGGTTCGAGTGGGTGGCGTTCAAGACCAACAAGGCTCCAATGAAGAGCCCGGTAGCAGGGTACACATCGGTGTTCCGTGCTATGCCGCTAGACGTGATCACAAATGCTTATGAGGTGTCGCCGAGCCAGGCTCAGAACTTGAAAACCAACAGGGAGATGGAGAGCATACTGTTTTCTCCACAGAGGTCGTACTAATGTTAGATGAGGCAGGCCGATAAATGAAACAACGGTGTCCTTTAGTTGTTTATGTGTACGAGAATAAAACTGTATGAATAAGTTCAGATGTTATGGTTTTGTAAGTAAAGTTTGGCCTCTGAATAATCGAAGTTTTGCGTGTAGCTGTTAACCATAAGGTCGCAGGTTCAAACCCGAGGTTCAAACCCTCCTAGCGGTTTTTAATTCTTTTTTATTTTATTCGACTCTATGCCTATGATTTTTGTTTGGGCAAATAATAAGTCGGGTAAGTAAGAAGGTACTATAGTTTAAAGAAAACGATAAATAATATGAAAACAGTTGAGCGTGACTTATTTTAAACTCTACTTTTTTTTAAAATAGAGTTAAATACGGTTTTAGTTTATGTGGTTTGACAAAAATAACCATTTTAGTTCAAAAGTTTAAATTTGACTTTTTAGTATAATAGTTTCAGTTTTGTAACTGTTTTCATCCAATCTGTGAGCGTTTGTTTTGTTCCTTTAAATTAATATAAAAAGACTATAGTAGTATGAAATAAAATAAAAGTTACTCTCTCTGCTCTAGTCTCTCTAATCAAACCCTAAATCCAGAACACCACCCCACCCACACCTGCTCCGCCGCCCACACCCACACCTGCTCCGGCACACCAGCGCCACCGTTGGATATGTATGCTCTTTTTATCTAACTTTTACAGTAATCACATCCTCTCCACCACCAATAGTTTTCTCCGGCGAAGTGTTCATAGCGTAAGGTAAATAAGGGAATTGCAATATTTGGGGTTGCTCCGTTTTGATTGTTTGCCTAATTAATTATATCAGATCCATCGAAAAATTATATTACATCTGTATAAAGGATCCCCTAATCCATGGCAAAACCCCCAGTATAAATATCAGATAAATTACCTAAAACTATCACTGCTATTTTCCTCTCCCTTCCGACATTTTTCTTTGCAGACCCCCATACCTTGCAATTCATCAAGCTGGTCCCCTCCTTCCGGTTGTCTTCCCCGTTGACCCACCAGAAACCTGTCTGTCTGCCACCACCGTTTTCTAGATCTGAGCCATCACCTCTTTCCGTTAACCCTCTCTCCATATCTTGAAAAATGCAGATCGACCATGGTGTAGTAACAAGGAGATGCAGTTGTGAGATCGTCGGAACCCAAACCTGCGTCCGTCGCAATCACCATCACCATATGGAGTGTGCGATTTGGTAGACGAGATGGGGCGATATGTAGAGAGTGAAGAAACATATCTGGACACAGAGAGAGATCGAGCTTATGTAGTGGTGGTGGTGGTTTAGGTTTGCCGGAGAATGGGGAATGGAGGCGGTGGGCGGTGACTGATTTGGTGGTGGTGTTTGTTCTTAAAGAGAGTAGAGGTAGAAAGTAGATAGAATGAGAATAGATCGGTGGTCAAAGAAAGGCGACGGAGGAGGCGGAGGGTGGCGACCGGAGGTGGTTTTCTTAAATCAGGGGAAGAGGTTGAGAGAAAGTAGAGAGTGAGAAAAGAAAGTCCAGATTTTTTCAATACGGAGAAAGTGATGAATATCTATATGTTTTTCTTTTTTATAAGGGTATTATAGTCATTTCATACAAATTTAACAGTAAAAATTGGATGGTGTTAGTGGCATGGCTTAAATTGATATAAAAATAAAACTATTGGACTAAAAAAGTTAAATTTAAAATTTTTTTGACTAAAATGGTTATTTTTATCAAACCACAGGGACTAAAACCGTATTTAACTCTTTAAAATATGATCGAACAAGTTGAATCAAGACTAGTTAAACACAAGCGTTTAAAAAAATTATCGTAGGTTAAACACAAGAAAACTAATTAAACGATAAAATAATCACTTAAAAATTATAAAATAATTACCTAAATAAAATTATATTGCTTAAAAAACTAGAAAAGTAATTGCCTAAAAAAATTAAAAATACACAAATTACACATGCATGCGTTTAAAAACTTATCACTAATTCGAATTAAACAATAAAATAACAACCAAAATCTTCATCCAAAAACACTTACTATCTAACTGTAAAGTAAGAAACGTCACAAAAAAGTTTATAGATTATTTAAATTAAAACTTACCAAAATCTTCACCCAAACACACTTACTATCTGACTGTAAAGTAATAAACGTAACAAAAAAGTTTACAGTAAATTTTAAAACTTGACCGTGATCTAATTCTTAAATCGCTTCGGCTTCTGCGTATGTTGAAACATGAAATACAAATGCAAAGGTTCAATATACAATATATGATTAGTAAAATAAAAGAAACACATAAAAGTTACTCAGGATATACTAAAAAAAATAGAATCCAAATAAAAGTCATTAAAAAGTAACACTTAAGGGCATTGCAAAGCACCATTAGAAAGTAAAACAAAAGCAACACGTAAAAGTAACTCAGCCTATTATTTCTAAAACCTGATGAATGAATGTTATATTAAACATTTTACATAATTAAATAAAACCTGCTTTGTTTTATTTGATGTATAAATTATGTTAAAAGGCATCACAAAGAAAAAGATGAGGCTTAATGTGTAAATTTAATGAAAAGATGTGCATATAACAATACAATTGGGGAACCAAGGGAGTAACTTGTAAATTCACTATTTTGAGTAGTAAAAAGACACCTTACTCTGCAAATGCTATGAAAAGATGGCATGTAAAGTTCTATAAACTCTAACCACCAAAAATTGTAACCAATTTGCTTCTGAATGCCCAAGGATCAACTTGTCCATTATATGTCTAAAGTTTTCCTGGTTCAACTTTCACTTTCTGTATGATTCTGAAATTCACAAGATATAACATACATCATATGGATCACAAGGGTTGAAAGTTGTATAAACCATATTATCTATTCATACAACCTTTTAAATCACTTCATTCAAAAGTTTAGATATAATTGTTCTAGTAATCATAACTATTGCATCATTGTGTCTATTCTTAAAAAATTACTTAAAACAATTAAGTTTTTTTTTATGTTTTTTTTGCAGGGCAACCCGATTCAACCCAGATTAAGAATAACCCATTTAATCTGTTACCAATGAGCCCATCTTGTCACTTACTCACCTAGAAAAAATGAGATGGTTAAAAATTGAAAATTAACTAAAAATTGAAATAAATTTACTTATGAATAGGTCAATTTGAATTAAAGTTTACTTTAAAATTTATACATATAAAAATAAGCAGAGAGGTAAACGTGTCAAATGGGTTAAGATTAACCCATTTTCAACTTGAACGGGTTGAGATTAACCTATTTTAAACTTGAGGGTTTTAGTACAACGGTGGACAAGATTAACCCATTTTCAACTTTCAAGCGTAAACAATTGAAACCGTCACTTTGAATCATGATTTCAGGTCGTGGCTCACAACAATGACCCAATTGTGTACGTTCTGACATAACAATTAATCAAAATGATCTTCAAACATTTCCAACCGACTTGATCTGTTCGTCTGCTTTATATCAACTCTTTAGCTTATAGGTATACTATTCTAAAGTTATATTTTATAACTTAATAATTCAAATGCCAGAAAAATATGTAACGCAAAAAAAATACAAAATATATAGACTTCTACAACATTGAAATCTCTGTAACACGGAGTGTTTGGATATGGTTTTGAAAATAATTTATTGGCTTTTTAAAAAGCTAATAAATCAATAAACTATTTTTAAAAGACAGGATTTCTTGACTTTTGAGAATGATTTATTAACTTTTAAAAAAAAATGCTAATTTTTTTAACTTATTAACTTTAAAAAAAAAAGTAAATAAATCAATAAACAATTTCCCGTCACACTCCCAACCACCCTCTTATATTCAATCAAATGTAAAAGTAAAAAGAATATATTCACATCTATAAAAACTTGATATAAATTGATTAAAAAATCAAATTAGTGAAAACTCTTGGATTTACATTATATTTCTTGATCTCTTAAGACAGCTCCGGCGATTGGAACTCCGGCGGACACATTCTAGGCAGAATATGAACACCCAACACTTGTTGTCCGGCCGGTGTATCCACAACCCACAACCGTGGAGGCGATGACACCACATCCACTACCAAAATCCCAACACCGCCACCACGCACTACACACACCCTACCACCACTGGCGGCAATGTGCTCCGCCCCTTTTAGCATCTCATCCTCCAAAACGTCCACCCACACTTCCATCACATCATCGTACTTCCTCAATACACCTTTTGGTTCATCCACCACATATATCATCTCCTCATCCATCGCCGCCGCTGGACCTCTCCAACCCCCCAACATCCCCTCCTGAATCGGTGACCACTCATCGGAACTTACATCATAAACGACTCCTTCTTTACCACACGCGCCTTTCCCATTCACCATGTAAAGCTTCCCTCTGCACCCAACGGCATCTATGGCTTCCCTGCTAAACTTCACATCTATCAAAGATCGCATCTTTTTCCAAACCCCATTTGAATCTTCACGTTTTTCATCAAAAAGATCCATTTCCCGGAACACCCATTTCTCCACGGACCGAGCAACGGTCTGGCTGAAGTGTGAGCTAATCCCACTCGCGACAACCACGGCGGCGCGTGAGACTCCGGCGGCGCACCAGCGGCGTGGTGTTGAGAGTGGAGGGCCAGAGGACCAAGTCTTGGATAGTGGGTTGAAGATTAAAGGATGTGTAAGTGCTGGGAGTAGGTCAACGGAAGTTCCGGCGAGTAAGACGAGATTACCGGCGACTGAAATTGACTGCATGGGTAAGTTCCGGGCGATAAACGACGGGTGACGGAGGCACACCCGACGGAGATCGGGTGTGGATGGAGTAACAACGCTCCATTTAGAAGAGACTGGATCAAAAGAAGAGAGTTGGAGCCTGGAATTATGGCCGGAGAGAGTATAGAGCGAGAGGAACGGCGGGAAAGTGGAGGAGTAGATGAGACGCCGCCATGAATGGCAAACGGAGTAGAGGGTGGAGGGTAGGACTAGATGAAGACAAAGTTGAGCGATGTGATCAGGTAGACCGGGTAGCAGAGGCTGCTGGTGGTCGTGGTCGTGGTCGTGGTCGTCGTCCATAAGCTTCCGGCGCTTTGAGTAGGCAGCGGTGATGGTGGCGCGTGAGATAACAGGTGGATCATCAAATGAAGGGGCCATAATGTAGGAAAGGTATGTGGTGGATAAAGCTCAAACAGAAAGGAAACACTGATATTTATATAAGTTACGTTAAGTTACAGATAATATTTATATATAATAAATTATTAAATTAAATTAAAGAAAATGCTCGCCAGGTTCAAGTGTGACTTAACGTCACCTTATCATATTTCCTATCAATTATTATTTACTATTAAGTTTTACTTATTTTTATCTATTTTGCGTAAATAGACACTAGAAAAATAATAATGAAGAATATGAATATATGATCAAGGATTTATAATACATGAAATTTACCAAATCATTTGACGATCTACAGATTCATGAAATTTCTTGTATTCACTAACTATTAATGTAAAATTTGAAGCAATCATAAACTTTCATATAAATATATCTATAAAATAAAAATATTTATATTTTTTTCATGAATTTAGTTCATTCATTAAAAAAATGAAACAGGAATATTGTCAAAGAAAAAGTTAATATAAATTAGATGGCAGTTGATGTAGGTTTGAACAATGTTTTGAAACCCGGACCGGACCGGCCGGTCGGACCGGGAACCGGTGGTCTGGCCGGTCCGGTTACGTGTGTTGAACCGTTTCTGCAGCGAACCGGTGGTCGGACCGGTTGAACCGGCGGTCGGACCGGAAACCGGGTGGTCGGACCGGTTGAACCGCTTGACTATTTTTTTTTTTTTTTAATCTTTTTTAAGTCTCTTGGCTTCTTATTTCGTAGGTAATTGTTAGTTTAAAATTATTTGAATTGACTTGTTGGTGGTTTTTGAAAGGATTAAAAGCTATTTAGACTGATATATTTTTATAATATTTATGACGTCGTCCGGTTCTTAAATCCGGTCCGACCGGTCGGACCGGTCCGACCAGTGGACCGGTAAGGAGACCGGTTCGACGTCCGGTCCGGTTCTGAAAACATTGGGTTTGAATAAAAAAGAATATCTTAATGAAAAGGTGTTTAGTTGGAGCATATGATATGATAGAGACAAATATTAAATGCAAAAAGGTGTACATGCAAGGAACTTAGATATGGTATGGTATCATTGAGTGGTGTTTATTAAAAGCCTTATTTTGTATTTCAAATCTATCCATATCATCCTTTTTTACATTTCCAAACAATAAATATATAATCTTGAATTATAACCCTTTTCATAAATTTTGTATTTTGATATCGTAAAATATATTAATTTTTAGTTTTATTTGTAAAAAGACACAAAAAAAAATTCTTAAAGGTCATAGATATATAAGTTAGGAGAGAGTCTAGATGTGCATAAATCAGTGTTTTTCCCCTCAAATCGGTGCGCTTTGAGTCAATAATGGTCAAAATTGGTTTTAGGTGAAAACGGTTCGGGTTTGGAACCGCTTATTGAAGTAGAAAATTCTACCCTATCCAAACCGGTTATAGCTAGCTTGAAACTGGTCTGGATTGAAACCTGTTTTTATTTTAAAAAAAATCAAAATTACAATATAAAGTAAATAAATGCAAAATCTTAAAACATAAAAAAATTCATTTTTTTTTTATTTTGGAAGTTACAAAAAAAGAAATTGCAATACATTCTTAAAGATAATATTTTTCTTATTTGTCGTCGTTGTTATCGTTATCTAGTGTTTACTCGTCGTTATTTGGCATTTACTCGTCGTCAACGTTGTTTTGTAATTCCGCTTTGTAAGCGAGTTCTTCATTGTTAAGTTGTCAAGTCTAGAAATATGTTGTATTCCTTCCATCCGTCGAAGTAGTCTTCAAACAGATGCACAATTACATAGATATTGGAGTGAGCTTTGTTCTTCTGAGAGATTTAACCATGCCATTAATAGAAAAAACGAATTCAGAAGCTTTCGTAGAAGCTTGAGCTGTTAGTAAATTACAGGTCATAGCGAATTTCTTTACATTTCACCAAGCCAAAATATCAAAATTTTCAAACTCTTCTATAGTCATAGCGGATAAAAAATCCATTGTAATATACCTTCGAGCTCATTACTTGAGGTGATACCCCAAGCCTATTTACTATTTTCATTTCTTAAAGTATTAAATAAATTTCTCATTGAGTTGTTACCACGGAGACTACTTGATATGACATTTCTCATTGACTTCTGTATATTTGATTTTGAACCATACTTTGATAGATAAACGTCAAACATATTTGTAAAAGCTTGGTTAAATTTAGTTTTTGCATTTGTTGCAAAATGAACGTCTTCTTTCAAATCCACATCGTAAGTTATCTATTCAATTCAAGTTTCAAGAACGCCAATATTTAGGATTGGGTTCAATGTGGAGGCAAAAGTAATAACGGGAGATGTCTTTAAAATACTTAATTATTTCCGTTTTCATCAATTGTGTCAATTCGGTACTTTTGGCTTCGAAATTCATAGTCAAAAAATTTTGAACACATTAAAAGATTTTATTAAGTACTAAAGAACTCCTTGATTGGCATGTTGTTTGTGACATTGTGGCTTGTTGATTACATATTCTTGATAACTTGATTTGCATGTGACTTTATAGTTTATTGATCATACATACTTGATAACTTGAAAGTTTAGGGACATGTATCTGATATATGATCATTTGTTGTAAGAACAAAGTAATACAACTTAATTATTTTTTGTCAGTATCAAAACAAATCATTAATGATTTTCGAAACATTGTTTTCCCAACACTTGTAATAGCAAACTCATGTATTGTGTTATCATTTTTAACCTAAAATACGTAAAAAAAATGGATAAACATGGGTCCGTTTAATATATATACTTAATTTGTCATGTAGCTATCATCGTAGGTACATTTGTTGATGATACATAATCAAAAGTTTGATATGCGATAGTGAAATTGCATTTGGCACGATGTTAAGCCTTCATTGATGGAATTAAAGTTTGATACGCGAACAAAAGTAGATCATGCATATAATGGCTAGAGGCGTGATTTTTCTATAACATGACTATAGGGAAATAACTTACCCGAAATTTGCTACTTTTGTGAATTTAACTTGTATCAAGCCCATGAAATACTGAAGAAAACACTTTTACGGTTGAAACCGTAAATCAAGCTTCAAAACTTTAAATTCCATCGATTCAAGCTTTTTAAATAAAGTGTCTAAACAAAAATGTAGGATGATGGCAGTTAGAGTGACCCATGTGGACCAACAGGTTAGACATGTAAAGTCATTAATGATCAGATATCCATAATCCTTATTGAGGTTGATCATGTTGTGATACACAAGTCAGATTAACCTTGATCCATAGCTACAAATGAAGTCCGAAAGATAAAAGCATAATGATGACATGGCACCAAAAACTCTGACTCATTGTAGAACATTTGGTACTGGCCGTTAACATTTAAATGTGTCGGGTTTGATATTTTTAACACGAATAAATATATTGGTCTTGTTCAGGTTCACCAATTCAACCCATGAAGTTGTCATGGTCGACACTTCTAATTCGAGAAGGAGGCTAAAAGCGATAGGGTGGTGATCTTTGAAAATCACCGGTGACAAATGCCAACGGTTAACATCATGTCCAAACTAATGACAAAGAGAAAACAACAAGAAAAGATAGAGAAAATATTAGTCTCACACGAGACTAAAACTTCTATCATGCTAAAGCATAGGGTTGTAAATGAGCCGAGTCGAGCCCGAGATTACCTATGCTCGAGTTCACTCGTTTAACTTAAGAGTGCCTCAAGCTCAGCATGGACTCCACTCCTTTATCATAATCTGAGACGGATAGGGTACCTTTTTTGAGTTAGCGCAAGGAGTCATGACAGTTTTGCATCCGCTCCATGGAATCATGATTGTAGGTGGCTTCAAGGGCACACCATAGTTGGCGAGAGGTTGCGAGACCGAGAGCCTCGATCATGGCTTCTTCAGTGAGAGAAGATTGAAGAAGCAGCATAACCCATTGATCAGCCTCAGACCAAGTGTTGTAAGCCGAATTAGGGCCTGTAGAACCGTCGGCATTGATGGTCAGAGCAGGTGCTGGAAGAGATCCATCAATGCAATCGAGGAGTTTTTGATGAGAGGTGAGGGGATAAACTTAATTGACTCCGCCAAAGAAGATAGTTGGAAGAGGAGAGTTTAACGGTGATCATGTGAAGTAAAGTAGCCATAGGAAGAATGGAATCGGTAGGTTTGTCGACGTCTGTCATGGTGGAAGAGGGAGAAGATCGACGGTAGATTAGGGTTTAGGAAGAGAGAGGATCAATGGCTGATAACATATAAGAAATAAAGATTTACCTCCGTAAATGATGTCGTGTATTATTTAAGTATATATAGAACATAATTACAATAATTTGAGGATAAGTATGAAAACAATATAATGTAACAAATTATGAGAGATACAAGAATATGTAAAGTGTACAACTAATAAGGGGTCAACCTTTATCTTGAACAGAAACTCACCTATGACAAATGCCAAGGGTTGGATGACACACATGATGTCCAAACTAATGAGAAGAGAAGAAAACAAAAAAAATAGAGAAAATAGTAGTCTCACACGATACGCGCAACACTTCTATGATGCTAGTGTTAATCAATTTTTGTAACATGATAATGGAAAAAAATAATCTAAAATATACATGTTAAGTTAACCGATGACAGGGAAGACATCATGATCTCTGATCTGGATCGGGTTCCCGTTTAGGGTGTACGATTAGGATGACTAAGGTATGTTCTTGAGAACTCACGGTTTTATGAGAGAGAGGGACGAAATACTTAGTGGTGATGGAATTATCGATTAGTCTATTCCCTCTAATTAACTCTCTTAGTGGTATAGCTCCTCTGATGATCGGACTGATGGAGTTCTTCATTAGGACAAGAGATATGCGGTTACACCTCGTCCATTTCTCATGCTTTATAATGTCTTGAGGAGTGCTTTTGTCAGTAAGATCAGCAGGTGCATGCTTGTTAAGTGCATGATCGAATTCCATCAAGCTGAGAGACAGCATCAGTGAATCTTTCCAAGAAGAAAAGTTTGCACCAGTCAAAGTTTTGATTCCCAAGTTAGGGGTTGCAGTGGATTATATACGAGAAAAATAAGATACTAATTGCTAAAGAAGAACTTAGAGTGTCTATGGGGTAACTTACACTAAGGCAGGCGGAAATAAGGACCATTATACTAATGAAGCTGTGATAAAAGTCTATTATAATCACCAAAATAATAGATTAATTAGGTTCTGCTTAAACAACGGGCGTTCACTTTGGTTAATGACCAATTGTTTAAGCATTAGGAACAATTTAGTAGTGAGTAAGTGCAGTAGAATGTAACACATCACCTTTGGACAGAAGTGAAACATTTGTTTAGTATGCACATAACTAGCTTCACGAAAACCAAATGTGACACATCACCTTTGGGTAGAAGTAGAAACATTTAGTTATATTAGGCGAAGTAGTGCTTAATTAGACTTAAATAACTTTACAAGTGTGACACATCACATTTGGGTAGAAGTGAAACTTTTGGTGTTATTTAAATTAATTATGTTTTCTAATTTAATATCATGACATGCCCTAAGTTATAATGCTTAATTAAGATTGAATAAGGTTACACATGCATCACATCACCTTTGGGCAGAAGTGAAGCTATTATGTGTTATTCAAATAAATTTTTAAGGTTTTGAAAAAACATTTAAGGCTAAGGTTTAACAAAACTAAAGCATTCATTAATAGCAAACCTCCTTGTTAGCGCACATATAAGGCTAGGTTCATGGATCTTTAAAGGTTCACGGCTCTTTAAGGGTTCACGGCTCTATGAGGGTTCACGATTCAGGTGAGAGTTCACGCTTCGTTAAGGGTTCACGACTCAGGTGAGGGTTCAAGGTTCAACAAAAGGTTCATGGCTCCTATAAGGTTCACGGTTCCATTTTCATAAACTGTGAACTGTAAAACGTGAACATTAAGACTCGTGAACTATGAACTGTAAGCTTATAACCCGTGAACCTTACCCGTGAATCACAAACCGTGAGAGTTTTCACACCCCGACTAGGGCGGAAACACGGGGCGTGATGATCCACGGTGTTCATAGCCTTTGATTACATCGAACGACTTCTAATAATATTCATAATCAAAGATTCTAAGTTGTTACAAGGAAACACAAATTCTTTCCAAGATATTACATGCCAAAAGTACCATACTTAAAATTCAAAGCATAAGGTTTTTCCATTACAACAAGTTTGTCGGCTAAAACCTAGATGTCCCTAGGTTATACTGAGATGTCTTCCAACATATGTTCTACGTGCGTGCATGCCCATGCACCATGATTCTAATTACCTGAGAAATACATGCTAAAATGTCAACATAAAGTTGGTGAGTTCACAGGTTTAAGTAAGCAGTAAAATGTGATTTCTTTGGACTACTAGATTTCCCAGTGTGATTAGCATTGTTATTCAAACAATACTTATGTATGTGCATTGTTACCATGCGCTACCATAACTGACACTTGACGTTTGTGAGTTAACCCGTCACTTGACTGAGTTAATGATGTGAACCCCGCCCAATGTTCTGTCATGCAACATTGTGAGTGTGAGAATGGACAGTATGCACCCGCTTAGACCTCCAGTCAGGGTTAGAGCGACTAACCACGGGTAGGGGTGTCAACCCAAATAGATCTATTCATGCATTCCACGTCTGAACCAGCTAACGGTTATAGTATTCCCGAGGACTTAGTATGATAGTGTGAAATGTGAGAACTCATGCAACAATCAGTGTATGTACTCGTATCCAACTGTGAGCTATGTATTCTCCCCCATATGTTTAAAACAATTTAAAACAAGTAAAAGTGGGGCCGTGAGAATCACCTTATCTACCAAGGTGATGAGTGATGAGATGCGCAGTAAGTCCAACAAGTATCCGACCTATCCGTGCCCTAAATTATTTAAGACACATTAGGTCCTATGTATTTGTTTAAGTATGAATTGGTCACATGACCAATACCTTGAAGTCTTGACCATTGCCTTGTAATAATCTACAAGGGTCAGACCCGATCGCCGTTGGTGATACGACTCGTTGTTCAAGTTATTATATTTACTAAGTTCTTTAATAAATATTGAACTTAGTCTTTTATTTGTCCAAAACCTCGTGTTCGGTAAGTTGCTTCTTGTGATTAATAAATATATTTAACATGTATATTTATTAATTAGTCGTTAATTAATAAAACGTCATAAAATAATAATTATATTATTTTATCTTACATGTCTAAGTAATATACATGTATATATATAATTATTCCTTTAATTATATAATATACACATTTATTAAAATCGATGAAATTAGAATGTCTAAAAATAGTTATATTTTTTTATTTTTCCAACTCAATAATCCATACATATATAAAATGTAATTACCGATTGTCGCAAAACTATTATATGTAGCTTTATGGAGATATGCCCATAAAGATAACTTTATAAAAATCTTTATATTTATAATAATTATAACTATAATTATTATTTGTTATTACTAACTAAAAAATGTGTTTTTATAAAATAAACTAACCATTTATTTTATTATGGTGAAAAATAGGGTTTTTATCTTTTATAATTTAAAACCCGTTATTTAAAATACTAATTCCGGTTATTATATCACCAACTAATTTTTACGTTACGATAAAATAGTCGAAAGCTCACGTAAATAGTCGGGAGAATGTGACAGTGTTTATGCGAGACCCGGTTTCTTCTCGTAATGTCCCGTATGGCTCGGAAAACTCTCGTAGTGACCCGTGTACGTAATGTGGTGACCGTAGGCGAGAAACGGTGACCCGAAAGAGCCGGTTTTTGTCCCTACAGAACCCGTATAGGTGGAGGAGGGTCTCGGGGCTGCTGCGAATGGGGTGGCGGTGCACGGTGGTGACCGGTGAAGGTGGTGTGGGGCTGCTGTGGAGGTGGTGATCAATGGTGGTGTTGTGGCGGTGGTTGCCGAGAGGAAGCAAGGAGGTGGTGTTGCTGCTGTGAACCACCAAGGAGAAGGTGGTGGTGTGGTTTCTTTGTTGCAAGCCATGAGGGATGGTTGGTGGTGGTGGCTCGGTTATAGCCGAGAGAAAGAGAGTGGGCGAGAGGATGTTGGTGTTCGAAGAGAAGGAGGGATGGGGAGGTTGCCGTGAGGGAGTAGGGAGGTGAGGGTGGTGGTCGATGTTGCTGTTGTCTTGTGAAGCCGAGAAGGGACGCAAGAGGTGGGGTGATGGTTTCGGGTAGGAGAGAGCCGAGAGAGATGAGCGTGCAAAGTGTGTTGTAGGTGTGGGTTATGAGTGGTGTTAGCATGCATATTTATAGGGTGAAATGGGGTTAAGGACCCATGGTTCTTGTGTAGGGAAGGAGCCTTAGTGTCTCTTGTTGGGAGGCAAGGGGACAAGACCAATTGCATGCTTCACTTGGTTTGGCAGCTAGGAAGTAGGAAGGGTGGCGCACGGGTGGAGGGGAAATAGGCACGTGGGGATAGGGGGTAGGGTGTAGTGTGTAGTGTGGTGGTGTGATACCCGCTTGTTACTAGTCGGTATAATACCCGGGTGTCGGTAGTTTCATTTGTTGTGTGTCGGGTTTGAGTCGGGTATTAAAGATAGTAATAGTTTGGTAGTTCGGGTATAGTATGTGTTCAACATATATTAAACTTGATAGTTTAAATCAACAGGTATTCTTTACCTCGTCCATATATATATATATATATATATATATATATATATATATATAATGTACATATAAAAAAAGAACGTTTTTAATTATTTTTTGTCTATCACCAACGCGATATGTGGGTTGCTGTATTATGGAAATTTCTAATATTTCCCGTGCATTTGTGTGTGGGTTGGACTCTACTGGACTGAGTTAGACCAAATTAATTTAAAATTAGTCTAGCATGCATAATTTAGTGTGGTAATACCCAGATAATGACGTGGTAAATTACCAGTTGTTACATCCTCCCCCAGTTAGAAGAATTTCGTGCTGAAATTAAGTTGGTGTTATCCGTTGTTGAACAACTGGGGATACTTAAGTCTCACTTGGTTTTCGCATTCGTAAGTGAATTCTGGTTCTCGTTTAGAGTTCCATCTAACTTTCACTATGAGGATGTGACCTTGTTTCAGTTTCTTACTACTAGTTATCCCACAAAGTGGAGTTTATCGTCGATTTGAATCTCCTCAAGTGATTCATAAGCACTTCACATGAAGGTGTTGTGTATACCACTGAGTTCTCGAGGTAGCTAAAGTTAATAAGCCACTGGACCTATACAAAAGGTCCGATGTATCGGGGGTTGGGTTTACCTTGCTTCTCGAATCTAACGACTCCTTTTTAAGGCAAGATTTGCAATAGCACATTGCCTCTGACTTGGAATTCTAAGGGTTTGCGTTCTTAATTCTGAAGTTCACATTTCTCTTACACAATAATTCCCTTAATGTTTTGAGGGCTATCATTGACTTCTTTGTTAATGTGAAACTGGTCGTTGAAGTGAATTTCCTTTGGTTGTATAAGCAACGAGTCTTTAGACAATCGTTCCTTGCACTATGCATAATTTATGTCATGCAAGCTGCCAAGTTTCCTGAGGCTCTTGAGTCTTTACACTACGGAACCGATCCTATTCAGAATCTTAATTGTTTCAGCGTATCCTAGGGCGTTTTTCGTTCTTGCCAAAAAGAATTAAACTTTCGATGATATCTTATGACAGAACCTTATCATTATGTTGAAGTTACATAGGTTTATTTATAGTAGTTAGCGTGATCTCCCTGACTACTGTAAATTGTGTCTCCTTCTCCAGGATTTTCATAACCCAACTCTAAAGTGGTTCCTGGGCTGTAACGTTGGCTATCTCTAACTTAGTCCATCATGTGAGGATTGACATTTTTGTCAACATAACTTCGTGTAGTGTGCAATTTGCTATTGGGTGATATTCAATTTTGTGGTTGTCGAGCATTCAAGCTCCTATTAAAGTCAACCTCATAAGTTCTATGGTTTGAATCGTTCTTTCCACTTGACCACTTGTCAAAAAATATTTGGAGATGTTCACTCACAAGCGTGTTCTTATGACTTTCTTCCATTTCTTGGAAGTAAGATGTCTATCATTATCAGGGATAATGATCATGTACTTTAGGTCTAGCTAATACTTTGACATACAGTCTAGTCGACTCTCCTAGTTTTGAAATGAGAGTATACCGTCTTTTGGTTAATCGGTTCATGATGACCCACATGGTTTCTGATGTTGTGATGTGCCTTCAGCACCAGTTATGTAAATCTCGATGTATAAAGCAATTCCTTTCTTTATACTTAGTAGGATTCCTTCAAGTCTTTGTACATTTCGTCCGTTCCTGCAGGTACAGTGTACTTTAGACTCGAGCTATATCCGAACTTGATTTTTCTATGATGCTCGTGTCATGAATCTATGTCACGATCTTGAGTTAAGGAACTTCATTACCTAGTTTCCCATTTTGATTCTTCTCCACCAAGAATCCATTCTTAGTATCCTTTGTTGTTTCTTTGGCGTATCCATCTTTTAGGACTAATATCTCTAACGCATGCCCTTTTGATGGTGTTTGACTAATTTCCTAAATGCTTAATGCGTTAGGTACTATATCGGTTTTGATGATAATGAATTTACTATTCATATACAGGGGATGATTTTCCTTTGCTAATCTGACTCGAAATGAGTATTTCCTAGTTGGAGCCATATTGGAGACCCTCGTGGTCGGCGATAATGAGACATTTGACAATGTCTCTAAATCTCAAGTGTACAAGCTACGGTTCCAAAATTTTCAAACTAATGATAGTGTTATTCTCTTCTTCTACTATGTCTTGAAAAGCACAAACGCAATGTCGTTGTCCTTTGGTCTTAGTACATAATCGATACCTTAACGTGATACGTCTTATTACACGATGTAGTCAGTTGTTTTCCACCGGGGAGAGGTGAACCTTGCGTGTGAGACCACTCCTGTTTTTGTAAACTGAAGTGTTATCCCTTGATTATCTTACTACAAAATCACTATCAGCGATTCCTAAATTCTGAAAATTTCTCATGCATTGTTGGTATAGGCCAACAAAATCAAGAAGTTCTTCATCCAACGAGAGTGTCTTGAACTTTCTCTACCATTTTCATGGATTTACGTGAATGTCTCTCGTTCCTATACTAAGAAAATGTATTTCCTAAAGTCGAGGTTCGCCTTTAGAGAATTTTAGCGCAAAATTTCTCCTTTGCGAAAACTTCTACGACTAATTTATGAAGGCGTTCAAGATCTTCCTGTCTTGAATAGTTTAAGATGTCATTGACTTATCCAAATAAGGTTTACAACTTGATTCCTTAAAGTATGTAATCATTGTAAGTACGTTGATTAATTCAAACGTCACTAGAATTTTGTAGTTTCAATATCGAGTCCCAAGGACTGTCTTCATTAAGTCGTTCTACTGAATTCTCAATTGATGGCATCTTAGCTTAAGGTTGATCTAATTCGATCCTTAAAGTCGATCTACTAATTTTCGACTCTCGAGAAAGGGTACCGGTTCTTTTCTTGTCAACTTGTGTCATCCTCGGTGGCTAATGCTTTCTCTAAAGTTTAAACAAATAATCTTTCCTTGAGTCACTACCTGGTCATAAAGGCTTATAAAGCTTGACTCTGTTTTTCTCAAGCATTCCGAAGTCTTTATAAAGTGATTCTTCTCCTGGGTTTGTCAATCCTTAGTTTGACAATCGTAGGTATCCCTTAGGCTACTAGATTCTCGATCGATCAAAAATTCAACTTAGTTGAATATATTTATCGACTCTAGTGTCAAACGATTCAAGTGTATACTAAGAGTACTAATATCTCATTCATTCCACTTAAGGTTCATAATCCAAATCAATAACCTCCAACATAAGATATAGCCCACATTCAAAAGTTAGTGGTTTTGTTCTTAGCTTCATTTGTAATCTATGGTTCCTGGTTTAGCCTCGGGCACATGTGCTTGAGATGATCGGTGTTGTCGCACTCGAAGCATGCTCTCTTGCACTGTCCCTTCATGTGCTCTGTCTTCTAGCATAGCTAGTGTAATTCCTATAATGACGATAGTTGTATTTGTTGTACTTCGCCCATGGCCTCGCGCATTGTTTCATCTTGTGTACAACAGTCCTGTAATTCTGTGTTGTCTTTTGCTTTTTGTCATTCTGAGTTTTCTCATTGACAAGTCCTTTTTGCTTACTTCACCCTTAACTAAAGCTCTAGTTTTCAACAACTCATTTGTTGGGTCTCATGCCATTTGTAGGTCCAGATTTCTCTTGAAATCACTGATTTGATCGATTACACACACACATGCGGAAACTGTGTGTATGGTGGTGAAACAGATAATAGAAACAGTGTTGGTGAAGATAACAGGCTAACCACAGTTTGAATCAACACGCAAATGAGTGTAAGAACACAGTGAATAAACAACTGCAAATTGTATTGATTCAAGGAAAATGTGAAAGAGAAGGTTCAGGGTTACAGCCGCTACTCACACCCTAAACAATCTCAAACTAAGCTATTTATAGTAGTGACAAGTATCGAAACTATGGTCAATCGAAACTACTAGTTTCGATTGACCATTTACAATTGATACACAGACTGTCGAAACTACCATCTATCGAAACTACTAGTTTCGATTGAACAGACTCAATCGAAACTAAGTAGTTTCGATGGCCCAGACTTAACTAATTACAGAAAACTGAAATTACAATAATGAAATGACAGAAGGTAAACTAGTCTAAAATTGTTTAAACATACAGTAAATGACAACAGCTTATACAAAATATATGACTCTACAATCTCCCCCTAAGCTGTTGCATTACTGTCTTCAGCTCTTCATCAAGCAGCTGGTCCTTCAGATGTCCTTGGGATGAAAGGTTTGACATGGAGAGATACAATTCTTTGATAGGCTTTGGCATCAACTTCATCTTCATCACTATAAGCCTGAATGTGATTCTGGAATAGCACCTCCAGATCTTCAGGTTGAAATTTCAGCAGCTCCATTGGATCAAAGATGGTGATGTCTTCCTTGCCCTCACATTCAATAACTGCACTGCCAATGACTGGGTTATAGAACCACTTTCTGAAAGTTTGTAGCTGGACAGGTACAGATTTTGGAATAGTGGTAGTCTTGTGTGTTTGGGCAGGCTTGTATCTTAGGAACACATATGGCTTTTTAGTCTTAGGATGAAACCTAGTCTTTGAGATCTTCTTCTGAGTTTTCCTAGGCTTCATTCCTTTGAAATCATTGTTGACTTGAGAATGCAGAAACCTCTCAAAGTCATAAGCCATCATGACCTTCCCAGGGTTTTGAAGTGGAAGTTTTGCTAAATCCCTGAGGTCATAAAAAGGAAGGGTCTGGAAGTCAGTCATGTTTTTGAAGTGCTGAACTCCCCCTCTATATCGTCTGATGATAAAGAGCTTCCTTTCAGCATCGTATTTCCATCCAATTGGAGGCCTTTTCAGTTCTTGATGCTCGGCTATCCACTCATAAGTTTGAGGAGTCTCTTCTGGAATGATCTTTTTAAACCAAGACTTCCTTGAAATAGGAGGTTCAGGTGCAGTTGAAGGTTGATCTTGAGTTAGATTTGACTCAGAGATTGGAATGGTTGGTTCAGGAATGATAGTCTTGATGAGATTAATCTGAACATCTTCTTCATCTGATAGGGTTTGAATTTCATCTCCTTCTTCAGTAAAATATCTAGTTCGTTCAGTTTCTTTCTCTTCGGTAGTTAGAATTTCTGGATGAAGGTCATTGTATCCAAAGTTGTCAATCTCATCTAGAAGAGCATTCAGCTCATCATCCGATGGGATGTCTTCTTCATCCAGAATCACTGTTTCAATATTAGCCATAGCTCCCTTCCCTCTCTTCCTTGCTTCTCTTCTTTCATGAGCTGAGGGAAGGACAGACTCTGTTTCTTCAACCTTTACTTCAACAGACTCCTTTGTCATGGCACCATGGCCAGTATACACGGTTAATGCAGATTCTGGATCAGTGACAAAGGCAGGAGACGATGGTTCAAGTTCAGATGTAGTCTCCCCCTGAGCCTTTGAAGTGGTTGGCTGTTGTGGAGTAGGTTTGTTGACAGCGTCTTTGAGCTGCTTAACTATTTCAGCTAAGGCTTTAAAGTCTTCTTGTTGCCTTATGATTAGTCTTTGTTGAGTTTCCAGCTGAGTCTGCTGAATATCTATTTGAGTATGTAAGCCCCCAACCTCCAGCTTCAAGTCTTTGACTTCCTCCTTAACTTCTTTTAGCTTAGACTTCAAGCCGTCAATCTCTGTATCTTTCTTTTGAAGATTGTCTTGAAGTTTCTTTATTTCAAGACTTAGAGTCTTTACTCTCGGTACAGGAGAGGTTGAATCATGGTGTGGAGATGCAGGAGGTGTATGGATGGGTGATTGTTGTGGAGATGTAGGGATAGGTAATTGTTGTGGAGATGTAGGAGGTGTAGGGATAGGTAATTGTTGTGGAGATGTAAGAGGTGTATGGATGGGAGATTGTTGTGGAGTAGGATGAGGAGATGGTTCTGGAGTGGTGAATGAAGACTCTGACGAGGATGACAAATCCTCCAATCCAGTCTTTATCTTTTTAGCCCTAGGCTCCTCCTCTTCAAAATCAGATCCTGACTCAATTTGTCTTTTTGAGGAAGATGCAAGTTACTCTATTCTTTCATCTGAATCAGACTTGTAATAGTCTGATCCATAAATTCCTGCATCTAGAGTCCCACTTGACTCTGCCACTTCTTCTTCATCCTCTTGTAATCCAGCTTCAACATTTACTGCTGGCTCTTGAACTATCTGTATTTCTTCAACAAAAGGAGCCTCTATCACAGGCTCAATTACATGTTGCTCTTCTTCTTGAACAATAGGTATGTCTACCTCAATCTCAGCTTCATCAATAGGTGGATTACCTTGATTTTGTTCAGCTTCCAGCTCTTCTTCATCTAATGATAAGTTTTCTTCTTCAAGATCAGGATCAATGTCAGGGATAAACTCTTCTTCTTCTCCAATGATATGACCGAACAGGGAACGTCGGCTATCGCCCGGTTGGTCCTTTTGTTGGTACTTTTCATGTAGCTGAGTGTTTTGGCTATCATATTATCAAACACAAAGGTGTTTCCACCTTGTTGAAGCTCAGGAAGAAGATGATTGATGATAATTTGTAGAAATCTAGGATATGCTAGAAACTTCTCCTTCACTGCTCCAGTTAAGTTATCCTTTAGTTGAGTGAATATGAAACCAGAAAAGTTGTAGTATCTTCCCTTTATTAATCCCAAAATAGCTGATCCCAGAGTACTGTTAGCTGAATCAAAACCCCCTTTCCTTATTGATAGGCAGTGAATAAACACATGCACTATATATCTCCAATGGCTTGGTAAGGAGTTCTTGATTATCTGACCACTTTTGAACTCATCAGGATGACCCATTCTTCTGAAGCATTCTTTCACATAGAAGATTGGAAAATCAAAGGGTGCTTCTGGATTGTCATTTAACTGCAGTACCTCTCTCACTGTGTCTTCAGAAAATAATACTTCTTGGCCATGTACAGTTGCTCTAATGTGCTGCACATTATCAACTGTGATTATCTCTGCAGTTTCCCAAAATTGTCTAATAGTTGCCTCAAACACCGGTAGGTTGTGGCTTATGGCAAAACTTATGTTGGAGTTTGCCAGAAAGTTTAATACAGGAATGAACTCAGCAGCTTTCGGATCATTGCTATTAAGGAATGCACGGACATTGTGCCTTTTCACGAATACGAGATCCATACCTGTAAAATTCATCAGTTTTGCACAATAAGTAAAGGTTCTGAATATGGTCAATCGAAACAAGATATTTCAACACTTAGGAAAAATTAGAAATCCTTACTGTCGAAACTAAGTAGTTTCGATAGAGATGAACTTATCGAAACTAACTAGTTTCGATAGAAGCAATAAGCTTTGATCAACACTTATAAAATTTCTGAAATCAACACTGTCGAAACTAAGTAGTTTCGATAGAGATGAACTTATCAAAACTAACTAGTTTCGATAGAGGCAATAAGCTTTGATCAACACTTATAAAATTTCTGAAATCAACACTGTCAAAACTAAGTAGTTTCGATAGAGATGAACTTATCGAAACAAGTAGTTTCGATAGAGAAATTAGGTCAAGTTTGGGTGTCGAAACCAGTAGTTTCGATTAAAAATTTTGAGAAATTTTGAAAGAGTTGAACTCCTTTATCGAAACTACTTGGTTTTGAAACCCAAACCCCTTTTGATTCACTATACTCAGACTAAAATAAACAGTTTAATGAAGGGTTTAGAGTGGCCTGTAAATGACGGAATGTCATCTTACCAAATGCGAGACTGTTATCTGTAATAAAACACAATAATCGTGAGTTCTAAGATGATAAAGATGTTTGCAAACACGGATAAGCACACAACGACTGTTATTATGAAGATTCAGTCGAACAAATTTGAACTTTTGAAACCCTAGGTCTGTTGATTCGCAAGAATCATTCAAATGAAATAGTGAGACGTTACCTGATGATGAAGACGATGGTGACAACGGGGGTAATCAGGTGATTAACCCTGATAATTTGCAACTCAGACCAAGGCTTGAGAAATTTTGTGTGTGTCGGAGAAGATGAAAAGGGTTGCGAAAAAGACGAGTGAAGAAGATATGAAGGGAGGGATTTATTTATGAAGGCATTTAAATTGCGAGGAACAAAAGACAAAAATGCCCCTGTCGAAACAACTAGTTTCGATAGGGCAAACTAGTTTCGATATGAACATAGTAGTTTCGATATGTCAAAGTAGTTTCGATATGAACATAGTAGTTTCGATATGTCAAAATAGTTTCGATATGTACAAAGTAACAGAAATAAGACTAACATATATACACAAGATACTTACACTTATCTTCTTGAAAAAAATCCAATCATGAGATCAGATCTGGTCAGTCTCTTGAAACACTTCCTTTTGCAATTAACTATTGTGAGTCCCTGAAGATAGCTGATATATATGCAAAGTAAACCCGAACATTTGTTTGTATTTTGATTTCATGTGATTAAAAGGTACCATTTAAGCACTATACAAGGTGTACCCCACATATTAAAATAAAATGATTTTGAAAACCTATCAATCCTCAAGAAGTACCCATCTTCATCCTATCATCTCTTTCTGATTAACCAAGGTACCGTCTTAGTAATGTCAAAGTACCACCAAAATAAAATAAGATATCCAAGTGGATTTAGAAAATTAAAATAAAAAATATCCATGTAGATATTAAAAAGGTACGAGCATTCTAGATCTTTGCGTAAGCAAAACAGAAGAAGTCGTAAAATTATCCAAGCGGATAGAAAAATGTTGAACACCCGAGATCTTTGCGTAAGCAAAACAGACGGGGTCAAATCATCCAAGTGGATGGGAAAAGGATGAGCACCCGAGATCTTTGCGTAAGCAAAACATACGGGGTCATCGGTGGTAAATATCGTTATATTGACGATCACTTAGCGTATGAATAGGAATCCAATACGTAAGCCTGTATCTGATTGAATTGGTTTTCTTAGATATAAAAATGGGTTAGATGTTTCAATAATGGGTTCAAACACACAAGTATGAGATATATATTAGAGTTTTCACACTACTTACAAGTTTTAACCATATGTCGGGCCTACCAGCTATACCTCAGTAAACACCATCGCTTTTGGTCCATTCCATGTCCAAGAGATGAGATCAGACACTATCATTTCTCAAAGGTCAGATTCAATTCTTCCTGCAACTCAAAACCACTTGTAAGATTATATACACAGCAATTCTTTTCAATATAATATTTCTCCCCAAAAAGAATTGCGTAAAAACTGTTCATAAAAATAAAATCTTTTTGGAATTTTCTTTGACAAGTAAACAGAATAAAAATAAAATAAAATAAAAATAAAAAATACTATTCACACAATTTACTGAAAGTTGATCATTCCAAGCATCTTCACCAGTTGGGCGAATCTGGTAGAGTCAAAAGCCTTTGTGAAGATGTCTGCGGTTTGTTTGTTAGTTTTGACTTCAACAATTTGAATATGCTTCTTTTCAACATAGTCACGGATAAAGTGATGTTTGATTTCAATGTGTTTGGTTTTGGAATGCTGAACGGGGTTTTTGGTGATATGAGGAATGGCGGTGTTGTCACACAGAATGGGTGTCTCATGGAATGTGATCCCATAGTCAAGCATCTGATGGTGTATCCATCTGACTTGGGAACAACAGAGGGCTGAGGCAATGTATTCGGCTTCGGCGGTGGAATGGGAAACGGTGGACTGTTTCTTACATTGCCATGAGACAAGGCGGTTGCCAAGGAATTGACAACCTCCAGAAGTGGATTTTCGGTCTAAGTTGCAACCCCCGTAGTCTGAGTCTGAATAAGCCACAAGATCAAACAAGTCAGTTTTAGGATACCACAGACCCAATTTTGGCTTATATTTTAAATATCTCAAAATACGTTTTACAGCAGATAAATGAGAGAGTTTAGGATTAGCCTGAAAACGTGCACATAAGCACACTGCAAACATGATGTCTGGTCTGCTGGCCGTGAGATACATGAGCGAGCCTATCATAGAGCGATATAGATGCTGATCAACGCTCTCACCATCCACATCAGGAGTCAAACAATGACGAACTTCCACAGGAGTTTTTACAGGGTGGGAATCAGCCATTTTGAACTTGGTCAAAATTTCTTTCATGAATTTTTCTTGATGAATAAGGATGCCTGACTCAGACTGATCAACTTGTAGACCCAGAAAGAACTTCATTCCCCCATGGAGCTCATTTCAAATTTAGATCTCATCACTTCTTCAAATTCTTTACAAGGACGGGGATTTGTAGATCCGAAAATGATATCATCCACATAAATTTGCACCATGATAGTATCCATTTCATCCTTCCGTTTGAACAAAGTTTGGTCAATTGCTCCTCGTGTGAAACCATTCTCAAGCAGATGCTTTGATAAAGTTTCATACCACGCACGAGGTGCTTGATGAAGACCGTACAATGCTTTGTCTAACTTGTAAACACGGTCTGGAAAATTTGGATCAATGAAACCCGGCGGCTGCTTGACATAAACTTCTTCTTGAACTTTGCCATATAAGAATGCGCTTTTGACATCCATTTGATGAACGGTGAAGTCCATGTAGGCTGCATAGGCGAGAAATATTCGGATGGCTTCCAAGCGAGTCACTGGTGCAAAGACTTCCTCGTAGTCAATCCCTTCTTCTTGATAGAAACCTTGAACCACCAGACGAGCTTTGTTTCGAATCACAGTGCCGCCTTCATCCTTTTTGTTGCGAAAAACCCAACGAGTGCCGATTGGAACTTTGTTCTTGGGAAGATCTACCAAATTCCACACATGCAACTTTGAGAATTGTTGTAGCTCTTCCTGCATTGCTTCCACCCAGCTGTTTTCTAGTAGAGCTGCTTTGATGTTCTTTGGTTCAGCTTGAGAAATGAAGCAAGAGAACATGCTGTTTTCAAATGCATCACAGGCACTTCGGGTACTAACACCCACATTGAGTGGTCCAATGATGTTATTGGTGGGATGAATCTTGTGAATTCGCAGTTGAAGAATTTCATCTTCTTCCACGACTTCCTCCAAATTGGTAAGATTTTCAGTAGGAGGATCGGCAATGTCATTAATAGGATCTTCAGCAGATGATTGTGGTGCAACATCTACTATTGGAATGGAGTTGTCTTCAACAGTTTCACTTGTTGCACCAGAACCGGAAGACTCCATATCAGATTCAGCATTTGCAACCAAAGGAATTTCAACCTGAGCAGATGAGGAAGAACCTTGATCATTTAAGTTCCCTAAATTGTTCACAGAAAAATAAGGATTAGCATGAGTTGAGTCAATTGAGAAATCAGGAAGATTAAATGGTTTAAAAACTGAATCGACGTCAAATAGCTAATTGGGACCGTCTCCTGCGTCCGTGTGATTATTTTCATACCAATTGATATCAATGGACTCCATCACTATTCTTTTCTGCTTATGATAGACACGAAAAGCACGTTGATTGGAGGAATAACCAACAAAATAACATTCATCAGCTTTGGCTTCAAACTTGTTGAGCTGATCTGAAGTGTTCAGCATCGTGCACACACACCCAAATTTTCTGAAGAAATCAATAACTGGCTTGCGCTTGTACATGATCTCATATGGTGTCTTGTTGCAACTTTTAGTGATAAGAACCCGATTTTGCACGAAACATGCAGTGTTGACCGCCTCAGCCCAGAAAGTCACGGGAAGCTTAAAGTCAACAATCATAGTTCGTGCAGCTTCAATTAAGGTGCGGTTTCTCCTTTCAGCTACACCGTTTTGTTGAGGAGTACGAGGTGCACTAAATTGACGAGAAATTCCTTTGCTTTCACAGAAGGAATCAAGAGTTGCATTCTTAAATTCTGTTCCATGATCGCTGCGGATAGTCTTTACACTTAAACTGAAGAGGTTTTCAATTTGAAGCAGATAGGTCTTTAAAATCTCTGGCGTCTCATCCTTCTTAGCTAAGAAAAACACCCAAGTGAATCGAGAAAAATCATCTGTTACCACTAGACAGTATGACTTTCGTCCAAGACTCATGAAACTCACTGGACCAAAGAGATCCATGTGAAGCAATTGGAGAGGAGAGTCAATGGAATTGGTGGTTTTAGGCTTATGTGAAGATTTGTGTTGTTTTCCCTTGGAACATGAAATACAGTGTTCCATAGGAGTGAAATCTTTGAGAGGTAATCCAGTAACTAGGTTGCCTCGAACCAGTCGGTTCATTGTTTTGAAATTGACATGTCCCAACCTCTTATGCCACAGGAAATATTCATCTTCGGAATCCTTTGAGAGAAAACACGATTCAATTCCCGATGGGTTGTTCATATCCAAGCTGTATGTGTTGTATCTTCTGGGAGCACGCATGAGAATAAGTTCTTCCGGAATCACCACTCCCGGCTTTAAGATAAGACATTCTTTTGAATTGAATAAAGCACAAAAGTCCTTGTCACAAATCTGTGAAACACTCATCAGATTGTATTTTAACTGAGGAACATAGTTGACAAATTCCAGACTATTTACTCCATTTGATACTGTTCCTTGTCCTTCAATCTTTCCTCCTCTTGGGTTTCCAGCAAAAGCAGCATACTCTCCATCAATTTGATGATAATCTTGCAGCAAGTTAAAGTGCCCAGTCATATGCCTTGAACATCCACTATCTACATGCCAGATGTTATCGCCGATTCTTCTTGATTGACCCTATACACAACGAACCATTTATACGTTTTGACCAAAAATGTTTCAATCAAGAGATTTTAGTGTCAGGATATGACATCTCATTGGAATCAGAAGTACAACCATCCTTTGATGAAGCACGGTCATCAAATAGAACATTATTTTTAATTTTCCAAGTTCGTTTTAAATAATTTTTAGCATTTTTAATTCTTTTACGCCTAGATTTCCTACTGTGAGAAGAATTAGGCAACACATATGAATTTAATGAACTTTGGGAAGGTGATTCTTCATTAAAATTTGCGGTTGGCAATTTACAACTCTTTGAAACATGATTTGAGGCACCATAACTAAAACAAACGTTTTTACAAGATATCTTTGCCTGATAATAGTCATCACAAGATGAAGATGATTGTGATGTTGATGAATCTGAACATGAGACGGTTCTCTCATCAATAACTTTGTCTTGAAGACGATGTGCTTCCTTTAATCTGAAAAAGTCCATGTTGCTCATGGTTTCACGTGGTACATCATTCACAATAATTCCTGCACTTTTAAACTTGGTAACACATGGCACAACATTCAAAGATTTAGGAACAAAAGACAAAACATTTTTAAATTTAGAAACATCACATCCCAGACCCGTATGCTCAGCAGACATAGAATCAAAATACAAGTTTTCAACGCGTTCACAAGGATTTAGTTTAGACACTGACATATTATTACATTCATCCGACTCAAGTTCTTTTAAAATAGTTCTATCATTAGTACTCTCATCACAATCATCTTCGGAAATTACACAATTTGATTCTGCACAAGAAGCAAAATTGTCAGAATCAGATGACGTAATATAATCATCAGGAGATAATGTGCAAACAAAAGGTGTGGAAACATGTGGAGTTGGCATATCAGCAAATCTCCCTGATTTAGAATAAGGAGGTGGATGAGAGTTATACCCAAGACCTTCTGTGCCTTTTCTATTAAATTGTTTATCAATTATTCCAAACAAAATTTTCTGATCCATATCCATGTGATCAACCTGTAATTTGGCTTTTTCTGCCTTTTGGACTCTTTCTGTTAAAATTGTATTATTAATGGTTTGAGTATTGAGTTGCACAATTAAAGAACAATTTTCACCAGAAATGTGACAATCCGACTTTTTCAGTTAACCCCGTTAACAAAATCCAGTTAAAGTTAACTGAAATTAACTTTACTCAAACTTCAGGGACTATTTCTGTCAATATTCCAAACTTAAACTTCAGGGACTAGTTATGTCATAACCTTAAACTATTATGTTGACTTTTGGAAAGTCAAAATCAACTCTGTTGACTTTAAAAGTCAAAATTTACCAAGAGTTAACTCCATTTAAACTAGAAGGACTTAATCTGCCAAGTCCTAAACTTCATTTCTGAAGGAAACCTCAGGGACTAGTTCTGTAATTCTCCAATCCTTGATTTGTTGACTTCAGAAAGTCAAACACCACGATTTTGCATGAACCCGACCGTTTCTAGTTGAAATCCGTTAGTATTGAAACCGATTCCCACGACCTTACCGTTTTGGATCATCATTATCATCTTTAATTCCGACATTAAAACGGATTAAACTCAATTAAACCCAATTAAACTCAAAACCGTCGACCACGATCTGATTACCATCAATTCGCTTCATCTCGATAATAGTTCTACGAATTGAGTCATTCCTCATAATCGTCGAACCTCCCTAAAGCTTTCGCACAACCTGCATTGGCCGGAGAAGCAGTAGAACTCGCCGGAGCTCAGCCTGTGCAGCCGACGCCTGCAAGTACTCGAACTCAGTCAATTCGACACCTAATTTGGTAAACTCTTACTGTAATTGCGTCGTTTCTATACTCTGAATGAAAGCCCTATGTCAATTCGGGCTTACACTATCAATTCGATCTAGTTTTTGATCTTAGGGTTCATCATCAGACTGGTTTAGTCGAACCCTAATCTAGACCCATTAAAAATGAAATTAAACTATGCAAAAAGATTCGCTAAGTCATATTCTTTGAAAGCCCTCTATGAATTTCAAGTTTCACTATCGAAATCTCTATAACCCGTAATTAGGGTTCATATGAACTTAGATTGTTGAATTCGATTATAAACTGTTTTTAAATCAAATTAATCTACCCCTTTAGCTTCGTAAACGTCTGTAGAATGAAAGCCCTGTGAAACATCGGGCTTCTACTATCGAATTCATCATGACCCCGTAATTAGGGTTCATCTGCTTTCTGAAATAGGGTTTTCGATTGTAGAATCAAAAGAAACGAAATTAAATTACAGCATCAGTTTCGTAACAACTCGATTAACAAAAGCCCTATGGTTCCTTGGGCGATCGAGTTCGAATTCAGAGGTTTAGGGAGAGATTTTGGTTCGGTTTCGTGTAAAGGGGAAGAACACAAGGAACTTTTAGATTAAAAACTTTTAAAACCGGGTATTGGACGCGATGACCCTAGCGGGCGTAATGATTAGAGCGGTGTGTGTGTGTGGGAGAGACCCGGGTTCGAGTCCAGGCTCCCACAATCATTTTTAAACATTTTTCTGTTAATATTTAATTAATAAAAATCAAACCCTATAATATTATAATATTATACAATTGTGTTTTTACCCGGAAAACAACCCGTAGGCTCGGGTTTGAATTATTAACATATTTTTATATATTATACCCACTTTTATAAATAATTTAGTGTTATTATCCCCAAGTGAAAATAATATGTTTATATTATTTTAAGCCACAAATTTGTATAAAATAATACGTTTAGTTTCAAACCGTGACTCGTGTTACTTAATAATGTGTATACATATATTACTTCGTATCGTTTTACAACCTCGTGTAACATCTGAAAACTAAATAATAATATAATTAGTTATATTATTTACTCGCATTGCTACGTTCATAAAAATAATATATTTATTATTTTATACCCCAAACGAGTAATTAGAATGTTCTTTCGAATCTAAAAATAATATATTAAATCATATTTTTTCCTAATTTTTGTGAATGACAAAACACTCGATTTTATTTATTATTATTTTTGTCATTCGTCGCGTAACGTATATATATATATATCATAATAATAAATTAAGAAATTTATATCCCCGTGGACCCGTTCGTTTACTCTTGAATATTAGAACGTTTCTTAGGACGTTCCTCTTTACGTTTCACTGTCACAATTCCCAACTTGTCCCTAATTTATGTGTTTATAATTTTAGGGCATACGTAAGTCGTCTAAGACTTACACTCGTGGTTCCAACTTTTTCCTTGTGTGATTCAAATCCCTACTCAAGCTCAGGTGAGTATTCACGGCCCCTTTTTACTGCTTTTAAACTGGGGGAGAAAACATGATGCAAACTCTTTTTAATTTTTGTACTTCATATTATATCACTTGTTATGACTATGCGTAAACTCTATCATGAAAGTCCTCACATCGAACCGTTTAAATATGAGAATAGCGAGGTATGTTGGGTAGTACTACTGGGTTTGACAAACCTCACCCGTGTTAGTCGCGCTAACACGATTGGATATCGAACGGGTGCAATATTGACCTAAACGTTCACCGTGGTTGATAGACCTGGTGGGAGGCAATACAAACAGTCAGTTTACGGTTGCGAGCGTAATAGCAAACATGAACATGGGTTAGCTACTCATTTGGTATTTATGTTGATTGTACAATAAATCTGGTAAACGTTTATTTATATATTGAAACCTGTGAACTCACCAACCTCGTGTTGACACTTTTTCTTACATGTTTTCTCAGGACGCTAAGCTAAGACACAGGTGCACGTTAGGGCATGCATGGGATTTGCTTTGTGTCTATTTATGTTGATTGAATTATTTTAATGTACTTTTTTTGGTTGGACGTTTGGACTTTTGGACTTTGGTTTTGGGCGCGTGTATTTTGCGCATTTACTTTCTTTACGCTTCCGCATTGATACTCTGATTTAAAAGATATTTTCATTTTGAGTCTCATGTAGAGTCGTTCAATGTAACTAGTGTCTGAGATCCTGGTTTGTCACTTCCCAAACGGTAATACTCTGTTAATTGAAATTGGGGGTGTGACAGATTGGTATCAGAGCCATTGGTTATAGAGAACTAGGATTGCATACTAGACTATAGCCTCACACATTAGTTACATGTCATTTGGATGTTTGGCACTTATACAAATTGTTGCAGGATCATGTCGTCAACACCACCTCCATCACCTAACGTATCAGGGCATAAGGCACCTGTACCCTCATCCCTGGAGCCCAAAAGGCGCCGGACTACCTCAATTGAGCAAGGCGAACCGAGCAACGCATGAGCATTGGATTATGCTCTCAATTGGGATATGTACCCACATATGATCCAAAGGTGGATCGAAATGGGAGATGTTCCATCACCGTACTTTGGATCCACGTCTTCATCATCTACCTTGCCTAGCTTGCCATGCACTATGGAACAAGCCTTCGCAGCATTCGTGTCCTATATGTTAAAGGAATTAAGTTTCGTACAAGATGCCACCGAGGAGATACCTAAGCTCCTGGAGAATGGACCTCAAGTGGAAAAGAATAGGGTAGGAATAGAAAATTTGACTACCGAACTAGCTGCAACGAACCATGTCCACAACCTTTTAGTGGATCGTGTGGCACACCTAGAGACGAGGGCTGACACTATGGATGATGATATGCAAGGAGTTCTGGAGAGATTAGCTGCTATGGAAGCTCAGCTACATGTGGCTAACCACACTGCTGAAGGCCTTCAAGAGAGGGTGACTCACTTGGAAGCCCAACTGCAAGCGGCCCTACACCCGGAAGACATTCCAGTATCTGACGATGAGGAGGAACCCTTTGAGGAAGAGCTCTTTGAGGAGGAGCCCTTCGAGGAGGAACCCTTAGAGGGGGAACCAGCTGAGGAAGAGCCAGTGGAGATTGATGATGCACAGTCATATGTCTCTTCTGATGACGAGGATATTTGAGGATCTTCCTAATCTATCTTCTTTTCATGTTTGTTTTGCTTATGTTATTTCCCTTTTCAAACCTAGATGGGTAAGGTTGTTCCCATCCAATAAAAGCATGAGAAGTTTAATATTTGAGTTATTTATTTTGTAGCCTTACAATTTATTTAATTTTCAAAATATTAGATGTTGTAATTCCTTACTCGTACCTGAATAATGTTTAATATGCGATATATTTCTCATTGTTTTCACTTGTGATTGTGAAGAAATATGTCTGGGAGAGGACGAGGAGGCCGTACCGGTGGTCGTGGTACCATCAACATGACGGCAGCAGAACTAGCAGCGTTGATAAACAATAGTGTGGCAGAGGCCCTAGCAGCACAGAGTGCTGCAGGTAAATGCTTTAACTATTGACTAGTAGTGTCAATTCCTTCTCCTAAGAACATCTTTCTAAACTCTATAATTCCAATTCAATTCGTATTTCTAAATCCAGGCCAGCAAAACCAGCAAAATCAACAGCCAGCCTGCACTTTCAAGGCATTCATGGACTGCAAGCCCCACACCTTTAGTGGAGCTGAAGGAGCAGTTGGATTACTTCGCTGGTTTGAGAAGGTTGAATCAGTAATAGCCATGTGCAACTGCCCCGTGGCTAACCAAGTGAAATTTGTTGCTGGAACTTTAGAAGGCCCGACCCTAACATGGTGGAATGCCCAAGTGCAAATGTTGGGACTAGCAATGGCAAATGGACTCCCGTGGGAGGAATTTAAAGCAATGATGAAGGAGGAATACTGCCCACGAGATGAAATTCAAAAGCTAGAAGGAGAGTTCTGGAACCTTAAGATGGAGGGTTCAGAAATTGAACTCTACACCACCCGTTCGCACGAACTTGCCACCATGTGCCCACACATGGTGACTCCGGATTACAAAGGGATTGAACTATACATTGGAGGTTTGGTACCTCAAATTCAAAGCATGGTGACCTCATCCAACCCTACCACCATCCAACAGACCATCAGACTTGCTCACAAATTGACCGATCAGGCAGTGACACAGGGAACTTTACCTCCAAGAGGTTCGGTTTCTAAACCCACCGACAACAATAAGCGCAAGTTCGACCATCACTCCCACTCACACTCCCACTCTAATTCTAAAGGATCCCAACCCAATCAACCTCAGCACCAACAGCAGCGAAAGTTTGAGCCTGCTAGAAACTTTAATCAAACGACCTCATCAGGTCCGAATCAGGGAGAATATGCTGGGAGGTACCCCAAGTGCAACAAATGCGGCTATCACCACACGGGCACTTGTCACCGACAACGTTGCCAGCGGTGTGGTAAAATGGGCCACGCTGCGAAGGACTGTAGGGTTGCACTCCCGAACAAACAACCATTTCAATCACAGGGATTCACGAGGGGATGTTTTCAGTGCGGTAAAGAGGGGCACATTCAAAGGAATTGTCCTCAGTTGAAAAAAGGTGGAAATGGTAATGGCAGTGGTAGTGGTAACGGTAATAACCAGGGCAACAATGGTAACAACTCCAATCAAAACAACAATGGTGGGAATAACGGTAATAACGGTGGTAATGGAGGAAATGGGGCGAAAGGAAGAGCTTTTTTACTGGGATCCGGAGAGGCTCGCTACGATCATAACGTGGTCATTGGTAAATTTCTCGTAAATAATTTCTTTGCTTCTGTCCTTTTTGACACCGGTGCTGATTGAAGTTTTATATCTAAGAAATTTAGTAATATGATAAAAGGAACTTCATCTCTATTAGAAGATAAGTATACAATAGAGATAGCTGACGGTCAAATAATTGAGGCAACTCACATACTTAAAGGATGTAAACTTGAGCTAGCTACACATACATTTGATATCGACCTTATACCGGTCATACTTGGTAGTTTTGATATAATTATTGGTATGGATTGGCTATCTAAAAACCAAGCCGAAATTATCTGTCGTGAGAAGATTGTACGTGTACCTCTCTCGAATGGAGAAACCCTTTCCATCCAAGGCGAAAGAGTTGGTGCAGTCATGGGCATTATATCCTTCATGAAAGCACAAAAATGTCTTCGAAAAGGACATACAGCTATTTTGGCCCTTGTTGCTGAGCAGCCGTCAGAAGAGAAGAAGATCGAAGATATTCCCGTTGTGCGTGAATTTTTGGAAGTATTTCCCGAGGATCTGCCCGGTTTGCCACCGCACCGTCAAGTAGAATTTCAAATCGATTTAGCACCTGGAGCACCGCCGATCGCTCGGGCACCTTATCGATTAGCACCCAGTGAATTGCAGGAACTGTCCACTCAATTGCAAGACTTATTGGATAAAGGTTTCATCCGACCTAGTTCATCACCATGGGGAGCTCCGGTATTATTTGTCAAGAAGAAGGACGGTACGTTCCGTATGTGTATTGATTACCGGGAGCTGAATAAAGTTACAATCAAGAACCGCTACCCTTTACCTCGTATTGATGACCTTTTTGACCAACTCCAAGGATCAAGTTTCTATTCCAAAATAGACCTTAGATCTGGTTATCATCAGCTGAGAGTCCGAGATGAGGATATCTCTAAGACTGTTTTCAGGACAAGGTACGGCCATTACGAATTCATGGTCATGCCTTTCGGTTTAACCAATGCACCTGCGGTATTCATGGATCTCATGAACCGTGTGTGTAAGCCTTACCTTGACCAGTTTGTTATCGTTTTCATCGATGACATCCTTATTTATTCCAAGAACGAGGAAGAACATGAAGAACATCTGCGTCTAATTTTGGAACTACTTAAGCAAGAGCAACTTTATGCTAAGTTTTCCAAATGTGAATTTTGGATTCGAGAGGTTCAATTTCTAGGGCATGTGGTAAATGAAAAAGGGATACATGTCGACTCGTCCAAAATAGAAGCCATCAAGAATTGGGCAGCACCGACGACTCCGACTGAGGTGCGACAATTTCTGGGATTGGCTTGATATTACCGTCATTTTATCGAAGGATTTTCAAAGATTGCGCAACCTCTCACCGCCCTAACTCAAAAAGGAAAAGCTTATAGTTGGGGCGATAATCAAGAATCAGCTTTCCAACATCTCAAACAGAAACTTTGCAGTGCACCTATTTTAGCTCTTCCGGAAGGAACCGATGATTTTGTGGTGTATTGTGATGCATCTATTCAAGGTCTGGGTTGTGTCTTAATGCAACGCGAAAAGGTAATCGCATACGCTTCACGTCAGTTAAAGGTACACGAGAAAAACTACACCACTCATGAACTAGAGTTGGGAGCAGTAGTTTTTGCACTTAAGATATGGAGACATTACTTGTACGGTACCAAATGCACCATCTACACCGACCACAAGAGCCTCCAGCATATCTTCGAGCAGAAGGAGTTGAACATGCGACAACGTCGTTGGGTTGAACTTTTAAATGACTACGACTGTGCGATCCGGTATCATCCGGGTAAAGCTAACGTTGTGGCTGATGCACTAAGCCGAAAGGAAACAAAACCCAAACGAGTTCGAGCATTACAACTTACTATTCACCCTGGATTGCCTGACAGAATTCGTAGTGCTCAACTTGAAGCCTTGAAAGAAGATAACCTACCGTTAGAAGGTACACGCGGCATGGAAGCACAACTTGAAGTAAAATCTGACGGAATTCATTACTTTGTCGAACGAATATGGGTTCCAGTGTTCGGAAATTTAAGGGAACTAATCATGGATGAAGCTCATAAATCTCGTTACTCCATTCATCCGGGTTCCGATAAAATGTACCATGATCTAAAAGTACTATATTGGTGGCCAAAGATGAAGGCCGATATAGCCACTTATGTTAGTAAGTGTCTGACCTGCGCGAAGGTCAAAGTTGAATACCAAAAACCGTCCGGTCTCCTACAACAACCTGAAATTCCCATGTGGAAATGGGAACAAATATCTATGGACTTCATTACCAAATTACCCCGAACCCCTACCGGATGTGATACTATATGGGTAATTGTGGATCGCCTAACAAAATCTGCTCACTTTCTAGCAATCAAAGAAACCGACAAAATGGATAAACTCACTCGAATATACTTGAAAGAAGTAGTCTCTCGGCACGGGGTGCCAATCTCTATTATTTCAGATCGTGATGCACGATTCACTTCCCGTTTCTGGCAGTCATTGCATAAAGCATTAGGCACGCGTCTAGATATGAGCACAGCTTACCATCCTCAAACCGATGGTCAAACAGAACGTACTATCCAAACTCTGGAGGACATGCTACGAGCTTGTGTGATCGATTTCGGTAACACTTGGGAATCTCACCTACCGTTGGTGGAGTTCTCCTACAACAACAGCTATCACACTAGCATCAAGGCAGCTCCATTTGAAGCACTTTATGGATGGAAATGTCGTTCTCCCATTTGTTGGACCGAGGTTGGGGATAGCCAACTCACAGGTCCTGAACTTGTATTTGAAACTTCCGAAAAGATCGTTCAAATTAGAAACCGTATGGCGGCAGCTCGGGATCGTCAAAAGAGCTACGCCGACAAACGCCGTAAACCTTTAGAGTTTCAAGTAGGTGACATGGTCTTACTCAAAGTATCACCTTGGAAAGGTGTCATTCGTTTCGGAAAACGAGGTAAACTGAATCCTCGTTATGTTGGACCTTTCAAAATATTAAAGAGAATCGGACCAGTCGCGTATCAACTGGACCTACCTGAAAGACTTAGTGGTGTACACAACGTTTTTCACGTCTCAAATTTAAAGAAATGCCTGGCAGACGAATCACTCGCAGTTCCTCTGGAGGAACTACATGTTGATGAACAACTACGTTTCATCGAAGAACCTGTCGAAATTATGGATAGGGAAGTAAAAACGTTAAAGCGCAGCAAAATCCCCATTGTTAGAGTCCGTTGGAACTCGAAACGCGGACCGGAATTCACGTGGGAGCGCGAGGATCAGATGATGCGCAAATATCCTAATCTGTTCAAGCACTCCGCGTCAAATCCCTAAGGTACTATCTAATTTTCGGGACGAAAATTCTTTCAACTAGGGAATGTTGTGAAACCCCAGAAATTTTTTTTATCTTAGTTATTTTAATTTTCGGGACGAAAATTCTTTCAACTAGGGAATGATGTGACAATCCGACTTTTTCAGTTAACCCCGTTAACAATATCCAGTTAAAGTTAACTGAAATTAACTTTACTCAAACTTCAGGGACTATTTCTGTCAATATTCCAAACTTAAACTTCAGGGACTAGTTATGTCATAACCTTAAACTATTCTGTTGACTTTTGGAAAGTCAAAATCAACTCTGTTGACTTTAAAAGTCAAAATTTACCAAGAGTTAACTCCATTTAAACTAGAAGGACTTAATCTACCAAGTCCCAAACTTCAATTCTAAAGGAAACCTCAGGGACTAGTTCTGTAATTCTCCAATCCTTGATTTGTTGACTTCAGAAAGTCAAACACCGCGATTTTGCATGAACCCGACCGTTTTTAGTTGAAATCCGTTAGTATTGAAACCGATTCCCACGACCTTACCGTTTTGGATCATCATTATCATCTTTAATTCCGACATTAAAACGGATTAAACTCAATTAAACCCAATTAAACTCAAAACCGTCGACCACGATCTGATTACCATCAATTCGCTTCATCTCGATAATAGTTCTACGAATTGAGTCATTCCTCATAATCGTCGAACCTCCCTAAAGCTTTCGCACAACCTGCATTGGCCGGAGAAGCAGTAGAACTCGCCGGAGCTCAGCATGTGCAGCCGACGCCTGCAAGTACTCGAACTCAGTCAATTCGACACCTAATTTGGTAAACTCTTACTGTAATTGCGTCGTTTCTATACTCTGAATGAAAGCCCTATGTCAATTCGGGCTTACACTATCAATTCGATCTAGTTTTTGATCTTAGGGTTCATCATCAGACTGGTTTAGTCGAACCCTAATCTAGACCCATTAAAAATGAAATTAAACTATGCAGAAAGATTCGCTAAGTCATATTCTTTGAAAGCCCTCTATCAATTTCAAGTTTCACTATCGAAATCTCTGTAACCCGTAATTAGGGTTCATATGAACTTAGATTGTTGAATTCGATTATAAACTGTTTTTAAATCAAATTAATCTACCCCTTTAGCTTCGCAAACGTCTGTAGAATGAAAGCCCTGTGAAACATCGGGCTTCTACTATCGAATTCATCATGACCCCGTAATTAGGGTTCATCTGCTTTCTGAATTGGGGTTTTCGATTGTAGAATCAAAAGAAACGAAATTAAATTACAGCATCAGTTTCCTAACAACTCGATTAACAAAAGCCCTATGGTTCCTTGGGCGATCGAGTTCGAATTCAGAGGTTTAGGGAGGGATTTTGGTTCGGTTTCGTGTAAAGGGGAAGAACACAAGGAACTTTTAGATTAAAAACTTTTAAAACGGGGTATTGGACGCGATGACCCTAGCGGGCGTAATGGTTGAGAGACCCGGGTTCGAGTCCGGGCTCCCACAATCATTTTTAAACATTTTTCTGTTAATATTTAATTAATAAAAATCAAACCCTATAATATTATAATATTATACAATTGTGTTTTTACCCGGAAAACAACCCGTAGGCTCGGGTTTGAATTATTAACATATTTTTATATATTATACCCACTTTTATAAATAATTTAGTGTTATTATCCCCAAGTGAAAATAATATGTTTATATTATTTTAAGCCACAAATTTGTATAAAATAATACGTTTAGTTTCAAACCGTGACTCGTGTTACTTAATAATGTGTATACATATATTACTTCGTATCGTTTTACAACCTCGTGTAACATCTGAAAACTAAATAATAATATAATTAGTTATATTATTTACTCGCATTGCTACGTTCATAAAAATAATATATTTATTATTTTATACCCCAAACGAGTAATTAGAATGTTCTTTCGAATCTAAAAATAATATATTAAATCATATTGTTTTCCTAATTTTTGTGAATGACAAAACACTCGATTTTATTTATTATTATTTTTGTCATTCGTCACGTTACGTATATATATATATATCATAATAATAAATTAAGAAATTTTTATCCCCGTGGACCCGTTCGTTTACTCTTGAATATTAGAACGTTTCTTAGGACGTTCCTCTTTCCGTGTCACTGTCACAATTCCCAGCTTGTCCCTAATTTATGTGTTTATAATTTTAGGGCATACGTAAGTCGTCTGAGACTTACACTCGTGGTTCCAAATTTTTCCTTGTGTGATTCAAATCCCTACTCAAGCTCAGGTGAGTATTCACGGCCCCTTTTTACTGCTTTTAAACTGGGGGAGAAAACATGATGCAAACTCTTTTTGATTTTTGTACTTCATATTATATCACTTGTTATGACTATGCGTAAACTCTATCATGAAAGTCCTCACATCGAACCGTTTAAATATGAGAATAGCGAGGTATGTTGGGTAGTACTACTGGGTTTGACAAACCTCACCCGCGTTAGTCGCGCTAACACGATTGAATATCGAACGGGTGCAATATTGACCTAAACGTGCACCGTGGTTGATAGACCTGGTGGGAGGCAATACAAACAGTCAGTTTACGGTTGCGAGCGTAATAGCAAACATGAACATGGGTTAGCTACTCATTTGATATTTATGTTGATTGTACAATAAATCTGGTAAACGTTTATTTATATATTGAAACCTGTGAACTCACCAACCTCGTGTTGACACTTTTTCTTACATGTTTTCTCAGGACGCTAAGCTAAGACACAGGTGCACGTTAGGGCATGCATGGGATTCAACTGCTTTGCTTTGTGTCTATTTATGTTGATTGAATTATTTTAATGTACTTTGTTTGGTTGGACGTTTGGACTTTTGGACTTTGGTTTTGGGCGCGTGTATTTTGCGCATTTACTTTCTTTACGCTTCCGCATTGATACTCTGATTTAAAAGATATTTTCATTTTGAGTCTCATGTAGAGTCGTTCAATGTAACTAGTGTCTGAGATCCTGGTTTGTCACTTCCCAAACGGTAATACTCCGTTAGTTGAAATTGGGGGTGTGACAAGAAATATCACGAATTTTCTTTAAGTAAAGTTTCTCATTTTTGGCCACAGAGTCATACATTACCTTAATGTGATTTCGTTCATCAATCAAGGCTTGATTGATGAATCTGTATTTTTGAATTTCATTCAAGCAAGATCTAGAATTACACAGTTTAGAAATAACCTCAGCAGGCACAGCAGTGAGATTCTCAGCAGGTTCAATCATGACACACTTGCCTATGTCCTCCACATCAGCCATCAAGGCTTTATCAGCAGCTTCCTCAGCTTGATCTCCCCAATGATAATGTCCATCAGCCTGACACACAAGAGCTGTGGAGCTTGAAGATGTGTTTGTCTTTGGAGGATTGGCAGCTTGTTTTCCAGAGGAGATCTTCTTTTCTTGCTGATCCTTGGAGGAAGGTTCCTTGCAGTTTCTGGCAAAGTGACCCAGCTGATCACAATTGTAGCATCTCACCTTCTTGATATCAAACCCAAGCGTCTTTCCCTGCTTGAATCTGTCTATCCCAGTTCTTTTGATGAATCTTTTGGCTCTTAAGGTCAACATGGCCATGCACCAATCAATGTCCATTTTCTCCAAATCATCAGGATTAATCTGCTCCAAGTCATCAGGTTGAAAGCTAACCGGTGTTAGATTTCCAGAGATCAGTGCATCATAGCACGACATGAATGCAGTCATGATTGGAACATATTCATCAGGAATCATGGTGATAGTCTTTTGAGGAGCTGAGGAGCTGGTAGAATTAATTGCAGCAGCTGAAGGAGGGACATCAGTCTGAAAGTATGGGCTACCGGATGAGCTTGATCCAGCAATGAGAGCTGTGTTTCCAGACTGATTTGATGGGGTGACTGCTCCCTTCTTAATCTCAATTTCATAAGATTAAAGAATGCTATAGACTTCCTGTTGAGACAGAGCACTCAGATTCTTAGTTTTTTTTATCATGATTCGATACATATTCCATTCCTTAGGAAGAGAATCTAGGAGTTTCTTGTTTAGATCAAGAGTATGGTACTCAACTCCCATTACCTTCAACATTGATACAATGCTTGAGAAACGGTTGATCAAATCAGATATTGATTCTCCCCTTACACTGCTGAACATCGCATATTGTTTCTTGATCAGATCTCTTTTTCTTTCCCTGACATCCTCACTTCCCTTATATCTTGTGCACAGTGCAGCCCATAAGTCTTTGGCAGTTGTGTACTCAGCAAAGATGTTGAAAATATCCATAGGAAGAGCCATGGCAATAGTCCCGTAGGCCTTGTTGTCTCGGGCAATCAAGGCAAGATCTTTCTCATCATACTCAGATACTAACTTAGGACGTTGAACATCAGCAGTGGTAGTTACGGTCTTGTGGGGACCATCGGTGATAGAACTCAACAGTGTATAATCGTGAAATTGAAAGAAAAGCTTCATCTTTTTAGTCCAGTCATCAAAATCTCTTGTGGACACAAGAACATGTGGTCTATTTCCCCCAGAATGTTCCGTTGAACTTGAAGTGGCCATAATATTTTTAATCGAAACTAAAACAGTAACTAGTTTCGATAGGTCAACTTCTATCGAAACAACTAGTTTCGATAGAACAACTTTTATCGAAACAACTAGTTTCGATAGGACAGCTTTTATCGAAACAACTAGTTTCGATACTGAAAATTTTCAAGGCAAGTTTCGATAACCACAATTTCGATAGAGATAAGACAAAATTTAGTTTCGATAGTACCTTCTCCCGAAAAAATGTAGACAAGAAGTTTCGATGATCAACAGAAATCAAAAATTGTTCCCCGTAGTTTCGATGCCTTCTTCTCCAAAACAGAAATACTCCATTGATGAAAAGCTCCAGAAATTAAAGGTGCAGAAATAACAAACCAATCCAGCGAAAACCTTCGTCTAACTGTCCTGATCACGAATCCAACCTCCGATTCCGAAAATACGAGCAAAAACCCTTGAAAAATGATGAAACAGTACCTCGAGAATAAATGTGCAAAAACCCAAAATAAGCAACGAAAACCCTCGGTAATCACCTAGAATCGATCAATAACCTGATAACACTCAAAAACACTAGAGCATAAAGCTCTGATACCAATTGTAGGTCCAGATTTCTCTTGAAATCACTGATTTGATCGATTACACACACACACAGGCGAAAACTGTGTGTATGGTGGTGAAACAGATAATAGAAACAGTGTTGGTGAAGATAACAGGCTAACCACAGTTTGAATCAACACGCAAATGGTATGAAAGTGTAAGAACACAGTGAATAAACAACTGCAAATTGTATTGATTCAAGGAAAATGTGAAAAAAAAGGTTCAGGGTTACAGCCGCTACTCACACCCTAAACAATCTCAAACTAGGCTATTTATAGTAGTGACAGGTATCGAAACTATGGTCAACCGAAACTACTAGTTTCGATTGACCATTTACAATTGATACACAGACTGTCGAAACTACCATCTATCGAAACTACTAGTTTCGATTGAACAGACTCAATCGAAACTAAGTAGTTTCGATGGCCCAGACTTAACTAATTACAGAAAACTGAAATTACAATAATAAAATGACAGAAGGTAAACTAGTCTAAAATTGTTTAAACATACAATAAATGACAACAGCTTATACAAAATATATGACTCTACACCATTAGAATGGTGTCTACCAGGGCAGTAGATTCAGCAGTCATGACTGTACTATGAATCTGACAATTCAAGTCCATGATATACTGATTAACCTTCATGGCTTTCGAGGTCATCATTGATGGTGGTAGACTTATTATTTCGTGGAATCGGTTTGAGTATGCTTGATGTTCGTCATCAATCAAGGCTAGATTTCATAACCCCGGCCGCAGTCCACTCTCAGGGTAGTATCCTTCAATGAGTAGAGTATTTGTGACAATCCGGACTTTCCAGTTAGTTCTGTTAGAAATTCCGTTAAGTTTCATGTTAAAACCTAACCCAGTTAACTCTATATTTAATCCCAAGGACTAATTCTGCCAATTTCTGATCTTAAACTGCATGGACTAGTTCTGCCAAGTCCCAAAACTTGAATTGTTGACTCCCAAAGTCAAAATCAATTCAAATTGAATCATATTTGACTTTGTAAAGTCAAATTCATGACCTTTGATCTAAATTCGAATCCCATAGCCAATTCCTATTCGAATTATTAACTGAACTATACGAATATGTCATTTACTCTCATCATTAGAGCATTAAACCCTGTTAATTATACGAATTAAACCCAATTATAACCATTAAACCGTAACCGTCGCCTCTATCATCTTCGATCATCAAACTGATCAAAACCATGTATCATTTTCACAAATTGAACTCCTGCACACAACAAACAAGACACTGTGAAGCTTTTACACATACCACATTCACCGGAGACGCAACCAGAACCGCCGGGATTAAGCAATTCAAAGTCGGGCCTGCATTTGGTCGATCACCATCAATCCGGCAACATTTCTGGTAATTGTTTGCATTCACACTGTCATTTTTATCCATAGAATGAAAGCCCTATCATTACCAGGGCTTACATTATCAATTCGATCGAAATCAAGAATCTAGGGTTCATCACTGATCGGTTTAATCGAACCCTAGTCTAGACCCAATCAAAATACAATTAACCTATACAATTTGATTCGCAATACCATCTTCCTTGAAAGCCCTCTGTCAATTCGACGTTTTATTATACAAATTGTTGTAACCCGTAATCTAGGGTTCATATGAAACCAAGTTATCGAATTCAACTCTAAACCGTATTTAAATCAAATTAAACCACACCATTAGACTCGTAATCGTCTGTATAGTGAAAGCCTTATGAAATATCGGGCTTCCATCATCGAATTGATCTTGATCCAGTAATTAGGGTTCATCCGGGAAACGATTTGGGGTTTTCATTCTTAAACTCAAAAGAAATACAATTAAACCACATCATCAGATTCGCAATGTCGTTTTTGTTAAAAGCCATATGATTCTATCAACTTTTATTATCAGAATATCTCAAATCGATTTAGTGTTCATAAACTAGGGTTACGGCTTTTCTTTCTGAAATTAAACAAACTTAAACATGAAAACTTTGCAATTAAACTTAACCACAGGACCGCCTCAACTCGATTATCAAAACCCCTCTACTATTTTGATCGATCAACACCGAAATCGATGGATCAGAGCTGGGTTTCTATCGCGAATGGATTTGGGAAGAAAATCACTTGAACCTGGATGTTAAAACAATTCAATCCGGGTATCTAACGCGATACCCTAGCGGGCGGGACTGGTTAGAGACTTGTGCGTGTGTGGGAGAGACCCGGGTTCGAGACCGGGCTCCCACATCTAGAGGTGCTCAATAGAACCGGATCCGAAACCGATCCGGTGGATAATCCGGAATCGGACCCGGCAGGAACCGGACAAAAAAGAACCTGACCGGATTTTTCCGGAACCGCCGGATACAGAACCGGTTACGGTGATTTTAGTGGACCGGACAAAAATCGGACCAAAACCGGACAAAAAAGAACCGGACAAAATCGAACAAAAAAAACCGGTTTTATCCGGTTCTAGCCGTTGGGTTAAAAAAAACGGCTATATAGCCGTTAATATGGCCGTTTTTTGTTTTTTTTTTTTGGCTTGAAACTTAGTATAAATAGGTATTGGGTGTATGAGTTAGTTCACCACAACATTCTAGCTCTCAAAACTCAAAAACGCTCTCAAAACGCAAAAACACGCCCGCTTTACGCAAAAAAAAACGCTCTCATGGCTTTCGCTTCCGCGAGCACTCAAAATTCGGTTGGTGGTTCTACTAGCGATGTCACGGTAGTGTCAGTACTTCCTTGCTCCCGAAACCAAGAGATATGGGCTTATTTCGATTTATGCGAAATGTCAAACGGTTCGTAAAAGGTTCGTTGCAAACGTTGTGGTAAAATTTTGGGTGCTGCGGGAAATAGCACTTTGAGGAAACATATTGGTAGTCACGCAAAACACACTCAAGGTGAAGATCAAACTCAAATTGGTAGGGATGGAGGAGTTTGGCAATACAATGTCGAGAGGGTTCGTGAGAGAATGGCACATTTCGTCATTCAAGAAGGCTTGCCTTTTGATCATTTTGATAATCCGCGCTTAACGAGGATGATACAAGAGACGCTTCAACCGAGTTACACAAATGTAAGTCGTTCTACTTTGAGAAGAGATTGTTTAAAAATGTGGAAAAGGGCTAAAAAAGAATTAATTTTAGGTTTTGAAAATTTAAATACCGCATTAACTTAACAACGGACGTTTGGTCCGCTCCACATGGTTTACCCGAATCGTACCTTTGCGTTACCGCACATTGGGTTCAACCGGAGTCGTGGCAAATGATGAAGCGTACGATTGCGTTTGATTATTTTGGATATCCACATACCGGTGAAAACTTATTTTATATTTTAGACTCGGTCATTCAAACTTATAAAATTCAATCAAAAATATTTTCAATATCTTTTGATAACGCTTCAAATAACACAAACGCGGTGGAAAAATTAAAAATAAAATATGAACCGCCTTGTAACGGTGTTTTCTTTCATAGTCGATGTGTTGCACACATCATTAACTTGGTTGTGCAAGACGGTCTAAACATCCAAGAAATAAGAGACGTAAAAGAAAATTTTAAAGTGGTGTTACGTGAAGTTTTTAGCACAAGCTAAAAAAGATATATAAACTATAGAAACTTGTGCCAACAAACGGATTCCATCTTTTTAGGTCCGAATTGGGACGTACCTACTAGATGGAACTCGACATGGAAAATGTTTGAATCGGCCTTAAGGCAAAGAGTTACTTTAAAACATTTTCATGATGAACTTGTACAAAAGAAACGTTGTTCACAAAAATTTGATAATATAAGTTGGGATATGATCGAGAAACTTACTAATTTGCTTGAGGTTTTTAAAAATGCAACTACATGTTTATCGGGAGTTTATTATCCCACGTCTTCGCTAATACTTCGACAATTATACTTAATATGTAATAAATTAAAAGAGTTATCACGGCCCTATTTTTGAAAAAATGGTAAAACATATGAAAGCTAAATTTAAAAAATAATTTTCGGAAATGCCGGTCGTTGTTACCGCCTTAAACCCAACGATTAATGTAACCGGTGTTGAAACATTAATTGGATCAATATCGGATGATTTAAATATGTTCAAGGAGGACCCAAATATTGAATCAAAGGCAATAAGGGATTTCAATTCGGCTTTTAATAATATGTTTGATTATTATTTACGCAAATATGGTGGAAGTGGTGATCCATCAAACATACGTGAATCAATGTGTTCGGGTTCAAGTTCTAGTAGCTCAAGGAACCCGATACTAAATTTATTTAACACTTTAAGAAATGAAAATACTAAACGAGCTCGTGAAACCACACCAAGTAGCGAGCTTGGGAGATATTAAGCAACCGACTTTATTTCAACTCTAAGATCCGAAGAGTTTGAAAACTTTGATATCTTGAGTTGGTGGCAAGGAAGGGAATCCCAATATCCCGTTCTAGCCGCAATGGCCCGTGACCTACTAACCGTCCAAGCTTCCACGGTAGCTTCGGAATCTGCCTTTTCTCTTAGTGGCAGGGTTTTATCTATTCGAAGAACGAGGCTTACACCGGAATCTATGGAGATGTGTATTTGCTTGAAGGACCATTTGGATGCCGCCGAACGTGTACAACATGTTGCAAAACTAGAAGTCGAGCTTGACATTGAACAAGAAATACATGAATTCGAAGTAGAACAAGGGACGGCGAATCCACTTTCTGACGAATAACAAGCTTATGATGAAGCCCAACGTATCTCAAGCGAAGAAGATTGAAAACCGATGTTACGAAGAAGACTAAGACGAGTAGACGACGAATAACGAGTCATAATAAATAATATATATTTTGTGATTCAATTATGTTTTTTGTAATTTTTTTGTATGAACAATTGTTAAATCAATTAAAAAAAGCTAAAAAATAAATAAAACATGTATTTTATAGTGTATCTTTGTTAATTTTTTTTTTTTAAAAAAAAATTTTAAATCCGGTGGAACCAGTTTTTTTGTCCGGTCCGATTCCAAAAATCTGGTCCGGTCCCAATAGGTTCCAACTCTCCACTCGCTTAACCGGATCCGATCCGGAACCGGTTCCACTGGATCCGATCGTTGACCACCGTTGACCGAACCGGTCCGGATCCCAAAAAAACCGATTTATGCACCTCTACCCACATCTATTTTTTGAGCATTTTTCTGTTATATTTAATTAATAAAAATCAAACCCTATAATATTATATTATTATATAAATGTGTTTAGCTCGGGAAACAACCCGTAGGCTCGGGTTTGAATTATTAACCTATTTTTATATTATTCGCACTTTTATAAATAAGTTATTATAGTTATTATCAAATAAAAATAATATGTTTATATTATTTTTAAACCGTAACTTCGTATAAAATAATACGTTTATATTATTTTCAAACCGTGACCCGTATTATTAAATAATATATATTTATATTATTTCGGATCATTTTATAACATCGTATATCGATTGAGACTAAATAATAATATAATTGGTTGTATTATTTACTCGTATATATATATTATTATTTTCTCAATATTATGAATGACAAAACACCCGGTTATATTTATTATTATTTTTGTCATTCGTCGCGTAAAGCAATTCCTAGCTTCGTGGACACGTTCGTTCACTCTTGAATATTAGAGCATTTCTTTAGGATGTTTCTCATTCCGTGTCGCTGTCACAATTCCTATTTTTATCCCTAATTTATGTGTTTATAATTTTAGGGCGTTCATAAGTCATTTGAGACTTACACTCGTGGTTTCAGCTTACCTCTAGTGTGAAACTACCTTCAACGCAACGCAGGTGAGTTTTCACGGCCCCTTTTTATTGTTTTAACTTTGGGAGAAAACATGATTAACTATTTTTGAGATTTTGTAAATTCGTATGTTATCAATGTTAAAGCTAAGCGTAACACGCTATCACAGAAAGTCCTCATCTTATATCGAACCGTTAATATGGATCTTAGCAAGGTAACATTTAGTAGTACTACTGGGCTTGACAAATCTCACCCGCGTTAGTCGCGCTAACTCGATTAGATATCGAACGGGTGAAATGTTAGCCTACTCACACCGCCAGTGTTGATAAACCTGGCAGGAGGCAAATAAACAAACAGTCAGCTTCGGTTGGGAGCGCTTGAGCTAAACATGAACATAGGTTAGCTACCTATAGATACATATTGAATGATCATAAATCTGGTAAACGCTTATTTATATATTGAAACCTGTGAACTCACCAACCTCGTGTTGACATATTTTCTTACATGTTTTCTCAGGTCGCTAAGATAAGACACATGTGCACATTAGGGCATGCATGGGATTCAACTATTTTGATTATGGCTTATTTATGTTTTTTTGGATTATTTTGTATTGTACTTGGTTTGGTTGGACGTTTTTGACTTTTGGACTTTTGGTTTGGGCGCGTGTGTTTGCGCATTTACTTTCTTTACGCTTTCGCATTGAAACTCTGATTATTATGATATTTTCATTTGAGTCCCATGTAGAGTCGTTCAAAGTAACTAATGTCTGAGATCCTGGTTCGTCACTTCTCAAACGGTAAAACTCCGTTAGTTGAAATTTTGGGGTGTGATAGTATTGAACTCATCCCAAGGCATCATGTTTATGATAATGCTGCCTCGAGTTTGTACTTGAGCATTCCTTCATGCTAATGCTTCACCTTGAAACGAATGGGTAGTGTATGTCACTTGTTGGTTGTTAGAACCTCCACTGATGTTGATACTTATATTCATCCTTTTTACCCATTTTAGGGTTTTAGTGATTCCTTTCATTCCATGAAAGTCCTTGGGTTTGTAGGATAGAAAGGTTCCATAGGAACATACTTTCTCGTACGTATGAGTACGAGGTTTACTAGTCACCATTTACTTTCGTTCTGATACTTCGGATAGACCCAATAATTTGTGTACTAAGGGTAGCAAGCTCATCTCTCATTCCTCGTATGACGAGTGGATCCACGGATGACAACTTGTCCTCCGGTGTCAGGTTCATTTGCTCCTTGGGGTGACATATTCTCTATGTATGTCAATGTACTAACGCCCATGTCGTACTGAGCACCGGGGTGATATAGTAATAGATGTAAGTCTATTATACTCCCGCTAGTACTTCGAAGATCCTTTGCTTCAATGCTTTCAACTGCCAACGTGCCCAGTCTGGTATTAAGTTTCCTGGGTACTCACGGCATAAGACTATCAACATAGTCGAACGGACAATGGGAGTGTAACCCTAATATATAGACTCAATAAGGTTCAAATAGGATAGGCACAAGCCTAAAGATGTGTGTTTGGCCTATAGATAGGCTAAGAAAAAAAGAATATGGACTCCGTTCGTCGAGTGTCCAGGCTAATCCCGACAGCATATATCATTGCTCCGGGTCATTAGGTTGTACAGGACCAAGTCCTTACTCCATTATATGTCTCGTTTTTCTTATCTAATGACCATCTCTCGAGTTGCCAATAACTCATGGTCGATCGTGTCCTTTTTGTCGGTCGTGCGTTCCATCATTTCCCGATGATAGTAGAAATGAGTACTATGTATGTGTGTTCCAACTTTTGTGTATTTCCAAATGTGTCACTATTTCCGTTCCACGTATGAAACTATGGTGGTAGTGTGCTCTTATCAAAGATGCGTTTGAGTGGTAGATTGGTTTACTCTATAAACCTTGTCTACTTTACCAGTATGACCTTCCAGTTGTATTCTCCTTTCAGGTATGGAAGGTTAGAAGTTAGAGTTTGACTCCTACTACTATCGGGAAAGGAACTGTTACCGAAGAGTTGTGTCTTGAGAAGAGGGTTACTCGTGAAGTTGGCGATGACATGACTTAGGTAGATACGTAAAGTATGTAAGTATATAGGTATACCACACATATACCCAAAGTTCCTGTAGGTCAAGTTTAAATGCATGGTATGTAATGCACTTAACTCCCTGTGATTCACTGTTTGAACTTAATACTGTGCCGACTGTCCTATCTTAGATGTAGTTTACATAACAGGATCATCTAGAAATCATGTGTATTTAAAGTTACCCTTATGTTGCGCACCCATAAGTGTAAATTTACTTACATAATCATTCTAGCTTTTCCTATAATGTGTTTCCTAACGTTCCAAGGGTTCGAGCTGAGGGTTATAGTCTAGGCTCACTAATCCAACCTAGTTCTCTATAAACAAGGCTCTGATACCAATCTGTCACACCCCGACTAGGGCGGAAACACCGGGTGTGGTGATCCACGGTGTTCATAGCCTTTGATTACATCGAACGACTTCTAATAACATTCATAATCAAAGATTCTAAGTTGTTACAAGGAAACACAAATTGTTTTCAAGATATTACATGCCAAAAGTACCGTACTTAAAATCCAAAGCATACGGTTTTTCCATTACAACAAGTTTGTCGGCTAAAACCTAGATGTCCCTAGGTTATATTGAGATGTCTTCCAACAGAAGTTCTACGTGCGTGCATGCCCATGCAACATGATTCTAGTTACCTGAGAAATACATGCTAAAATGTCAACATAAAGTTGGTGAGTTCACAAGTTTAAGTAAGCAGTAAAATGTGATTTCTTTGGACTATGAGATTTTCCAGTGTGATTAGCATTGTTATTCAAACAATACTTATGTATGTGCATTGTTACCATGAGCTACCATAACCGACACTTGACTTTTGTGAGTTAACCCGTCACTTGACTGAGTTAATGATGTGAGCCCCGCCCAATGTTCTGTCATGCAACATTGTGAGTGTGAGAATGGACAGTATGCACCCGCTTAGACCTCCATTCAGGGTTAGCGCGACTAACCACGGGTGGGGGTGTCAACCCAAATAGATCTATTCATGTGTTCCACGTATGAACCAGCTAACGGTTATAGTATTCCCGTGGACTTAGTATGACAGTGTGAAATGTGAGAACTCATGCAACAATCAGTGTATGCACTCGTATCCAACTATGAGATATGTATTCTCCCTCGTATGTTTAAAACAAGTAAAAGTGGGGTCGTGAGGCTCACCTTATCTACCAAGGTGATGAGTGATGAGATGCGCAGTAGGTCCAACAAGTATCCGACATATTCGTGCCCTAAATTATTTAAGACACCTTAGGTCCTATGTAGTTGTTTAAGTATGAATTGGTCACATGACCAATACCTTGAAATCTTGACCCTTGCCTTGTAATAATCTACAAGGGTCTGACCCGATCGCCGTTGGTAATACGACTCGTTGTTTAATTTATTATATTTATTAAATTATTTAATAAATATTAAACTTAGTCTTTTATTTGTCCAAAACCTCGTGTTCGGTTTAAGTTGCTTCTTGTGATTAATAAATATATTTAACATGTATATTTATTAATTAGTCGTTAATTAATAAAACATCATAAAATAATAATTATATTATTTTATCTTACATGTCTAAGTAATATACATGCATATATATAATTATTCCTTTAATTATATAATATACCCATTTATTAAAATCGATGAAATTAGAATGTCTAAAAATAGTTATATTATTTTATTTTTCCAACTCAATAATCCATACATATATAAAATGTAATTATCGATTGTCACAAAACTATTATATGTAGCTTTATGAAGATATGCCCATAAAGATAACTTTATAAAAATCTTTATATTTATAATAATTATAACTATAATTATTATTTGTTATTACTAACTAAAAAATATGTTTTTATAAAATAAACTAACCACTTATTTTATTACGGTGAAAAATTGGTTTTTTATCTTTTATAATTTAAAACCTGTTATTTAAAATACTAATTCCGGTTATTATATCACCAACTAATTTTTACGTTAAGATAAAATAGTCGAAAGCTCACGTAAATAGTCGAGAGAAGGTGATGGTGTTTATGCGAGACCCGGTTTCTTCTCGTAACGTCCCGTATGGCTCGGAAAACTCCCGTAGTGACCCGTGTACGTAATGTGGTGACCGTAGGCGAGAAACGGTGACCCGAAAGAGCCGGTTTTTGTCCCTAAAGAACCCGTATAGGTGGAGGAGGGTCTCGGGGCTGCTGCGAATGGGGTGGCGGTGCACGGTGGTGACCGGTGAAGGTGGTGTGGGGCCGCTATGGAGGTGGTGATCAATGGTGGTGTTGTGGCGGTGGTTGCCGAGAGGAAGCAAGGAGGTGGTGTTGCTGCTGTGAACCACCAAGGAGAAGGGTGGTGGTGTGGTTTCTTTGTTGCAAGCCATGAGGGATGGTTGGTGGTGGTGGCTCGGTTATAGCCGAGAGAAAGAGAGTGGGCGAGAGGATGTTTGTGTTCGATGGTGGTGGTGTACGGCTGATGGTGGTGGTGGTGTTGTTGCTCGTCGAAGAGAAGGAGGGATGGGGAGGTTGCCGTGAGGGAGTAGGGAGGTGAGGGTGGTGGTCGATGTTGCTGTTGTCTTGTGAAGCCGAGAAGGGAGGCAAGAGGTGGGGTGATGGTTTCGGGTAGGAGAGAGCCGAGAGAGATGAGTGTGCAAAGTGTGTTGTAGGTGTGGGTTATGAGTGGTGTTAGCATGCATAATTATAAGGTGAAATGGGGTTAAGGACCCATGGTTCTTGTGTAGGGAAGGAGCCTTAGTGTCTCTTGTTGGGAGGCAAGGGGACAAGACCAATTGCATGCTTCACTTGGTTTGGCGGCTAGGAAGTAGGAAGGGTGGCGCACGGGTGGAGGGGAAATAGGCACGTGGGGAGTAGGGTGTAGTGTGGTGGTGTGATACCCGCTTGTTACTAGTCGGTATAATACCCGGGTGTCGATAGTTTCATTTGTTGTGTGTCGGGTTTGAGTCGGGTATTATAAATAGTAATAGTTTGGTAGTTCGGGTATAGTATGTGTTCAACATATATTAAACTTTATAGTTTAAATCAACAGGTATTGTTTACCTCGTCCATATATATATAATATACATAAAAAAGAACGTTTTTAATTATTTTTGGTATATCACCAACGCGATATGTGGGTTGTTGTATTCTGGAAATTTCTAATATTTCTCGTACATTTGTGTATGGGTTAGACTCTATTGGACTGTGTTAGACCTAATTAATTTAAAATTAGTCTAGCATGCATAATTTAGTGTGGTAATACCTAGATAATGACATGGTAAATTACTAGTTGTTACAAAAGTCTAAACCGTAAAAAAATAACCTGATAAGGCAGTGCGAAAATTAAGGGATTTTGATTTCGAAAATTTTAGGTTTAAGTATATCCAAGTTTCTTTATTTAAAATAATAAAATTTAATATTTTAATTTGAAACTTGGAGATAAAGTAACAAGATTTTAGGAAACACAATCAAAATCATAATTTATCCCAAATTAAGGGGATTTTCATCGAAAATAATGATGAACATGAAGAACAGTTTATGAACATCAGATAAACTGTTCTTCAAAACTATCAGATTTAAGTCTGGAACCGAAATCTTGAAATGTAATAACCCCAAATTTAGGGCCTGATTTTTTTATTTAATTACGTGCTGCCTACTTGTATACTTGACCTACTCGAACATTATGGGCTACCATTTAGAACCTAATGAACACGTTGTGATTATACAATTGAACCGGGCCCATTGGGCTGGGCCCAATTAAAGATAAACGAGCTCGGCCCATTAATGGCCCAACAAAAGGGCCAATATACGAACTGAGTCCAAAACAAACTAATAAACATTTGTTTGACGGATCGTTACACGATTCATTATAATTTATAATGATTACAAACTAAACCCGGAGAACTGTTAGAACAGTTAACGCGCTCGTACGTGTTAATACCGTATATCCGACGCAATAAAATATTTAGACGTCAAACACCAAATAAATAGTACAGATTATACTAGTATTTAATTCGGGCGACTGATTAGGAATTTATACGCGAGATACGCGGATGTTGGATACGCGACAACGACAAACACCTGTGTAGACGTCATCGTGTTTTACTAAATCAGGTATAACTAAATAATGCAAACAAGTATTTACTTTATACCTATATTATTAAATTATTAGTATTATTATTATTTAGGAATTAATAACTACTTGTGGAACGTGATACGTCTTACCCGGAGCATACACGGTTAGACACGCGATACAAGAGCGTTATACGGCTATTCTAGAACTGCGCGATTATGTAATTAAATTAAATAATTATTTATATTTGTTAGTTATTATTATTAATAATATTATTTATTAAACGGAGCGCGAAACGTTTATTTGGAGCAGACGCGTATGAGACACGCGGTGTCGACGCATATCAGCTTGGACAGGAGTCGGATCAGGGATTTCGTGAAATAAATATTTAAATTATATATATTACCGCGTCTTATTATAATTGGAATTATAAAATAAAAACTTGGAATTAATTGACATCTCGAAGACTCGAGTGTACAACCGATATGCGAAAACGAGTCCAGACTACACTAGTAATTGTCTACACATCCTACAAAACTTATAAACTTATAAATAATTTAATTATTATCAAATTTTTCAAAGAAAATCTATGTTTGACTTTAAATAAAATCTTTAGAAATTTTATGATATCTTTTTAATTATACGAATCTGCATGAAATCTCTGTACAATATCTTTACATAATCCAAGAATGAATCTTTAATAATTTTAATTAATTATTTATTTTTATTCCTTATCTCCCTTCGTATTCCATCTTCACAAACAACAAAAACACATATTTTAAGAGAAAGAGAGTAGTCGGAAGAGAGGGAAAGCAGAAAGGGAGGAGGCCGGTCACTTCCGATGACCCCTCCGGTGAACCTTCGTGAAGGCGACTAAGCAGCCCCACCATCATCCCTTCCACCTTTCCCCCTCCACTTCATCCCCTATCTATATTTCTGTCACAAACCCTAAATCCATGAGAGAGAGAGAGAGAGAAAGGGAGACATACAGGAGTGAGAGAGAGAAACGGCCAACCGATGTCCTCCCCAGCCCGTCCATGGCGGTGGTGGCGGAGGGTAGTGTTCCGGCAGCACGCGTTTTTCCGGCCGAATACGATTCCACGGCAAAGGGAGCCGACAGCGAAAGTAACGGAAACCCCCACGGGGAGCGACGGCGTGGTGGATGACACTGAGATGACGACGATGATGACGGTAGTAGTTTCAGGCGACCTCCAAACCCGTTTCTCGGCAATGGTGCCCGTTTTTCCGGCGAGTTCGTATTCCGGTAAGCCTTTATTTCCAGTTGCATGTCATTCCGGGTATAAACCCACGTATCATTTCCTGTTTTACGTTTACAACGAGCTTTCCGGCTAAATTGTTGATTAAGTGGCCGGGTTTCAGTCCCGGTTGTCGAATAATGGCTCGGACAGGTTATAGAGGTGGAACTAAGTCACTCGGATAGGCGGGAATTTTCGGGTCGTTCGCGATAATCTCATGTTTCGGTCAACGAAAGTCAAACCTAGTCAACACGGGTCAAAGGTGGCCAACGACAGAAACGACAAGTGGATAAGTGAAAGGGATGTCAAACTGAGCTAAACGGGTCATTTACGATCGGGTTCGCGTACGATTAGTGAGGTATAAACGCCCACCGAGTTTGTATTTATCTTGCATTTTTGTAATATGTAAACGTGCGTAATAGTTTGTTGAGTTAAACCGACTCGATCCCGACCGCTCGGGATTTTGATGAAATACCGAACTTCGTTCGCGTGTTTGTAACAACCGGGTCTCCGTCCGAACAATAAGAGAAAACAAAAATTATATACATACATGTAATTATAAACCTAAAACATATTACTTAGAAATATAAATATACATGTATTCACTTATGTGATTATTTAGAAACCAAAAATCTATAAAAACCGGATATATAAACTTGTGTATATACATTTAGTTGTAAATATTAAATGCTTTATTTAGAAATATAAAATATATAAATATACACGTATATACTTATAAAATATATTATGGAGTAAAAGTAATTCTATAAAAACTATTATAAGCACATTGGTATAAACAAGAATAGTAGTTATTGCTTAAATACGAATGTTAATATGCAAAACTTATATGTATGAATATACATTCTTTCGTGTATTAATACGTATATATACATAAAGAGCATACGATCCTTTATTTACATAAATGTATTTTTTTAAAACACTAGTATTTTAATAACATAGTACCACTATCATTAATATTATTTGGTTATTTAGTTATAAGTATTTATGTAAAAATAATTAATATTAATACGATATAAGTTGTTATTTTTATTAAAAGAGTTATATTATTTTTATTATTTATAGTTATTATAATTATTAACTTATTTAAAACTAAGTAATACTTATAATATACAAGTTGTATTTTTTATTAAAAAAATCTTATGTTCATCACTATTGTTATTATTACTAAAAATGCATTTATATTAAAAACCTTATAAAATTGACATTTCCTTTACGTAACACGTTACACTTGTTATTAATATTACTACTTTTATAATTACAAAATTATATTATTATTATCACTAACGTTATTTTTAAGATGATACTACGACTATTTATAAGTACCATTATAATATTGATATTGTTGTTTTTAAACGCTAAGATTATTGTTAACGCATTATAATCATCATTATTAGTGTTATTGTTAACTTTATTTTAAAATAATATGACTTCTAACCGTACTTAATACAACTTTATTAACACCATTTTTAACATTGTTAATATTATTACTATTATTCTTATAGTTAGTATAGAGATACTATAAGTATTATTTTTTGCTTCTACTAATTATTATGGCTATTAAGGATAACGTTAATTTCATTATGATTAGTAATTGTAACACCAACATACAATATTTTACTGTTGATACATATAAAGTTATGATAGTTACATCTATACTTATTATCACACAACCGTATATTTATAAACCTTGATTTCTACTTTTGAAACAACTACAAGTACTCAAATAAATTTATTGTTATAAATCTTATATATATACATCGTGTAGATAATACATAGGGCTACTTATATTAGGGTCAAACATGTATCTATATTTAGAAACCTAAATATTTATTTTAGTATGAATATGTATAGTTAAATATACTAAGTGTTAGCTACTTCATATAACAAACACATCATATATATATTTTCTAGGATTCGTTATATAATAATTAAAATTTCATAGATTATATACTTTTGATCTGCATACTTAACCATATTTTTTTACTTAGTAATAGTTAATGAAAACGATATTTGACATAATACTTTATTCATATATTATGTATATTTATATATACAAACATTTTATAGACTCCAAATATTTACTTTCGATATAAATATATTTTTATGTGGTTTCATGTAAATACAAGTTTAGACATTTACCAATATTTGCAAACCAATCCCTATAACGATGTTTAATATTAGACGAGCATAACTAATTTCGTCGATACTTACGATGTATAACATACGTATATATTAATAAATCTTTCATACTTATATACATAACTAAATACCTTGATTTATATTTTCTAAGCGAATATAGCTACTCGAATATATATTTATTTTTACATATTATATATATATATATATACATCACGTAAGTAGAAAATGTCTAGTGTTACTTTAACTGAATCGAACAATCATTATAATATTTAGTATTACTTTGATTCGGGTCGTAACATTAGGTGACTACTTTTATTAGAGCACATATACAAGTATCGCTATTATTCAAGAGTAAATAATAGGAACCAATACTTTTATTATACAACTATTTAAAATAATAAATGGAGGTTTACAACCCAAGACTTTTACCAAAACTGTCCCAACACTTTAACGAATCGGTCGAGCTCAATCACACGGTTAATGACATTACTCTAGTACAACATACTAATACCACAACTATAATTAGGAGTTGTCTTGTTGACTACATACATGATAGCAAGCTCACAACTTTAGCATATTGATTTGGTATATACAAGATTATTATTGAGTTCATGTGTTTTTCCCCTCTTTTACTTAAACTTTTGGGGTGATTACATGCTTCTATACACTTTTATACTTATGGTGTAATTATTAATCAAGACGATTTTTGCTACAACAAACCCCGACTTTTAGCACAATCATTAACTCCATAAGGAGCCGACGGGATATATGGGTAGTACTATCTGGGGAAGACTCCCGCACACAGTGGGCCTAATTGACCGGGGAGACCACTCACTGAATGATAAATGGATATCTTGTGACATATATAGGCGCATTTTTGTTGACTTATGTGGGCAGATATAAGTATGACCCATAACAATAAGGAGTATAGGAAAGGGGTTTCTGTTTGATGTTCACGGGTCGTGGGCACAGGTTGATTGTGAACTTGTTTAATTTGCACCATACCATACATTTTTTGATTCTCAATACATATGCTTTATTATCTAAACTCGTGAACTCACCACTTTTTAGTTGACACAATATTTTTAAGCATGTATTCAGGTACCCTTCTCGAGTTTGAAAATTAGCATCTTAGACACGATTGCTTGAAGATAGATGATTCCTTTAGAAGACTTATGTCGAGCCATAGATTTCACCCGAGAAAGCTTTGATGAGAAGATAGAATCCATTATTTTATTTTATTTTATTTTTAGTTAGTGTATAGATGATATGTATCTTTGTAAATATATATTTTGACTTAGTTGGACCCATGACATTTATAAAATATATGTCACGTTATTTCCGCTGTGTTTTGTTTTGGTATTCGATCATCACGCCTAGCCTCCTAATCGGGTTGTGACATGAAACATAATTCTTAACAGATTTCAAAAAAATTTAATAGATCTCGATTTTTGGAGATCAAAAACGTGATGTATAAACAAAACAGAAAACCGTGAACATGATAAGAACGATTTTCATATGGTTTTAACAGAATTTTTGTTCTTCGATTTTAATTTCTGTTTAGGGAATGAAACAAGAACTGATTAATTAACATGTGCTTTGATACTACATGTTGATCAATTCTTGTAACATGATAATGGAAAACAATAATCTAAAACATACATGTTAAGTTAACCGATGACAAGGAAAACATCATGATCTCTTATCTGGATCGGGTTCCCGTTTAGGGTGTACGATTAGGATGGCTAAGGTGTGTTCTTAAGAAATCACGGTTTTATGAGAGAGAGAGAGAGAGGGACAAAATAGTTAACCCTAATTCTAATTGACTTTGTAAAGTCAAAGTCAATATTAAAGTTCCTATTGACTTTTGAAAGTCAACTAACCATGTTCCTTAACTCAATTCAAACCACAAGGACTGTTCCTGCCAAATTCCAAACTCAAACATAGGAAATTACAAGGACTAGATGTGTAATTCGACCTCTCTTAATTATGTTTGACTTTGGGAAAGTCAAACACACGGCTTTGATCCAAATTCAAACTTCCAAACAGAATTCGGTTGGATTTGAAACTGATATTGCATATATGGTGTCATTAACGACCTTAACTGTCGAAATGAAGCATCATCATTAGCAAATTAAACTGATTAATGACCATTAACGCAAAACCGTCGACCACGATCGTAATTGCCATCAAATTCGTTTAAACATTGTGTTAATTCCACAATTAGATATCCTGCACACCTTATACGAACACCTCTGAAACTTTTGCGCACGTTTATTCGATCGGAGTAGCAGAGGGAGTGGCCAGAGATCAACCAGACACGGTCGACACTTATTTTAGTCGGGAACCGACAATTCGAATCCAATTCTAGTAAACTCTTACATCCTTAGTCTCGTTTCCATACCTAGATCAAAAACCCTATGACAATTAGGGCTTAAACTATCGAATTTTTCATATTCGAATTCTAGGGTTCTTGTTCTGTCGGATTTAGTCGAACCCTACCCCCGACTCTGTTTAAATCAAATTAAAACGTATTAGTAGATTCGCAATCCTTCGTTTAACGATAACCCCATGCTAATTTAATCAAAAAACATCGAATTGAACTCAATCCCGTATCTAGGGTTTGTTCATACGACGATTTGGGGGTTTTAATCCTAGACTCAACCAAAATTCAATTAAATTATACGCTTAGACTCGCAACCCAGTGCTTGTCGAAAGCCCTATGAATCCAACAACTTTTATTATCGGATTTAATCAATTTGACTGGTGATTAGAACCTAGGGTTTTTGATATCTCAAAGCAGAAATTACCGGTTTTAAATCCGATGTTTTTGAAATTAAACTCACCCACAGATTCGCTAATACTCAATTATCAAAACCCCTAATTTGGTTTGTTCGATCGAAGTCGAAATCGATGAGTTTGGGCTGATTCTTACGTCGGCTTCGATAAGGGGGGAGATCACAGGAAACCAACTTGTTAAAACCATTTCGATCCGGTTAACATTGCGATTCCCTAGCGGGCACACTTGGTTAAGACTCATGGCTTATACGCAGGAGACCCGGGGAAACCGGTCTCCTGCAATTATATTTTTGGGACTTTTTCAATGATTTCCCTTTTATAAAAACTATACCCTATATTATTATATTATATATTAAAGTGTTTTAGCCAGGAAAATAACCCGTAGACTCGGGTTTGGTTTTATAACTTATAATCATTATTATTTCCACTTTTAAAATAATAAATTTATATTATTTTCAAGACACGACTCCGTATAAAATGTTATATTTATATTACTTTCAACTCGTGACCCCAACTAAAAATAATATACTTAAATATTATTTCGCCTAGTTTATTGATCTCGTGTAACGTTTCAAACTAAATAATAATATAATCATTTATATTATTTACACACGTTATTACCCTCGAAGAAAAATAATATATTTATTATTTTTTCCACGTAATTGATTATTGTGTTTTTTCTCCGAACTTAAAATAATATAATAAATTATATTATCTTCTTAGGCCGTTATTGAATGGCACAAACGCGCGAATATATTTTATTAAATATTGTTATTTGTAATTAGAAACGTTCGACACGAAACGCGTATATTTTGATTATTATATTAAGAAATTCTTATTCCCGTAGACAAGTTCGTCTAACCATTGATCCTAAGTATATTTTAGGACGTTCGATCTTTCCGTGTCGTTGTCACAAACTCTTACGTGTTCCTAACTGTCACATCTTATTCTAGGGCATTCATAGATTGTCCGCGTGCAATCCATTTGTGGTTAGTGTTGCATCCTTGTGTGGTGCTAATAACTACGCTCTACTCAGACTCAGGTGAGTTTCACGGCCCCATTTTACTTGTTTTACTGTTGGGGGAGAAACATGCTTACACACAAATATATTTTACTTGTTTCCCTGTTGAAAAGAAACATGCATATACACAAATATCATTTTACTTGTTTTCCCGTGGGGGAGAAACAGGTACGCAAGCAAATATTATTTTACATGTTTTTTCCGTTGGGGGAGGAAACATGACGCAACTATTTTGATTATGGTACTTTATATGATATCACTGTTAAGGCTAAGCGTAACACACTATCACAGAAAGTCCTCATCTTATATCGGACCGTTAATATGGATCTTAGCGAGGTAATGTTTAGTAGTACTACTGGGTTTGACAAATCTCACCCGCGTTAGTCGCGCTAACTCGATTGGAGATCGAACGGGTGAAATGTTAGCCTACTCACATCGCCAGTGTTGATAGACCTGGCAGGAGGCAAATAAACAAACAGTCAGCTTCGGTTGCGAGCGCTTTAGTAAGACATGAACATAGGCTAGCTACCTGTAGACATGCATATTGATTGTACATAATCTGGCAAACACTCTCTTATTACAAACTTGAAACCTGTGAACTCACCAACCTCGTGTTGACACTTTTTCTTACATGTTTCTCAGGTCGCTAAGGCACAGGTTGCACACTTAGGACATGCATGAAGTCCTACTGTCATATCATCAATTTCAAACATTTGAAACAGTTTACTTATTTACATTGATTGACGCCTATTGCGTGTAATTACTTTTGATTTCATATTAACGTTTACGCTTCCGCATTAACTCTGAATTTTTATGTTATGACATTTCAAGTCCCATATAGTGTCGTTTGATGTAACTAATGACTGAGATCCTGGTGTGTCACCTTCCAAACGGTAAAACTCCGTTAGTAGAATTTGGGGGTGTGACACTATTCCCTCTAATTAACTCTCTATTTATATGTACACCCAAGGAGAAACCCATTAATGACCCATTAAGAGTAATTAGGTCCATCAACTAATTACTAGCCATAGGTTAATAAATAAATAAATAAATAATTTGATCATTTAATAATTAGATAAATGATTATAAGAGCCATATAATAAAACTGTGTCTTACAACTAGATCATAGGGGTGTAAACGAGTCGAGTCGAGCACAGGCTCACCAAAACTCGAGCTCAGCTCATTTATCTTAAAAGTGTTCATAAATAATTTTTCAAACTCGAGCTCGGCTCAGAATCCTCTCCTTTATCATTTATTAATTATTTAATTATTTTATATCTTTTTTATAATTATAATATATATAATATAATATATATATATCTATATTAATAAATAAAGGTTTAAGATGGACACTTGTCACTTACTCGTGCCTCCTCACATTGGTTTTTCCGTCTCTCTCTCCTACTAAATATGCATGTATCTTATTAAATAAAAATGATATTGTAAATATATTATTAAAGAAAAATACTAATTATATTAAATAAGAATATATAATAGGAAATCAAAATATAACTAATTAAAGAAAAATATTAATTTGTTATATACACACATTTTCACTTGATATATCTCGAGACGATCATAATAGTTTGACAAGTTAGGATGTATTTACAATTTTATAAGTTATATCGTTTTCAATATACAACCCGTGTAATACACGAGATTCTAACCTAGTACATATATATATATATATATATATATATATATATATATATATTTTTAATTATGTTTTATCATACTTTTATATATAACCCCAATGTTTATTATATAAATATATATATTTAGTATATAAAATAGAAATTATATAAATAATATGCTTATTTAGACTCGCGAGCCTAATTAAACTCGATGTGTGAAACTCGGACTCGTTTATTAAATGAGTCTCATTATAAGCTCGACTGCTAGAGCTTGTCAGCTTAGGCTCTCGAGAAACTCAATTTATTTCGAGCTTTTAGCGAGTCAATCTATAGTAACTCATGAATGCGCCCAACTTGTTTATATCCCTACCAGACCGAATGATACGTTAGGGTGACCCTAGCCAGACTACTCAATGAATGGAGCTCCATATCCTTTGTTGTGGTTGATTAGCTTTTGTGAATCATGAGTCGGACCAACAAACCATGTGGGATTTTTTAAAATTTGCGTAAGAATATGCAACGTTTCTATAAATAAAAATAATAATTTATTGAGTCCAAAACAAAAAACAAACCATGTGGGATTTTTTTTAATTTAAACTACTAAAATCTGAAAAGGGTCCCTTCGGCCTTTGGGTGTATTATTGAGTCTGCAGACCTTTTCGCAATCAAGACGGAAAAGGCCACCATCACATTAAATAAAACCCATCCTTTTTTAATTAATGATTTCTCTCCAGTTGTTTGTATACACAACTTTTTATTGTTTTCAAAAATAATCTATAAATGGCAATAAGAATTTAAAATTTTTGTGTTTTTACGTACTTTGGTACATCATCTTTTATATTTAAACTACAAAAAATAGTGCATCAAATTGAGTAAAAATGACAGCTGAAATTCAGAATCTTACATATCTATAAATCTCAAATCAAAATTAGGCAGATAGTGTCATTATCAACTAATAAAAGAGGACTCAACTGTAAAGTTACAATGAGCATGCGTTGCTTATGGTCAAGCGGAGAAAATCACGAGAATAATCGTTTTTTTTTCTTATTTTGTATATTTCTACGATATCCAGTCAGACAAGTTTTTACCTTAATAGTCATGATGTGCGTGAAATTTCCGTGTATCCACTTTACGTTTGCGTATAAATGTACAGGCCCAACCCATTTTTTAAGTAAATAAAGTAGATACATGAAAAATAGATACGTGAAAAAATAAATACTCGGACAAAAAGTACACATCAAAAAAATAAAAAATGAGTCATGTTTGTACATTTTAAGACGTTAACACAAACGTATACATATACACAAAAAAAATCACTACTCTTGATTTTCTTTATTAACAAAAAAAAACTAAAAGATATTCAATCATGTCTTATATCCATTTCATCATACATCCATACATGATTTTATACACACATATATAGATCCAACTGCTCTATTCATATATATTAATCAAGAAAATCTAAGTATTTACATCCCAAATCTTATATAGAATATTTCAGATACAAATTTTTGATGAGTGTGTAATGGGCAAAATGAAAGTAAATTTAATTTGGAAAAAATAAAATAAAATAAAAATCTAATCTTTAATTGGTAAAGTGTACATGGGTTGAAAGGGTTTGAGTTTGTACCTATAGAAAACCTTTCTATTTTTAGAAGTAGGATTGGCCAATGATATGAGAATCTTTCCAGGCTCATTTACATGAAATGAATTTGAAGTCATTCTCCCAAATTGTTTTCCTTTTTGAACCAACACATTGTATGATCCTTCATCTTCTGGTATAAATTCTTCCTTATAACTAACCTCACTTCCAGTTACAGTTATATCCCAATATACTGTCATCCTCACCTGTCCATTTACCAAAAATTAAATAAGAAAAATACTTACTTATGAGCTTAAACTTGATGTTTGTCTAATCACTTGAGTAATATTTTCTTTATGTAACTAAAAAAAAACAAACCTCTGGCGTGGGTATTTCGATGTCCTCAGTCGTGTATCCTTTGAGCTTTTTTTCTAAAACTTTGTCGTCGTGTGAAAACTCGCCACCAGTCCTTACTACACCGCCGTATTGCGCCAGAAGGTGCTCCGGCTCAATGAATCTTCACCATGTTCAAGCAAGTTTTTCATCATTTTAAGTCTTTTATAATTGTCAAAAACATTGTACAAACAAACAGTACCATTTCTTAAAAAACTAAACAATCATCACCAAATCATTCAAAACTAATCCATCATAATCAGATCATTAAAGATATAATTAGAAAACTAACTTGAGAAGGGTCTCAGTAACCGCGGATGGTTTCACATACATCACTTTATACTTTCTCGTCATCAATCGCATGTTCAACGTGTAGAACGCAAAAAACCACATCGGAACATTGACAATCACCTACATTATATAGAAAAAAGATATATATTGATAATCATAAAACTTTAACCGATTTTTCCAAAAATGAAATTGAAACTTACAAATCTGTAAATGATCCCTGGATAATTCTCCTGCAAAATGGAGAAATATTTCTTACTACCCTGAAATATTTCATTCAAAAACTGTCTAGGTATGTTCTTCACATCAATAATTTGAATCACAGAATCCGCACCATCGGGTTTGAAATCAAGTTTTCGAATACATCCTTCCATTAACTTTATTCGCCAACGAAGAAACTGTTCACATGATTCTTTAGTCCCTAATCTATTCCTCAACATATCTTTATCCTTAAACGCCTCGTATAATTGGTAACACAACGGGTGCCCAGCTTTATCCTTGCCCTCAATGTACCCAATATTGTCAAGATCAGGCCCAAACATTTCGTCGAACACCTTGTCTGCATTAAAATCCTCCCTCCACATGACCGTGTTTGCGATCATTTCAAGCGCATTTTGCGCGTTGTAATCCTTGGCTTTCAGGAATTTTTTTAAAATCATGTCGGTTCTCTCGTGACCTCGACTAGGTAACAGAGGGACGCCCCAAAGTTCGAGTTCTCTAAGGCGCTCGTTCGTTTTGTATTTCTCTCCGATGAGGGTGTAGTTGATTATGGAATCTTCGAGTCGAGTACGGAGGTCGATCAGAGCTTTTCTTTTCTTCTTCTTCAGATCTGTGCCGATCAGACCTTCGGGTTCACGTTCTTCGTTTTTGTCTGTGATCTCTCCCTCGACGGTGTCGTGGAACGTCTCGTGTGGTGATTGAGGATCTTTGTCTTCCTCCATTTTTCGGGAGCTCGAGCTCCGGTAGTGAACCGGCGGCCAGAAACTCGAACGGGAAGGTTGTCGTTGTGAGAGGGTCTAGGCGCTCCGGTAGCAATATTAGTTTTACATATTTTCTAATTATTTTGCGGTCAATAATTTCTATTTTCTAGGGTCATTCACTCATTTGTTTCAAGTTTTGACTTTACTAATTTTTTCGTAAAAATGATTTTTTTTATCACTATTTACATAATCTATACAATAAAAAATATGAATTGTTTTCCTAGCATTACCTATTTTAATTGTTTATTTCTTAAGGTTCCATGAAAGATATTCATGGTCATGAAAAGAAGGAATACAAAGTGTTTCTGGTTTATACTTTTAAAGATAATTTTGGCAATTTAAGAAATTAAAATGAATTCTGAAAATAAATTTAAAGGGTAAAAAAATTCAGTATATACAACAAAATATAAATATATCAAATAAATGAATATACTTGACTCTCTCTCTTTAAAACATCATACGATCTAAGCAGCTTCAAAACACCAAAGCTCTTGGATAGTTCCACTTAAACACCAAAAGAAAATCATGTTATCGGCTATTCAACATTCGGTCGATTAACAAAACCCTTTATAAACGAAGCCCCTTTGGCCTCAGCTTTCAACCCAGATTTCACAAATCACATAGATACATATCAAGTCAACAGCCACGGTTTAATCGTTTCATTTAAAGTCAACTAACGGCAGAAATCAACACGAAACCTAGTAAATCATGCACACAAACCTTAGACTAACTCTATTGTTGCATGTTTTATCTAGATACAAGTCAGGCTTATGTACTTCCAAATATATAGTAAAAGTTTTACCAAATACTTTGAACCTTAAATCACCTAAAACACGTCTTCAAAGCTGTCATCAAGACTCCCGGTATTGAGTTAGGTCAAATGTCAAAGTTCTTGAACAGCTGGAGTTGAAAAAAAAAACAGAAAACATTAATATGACGTTACATGTTACACAACATGTTTAATGAGTTGCATAATTATATAAAATAAAAAAATGAAACTAATAGGATGGGGAAAGGTTACCTTTTTTCAGAGTCCCTGAAAACCCCAACCAGAGCTTCAGCCTTGTCATAAAAGGTATCCTTGAGTGAAATCACAATGCTCTGAAAACCATTTCCTTCTAGAACATCCTGACCACCACCACATGATTTTGATCTAATGAATCCAGCAACCTTAGCAACATTAAGATTGTCTAGCGCTGCATCCACCTCATCCAGTATAAAAAACGGTGACGGCTTGTAACTGGAATAAAATTAGATTAGAAAACATTAAATCAAAGATATTGAAATAATGCAAAAAATAAAAATTTAACCCTGAGGTGCACCTGTGGATGGAGAAAAGTAAAGCAAGTGCTGCAACGGTCTTCTCCCCACCAGATAATAGCTCCATATCACGAAAACGCTTTGTAGGAGGCATAGTAGAGTACTTGATTCCATGTAAAAACGGTTCATCAACATTTTCCAAGTTTAAATATGCAGTTCCACCAAGTGGATGTGTGTTGCTTTTCGTGAGTTGCTTGTAGATTTTGTCAATATTACCAGAGATATGATTGAATGCATCCATAAAACATGTCAGCCTGTGAACAAGCTCCAACATAAACTCGGTTTACATATTCTACAAAGTATAAATAACAAATAATATCTAAAATTACCTTTTGGCCCTCACGGTTTCAAACTGTATACGAATTTGGTTCTCTTCTTCCCTGGCCTCTTCAAACTCTTTGCTTGCTTCTCTCTCTTTCTCCTGTAAAGCTGCATATTGATCTAGGGCTTTTAAGTTGGGGGCAGTTCTGTCAATTTCTGATATTAAGCTTCCTATTTTCTGTTTAAACTCTGCCTCGAGTTTTTCCTTTTCAGCAGGCCTCATGTTATGCCTGAGTGATCTATTCAGTTGATCAAAATCATACACTGGGCCTGATGCTGAATCAACATCCATTGGATCAGCGACAGTTGGAAGGCTGATTTGTTCTAGCTCACACTTCTCTAGAATATCTTGTTTCTTTGAATTTAATTGTGTGATTAGATTCTCCTGCAACCCAAAAATGGAAAAACAATAGCTTACCAAGTATGTAGGTGAAAGAAATTGACATTATTAACAAGTTTCTAGAAAGAACTAACCTTGGCATCAATCCTGTTTTTATGTTTTGTTATGTTTGTTGTAGCAGCAGAGATCTTTAATTTCCATTCTTTCATCTCCTTCTCACATGCTTCTAATTGTGACTTCCACTCTAGAAAAGAAAAAGAAAAAAAATAATCATGAATATTATCATCTACTATACATGCTGAGATAGGGTTACAGATCATATATCCTTTGATGACCTCATAATAATGGTGAGAAAAAGATTAAACACATGATGTAACTTCAGTTTGAAAGAAAATGGGAGTACCTTGTATTTCTTCCTTCATTGTATCAATCTCCTCCGTAGCTTTTTCTATAGTTGATTTAAGTGCCTTTTCTCTCTCATCAACTTCAGCCAAAGCACTTTTCAGTTCAATTTGTGATGATTCCAGCTTAGCAATACGGGCTCCCATGTCCTTCTTTTCCTCATATTCCAGCCTGAAAGTCAAAGTTTGATCACATGAATATTCGAGTGTCAAAACACCAGAAAACGGTTGGAAAGCTTTCACATTTTAGCCAGAAGATACTTTGTAACGTAATGCCTTAAGGTTGTCAATCTATTGGAAGATATCAACAAATTACATACTAATAATTAGTAAACATACTGGTATTTCAACTTAGATATCTGATTACTCAAGCTGAGTGTTTCATTAGCCAACTCCTGGGCAGCTGCAGACATGTTTTCTTCATACTCGCGGATATTTTCCACCCCAACAGACTCACTGAATCTCTTGTAAATCTTGTCAGTGATTTCATTGATCCTTTTATCCAGTGATAATATTTTACGTTGTCTTGACAAAATGTTATCATTTATCTGCAAAATTGCAATAAACCCCGTCCCTGTCAGCTCTATACATGTTATAAAATCTACAAAATCACAGGGTTGACTTTATTGTTGAAACAGCACCTTAAGAAGTTGAGGTTCAATATAAGCAATTTCATTTCTTATAGCATTGTTTTCCACTGTCAGTTTTGAAAGTTTCTCCTCCATATTTTTCTGCAACAGAAAAATATAAAGAGCATATTAGGAGACTCATTAGCAAAGTAAATGATATAAAGTAGTACTCAACAACCTTCTCAATCTCTGCATACTGAATCTTCTTCTCAAGCCCGCTAATCTTCCCAGATGCTTCAGACTCCTTCAACTGCATCTCTCTTATTGACCCGAGCTCTTGCAATTCTGCTTCAAGCCCTTCTTTTTTCTTTTTTAAACCTATAAAATACCGCCACGTGTATATGGGACTGCAAATAGATTTAAGAATATTAAGCAAAACTAATCCAAAAACCTTCTATTTTCTTATCATCCCATTTATGTGACCTTGCTTCCATTCCACCACTTGTACCACCAGTCATGGTACCAGCCTTGGTCAATAAAATTCCATCAACAGTCACAACTACAACCACATTGAAATCAATTTCAAAAACAAATGTAATATCATTATAATATAGAAGAAGAAAACAAATAAATATGTCATGTTTTGCCTTTAAATCTCTCTCCAGTCCAACTCAAATGCTTAGCCTCATCAAGATCATCACAGACCAGAGTATTCCCAACAGCAAATAAGATAGCTTTATCCAATACTGGGTCAAATGTGTGCTTGTTAAGTAAACAAAAAATGAAAAAACTGTATGATAACATATTGAATGCTTAATAAAAGTAGAACATGACGGTATAAAAGGATATTGGATCACATCGAATATAAGCTTTGCAGTTCCTCCTAAAGTGCGCAGCTTCTCAATGACGGGCTTCACTCTGACTGAGTGAAGGGGTATAAATGTCAAAGGAGGAAGCCTTTGGTCTTTCAGATACTGCACAGCACAGAAACACATCATAATATGTTTATCATGTATATTATATTATTAGCAATGTGATCTACCTTGATACATTCCTTTCCTGTCTGCTCAGTATCAACAACAATAGCATCCATAAATCTGCCCATAGCAACAGTAACAGCAAGATTGTACTTCTTCTGTGTTGGCCTGCAAAGCTCAGTCATACGACCATGGACACCTGGAAAAAGACGCCTGAGAGCCTCAACTGCTTGTGACAGCTTTGCATCCCTATCATTTTCATGTTTATCAGCTTTCAATTCACGTAACTGATTCTCTAATTCACTTATCTTTGTCCTCAACATCTCATATTTTTCTCTGCGTTATAAAAACAAGTATCAGTACCAAAATTAAGGTAAAATCACAACATGCTGACAAAGAGTTCAGAGGTCGCTTACTTTGAATCCCCAAGTTTCTTCCTCGTGTCATTTTGTTCTTTCCGTAGTCGTTTGAGCTCTTCGTTATGTTTACCAACGGCCTCAACAATCTTCTTGTGTCTGCTTTGCATTTGTTTTTGTTGTGAGTCAAGTTCTTGTTTCCTGCTCTCCAGCTGCTGAAGATTCTCGTCCAGATTCTTTTGGGCTTCTAGATCAGCATGCTGTTCCCTGTCTTGAACCTCTTTCTCATCCCTTAACTTAGTAGTCTTCATACCAGCTTCTTCTTTACTGCAACAGATCAATTTTTGTAGTTAATTCATTTTCTTCCCTTTTAATTATAGATTGTTTTTCTAATTGGTAATACCAGATAAACAAGTACTTACACGCGATTATATGCATCTAACTGATCACCGACTAAATGAAGCTTCCCCCCTTCAGATTTACCTTTTGTTTGTAAGTTATCACGTTGCTTTGTAAGGTCCTCTAAGTCATTTTTAAGTTTTTTGATTTCACCCATGTGTTTCTTCTTCTCTTCTTTCCTTTTGTCAAGCTCTTTCCCAGTGTTCTTAAGTTTTGCTTGTAAACGAGTTTTCTCCTCCTTCAGTTTCAGAAGCTCTGGTTGCTGTTGAAACAAAAAACTGTCTATAATAAGCATGAATGTTTGAATTTTGTTATAAATACCAGTAATATATGTTATTGTATCTAAAAGGGAGAGTATTTTTGGTGGGAAAAACGGATGGACTCACATTTTTATCAACTTTATTTTTCTTCTCTGCAATCTTCTTTTCACGTTTATCAATTTCTTTTTTGTATTTAGCTAGCTCCTTTTCTTTTTTGCGTGATTCATCCTCATAACCATCCAATTCACTGATAATTTCTTGGAGACTTCTCTGTTCAGCGTCAATCTCCTCATTCGCCTTCTCAACATCATTTTCTATATTAAATAACTGCCACAAAAAGTGTTCCTTCTTTTTCGATCTCTGCAAAAAGACAGGTAAATATATGAGCAATATGTATGTTCGTCTGTTCATACACACATATACATGTACAGAGATGCATACCAACTCCTCTTGCAAACGCATATGCCTCTCGGCCTCTTCTTTCTGCTCCTTTTTCTGCTTTCTCTCCATGACAATAGTCTTTTTCTTCTGATATGCTAGTGTGGCTTTTTCCTCAGCTGCTCCTTTCTTTTCCTCTAATTCTTCATATAATCTCTTATCTTCATCAGACCCAGATATTTGCTCAAGAAGCATGGTAAGTTCTCTAGGGTTTTTAGAAGCAACAGACTCCACATCACCCTGAATTTTGACAAATATAAACAATCAAGGATAACCACTAATCTTGGCCAAACCACAATCGATTTCAACTAATGCCATTCAGCATACAGAGCATGTCTCCAGCATGAGCAATGTTAATCCTTAACTTTATGAGAGCCAGCTATACTTAAGGCTGTAAGTCACCCCTTAATGACCAGTTATCAGCTAATTCCAAAAAAGATTTAGTTAATTAACAAGTTGCAGCCATGGGGATTAGAAACTCCCCGTGTTGATTATATTACGAATTGATACTGGTACATTCTAGAGAGAACAGGCCGTGCTTACAAACAAACGTTTTCACATATACAATAAAAATAAATAATCAATTTACTAGGTCCTCTCTTTAATAACTAAGAGTGAAAAATGGTAACAAGATTTCACGGAGAAAGATGGCCATTCCAAAAGTTTCAAATTTCCAATTCAGCTAATGATCTCTACCACTTCCCTTTTCAACGCAAACCAAATAAAAAGTAAAACAAGAACAATTAATGACAATTGAACAGACATAAAAAGATGTCCCTGTGCAACATACATGTAAGTATCGAATCGTTAAGGGAAATCCCTACGTGTTAGCCCTTTCATATAAAACAACACAATACGTTACTCGTGCATGAACATTGCTGCATATAGATTGATCAGATAACACTGTGCAGAAGCCAGAAAGACATACGACACTAATCACATTATATAGGCTCTTAACAATAAGACACACAAAAACGACACGGAAGCACCCTACAAGATGTCTAACAGACCAAGCACAACCTCTAGTTCTATTTATATTTTCAAAGACACAATAGTATGCTTGTAATTTGATATTGTTTTCGATACTTGCTCTTTCAGGAGATTTGGCATCCAAGCAACTTAAGGCGAGCACAAGCGTATTAACACGGTAAATTTACAAATCAGCTCTTTCTAAATAGAGACAACAGACCAATTGTGTAACATAATTAATCTATAATCAAGGTACCAGAACAGATAAAAAACTTAACCTGAAAAACCAGAAAATTCCTGGCCTTAACGAGAATCCCAAGAGATTTCAATCTCGCACTATAATCATCCCAATTGACGACCCTATCATCCACCCGGTACTCACTTCCCCCAGCACTGGTGATAGTACGAGTGAATAGGAGGTCCGTACCGTTTTCAAGCCGATAAACCAACTTAACATAAGCCCTACGACCTCTCTGCTCCTTCTCCCGGTCGTCAAAAGCGTAAATCAGGTCCTTTAATTGCGCGCCTCTCAGTTGACCAGTTCGAACACCGAGGACAAAGCTAATTGCGTCCATGAGGTTAGACTTTCCAGAGCCGTTAGGACCGATAATGGCCGTGAAGTCATAGAACGGACCGATGATTTGGTGACCTTTGTAGGATTTGAAGTTCTCGAGTTCGATTTGGTGAATTTTGCCATTCGAAGCCATGGCTGGCATGATTTTGAAACCCTAACCTAGGGTTTTCTGACGTCAGCAAATTGGTGGTGAAGGAGAATCGGAAAACTGGAAATATTGGCGGGATGGTTGAGAATTCGGATACTTATGGCCAGATTTATGAAGCTAGTGAGTGAGGGTTTAGACCCGTTTTACAGATCAGAGGGCAGAAGAGGAACAATGAAATGGGAGGGAAAGAGTATCCCCGGGGGCATATTTCAGGAAATTTAACAACGTATCCCAAAAATACTTTATCATATTTAGTAACGCTTTGTTCCCGAGTTTACTAAAGGGGGAGAAAAAAAATAAAAGGGTTTCTTTTTTTTTCTGTTCTTTTCTTTTCTCTCCAAATATTTACAAATTGGGTAGATGAAGATTATGTTTGTTTTCCCTTCATTTCCTTCTTTAAAAAAACTCTGGAACACCCTCGTCTCATTTCCTTTCTTTTCACCCCTTAAAAAAAACTTTGGAACAAGGGTATCATTCTCCTTCTTTTCTTTTCCATCCTTTAATGAGACTCGGGAACACAGCGTTAGCGACCACTAGCCATTTGGTGCAATGGTTGTAGAAAAGTGGGTCACGGTTTTATTAAAATAATAAGAGTAAACTTCAGTTTTCGTCCCTGAGGTTTGAATAAAACATCAGGTTTCGTCCCCTTGTAACACATTTGATCCCCGACGTTTAATGTTTTAACACTTTGCGTCCCTGTTCCTTAACTCTGTTAAGTTTTCTGTTAGTTTTTGTACAAATTTTACTAATATACTCATTACCCCTTCTTCTTCTTCTTTACCAGACTCAATAAAATGTAAATGAGACTCAATAACATGAATGGCGCTTTCCTCTGGCCCGACCCCCCTCCGGCCACCGGCTCTCCGGCACCACCTCCCCCCTGACCGACGACGAGTCTTGATGGCTCCAACAGAAATGGCGGTGGCGGCGGTGGTTAGGGATTCCAAGAAGCAGAGACAGAGGTGGAGACAAGGTAGCAGGCGGCGTCGGGTGGCCTAGATAGCGACGGAGATGGTGACGGGATAAGTTTTCCGACGACACCCCATCTAGGGTTCTGTCATAGCAATGGTGGCGGAGGCTAGGGTGAGACTTGATGGCAGCGAAAACGGAACGAGGATGGTGTTCCGACGACGGAAACGGTTTTCACCACATGAATCCCCCGTCACCTGGTTCGCCGTGGTCATCGTCGTCGTTCTCCGATCAACACCATCACCGGTAGGCTTCGTATGCCGCCATGGTGAACGGTGGCGGTTCGTCTGGTTCGTTTTACGGTGGGTTTAACGACGGTAATGAAGAGTTTAGTGCTAACAACGGTCTGTAAGTTGTTTCCGATCAGATGCGGATGTTTGGCGAGTGTAAAAAAATGGAGTCAAATTGCTTCTTGGGTCTGATGGTTGAAGAAGAAGAAGAAGAACAAGGCGTGAGGGATATATTAGTAAATTTGCACAAAAACTAACAGAAACTTAACGGAGTTAAGAACCAGGGACGGAAAGTGTTAAAACATTAAACGTCGGGGATCAAATGTGTTACAGGGGGACGAAACCTGATGTTTTGTTCAAACCTCAGGGACGAAAACTGAAGTTTACTCAAATAATAATAAAAATGATAATAATGATACTCTCGTTATTCATGGAAAATGAACCAGTACAATACCGTTATACAAATACGAACAAATATAAAGATAAATTACACAAATATCTAAATAAGATTATTCAAACCGTAGTCTTGAATGATATGCTTGACTCCAACGTCTTCAACTAGCCGAGTCATCTACTCTGTTCTTGACTGCAACAATGAACACACAAAATGTTGAACGGTTTTGGCTGAGGATCGTGTTTAACGCGGGGCCCTTAAAACAGATTATGTGTCTCCTCTTGGACGAACACGTCTATCTCCCCAGGGTACAACAGCCGAAGCAGTGTGTACTGCTGGGAATAGCTCTCGCGCCCAAGGTAGCACCGGGTTATGGTGTTAGTGATTATGGAAAAAGAATAAAGTTTAGTTGATTACCATGAACTCCTTAAGAGTACAACCTTGAGGTTCCTTCTTTTTCTCTTTCGATACCTCCTCGAGAGTAAGCTTAATAGCCCCTCTCATTTCTTCCATCAACAGAGTTGTGGCTTGCTCAAAAGCCTTGGCCACTTCTTCCTTTATTAACTCTTGGATTCTTGGATCCAACGGTTCCCTATTCGCATCATCTGTCATCTCTTAGCTGAGAATTAGAACAAAAACACCTTAACATCCTTACACTTTCAATACCTAAGGTATCCATCACACTTACACTCTTATGTGTACTACGTATATATATCTACCTATATACATACATATATAATCACCTTCACCTAATCCTCGCAAATGTTCATTGTCATATGGTTATCATAAAGACCCTTGCACATCTCGTCTTATTAATCATATTGGCCAGACATGTTTAATAATACGTTATGCTCAAGTGTAAATATCATATTCATATAACAAATCACAAAACAAGTTTCGGCTCACATAACACTTTGTCATTCAATCATACATATACATATACACCTTATGTAACAACATTAATCATAACATTACTAACCTTTCATTTCCGTAAGCTCCGAGTCTTAGTCAAGTCCTTCATGGATTCTCGTATCATTCTCCCCATATCAAGAGCATCTGGTTTGAGTTTGGTGCCTCGCACACCAAATCCCTCAAACCATCGCTCTGATACCAAGTTGTAACACCCTTAACTCAAAAACCGGTTTGAATAAACTTTTAAACGCGCGGAAGCATTTATCTCAAGGAAAAAAAAAATTTAGGTCCTCGCCTACCGCGAGAGACCAGGTCCCTCCCTCTCGCGTACCTCGAGTGAGTCTCAGAAAGTCAGCCGGAAACCAGGTCTCTCGCGTACCGCGAAAGAACCCAACCTGGTTTCTCGCGTACCGCGAAGGACCTGTTTTCACATAAAGTTTCCAGGCTTCTGCAGGTTTCAACACTTAACCAATTTTCTAACTTTTTCATTTCAACATGACACCAAAAATTCCCAAACACCTAGGATTTTGACCAAAAGTATACATACACCACAATATCACCAAAACATCAATTCTTGTCCCAAATTCACACCCCTTTCGAGGATTTCAATACACATCCCAAAATCAACCATTTACACATACGAGAATCCGCCAACGCCTTGGACTACATTGGAGCTTTTCCTACATAACCACATAAACATATCACCATTAGTAATGAAGATAAAACATAACAAACAAGTAAAATCTACTTGTTTTCACCCATTCACCCATTTGACCCGTTTCCACCCAATTTGCCAATATACTACATATCACTTGCATATCACCTTACAAGTTTCATTCTTTTCAAATAACATTCATAATTAACGCATTTCCACTTCCACTTTGACACATACGCCACAACTTCATCACCACATTTCCATTATGATTCTTAGATCATAACTTCATATCCACATATCCATTATGGTACTTAGACCATAACTTCATATCCACATATCCATTATAGTATTAAAACTATAACTACATTCATTCACTTATTCGTACACCTCTATACACATTCATACCACATAACACATTATGCAACTTAACACATTATGCGTACAACATTACATATAACACCATTTTTCATCAATTACTAAGTAAGTGTAAAAGCACTTACCTTGTGGATTTGAAGGTCCCGATTCCACTTCACGTTTTGCAATTTGATTACCTAAACACATTCATCTAGTTTAGTAATTGGTTTCACAACAAATTTCCCATTTCCAACCCAAACTGACCCGTTTGATTTATACTCATATCCAAGCACCCTCTTTCACCCCAAACTCACCTACTTGAGTTTCATTATCCTTACATTAACACTAATTTTTCATTCAATAATCATTATTAGGTTAAATTGGTGTTTGTTCAAGTGTCTAACATCATACAAACACTTAATCATCATTAATTCAACATTCTATCATCATAATCCAAACACTCCCAAATTTCTCCATATGAACCCTAACTTCTCATAATCATAATCAAAGGGTTCTAGGATGTTAATCACCATTCTTTACCTTTAGTTTAGCTAGATTATCAACAAACTAACACTAATTAACCGCATGCATCATAAATTTCAGATTTCACCCAAAACCCACCAAGAACACATCAATGGTGAAATCAAATGGAAGATTATCACTTACTTGATGTTAGGAAGGTGATGTGCAAGCCAAAACCTTCACAAATCAAGCTTCAATTGCAAGATTTAGCTTCAAAACACCTTTTCTCCCTTTTTCTCTTGAGAGCATAGACACCCACAAAATCAAAATGCTGAATTTTGACTTCTCATTAGTCAAATATGGCAGATTTGCCATATTTGCACTTTCAGTCCATCAACTTCTATTTCATCCATTTTCATTCCAAAATTAGTTAAAACTAATATAACTAACTTGAAACCCACTTGTTTCAACTGATTTCTAAAATATTATTTTCACCATAATATTTATTAAAATATATATTCATTTAAAATGAAACCCGAATTTTGGTTCGTTACAAATCACCTCCCCTTATTTGGGTTTCGTCCCCGAAACCCGACTTCACATAAAAAGGTTCGGATAATATTTGAGCATTTCTTCCTCGGTTTCCCAAGTCATTTCACTCCCTTCTTATGTTTCCACCTCACCAAAACTTGGCATATCTCTTTATTGCATAAACGTTTCACCTTTCTATCCAAGATTGTCACCGGTTCCTCAACATAATTCAACTTTTCATCCAATTCAATATCATCCAATGGAACAAAAGTAGATTCATCCGCCAAACATTTTCGCAAATGAGACACATGAAACGTGTTATGAAGCCTACTTAGTCCCTCCGGTAGCTCCAAACGATAAGCCACCGCACCCACCCTTGCTATCACCTTAAACGGTCCAATGAAATGTGGACTTAACTTCCCCCGTTTCCTAAACCGTATCACCCCTTTTCAAGGAGAGACTTTCAAAAGCACAAAGTCCCCCACTTGAAACTCAATCGCCCACTTTCTATTATCCGCATAGGACTTTTGGTGATCTTGAGCCGCCTTCAAGAGTGCCCTTATTTGGTCAATACTACTATTAGTTTCCTTGACCACCTCTTTACTACCAAGTTCCTGCTGACCAATTTCACCCCAACACATGGGTGTTCGACATTTCCTCCCGTACAACGCCTCAAAAGGCGGCATACCAATACTAGAATGGTAGCTATTGTTATTAGAAAATTCCAGCAACGGTAAATGGTCGTCCCAATTACCCCCAAAATCCAAAGCACACGCCCGCAACATATCCTCGAGCATTTGAATCGTTCGCTCGCTTTGACCATCCGTTTGTGGATGATAAGCGGTGCTAAGATTCAATCTAGTCCCTATATCCTCATGGAATTTCTTCCAAAAACGAGAAGTAAATCTCGTATCACGATCCAATATAATCGACACCGGCACACCATGACGTGACACAATTTCCTTCACATACATTTCCGCCAATCTATTCGATGAATACGATTCCTTAATAGGAAGGAAATGTGCACTCTTTGTCAACCGATCCACTACTACCCATAACGCATCATAACCCTTTCAAGTCCTTGGTAGTTTAGTGATCAAATCCATGGTTATGTTCTCCCATTTCCAAAGCGGTATTTCAAGCGGTTGAAGCTTTTCATACGGCTTTTGGTGCTCCGCATTTACCCTTAAGCATGTAAGACATCTCTCCACATACTTAACAATATCACGCCTCATACTCGGCCACCAAAAATGACACCTCAAATCATAAAGCATTTTCGTGGCCCCCGGATGGATAGAATACTTGGACTTATGCGCCTCATCCAAAATAGTTATCAAAACACTTGACAACCTAGGAATCCAAATTCTATCAAAGCATGTCTTTAAACCCGAACTATTTTCCCCAAGCTTATCAACATAAGAAACCATCCGTTCCTTCTTCAAATCACCACCAAGTGCTAACACTTGAGCCTCCCGGATTTCAGAAATTAGAGATGATGAAATTGTCATCTTAAATGACTTCACCTTGATAGGTGTATGGCTCGTTTTCCGACTAAGAGCATCCGCCACCACATTCGCTTTACCCGGATGATAAAGTATCTCACAATCATAGTTCTTGACCAATTCAAGCCACCGCCTTTGCCTCATGTTGAGATCCTTTTGGTCAAAGAAGTACTTGAGACTTTTGTGATCCGTGTACATCGTACACTTAGCCCCGTACAAATAATGCCTCCAAATCTTGAGCGCAAAAACCATGGCCGCAAGTTCTAAATCATGGGTAGGGTAATTCATCTCGTGAGTCTTCAATTGCCTAGATGCGTAAGCAATCACTTTCCCTCGTTGTATCAAAAGACAACCCAATCCCGAATGTAAGGCATCCGAATACACAACAAAATCTTCGGTCTCGTCCGGCAAGGATAAAACAGTCGCTTTAGTCAACTTTTCTTTCAAGAGTTGAAAGGCAGATTCTTGCTCGGAACCCCATACAAATTTAGTCTCCTTTCGCGTCAACTTCGTCATCGGTAAAGCAATCCGAGAGAAGTTTTCAATAAACCGCCGATAATAACCCGCCAACCCCAATAAACTTCTAATCTCCGAAGGCGTTTTCGGCGATAACCAATATTTAACCACCACTATCTTGGATGGGTCGACAGTAATCCCTTTCTCATTAATCACATGACCCAAGAATTGGATTTTGCGCAACCAAAATACACACTTAAATTTTTTTGCATAAAGCTTTTCCATTTGAAGAACTTCAAGAATTTCACGCAAATGACAAGCATGATCACCTTCGCTCCTTGAATAAATGAGACGATCGTCAATAAACACAATGACTGAACGATCGAGGAACGGTCTACACACCCGGTTCATAAGATCCATGAAAACCGTAGGTGCGTTGGTTAAACCGAATGGCATAACCGTAAACTCGTAGTGACCGTATCGAGTGCGAAAAGTTGTCTTATGGACATCATCTTCTTTCACTTTCAATTGATAGTACCCGGATTTTAAATCAATCTTAGAGAACCATGACGCCCCTTGCAATTGATCGAAGAGGTCGTCAATCCGAAGTAATGGGTACCTATTGTGACAACCCGACTTTTTATGTTAACGTCGTTAGTAACTCCGTTAAAATTTTCTTTTAAAACTTAACCCCGTTAAGATTATCCGGTTAAGTCCTAACATAATTAACAAAATCAAATCTCAAGGACTACCTCTGACCATTTTTCAAACATAGAAATATGAAAGATCAGGGACTAGTCTTGTAATAAAGCCAAAATCAATTCTGTTGACTTTTAAAAGTCAAAATCGTGCCTTTGATTTCCAATTCAAACTCCTTGAGCCGTATCCTATCCCAATCCATAACCGAATTACACATTAATGCTTGGAACAATCGATTATGAACAGTCTCTCATCATCATTGCACGAATTAAAACGAATTATGAATATTAATCATGTAACCGTCGATCTCAATAACCATTATCAACCGAACTCGATCAATTCGTGCATCATTCCTGAAATTGAACTCTCACACACTCTAGTCGCATCCATCAGTAGCAAAGCCATACCCCAGTTCAGTCGGAAACAAGGCCGTGATCGACGGAGACTAACCCGCACGTCGTCGGACTCAGTTTTGGTCGAGCACTATCAACCCGACATCCAATCTGGTAATTGAAACCTTCCTCTGATTCGTTTTAGTCTATAGAATGAAAGCCCTAACCTAATTAGGGCTTACATTATCAAATTCTAATCAAACCAGATTCTAGGGTTCATACGTTTCTAGTTTGGTCGAACCCTAGCAATCCGATATCGATTAATGAAATTGAACGTGTCCTTAGAGTCGTCCCAGTAACTGGATTGAAAGCCCTATGAAATATTGAACTCATATCATCGAATTCAACACAATCCATAACCTAGGGTTTTAGTATGTTCATACGGAAATTTCGACTATAGGATTGATATCTTTGGAATTAAACTTGTCCTCAGGGTCGTATGACACCGATTTGCAAAACCCCTATGTCCACAGGATCGATCGTAATCGGAATCGGTCGGATTTGGGGGTGGCATTGGGTTCGATCGCGACTTGAAATTGGGAGGGGGCTCTCAGTAATGGATGATTAAAAGCATTTCAATTCGGATCATATCGCAATGACCCTAGCGGGTGGACTGGTTAAGACAGTATGCTAACAGGGAGGGGACCCGGGTTCGAGTCTCCCTCCCCCTGTTTCAGTTTTTAATTATTTTTAAAGCATTATTTAATTATAAAACCCACCCCCATATTATTATATTATTATATTAAAGTGTTTTAGCTCCGGAAACGACACGTATGCTCGGGTTTAAGTTATTAATCCATTTTATTATCTTTTCCACTTTTATAAATAATATATTTATGTTATTATCGAATAGAAATAATATATTTATATTATTTTCAAACCGTAACTTCGTATAAAATAATATGTTTATATTATTTTTAAACCGTGACTAATCTTATTAAATAATATATATGTGTATATTATTTTGTATCGTTTTATACCTCGTGTGGCGTTTCAAACCAATTAATAATATAATTGTTATATTATTTACCCACGTTTATATACTCGATTAAAAATAATATATATTTTTTTTTCACACAAATGACTATTTAGTTAATCCTTCGAACCTAAAAATAATATATTAAATTATATTATTTTCCTAATTTTTGTAAACGACTTTAACGTACGAATGTATTTTTTTTATTTATTATTCGTTATTAACGTACGACACGTAACGCTTTTTCCTTAATGATTATATTAAGAAATTTATATAATCCCGTAGACACGTTCGTCTACTCTTAAATCCTTAGAAAGCGTTAAGATGTTCTAACTTTCGTGTCGTCGTCACAAATCCCATATGTCCCTAATTTATGTGTTTATAATTTTAGGGCATACGTAAGTCGTCTGAGACTTACACTCGTGGTCCCAACTTTTCTATTGTGTGATTCAAATCTCTACTCAAGCTCAGGTGAGTTTCACGTCCCCTTTTTACTTGTTTTACTATTGGGGGAGAAACATGCTTACACACAAACATTATTTTACTTGTTTTCCTGTTGAGGAGAAACATGCATACTCACAAACAGTATTTTACTTGTTTTCCCGTTGGGGAGAAACATGCATACACATAAACAGTATTTTACTTGTTTTCCCGTTGGGGAGAAACATGCATACGAACAGGCATCCGTTACTTGTCTCCCAGCCAGGGAGAGACATACACACGGACATGGATCACATAGTATTTCATTACAACTTGTGTACCTAAGTGCAAACATAACATGCAAAGTCCTTACACACTCGGACCGTTAATATATGGAGATAGCGAGGAAATTTGAGTAGTACTACTGGGTTTGACAAACCCCACCCAGGTTAGTCGCGCTAACTTGATTGGAGGTCTAACGGGTGTAAATTGTCCTTAACACTTGCCATTGTTGATGTTAGCAATGGCGGAAGGCACCCAAACACAAACAGTCAGCTTCGGTTGCGAACGCTTAGAGTAACTTGTACATTGTCTAGCTAGCAATAGGTGTGACTTACGTATGTGGATCCAGCAACACTCAAACAGTTTATTTACATACAAACCTGTGAACTCACCAACCTTGTGTTGACACTTTTTCTTACATGTTTCTCAGGTCGCTTTGGCACAGGTTGCGCACTTAGGACATGCACGGAGTCCTACTGTCATATCATTCATTTCAAATATTTTAAATAGTTTATTTAATTACATTAATTGACGCTCGTTGCATGTAATTATTTTTACTTCATTTTAATGTTTACGCTTCCGCATTAACTCTGAACTTTTATGTTATGACATTTCAAGTCCCATATAGTGTTGTTTGATGTAACTAATGACTGAGATCCTGGTGTGTCACCTTCCAAACGGTAAAACTCCGTTAGTTGAAATTGGGGGTGTGACACCTATTCTTCACCGTCAACTTGTTCAACTCCCAATAATCCATACACATTCTCATGCTTTCGTCCTTCTTTTTAACGAAGAGAACGGGCGCACCCCAAGGCGAGACGCTCGGATAACTTGAATGTGCATACTAAAAGTCAGTTACGCTGGTGAGTTCTAGCATTACATAAAACTTTAACATTTACATTTGCCAAAAACATAACATTCATTCATTAATAAAAGCGTACGTAAAAACATGCAATAATTTAACATCATCAAAACCTCGTAATCATATCGTCATAACATAAGTCAACATGACTTGAATCTGCGTCTTTTCGTAACCGTCAATTCCATTCATCGCATACTAGTGGAGAAACCCCGAGGCACGCCACCACTAGGCCCTTCGACAACGTACATTACCTATAGGCGGAGAAACCTAGGGCCCAATACCCCAAAGTCGTTCGACACTAGAACCTTAGAAACGGTACCACAATGATACACGCACCTTCACCTTAAGCACGGCGTCCCAAAGGATAGCACGTACCTTCACCTTAAGCAATGTTCCCTCGCAGGGAATAGTACCTTCAATAGGGATCTCGGTAATCCCATGGTGAGCGTCGTCACCCCTTTATCCACCCAGTTGTACAACAGTTGGCCAGCCACAAAGGCCCCTAAAAGGTAAGGCCCATAACATACATGCATACCTCAGTTCCCGAAAGAACTCGTGGGAGATTCGTTCATTTTGTGACTTTTATAAAAATAACCGTTACCCGCCTTTACATCATTTCAGTTAAGGCATTCGTACATTTTATTATAAAACATTTCATCATTAAACTGTTCGTAAACTATTCATAAACCTCTTTGGCAAAACACTTCATAAACACATTCCAACTTTCCTTTCGTAAACCTTATTTCATAAAACATCATTTCGTAAGTATGCACACCAGCCCAAAACATTAATAAAACATTTAAAAGAGGGCTCTAGAACTCACCTGATAAGCTAATCTGGGTTGTCCTAAACAAAGGTCCAACAACGTCATCTGAATTGATTAGTTAAATACACATCAGACCTAATCCCGACTCTAACGGTTTAACCATTCTGAATTAGGCGAACATACTGACTTTACTAACCAGCCTGATACATGCGCACTTAGCAAGTGCGCAGTGCCTTGTTCTTGCATACTTAATAAGTGCGCAGACTTTGCTTCATGCGTACTTGATAAGTACGCAGGACCTGCTTCTTGCATACTTGATAAGTACGTAGGACCTGATTCTTGCGTACTTGTTAAGTACGCGAGACCTTCTTCTTGCGTACTTGATAAGTATGCAGGACCTTGTTCCCCGTAAAAAAAACCCTAACTTTTTGCATGCAGATCTGATCACGTCAAGATCCCGACTTTTTATGTTCAAAACGTTCGTTTTTCCTTCTAGATGCTAGATCTATGTTCATTTTCAAGTTTTGTGCTTAAAAACGTTACCTTTTCATCCAAAACCCGAAAACCCCAAAACGAACAAAAACTCAGATCTATATCAGATCGTTACCTGTATCGAGCTTCTGATTCGGAGGTTTTGCTCACGAGCTATGGAGTAAAACTTTGCTGGAGTCTCGGGCCGATCCGTCTACTTTCTCTCTCTTCGGTTTCTCTCTCTAGAACTTATAAAATGAGAGAAGAGAGATGGGCTAGGGTATTTATAGGGAGAGACTACCCTTGAGCCCATACGCGCGTAAGCCCATAGCCGGCCCATTCCATGCTCACTTATTCTGTTCGTCTCGCGTTTAACCCGTTTCCATGTATTGTCGTTTATTATTTTCGGGATGTTACAAGTCTACCCCTCTTACAATAGGTTTCATCCCCGAAACCTATCATAAGTCAAATAGTTAAGGGTATGACTCCCTTATTTCCATCTCCGCTTCCCAGTAGATTCCGATCCCTTCCGGGGCTTCCATTGGACTTTAACCAATTGAATAACCTTATTACGTAAACGTTTCTCCTTCTTGTCTAAGATGGCCACGGGTTCCTCAATGTAGTTAAGGCTGTTGTCGACCTTGATGTCAGTAAGTGGTACGTGATCCGATTCATCCGCCAAACACTTCGCAAGTGTGATACATAGAAGGTAGGATGAATCCCACTTAACTCATCAGGCAACTCCAACCGATAAGCGACTTCACCAACCCGTGCCATTATCCTGAAGGGTCCGACAAACCTCGGACTTAACTTTCCTCTCTTTCTGAATCGTATGATTCCCTTACAGGGCGACACTTTCAACATTATTATGTCCCCAACATCAAACTCAATAGGCCTTCGTCGTTTATCCGCATAGGATTTCTGATGATCTTGTGTGGCCTTCATTCGTGCTTTGATTTGATCAAACCTTTCTTACGTTTCTCGTACGACTTCGAGACTTCCTAATTCCTTCTGTCCAATCTCACCCCAACAAACCGGGGTCCTGCATCTTCTCCCATACAACATTTCGTAAGGCGGCATGCCTATTGTCGTGTGATGACTGTTGTTGTAGGAGAATTCGGCTAACGGCATATGACTGTCCCAACTGCCACCGAAGTCAATAATACAAGCACGGAGCATGTCCTCCAATGTTTGAATGGTCCTTTCATACTGACCATCTGTTTGCGGGTGGTATGCCGTGCCGATATTAAGTCTCGTACCCATCTCCACGTGAAATCTCTTCCAGAACCTCGATGTGAATCGTGTGTCCCGGTCAGATACAATTGTCAAAGGCATCCCATGTCGCGCCACTACTTCATTAATAAATACTTCCGCTAACCTTTCCGACGAGAACGTCTCGCGAATAGGTAGGAAGTGAGCACTCTTCGTTAAACGGTCCACAATTACCCAGATGTTGTCATGACCTTTAGCTGTGCGAGGTAGCTTGGTTATGAAGTCCATGGTAATGTGTTCCCACTTCCATTCTGGTATATTGAGCGGTTGAATCTTTCCATACGGTTTCTGGTGTTCAGCCTTTACTTGCGAGCAAGTCAAGCACTTGCTTACGTACTTTGTCACTTCGTGTTTCATTCCAGGCCGCCAGTATTCCTTCCTCAGATCTTGGTACATTTTGTTAGTACCGGGATCCAAGATTTTGGTCCTAAGCTCGCCACCCATAGGTATCCATACCCGCCCAAAAGTGTCCTAACACCAAGGGTGTTATATTCCAACTTGCCATGTTGGCCAACCGTTCTTTCTTTATGTTTTCTTCCTTAAGTGCTTCATCTTGAGCTCTTTCAATTTCCCTCATCACATCTGATGTTACTACCAACTGGCAAGCTTTCACTCTAATAGGAGCAGGCACATCCTTTCGGCTTAGAGCGTCAGCCACCACGTTTGCCTTTCCAGGATGGTATATGATTTCACAGTCATAGTCTTTCAATAGTTCCAACCGTCGTTTCTGCCTCATATTAAGCTCCCCTTGTTCGAAGAAGTACTTCAAACTTTTGTGATCGGAGTAAATAGTAAACTTCACCCCGTAAAGGTAGTGCCTCCATATTTTCAATGCGAATACGCCAGCAACAAGTTCCAAATCGTGAGTCGGATAATTGACTTCGTGAACCTTCAACTGTCGTGATGCATACGCGATCACTCTCCCACGTTGCATCAGCACGCACCCCAATCCCTAACCCGAAGCATCAGAGTATACCACCAAGTCTTCATTGCCCTCGGGAAGGGCCAAGACCGGAGCTTGGGTTAGTTTCTCCTTCAATTCCTTAAACGCCTCATCCTGGGTCGAACCATTCGTACTTTACCTCCTTCCGAGTCAACTTTGTCAAACGGCGAAGCTATTTTCAAAAAATTCTGGATGAATCTCCGATAATAGCCTGCCAACCCCAATAAACGCATATGCTAGGTATAGCGTAAATGAAATTGCAAATTCGTTGATTGCATGAATTATTCCAAAATTGCATGTCATTTAATTGTTACTCGGTAATGTAATATATACTCAAAGTAGAATATTTACCATCATGTATAGTGCTAGTTAACAATATTTAGCTACAACTTAAGCAAATGCATATTATATATTTAATATGTGATACTCCTTGAAAACTCATCTCATACTTGTTTTACCGCAATGAAAGTCGGTATATTGTATATTGTTCGAAATATAAAAAATAGTACTTTGAAGTTGTTACAAATTGTGACACCCGACAATTCCAGGTTAAATCTGTACCGATGTCTTAAACTTAATTGTGAGAAAACATAACACATTAGACTTAATTATAATAAATTAGGTCACATCACACATAGCAAAGTCCATTTTACTTCAAAGTAGTGGTAATTTAGGAATATTACCGAACCTCATACACATGGTTACCCGACTTTTTATCGACGTTGGTGATGGCTTTTAATAAGATAACTTGAATAATTATTTTACTTATAACATTATATATATATATATATGTATATAAATACGTATGATTAATAAAAATCACATGACGTAAACCATTAACACACTTAGGCGTCGTGAACACATAAACCACCCCATTTGAAACCGACACATACCCGAACATGGTAAACCAATTTAGTATACCCGAGCTCTATTTAACGGGTATCCCACCGAGTGAACAACTGGCACCTCCTACCACCACCCTACCACCCTACCACCCCTTCATCACCTCTCTCTCCCCTCTCTCCCTCCTTCTCGGCCGAGAACCACCCCAAAGGGGGGACCTCCCCTCCCTTGTTCCCTTTTACACCAACACCAACATCTTTGTCTTCCAAGACCACATTGTTCCCTAGCATACATACATGTCCCCTATAAACACTTCACCTAAGAGTCATTACACACAATGAAAGACTATAAAAGGGGGTTAGGAGAGTTCCCTTTCTTTCACCACAACATACACTCCTTCTCCCTTGTTTTCCTTGCAATCGACAGTTTCACCCCCCTTCCCCTCCCCTTGAGTTCACGGCAACAACAAGAAACATCCATTCCCTCTCCCTTGATCCTGATCCAACAACCCGACACCACCCTCCCCACCCTCTTGTTACGATACCACACCCACTCCTTGCTCACGGTTCAAGCCACCAACACCTTTTCACATTTTCTTTATCAAGTCCGAAGGATACGAAGTGATCCAAGGTGATACCAAGCATACGAGTTGATAGCGGGTCACGAGTCACGTCCATCACCTTTCCTTGCTTGCTACGTAAGCATTCTCGTTTCATATTAACTTTATATTAACAAGTATTCGATCATGTGAAAACCGTCACCCTTATAAACCCGAGAATTTCGAGTTACAACATTTTCATGCAATATACACATAAACCTAGGATGCATGGATTCATTAGTTTTACTACATGTGATATTATGAATAATAATGTGTCTTTAACTTATGATTTTATGTAACAAAAGTTTTTAACATATTAATTTTGGTAAAGGATTAATAAAAGATTACTATTTGACATACAAAGTTTATTAAAAACATAAAGTTATGATTTTATGAAATGATTCTTGAATTATATATATATATATATATATAAACGTATCAAGGCTTATAAATGACGATATATACGATTATGATATTGATCGGCGTCGAAGGTACCGATCAAAGATAAGTTAAGAGAGTATCCTTAGTACCTTAAACTAGTTAGGGTAAGAAGGGTGTCGAACCACGAAGAGGTTGGGGTCGGTGTGTAACTCAATTGATTATTCTCTTATGAAGGATTTCTAGATTCTTTAAAGTTGAGAAATTGGTGAACCAATGATGTGGTTCAACTGATTTGCACTTAGACCGGAACAATGATTTATAACTTGAATTAATACTACGACAATGACTAGCAATTTAGCAAACACGGTGATTATGACAAATTTGTAAACAATAATATGAGAAAAGACCACACCCGAGTTTCCGGATTTGCAAGCAACTAGGATACTTTCACACAAATGGTTTGAATTTAAATGAAACACAACGATATCGAGGATTTGTTAATATGATTACTCAATTGGAGGCATCAACGCTTGTCTAACATATGTAATTGGTGCAAGAAAACCTTCACTATATGTATTTTAGACAAGCGTATGCTTTATGAATCAAGAATACAAAACAAACCCTAACATGAATTGAAACTAATAGCAATCATCATCTCATAATGTCAACGATGCAAGAAAATCTCAACAATCACAAGTTCATGACAATACTAACAATCAAAGCATGTAAACTCAATCGAACGATTATCCATTTTGATGTTTCAAACCAAAAATGCAATGTAAAACCCTAGAAAACTTACAACCATCCACCCGGGGATGATCTTGGATGAATTAGCCACTCATGATGTTGATTTGATCTTCAAAATCCTTGATTTGATCTTCAATTGTATGATGGAAGGTGATTTGGGATGATTTGGAACCTTGGAAAAAGCCTATTTTCGCCCTAGAGAAACCCCAAATCGATGATGATTTCAAAACCACCGTCAATAGCATTACATCTCAACGATAAAAAATGGTATCTCTTTTAAAACACAAATTTAGCTAATCAAGTTTGACCCGCTTCCGGCGATGACACACATGCATACACATCCCTCACAAATTACTCTCCCCTCGGCTCATGTTTGACTAGCATTGATGTGCTAGTGAATTTATACGTTCAAGAACCGATTGTGAACCACATTATCATAAGCTTGCATGTTAATCACATTTACACCAACTAACACAATTACTAAGCACGAATCAAGAGGTCTTTCAAAGGGTTGTAATGGGGTTAGGCTAAGGGTAAGGAATGAGATTTTATTAAGTGGCAAAAGATGATGAGAATACGGTTTTATTGAACATGAAAATAAATAACACAAACAAAAGCGAATGCCCAACTACTGACATGACATTTGGCTACATTAGCCTTCACTGATTTATTTCTTTTTGTGATTTTCTTCTTCTTTTTTTTCACAACACAACTAAAATTGAACAAGGCTTAAAAGGCTAGGGGTTGTATATTTTGGGTTGATCAAACGAATTGGATTAGGCTCAAATGGGCAACTAGTGGGAAAACTTGGGTAAAGGATTTAAAAGAAAAAGGCTAAACAACTGGTTCTCCTAGTGCCTCTATCATATTTGTGCAAGTAATGGTTAAGGTCTCAACATGTATTAAGGCATGCAAGTTCTAAAATGTTAGTAACACAATGGTCACACTCAAACAAACGAATGCATGCATGTAACAGTATAGCACGCTTTAAATGGCTCAAAACCTCACAAGAAATAAAGGTAGGATAATGATGTGACTCACATTTGCCGATACCTTCTACCAAGTCATTCCCAATTAGCCAAACTCTTCCCCTTTTTTTTCAAAAAGCAATCGTTGAGAAAACTTTATCGAGCAACTTAAAGAATTTTAACCATGACCAAAGACCAAAATGTATGCACATGACAAAACCTTTGATGACTTACTTCGAAAACCTTTTGCTTTTGCGCAGAATTGAGACGCTTTTTGGAACAAAAAAATCTCTTTTTATTTTATTTATCTATTTATTTATTTATTTTTTATTATATATATATATATATATATTTAATTTCTTTTTCTTTTTCTCCCATCCCCACACTTTGAGGTTTACATTGTCCTCAATTTAGAGTGCTTTTTAGATCAACCAAAAATTAAAAATAACATATAAAACATTTCCAAACAAATAGTTCACACCCCTAAGGATAAAACACACCAAAAAAATAAACACGAAAGCACAAAATAAAGCAGTAAAAGTAACAAAAGATAGAGATGGTACGTGGACCTGATCGACATGTAGGCACGATCAGTGAGTACCCGAACCGGGCGGTTGATAATCGCTGAGGTAATAATGATGATCATATGGCTGAGATTTCACTTGCTCCCCAAAGTAGTCTTTAAACATATCCTCAACATCCTGCAATGTGCCATCGGATGACCCACTTCCGCCGGGCTCCAAAGGTGGCGTGGGTACCTGCAATGGGACCCATCTAGAAGCATGAGTCTTCAGATAAGAGAAAGGAATGTGTCCTCCCTGATATGGCTGCACCTGCTCCCAAGAATTGGAGCAGGGTTTTCCTTAAATACTCTTCCATGGACCCAATCATCGTATCGCCTTCTTGCCTCCGCATCCCGATGACGATCATTAACTTCTTCCTGAATTGCCCATTAAACTACAAGGGCATGTCGTTCCTGATTTTCCTCCAATTTCGTCATCCTTCTGTTATGTATCTTATTGTTGCGGGCATTTTGGTTCCACAACATCTGGAATGGCCTATCCCATCCCTCATATTCAGCTGGCCAGTTAGCCACCACATGCTCATGAATCGACTTCTTGAGACGTCTAGTCGCCTTCTCAGTTTCAGTCTCATCCTCACTTTCACTCTCACTCTCTTCAGTATCATCTTCCTCTTCCATAAAATCCTCTACCAGTGAAAGGACATCTTCTCTCACACCAAACAATACTCGCCCCGTTTTTCTATCTTTTAGAATGTGTTTTCTCTCTGTTAATGTATACTTCCAATTCTCCATGTCATGCAACCCTTTAACAGAGAAAAACCTATGAACCTTGAAAGTGTATTGAGAGTCCTCATCAAGAACCCTTTGTGTTCTCATTAACGTTGTAATCAATCTGCAATGAGGAATTGCACACCTGTCCCTACTATTCCGACCCCCCCCAAACATTACTCATCACCAGTTGTCGTAACGACAGCATCTCTACCCCCGCCACCAACGCAACTAACACCCTTAGTTCATAAACGTGAACCGTCCCTTTATCACTTGTACGAGGGATGATATTGTGTCCACCTATCACGGCACACAGCTTAGGAAGAATGTTTAAGTCCTTCATTTCCTAATTTGATGACCCGGGTTGAAACAATAGCTCTTTCAACTCCCGACTTGCTTCTTCCCCTGGAGTTTGTTTGTAAATTTGTCCTTCAGGCAAGTATTGATATAAATTTTCTGCTTTAGAATCAAAGTTGACCACCTGTTTAATGGAGTCAAAAGACATTACCATACTCTTGTTTCTCACTTTCCCTGTTAAAGTCGTGGCGCGGGAAGGATTGCTCCCTAAATATTTTTTTAGTGTTGCCATCCATTGATAAATGGCTTCCCTTGGAATTTTGTTCTTCCCTTCTTCATCCTGGAAAGATAATGCTTTTTGTGATAAGAAGTGAATCCTCTTCTTCCTTACCCAATGCTCCGGCATGGTACCTGTTTCCAAATAATTGACAATATTAGCAAACCAATGTAAAGTTGAAACAGACAAAATATGCTCATCAGGAAAGGTTTCATTGATTTCATTCGGTTGCTCATCTTGCTCAACCATAATTCTCGACAAATGATCTGTAATGACATTCTCACTTCCTTTCTTATCACGGATTTCCAAATCAAACTCTTGCAACAAAAGGATCCATCTGATCAACCGGGGTTTTGCATCCTTCTTCTCTATGAGGTACCTAACAGCACTGTGGTCAGAATACACAATCACTTTACTACCCCAAATGTATGATCTAAATTTATCCAAAGCATACACTACTGAAGTAACTCTTTTTCAGTTGTTGTATAAGTAAATTGGGTATCAGAAAGAGTTTTGCTAGCATAGTATATGGCCACCGATTTCTTTTCAACCCTTTGCCCTTACACAGCCCCCACCTCATAGCCACTTGCATCACACATGATTTCAAAGGGTAAAGACCAATTTGGTGATTGCAAGATTGGGGCCTCAACCAATTTATGTTTTAACACATTGAAAGCTTCTTTACATTTGATAGGGTGCGAAAGCACACGTCTTTATTCCTTTGTTTTAATGTGTTCTAAGTAGTTTTATATTAGTTTTGAGTAAATTTTATGTACATTTGAGTCGTTGGTCTTATTTGTAGGAGCTCGGGAATATTAATGAAGAATACGTGAAGAAAACGAGCGAAGAAACGAAGCCCGGAAAAGTCCAAAGATAAAAAGACAATTTTCTGAAATTTAGGTCTCTCGCGGTACGCGAAAGACGAGTGTAATAATTCTCGCGGTACGCGGGAAACTCCAGGAATCCGCCCGACTATTTTGGTCCTCGCGGTACGCGAGGATCCAGTCAACATTCTCTCGCGGTACGCGAGAGGGCCGTTTTCCGCAAAACCCTAATTTTCTAAATTAAAAAGATTTAAACGGCCATTATGAAAAAGTTGGATTCTAAGCCGTTCCAGGGAAGAAAAGAGGCGATTTTGAGTTTGGAAGTCAATTGAAGCTGAAGATTGAAGCTTTTGGATTCCGGGTTTGTGTAGTTGCATTCTAGGGTTTAAAGATTCAAACTTTATCTTTGATTTTGTGTTTTGAACCTATGGATCTTGCTATTTGCTTCTGTGTAGATGTTCTCAGTATGATTCTAGGCTAGATCCTTGATCTACCTAGGTCAATATGATGATTATGTGTTAAAGTTTCGATTTTTATTCGGTTTTTGGATTTGAATGTTGGATTTATGATTTAGTAAAGGTTTGAGTTTGTTTATGTGTGATGTTAGTGCATGTTTAATTCTGATTATGTGGTTGATTATGCTTTTCTGCGTTGATTGTGGTTGTCTGCCAGTTTGATCTTCGTTTCTGGTTCATAGACTTTAGGGTTTGTGAGTTAGAGTGGTGTCTAGACGTAGTAGCCATAGAAAACCTAGTTAATTACTGATTAGAAGTGAATGTGTGTCCTAGTTCAATACCCGAGAAGTGAGAATTAGTCGTTTAGTCTTCGTCATTAGGAATCCGAGTGTCAGCTGTCTGAGAGGAAGTTGGTATTAGGTGTCTAGTGATAGTTGCTATCCGAATCATAGTATCCATTCTAGAACTACCCCATGCATTCCTTGAGTGTATGGTAAGCGGTGAGACTGAGAGGTAATCCGTTTATTAGGGTACTTGTCATAGTAGGAAATACCCGAGAGGTGATCCGATCATCTGGTGAGTTAATATCCTTAGGTTGTCTTCTGGTCACATCCCTAGACCGAGAGTGATCGGGAATCCACTAGATATCTTTTAGGTGTTATATCTTTAGAAACCCAGATCCAACCTAGTTCCAAAACCGATAGAAGTTGAGCTTTACACATAGGATTCCGACCTAGGTAGTGACTTCTCCATTCTTGATTTCATCTTTAGTTTCCTCTTGATAGCTTGAATTGTCCTTAGTTTATTGCATTCTTAGTTAATCTTTAGTGTAGTAAACCCCCCCATCAATTAATCATATTAAGTCCTAGTTAGAGTCTAATTTAGTTATTCAGTGTCTTTTGGGTTCGATATCCGGACTTCGTTAGGCTATATTGCATTGATCGGTACACTTGCCGGTTGTGTGGTCTAGTTTTAGGTCAAGTCTAGGTTTTATAAATTTAAAGCTAGAGAGTCTAGATTAGGTTTTATTTGATAGTTTTTATAGACCGTCTGGACGACATCAAGTTTTTGGCGCCGTTGCCGGGGACACTTGGCAATAGCAATATTAGCTTTGACTAGTTCTTTGTTTGATTTTTGGTTTATTTGAGTCTTTTGTTTTCTTTTGAGTCTTGTGTGCTACTTGTGAGTCTTTATTCTGTTTCCTTCTTAGAGTCTTTCTGTTTATGCCCAATACTCGTTCGCAAGGATCACCATCTTTTGCATCTTTTCAAGAGCCCGAACGAGAGCTTCACGAGCGCACCCGCGACTTTCGGGAGCGTTTAGAGGAGCTGGTTAAACCAAAGGTACGTCCTACTAGCCCAGTTCCAATTTCTATCATGGGCGACGCTGATCCTCCAGCGAGGCGTACAGTGCACCAGAGGGCCAGTGAGGGGGTCACGGGCGCGAGATCTTCGATCACACGCCCCACTATACCGAACACCAATTCTTGGCAGATCCCATCACATGTCATGAGTACGATCACTCATGCCACTCAATTCCATGGCCTCGAGGATGAGGATGCACCCGGACATTTGTCCCGCTTCGCGCGGATATGTGATACATTTAATATCACGGGTGTATCTAAGGACGCAATCTACTTGCGTCTCTTTCCATTCTCTCTTTCTGGGCGTGCATCTACTTGGCTCGACACTCTTCCCGACAATTCTATCACCACATGGGAGGATCTCGAAGCCAAGTTCTTCAAGAAATACTTTCCACCTTCCAGGGCCGCTCGCCTTCGGGACCAGATCCATTCGTTTCGGATGGATCCCGACGAGCCTTACCACATGGCCTGGGAGCGGTTCAACGCGCTGTTGAGCCGATGTCCCCAGCACGGTCTCCCCGACTGGGCACTAGTGGAGAAGTTCTATAATGGCCTCACCTTCGAGACGCAGCAAATGTTCAACACAGCTGCAGGAGGCCATATCATGGATAGACTCGAGCCTGAGGAGTGCGAGGATATGTTCGAGAGCTTCGCTCAAGCCGAACAGCAGCACCCACGTTCTGTTAGGGATTCCATCCCTACTGCTAGGTCACACGCCTCTTCTCCTAGAGGTGTGCATCAGGTCACTCCTGATACTAGCGTGGCTGCTGCCCTCGCCTCGATGGCGAATGAGATAAAGGAGCTCAAGCTCAGTGCTTTGAGGTGTCAGGTGTGCAGGGGAGGACACGACACCCGAGATTGCCCGGTAAATAATCAAGAGCATGTGAGCTATGCTGGCAACCAATACCAGAACCGAAATTACAACAATTCTAATACTTTTGGTTCGGGATGGAGATCTGGATTCACTGGTCGTCAGCAACAGTATGGAGGAGCAGAAGAAGGAGCGAGTTCTGGGAGCACTGTTGGGTCACGAAGGATTGAGGAGATGATGGAGACTCAGACACAGTTGCTTGCCCAGCTGGTGCAGAATAACAAGGATGCTCGGCTAAGACTGGATAGCCATGACACTTTGATGAAGAATCAGCAATCGGCGTTCCAGGATTTGCAACGCACGGTAGGAGACATTGCTAGGAGCATACATGATAGACAAGGAAGCCCTTCTACGGGCCCGAACGCTTCAGTGATGGCCGTGTCTATAGAGAGTGTGGAGAGTAAAGTGGTTGAAGAGGTTGACCCCCACTCTAAGGAGCATAATATTCCCTCAGTGGAGGAGGTGAACAAGATTGACTGGGAAGCTCGATTTGCTGAGATCGATGCTAGGATGCTAAAAGAGACCGAGTCGAATGCTGTTTCGACGAGGAGCATGATAGAGAAGGAGGATGAGAGCCCACCGGTAGTAGTAGAAGAAGAGCCGGTGGAGGAGGAGATAGTGGTTGAGGTGCCTACCAAGAAGGCACAGGAGAAGAAAAAGGGGGTGGAGATGAAGTCCCCCGAGATTGACCTGAGCCGTATTCCTTATCCCGCACGTGTGTTGCCACATAAACACGCTAAGGAATACGGTCACTTCCTTGATATGTTCAAACAACTCAAGGTCAATCTCCCGTTTGTAGAGGTCCTCCAGCATATGCCCAAATATGCCAAGTTCTTAAAAGGCCTTCTTTCCAACAAGAAGAAACTTGAGGAGGTCTCTGGAGTCTCACTTGGTGAGCAATGCTCGGCAGTGGTGCAAAATCATTTGCCAGAAAAGTTGTCTGATTCGGGTCGGTTCACGATCCCTTGCTTGTTGGGCAACCTACCATTACACCACGCGTTGGCCGACCTAGGCGCTAGCATCAATTTGATGCCCTATTCATTGTACAAGCAGCTGGACCTAGGTGAACCACAACCAACGCGCATGAGCATTTCCTTGGCTGACCGCTCAGTCAAGTATCCACGGGGAATAGTGGAAAATCTATTAGTGAAAGTGGGCAATTTTGTTTTCCCCGTGGATTTTGTGATTCTAGATATGGAGGTGGATGACAAGGTCCCACTCATCTTAGGGCGCCCGTTCCTACGGACCGCAAAGGCGATGATTGATGTCTTTGACGGGAAGCTCACACTTCGTGTGGGGGATGAGGTCCTTACATTCAATGCTGTAGAGTCCGGGAAGGATGTTGGCGAGCACAGCCACTCCGTGTGCATGCTCGATTCTTTCATGAACCACCATTGGGACCCCGATCCGGTGATAGAAGTAGGTGAACCCGCCCCGAATATAGAAGAACCATATGATTGGGTGTTGGAGTTAGAAGGATTGCTAGATGAGCCAGACGATTATGGAGATGAGGTGCCTGATGATTTGCTGGAGATGATGGCAGAGTTTGAAGAGGTCATAGGCAAAACCCCAAGTGTGGGGAAGTTGGTGGAGGTTGTTGAGGATCCCGAGGATCCTGGTGAGATTGTGGAGGTCATTCCTTTAGAAGTGCCCATTCCTAAACCCCTACATATCTTCACCACTGTTTGTGCTTTGGGGAGAAAGATCGAGTCACCCCCTAGGTCTAGGCCGCCTCGTAAGAGGACTCGAGAGTTAATTGACTTAGGCAACGTAGATAGAGTGCTAACCCCAAGTGTGGGGATATCGAGGAGTGACAAACTACTTGGTTATTTAATGCGTATTATCTTCGGACCGGGTAGATTTAAGTTGTGGTGGAAGGAGATGAAGGATAGAAATCCATGGTTTGAGAGTAGTAGTTGTTTGCTAGAGGTATGGAGGACCCGGAGGCCGCGCAGGATGAAGGCGGTACCGGTTAGGATCAAGGAGAAGCCTCCTGATAGGCTTGCTTGAGTCCTGGGCAAGTGCCCGGGATATAGAGTTTGTATGATTTCATTGGGTTGAGTCCGTGTCTTTTTCTTTGTTTTTCGGTTTGTGTTTTGTTTGTGTCAAGTTTTGCAGGAATCCATGCTTGATTCGGTAAGGAAAATCGTCGGGAATGAAGCCCCAGGTATGGTTACATATGTTTTTATGCTTGGGACAAGGTTTTAAGGAAGTTGGGTGAAAATTTTTTCTTAAATGGCAAAATTTTTTCTAAGTACAAAAATTGGAAAAACTTAAAAACTTTCTGTTAACGACACCCTCCCGCGGTACGCGAAGAACGAGAGGAAAATCTCTCGCGGTACGCGAGAGACAAAAGTCTCGGCCGGCCTAACTTTTTGGCCTTCGCGGTACGCGAAGAATATAACCTTCGACTTACGCGGTACGCGAGGGACTGCTGGTGTCACCCTATTTCCTTTGTTTCCCATGGTTTCCCGTACCCGTTTCTGTCCCCGTTTTCACTCACCACCACTATTCATCACCTACCTTCGTACCACCACTACTATGAAGCATCACCTTTAACCACCATCATCCATCACATTAATTCACCCACCTACCACCATCCGACCACCGTGACCATGGGAAACTAGAAACCGTTTATGACCGATGTTCGAACTTGCTATGGTATTCATGTCTTTGTGTTTGCCACATGTCGAGTATGTTTTCTCTGCATCTATCTATCTTGAGATCTTTTAGTTTTCTTGAGTCTGTCTAGTCTCTATATTTTATTTGAGTCAGTTTAATGCTGTGGGTTTGTATGAGGTTTATTTTGCAGGTTTTATCATTCTGTCCGTACTCAATCTCCATTCGGGCGGGTTTGATGATTACCACTACTATCTTGTAAAGGCAACCCAACAGCTGATGTGTAACCGCGACCGAAATGCTATACGGTGCACACAAGGAAGAACGAAGCTGCATACTAGATTGCATCTACATTACCAGCTAAGTCGCTTCCTGTTCTGTTTTGTTTTTTTTTTTTTTTTTTTGCATTTTTTTTTTAGTTGTGTTTTGCTTCACATTGAGGACAATGTGTCTTTCAAGTGTGGGGATGTGAGTGTTTAGCTAGTTTGTCTTGTTTATAAAAAAAAAATTAAAAAGAAAAAAAAAAAAAAAAAAAAAAAAATTGAAAAATTTGAAAAATGTTCTTGAAAATAAATGCATAAATTTGAAAAATGTTCTTGAAAATAAATGCATATATTTGGAAAATGATAGTAGAACTGGATCTATTTGTGATTTTAAATGATTAAATAATTGAAAACGTGTTGAATTAGTGATGTTTTGGTAGACCCAGCTAACTAGTAGAGCTTAAATATCCTGTTTGTGTTATTTAGGATTAATCACGGAATAAAATCATGATATCTTGTGGGTATTCATCTTAGAGTAATGGTAATACTGAAACTGTCAATATAGGGTGATAGGTACCACGATTAAGTTAAAATTTAAAGGTTTTTGAAAATTTTTATGGCACACCATTCTCTTTTTATGAGAATAAATCCGAGTTTCGGTGGCGCCCGCATTCCATAATCCATGTTATTCCATAATTTATGAGCTATACTGAGTTTTGCTTATGTGTTTCCCTCTGGGATAGCGACTTGGAGGATACACCCCTAAGTAAGATTTATGTGCTTCATTGATAGAATGTAGTCTATGTGTTACCCTCCGGGATAGTGACTTGGTTGAAACGCCTCTAGACGAAAGTTCTTTTGCTTATTATGCTCATTATCATCCATTCATTCATGATTTCATCTGATTTCTAAAAACCTGTAAATAGTAGTTTAACGTGGTAGGGTAAATCTATATGGTTTAATCCGTGCCTAAACATGACCTTGAGACGGGATTAGGTAGAGCTGTAACTTCTAAGTGTGAGTCACATAGATTGATTGATATGTTGTATAAAATGGATTTAGAACACGTAACGGGGGCTTGAAAGTTAGTGCTTGGGTTTAATCGGACAGAAATACTAATTGTTGCTTTTTAACACGTGAGTATGTTTTGAAAATTGAAATTTATGTTTGTTGAGTTAGATGCCAGTTATGATTCCATTTGCAGATTTTTCGAGGACGAAAAAAGGTTAAGTGTGGGGATATTTGATAGGGTGCGAAAGCACACGTCTTTATTCCTTTGTTTTAATGTGTTCTAAGTAGTTTTATATTAGTTTTGAGTAAATTTTATGTACATTTGAGTCGTTGGTCTTATTTGTAGGAGCTCGGGAATATTAATGAAGAATACGTGAAGAAAACGAGCGAAGAAACGAAGCCCGGAAAAGTCCAAAGATAAAAAGACAATTTTCTGAAATTTAGGTCTCTCGCGGTACGCGAAAGACGAGTGTAATAATTCTCGCGGTACGCGGGAAACTCCAGGAATCCGCCCGACTATTTTGGTCCTCGCGGTACGCGAGGATCCAGTCAACATTCTCTCGCGGTACGCGAGAGGGCCGTTTTCCGCAAAACCCTAATTTTCTAAATTAAAAAGATTTAAACGGCCATTATGAAAAAGTTGGATTCTAAGCCGTTCCAGGGAAGAAAAGAGGCGATTTTGAGTTTGGAAGTCAATTGAAGCTGAAGATTGAAGCTTTTGGATTCCGGGTTTGTGTAGTTGCATTCTAGGGTTTAAAGATTCAAACTTTATCTTTGATTTTGTGTTTTGAACCTATGGATCTTGCTATTTGCTTCTGTGTAGATGTTCTCAGTATGATTCTAGGCTAGATCCTTGATCTACCTAGGTCAATATGATGATTATGTGTTAAAGTTTCGATTTTTATTCGGTTTTTGGATTTGAATGTTGGATTTATGATTTAGTAAAGGTTTGAGTTTGTTTATGTGTGATGTTAGTGCATGTTTAATTCTGATTATGTGGTTGATTATGCTTTTCTGCGTTGATTGTGGTTGTCTGCCAGTTTGATCTTCGTTTCTGGTTCATAGACTTTAGGGTTTGTGAGTTAGAGTGGTGTCTAGACGTAGTAGCCATAGAAAACCTAGTTAATTACTGATTAGAAGTGAATGTGTGTCCTAGTTCAATACCCGAGAAGTGAGAATTAGTCGTTTAGTCTTCGTCATTAGGAATCCGAGTGTCAGCTGTCTGAGAGGAAGTTGGTATTAGGTGTCTAGTGATAGTTGCTATCCGAATCATAGTATCCATTCTAGAACTACCCCATGCATTCCTTGAGTGTATGGTAAGCGGTGAGATTGAGAGGTAATCCGTTTATTAGGGTACTTGTCATAGTAGGAAATACCCGAGAGGTGATCCGATCATCTGTTGAGTTAATATCCTTAGGTTGTCTTCTGGTCACATCCCTAGACCGAGAGTGATCGGGAATCCACTAGATATCTTTTAGGTGTTATATCTTTAGAAACCCAGATCCAACCTAGTTCCAAAACCGATAGAAGTTGAGCTTTACACATAGGATTCCGACCTAGGTAGTGACTTCTCCATTCTTGATTTCATCTTTAGTTTACTCTTGATAGCTTGAATTGTCCTTAGTTTATTGCATTCTTAGTTAATCTTTAGTGTAGTAAACCCCCCCATCAATTAATCATATTAAGTCCTAGTTAGAGTCTAATTTAGTTATTCAGTGTCTTTTGGGTTCGATATCCGGACTTCGTTAGGCTATATTGCATTGATCGGTACACTTGCCGGTTGTGTGGTCTAGTTTTAGGTCAAGTCTAGGTTTTATAAATTTAAAGCTAGAGAGTCTAGATTAGGTTTTATTTGATAGTTTTTATAGACCGTCTGGACGACATCAACATTTCTCATAAAAAATAAACGGTGCATCTTTTAACAAAAGGTTACATAACGGTTTGGTGATATCACTAAAACCCTTGATAAACCTCCTATAAAACCCTGCATGCCCTAAAAATGAACGAATTCCCTTAACATTCGTGGGATGAGGTAAGGTTGAAATAACTTGAACTTTAGCATGGTCAACGTCAATCCCACGACTTGAAACAACATGGCCCAACACAATACCCTCCTGGACTATGAAATGACTTTTCTCCCAACTCAATACCAAATTAGTTTCGACACATCTTTTTAGAACTTTTTCTAATTGAGTTAAGCACGTCTCAAAAGATGAACCAAAAATTGAGAAATCATCCATGAAGATTTCCATAGACTCCCCCACCATATCTGCAAAGATACTCATCATACACCTTTGAAAGGTGGCGGGGGAATTACATAATCCAAATGGCATTCGCCTAAATGCGAAAATGCCATAGGGACATGTAAAAACGGTCTTTTGGTGATCTTTGGGATGAATGGCAATTTGGTTATACCCCGAATACCCATCGAGGAAACAATAAAACTTCTTACCTGCTAATTTCTCCACAATTTGGTCAATGAACGGTAATGGAAAATGATCTTTAGAGGTAGCAACATTAAGTTTGTGATAATCAATACAAATACGCCACCCGGTTACCGGCCGAGTGGCTACCTCTTCACATGTGTTGTTTCTCACAATCTGTATCCCTGCTTTTTTTGGGACCGTTTGGGTTGGACTCACCCACGTGATATCAGAAATCGGGTAGATGATACCCGCGTCCAACCACTTTAAAATCTCCTTCTTGACAACCTCCCTCATGTTGGGATTCAACCTCCTTTGTGCATCACGTGATGGTGTGATATCTTGGTCCGTGACGATCTTGTGCATCAAAATGGAGGGACTAATACCCTTTAAATCCGTAATGGTCCACCCAATTGTAGCCCTATAGGTGACCAACACCTTCATCAACTCTCTTTCTTGCTCCTCGGTCAAGTTTGATGCAATAATGACCGACAATGTCTCGTTCTCTTCGACGAAAGCATACTTTAAATTCTTTGGCAACTCCTTCAACTCCACCTTCGGTGGTTCTTCCAATGATGGCTTTAATTTGGTATCAATATGCTCCGGTAGAGGTTCCACTTGGTGAGCCACGGTGGTCTTCCTTCCTTGATTGCCATCGTTTCACATTTCTTTTCTTCCTCCTCTAATTCTCTGATTGCTTCCACCTGTAACCTGTCGTGCAAAGAACAAGTCTCTGTGGTGCTATCCTCATTCACCATAGGATTATAAAGAGGAATGCACCCATCAATGATGTCCGCCATGAAGCATTCACCATTGAACAGAGAATTAGATGCATGTGAAAAAACATTTAACCTCAACTTACGGTTACCAAAGGCCATGTCAACTGTTCTATCTCAGCAATTAATTTGAGCATTTGCGGTTGCCAAGAATGGTCGACCAAGTATAACCGTAGGTTGTTTGCTTCTATCCGCAGAAACATAATCAAGAACCAAGAAATCAACCGGTTAGTAAAAATCTTCCACCTTAACAATAACATCAGTAACACTTCCCCGGAGGATTTTTGGGGTCAAATCGGCCAAAATCACAGTGGTTTCGGCTTCTTGAAGAGGGCCAAAATCATATTGGTCATAAAGGCTCCCTGGGAGAATGCTAACACTAGCCCCAAGATCCAAAAGTGCCCGAGTTATTTTGAAATCACCCACTTGAATGGATATGATGGGCGCACCCGGATCTTGTAGCTTAGGTGGAAGGACACCCGAAAAAATAGCATTCACGTTAACGGTCAAATCAAGCTTTTTAGGAAATTTATGGTTACGTTTTTGTGTACACAAATCCTTCAAGTACTTTGCATATGCGGGAACTTGTTTGATGGCATCCAAAAGAGGCAAATTAATTTTCACTTGTTTAAAAACTTCCCACATTTTTTCTTGTTGTGGGCCTCTGATAAGTGGCCAAAGTTTCATGTATTAAAAGGTGCAATATGTTATATTTATGCAAATTAATATGTGGAATACAAAGGTTTTGTGTAGCTGTGCATGTGCAGGTTTTGGACGCTTAAAGTATGAGTTTGGAAGATATTAGGCGAGAGATGCAAGAGTCGGAAGAGACACGGAGAAAACGGGGCAAAATACAGGCCCAGCGTAAGCCTACGCCACATGGCGTAAGCCTACGCCACCAGCGTAAGCTTACGCCCCATCAGCGTAAGCCTACGCCTGAGCATTTTCTTCACAGCCGCATCAGAGGCCCGGCGTAAGCCTACGCCCTCCAAGCGTAAGCCTACGCTGGGTGCGTCTCAGACGCGGAACTTTGGGGAAACAGCCGATTTTTAGGTTTTATTGGGGGTTTCTTCCCCAAATCGAAATCCATCTTTTACACCACACTTTTAGGCGATTTTGGGAGGATTCACACACCCACTTGAAGATTGAAGATGATCTCCCTCACCATGAGCGGGTGATTCACTTGTGGCTTCCTCCAGGCGGATGGTTCGTATAGGTTTTTGTATTTGATTCAGTTTATTCATGTTTGGATCTTGTTAGTTTCTGACAATAACTTGAGAGATTGATGTATTAGTTGATTTAAACAGTTTATGATTATGCTTTGAGTTTGCTTGCTTTACGATCTTGTTCGGTTGATGACAAAACCTAGTAGCAGGGTTGGGTGACTAAATGGGGTAACTTGGCATTCATAAATTGGGTGATTGAATTATACTAGTTTGTGACGAAACTAGTTGTATAGGTTTTCTGACAAAGAATCTGTCTTCAATTACTGTTTCAACTAATTTTCCAACACTATGTCTATGTGGTGTCCAATTGAACAACTGAATTTTATGTGAAACCTAGAACCTGAAGTTTGGAGGAGGTTACATCTTTATTTAATCGGTGTGTTTTTATTCTAATTTGTTAATCTAAACAATTGAACTTTCCACTGATTCCCTGTGGATTCGACAACCCTACTTCCCTGTCTACAGTCTAAGGTAGATAAGTAGTAGTTTTTATAAATGTTTTTGATTGACCTTGACACCGCGATCAAAATGGCGCCGCTGCCGGGGAATCGGTGCGCTTAGTTCTATTGCTTTAGTTTATTGTCTTTAGTTGATTTTAATTCTTATCAAACTTCTTATCAAACACCCAAAAAGATATTCTTTACTTTTGTTTTTATTTTTTTGTTTATTTTGTTTTATTTTTATCGTTCAGAACTACTTGGGTGTGCTTTTTGTGCAGGTTGACATGGACAGTAATTATTATGGTGACCAAGACTACTATGAACCATGCAACAACTGTGGCATCACTGGCCACTGGGCACAAGATTGCCCAAGATACAATCAATATGGTGGTGGTCCTGAGTACCCAAACTATCAGGACGATTACAACCAAGACTACCACCCAAGTAGGCCACCTGAACAAGACAACTATCAATCTGAACTGGATGTCATCTGGTCAGATATGAAGGAGATGTCCAAAGTGATACAAGCAGTGGTGCAGCAACAGGAGAGCCAGGACAAAGCTCATCAAGCTTTGGTAGATCTAGTTGCCAACCTATCTAGGATTGTCGGGTCACTCATCAAGGAAGTAGGTAAGCCTCGCTGTTCACATCAGTCCTCAAGTTCCCAAACCATAAACAGCGCACACCTAAATGATGTAAGTCTTCAACCCTCATCTGATGTTTCTGATGTTGAACATACTCCACCACCGGTAGTAGAGAGAGTGGTGGAGTATAGTGAGTCTGAATCTGATCATAATCAGGATTTAATTTCACAAAATAATCTAAAAAATAAAAATGTGAATAAATCTCTAAAAATTCCATTCCCTTCGGCTTTGTTACCACCAGTGTTAAGTGAACGGGATCCAACACAAGATGAAAGATGGGAGAAATTTGAAAATCATAAAATTAATCTACCATTTTTGAAAGAACTTAAAGAAAATTCTGATAGTGTTGAGTGCTTGAAAGGTTTGAGTACCCGTAAACGACGGCACAAATGTCCCGAACAGGTAAAGCTAAGTGCTAATGTGAATGCTGTGTTTACGGGTATCTTTCCCCCCAAAACTCCAAGATCCAGGGACACCTATTATATCTATACATATAGGTGAAATTAAAATGGATAGAGCATTGCTGGATCTTGGAGCATCTGTGAGCATAATTCCAGGGAGTCTGTATGATCAGCATGAATTTGGTCCATTACAGAGAGTTAACACCACCGTGGTGTTGGCTGATCAGACTCCCGCACATCCTCGGGGGATTGTAAAGGATGTAATTGTGAAGGTAGGAGAGTTTTATTACCCAGTGGATTTCTTGGTGTTGGATTGTGTCAAGAACACAGAGCCAACTATTATTTTGGGTAGACCGTTCTTGGCCACTGCTCAGGCAAATATTAACTGTGCTGAGGGAACGGTAAGGATGAGGTTTGGGGCTCAGAAAATGAGTCTTAAAATTTTTTCAAACTTGCCAACCCCGAAAGCTAACAAATGTGGATCACCTTAAAAGGTGAATCACACAGTCGAGAATGCTTGTGTTGTGTTTGACAGGTCAGCTGAGATGAAGAATGGTGAGACTCCAGACAATGGGAAGAAAAAGGTCAGAAAGAGAAAGCGGAAAGGGAAGAAACCGCGAGTTCATGATGTAGATCAAGAACTATTTTCTCTGTTTATGAAGGCTTGGAGAAAAGTGGATGATGAGAGGAATTTAAGTGTGGGGAAGGAGGACTGCAAACATCCCACCCGACCACCATGATGCAAGCAAGGTACACTGCGTCTGGCTGAGGACGTTAAACTTAGCACTCTTAGGAGGTAACCTAAGGTATGTTTTACATTCATGTCTAGTTAAATGAACTTTGCGGGTGTGTTCAATAGAAACCCTCACGAGACTCAACTCGTCCACTCGGGCTACCGAGGGGTTTAAAAGGCTTGATGCATATGCTAAATGCATCCGTGATTCCTACGAAAGTGAGTTAGGAAATCATTTCTTTGTTTTGTGTGTGAGCCGGCCAAGTGTGGGGAATTTTCATGGGTTGTCAAGTGAGTGTGCGTGCTTTCCAATTCTGTATATAGTTTTATTTTTGCATATTTATTTTCATCGTCTCTCGTCCTACATTGGGGACAATGTAGAGTTTAAGTGTGGGGATGGGAGACTGAGTGTGTATAGAAAAAAAGTATATATATATAAAAATTTAAATTTTTTTTCAAAAATGTCCTTGGATCAGAATTTTTGTAACTAAAAGGAAAATGATAGATATAATTGGAAACTATGCTTTTGTGATTAAAAACAATAATAAATAGAAAACGCGTTTGATTTGTAATGTTTTGGTAGGCCCAACCGATCTAAAGAGCTTAAATATCCTGATATTGTATCTAGGGTTAATTGACAATCAATTCAGGATGTCTTGTGGGTTCTTATCTTAGGGGCTTCGACAAGGTTGAAACTGTCATCATAGGGTGATAGGTACCACTATAAGCAAAAATTTATAAGTTTTTAAAAATTACTTGGCACACCACTTTCTTTTTATGAAAATAAATCCGAAAATTGGTGACGCCCGCAATCCATAATCCATCTTGCATGAGCTTAATTAAACAAAATTGAGAGCTTGAGTTCAGCCTACGTGTTTCCCTTCGGGATGGTGACTTGAAGGATACACCCATGGGCGGGACTTAAGTGATCAATATTGGATGACTAAGTTAGGAGTACGTGTTTCCCTTCGGGATAGTGACTTGAAGAATACACCCATGCTCCGAAGCTTATGTACTTCATGGCTTAAGAACTGCAGCCTACGTGTCATATATTGTGTTCTAGCGTGATTGAAACACCACTGGGTTAGGTTCATTCATAAAATAATATAAAAAGCTCAAAAACATGCATCCATCGATCCATATTCCCATAATTTTCAAAAACTCGTAAATTAGTGTTTATAGTGGTGGGAAATCTATAAGGTTTAACCCGTGCCTAAACATGACTTTGAGATGGGATTAGACTAAGTTGTAGCTTCCTGAATGTGAGACCCATAGAGAAACTGTTGCTTGTTAATAAATAGGATAGTAGATCACATAATCGGGGGCTCAATAGATCGGTGGTTGGGTTTAGTCGAATAGAAATACCAATTGTTACAGTCAATGCGTGATTATGTTTTAATTGTATGAGATTATGAGAGCAGGTTTCAATTATGATTCCATTGCATAATTCTTTTTCTGGACGCAAAAGAGTAAGTGTGGGGATATGATAAGTGGCCAAAGTTTCATGTATTAAAAAGTGCAATATGTTATATTTATGCAAATTAATATGTGGAATACAAAGGTTTTGTGTAGCTGTGCATGTGCAAGTTTTGGACGCTTAAAGTATGAGTTTGGAAGATATTAGGCGAGAGATGCAAGAGTCGGAAGAGACACGGAGAAAACGGGGCAAAATACAGGCCCAGCGTAAGCCTACGCCACATGGCGTAAGCCTACGCCACCAGCGTAAGCTTACGCCCCATCAGCGTAAGCCTACGCCTGAGCATTTTCTTCACAGCCGCATCAGAGGCCCGGCGTAAGCCTACGCCCTCCCAGCGTAAGCCTACGCTGGGTGCGTCTCAGACGCGGAACTTCGGGGAAACAGCCGATTTTTAGGTTTTATTGGGGGTTTCTTCCCCAAATCGAAATCCATCTTTTACACCACACTTTTAGGCGATTTTGGGAGGATTCACACTCCCACTTGAAGATTGAAGATGATCTCCCTCACCATGAGCGGGTGATTCACTTGTGGCTTCCTCCAGGCGGACGGTTCGTATAGGTTTTTGTATTTGATTCAGTTTATTCATGTTTGGATCTTGTTAGTTTCTGACAATAACTTGAGAGATTGATGTATTAGTTGATTTAAACAGTTTATGATTATGCTTTGAGTTTGCTTGCTTTACGATCTTGTTCGGTTGATGACAAAACCTAGTAGCAGGGTTGGGTGACTAAATGGGGTAACTTGGCATTCATAAATTGGGTGATTGAATTATACTAGTTTGTGACGAAACTAGTTGTATAGGTTTTCTGACAAAGAATCTGTCTTCAATTACTGTTTCAACTAATTTTCCAACACTATGTCTATGTGGTGTCCAATTGAACAACTGAATTTTATGTGAAACCTAGAACCTGAAGTTTGGAGGAGGTTACATCTTTATTTAATCGGTGTGTTTTTATTCTAATTTGTTAATCTAAACAATTGAACTTTCCACTGATTCCCTGTGGATTCGACAACCCTACTTCCCTGTCTACAGTCTAAGGTAGATAAGTAGTAGTTTTTATAAATGTTTTTGATTGACCTTGACACCGCGATCAGCCTCTTTTATTCACTTTCTTAGCTTTAGATGGTTCTACCAAAGCCGCCGGATAAGGGATGGCATTACCCTCCACCCCCTTTTCGTTAGGCTTGGAAAAATCATTTTTTAAAAGCCGTTTACTTGTTTGTTTTTCAAAAACAATTTCATTCGGCTTTGAGGGCTTAACAAATTCCATCTCATTTTCACTCTCCTCATCCTCATTAACATCTTCCACCAACCCATCAACCTTTGTGGTGGAAGTTCAACTTTATTTTCATAAACCTTACCATTGCGAAGAACACTTACTTTGCCAACATGTGTAGTTCCTCCATTCTTCATGCTTGAACTTTAATGTGATGGATTCAAGGTAGTATCACTCAGAAACTTCCCTTTGTCTTTCTTGATTTGGGCCACTTCTTCGGCTAATTGGCCCACTTGCCTTTCCAACGCCGCAACCGACTTGTCCCTCATTTCATTCTTCTTGTCCGATTCTTTCATCATGTTCATGATATCATCCAGTTTTGAGTTAACCGGGTCATCACCTCCCGAGTTTCCACCTTGTTGCTCTTGATTATTGTAATTTCTTTGTTGGTAGTTACTTCGGTTGTTGTTGTACCCTTGATTTCCACCTTGATTGTAAGAATTCCTTTGATAGCCACCTCCACCTTGATTATTACCACCTTGTTGACGATTTTGATAAGAGGAGTTATTTTTACTTGCTCCTTGGAAATTAGGATTCATTTGGTTGGAGGCATTCCCATACTTGAAATTTGGGTGATTCCTCAAGCCCGGGTGATAAGTGTTAGAATTCATGTCATTATAATTTCTATCACCCGACACTTGGTTGACTTCTTCATAACCATTGCCACCCGATTGGCACTCGATACTCTTGTGCCCCAATCCACCACATGCTCCACAAACATCATACTTTGCCGATGCAACATCCGCACCTCCACTTTTCTTTAACTTCGCCAATTCTCGTTCCAACGATGCGAGTCGGTCATCATTTGCATCTCTTGTTGTGCCCTTTGGTGGTACCGATCTTGATCTTCTATCATCCGATGCTTGAGGCTTTGAGCTTTTACTCATTCTTTCTAGAAAATCTCAATCATCATCTTCATTGTTTGACAAGAATGTGCCATTACTTGTGGAATGCAAGTACTTTCTCTCTTCAGAAGTTAACCCATCCGAAAATGACTTGATGAGTTCCCATGTATCAATTCTGTGATGCGAGCACATGCGTAGCTACTCCTTAAAACGCAAGAAAGCTTCATGAAACAATTCACCCGGTTGTTGCTTAAAGTACCTGATGTCTCTACGAGCATCACTCGTTTTGGCCACCGAGTAGTATTCATCCAAGAATGCTTGTTGCATTTCTGCCCATGTGCGAATACTATTGGCCGGCAAGGTTAGGAACCATTTCTTTGCCTTATCTTTCAATGAAAACTAAAACAACCTCAACTTTACTTCATCTGCTGAGAAGTTGTGTCCTCAAATGGTGTTACAAATGGTTGTAAAATCGGCTAGATGTATGTAGGGTTCTTCAGTATCACCTCCCATAAAGTGTGGAAGGGCATTAAGGTATTGAGGCCGAATGTCAAAAGCTCTCCCTCTCCTTGGTGGTACAATAGGAGAATGGTTTTCAGAAATAGCCGGTTGAAAATGGCTATTCGCCCCATTGGCATGTGCTCTTTGATTGGGACGTGGGGGCCTTTGTTGACGAGGCTGACGATTGTTACCCCCCACCGGCTTGATTGGGAACCCAACTGTAATTATTGTTATTGTTGTTGCGGTTCCCCCTTTGATTATTGACATGTTGAGTATTGTTAACATAACCATCATCTTCATATCCATCATACTCATCACCATCATAATATTCATCGCCCTCGTTACCATTACCCTCATTCCATTCACCATCATTATTATGTTGGAACTCATCATCATCATTGTCATAGAAACCGTCATTCTCATCATCATATTCTTCATTCTCCGTATGATGAGAGTGGGCACTGAAGTGATCAACATCATTTTGGTTTTGATTTTGAATGCCATGCGGGCTTGGGCTTCTTCCATTCCGATTAGCATTGCCGAAAAGAGGGTTTTCATTTATATTGATTGGGTTTTGGTTCGCATTGCGATTAGGATTGGAATTACGATTTTGGTTTCGAGGTTGGTTCATGGGTGAAGTGTTGGCGCGGCTTCGATTGCCACCGCTCGAACGTTGCCTTGGCCTTCCATTCATTGTTTCAATGGAATGGTGTTCAGTAATTGGTGAATTGAAGGGTATTGCTTCTTCCGCTCGATGACGTGCTCGGTTCTGCCTTGCTAATCTTTAAATTTCCGGATTGAATTCCAATGGTGAAGTTCTTCCAGAAAAATGCGTACGCATGCACTATCTGTTTTCTACACAAACAACACACCAAGCGTAATCGGTAATAGAAAATGAATAGCAAACCAAACAATTAAACAGATAATCACAATAATCAACTAAAATAAACACCAAGCGCACAATCTCCCTGGCAACGGCGCCATAATTGATCGGCGTTGAAGGTACCGATCAAAGATAAGTTAAGAGAGTATCCTTAGTACCTTAAACTAGTTAGGATAAGAAGGGTGTCGAACCACGAAGAGGTTGTGGTCGGTGTGTAACTCAATTTATTATTCTCTTATGAAGGATTTCTAGATTCTTTAAAGTTGAAAAATTGGTGAACCAATGATGTGGTTAAACTAATTTGCACTTAGACCGGAAAAATGATTTATAACTTGAATTAATACTACGACAATGACTAGCAATTTAGCAAACACGGTGATTATGATAAATTTGTAAACAATAATATGAGAAAAGACAACACCTAGGTTTCCAGATTTGCAAGCAACTAGGATACTTTCACACAAATGGTTTGAATTTCAATGAAACACAACGATATCGAGGATTTGTTAATATGATTACTCAATTGGAGGCATCAACGCTCGTCTAACATATGTAATTGGTGCAAGAAAACCTTCACTATATGTATTTTAGACAAACATATGCTTTATGAATCAAGAATACAAAACAAACCCTAACATGAATTGAAACTAATAGCAATCATCATCTCATAATGTCAACGATGCAAGAAAATCTCAACAATCACAAGTTCATGACAATACTAACAATCAAAGCATGTAAACTCAATCGAACGACTATCCATGTTGATGTTTCAAACCAAAAATGAAATGTAAAACCCTAGAAAACTTACAACCATCCACCCGGAGACGATCTTGGATGAATTAGCCACTCATGATGTTGATTTGATATTCAAAAGCCTTGATTTGATCTTCAATTGTATGATGGAAGGTGATTTGGTATGATTTGGAACCTTGGAAAAAGCCTATTTTCGACCTAGAGAAACCCCAAATCGATGATGATTTCAAAAATCCTGAGTTTAAAAACTGATCAATTTGGACAGTTACGGATTTTCTGCGCAGGCCCGACGTCTGGGACGCCCTTGGCAGCGTCTGGGACGGATGTCTGCAAGCCCTGGGACGCCTAGGGCAGGCCCTGGGACGCCCACATTGTCAACTTCCGGCCTTTTCACGTTTTTGCTTTGTTTCTTGATCCCGACCTCCATAGAATTCATCCTAAGGTCTTGAAAAGCCTCAAAGAGAATCCAAAATACACCTTAAACCTGTCGAAGCCTGCAAAACACAAACATATCAAAGTAGTGTATTCTACACTCAATTTAACAAAAACAATTGGAATTAAACGCTTTAAACTCGAGGAATAAACTAACCCATCAGATATTTTGGGTGAAATAATATAAAGGATAGCTAATATTTAAATATATAAGGGAATTGTTTTATTAACCCTATATATGTATATATACATATAAACATATACCTTAGTCATGAATTGAAAACCAACAATTTAATAGTATATATGTCAACTATTTTCACAATATATACTACATAGAGATAAATAATATTTTTGACTAAGTGAAATATACAAAATATAAATATTTGCGTACGAATAAAAGGAAACTAAAGAGGAAACTATTTACTTTCAAGAAGATCGTTAAAACATTTTGTCAAGTACTTAAAGGAGCCTCTGAAAGCATTTAGTTGCATACTTTAATTATATTTATTTTCAATAAATAAATATATATTTTCGGGAAACTAACTTACATCACCAACGGTGGCCGGGTTAACACATAATACATAACAAGTTAAGTTGGGTGAATGGTTATATAACCAACTTGCACATAGAACTATTACTTAGACCCTATGTTGCCTTAATTATTAGAGGGCACGAGTAGGTCGAGACACATTTGGACTTTGCTACATACATATCTCACTGATGTGAGTCTTCACGGTCCCACTTTTGCTATGATTTAAATGATTTTAAACATACGGGAGAGAATACATAGCTCATATTTGGATACGAGTACATAAACTTATTGTTGCATGAGTACATACTGTCATATTAAGTCCCCGGGAATACTATAATCGTTAGCTAATTTAGACGTGGAACGTATGAATAGATCTATTTGGGTTGACACCCCCGCCCGTGGTTAGCCGCTCTAACCTTGATTGGAGGTTAAAGAGGGTGCATATTGTCCATACACAAACACAATGTTACATGACAGAACATTAGGCGGGGCACATAAACTATAGACGTCAACTGTCGGTTATGGTAGCTCATGGTAACAAGACACATACTTAAGTATTGTTTGATTGGCAATGCTAAAAACGTATTTGAAATATCATGGTCCAAAGGAAACACATTTTACTTAAACTTGTGAACTCACCAACTTTATGTTGACATTATAGCATGTATTTCTCAAGTAATTGACGCACTGCCTGGAAACTGCACGTAGAAAATAAGACACATGGAGTCATCATGCATGTCCTAGCTTTTGGAGTCTTCCCTTTATTATCTATAGCGTTAGGCTATAACTGTTAAACTCATTGTCACTTTTTGATAATACCACCAGTACAACTATGTTGATTCATGTAGTCACAAAAGACAGCTATTTATGATTATGAAATTTGTACTTTCATTTAGGATTCGTTTGTTGTGATCAAAGGCTATGATTAATCACCGACTCCATCGCACCCTGTGTTTCCGCCCTAGGCGGGGTGTGACACAAATTATTAACAATATGGAATTGTTAAATATGCACTTCATTATTTGATATTTAATGTCGGTTTTGTGATGTGTTTTATATTGGGTTTCAAATAATAAAAATTCCAATGGGTAATTTAACTACCTAATATCATATAAGGCCACATTTGGTTCGTGGAATTTCCCTGAATTGGAATTAGAATTAATTCCTTGCAAAATCATGTTTGGTTGGACCTTTGATGGAATTGGAATTGGAATGTTTTCCCTCAATCAATGGAATTCACTTTCCTTCATATGGGTGATGGAATTGTAAACATTCTATTGAAATGTTTAAAGATTACCAAAATACCCTCGTATGCAATCATCAAACCCAAAACAAAAAATTACTACCTGAAACATATATCATTGAAACATAATTCAAAATCAAAATTAAGAATCAAAATCCAAATTAGAAATCAAGCATTTTGTATGTAAATAATTTTTGTGTGTAAAGAATTTATTTGGTCACCAACGTAAAACTTGAAAAAAAAATTGTTTCAATCCATATTCACCGTCATCTCCATCGCTGCACACACATTAACAACATATTGACTTGTTCTGCAGGTATAATGTTAACCCCAAATGATTTGTTTGTACAGGTTCCATTCTAACTGTAACGAACCAAAAATCCAAAATATAATGTTATTTACCTAAATAATATTATAGGTGTGAAGGATGAATAAAATAAAAGTAGAGGTGTCAGTTGCATTTGAACAAACTTGACTTTCTAGTAAAAAGGGACAAAACTAAAAGTCTAGAGGGCAAATTGTAATTAAGACAAACTTGATTTGTCTTATGGATAAGGTAGCGCAGAACACACACACACACACACTTGTGTGTGTTCTTGCGATTTTTACACCAAGAGATAAGGGGGAGAGGCCAAAAGCTGGAATTGATTTGCATGAATAATTTTGATGATTTGAGGTGTTCATCTTCTTCCAAACATCAAGTAAGTAGCTTATTCATCTCTAAACCTTCATCAATGGTGTTCTTGGTGGGTTTTGGGTGAACCAAGCCTTTGGGGTTGAATTGAGTGATTAAAATGGTTAATAACTTGATAAAAGTTGTAATCTAGCTTGATTGAAGGTGTTGGGTGGTAGATAACAACATCTAAACATCCAATTAGGGTTCTTGAGATGAAAATTAGGGGTTTTCAAATTGATAATGTTAAATGTTGAATTGAGAGTTGGTAAGTGTCTATGGTGTTAATAGACACACAATTTAGTAAGAAATCTCAATTTTTATGGTGAATTGTAAAAAGGAGTTTTGGTGTAACTTGGGTGAAAACCCAAATGGGTTATAATGGATGAATGTTGTTTAGGGAGGTTTGAAACTTGATTAAGGTGCGATTAATCAAGTTTAGAATGAGAGAAATCCATAAGGTCTAAGGTGAGTATTAGACCTCTATTGGTAAACGGTGAATTGATGAATTTAGGGGTTTGACTTTAATGGGTCAAACGGGTCAATATGGGTTGAAAGGTTGTTTTTGGGTGTTGGAGGTTTGGTTAAGGTTGTGTTAACCAAATTAAGTTGGGATGTTGATCTATAGATCATAAGGGTGTCTTAAATCCTAATTTGGTGTGTTAATTGAGATCATAGGATTGCTAATTGCAATTGGATTAATAGGTGATCAAGGTATAAATGAGCTAGCTTTGAAGAACAAGTGGATTCGTCTCTAGCTAAAGGTAAGTGCTTTGCACTTACTTAGTAATAGATATGGTGTTAGTAACATGTAAATAGATTTGTTTAGTTTAACTCTATTTGTATGTGGCGATTTGGTGTAAGTTGATTTAAATGGTAATGAGTCAAACTAGTGTATGAAATATGTTGATTTGGTGTAATTTGACTTAAGTGGCAATGAGTCAAACCAGTGTATGAAATATGTCGATTTGGTGTAATTTGACTTAAGTGGTAATGAGTCAAACTAGTGTATGAAATATGTCGATTTGGTGTAATTTGACTTAAGTGATAACGAGTCAGACTAGTGAATGAAATATGTCGATTTGGTGTAATTTGACCTATGTGGTAAAGAGTCAAACTAAATTGTGGAATGTGGTATATTAGTGTAATTTGACTTAGTGTGGTATGAGTCAAACTAATATGTAAAATGTGGTAATTTGGTGTAATTTGACTAATATGTGGTAAGAGTCAAAGTAAAATGCAATTGGGTGAAATTGAAGTCTAAGAACCTCACCCGATAGTTAATTGAGGTCGTGAACTTCACTAATATTGTTGTCGTTTGAAGTCATTGAAATTCCCTAATGTCGTTGTAGTTTGAAGTGTAAGAACCTCACTCGGTGGTTAATTGAGGTCCTGAACTTCACTAATGTCGTTGTCATTTGAAGTCTTTGAACTTCACTAATGTCATTGTTGTTTGAAGTCTAAGAACTTCACATGGTAGTTATTTGAGGTCATGAACATAACAAGTCGTATTGTGGTATTTGAAGTCTAGAACCTCACACGGGTGTTATTGAGGTCATGAACTTCACATGGTCGTTTTGTGGTGTTTGAGGTCTTTAGAACCTCACAAAGGAGGATGGTAGGGTTTGTGGGTGTTTAACTAACTAGCGTGTACATACATAGGTGGTAAATGTATGTAAGGTGTTATATATTATTATTGAAGTTTTTGGGTGTAAATTGATATTCGGTTGGGGATTAGACATGTATAGGCGTTAAGACATGCTACCGGAAAAGCCCAAACTTCTAGTAGGTATATTCCAGGCTGTAAAATGAACTACGAAAGCCATAATATATGAATTTGGGGTGCCTCGACGTGAGGAATTCAAAAAATGTGGTCTGCACTGGTTGGGCGTAATTTACGGCCACTGGGCATAAATTACGGTAGCCTGGCGTAAATTACGCCCATATGGGGCTGTTTACGGTCCTATTTACGTCCAAAATGCCAAAATGTCGTTTTTGGTCGATTATTGTCGTAAGGGTCTGGGGGGCTCATATGGGGGTTGTATATCTTTACTAATGGTTGTTTTATGGTGTTTTCTTGTAGATAAAGCTCCGGTCGAAGCCTTGGGTCACGCTTCGTGTCGGTTTGGATTCTCATTCATTTTCGTGGACGTTGGCGGTTGGAGTTGGAACTCTTTGTTGGGGTTCATTAAACTTATTTTGAGTTATCTCTTAGATATTGAAACGTGTTATTGTTTTGAGATGTCGATCGAATGTTTTAAAACAAGTTATGTTGTCATTTTGTTGTAATTTAACATGTGTTGTTTTGTCAAGAGTGTCAACTAGGATCTATTTTCTCTGTGTGTTGAAAGTTAAAATTGGTTGAAAACTTTGGGTGTTACAACTTGGTATCAGAGCAATGGTTTGAGGGATTCGGGTGTGCAAGACACTGAACTCAAACTTATTTGCTCTTGATAAGGTGGATGTAATGAGAATCCAACGAAGGCATGACCGAGACACGGAGCTGAGGTAGAGGTTAGTAATGATATTTGTTGGTAGTTTATTTGGTGTCCAAGGTGTTTATGTGTGCCGAAACTTGTCTTGGGAGTTATCACATGGGGACAATGAATATGCTTAGGCATAGTATATTACTAATCATGTCTGGCCAGGATGATTAGTAATGTAACATGTCTACGTGTCTTCATGGTGGCCATGTAATAATAACCATCACCAAGGAGTATGTGAAGGTGAATATATATGTATTTATATGTATATAGATGTAAATATACTTATATACATATAGGAGTATAACTTAAGATAGATGCCTATAGTTATGCTTATACACATATGACGAGTCGATCGTATTAACACAGTTGGGGAATGCCTGACGGAGACAAATGTTATTAGGTGGAATTATAGACGGGGGTTGTCTTAAAGACTCATGTATGAAAGAGTCTACGCGTGTATTCACCTCGGGGATGGTGAGGATCTTGAAGATTGTTGGGAGAATTAGAGAGCATCATTCTAGTGGAGGACGGCTAGAGCTTTCTATCTTGTCGTGTGAAACTTCCTTCAAGGAAGATAGGGCTCTTCGAGGCGAGCCTTTGGAAGAAACAAATGAAGCCTAAGGAGCGGGAGGAACAACTTTGGCGAATTAAGGATGAAGAAAACCTTGTTTCCACAAGGGGTTCGTGGCGTGCGAACAGAAGGAGTTAATTGGTGGTAGTTTATTCATTGGTTAGTTAACGATGCATCATTATAATGCTATTGACTTCGGAAGCAATCCATTGTGATTGTCAGATAGAGTATTTCGTGGTGAGTCGACTCTGGGACATGGTGGAGAATTGGTTGAGGTTCCTCCATAAGGAGAAAAGCTTAATGACGCGAAGGCAATACATCAGGGTGAATTCAAGAGGCGTTCTTAAAATGTTTCTATCCACAAGCTGTAGTGGATGATGTATCTGGATATTTCTTTCACGTATGGTAGTCTGGTGAATTGATTATTAATAAGGGCATGTTGTATGACTAAGCATAGTCTTGCCTAAATTTTGGAGTGTCGGAAGGAATGGAGTTAGATTGGCTTCTAGATACTATCGATTGGCGATATAAAGTGGATTCTCCTACATGGTGTACAACTATGGTGGAGTTTATTATTATATGTTGCAGGGAGATCAAACTCGAGAGTCAGGTGGATCGTTAGGAAGATTTAGAGGTGGCTTCAAGAAAGCCAAATATTATAGCCGAGCTAGAAACCTTTTGGGGAGGCACTACTTGTTACTGTCGTATGTATGGAAAGTAACTCAATTGGAGAACGATGGGACACACTATGCCATAGTGTTATAGTCCTAATAACATGTGCTACCGTTGTTATAATTCGGGACACATTTCAAGTGAATGTCCCTAGCTAAAGCACAAGGGTGATAAAGGGGAGAAAATAGAAATTTCAAGGCCTTTGAGTCGGAAATTTCTAACTACAAAGGAGAAGACTGAAGTCCTTTGGTTTTATTTGTCGGGTTGCAGGTGAAACAATCACATGGAATGGAGTCTTACGATTGTAGTGGAACTTGTGTGGTTACTTAGTGACCAAATCGTTGTCGTGTGTGGCCAAGAGGTGACGTGTCGATCTGTTCTTATCTAGAGACGGTGAAACACATGGCGCATGAATTGGTGTGTACATGGCTTATGCCATTGACACCAACCGTTGTAATGGAATACTTTATGTTCCGGTCGTGAAGAAGTTCGTTAGGGTTTTATACCCAAGTGTCTCTTTTTGCGGTGTAACCTTTCATTGTAGAATTGAATAATGGAAGAATGCGTTGTGCATCAATTGTCGGGATTAAACAAGTGACTTAGGTCCTAGATTCAACCAATGAAAGTAAAGGAGGGTGATATCCCACAAATGGTTATGAGATCCATTGCGGATACTATGAGATTGCGGTGCCATTTTTGGCTTTGGTGGAAATCCATTTTTGGATGAGGTGATTAATTATGAAGGCATATCTGTAGACCCATCAAAGTTAGAGATAAACAGGGAAAAGTGGTGTTTGAAGTCTTAGAACTTCACAAGTGGTGTTTGAAGTCCTAGAACTTCACAAGTGGTGTTTGAAGTCCTAGAACTTCACCAAGTGGTGTTTAAAGTCCTATAACTTCACCAAGTGGTGTTTAAAGTCCTAGAACTTCACCAATGTTATTTGAGAAAGAAGTATTCGAACTTCAAGAGGGATTGTGATTGAGATCTTTGAATCTCAAATGATGACTTATGATTAAGTCGTTGAAGATAAACTGAGTGTTTGGGTCACGGATAAGGAGCTGCCTTTCAGAGTTGTGAAAGAGGATTTTTGTAAGGCAATTGTCGTGTCCTTACTTGGAGAAACCATGTGCTTGTCGGTTATTTTGGTGCCTCTCACATTAGACTCGGTTATATCATTATGCTATGAGGAGGTATTATCGCGTATTCTCTTAGACAATTGTAAACTTGATTGTAGCAACTAAAGAAAATAACTCGAGGAAGGAACGAGTGACTGTTTATTGGGTGGTTGAATTGAAATCTCGAGTTTTAAAGGAGTGTTGTATGCATGTGATGGGATCCTTGAACCCCAAAAGTATGAAACACTTGAGACCTTAAATCTCAATGGATGGGTTGGTGTGGAGGATATGAAACTTTCAATTATGAGGTGGGAGAAACTTGTAGTGGAGTTGACTACGAAGTTATATGTAAATGGTGGGAGCGTGTTATGATTTTGGTAATGGCGGTTCGTATGGCCGAGAATGCATATTTCCTGTTCATAAAGGAAATTTACTCTTCCGAGTAGTTGCAGCATGTCGATTTAAGGAAGGGCGTGACACGGCGTGGTGTGACCCTACCTTTTTCTAGTCGGGTTGAAATTTCGGTTTTACTTATCGATTGGAGGAAATTGAGTGAGTAATTGTCTTTGGTTAGAAGATGGTGTCATCTTAATTACCGTTGAGTATTCATATGCCGATAATTGAATTACTAAATGGTGAACGGTGTCTAATACCATTTGGGTTGGGGTGGTATTGGATGTCGTAAGACTAAGAATCATGTTGTGATTCAAGATTTAGCGTGAAAGATCTTGTATAATGAGTGCAATTGAAAAATCCGCTCAAGATGCAACAGAAATCCCTAGTCGAATATAGGGAGGAGGTGTATGGATATTCAAGTGGGAAACTTGGCGCTAAAAAAAAGTTTTCCTTTGAAAGGTGGTGAATCGGGTTCGAAAAATGTGGGAGGCTAAGTCCCTATTTTGTTGGACCATTCAAACTTTATGTTAGTTGGTAAGTGGTATACCGTTTAGAGTTACACGAGGGAATCGAGTAAACTCTATGTCACATTTCACGTGGACCATCTACAGAAATGTTTGGCGGGAGAAGTTGTCGTTGCTTCTCATGGTGTGTTTGAGATGTGATTTTGAATCATGTGAAAAATCGGTGACCATCTTAGATAGGTGGGGAGAACTAATTGTGAATTCAGGGTTCTACCATGTATTATTCTTTTAAAGCACAAAGAAAGGTGGACTTAACTTTGAGAAAATAAAGAGGAGTGTTGAATTGTTACCCTAAGTTGAGTATTAAGTGGCGGGTTTCGGGGACGAAACCCAAAATTAGGGGGGATGATTTGTAACGAACCAAAAATCCAAAATATAATGTTATTTACCTAAATAATATTGTAGGGGTGAAGGATGAATAAAATAAAAGTAGAGGTGTTAATTGCATTTGAGCAAACTTAACTTTCTAGTAAAAAGGGGCAAAACTAAAAGTCTAAGGGGCAAATTGTAATTAAGATAAACTTGATTTGTCTTGTGGAGAAAGTAGCACATAACACACACACACACACACTTGTATGTGTTCTTGAGATTTTTACACCAGGAGACAAGGGGGAGAGGCCAAAAGCTGGAATTGATAATTTGCATGAAGAATTTTGATGATTTGAGGTATTCATCTTCTTCCAAACATCAAGTAAGTAGCTTATTCATCTCTAAACCTTCATCAATGGTGTTCTTGGTGGGTTTTGGGTGAACCAAGCCTTTGGGGCTGAATTGGGTGATTAAAATGGTTAATAACTTGATAAAGTTGTAATCTAGCTTGATTGAAGGTGTTGGGTGGTAGATAACAACATCTAAACATCCAATTAGGGTTCTTGAGATGAAAATTAGGGGTTTTCAAATTGATGATGTTAAATGATGAATTGAGAGTTGGTAAGTGTCTATGGTGTTAATAGACACACAATTTAGTAAGAAATCTCAATTTTTATGGTGAATTGTAAAAAGGAGTTTTGGTGTAACTTGGGTGAAAACCCAAATGGGTCATAATGGATGAATGTTGTTCGGGGAGGTTTGAAACTTGATTAAGGTGCGAGTAATCAAGTTTAGAATGGGAGAAATCCATAAGGTCTAGGGTGGGTGTTAGACCTCTATTGGTAAATGGTGAATTGATGATATTGGGGGTTTGACTTTAATAGGTCAAACGGGTCAATATAGGTTGAAAGGTTGTTTTGGGTGTTGGAGGTTTGGTTAAGGTTGTGTTAACCAAATTAAGTTGGGATGTTGATCTGTAGATCATAAGGGTGTCTTAAATCCCAATTTGGTGTGTTGATTGAGATCACAGGATTGCTAATTGCAATTGGATTGATAGGTGATCAAGGTATAAAGGAGCTAGCTTTGAAGACCAAGTGGATTCGTCTCTAGCTAAATGCGATTCGACTGGAACTAAGGACCTGAATGGAATTTCAGAGCTTTCACACTGCTATCTAAAGAATAAAGAAAGCGCTACTGAACGACAGTGAGTGAAGTGAGTAAGCCCCTTTAGAGATAGGGGCGAGCCAAAGAGAAGTTGTAGCAACGAGCTACTAAGGAGTGACTGTGTTGAAGCTTCAAACGTAGGGCTCGCGACGACTTCGAGCGAACCCAACCCATTTGAGGTGACTGCTGCTTTCGATGCCGAAGACACAACAGTCGGTACTGCTAGGGACTCCTTTTTGGCACCGCACTTACTTAGTAATAGATATGGTGTTAGTAACATGTAAATAGATTTGTTTAGTTTAACTCTATTTATATGTGGCGATTTGGTGTAAGTTGATTTAAGTGGTAATGAGTCAAACTAGTGTATGAAATATGTTGATTTTGTGTAATTTGACTTAAGTGGTAATGAGTCAAACTAGTGTATGAAATATGTCGATTTGGTGTAATTTGACTTAAGTGGTAATGAGTCAAACTAGTGTGCGAAATATGTCGATTTGGTGTAATTTGACTTAAGTGGTAACGAGTCAAACTAGTGTATGAAATATGTCGATTTGGTGTAATTTGACCTATGTGGTAAAGAGTCAAACTAAATTGTGGAATGTGGTATATTAGTGTAATTTGACTTAGTGTGGTATGAGTCAAACTAATATGTAAAATGTGGTGATTTGGTGTAATTTGACTAATATGTGGTAAGAGTCAAAGTAAAATGCAATTGGGTGAAATTGAAGTCTAAAAACCTCACCCGATAGTTAATTGAGGTTGTGAACTTCACTAATGTTGTTGTCGTTTGAAGTCATTGAACTTCCCTAATGTCGTTGTAGTTTGAAGTGTAAGAACCTCACTCGGTGGTTAATTGAGGTCCTGAACTTCACTAATGTCGTTGTCATTTGAAGTCTTTGAACTTCACTAATGTCATTGTTGTTTGAAGTCTAAGAACTTCACATGGTAGTTATTTGAGGTCATGAACATAACAAGTCGTATTGTGGTATTTGAAGTCTAGGAACCTCACACGGGTGTTATTGAGGTCATGAACTTCACATAGTCGTTTTGTGGTGTTTGAGGTCTTTAGAACCTCACAAAGGAGGATGGTAGGGTTAGTGGGTGTTTAACTAACTAGTGTGTATATACATAGGTGGTAAATGTATGTAATGTGTTATATATGCTTATTGAAGTTTTTGGGTGTAAATTGATATTCGGTTGGGGATTAGACATGTATAAGCGTTAGTACATGCTATCGGAAAAGCCCAAACTTCTAGTAGGTATATTCCAAGCTGTAAAATGAACTACGAAAGCCATAATATATGAATTTGGGGTGCCTCGACGTGAGGAATTCAAAAGATGGGGTCTGCACTGGGTTGGGCGTAATTTACGACCATTGGGCATAAATTACGGTAGTCTGGCGTAAATTACGCCCATATGGGGCTGTTTACGGTCCTATTTACGTCCAAAATGCCAAAATGTCGTTTTTGGTCGATTATTGTCGTAAGGGCCTGGGGGGCTCATATGGGGGTTGTATATCATTACTAATGGTTGTTTTATGGTGTTTTCTTGTAGATAAGGCTCCGGTCAAAGTCTTGGGTCACGCTTCGTGTCGGTTTGGATTCTCATTAATTTTCGTGGATGTTGGCGGTTGGAGTTGGAACTCTTTGTTGGGGTTCATTAAACTTATTTTGAGTCATCTCTTAGATATTGAAACGTCATTTTGTTGTAATTTAAGGTGTGTTATTTTGTCAAAAGTGTCAACTGAGACCTATTTTCCCTGTGTGTTGAAAGTTAAAATTGGTTGAAAAATTTGGGTATTACACTAACACAACATATTGATTTGCTTCTGCATGTTTGTTTTTAACCCCAAATGGAATTTAGCCTAGAAACATTTTTAACCCAAAAACATAATTTTTATGTTCATCCATATTATTAACGAGGTTGGAAGATTGTGAAGAGTAATCAATGATTTCTTTATGTGTTTTTAACTATTAATGGTTGTGGAGATGATTTAGTAAAGACGGTTGAAGGAAAAAAAAATGTTTATTTAAGGTTAAAATTGTCATCTCAACTTTTCAACATTCCAATTCAATTTAAAATTTACCAACCAAACAAATTATAAATTTTCAAAGGATTCCATTCAAATTCAAATTTTAATTCCATTAAAAAACATTATGCCAACCAAACACCCCCTAAGTATCCTTAGATACTTGTAGAAACTAGCGAAGAGCAACGAGTAGTCAAATGCCTTATCTGTATGTGATACAATCTTATAATTTGTTGTGAAGATGAGATATCAAAACCCCTCCCAAGCCCAACTCATTGGCATCTGTGCTTTTTTGCTATGTGGTTGTCTATATCACCCGTTACATTTTTTCATATAAAATTTTATTTTTAAAAAGTAAATTACGTGATCGTCCATGTGGTATATTGAATTTTGTTACTTGATTCTAAAACTTTAGGTAGTGTTTGATATGCATGAATGTATGGTGAAATGGAATGGGTCATTGCGTTGGAATTAAAAAAAAACATGTTCGGTAATCCTAAGAATTGAATGGACCATTACATAAGAAATGTGATTCTTTTCCTTCTAATGATTTTCATTCCTTAGGGCAGGGGTGTTTTCTTTTCATTCCTTCAAGGAATGGAATAATTTTGTTTAATTAGTGACCCAAACCATGACTCGAACCATGGCCTGAACCATGACCCAAACCATGTCCCGACCCATTACTCGAACCATGACCCGACCCATGCCACAAACCATGACCCGTCTCATGCCCCGACCCATTACCCGAACTATGGCCTGAGCCATGGCCCGATTCATGCCCCGAATATGACCTGATACATGCCCTGACCCATGACCAGAACCATGACATGTCCCATGACCCAAACCATGGCCCAAACCATGGTCCGACCCATAATATAGATTTAATAGTTAAACATATTTTAGTTTTCGTAAAATAATAAAATATTTTATGTCTACCAATAAACATGAAGTAATGATTCATTTCATTCCCATAGGGTAACCAAACATGACAATGGAATGGTAATGGTCCATTTCTTTCCCTTGTCCATTCCATTCACTCGTCCATTCCATTCCCTCGTTCATTCCATTACCTCAAACCAGACAGACCCTTTCTGTTTGGTATGGGGTAATGGAATGGATGAGGGAATGGAATGGACGAGGGAATGGAATGGACGAGGGAATGGAATGAACGAGGTAATGGAATGGACAAAGGAATGAAATGGACCATTCCATTCCATTGTCTTGTTTGGTTACCATGAGGGAATGGAATAAATCATTACTTTATGTTGTTTGATAGGCTAGAAAATACGAAGGAATAAAACCGGTGGTGGTGGGTGGCGGTATTGGGTGACGGTGGGTGATGGCGACGGTGGTGGGTGGGGGTGGCGGTGGTAGGAGGTGGTGGTGGTGGGTGGTGGAGGAGGCGACAATGGTGGTAGTGGTGGGAGGTGGCGGTGGGTGGTGGTGACGGTGGAGGTGGCAGTGGATGGTGGGGACGGTGGTGGGAGGTGGTGGGAGGTGGCGGTGGGTGGGGGCGGCGACGATGGTGGCGACGGTGGGAGGTGGGGGTGGGTGGTGGCGTGGTTGTGGGTGGCGGTGGTGGTGGCGATGGATGGTGGAGGCGGAGGCGGCGGTTGTAGTGGGTGGTGGAGGCGGTGGTGGTGGTGGTGGTAGGAGGGTGTGGGGGTGATGAATGGGTGAAAGAGGGGATGAAATGAAGAAAAAAAACAAGAGGGGTGGATGGAATGAACTTGAGGGATTTAGAGGGGATGACATTCCTTGTAGAATGGGTGATTCCATTCCATTGACCAACCAAACACCATTTTTTTTCATTCCCTCGTAATCGTCTATTCCATTCCACCTCCCATTCCTGCATACCAAATGCTACCTTAATCTTTCACCTTTCACGACATGCTTTTATTATCTTATTTTTAAAAAGTCATCCAACTAAGATCACAATTAAGTCTAACATATTTGTCCATGGCTTTGTGGTCCAGTGTAATTAGTAATTGTCATCCCCACTCCATAAAAGCGATGTGCGTTCAAATTTTGCAAATGGTTTTCTTCGGGGCTCGAGAGATGGAATAGATAGGCCCCCACAAGTTTTGAATTCGCCGCTGGTCTATCGAGAGGGAACGAGTAAAAAACTTCTTGTTAAAAAAGTACATATATATATATATTATAACCTGTTAAAAATAGTGGCTGATGAATAGTACAACCATCAAACACCACTTGTCATGTGTACTTTCATTTTTTTTTTTATTATTATTACTATTGGTGTTTGTTGTTGTTATTATTATTATTGTTCTTGTTATTATTGTTGTTTTATTTTTCCATATTCGGATAATGAGCACGGTAAAAAAGTAAAAAGTCCCTACCATCTTACGCGTAACTTTATATACGATTGGATATAAATTTTATTCAAAATTGAGCAAAGCCAAAATTTGGTTTTCTTTTATAACTTTGGGTATATAATGTTTTATAAAAAATTTGAATTATTGTTGCGTCAATCTTTTATTTGTTTTTCTTTTATAACTTTGGGTATATCATTGTTTCATAACTAACCGATTGAGCAATGGCTCGTAGACCACCTAAAAAAGAATATTTATTATTTGAGCCAAATACTGATGTAAGAAGGCCGACATGAGCAATACTTGAATTAGCAATCCATGAAAAAACACCAATATAGAGATCGACTAGAACAAGGTGATGACCAAAATGAATTACTAAATAACTTAATAAAATTGATATGGCTGCTATCAGTGGTCCAATACTAAATAAACGAGTATCTCCTCTAGATGGAAGAAGATTCTCTTTGAAAAGTAATTCGGTACCATCTGCTAGAGCTTGATGAATTTTTCAAAATGTGCGTTTTGATTAAGAGAAGTTCAGTTTTTGGGCGATGTTGTAAATGCTAGAGCTTTTTGCCTGTACGTGAGACATACTATTCAGAAAAGTTAGCTGATTTATTCATCAAAGAGATTGTTTCACGCCATGGAGTGCCGACATCAATCGTCTCCGATAGAGATACGCGTTTTACTTCGCGTTTTTGGAAGAAATTCCATCAGGAAATGGGGACGAAATTACAATTAAGCACAACATATCACCTGCAAACGGATGGACAAAGCGAGAGGACGATACAAACTCTCAAAGATATTTTACGTGCTTGTATAATAGATTTCGGAGGAAGTTGAGATAGTCATCTACCATTAGTAGAATTCTCGTATAATAAGAGTTATCATTCCAGCATTTGAATGCCACCATACGAGATGCTATATGGTAGAAAATGTAGAACTCCAATATGTTTAGGAGAGGTTGGGCAGAAAGAGTTAGGAAGCAACGAGATTGTTCAGGCAACGGCTGAAAAGCTTGACCTAATCAAAACTCGACTAAAAACTGCCCAACACCGACAAAAGTCACATGCAGACAAAAGGCGCAGACCAATAGAATTCCAAGAAGGAGATTATGTTTTATTAAAAGTATCACATTGGAAATGTCTAATTCGTTTCAAAAAACGTGACAAGCTAAGTCCACGATTCATTGGTCCGTTTAAAATCGTTAAGCGATCCGGAAATGTGGCTTATCAATTAGAGCTATGTGAATAATTAAATAAGATACACAATATGTTCCATGTATCTTATTTAAGGAAATGTTTGGCGGACGAGGCTGCTCATATCCCTCTAGAGGAGATAGAGATTGACGAGAAGCTGACTTATGTCGAAGAACCTGTAAAGATTCTAGACACAAACGAAAAGCGGTTACGTCACAAGACGTTCAAACAAGTGTTAGTACAACGGAGGCACAAAAAGGATCAGAAATGACCTGGGAAAGTGAGAAAGAAATGATGAAAAATTATCCTCAGTTATTTAAGGAATAACAGGTTTCGAGGACGAAACATAATTTAAGGGGAGAGAGTTGTAACACCCCAAATTTTTCAATAAAATAAAAGTACACGGGTTAAAGTGCAATTAGTTCAAAGTCCAGAGACTAAAAATGCAAAAATATGAAAGTTGGGACGGTAGCAGACCGTTACCAATCCTCTAGTGAGCCGCTACGTAGTGAGGAAGGTAATGATGAGGGAATGACGCGTGTCAGGACGCGTATGTGCTGACTTAGCCCTATGGCGGACCGCTACGAGGTCCATAACGGCCTGCGAAGCCGCAATCTGGGTAGCGGACCGCTACCCAAGCGCTTAACGGTCCGCTACGTGGGCAATACACAAGACAGCTAGTAGATGGCGCTTACCGATCTGCCTAACGGTCCGCTGCGCCCGACAATTTCAACTTATAAATATGGACCTTGAGCCGTTCATTTTAGCACAACAAACACACGAACACCTCCAATTGTTTTCTGAGAACGTCCAAGAGAAGCCGGAGCGGTGAAGTTCGAGTGCAGTGGGGATTCGGAGAGACGTTTATACAAGGAATAAAGTGTAGAAAAGACCTAAGGTTAAAGTAAGTACACTAGACCCGTACCTAGTCCAATTAACTACCTGATTATGTGCTTATGTGTTATGTGTAAACTAAGGTACGAGGTAATGGTGGATTAGTCTAAACACTAAACTGGAATAATGGAGAAGTCAGCGGGATATCAAAGGGGTGGTGGGAATGTTGTGGAGGACCCTATATATAAACCTCTTTGATATCTCGGGGTGAAACCATTACAACAGTTTAGGTGTGTAGACTAAGAATAAATAGCATGGTATGAATGCATGCTAAATAAATATGAATACACGTCGGAAGCTTAATTCTAAATAAAGGAGTATTCATGATATATTAAAGGGGTGGTGGGAATGATGTGGGAGACCCTATATATAAACCTCTTTAATATAACATGGATAAACCTTTACAAGGAATTAGAGCAGGGATGAATGAAAGCATGTTAAGAGATCATGTTATGCATGATAAGTAATCATGCAATATGTGCTGAACGTGAGTATGTGAACGTATGATAATAAGTCATGCAATATATGCTAAGTGTGAATGTATGATGAGAACAAGTCTAAACCCTAAAATAGAGTAACGGATTATTCACGAAGTATTAAAGGGGTGGTGAGAATGTTGCGGAGGACCCTATATATAAACCTCTTTAATATCTCATGGAGAAACCGTTATAAATTTTTAAGGTGAGGACTAGTTAGGATTAAACCAAGCATAAACATACATGATAAAAGTAAATATGCATACTATAAGTAAATGCTTGATAAATTGGGAGGCTACGAGTCAATGACACTCAAGGTCCCAATGGGAAACAAGGTGCCGAGCCTACGGGGCGGAAGAGCCTTGTAAACGAATAACCTAATGGGTTAATGGAAAAAGGGTGCTGAGTCCACGGGACGGAGGAGCCCTATAAATGAATTTGAAAAGGTGCCGAGCCTACGGGGCGGAAGGGCCTATGTAAAAGGTGCTGAGTCTATATGTGGAAGGGCCTGGTTAACGTGCCGAGTCTATGAGACGAAAAGGCCTAAAATGAATAATAAAATAAGAAACGCAATGTACTTACTTAACATAAGCTAATATAAAAATGTTTTCCAAACACTGTAAGAAAAATGCATGCGGAATAAAGCTTCTTGAGGACGTGGCCCGTTGGAGTTGAAGAATCCCTAGATTATGTATAATACAATATTGTATGTAAAACAATATTTATAATAAAGTATACCTATGTCACTACGGTGGCAAGGTTTTGAAAAATCTGGGACCAAATTTCGCATAATAATTCTGATAAAATAATGAGATAAAAATAGGATGTTTCACAAAGCTTCTAACTTTTTACGTACAAAATTTTAGTTTAACTCATGCAAGGTCTGATTTAGTGTTTTTAAACCATTTCACACGTAAAAATCTGACATTTGATCTAGAAACACACCACTTTTACCCACTTATCAAAAACATAGATTTAGGCATGGATTCTAACTCAAAACCACCAGAACTTCGCGCACAAGCTTTCTTAATCAACCACAAGCGATAAGAGAGCGATCTTTGATGAAACCTCAACTTTACTCTCTAGAACTCTCTCTAGAATTGCATGGAAGGTTTGAATATTAAGGAGGGAGAGGGGTGGCGGTTGGGGTTAAGGCTCCGCCCTTATCTCTCGTGTGTTGCCACTATGGCCCATAATCTTTATTCAACGACTTTATTTCATAAAAGCACAATCAAAGTGTCAGGATTTCGAAGTGTTATAGTGGATCTGAGAGCGGCGAAAATGGTAAGGGTGGTAGTGAAATTTCTATTTGGTTGAGTTCTTCATTATATGAAACGTATGTTGAATTATGATTTGAAGGAATTTGAAAAAGTTTACGTCAATTCCGATTCATTGTACAAACAAACATGTTATTACATTATTTTAGATTCAAATCCAATAATTCTCCAAACTAAATGAGTAAGAAATAGGGTTTAAAATTCAATTTAGTTAACCTTTAACGAATTCTTAACACATGAAAGCGCCTAAAAACACCGTCGAATTTGTATGCATAAAAGCACCTAAAAATACCATCGAATGTTTATGCATCTTCACAGAAAAACTATCAATCACACATGATACATGCACAATCATACCACTTATACCGAACAATTTATCATTAACCACAACAAAAGGTTAAAGAGTTATCACCATCGTAATAAAATCATTCTTTCTAGATTTATTAATACTAATTTCGCTACATCATTTGATTATTAATTTATTTTGGTTGGCGAGCGGAATTGGGTCATATACCTACCTTGCTTGCTCTCCACAACATGCACATACATGTTAATTCGAAGCTATGTAGATTGTGCGGTGTGACGAACGAATCGGTTGACCATATTTTCACGGGGTGTTTTGTGGCTACAGTTATTTGGCAATTCACTAGCTCTTGGTGTGACCTCCCCCCATTTTTCGCCTTTTTCTATGCGGGACCTATTGGACTTACACAAAGGCATTAATCCGAAACACCCAAAAAGGAAGCTGATTAAATCAATCACCCTAACGACGTGTTGGGTGTTATGGAAAGTTAGGAATCAACTGTTTTCTCTAACACAAATTTCTCCATACCACGAATAAAAGAAGAAATAAAGACGATGGGATTCATTTGGATAAAAACGGAGCAAAACTGCAAGCATTAGAGTTGTCGGATTGGACTCGTTTTAATTTGGATAAAATCGTGTAATTTCTTTATGGTGTTCTCTGGTGTATTTCTTGTTTTTTAGCTCACTATTAGAAAACTTTAGTGATATATTATATTTCATCTTGCCGTTAAAAAAAGAAAAGAAATATGATTATCTTTATACTAATAAATAAAAATCATAGGGGACACGTGTCTTTTTCTGGTACATCATCAACATGATTTTCCCGACTCTCTATCGTATTAAATAATGATATTAAAATAATATATTTTTAAATATTTAATATAAATTTAAGTATGAATACTTATTATTTTAATTATAGATAATTATTATATCATTAACCTAATTAATTTAATATTAATTAATATTTATCAATTACATAAAAAAAATTAATACCCATTTGAAAAAAAATATTTTAAAAATTAATTTAACAAAATATATTACTGTTACGTCAGATTACATTCTTTTAAAGACATATTTTGATGAGTATATGTGTTAACATATTACATTATATTTTATTTAAACCTGTGTATACACGAGTTTTTAAATACATAAATTTTTTTATTACTAAGTATATAACATTACATTTATTTAACCCGTAATTTAAACCTGTGTATACACGAGTTTTTAAATACATAATTTTTTTTATTACTAAGAGCATTCACAGCCCGTTCCTTATAATTATGTGAGTAAATTTTGTATATTTTATTGAGTGGTTTAAAGTGGTTGTGAGTGAAGGAGAGAGAAAATATATAAGGTTTTTGTAAATATAAGGATAAAAGTAGTGGTTTTTAGTATAATTATAAGGATAAAGATAAGGAGAGAGAAAAGTAGAGATAAAAGGTAGAAAAAATAGTGTTTTTTAGTGTAATTATAAGGATAAAGATATGGAATATAAAAACGGGCTGGAAATGCTATAAGTATATAACATTGTATTTATTTAACCCGTTTGATACACGAGATTCTAAGCTAGTTAGTATATAAAAAAGTAATTTCATTCGTTATCCCTAAAATAAGTAAAAAATTAATTACAGTTTCAGCAGCAAGGGTTTAGAGACGAAAGAGGAAACACTAAATTCACCATAAACACCCCCCCTCCGCACATCCGACGATCCGCACAAGGCCGCCATGGTTTCTCACACGACGTGGTTGCGGTATCTCGCCAGGCGTTTCGAGTACTCACTCGCTCTCAGCTACAAGGTTCCCCCAATCCTCACCTAACTCCATCTTTAATTTAGATCTTCTTGCTACCTTCTGGCTAGGTTTTGTAAGTTGCTTGAACGGAATAAGATTTTTTTCTTCCGACATACTTTTATTTATTTATTTATTTTGGTTTTAGAACGATTAAATTAAGATCTCTACGAGGGGAATTGGTTGAACGAATGATTTTGTGACCGGATTGAGGTTCTAAGGGTTTACTTGGTTTATAATAACAAAGGTATTTATGTGAGAAAGTGCTTCACAGGGGAAATGCTTGACCTAATTTAGCATGCATTAATTTCTATTCCGTTGCATTATGCTGTTTGTTCACTGTACCTTCCATTGATCATCATGGCAGCTGAAGTTTTAATTGTGTGTAGATTTAGAGGGTGTTTGGGATTGCTTATTTAACTCTAAAAGTGCTTTTTGTTAAAAATACTTATTAGTTTATGACTTTTTGAAAAACAGTTTTTAAAAAAGTGTTTGGATTAGCTTTTGTGGTGGAAAAAGTCAATAAGTCAATAAATTGTTTTTTAAAAGTGTTTGGCTTAGGTTATTCACGTAAAATGACCAAAAAAGACATTTTTATATTTTATATATTTACTTGTTAGAAATTATTAGGGGTAGATTGGTAATATTTTATTGCAAAAGCCAAAAGCCATTTGAAAAGCCAGGAATTTGTGGCTTCTTAAAAAATAACTTTTTAGCTTTATCAAAAAGTTAAAACAAAAATTGCTTTTACGTTTGCCAAACACTTTTTTTAGCTTATTAGCTTTTGAAAAAGCCAATAAGTCAATAAGCAGTTTTCCAACGCAATCCCAAACACCCTCTTAGTTTTGTAATTTGCTTTAGAAACCTCAAGTTTCTATCAGTTTTAGTTAGAGAAAGGTAGAGCTGTTGTGGACTTATTGATGTTAAAACTTGTTCATTGATTGGGGGTTTATCAACCACTTCAACATTTTTTATTTGCCGTGCTTGTTATGCAGTTGCTGTAGCTATACAAAATAATCATGAGGTTTAAGCTTCCCAACTAATCGCAGACTTTTCCATTTCATATTCAAAGTCAAAATAATGCTACTTTTTTATTCTTGTAGTATTTGATTTTGTATAGTGAATGCATTTTAAAGTATTCTAACACCGAACAGTAAAAGGAAACACTAATTCGTGCCCGGAATAACAACAATTGTTATCATATGTCAGTATGTCGTACTTTAATTACGAACAGGACTTCTACACAATTTTGTATTTGGTGGTTTACCACACCGTCATAAAGTGCATGTGTATGAACTATAGGAATTAGCATTTAACAAAGCATGCGATCTAAACTCCTTAGTCCTGACATTATACCTGAAAAGTTAAAGTTCTACTTATACAATGCTCTACTTGCATTGTTATTTGCTTAAGAAGATAAAGAAACAATGCATAAGAAGAGATAATAATTCCAGAATTAGTGGGATAAACTTTGTCATGTATATTTGCAGTGTTAAATACTTAAATATTGGTGGTAAAAAATATAGGCTTTCTGAAAGGATTTAAAGGAACTGCATTACATTGGAAGAATATAAGGGTAGCGTAATGAACTAATGATTAGGTAAGAAGAAATCACAAGGTCATTTAGGCTTGAGTGAATTGCAACTGTAGCGGGTAAGTGTTGTATATTTTGGGTGTGTGTCTGAATTTTATCTAAGCTAAAATCTAAGTTCTTAGCAATACCTGTTTCATTCCTAAATTGGTCACTATACTAAACTTTCATTTAATTGATCTCAGTAAAAGGAATCTGATCTTAGAGTTTTGTTCTTTCAATAGTCAGTTTAACCCAAGGAATGCATTATGCCTAGTTACGCAATTTAGACATTGTTTAACTTTGTAAAGGAAAACCAGAATCTCTATTTTAACCGTCAAAGACTTCTGTTCTATCCAAAACAACATAATGTGTGATGCAACTCTCTTCTTCTTCTTCTTCTACCACAATTAACAGTAACTAGTCTTCTATAAACTTCTATTGCTAACTAAGTAAAGTAGTAGACATATTGTAATATTAAGAACTTGAGAGAAAGAGAACTCAGAAAAACTGGATGAAAAAAATAAAAATGAAAAAGAAAAGAGTAAGATGAAAAGCTTATCATTTTTATTGAACAACAAATCTATGGCTACCACTTATGCCACATTCATAGTTTTCACAATTTCTATATATAGTACATTCTTCTCATTGTTATACATTTACACCCTCTCAAAGAAAGGGTGAATTTGATGGTAGTCAATTAGCCATGTATTTACTTCTTGAAAGGAACTTGCCAACTCCATTTAATGGTTGCTTGTAGATTATAGTAAGCCGCCATATATGACCTATTAAGATTTTTTTGTTGCAGAGCTACGGACATGGTAAAATCTCCAATAGAGAAGTAGGAGACAATTTTTGGAAAACTTTTTTCCAAGGAAAGTTGACCTTTTTGCATTGGAACAAGGGAGAGGAAATGGCTCCTACAATAGCACCAGAAGGGGGAACTCTTCTTGTCAGGAAACTACCAGAGGCAGATCCACAGTAATCTCACAGAACTGCCGACCATCTACTGCTTGATGTTTTGCTAAAAAAAGTTTATAAAAGAATCGTGACATAGATCTTCATTTCTTTTTATCATGCTGTCATTTCTTGTGCTCAATTGTGTGTAAATGCTTTTGTTAGGCGTGTTTTTGTTGGGGATGTGGTGGTCATGAAGGACCCTGAAAAGTCAGACAATTATTTGGTTAGAAGACTGGCTGCCATTGAAGGGTATGAAATGGTTTCCAAAGATGAAAAAGATGAACATTTTGTACTTGAAAAGGATCAGTGCTGGGTGTTAGCTGACAATGACAAATTGAAGCCTAAGGTATTTCACAATAACCTTTACTATGTGCTCAATTGTTGAAAGATACCTTTCTTGACTATTTGGAAATTCATGTATCTTGCATCTTTTATATAATCCTTGCATATTAAAAGGACCCAGTGCTATTTTGTCATTTCTTTACTTTATGTAACAGAGTTCTTAAGAGCGACTTTAAAATGTAACATCTGACATGGCGCATAGTTTTATAAAATTGTTCTACTAGATCAAATGTCTAAAACACTCCTTAACTAGCGAAACTAACGGAAATTTTTTGTTTACCACATTAAAGCTATTAACTTTTAGTAATGAATAATAATGGGTAGAAGTAAATCAGGACTGAAAACTTATCCCATTTATTTGAAACAATTATGTTGCGATTAATTGTGGAAAAATTTCTCCATTTTGCATCTCTATTTTTCAGAAAACTGAGGGAGTTTTCTATCTACAGAAAAGTGTTGAACATTTGGAAAATGTGTTCAAGTGCTGTTGTATATTCCAGTTAGAAAATTAGAAACTATGTTCAGATGGGCCTGTTTTCTACAATTTTCTTTTCATAACTGCATTTTCCCTTAAAATAGAATATTAATAAGATACAATCATACAAAATACAAATAAGACAGCAACTGAATCTCCTACTTGGAAGTAGAAAAAAAAACAAAAAGTTACATTCTTTTTCAATGGGCCAAGTGCAAAAACAACAAAAATAATTATAATAGAACACGAGGAGCAAATAAAATACAACCAAAACCCTCAGAAAATACACTACTTAAAACCTAACAACCAAGCACAAATACACAGTAACCCAAATCAAAACCTCATGACCCAAAACAGAGACCATACTTAACTGCAACCCCCTTTGCAGCTCATCATAAACCTATTTTTAAGTATAGCTTCCAATCCTGATCACATCCTTGCACCACACCTCCCATCTACATCATCTAAAAATGAGCTGTTCCAGATTTAAACATACAACAACCTGCATCAAGATCAGCCTCTCAACTGCAACCCCGTTTTGCAGCTCATCACAAACCTACTTGTAAGTATAGCATCCAATACCAATGACATCCTTGCACCAAACTTCCCAACATTTAAATCTACATCAACATCTAAAAACAAACTGTTCCAAGATTCAAACATACAACAATAACCTTCATCAAGATCAGCCTTATCCATTATAAATCGATGGAAAAGTGTTATATTTGTAGAGTATGAAGGCTTTTAGGGTCAGCCGGCCCCAGAGTCGGTCAGGTTACGGGTTTCGGGCTGGGCCCCATATGGGCTTAACTTGTTGGTTAAGCTATTAACCCTAGACTAGTCTCTATATATATGATGTAATAGTCTTGTAATTCTTTGAGCACCTAAATATAATAAACACCCTAGTTGCAGTAAGTGGATGTAGGTCATACCGACCGAACCACTATAAATCTTTCGTGTCGTTTATTCGTTTTAGCGTGTGTTGTGTGATACCCTAACAACTGGTATCAGAGCTTGGCTCTTGATCGTGTCACACTTACAGCCGCCTCCGGAGTAACTAGGGTTTCTCCGGCCGCCGCCGCCGTGTGAACAGTACCGAGTCGTGAACAGTAGCGCCGCTGCTACAGTGTTTTTCGACTGCTACAATGTTTCCGACTGCTATAGTGTTTTCCGGCTGCTACAATGTTTTCTGACTGCTACAGTGTTTTCCGGCTGCTACAGTGTTTCCGGCTGCTACAGTTTTTAAAAAAAATCGCTACTGATTAGGGTTCCGCCGAACTGCCGCCGACAGAACAGATTTCTGTCCCGTTTCCGCTGCTGCTACCGTTGTTGTTGACCTTGTCAACCGCAACCGTCAAACTCTAAATCCGGTAAACTGTTTATCGGTGTTCAAAGTCGTTTATTACTGATTTTTTGGTTGAGATTGGTTGAATAGACAGTGTCCAATAGAACAGTCAATAAGTTCAGGCCGCCGCCACTGCTGTGTTTGTTCACTGTTCCTGGTCTCGACTCGATCAGTTCTACTCGGTAAGTTTTGTTTCAATGGCAGAAGAAGGTAAGGTAAAGATAGTGGCGTTTGATGGACAAGATTATGGATTCTGGAGAATGCAAATTGAAGACATGCTCTATCAGAAGAGCTTACATCTTTCGATAATTGGTTTGACAGCAAAACCAGAGAAAATGTCTGAAGCCGACTGGAATCTCCTAGACAGACAATCCTTGGGAGTAGTAAGGTTGTCTTTGTCAAGGAACGTGGCCTACAACATGGTAAAAGAAAAGACCACTTCAGGTTTGTTAAAAGCCCTGGCTGACATGTATGAGAAGCCCTCTGCCGTTAATAAGGTATTTCTCATCAGACAATTGGTTAACACCAAGTTGAGAGAAGGTTCGTCTGTTTCTGCCCATATTAATGATTTCAATTCTATTTTAACTCGGTTAGAATCTGTTGATATTAACTTTGAGGATGAGGTACAAGCTCTCCTTCTATTGTCTTCTTTGCCCGAAAGCTGGTCAGGTACTGTTACAGCTGTCAGTTCATCTGGAACTACCAAACTCACATTCAAGGGGATGCGAGATTTGATTCTAAATGAAGACATGCGTAGGAAAAACGCCGGAGAAACTTCCAGTTCTATTCTACATACTGAAGGAAGAGGGAGAAGACCTGAAAGGGGCAATAACAGGGGTAGGCCCAAATCTAGAAAGAGAGGTCAGTCAAAACCAATGGCTGACATTGAATGTTGGAATTGCAAAGAAAAGGGTCATTTTAGGAGCCAGTGTCCTAAACCAGTCGTTGCAAAAAACAATAAAGAGGTGAACAACGTAACAGCTGATGAAGAAGAAGAGGAAGTAGAAGATGATGCTCTTTTTTGCTGCGTTGAAAACACTATCGAGTCCTGGATCATGGATTCAAGAGCTTCTTTTCACGCCATCCCTTGCCCAGAGCTTGTGCAGAATCTACAAACAGGTAACTTTGGTAAAGTTCGTTTGGCTAATGATAAGACACTTGACATTGCAGGGATTGGTGATGTTGATCTAAAAACCACACTCGGAACCACTTGGACATTGAAAGATGTCAGAGTAATTCTCAACTTGAAGAGGAAATTAATTTCAGTTGGTCAGCTGGATGACCAAGGTCACGGGGTTTTCTTCGGGGATGGTCAATGGGAAGGTTATCAAGGGCAATCTCGTGATTGCACGTGGAAAAAAGAAGGGGACACTGTACATGGTGGAGGTACCCGCCGACAGTGTTAATGCCATGACTTCAGGTCCGAGTCCTCTAATTTATGGCACCAGCGACTCGGACATATGAGTGATAAAGGATTGAAAATGTTGGCCGAGAAAGGGAAGTTTCCAGATTTAAAGAAAGTTGAAACCGGATTCTGCGAACCATGCGTTCTCGGTAAACAGAAGAAAGTCACATTCTTGAAGACAACTCAGGCACCAAAAGCTCAGAAACTGGAGCTTATTCATTCGGATGTTTATGGACCTACTTCAGTCCAATCGGTAGGAGGATCTTCCTACCATGTGACATTCATTGATGACGCAACTCGAAAGGTATGGGTTTATTTCCTCAAAAATAAATTTGAAGTTTTTGATACCTTTAAGAAATGGAAAATTGCTGTTGAAAATGAAACTGATTTGAAGGTCAAATGCCTGAAGTCGGACAATGGTGGGGAATACATCAGCAAAGAATTCACTGATTATTGTGCTGATCAGGGAATCAAGATGATCAAGACAGTCCCAGGAACTCCTCAGCAAAATAGAGTTGCAGAACGGATGAACAGAACACTTAATGAAAGGGCGAGGAGCATGAGGTTAAACGCAGGGCTCCCCAAAATGTTCTGGGCCGATGCAGTTAACACTGCGGCTTATCTAATTAATCGTGGACCGTCTGTTCCTTTGGGTTTCAAAATACCAGAGGAAGTGTGGAAAGGAAAGGAGGTTAGTCTCAAACATCTGAAGGTATTTGGTTGTTCTGCTTACCGTTTATTGAGTGACAGGGATAAATTGGATCCAAAGGCTAAAAAGTGTACGTTCATTGGCTACGGATTAGACGAGATGGGTTACCGACTTTGGGATTCTGAAAGTAGGAAGGTAATCAGAAGTAAAAATGTCACGTTCAATGAAACAGAGTTATACAAACAAAACCAGAAGTTCAGAAAGAATACATCGTTGTTGATACTGAGACCGAGAATACAGGTGATACTGAAACTCCAACAGATATTCAAGACAGTGGGAGCTCAGAAGTTGATGATTCAACCAACAGTGACAGTTTTGAAGAAGAAATTGAAGAACCATCACCAGCTACCGCTCCCGTTCCTCCTGAGACTAAATGGGCCAGGAGATCTACTAGAGTTGCTGCACCGCCTGAGAGATATTCTCCATCTGCTAATTTTCTGTTGCTAACAGAGAACGGAGAACCGCAATGCTACACAGAAGCCATTCGTCTGAAAGATTCATTGCAGTGGGAGATAGCAATGAAGGATGAAATGAAATCTTTAGAGAAGAACAGAACGTGGGAGCTGACAAAGCTTCCCCCCGGTAAGAAGGCATTGCACAACAAATGGGTGTACAGGGTCAAAGATGAACAAGATGGTTCTAAGCGTTACAAGGCTAGATTGGTAGTCTATGCAGTTAATGTGAAAAAATATCGGTTATCGGTCAAGGACCGATATCTGAGATATCGGTTCTCGCGGTGAGATATCGGTAATTTTTATATCATGCATAAATAATATTAATAGTCAAATCAAAAGTCAAAAAACATAAAAGATGTCAATATTTTATATTAGAAATTAGAAACATGATCTAATCGTAAGCAATGAAATCATCATCCGAGTCCACATCAACCAAGCCATCCAATTGTTCCTCCAGATCATTCACTTCAACTGTAATATCATCATCATCATCTATATAGCACTCTCTTTTGCTCCTGGTACTTGGCCCAACTTCTTCGTTTCCTCCCATTGCCTCTCGCGCAACCGACCAAAGAAGACCATCTGTCCCATCAACAAACTCTTGAAGCTCAACTTCTGTTGGTGTAACCTAATCATCATTTTCCTCTACATCTCTCAACAAAATAGGATCCAAAGATTTGTTTCTTTTTAGTGACTTGTAGCGTCTTTGTAACCTTGTGTTGTATTGGATGAATACAAGGTCATTGAGTTTTTGTTGCAAAAGACAATTTCTTTTCTTTGAATGTAACTGAACGTAGAGAATAAAAAAACTAGTTAATGAAATAAATAACTTAAATGTAATATAAATATTTGGTAGCTAGTAAAAACTTACATTGTCAAATGTACTCCAATTGCGTTCACAAGGTGAAGCACTACAAGTTTGACTGAGGACACTGATAGCAAATGTTTGGAGCAAAAGTGTGTCGATCCCATAAGTACGCCACCATATATCTACAGTTTAATAACTCCAGTGATTTAATATAAAAATTAATTAAGGTATAAAAACATGTGAATATGTTATAATGTTTTACTTACATGGTGCAACTTTCTTTCTACCCCGTATAGCAGCTGGAGATCCAAATTGCCCAACTGAATCAATGTATAGATTCAAGTCCTGCCTCACTTTATCATTTTCATCATCATCGGGCACTAGACGATCAATAGCAACATAAAGTCTCGTCACAATGTCCCTGTTCTTCTTTATCTCCTTCGAATTTTCCCCATGAAAAATGGCTGGGTTCAGGTAATATCCAGCTGCACATTCAATAAAGAGTTAAAACTAAAACTAAGAGGTTATATTAATATAAAGTTCAATAATCAATACCTGCATGTAGCGGGTGATGTAGTTGGTCGGACCATCTTGTTTGAATCATACCCCAAATTTTAGTGACAAGTCTTTCATCAGTTACATTTTTCTTGATTTGCTCCTTCGCTCTATCCACTGCATCATAGATGTAGCCCATACTTGGCTTCTCTTCCGTATCAACCAATCTTACCACGTCCACCAAAGGAGCTAACACTTGACAAGCTAGTTGTATGTTGTCCCAAAATTCCGTTTTTGAAACTATTCTCTCGACTCTCTTTCCGGGTGCCTTCTTTGTAAAGTCACTTTTCCTCCATTCTTCAGAAACAAACAATACTTGAATATGATGTCGATTCTCGTGGACACTCCGAATGGTATAAAATTGGGTTGCAAACCTAGTTACACAAGACCTATGCAACTCCTTGTTTTTGGTTAACTTCCTCATCATATTAAGAAGCCTCCCGTGGTTGTAAATGAAAACCACAATTGCTCTTGCATCAGCCAGAGTACTCTTTATCTTTGGTATCTTCTCACCGATATCTTGAATCATGAGATTCACACAATGTGCTGCACAAGGAGTCCAAAACAACTTAGGGTGTTTTTCTTCTAAAATCTTTCCCGCAGCTTTAATGTTTGAACCGTTATCTGTAATGAACTATAAGAAACAACAAATAAAACGACATTATTAAATAACTAGATAAGTAATTATTAAGACATCTTTAGAAAAGAAATATTCGCCTCTCCAAAATATTTAGAAACGACGTTATTAAAAACTACCTGCAAAATATTTAGAAACGACATTATTAAAAACAACCTGCAAAATATTTAGAAACGACATTATTAAAAACTACCTGCAAAATATTCGCCTCTCCAACATCTTCAATCACCTCATCTATCATCTCCACGATTAATTGAGCATTCTTCACATGCTCCGATGCATCAATTGATTTCAAAAAAATCGTTCCAATAGGACAATTCACTAAGAAGTTTATCAAACACCTTCCTTTCCCATCTGTCCAAAAATCGGACATAATGCTACACCGATATTCTTCCCAATGTGGCCGGAACGAATCCACAAACTTTTTCGTATCTTCTAAACGTTTTTTCATCAATGTGACACGAATATTATGATAAGATGGAGCTGGCATACCTAACATAAATTTAAAAAAAATCAAGTAATAATCAAATTAATAATCTATCAACAAATATTTATAACATTTAAATACCTCTTCCATATTCTCCAATGGCATTGATCATATCTTGGAAACCTTCGTCACGTACGGCATTGAAGGGTAAACCAACCGAATATGCCCAAGTTGCAAACTTATCCCAAGCTTCCATCTTTAACATCTCTTTTATTGGATTATTTCTATCCAATGTTGTTTGCTTTGTTTTATCATAATCTGACTTTAACATGTCAATAGGACCTCGCGTGTTGCTAGTACCCACAAATTTCTTTTTCTTTGAAACATTTTTTGTTATACGAACTTCTTCTTCTACATCATCTTGATCATCCTCATCAGACGAGTGTGAACTAAGAATCTGCATATTTCTTTTCTTTTGTAGTTGTATCTTTTCTTTTTCTTTTATTGATTCCATGACTCTCTTTTGGATATCCACGGTCACTTTCATACAACCTTTGACTTGTCCTCCGGTATGAGTAAGATGTTGCTTAAGTCGTGTGATTCCTCCACTCATCTTATGACCACAAATTTTGCACCAGACACATTGTTTTTTCATGGCATCTCTACACTCTCCCCATTCCCATGCCATATCTCTATTTGGAAATTGTGGGGCGGTGTTGGCATCAGACGACATTGTATTAGTAGGGTTTACAGATGCATGTGAAGATGGAGTTGTTGGACCATCCATTATCAATTTATCAATCTGAATAAAGACAGCAATCTGAAACATTACTTGCATATGAGTTATCATATCATGTGTCTCAGCAATCTGAATAAAGACAGCCAGAAACCTCACCAAATACAAACTTCAAAATTTTTTAGCTCAAAGAATTTTTATTTTTAGCATTAATTTTAGCTGTGAAGTTGAAATTCAACTAAGATTTATATTTTAGGGTAATAAATTGGAAAAAAACCAAGAAGTAACAATGTTTAAAATTTCAAAGTCTTGCTTATTTGCCTATGCTTTATCTTCTAGTTCTGTAGGTCTGTTATGATTGTATAAACATATATCCCCTTTAGCTTATGTCCTTTAAGTTTTACATTCAACTTAACTAAATTAAACTCATGCTTTTAGTCTTAGCTTTCTAGGTTTCTTATGATTGTTTTCTCTATGCTATTTTATTTTAGTAGTTGGTTAATTGGTTCCAGTGTGTTCTTATCTTGGATTTGAGTTTGTATTCATAGTTTTCATAGGGTTATGGCTGTCATCTTTCTTCAAGAGTTTGGTTCTAAATGATTGAAGACCATTTCAGTTTGCATTCATTATTGCGTTATCAAATAAAATTCTTACAAATGCAACAGCTTCTTGGACGGACAAAAAACAAATACAAACTTCAAATTTTTTTAGCTCAAAGAAATCAAACACACAAAAAAACATAACAATTAAAGCATCAAATCAAACCAAAAAACATTGAAAGTTACCAACTTCGAAGTGAGTAATACAGTAACTAGGCACAAAATGTTCACCTTCAACTGATAGACAGTATCAATAGTAAAATATTGCATATCAATGCAAAGCAGAACAAGTAACAAAGCAGAAAAGCTCATCTCAGTAGTATAGCAGTTGCTTGGGGTTGATTGTAAGTGAACCGTACTCTAGGTTTTGTGAGTTGTCGATCGATTAGGGCTGTGACTTGTCGATCGATTGCAGCTTTTGGAGTCCAGGAGTTGTCGATTGATGATTGCAGCCTTGGTTCCCGATCGAGTGATTGTAGTTCAGCAGGTCAGCGGTGTATGTGGCCGATTGAAGGTTCACAGTGCTCCCGATCGAGTGTAGTTAGGGTTTTTGGGCTATTAGGCTTTTGGACCAGACGAGATCGGGCTAAAGGGGATTAAAAAGGTCCAGATATAAAAAACGATATTCTCGGTATTTTGACCGATATATCAAACCCTCTATATCGGCGATATATCGGTAAATATCGCCGATATTATCGCCATCGATATTTGGACCGATATTTGGTGAAACCACCGATATCCGAGATATCACCGAGATATCGGTGGTATCGATTGCATAGTTGGTAGTTAAGGGGTTTCAACAGAAACCAGGGGTTGATTACAATGAAATCTTCTCTCCGGTTGTGAAGATGACTACTATCAGGTTGGTCCTAAGTATTGTTGCAGGCAAGAGTCTTCATATAGAGCAGCTAGATGTGAAGACAACTTTTCTACATGGGGATCTGAATGAAGATATTTACATGGCTCAACCTGAAGGGTTTCAGGTTAAAGGAAAAGAAAACATGGTCTGTAGACTAAAGAAGAGTTTGTATGGGTTGAAACAAGCTCCGAGGCAATGGTACTTGAAGTTTGACAACTTCATGGGTAGATCCGGATACAAGAAATGTGAGATGGATCACTGCTGTTACATCAAGAAGTTCGAAAAGTCCTACATCATCCTCCTATATGTGGATGATATGTTAATTGCAGGTTCTAACATGAAAGAGATAAATAAATTGAAGAAACAAATGTCAGAAGAATTTGAAATGAAAGATCTGGGTGCTGCCAAACAGATACTCGGAATGAGTATCTCCAGGAACAAAGACGGATCTCTGACACTATCTCAAGAAAAGTACATTGGGAAAGTGTTAGAGAAATTCAAAATGAAAGATGCCAAGTCCCGAAGCACTCCACTAGGAAGTCAGTTTAAGCTTTCAAAAGACCAGTCACCAAAAACCGAAGAAGACATAGCCGAAATGACTAAGGTTCCTTACGCATCAGCTGTGGGAAGTCTTATGTACGCCATGGTGTGCACGAGGCCAGACATAGCACAGGCCGTGGGGGTAGTCAGTCGTTGTATGTCTAATCCAGGAAAAGAACACTGGGAGGCAGTCAAATGGCTGCTAAGATATTTGAAAGGCACTGGGAAGATGGGGTTACGGTTCTCAGGCAAAGATATTGTTCTAAGGGGCTATACAGATGCAGACCTTGGGGGATGCAATGATTCTTATAAAAGCACAACCGGGTTTGTTTTTTCAGTGGGAGGAACTGCGGTTAGTTGGATGTCCAGATTACAGAAGAGCGTTGCTCTTTCAACTACTGAAGCTGAGTATATGGCTTGTGCTGAAGCCAGTAAAGAGTTGATTTGGTTGAAGAATTTTCTGGAAGAACTTGGGAAGAAACAGCCAGATAGTTCATTGTTTTGTGATAATCAAAGCGCTATTCATCTGGGGAAGAATCCTGTGTTTCATAGAAAAACGAAACACATTCAGCTTAGGTATCATTTCATCAGAGGTTTGATCAGTGATGGTACATTGAAGCTTGAAAAGATTAAAGGAACGGAGAATCCCGCGGATATGCTTACTAAGGTGGTGACCTTAGAAAAGTTGAAGCTATGTATAGCTTCAACTGGCCTTCAGGAATAATGATGAGAAGGCGCTGCAGCTAGAGGTAGAGAAGTTACAAGACTACAAAGAAGACGGAGACAGTTTGAAGTTTATCAAAGCCTCCAAGTGGGAGATTGTAGAGTATGAAGGCTTTTAGGGTCAGCCGGCCCTAGAGTCTGTTAGGTTACGGGTTTCGGGCTGGGCCCCATATGAGCTTAACTTGTTGATTAAGCTATTAACCCTAGACTAGTCTCTATATATATGATGTAATAGTCTTGTAATTCTTTGAGCACCTAAATATAATAAACACCCTAGTTGCAGTAAGTGGATGTAGGTCATACCGACCGAACCACTATAAATCTTTCGTGTCGTTTATTCGTTTTAGCGTGTGTTGCGTGTTGTGTGATACCCTAACAATATTAATGCAAAATACTTAAAATTACAAATTCATAGAGTCCATATTATTTATGTCTTAACTTGTGTGTCTCCAGAAAGATTACAAACACAGAATCATAACAACAGACTATATCTAATACACAGCCAGCATTATAAGTTATAACAATTATATCGTAACAGTGGCCATGAGCATGCTTATGTAATTGTATTGAGTTTTGTTATTGCAACCAAATGTATAGATCATGGTACTAAAACCAATTTAAAGTGTCAAATGAAACAAGCAAACCATAAAGTAAAAATCCAGTATTAGTCGCATTATATAAATAAGCTGCAAGCCTACAACTACAAAAACAATTTAGGGTTTAGGAGATGAGAATGTACATCTCATTTCAATGTAACAAGTCAAGCATCTATCAAAGGGCTTGCTGTTGATAATGATCTAGATTTCACTAGTTGAAATGAAAAAGTATGGAAGCATAAATCAGGTATTTATGCAGTATATTCTAGCGCTAAATATTAAGAATACACGTAATCGGACAAAAGAAATAAAAAATGCAGACTGTTAAAGGGGCAAAGATGAGAAGTTACAAGAAGCGTGTATCTCTTGTTAATGTTATTTGGACATTAGGGTTTCAAAAACTCCAATGTAATTCCATCGTAACAAAACATATTGAGGCTTGAAAAGGCAGAAAAATATACCATGATGAACCGAGAAGTTGAAGATGAAGCCGAATAAGAAGTGAAACCTAAGAAACTGCAACAGTGGGAGCAGAAAGTGCTGAGAGATTTTGGAAAAGTTAAGAAAACAACACCCTTGGTTATAACAGAGGAGTGGAAAACAATGAAACCGGGTTCCAAGAAGTAGTTATATAAAGGATTATAGGGTTTTATTTTTCCATGAAAAGTGTTCTGGAAAGACCTGCATTTGAACATATTTGTTGTTTTCTGCAACTAAAAAACCCCTTGGTTTTGTAATTTTTTGAAATAGACTGACAGAGGGACTGGGTATGACTTATAATATTGTACAGTCCAGTTTTTTTCCCCCATTTTGCATCCCCTTTTGTGAACATTACCTTAACGGAGACGTGTACAGTTTTCTTACGTGACGTTTACATTTTCTTCAAATTTTACATTGCATTTCTTTTAAATTTTCAGGAAGCTAAAGATAGTCGATTATTTGGTCCTGTTTCCATGGATGACATAATTGGTAGAGTCTTGTATTGCTTGAGAACAGCAGTCGATCACGGTCCCATTCAGAACAGGTACTTTCTTGAAGTAAATAAAACATGATTTACATATTTATGTTATTTGTATAACACTTGTTTACTGCTGTATCCGCCAGTCAATTCAGCATGCAGAAGGACTTGCCCGTATTGGAGGTGGAATTGGATGTTGATGAGATGGCCAAAAACCATAAAGCTTAGAAAGCAATAACAAAAAACCCCTTCTCAAATATGTTTGTATGTACTCTGTTTCACCATATTTTAATATGTTCTCCACAAGAACAAAGAGTCAATAATTCAAGTTGGGATTTTTTCGATTCTTATGATCTTCAAGTCGAGAGAAACAATATTTGGGGAGAAGATGGTGTGTTGTTATCATGTTCTTTATACTTTTGGACTTCTGTCCAACTTGCTGATAAGGGTTTCATTTGAGCAGTTGATAATCTTGCTTGGATTTCTCTATATTTGGATTGCTCTGTTCTTGTTTACTTACACGTGTCATGTTTAAATCGTAGCGCACATGATTTGCCTGTTGGTCACTTGCATTCAGTTTTATCAACAAAAATATTCGTACCTGAGCATGTTTCTAATCGAGCCTGAGCCTGAGCTCGCGTTGAATAAGCAATGGATTTCTATCGTCTTGTAGATAAAAGAGAGTGGTTTGAATCAAAATGAAAATTTTCCAAGTCAGAGTCTGTCATATTAGAAGAAGTTGTAATTAGTGATTTCTATCGTCTTGTAGATAAATCCTAATATTGTAGGCGATAGATCACTATTTTAGGGAAAAATGTAGTGTAAATTTTTTTGATTGAAAATCAAGAGTAAATTAATATAAACTTATTAACATTAACCATAACCACCGAATCATCTCTTCTCTTTTACTCGTTACAATACTACCATTATTATCACGTTTATGTATGATATCATGCTACCTACGTTTTATAAATCATCATACATACATTTTATATATAAAAGAAACAGAAAACAATAACATATCAAGTTTTCTTGTATATTTAATCAACGATTTAATTATATAAAATTTTGATTGAGGAAGTTCTGTTCATCTATTTGTTTCTTCTTTTTCGTAATTAATACAACTAGTTTTCAGCCCGCCCGCGTTGCGGCGCGTTTAACCGTGGAAAAAATAATGTTTTTTAAACTTTAAAAAATAAAATCAAAATCTTTACGTAAACTCACAGCAAAGAGAGGGGCGTTGAACCATGGACATGACCGACAACAAATAAAAACCGTGTGATTTGCGGCGCGCTAAATTGCGAAAAAAATTAACATCGTCAAAACTTTATAAACTAAAATCAATACTTTTTCAAACATCAAAAAGCCCTGGATAAACCAAAATTATTAACATTCCACACATAAGAAAACTCAAAAAAAGTTCTCATAAAAATTCTTAAAATTTAGTTAACTTAAATTTGAAAGTTAAAAAAAATCCACAAAAAATTTAAATAAACAAAAAAAAATAAGAAATTAGTAGAATTTAAATTAGAATTTAGGAATGTAATAGGTAATTTACCAAAATGCCAAAAAAGACAAAAAAATCATAAGGATGATTTGGTAATTAAACATCTTTGGTAATTGTAGCATCTAATAATTTGCACATAGAAGGGTCTAAAGGTGCACTAAGACTCGTGATATAGGCAAAATTATATAAAAACTTCAATAATAGTATAATAACATTTGACCTTTGTCTTATTAAAAAGATAATCATTAGTCTTAATTTCCAAATTTGCCCCTAAAGAAAGGACCTTATTACAACAAAGGGTTCTCCCTCCTGACCTCTAAAATGCAAAACCCCAAACACTCCACCAAAACCTTTACTCGACCAAATGTTGCCGGCGTCTCATCTCATCTCTCACGGCGTCCCCGGTAAGTTTCCCGGCTTTTTCTTAAGTGTTATCTCCGAATTTCTACGTCCGCCGGTAAAATAGTGGATTGCTTACACTTGTCGGCCGATTTAGTTTATCCATGTAATTTTACTTTTTCACTAGCGTATAAACCCATTTTTGTTCAGGAAATCGTTATCCTTTTTCTATGAATTTTGGTTTTAGAATGTTTGTGAGATTATTCATTCCGCTAGGGAGTTTCTCCATTTCTGGGGTTTCAGAATGAGTTTGCTTTTCTTTATGGTTCTCCTGTCGTTACGTGTTCGAACGCCATCCGTTCGATGAAATGCCTGAATGGTTTCACAAGCTGAACTTAGGTTTAACTGTAACAGATGATGTCTGCAGCTCATCTAGCAAGTATTTTCTTGCATAATTTGATTGTTTCAGTGCGAAATTGTAAAACCCCCAATCTCAGAAGTTACTCTCTGATTGTTAGATGTCACACTGGTGATAGTCAAAACCATGAATTTTCAGTCTACAGCACTTTTGATGGAGTAAAAATATAAAACAGTCACTATCATATGCATGAATTTTCTCAAAAGGTGTATACTTTGTAATAATTTTGAAGATGAAAATCGATTTTGCTGAACTATGGTTCATCTCTGGTAGTATGTTCTGTTTACTTTTTTTTTCCTTCTTTTTTTTGTTTTCATTGCCGGTAACTTGTAATGCCATATTTGCGTTGTTAATTAGCAGTTTATTCTTCTGCACCTCTTTTTATGGAGTATGCATTAGGCAAGCAATATTGTTTCAGTAGTATCTTTTAATACATACCCTTTTCGGGATTTACAAATGCGTACCCATTTTGCGATTTGATTTAAGTTATCAAATAAGCTCTTGTCGTCTTGCTCTATTGTCAACATGGTTGAAATCTTGACGGGTGACTCTTACAGAACTTAAGTTTCTGTGGATTTAAATACATGTTGTTTGTGACTACACAATGGGCTCAAACATTTTTGATCATAGGGCATATAGCAGGAAGGAAAAACATGTGCTGTAATCGTCAAAATATCAATGTGAACATATTACACTTTAATTTCTCCAAGTTTTTCTCTCCTAAGTGCAACATGCCCATTAACTTCTCAACATCTTTGCAAGCATATATTTCTATAAACTAGATTCGCCCAATATAAAGACAACAGGAATGCAAACTTTGAATTTGAATAATATATCGACAATGCCCTTTTAGCAGTTGCCACAGCTTTGCTTATTACATACTATAGTAACAATTTTATATTTTACACCACCAAATATTTTTGCAGCATGTGCTGATCTATAGATTGAATTGTAAATCAGTTTTCTTCTCCCTGTGTAAGACATTGAATAGTTACTTTCTTTCTTGTTCTCCTCAGGTCATGGAACATCAGACAGCAGGTGCCTACGGGCATCCACCGTATCACCATGTTCCTTTTGTAACAACTATAGAAGGTTCCCGCAAGTCAAAATTGCACCTTCTGGAATTTTGACTTGTGCTTCAAGGGGTACCATGTCTTTTACTTGCAATGCAAATTCTAGTGGTCAAAGAAGGAACCCGGACTTTTCAAGGCAAAGTAGACAAGGGTTTTCAAGAAACAAGAATAGAAATAATGAAGACCGAGACGCCATTGATGGTTTTGAAGACTCCGAAGTATTCTCTTCAAAAAACGGTCAGTCTTTTCTTTCTAGTTCTCCCCCAAAGTTCCAATCCACTGCAACTCCCGGGCCAAGGGAGAGAGAAATTGTGGAAATTTTCAGAAAGGTCCAGGCCCAACTAAGAGAACGGGCTGCGCAAAAAGAAGAGAAAAAGGTTGAAGACTCGCAAGGACTCAATAAACAGAACGAAACTGTAGATTCTCTTTTGAAACTCTTGAGAAAACACTCGGTTCAACATGGAAAAAGCACAACCACCAGCAGAAACAATAAAGATTTCGTGTTAGACAACCAACCCGAGCAAAACAGTCCCTTTATAGAAGATAAAAGTCAAAAAGACTCTAACAACCAGGTCAAACACGAGGTCCAAACTACTGAAGCTAAATCTGTAAGACCAGTATCAAATTTCCAAAAGAGGTCTCCAGTTTCTGGATTCAAATACAAGCCGCTTTTGACGGGTGAAGGGTCATTCACCCCTGGACCATTGAAAAGGAAAGAAACAAGACATGAGTCCGAGTCAACACCTGAGGTTAAACTCAAGTCTGGGCCTGAGCCAGAAGTTGAAAGTGAAGTCTTTGTCGGGTTTGATGAAAGTTCAGATGATGACATTGAAGAGATTGCTGATGAGATTGATGATTCAGAAGAAGCAGATGTGATTGAAGATAAGGATCTAAGCAGCATGAAGTTGGTTGAGCTAAGAGCAGTGGCTAAATCTAGAGGCATCAAGGGGTTGTCTAAGCTGAAAAAAGCTGAGTTATTGGAGTTGCTGACTAGTTGAGAGAGAGTTTACATTATATGGAACCTTTTCATTATAATGTACCATAGAATTTGAGTTGTTCTTTGATCTTTTTTCTATCTTTCTAGTTTTATGTGATGTTACTATCTTTATGGTATGTATACCGAGTTGGGTTTGTTTGAAAAACTTGATATTTTTGGGTCAATTGTCAATTTGCCATGGATGTGCCTACAAATATTTTTGGGTCAATTGCCAATTTGCCATGGATGTGCCTACAAACTTGATAGTTTTATCTCCTCTCTCCTATTTTATTAAATAAGTATAAAAATGTGCGTATATGCATATATTTATGCATGCATTTAGACAAACGACTATAAATACCATGTTTCTTAAAACTAAACCTTAAACATATTAAATTTACATGAATTCTAGTCAATTATATAATAAATAGTGCAATGGTTAATGCGGTTCTCATGCTTCTCAAAAGAACATATCCTTATATATAGGTTAATTGGGGAACCACAAAAAAATGGGGATCCGGAGAACCATGTGTTTCATATGTGAAAAACTCATTTTTACGTAATTTTATTTGGAGCTTTTGCACACATGAAGAATCCGTCCTAACAAAAAAAAAATTAGTTTAGGTAAATTTTTTTTTACTTTTTTTAACTAATATTTTTATTAGAACGGCTTCTAAATGTGTTTGTATGCAAAAGCTCCGAAGAAAATTACGTAAAACTAAGTTTTTTATGAGTTTTTCACATGTGAAACATATCGTTCATCGGTTCCCAAAGAACCTTCCCATACGTATATATAAGTTTGTACTTTTGAAAGTGTGAAAATACAAGTATACAACCCCGTCTAGAATAAAATTATGTCCCCGTAGGGACATTCTGGTCGTTAAGTGGTATGCCATACAACCAAAAAGTTAGGAATTCATATCTTGAACGGTGCAAGTTACGGTGTATTTATCCAAGAAAATCTAGGTGTTAACTTAAAATAAACTTATTAAAGTTCTCTCTACGCAGCATCTGTATATCCACTTATCTAGCATGCAGTACGCACGTGTAAAAACAAAAAAAACACAGCCTAGTAAGTAAATGTGGTTTCCTTTACTTGTCACACTCTTTTATAAGGTGATGATTATTTCAACTTAGAGGAGAATATTCTAATCCGATTTGTTATAATAAAAATATAAAGGTAGGTATGTAGGATATTTAAAAAATATAACTTTATAAAAGTTGCGAGAATTATGGTTGGAATCAATGAATCTATCATAATTCCATGCATAATACATTTCTTTCATTATAATAACTATAGAAAAAAAAGCAAATTGCATAGAAATGTCGTACATATTGAGTTATTTTTATTTTACTTTTTAAATTTATGATTCAAAATTTTAATATAAATTTAAGGTTCATATTTTAAATATAGTTATCTACATACAAATAGTAATTTAGTTGATAAATCAATAGTCAAGTAACGAAAATAATAAACAAAAGTGTACATTTTAGAATTCTTATATATGTATTAATCGATGAACTCGCCCAATATCAAATCCAAGCTAATTATTTTTAGCACTCTTGCCGGAAAATTTCTATGGAGAGGTATCATGCTGTATCAGGCAGGAGTGTTCAAAAATATCCGAATCCGAATTATTCAAAAATTCGGATATCCGAAATTTCAGATTTACAGGTCATATATGACTTGTAATGAAGTTGTAAATGAGTTAAATGAATCATTAATTAACATGTTGGCGGATGTAAACAAATTCTGCGTTGGTGTTAACTTCAATAAATTAGAGAGTTTTGTTTCTTTCTTTATGTTTTAGGGTACCCGGTGTAAAGCTGCTTTCTTACCTTTCACGTCCTTGGGGTCCCGGTAGGGGCTAACATGGCTCGTTTTCAAGAGCGGAAGGTGATTATTGAGAGGATCAAGAAACGACTCTCAAACTGGAAAGCTAATATGTTATCCATTGGCGGGAGGTCGGTGCTTATCTCATCTGTTCTTGGGTGTCTTGGGATTTATTATATGTCTCGATCTATTCCGAATGCCGATGCAGGTAAAGAATATTTTAGAATCTCTTCATGCTATAATTTTCTAGAGTAACGTGGGCAATTCTAGGAAAATTTCTTGGTTTAAGTGGGATTTGGTCATTACAGAAAAAAGAGAAAGGGAGTTTAGGCATTGGAAGTTTAAAAGCGTTTAATTACGCTTTACGTCTGATATGCATCACATTATACATGTTTTACATGCATGCTTATCTTCATATCTGACTAATTTTTGAGTAATCACACTGGAAAATAGACTAAATTTCTTCCCTTTTGCAGATTAATTGACCTCTCGTGCAAAAAGGAACGAAAAGTCAAAGAAAATTAAAAAATATGTGAAAGTGAGAAGAAAGGCACCAAGGCACGACCGTGCCATCCCTTGGGATGAAACGGGAACATTTTAGAACCAGTTAACTCTCGGTCAACACAGGACATGTCCCTGCTTATGGAGGCAGGCCCATGCTTTTTCCCAAAGTCTGCCAGAAAAAGTTGCTGACAAGTACTACAGAGATTCGCATGTATATCAGGAGGAACCGTGCGTCCCTCCGACTCAGCCTATAAATAGGAGGCATTGGCCTCTTTATTTCTCAAGCAACAATTGGAAAAGCTCCATAGGTCTCTTCCACAAAGAGTAGCAAGGAGAGAGAGAGAGAGAGAGAGTTATTTCACCCAAGATCAAGAAACATTTTCATTATCACTCTCACTCAGGCTTTGGTTTGATCCTTGGATAACTCCATGATTATATCACTTAGTGTTTGTGTATTCATATCTATGACCATTCTTGGCTAGTCTTCTTGTATCACTTGGGCGAAGATGAAATTGGTGTAAAATAATGTTTTAAACTAATGAATGATGTGTTTATGTTTCTTGGATTATATTGTTTATGTTTTTTTTAAAGACATGAGTATTTGATTTTCGATCATTTAAAGTCTTAAATCTTGTGAGTGTTCTAAGAAAGAAATCTTGCTTAGCATTCATTCAAAATTGTACGCCTTTATACAAATCTTTGGTGCTACGATGGCCCGATTGGTATAGATTTAAACTTTGGGTTGGTCGGGGGTTTGGGTATTCAACAAGATATTTTGAGTCTTAGCTGGACCTTGTGTTTTGTGTCGGTACTTTTCTTTTTCTGTTTTGGCTCGCATTGGACTCCTACCTGGATCCGTGGTGTTCAAGGATTAAGAAGGGAGAAGTATTTATTTAAAGTATTTTTGTAAATAAGGTTTCTTTAATTCCGGTCTAGTGGTGGTTAAAGTGTAGTATCTTTAACTAGTCACTAGATTGAGGGTCGAGGTTTGTAGCCCTTCCACTTTATTAATAAGAACATAAATTAGTTGATTTTCTGTTCTTCATGAGTGCCTTTGCGGTGGTTGCGCATTCCAACTTTCCAATAAGTCATACGACGTTGGTAACTCTATTTGGGAGCCAAGTAATCTCGTTAATCTTAGTCAGAATAATGACCTGAGGAAGAGACTAATTAATGTTTGCGGGAGCCCGTTAGCATTCTAGACGATTATTCGGGCAATATCTTTACGAAGGAGCTGTCCACCCACTATAATTAACCACACCATTGATTTTTCTAAAACCTTGATTTACTACCAAGTGAAATCTAACCCAAGTGACATGCATTTGATCTGATTATCTCTCGAAACCTCTGGCTCGTTTTGTTGTCTCACTTGTTTTTAATTTTAAAAACTACTATCCCTTTTATTAGACTAAACAATAACAAAATTGAGTACAAAGAGCTATCGTGTCCGTTATTTCGATACTTGGTTCTTACCTAAACTATATTATGCTGCGACATGTGCGCTTGCCTATTGTGTGTAGTTAGTAAAAGTAATAACCATTTTATAAATTTTAAAACATGATAATCGTGTTACAAATCTTAATAAAAAGTATACTACTAACACATCACATCAACATCATAAATGGCGATAGAGATTTGTGAATTGTCAAAATGATATGTGGGTCAAGGTGTTAAAGGCCATATATGGGGGGTAAAGCGGGAATCATTGATGCTTTTCTTGCTTATCCATGTTATGGAGTTTGGCATAGAATTGTCAAATCATGTGCTAATCTAAATGAAAAAGATATTATTCCATGGTATTCTATGAGGAAACGATTAGGTAATGAGAATTCTACATTTTTTTGGCATGATTGTTGGGTCAGGAATGTTCCGCTTTCTACTCGTTTTCCTAGATTATATAATCTTGAGGTTAATAAGAATTGTTGGGTCATAGATCGAAGAGATAATGGGATTTGGAGTTCGTCGTGGCGTCGTGAGTTGGGGGGGGGGGAATCAACAATTGTTGGAGCTATTTCACGACCTTCAAACGTGACTTGGAGATGGGGTCATGACAATGTGGGATTTGGATGGTGAAGAGGAGTTCTATGTGAAGGCGGTTAGAAATTACATAGATAGGGTGATGCTTCCGGAAGGTAATACCCCTACAAGATGAATCCGTTTGGTTCCAAGGAAGGTTAATATTTTAGCTTAGGATTCTTCTTGATCGTCTTCCTACTCGTTTGAATTTGGTAAATAAAGAGATTGATATTCCTTCTTCTCTATGTTCTCTGTGTGATAATGAGGTAGAATAGATGGTTCATGTGTTTGGTGAATGTGATGTGGCTAAGAAGACATGGAATGTCATTATGCGATGGCTTGATTTAGATATTCCTAAATCCTAATGATAAACGACCGGTTGATATGATGAATTGGTTGTAGTTGGTGGCTTTACCTAGAGTCAAGAAAGATTTGTTGGATGTCATTATTTTAACAACTTGGTGGGTTATGTGGAGGTTCATGAATGATACTATTCATGGGAACAATTCCAAGAAGCGAGAAAACATTTTTGATTCGATAGTGAATTATTCGTTTGTATGGTTTGTTAATAGGAATCGTAAGGAAAATATTAGCTGGGTAGCGTGGATCCAAAATTCATTATTAATACTATAATGATTTCTTTCTTAGCCGTCTAGTTTCTTACTAGTAGGTTTTTTATATGATATTTTATTGAGTCGTTAAAAAAAGTGCCGCAAAATGGTTGACAGATTGACCTTATAAAATATAGATTTTTAACTTTTTATTCCTTTTTAAACGAGATGATGGCTGTATAATTAAACGGCTTACACATGTTAACTTAAACACGTTAGTTAAATAGGTTAACCAATTAACACAACATGATTATTTAACGACTTAGAAATGACAAACAAAACCTTGTTATTTTAATATCGGGTTCGTGTTGTCGTGTCAATAACTACCACCCCTATATATACAATGACCTCTAAGAGGGCGTTTGGTTCGCGAAATTCATTAGAATTGAAAGAATTCCTTTGAAAACCATAATATGTTTGGTTAACATAATTGTTAATGGAATTGTAATGTAAAAATATCTAAAAAACAAAATTACTCTTTAAAATGATAAGTGATTCTGAATTCCATTTTAATGGGGTGGAATTTTGAATTCCATTAGCTGAGAGATTTGGTTGGAATTAATTCAAATTTCAATTCCTTCTCTTAGTCAACCAAACATGTCAAGAAATGAAATTTAAATTCTAATTCCATTGAAATCCCATAAATTACTGCCAACCAAACAAGGTTATAAATTTTAGATGTAAGAAAAATCCTTTAGAGCAAGTATTAACAAATCTTTAAAAAAACGTAAAATATATACATTGACATATAATAAGAGTGTAAACCTGATAAAATAAAGAAGTTCACTAATAAATCAAATAAATAAAATTTTAATATATCTTAAGATAACTCGAGTCGGGTAAAAATATCAACACATTTTTTTAAAATTTAAAGTGTAATAAGTAGTGTTTGTATAAGTATGACCTACTATCAAAAAATCATTTGTTTGGCTAAAAGTTACAAGTCTTATGGGGTTCCCGACCAACCAATCTGATATTAAGAAAAAAACAGTAACCTGGGAGGCAATGCTTCAAAGTAGTAGGAGTCTACATCTACATGTAGCCTTTGTCATTTTGTACCTAAATATGTGGCAACCTTCGTACAAACGTTCAGACTTTTTGACCCATACAATTTCTACCATTAGCTTAAGAAAAATGATTGATATGCCTTTAAAAGTACAATTAAGAATTTGCCGCTTAATTAACTCAACCTAATAAGAAGATTAACAAAAATGTTGGGAAAAATATTTTAAAAAAAGATGTCAAAATGTTTTGAGTGTTAGGAAATTAAAGAGAGATAATTTGGAAAATGTTTTGAAAAATGTTTTAGTGTTTTACATAGGAGCTTGGTAAAACCCTTCAAAGGATTTATATGGAAATGTATGGCCTCAAATTGAGTGCGCGCCGTGCGAGATAAATGAGGTGTTTTTAGTGGCGCACTTGACACTTCGTACACTCACATAATCGTAAGCCATCTGAATGACCGAATATATTAAAAATTCCCTGACTAGCAAGTAACCAGACCGGGAAAAAGAACATTACAATATCAAGGGCGAGTTTTGTAACCAACACACCAAATTGATACTAGCTTTACGGTTCCTATTCAAAAACCATAAATACGATAAAGAAACAATGAAATCGAATAAACAATCATTCTTCTTAGTATAGGGCGAAAAAATGACCTTCCTATGCCTCCAAAGAGTCCACCAAGCCGTGTAAACAATAACTTCAAGAATCATCTTCTTACTTTTGCCCATCCCAATCGAATCAATCCACGATAATAAGGCCGATGGGGTTTTCGAATTCGGCATATCCAAATCTACCCATTTTTCAATAACTTTCCATAATCTTGAGCTAACTCACAAGCACCAAACAAATGATCCCTAGACCCACCTCTCTATCAAAACAAGCTCATAACAAAGAAGGAACGTCGATACCTCTTTTGTCTAGGTTAACCGGAGTCGAAAGACGATCCAAAATTAGACGCCAACCTATACTGTTAATTTTCCTAGGTAAGAACTTATTCCATCTTGTCGAACCATTTCCATCCGGTAAGGATACGTGATCCATATAATCTCGGACCCCTTTCATGGTGAATCCATCGCACCAATCAAGATCCCAAATCCAACCATCGAGAGAGTCGGACTGTCACACCCCAACCGAAGGCGGATTATACGTCGGGGCGGACGCGGTTGTTCAATAGCACAACGTTGACTATTAAAGTTTCAATATTTCATTAATAAATAGATTCAAAGGTTCAATACAAAGGAAATAACAAGTATACAACATTTATTTAATAAGTAGTCTAGGTCCAAAGCGTCCTATATGATCACAAACAAGTCTCATGATGTAGAACCTGAAACATGTGATAGAATCTGTCAACTACAAAATAGTCGGTGAGATACAAAGGTTTTGACACAGTTTAACAAGTATTTGGAAAGAATTACAATTCACTATGATATATGCATTCTATAATGTAAGTATGAGAACAAGTATCTTAAACATTGTGCATATCAACCCTCCAACCAAGTTTAGGCATAACCCGCAGGTTACCCTTATAAGTCTCAAGTTTAAAGTTTAATTCAGTAACAATCACCAAGGGCTCCCCCCGAAGGGTCAATCAATCAAGGTGGATTGGTCAAATGCAATAGATCTATCATTGTTACCATAGGCTTGATCAAAGTTAACGAATATACTAGTTTTAAGTTTAATCTAAGCATACAAGTCTCAAGTTTAACATAAGAATAAGCATCTAGTTATAGTTGTACAAGAATTGTATAAGTTTAATGTTTTTGAACATGTTTCACCCCAAAAGTATATAAAGGAAAAGGGGCTAAGTATACTCACTTGAATTGATGAAGAGTACCCGATAAGAGTAAGTTTGCAAGACTTTGAGGGAGAATATCCTCACAATATGCCTAAGAATATAAGTCTAAAGTTTCAAGTTTATTTCTATAAGTCTAAGCCAAAGGATCTAGGATTTCAAGATTGACTAGGGTTCCAAATGGAAGATGAGAACGATTTGTGTTTACAAAGTTTATGTAAGTTTCTAAATAGGGTTTCACAAAGTTTGAAAATCAAAGTTTAATAGATTCGTAGTTTAGAATAATAACATTTTAAAAGTTTTACAACGATTGATTTCACAAGTCATGTGTTAATAGTTTAAAGTAGTTCTCTAAGTATTGTAAATAAGGTTGCACCAAAAGAATCAAGATTAATAACATTTATTTAAAGAATAAATAATTATTAGAAATCTATGATAATCATTTTTATTAAGTAGTTAAAGATTAAGAATAAACAAATAATTATTAAGTGTTTTAATAATTATTTAAGAATAATTAATTATTAAAGAATAACAATTATTTGACAAGGATAAATAATTATTTAAAAATAGTAATTACTTTATCCAATTAAATAATTTATATTAAGTATTTAAGACTTTATTAGGTATTCATTTTACACATTGTTTTGTAATATATAATGTTTACAAGTTTAAATAAGTAATATGTAATTATATGTTAATAAAAGATTTAGATAGAGTTTCTTATTTTATAACTCTTTTTATATCTTATAAGTTTACAATATAAGGTTTATTTTCTTATTTCACAAGGTTTATTATAAAAATAAGATAAACTATGTTTATGCCTCTTGTTTAAAATTTATGTAAACAAATAAATTTATGATTATATAAATTATAAGTAAAAATGCTTTTATAGTTTTTATAAATTTTAAAACCATAATTAAAGTTTTAAAATATATTTATAGTCTTTAAGCTTTTAAAACTATTTTAAAGAATTAGTTATTATAAGTTTTTTTAACTAAGTTTAATTTAATTAAAATACTTTCGAAATATAAAAGTGTAAATAAAAATCGGATCTGAGTTTATAATTCTTTCACAGATTTTATAAAACTTTTTCCAGTATTTAATACTGTTTTAAAAGAGATAAAAAAAATGAAAGTTAAAATTTTGGGTCGGCTGGAATCGAACCCGCGTGACCCGCCGGGTCACGAAACACACACCAAGCCTAACCATCCCGGCTACGGGTCTCGCTGAGTATAACTCAGAAAAATCAAATTCTTAAACACAAACCCAAATCGTCCCTAAATCCCTGTGAACCCTAGAGTCGATTTCCCTTAAATACGAGTCGAAATTCCCTCTGTCTTCGTGAATTGACAGAGGGCTATTGATATTGGAAGGAATACGACGACAATGGTTACAAGAATTACCTGATTTGGTGTCGAATTGAGGGAGAACGAGTCGGGCCTCATCGTCGGCGGTCGTGGGTTTTAATCGGCAAATGCAGGGGATGATCGACTAAATTGAGTGTTTGTTTAGTTTGAGTGTGATGTTGTTAAGCAATAGGAACTGGTATTTATACACGATTTGGGCATTAATTGCTAGATTAGGTGGGGGTTATTCGGATAAGCACGCCGGGCTTAAATGTGGATCACGCGGCCACTAGCGTCGAAATTGGGTGTCGGGATGCCTTGGGCTGGGGTCGCACGCGTGAGGCGAGGACCGAGGTTCGCTGAATCTGAAAAAATTCACGTTTTGGATAAATCGAGCCCCAAACCGCCCCTTGCGGGAGTCGAACCCTTGACTGGAATGGGTTTTGGGACTTTGGTGGAATGACACAATTCGTCCCTGAAGTATCTAAGGTTAACATATTATGTTAACAGTTAACTTTCTGATTATAACAAGATTCGATAATGACAGTTTTAGTCCCCGATCCTTTTATATAAAATAAATATGTTTTATTTTCATAAAATTTAAATTGTTATATAAGTTTTTATTATTTTATGAGTTCATAAGATAATTTCTAGTGTTTAGGGAAATTTTATTTTCAAAATTACCACCTTGTAATGTTTTAAGGATTTTATATAGATACATATATATATTTATACTTTCCACATATACATATACATATTTATATATATATGGTTCAAGTATAAATTATTTTAAAATTAATATCTATTGTTTTAAGGAATGGCTTTAACACGAAATCGGTCTTTTTAATACGTCGGAATATCTCGGATATTACAGTCTCCACTACTTTAGGAAATTTCGTCCCGAAATTAGAGTAGAAGGGTTTAGTTCAGGATTTAAGTCTATGATATGCACAAGGATAATGAGGAAGATACTTTACGTTCCCAAGTAAATCCTGGGTTACGTTTAGATTTCTTAAAGGGAAAGTATCCATAGGAATAAGATTTTTGCTTGAGTTTCTAAGTTTTCAAAGCATATGGTTGCCAAGAGTTTCCCTAAGAGGCATATAGTTTCATTGAAATATATGAAGATTTTGTTTTCAGAAATGTATTCGAGAGGATAACTGATGAACTTTTATTCAAGATTTAAAGTGAGATGCATCACTCGGGATGGACTTGATGATAGTGTAATGATTTGAGTTTGTAGACTAATACGTCTAAGGATTTTCTACGGTACCTAAGTTCCGTGGCTACCTTTTAAGATATGTCTTAGATCATAGCACATGACAGAGTTTACTATGTTTTTCCATACGCTGATTTTCATACTTACGTGTGCACCCTCAAGCATTCAAATCGTCGCATAGTCCACATAGGTCCTTCTGTTTGTGTGTGGATCAAGAAAGAGTATAAGAATTTATTTAACACACGACTAAAGTTTCCACATAAGAGTGATCATTGATTAACGAGCCCCTTAGAGCGAAACGTCATTCAATGATTAAAGAGAAAAGAATGTGACAAGATTTAAAGTTTCAAAGTTTCCTCGTGTTTGAATAAGAATACCTCAATCATCGAGTAGTTTAAAGTCTTTACACTTTCCTCGTGTTTGATAAAGAATACATCAAACCTTGAGTAGTTTAAAAGTCTCATACGTTCATCATGTTTGAACAAGCATACGTCAAACATGGAGTAGTTAAAGTCTTATACGTTCATCATGTTTGAACAAGAATACGTCAAACATGGAGTAGTTTAAAGTCTTTCCTCGTGTTTGATCAAGAATACATCAAACCTTGAGTAGTTTAAAAGTCTCATACGTTCATCATGTTTGAACAAGCATACGTCAAACATGGAGTAGTTAAAGTCTTATATGTTCATCATGTTTGAACAAGAATACGTCGAACATGGAGTAGCTCAAATTGTGTTTGAACAAGAATACGTCAAATGTAGAATAGTTTGTGTTTGAACAAGAATACGTCAAACATAAAATAGTTTAAAGTCTTTTAGTTTAGCCTCAGTGTATAGAAGTATACGATTACGCTTTGAGTATAAAGCGGTTATCTAAATACTCTAGTATTTAAGAGAGGTGTGGAACATCGTTTGGAACAGGATTAACCGTTATACGCTTTCTCATGGAAGATTCGAGTTGTCCAGAAGGTTAGGTGGATCCCGATGTTTGGTTTAGATAGGAGTCAGGGGATGTACTCTGTTAGTAATGTCTTCCTTCCTGCTAGTGTCTAGTATCAAGAGTGAAGTTTTCTCGTGTATATAAAAATGAATGTTTTATCAAGTCTTACAAGGTTTAGTTAAGACGAACACAAAAAGTCTTCATGACTAAAAATCCAAGTATGAATTTGAAAGTAGGATAAGTTAGTTGATCATAAGTTTCAATATTAAACCTTACATGATCCTTTATTGATCATGTTTAGTTTTAAGAATACGGGTTTGAGTATTTGCATAAGTTTTTGCATGAAAAAGTTTCTGACCTCATAGTTGTGTATACGAAGTTTAATGTTTTAGCAACGTGTATTTGAGCTTTTAGTTCCCGTTGTGATTTATAGCAAATCTTTTACGTGACAAGAGTTGGATGACGAAAGTCTCCTAGTATTTGGTAACGGAAAAAGTTTTGATAAAGTTTCTGATAGTGTGTTTATAAATGATTTATCTTGTTTCATAACAGCAGGTATAGTTTTCTTTTATATAGAGTGTAATTAGGATGTTCAAAAATGACGAGTTAGATATTGATAAATAGTATAAGTAAGACTTATGAAAAGGTATGTATGATTGTCAAACGAAATGTTGGTCAAGTTTAGAAGCGTTAAGTCTATATAAGGGGTAGGGATCATAGCTGATTACGGTAATGGTTCATAATTCGTGTTGTTTTAAGAGAGTGTTTACGAATTAGAAGGTTTGTTCAAGATTTATTCTCTAGTTACATGTGTCACTTAGGATTTTTTTATAGTTTAATGCAACGTTGTTAATTATCTCAAGTACTAACGTGAGCTACTCTTGACGAAAATGTTTGGGCAGAAGTGTTAGGTTTGTAATGATGACAAGAAAATCAAGTTAGTAAGTGATAATGAGATGAAATTTCAAAATAACTCCCCTTAAACGTTTCAAAATTGGGACTTCTAGCCCTTACATAATACATTTTAAACGGAGAATTAAAGTGTGTAAGTAAGTTGATTTAATATGTTCAAAAGGTTTTTATTCATAATACTGAGTTATCACAGTTTTACTTTCAAAAATAGTTTTTGATTAGAGGTTGATGGGCTAACGAGGAGGATTCCCGGAAGAAGGGGTGGTCACCAGGACTCACTTAAGTACCCTATTTCCCTAGCCAGAACTTCCTCATGGGCCTACAACTTCTCTCAATTGTTGTCACCGGTGTTTGGGTTTATGGTACTATGTCGAGGTTCATTGTGGGCTTAGAGTCTTTAAACGTGGAGCTTGTCTATTCCATGGTAGGCTTCTTCTCTTGCGGGGAAAACGATCATGTTACTAATCCCTTTGTTAATGTACTTTAGATTTAAAAGACGTTAAGTCTTGTTTTACAAGAAACGGTGATGTGTAAGTTTTAAAGACGTATGAAAGTTTCGGGATGTAATAAAGTGAAACAAAGTTTGAGTAAATCATCAAATGAAGTTGTGAGTGATAAAATGAAAACACAAGAGTTTCTCCTTAGGTGTCAAGTTTATAAAGTAATGAAGTTTGTAAAAGGACTTGTAGGATAATACATGGTTTTAAATGTGCTGGTATTACAAGGATCATGAAGTTTAAGGACGTATGAAAGTTTTGAGATGTATAAAAGTGTAACAAAAGTTTTTGAGTTAGTTATCAAATGAAACTTGGTTAAGTGCTAAGGAGGTAAGGTAAAAATACAAGGGTTACCTCTTAGGTGTCATATTTATAAAATAATGGAGCTTTATAGAAGAATTTGTAGGGTAATACATAGTTTTAAGGGTTGTATTACAACGACCATGAAGCTTATTGGGTAGTATCTGTATAAATATAAGTTTATGTATATAGTCTTTAAGTATAGTCTCGTAAGAATTTCTTCTTGAAGGTAACTCCTTTAGGTCATGACGAGTAAGCATGCTGTCATGTGACAAGACGAGACTTAAGAATCATAGAATAAAGGCTATAGAGGAAAGTTTTTGAATCATGAATTTATGAAGCGTAAAGTATTTGAGATAGTACTCATTTAGTGCACATCACTAAGTGAGTACTTTGACATATTAAGAGGGATCTAAGCTCACTAATGTTTAGAGAAGTCATGCATTCCTATAAGTGGATACTCATCCCAAGAATTCCCAGGAAAGCATACGGGTCCAACGGTTGATTTGGATTTATACGAAATGCTTTCCTTGACAGAATTTCCCAGAATACAGGTATCCACCCTTCCGGTCCGCACAAGTTCTCACACATTATCTAGAACTTAAATATTCTTGACGAAAGTTTAGTGGTGGCTTAGACTTTAAGCCTAAGGACGTGTCCTCGATGTAGTAGACACTTGTAGCACGTAGGTAAGTAGAATCGTAGAATTTCCAAGCGTTCACGTATAAGAATTAAGGATAGAATGAGGAGAAAAGTTCCTAGTAAAGGACATGAGATAACTCATGTTTGGGTCTCCTAAGTTATAGTCTAGGTCATGTGTCTAATAACCTAATTCCCTATAACCAAGGCTCTGATACCAATCTGTCACACCCCAACCGACGACGGATTATACGTCGGGGCGGACGCGGTTGTTCAATAGCACAAGGTTGACTATTAAAGTTTCAATATTTCATTAATAAATAGATTCAAAGGTTCAATACAAAGGAAATAACAAGTATACAACATTTATTTAATAAGTAGTCTAGGTCCAAAGCGTCCTATGTGATCACAAACAAGTCTCATGATGTAGAACCTGAAACATGTGAAAGAATCTGTCAACTACAAAATAGTTGGTGAGATACAAAGGTTTTGACACAGTTTAACAAGTATTTGGAAAGAATTACAATTCACTATGATATATGCATTCTATAATGTAAGTATGAGAACAAGTATCTTAAACATTGTGCATATCAACCCTCCAACCAAGTTTAGGCATAACCCGCAGGTTACCCTTATAAGTCTCAAGTTTAAAGTTTAATTCAGTAACAATCACCAAGGGCTCCCCCCGAAGGGTCAATCAATCAAGGTGGATTGGTCAAATGCAATAGATCTATCATTGTTACCATAGGCTTGATCAAAGTTAATGAATATGCTAGTTTTAAGTTTAATCTAAGCATACAAGTCTCAAGTTTAACATAAGAATAAGCATCTAGTCATAGTTGTACAAGAATTGTATTTTGAACATGTTTCACCCCAAAAGTATAGAAAGGAAAAGGGGCTAAGTATACTCACTTGGATTGATGAAGAGTACCCGATAAGAGTAAGTTTGCAAGACTTTGAGGGAGAATATCCTCACAATATGCCTAAGAATATAAGTCTAAAGTTTCAAGTTTACTTTTATAAGTCTATGCCAAAGGATCTAGGATTTCAAGATTGACTAGGGTTCCAAATGGGAGACGAGAACGATTTGTGTTTACAAAGTTTATGTAAGTTTCTAAATAGGGTTTCACAAAGTTTGAAAATCAAAGTTTAATAGATTCGTGGTTTAGAAAAATAACATTTTAAAAGTTTTACAATGATTGATTTCACAAGTCATGTGTTAATAGTTTAAAGTAGTTCTCTAAGTATTGTAAATAAGGTTGCACCAAAAGAATCAAGATTAATAACATTTATTTAAAGAATAAATAATTATTAGAAATATATGATAATCATTTTTAATAAGTAGTTAAAGACTAAGAATAAACAAATAATTATTAAGTGTTTTAATAATTATTTAAGAATAATTAATTATTAAAGAATAACAGTTATTTGACAAAGATAAATAATTATTTAAAATTAGTAATTACTTTATCCAATTAAATAATTTATATTAAGTATTTAAGACTTTATTAGGTATTCATTTTACACATTGTTTTGTAATATATAATGTTTACAAGTTTAAATAAGTAATATGTAATTATAAGTTAATAAAAGATTTAGATAGAGTTTCTTATTTTATAACTCTTTTTATACCTTATAAGTTTACAATATAAGGTTTATTTTCTTATTTCACAAGGTTTATTATAAAAATAAGATAAACTGTGTTTATGCCTCTTGTTTTAAATTTATGTAAACAAATAAATTTATGATTATATAAATTATAAGTAAAAATGCTTTTATAAATTTTAAAACCATAATTAAAGTTTTAAAATATATTTATAGTCTTTAAGCTTTTAAAACTATTTTAAAGAATTAGTTATTATAAGTTTTTTTAACTAAGTTTAATTTAATTAAAATACTTTCGAAATATAAAAGTGTAAATAAAAATCGGATCTGAGTTTATAATTCTTTCACAGATTTTATAAAACTTTTTCCAGTATTTAATACTGTTTTAAAAGAGATAAAAAAATGAAAGTTAAAATATCGGGTCGGCTGGAATCGAACCCGCGTCACCCGCCGGGTCACGAAACACACACCAAGCCTAACCATCCCGGCTACGGGTCTCGCTGAGTATAACTCAGAAAAATCAAATTCTTAAACGCAAACCCAAATCGTCCCTAAATCCCTATAAACCCTAGAGTCGATTTCTCTTAAATACGAGTCGAAATTCCCTCTGTCTTCGTGAATTGACAGAGGGCTATTGATATTGGAAGGAATACGAAGACAATGGTTACAAGAATTACCTGATTTGGTGTCGAATTGAGGGAGAACGAGTCGGGCCTCGTCGTCGGCGGTCCTGGGTTTTAATCGGCAAATGCAGGGGATGATCGACTAAATTGAGTGTTTGTTTAGTTTGAGTGTGATGTTGTTAAGCAATAGGAACTAGTATTTATACACGATTTGGGCTTTAATTGCTAGATTAGGTGGGGGTTATTCGGATAAGCACGCCGGGCTTAAATGTGGATCACGCGGCCACTAGCGTCGAAATTGGGTGTCGGGATGCCTTGGGTTGGGGTCGCACGCGTGAGGCGAGGACCGAGGTTCGCTGAATCTGGATAAATTCACGTTTTGGATAAATCGAGCCCCAAACCGCCCCTTGCGGGAGTCGAACCCTTGACTGGAATGGGTTTTGGGACTTTAGTGGAATGACACAATTCGTCCCTGAAGTATCTAAGGTTAACATATTATGTTAACAGTTAACTTTCTGATTATAACAAGATTCGATAATGACAGTTTTAGTCCCCGATCCTTTTATATAAAATAAATATGTTTTATTTTCATAAAATTTAAATTGTTATATAAGTTTTTATTATTTTATGAGTTCATAAGATAATTTCTAGTGTTTAGGGAAATTTTATTTATAAAATTACCACCTTGTAATGTTTTAAGGATTTTATATAGATACATATATATATTTATACTTTCCACATATACATATACATATTTATATATATATGGTTCAAGTATAAATTATTTTAAAATTAATATCTATTGTTTTAAGGAATGGCTTTAACACGGAATCGGCCTTTTTAATACGTCGGAATATATCGGATATTACACGGACCATACTGTCCATTCGAGCAACCGAGTAAGCTCAAATATATTGGATGCTTCAAGACGTAATCCTCCTCCTCCTCCATTTCCAAGACCACCCATCCTCATTTCTCCTTTCGAAAACTGTAACCTTCTTTTCAAGATCTAGCTAATCTAGGATATTTTATCATTAAAGGAATTTGACTCATCCAAGTATCTTGCCAAAATAAAACATCCCTACCATCCCCAATCTTTCTCCTCATCGATGACAAAGGAATAACACCACTTTCGTTTAGATTAACAATAGAATTCACAATTCTTTTCCACACCCCTTGATTCCCATTTAACCGGCTAGTATTTGACAAACATTTCGTTTCCCCATAAATGGCTCTAATGACTCTAACCCACAATTCTTCTTTTTCTTTCTTTTTTTTTTTTGCAAAAATCTCCATCTCCTGTAAAGCAAAGTTTGATAAAAACTAACCAAACTTCCAATACTCAAACCTCCTTTATCATTGGAAGCCAAAACAAAATCCAATTTAACCTAGGGGCGCCACTATAGTTTCACCATAACAGTGCCGCCATAACTTTCGTTATGGACTTTAGTGTCGTTCTCTTAGTGTCGCCATTTTCATCTTTATGTCCCCGACTAATGTCGCACATCAAACACTAGTGTCGCCATCTGAATTATTAGTGTCCCCTTTTTGATCTAAAATTGATACTTTTTATGTTTAAATCGTTTGTTTATCTTCCATGAAGAAAGACTTTTTATGTTTAAATCGTTTGTTTATCTTCCATGAAGCAAGATCTAAGGTTTTCTTGCCATTTCATTTGTAAAAACTTGGTTTTTAGGATCAAACCCTAGCTTTTATCCACAAACCCCATTTGTAATCAAAACAGAGATTTGGAGGTCGATTCTTACCTGGAAATGCTCTTGATTTCATGCTATAACTTCTCCAAACGATCTTCCACAGAATGGTTGCAAGATGGAGGCTAAGAGGGTGTTTCCTTGCAATTTCTATCTCTAGGTTCTCTCTCTATAACTTGGGGATGAAGATGATGAGTGAAAGTGGAAGAGGGGTTGCCTAGGGTTAAGGGGTGTTCCTCCCTTCTCCCGTTTGATGGCTTTACCCCTCGTCCTTCTTACGCTCATTCGTTTCCTCCTATTTCGCTCCCAACCCGGACAAGGTGCCGGGTTTTCGGGATGTTACAAATCTACCATACTTATAGCAGGTTTCATCCTCGAAACCAGCCGCAAGTTAAATACTTAGGGGTATAACTTTTTCATTTCCTCCTCGGATCCCCACGTGGTTTCCGAGCCTTTCCGTGCTCCCAATAAGTTTTCCACATGACTGATTGTCTCATTTCGTAACCGCTTTTCCTCTAGGTCGGTGATGGTCACAGGTGTCTCGACCTAAATCAACAGGTCATCCACTCCGATACGTGTGAGCGGCACCTAACCTGCTCTATCGGTTAAACATGTTCATAAGATGTCGTGCGGATCCCGTTAAGTTCTTTTGGTGGTTCAAACCTGTACGCTACCAACCTTTCCATTCTTTCTGTCCACTCTTGCTTCAACGCACCAGAGTTTTGCTTGAGAATTCCCCGAGTGGTAAGTGACTTGTAGAAATAAATACTGATGACTACAAAATTCTCTTAAGTGTAAATGTTGCGTACTCCGCAATTTTGGCACTGATGAAGTTGCTGCAGATAAGTGTTTATGCTGCGGATAGTTACTCAATGCAGCTGATCAACAACTATGATGCGGATAGACCTTATCTGCAGAAGTTCAAAGGTTGCTGCTGATAGGAAAATCATCCGCACCCTTGAATTTACTACTGACATCTCTTCTGCAACACTAACACACCTATCAGCAGAAGGAATGTTATTGGTGCAGATAACAAAAGACAATGCTCCTATTCTGCTCTGCCCTGCAATGATTACTGAGAAGACCTTTGTTTTGCTGTTGTCTTTTCATTGCAGAAGTCTTTTCACTGCAGTTGTCTTTTTGCTACTTGTCTTTATGTAAACCAATAATAGTGTAGCTTCTCATCAGTTCAAGATCAACAGCTTGTGTTTGATCTAATCCTTAGAATCAAGGGTCTGTCTTGATTCTAAGTTCCTTTATATGTATTGTTTCTCTTTATTGTACATGTATGCTTCCTTAGAGTTTTCTCTGTAATTTATAACTTTGAAGATCAATACAATTTGCATTTATCAGTATCTTCACTGTTTCTTATTACTTTGCATAGTTGTGAATGTTTCCGCCAATCTCAACTTATAACACACTACTTTTAAACACCAGCTAACATAAACAATTACACACGCGGAAGCATTTATCCCAAGAATTTTTTTTTACTGTTCGCGTGTCGCGAACCTCTGGGGTCCTCCCTTCGCGTGTCGCGAGGGAGTCCCAAAAACAAAATCCGGAAGACCAGGTCTTCGCGTGTCGCGAAGAACTGACCTAGGTTCTTCGCGTGGCGCGAAAACACCCAGCAAACAGAGAGTTTGGGTTTTTGCCCAGTTCCAACACTTAGCCAAATTTCCATTCTTTTACTATTTCAACATAACCAAAACCTCCCAAACACTTGGGTTTTGATCAAAAACACTTCAACAACATGTAAATACATCAAAACACAATTTGTGTATCAAATTTACATTCATATAAGGGGTTTCTAATTACCACCAAAATATATAAACGCATACGAGAATCCCACCAAAAGCATTGGACTTGACTTGACTACATCGGAGCTTTTCCTACAAAACACCACATATATCACCATTAGTAATGAATATAAAACATAATCAACAAGTAAAATTCTACTTGTTTCACCCATTCACCCATTTGACCCGTTTCCACCTAATTTGACATTAGGCTACATATCACTTGCGTAATCACCTACAAGTTTCACTCTTTTCATTTTACATTCATGATCAACACATTTTCCATTTCCATTATGGCACATAGGCCATAACTTCATCATCTCATTTCCATTATGATTCTTAGATCATAACTGCATATCCACATATCCATTATGGTACTTAGACCATAACTCCATAACCACATATCCATTATAGTATAAATACTATAACTACATTTCATTCAATTATTCATACACCTTATGCACATACAAACCACATAACACATTATGCAAATTAACACATTGTGCATACAACATTTCATATAGCACCTTTTATCAATCAATTACTAAGTAAGTTCAAAAGCACTTACCTTGTGGATTTGAAGGTCCCGATTCCATTTCACATTTTGCAATTTGATTACCTAAACATATTCATCTATTTTAGTAATCTAACATACATCAAAATCACATTTTAATTGGGTTCCAATCCAATTTCCCATTTCTAACCCAAACTGACCCGTTTGAGTTATACTCATATCCAAACACCCTCTTTCACCACAAACTCACCTACTTGAGTTTCATTATCCTTACATTAACACTAATTTTTTATTCAATAATTATTATTAGGTTAATTTGGTGTTTGTTCAAGTGTCTAACATCATAAAAACACTTAATCATCATTAATTCATCATCTTATCATCATAATCCAAAAACCCCCAATTTTCCTCCATATGAACCCTAACTTTTCATAATCAAAATTAAAGGGTTCTAAGATGCTAATCACCTTCCTTCACCTTTATCTAGCTAGATTATCAATAATCTCCCTTTTACTCTTTTCCCCTCTAGATTCTTGCCTAGGGCTCCCGCCCTTTATCTTCTTCACAACTTGATCCACAATCTCCCTTTTACTCTTTTCCCCTCTAGCTTCTTGCCTCCTCAACTCCACTTCCCTTTCCCGACACATGTTTATCAAATCTACAAGTGTGGTAAAAGAGGATGGAGATATGCTATCTTTAAACTCCACCGTCAGCATAGCATAAAACCTGTCAATCTTTGCCTTCTCAGTCGACACCACGTCCGGACAGAACTTGGCGCGATCAAAGAAGGTCCCTGCCAACTCATCAATCGTCTCAGTTGTTTGCCTCATGAGGATAAACTCCTCAGTCATCATGTCAATTGCGGCTTGTGGGCAGTGGTATTTCAGAAAAGCCGCCTTAAACTCCTCCCAAGTCATGGAGGTCACACCCAAATCACCCCTCTCCTTTCGGAGATTCAACAACCACTCCTTTGCCCTTCCCTTCAGTAGAGGCACACTAAACATCACCCTGTCTTCGGGTTTGCACTTTGTCATTTCAATGTTGGATTCCATGTCCACCACCCACATGTGGCTAAGGATCGAGTCCACTTGCCCGTTATACTCCTTTGGTTTGATTACCATGAACTCTTTAAGAGTACAACCTTGAGGTTCCTTTTCTTTCTTATTCAATACCTCCTCGAGAGTAAGCTTAATAGCCCCTCCCATTTCCTCCATCAACAGGGATGTGGCTTGCTCGAATGCCTTGGCCACTTCTTCCTTTATCATTTCTTGGATTCGTGAATCCAACGGTTCCCTATTCGCATCGTCTGCCATCTCTTAGCTGAGAATTAGAACAAAAACACCTTAACCTCCTTACACTTTCAATACCTAAAGTATCCATCACACTTACACTCTTATGTATTAAGTATATATATAGCTACCTATATTCATACATACATATATAATCACCTTCACCTAATCTTTGCAAATGTTCATTGTCATATGGTTATCATAAAGACCCTCGCACATCTCGTCTTATTAATCATACTGGCCAGACATGTTTAATAATACGTTATGCCCAAGTGCAATTATCATATTCATATAACAGTTCACAAAACAAGTTTTGGCATACATAACACTTTGTCATTCAATCATGCATATACATATACACCATATATATATATATATATATATATATATATATATATATCCACTTTATCAAATCATTACTAACCTTTCATTTCCGCAAGCTCCGAGCCGTAGTTAAGTCCTTCATGGATTCTCGTATCATTTCCCCCATATCAAGAGCATCCGGTTTGAGTTTGGTGCCTCGCACACCAAATCCCTCAAACCATCGCTCTGATACCAAGTTGTAACACACTACTTTTAAAACACCAGCTAATATAAACAATTACACAAGTGGAAACATTTATCCCAAGAATTATTTATTTATTTTTTATTTTTTTTACTGTTCGCGTGTCGCGAACCTTTTGGGCCCTCCCTTCGCGTGCCGCGTGCGAGTCTCAAAAACAAAATCTGGACGCGAAGACCTGACCTAGGTTCTTCGCGTGGCGCGAAAACACCCAGCAAACAGAGAGTTTGGGTTTTTGCCCAGTTCCAACACTTAGCTAAATTTCCATTCTTTTACCATTTCAACATAACCAAAACCTCCCAAACACTTGGGTTTTGACCAAAAACACTTCAACAACATGTAAATACATCAAAACACAATTTGTGTATTAAATTTACATTCATATAAGGGGTTTCTAATTACCACCAAAATACATAAACGCATACGAGAATCCCACCAAAAGCATTGGACTTGACTTGACTACATCGAAGCTTTTCCTACAAAACACCACATATATCACCATTAGTAATGAAGATAAAACATAATAAACAAGTAAAATTCTACTTGGTTCACCCATTCACCCATTTGACCCGTTTCCACCTAATTTGACATTAGGCTATGTATCACTTGCATAATCACCTACAAGTTTCACTCTTTTCATTTTACATTCATGATCAACACATTTTCCATTTCCATTATGGCACATAGGCCATAACTTCATCATCTCATTTCCATTATGATTCTTAGATCATAACTTCATATCCACATATCCATTATGGTACTTAGACCATAACTCCATAACCACATATCCATTATAGTATAAATACTATAACTACATTTCATTCACTTATTCATACACCTTATGCACATACAAACCACATAACACATTATGCAAATTAACACATTATGCATACAACACTGCATATAGCACATTTTATCAATCAATTACTAAGTAAGTGCAAAAGCACTTACCTTGTGGATTTGAAGGTCCCGATTCCACTTCACGTTTTGCAATTTGATTACCTAAACATATTCATCTAGTTTAGTAATCTACATACATCAAAATCACATTTTAATTGGGTTCACAATCCAATTTCCCATTTCCAACCCAAACTGACCCGTTTGAGTTATACTCATATCCAAACACCCTCTTTCATCACAAACTCACCTACTTGAGTTTCATTATCCTTACATTAACACTAATTTTTCATTCAATAATTATTATTAGGTTAATTTGGTGTTTGTTCAAGTGTCTAACATTATAAAAACACTTAATCATCATTAATTCATCATCTTATCATCATAATCCAAAACCCCCCAATTTTCCTCCATATGAACCCTAACTTTTCATAATCAAAATTAAAGGGTTCTAAGATGCTAATCACCTTCCTTCACCTTTAGTCTAGCTAGATTATCAATAGTCTAGCTAGATTATTAATAATCTAGCACCAATTAACCATATGCATCCTAAATTTTGGATTTCACCCAAAACCCACCAAGAACACATCAAAAGTGAACTAATATGGATGATAATCACTTACTTGATGTTAGGAAGGTGATGTGTGAGCCAAAATCTTCACGAATCAAGCCTCAAACGCATGATTTAGGCTCCAAACTCGTTTTCTCCTTTGCTCTTGAACGACCCAAGCACCAAATGAAGTGCTAATTTTGACTTCCACTTAGTCAAATATGGCAGATTTGCCATTTTACCCTTGCAGTCCCTCAACTTTCCTTTTACCCGTTTTCATTCCATAAATAGTTAAAAACTAATATAACCATATTACTAACTTGAAACCCACTTGTTTCAACTTATTTCTAAAATATTATATTTACCATAATATTTATTAGAATATTTAATTATTTATAACGAAACCCGGATTTTGGTTCGTTACACAACTAAACAAAACCATCTTGTAAAACATCGATCCTACAAGTGGTATCAGGGCTTGGCTCTCAGATTAAGCAAACTCACATTTGTTTAATCACTCTCTGCTTCTGTTATTATTATCTCTTTGCTGCATATCATCCATCTAAAGTATGGCACAAAATACTGGATTTGATGATATCGGAAGCCTTCACAGACCACCAAGGCTGGTGTCTGGGGAATATTATGACATGTGGAAGAACAGAATGGAAAGTTTCTTCTGTTATCAAGAATATGGAATGTGAAAATACATAAATGATGGTCCTTATGTGCCTATAGTGGCCCTGCTGATTCCGGAGGTCCATCTGTTCCCAAAGAAGCTTCAAAATATTCAGAAGATGAAGGTAGACTTTAAAGCTCTAGGAGCTATACAGATGTGCCTGCCAAATGAAGTGTCTCACAAATTTAGAGAACACAAGACTGCTAAAGAGCTATGGGAAGCTCTTGAGAAGAGGTTTGCTGGATCTGAAGAGGTTAAGGAAAACATGAGAGACATTCTGAAGAAACAATATGAAAATTTCGTATACAGGGATGGTGAGTCCCTTACAACCCTGTACAACAGATACACTTATCTTGTGGGTGAGCTGCAGTGCTCTAAGGTCAAGCTAGAGAATGAAGATATTCTCAAAAAGTTCACCAGATCCCTTCCAAGTTGCTGGACACTCTATACAGTGTCAATTAGAAGAACTGAAAGCTTGAAGAATCTCACAATGACTGAGCTATTTGGTATGTTAAAGACATATGGGCTGGAAATGATTCAAGCCAGAGAGAGAAAATCAAGTTATTCTACACCCTCATCATCCACCACAGCCTCTGCATTACACTCTGACCATACACTACCAAGCTCAAGCAACAATTATCATCCCATTGTCACACATCCTCAAACACCCACCTCACAAGTAAACAACTCTCCATTCCTTCTTGAAGCTCCTCCTCAAAATCCAAACCCTGCTGCCTTTGTTTCTGATACCCCAAGCAACATGTATTTTATCAAAGAAGATCTAGAGTATTTTCATCCAGATGACTTAGAAGAAATGGACATACAACATTCTTATGCTATGTTATCTCTCAGAGCAAAACAGTTCTACTCCAGAACTGGAAGACCTATCCCAAGAAACAGTCCAAACACCAGAGTTGGCTTGGACAAGAGCAAGTTAAGATGCTACAACTGTAATCAACTTGTTCATTTTGCTAGAGAATGCAAAGCACCAAAGGCAAAACCAGCTACTGCACAACCAAGACAGACGCATCAAGGTCAAACAGGTCAAAACACTCAACCTGGTCAAACTGTTGCTTGTGCAACTCAACAAGTTGGAACAACTGACTTTGACTGGAGCTTTCAGTGTGAAGAAATATCTGGCAACAACCAAGCACTCATGGCAGACACCACAGAGATCCCACCTCAGGTATATGAACATCTTTGCTCTCAAGCTTGCATTGATAAAGTTTTGGGATATAGAAAGCATAACCAAAATCTAATAGATCAAAATGAAGAGTTTCATCAAATGAAATCTGAGTTCAAAAAGCTTGAAAACAGTTATAAAGAAAAGATTAACTGTCTAAAAAAGAAATTTCATCATTAAAACATGAACAAATAAATTTTGAACCTCAGATTGATGATCTATTGGTTAAGTTAAAAGCTACAAGAGCTGATCTGGCAGATCAAAAGGTTCATGTTGAAAAATATGAGTTTGCATCCAAAAGCTGCAAAGATTATTGGATGCTCAAATTTATGAAAAAGTAACTGCTGGTCTTGGATACCAAACTGAACAGTACAAATCTGTACCACCACCCACTGATTATGTAACCATTCATGAGCCCAACTTCAACCTAACCAATCTTGACCATGCAAACCGAAACCTTGATCCTTCCAAGGAAGACATTGTTGTGCAAGAATGCAGTACCTCCACTGAGTCTGATTCCACATGCTCAGACTCCTTTAAAAACTGTGATGCCCCTTTACTTCCCACAAATGAATATGAAAACAACCAAATCTGGGAAAGTGATTCAAACAAACTTTCCAAGTCCTTTCATTCCATCCATACTAGTCACACAACCCACCAAACAAATCAAAATCAGCTATCCTCCTCAAGGAAAAAAATGATCATTGAAAAGGGCCAATCCTCAACATCCTCAGTCTCCATCCCTGCAAAGAAAGTGTTTGACATCTGTCATTCACCTGGAGAAAGAATGCCTTATGTTCAGAAGACACTGGAAGAAGCCACCTTTGAACACAACAAAAATCATCCCTGGAACTTCAAAGATCTATTCAAAAGAAAAGACTATGTATATCTTCAGAGGGACAAGACTACAAAATCATGTTTTGTTTGTGGCAAATACAACCATACAGCAAACACATGTTTCTACTACCTTCAGCAGCAAAGAAATCTCAAGCAACAAGCTTTTGAGAAAACAAATAAAAACAAGAAGGTAAGAAGCTATGAAGCAAGATCAACTCAGTTCAGAAAGTCTATTTCTCCACCAAGACAGACTGCTACTGTAAAAACACCAAAAGCTAAACAATCTTGCATCATTTGTGGTGAATCAGGCCACTTTGCTGCAAATTATAAGTTTAATCCTTTCAACCAGTTTTCTCAATCATCATCCTCAACATCAATAGTCAAAATCATCCCTGATAAACAAAAACCTGTCTATAAAAGAACCCCCACAGAAAAACCTATTTTTAATAGGAAAGTAAAGAAGGAGAAGTCAAAGATTGTTGAACCAGCTAAGCCATCAGCAGCAACCAGGAATACTGCTGATCATGTGAAGCTAAAGAAGATGAAGAAGAATTCAAAGCCTTCAGCAGCAACCAAATCTGCTGCTGATCAGTTAAAACCATCAGCAACAACCAAGTTTGCTGCTGATCAGTCTAAACCCAGGAATATAAAAAATCAGACAGAACTATCAGCAGCCAAAGCTACATCTGCTGCTGATAATGTTAAAAGAACTGCAAAGGTGATTCAACAATGGCAAGCAAAATTCAAATCCTCATCATCTCAGAGTATCATCATTGGATCAATTGAATGCCAGACTGCTGATGATTTTAGTCTTAAGTCAAAAGTACCACCCAAGTCTGCAAGATCTTGGGTCCCCCTTTCTAACTAGAACTCTCTCATGTGCAGGAACAACCAGGTAACAAAGATAACACCTAGGTTGTAGATAGTGGTTGTTCCAGACAAATGACAAGCAATAGGTCCATCCTCTCAGACTTCAGAAACTTTTATGGAGGATATGTTGCCTTTGGGAGTAATTCAAAGGGAGGCTCTATCACCGGATAAGGAATTGTGTCTAATGAAAGGATGAGCATTGAAAGGGTGAATTATGTGAAAGAATTGAAGTTTAACCTCATGAGTTTATCACAAATCTGTGATAAAAAACATTGGATGTTGTTCACAGATGAAGAATGTTTTGTGTTAACCTTTGGACTGAGCAAACCTCCTCCTGAGATCTTATTAACTGCTCAAAGAAAATCTATATGTGCTTGATATGAACAAAGTCACTCCATTTGGTAGTATATCTTGTTTTATGTCCAAGGCATCGGTTGATGAATCTGCTCTATGGCATAGGAGATTGAGCCATGTTAATGTCAAAACCATCAACAAGTTGGTTAAAGGAAATCTAGTCAGAGGACTACCTGATAAAGAATTCCAACTTGAAGATCACTGCATAGCATGTTTGAAGGGGAAGCAACACAAGAGTTCTCTCAAGCCTAAGACACTAAACTCAAATGACACTCACTACAGCTGCTGCATATGGATCTGTTTGGTCCTACAAATGTTATGTCCATGGGCAAGAAGTTATACTGTCTGGTGATAACTGATGACTATACCAGATTCTCATGGGTATACTTCTTGAGAACAAAAGATGAAACTGCTGAGATCCTTCATTCTTAGGGTTGAGAATCAAAGCAATCAGAAGTCAAGACAATAAGATGTGATCAAGGTACAGAATTCAAAAAATCAAACCTTGAACTATTTTTGTGAAAGCAAAGGTATCCAAAGACAATACAGTGCTCCAAGAAATCCTCAACAAAATGGGGTTACTGAAAGAAGAAACAGAACTCTAATTGAGCCTGCCAGATCTATGTTGGCTGACTCAAAGCTGTCTCTCACATTCTGGGCTGAGGCAGTTAGTACATCTTGTTATGTATAAATAGAGTTCTTATTGTCAAGCCTCTCAGTAAAACACCTTATGAATTGTGGTTTAATAGAGTTCCCTATATTGGCTTCCTAAAACCCTTTGGATGCCCATGTACTATTCTTATCACCAATGGTGTTCTTCCAAAATTTGGTGCCAAATCTGATGAAGGATACTTTGTGGGATATTCCTCTCAATCCAAAGTCTACAGAGTATTCAACTCTAGAACAAGAATAGTTGAAGAATCAACAAATGTGGAATGTAGGGAACACATTCCATGTGAAAAGGGAAAAGGGTCAGAGTGGCTGTTTGATATAGATTAGCCTTCTCTCAAATATTTGAGCCTCTCATCTTCTCAAATATAGATTCTTCATCCACACGCAACCCAACCACTTCATCAATTGATGACTACAGATTAGGCTTCAATGGTCCATCTATAAGAATCAAAAGACCATCCATTGATCCTCCATCTGTTGTTGATGCTATTGAAGCCAGTGAAGCCAGAACAAGCAACTCAAATGTCACCAGCAACAGTATCTCTGACAATGAAGATCAAGATGAAGGTATTGCATCTGATGCTGCTGATAACTCACTTGAAGATGATGTTGCAGTTGAAGACAATTATGCAAACAACCCTCTTGAAAATGTTCCTGATCAAAACCAAAGCAATCTTGACCAAGAAATCCGGATGGATGTTGTTCCAGCCCAAAGAATTAATAGAACACATCCTCTAGAGAATGTCATTGGTTCAGTTCAACAAGGAGTTCAGACAAGAAGAAAGTCACATGAAGCCAATATCTGTCTTTACTCCTGCTTTCTATCTCAAGTTGAACCAAAGAAGATAGATGAAGCACTGCGACACAGCAGCTAGATTGAAGCAATGCAGGAAGAGCTTCTACAATTCAAGAGAAAAGAAGTGTGGACCCTAGTTGATCTGCCACCTGGACAAACTGCTAAAGGCACAAGGTGGGTCTTTAGAAACAAACAAGATGAGAAAGGGGTTGTAATCAAGAACAAAGCCAGACTTTTAGCTCAGGGCTACACTCAAGAAGAGGGAATTGATTATGATGAGGTATTTGCACCTGTTGCCAGGCTGGAGGCAATCAGAATCTTCCTAGCATATGCTGCATCCAAAAGCTTTACTGTCTATCAGATGGATGTTAAGAGTGCTTTTCTATATGGGAAGATTGGTGAGGAAGTCTATGTTAGACAGCCTCCTGCTTTGTAGATCCCTCACATCCTAACAAAGTGTTCAAATTAGATAAAGCTCTGTATGGGTTACATCAAGACCTAAGAGCCTGGTATGAAACCTTTTTTCGGATATCTACTCAGCAACAACTTCAGAAGAGGTGCTATTGATCAGACTTTGTTTATCAAAGATGAAGGGGGAGAAATTCTACTGGTACAAATCTATGTTGATGATATCATCTTTGGATCAACAAAGAAGAAGTTATGCAAAAACTTTGAGATCTTAATGCACTCAAAGTTTGAAATGAGTTAAATGGGTGAACTAAATTTCTTTTTGGGTCTCCAAGTCAAACAAGTTCCAAATGGAATCTTCATCAGCCAATCTAAATATGTCAAAAGAATTTTGGACAGATTCAAACTGGCTGATTGCTCTGCTGCAAGAACTCTAATTCAAGTGCATCATCAACTGTCCCCAGACAAAAATGGTCAAGACATTGATCAACATCAGTACAGGGCAATGATTGGATCACTCATGTATCTGATTGCCTCCAGACCAGATATCATGTTTTCAGTATGTCTATGTGCTAGATTTCAAGCACATCCAAAGACCTCTCATCTCCAAGCTGTCAAGAGAATTTTTAGGTACCTAAAAGGAGTTCCAAGATTGGGGCTTTGGTACTCCAAAAATGACAAATTCAATCTGTATGCATACACTGACAGTGATTATGGAGGCTGCAACTTGGACAAGAAATCCACATCAGGAGGATGTCAATTTCTGGGAGGAAGACTTATCTCATGGCAATGTAAGAAGCAGACATGTGTGTCAACATCAACGACAGAAGCAGAATACATTGCAGCTTCAAGTTGCTGTGCTCAAGTGATTTGGATTCAAAATCAGATGCTAGACTATGGACTGACATTCATGGCAACTCCCATTCCTATTGACAACAAGAGTGATATCTCAATCACCAACAATCCTGTGCAGCACTCCAAGACAAAACACATTGACATCAGGTATCATATCATTAGAGATCAAGCTGAGAAAAGGAGAATCATTTTAACCAAAGTTCATACCAATGAGCAATATGCTGACTTGTTCACTAAATATTTTGATGAAGCTAGATTTAAATATCTAGTTGAATCCATTGGAATGATGAACTTTGATTAAATTTCTTCTCTAAATTTTTTTATATCTGTTTGTCTTTCTTTTGTTGTTAATAAAATTCTTCTGAAAATTCAAAAATATGTTTAAGTCATTGATTGATAACTTCATCTGTCAGCAGCAAACAACGTTGCTACTGATAGGTTTAGTTATCAGCAGCAAAAGTTGTTGCTGCTGATTTCTTTAGGCCATCCACAAGAACATTTTTGCTGCGGATAGCTTTAAGGCAATCAGTAGCAACATCCATTGCTGCGAACCAGTAATACCATCAGCAACCTTGTTTGTTGTGGATGGGTAAAAACGGTTCAAATAAACTTTTACCCGCTCTAAAAAGTCACTGTTAGTCTTTACCATTACTGCTACAGTGTGTTACAGCTGTAAAACTGTAAAAAGTAAAGCTTCACTGTAGATGACACACCTACGCTTTTTATTTTTGTACGGTACAAGAGACCGTTGCCCAAATCCCTCAACCTTTGCCGTTATAACAAAATCAAATTCCCTCCTTCACCTCTTCACATTCAATTCTGACCTAACCCTCCATCTTTTCTCTCCCGTATTCAAGCATTCAAAGCTCCCTGCACCCTTAATCAACTTTCAAAAGCTTCCACTTTCCCTCCTCTCATCATCACCATGGCAAACCTTGACATACACAACCCTGATGATAAATTCTCAACATACTATAACCTTACAGCATACCTAGTAAAGGGGAAGAAATCTGAGGGGTTTGATGACATGATTGACTTCCTGTGTCGATCAAAGATACACTTCGCCCTAACCGTCAACCCAAAAATCTACATCTCCCATATGGAAGATTTATGGAACTCCGCCTCTTATTCCATTGAATAGGGGATTCCTCAAATCAAGGCCAAAGTGGACGGCAAAGACATCACTGTAACTGAAGCAACACTCAGAAAACTTCTAAAGCTTCAAGATGAAGGTGCTCCCAACTCCTACACCAAAAATTAATACATGAGGACCTTTGTATCCATAGGGTACAATGGAAATCAAGAAGAGTACACCATTGAGAAAGCTCTGTTGGGTCCTCCCTGGAAGTACCTTTGCCACACTCTTCTTCAATGCATATCTCAAAAAAGGAGTGGATGACGTCAACTCAATTCTGGACTGGCATCGACAGTTCATGGTCTGGTAATTGGCTTGCCCTTCAATTTCTCTCACTTAATTTTTAAAGGTTTGAGATATAACCTTCAAGAGGGGGAAAAACAAGCCTTTTACAAGTACCCCAGGTTCTTGTAGGAAATTTTCAATAATGAACTAAAAGATCTTTCCAAAACTGCAAGAATCTATATGATTGGGGGACATAAAAATAACATTTTTAAAAGTATGAGAACAGTTTCAGAAAAGTTCTCAGGGGTCAATGTTCCATTGTTATCTACAATGAGGAACATACAAAGTACCCAGGGTGATAGTTCAGCAGCCCCAGCTGATTCTGATCCCACACCCTCCACTTCACAGCCTGAACATACAACCACTGCTTCCCTTGATCGAACCCCTGTGCAACCTCCTGAGGGTGCACAGGTACAACAAATACTCACCCCCACTCTTCAAGCCCAGCTGGAACAAAGGGCCCCAATTGTGGCAAGTTATACTAGGAAAAGAAAGAAGAGCAAGAATACTCATTCTATTCTTGGTTCAGAGGCCCATTCCCAATCTAAAAGCCCTCATCTAGAGTCACAACACTCTGATGAGAATATTATAAGGGATAGCCACAATACTAGGGAGACTTCCTTGGAAGGATCCCTATTAGGATTAGGACTACATCACGAGTCCATAGAGAACCCACTTGAGCCCACACATTTTGTTTCTTACGTGAACTTAAGTACAGAGGCACAAAGTCAAGATGATCTACCTTCATCAAATGCTACTATCAAGGAGGTACTGATTGACTTGGCTGCTAATGTACCCAGCCTAAGTTCATCACCCGAGAAGGTCCACTCTGGGGGTCATGATAGAGTGGATATGGAAGGGGCTGTCACTACTCCCGGTACATCAATAGACCAGGAGGACAGTGACAACATCATTAAGACCCCAACCATGGCAACTCATGGTGAGAATGTTTCTTTTGAAGCATTCTTCACTGAGAGGAATCCCAGGTGCCAAGAAAACCAGGGTTATGGGGATGTAGAGGCTAGGCCTAAGGCCCCATCTAGTTCCAAGGATTCCACATATGTGGATGAGGATAGTCTGAAACTGCAAAACTTGGAATTAACGGCTATGGTTGCTCTGATGGAGGCTGAAGTGTCTAAACTAAGACACCAAGTTTCTGTGTATGAGTCCCACCAATGCCCAACATTAACTCCTTTTTCCCTTGTATCAGTTGGCACTCAAACAGACTCATCCATATGCACTGATGCAACCAAAAAGGGGGAGAAAGTGTCTGAAGATGAGGATGAAAGCCTAGATACTTGGTTCAAATAGAACTTTTCCAACCATCCTTTGTCCAAGTCCATGATCTGATGGTTTCCAGAGATGAAGAAGAAGAAGAAGAGGTCTATGAGGAATGGAGATTGGTTGCCAGGGATGTAGATGAAGCATTCCCTGAGGAGATGGAGATTGAGAAAGAAGAGTAAGAGACAATCCCTACCATCCAAATACTTCAAGCTACTGCAAGTATCTCAAGGCAGGTCATATCCCCTCAATACCCTCTGACAGCAAACAACTTGGAGTTTGACTCTATTCTAGCATGGGGGTATGATGGCCTATTTGAAAGGTTTTGAATTGGATAGGAATTGGGACAACTTAAGTCTACTTGACATCTGGACCATGCACCTGACTGAATGCATCAACACCTCCAAGAAGCTCTCTGTCAGGCTTGCCATTGAACACTTTCATGATATATGTGAAGACAATATGCCTCGATTTGAGAGGTTTCTTGAAGAAACTAAGAAGGTGGCTTATCCCAGTCTTGAGAATGAAGAAGCAGAGTCCTCAAAAGAAGCATAAGAAAGAAGAAGTCAAAGACTGGGATTGATAAGAAGCAGGGTCCTGACTGAAGATCAAGTTTTGTGCTTAAGGAGACATCTGTACAATGAAGTAGTCAGAGGTCTTGAAGTCTATGGATGGTCCAACACTGATCCCTCAGGAATAAAATTCTTCTTGTGTAATGGATCATCCTTTGAAATCAACAACATTCAAAAGATATTAATGCTAAATCTTGACTTTCTTGTTAAAGTCTGGGAGCTAAGATCACATATTTTTGCCTTTGACTCATCCGGAAGTCAAAAAATGGTAGAACTTGTTGAGTCTTTCCTTACGAATGGTGGATGGATTGCAGTGGAGTCATCCTCTGAATCATCTGGGTCACCTTCTTCCTATCCAAAGGCTGTGTTTAATACTGAAACATTATCTGCAAAGACCTCTGAACTGAATATCATGAAGGAATGGAAGTCTATGAATGTTGATGAAGAAGTAGAATAAAATGCTCCTCCCCTGTCTACTCCATAAATTTCCAATGAAGCTTATGCTAAGACTCCAACAGCAACCTCTTCATCTGCTATTGTGGTCTATGAAGCAGAAGCAGAGGCATCCAACAAAGATATGGGGAAGGGAATCATGACAGAAGAAGAAGAGAAGAGGATTGAAGAAGAAAAGAAAGAAGTGGAAAGGAGAAGAAGAAGAGATGGCACATCTTAAAAGAGATCAGGATAGAAAAACTGCCATGCTCTTGAGAGAGCAACAAATTCATCTTGCTGTAAAATCTCTAGATACAACAAAATTTCAAGTTCCTGTAGCTTCATAAATAGAAGAAGATGAAGCTCTAGCACTCCAGCTACAGGAACATCTTAACAGAGGAGATGAAGAGAGAGAGAGAAGCAGAAGGCTGAAGAAGCAAAATTCAGAATAACTGACTCCCAACTAGTAAGAGAAATGAGGGAGGAATGGATAGAAGCTCTTATTTCTCAAGGTGAGGATGCAGACTACCTTGAGAAGCTATCAAATAAAGAAATCTACAGGGCATTTATGGGTTAACAAGGAGAACTTGCCAATAAGAAAAGAGCTAAAGAAGAAGAAAATGCAAGAGAAAAGTCTAGGAGAGCCATTGCTTTTAATAAAAGAACTCACGAAGAGAGGAAAGTAATGATAGATTTTCTAAAGGCAAGATGTGAGAGTGGGAAAAGGTTAGGTCCAATGAACTTCATGAACCTTCAATCCCTCTACAGACAAGTGAGAAAGAAAGACGAGGAAAGATTGAAGACTAATCTATTGAAAAGGGCTGATACCACTGCTGAAGAAAGAAAAACAAAGAAGCCCAAAACTAATCCTTCAGTCCTTCCTCCTTCTGTCCAAAAAGTTCCCTCTCACCCTCCTAGACTTCCCTCCTACACTCCCAAAGAGTCCAAATCCTCTCACCCAGCCCCCCTCATCAGTAGCCTCCTAAAAAGAAAATCAAACCTCTTACCATATCTAAAGATTCAAGTATGATTGTGCAATGGATTTACAGTGATCCAGATCAATGGTTTGAAGTGTGTAGAAGAGAGGTAGAAAAGAAGAGATCAATCTACAAGTCTGTTGACGAGGTAATGCAACTTCCAGATTATGACTTAAAGAAAATTCTGGAGCTGGGTGAAGCTCATGAGCCTGACAATGATAGTGGAGGCATCTCTTGCTAGTGATTAAACACCACTTCTGTCACACCCCAACCGGGCGGCGGAACACGTCGGAGTATGACCCGAGTTGTGACCAGATTGCTCGTAGCACTTGGAACTATTAAAATTTCATAATTTTATTCAATAATATTAAAAGTGCCTCAAAGGCTACAAATAGTTCAAATAAGCAAGACAAAACATAGTTCCAAACAAGATAAGATCAGATTTCAAGTTTCTAAGTCCAAGCCTAAGTGTTGAACATAAATCAAGCGTTGCTTGAACTTGGTGCACCTGAAACATGTTTAAAATAAGAGTTATCAACAAAATGAATTGTTGGTGAGCAATCATGGTAGATATAGATATAGTAGTTTAGATAAAGTACAAATTCCATGCTAAGACAAGTAATACATTATAGTCTTTTGTATATACACACAGTCCAAATTAAACCTTCCTTTTAAGATTTATCCAATAAACAGTTTTTCAGTTTCAGAATTCATTACATGCATCCTGGATCAAAGAAATGCATGGGGTAGCTAACCCACATGGTACCACTAATTCCATTCATAGGCTGTCGCAACAGTTAATAATATGAACTAGTGTAATCAACAAATAAGCCACATAATGCAATTAAACAAGTCTAACATAAGGGAATTTGTTTCAAGTTGTGAGATTTGTCAATAGTGTAAGTGTAATTATATAGGAACATGTTTCACCCCAAAAGTGATAAAATGTATAAAGAGGGGCATGAAAACTCACATTGGATTTGTAGGTAGTTTCCAAGCTAAGTTTGATCCAAAGATATAATCCAAAGTAGGTCACAATTAACCTATTATAGTTGTAGTTTAGTCAATTAGTTTAAAGGAATAAGCTAAGGTTCGTTCGTGTTCTCGAATTTGGGAAAATTAGGGTTTTGGAAAGTTTAAGGTTTGAAAAGTAATTTGGTTATAGTTTAAGGTGTGTAAGTATTTAAATTACTAAATTATTATGTTAATAAACATATTATTTTTAGTCGAAATAATAAATACGAGTAAATAATGTGACTAATTATATTATTTATTAGTTTCAAATGTTCCAAAAACGGTATGAAACAAAATATAAACATATATTATTTAATAATAAAAGTCACGGGTTAAAAATAATAAAACATATTATTTTTATCCAAAGTTATAGTTTTGAAAATAATATAAATATATTATTTTTATTTGATAATAACATAAATATATTATTTATAAAAGTGGGTATATTAATAAAAATAAGTTAATAAATTCATACCCGAGTCTACGGGTCGTTTCCCGGGTTAAAACACATTTATATATAATAATATTAATTAATAAAACATTTTCTATTAATTAAATATGACCAGAAAAAGTCCCAAAAATAATATGCAGGAGACCGGTCTCGAACCCGGGTCTCCTGCCTACGAGTCACGCGAGTTACCAGTACGCCCGCTAGGGTCATCGCGTTAAGAATCTGATTAGAATTGATTTTAACAACCAATTCAAGTGGGTTCCCCTCCCACATGCATGCGGCTCGAAAACCCAGCCCCAACCTACGCGAATTCGATCACGATTGGTCTTGGAATCACAGAGGTTTTGTTAATCGGGGTCTAGCGAAACTGAGGCAGGTTTTAATTTGAAAAAAAACAACAAGGTTTGGGTCGTTTAATCCCGAGTTCGAGCCTCGAAACCCTAGATATGAACACTAATCCAATTTAGAAGATTCCGATATTAAATCTTGTTGAAATCATGGGGTTTTTATATATTGAGTCATTACGAATCTGTGGATGTTGGTTAATTGGATTGAAAATGTGTTTAAGATCAAAAACCCCAAAACGGTTTATGAACAAACCCTAGTTATAGGATTTGGTATAAATCGATGATATGAGATTGAATTAAGAGGGGGTTTTCAAAGAGTCGATCATTGCGAAGCTGTTGATGTGAATTAATTGAATTATAAACGTGTTTAGACCAGAGCTCGATTAAACCGGTTTGTGATGAACCCTAGATATGGGATCGAGTTCAATTCGATGTTATACGATCGAATTGACAGAGGGCTTTCCATTTGGGAATGAAAACGAAGCTATAGGAATAGGAATTTACCAGAATAGAGCTCGAATTGGTAGTCCCCGACTAAAACAGGTGCCGATGATGAAGAACTTGATCTCCGGCGGCCTTGACTGCTTCTCCGACAATTGTTGTGTGTGCAAAAGCTTCTACGATGTTCGTGTGGCGTGCGCAGTGTGCTCGATTGTGAGATTACTATATCAATTTGCCGAATTTGATTATCAAACAAGAACGTGACGACGGTTCGGCTTGAATTCGCATTATTAGGATTAATTCGAATCAATGTCGGGTTTAATTGTGTTAATGATGGACGTTTATGGCTTCAACGTGCGAATTCAGTTACAAAATCGATCTCAAATCGGTTATGGAATTCGAATTCGATCATTGTGGTACGGTTTGACTATCAAAAGTCAAACCAAATCAAGAATGAGAAAAAGTCAGGTTTAGTCCCTGTAGTTTCAGGTTTGTGAGTTTGCAAGAATGACAGGATTGGTCCTTAGGGTTTAGAATTTGTTAGTTAGGTTAAGTAGGGTTTTTTTTTGTTAATTAATTTGATATATTTTGATATTTAAATGTATAAATTATATTTAAATTATAAAAGAATTGTTTATTTCTATAAAAATGATATAAAATGACGTATTTTTATAAAACTTCATTTTAAAAATATTTATTTAATTAAACTTTATTTATTTGATTTATTTAGGAATAAATCTTATTATTTCTTAAAAATTCATAATAATTTTATAAAAATCATTTTAATTTATATAATTTGTGTTTTAATTGAATAAAACACAATTAAGATTTTCCAAATTAAATAAGTACAATTTTTTTGTTTACACTTAGATAATTTATGAGATTTATTTTATATAGTTTAGGGACTTTATTCAAATACCATGAATATTAGCCCTAATACATAGTTTGAGTATGGTTTTTAGCCACATAGTTTAAGAAATTCATTTAAGAATTTTCACATATTATTAAATATGGATAATTAGGATTTACAATAAATGCCAAATGGCCGGAAATTGTAAACGGAAAAGTACAGATATTACAGTCTCCCCTACTTTAGGAAATTTCGTCCCGAAATTAAGTAGTGGAGTTTGTGAACAGGTGTAGGTACTTGGCCTTCATTTGATCTTCACGTTCCCAAGTGAACTCGGGTCCTCGTTTAGATTGCCAACGTACTTTCACAATCGGAATTCGGCTTCTTTTAAGTTGTTTGATCTCTCGATCCATGATTTCAATAGGCTTTTCCACGAAGTGCATCGACTCGTCAATGTGAACTTCGTCAAGAGGAACTTGGAGGTTTCCCTCGGCAAGACACTTCTTGAGGTTAGATACATGAAACGTGGGATGTACATTGCTAAGCTTGTCGGGTAATTCCAACTCGTAAGCAACTTTCCCGATACGTTTGATGATTTTGAAAGGTCCAACGTATCGCGGTGAGAATTTCCCTTTCTTCCCAAATCGTACAACGCCTTTCCAAGGTGATACCTTTAAAAGAACCATGTCACCAACTTGGAATTCAAGAGGTCTTCTACGAATATCAGCATTCTTCTTTTGTCTCTCCCGAGCCAAACGAAGATTGTCGCGAACTTGGATGATTCGATCAGTGGTGTCTTGGACTAGAGCGGGACCAGTGATTTGTGCTTCACCGACCTCATCCCAGCCAAGAGGAGAACGACAATGGCGACCATATAAAGCTTTGAAAGGTGCCATCTCGATACTAGCATGGTAGCTGTTGTTATACGAAAACTCAGCTAGTGGAAGATATTTGTCCCAATTGCCTCCAAAGTCAAGGACGCAAGCACGTAACATATCTTCAAGAGTTTGAATCGTTCTTTCTGTTTGACCATCAGTTTGGGGATGGTAAGCTGTACTCAAATTCAATTGAGTACCCATGAACGATTGTAGAGATCCCCAAAAACGGGAAGTGAAACGACTATCACGATCAGATATGATATTAAGAGGAACGCCATGTAGACGAACGATCTCATCCAAATAAACTTGAGCCAACTTCTCAGCTCCCCAATCATCTCGAATTGCGAGAAAATGAGCTGATTTCGTGAGTCGGTCCACGATTACCCAAATGCTATCAAATCCTCGAGGTGTTCTTGGAAGTTTGGTGATAAAATCCATGGAAATACACTCCCATTTCCACATTGGAATCTCGGGTTGTTCAAGCAAACCCGAAGGTCGTTGATGTTCAATCTTGACCTTAGAACAAGTAAGACATTTTGAAACGTACACGGCAACATCTTTCTTCATGCCGGGCCACCAATAGTGTTGGCGAAGGCCTTTGTACATTTTATCGGCTCCTGGGTGTATAGAATAACGAGTTTTGTGAGACTCGTCAAAAATTAAAGTACGAAGATCATCCCGATCAGGAACCCATAAGCGGTTTAAGAAGTGTAGTAACCCATTGGGTCGAGTCTCCAATTGTTTTTCAACTCCACAACCCAATTCTTTTTGCATGTTGCCCTCGGAAAGAACCGTTTGTTGAGCTTTAAGAATTTTGGTCTCGATATCCGATTGAATAAGAGCACAACATATGTTAGGATATTCCTTCCGACTTAACGCATCAGCCACCACGTTAGCTTTCCCTGGATGATATTTGATTTCGCAATCATAATCATTTAACAGTTCCATCCAACGACGTTGTCTCATGTTTAAGTCTTTTTGGTTGAATATATGTTGCAAACTCTTGTGATCGGTAAAGATTTCACATTTGGTTCCATAGAGATAATGTCTCCAAATTTTGAGAGCAAACACGACCGCACCAAGTTCGAGGTCGTGAGTGGTGTAGTTATCTTCATGAACCTTAAGTTGTCTTGAGGCATAAGCAATCACCTTACCCCTTTGCATGAGAACGCATCCAAGTCCTTGCTTTGAAGCATCACAGAAAACAACGAAGTCGTCGCTGCCATCGGGAAGAGATAGGACTGGAGCATGGCACAGTTTTTCTTTAAGAGTTTGGAACGCTTCTTCTTGCTCTTGTCCCCATTCAAAGATCCTACCCTTATGAGTTAGGGCAGTGAGAGGAACAGCAATCTTGGAAAAGTTAGAAATAAAGCGTCGATAATATCCTGCTAGTCCAAGAAAAGAACGGATTTCTGTTGGTGTTTTAGGAGCAATCCAATTCTTTACAGCTTCAATTTTAGCAGGATCAACATGAATCCCAGCCTCGTTAATAACATGACCTAGGAATTGGACTTCCTTTAGCCAGAATTCACATTTGGAGAATTTAGCATAAAGTTGTTCCTGTTTAAGAAGATCAAGTACTAAGCGAAGATGTTCTTCATGTTCTTGCTTAGATTTTGAGTAGATAAGAATATCGTCAATGAAGACAATGACGAATTTATCCAAATAAGGTCGACAAACACGATTCATCAAATCCATGAACACGGCAGGTGCGTTAGTCAAACCGAATGGCATGACAACAAACTCGTAGTATCCATAGCGAGTTCTAAAAGCTGTTTTGGGAATGTCTTCCTCCTTAACACGTAGTTGGTGATAACCCGAACGAAGATCGATCTTTGAGAAAATAGAAGCTCCTTGGAGTTGATCAAATAAATCGTCAATCCTTGGAAGTGGGTATCGATTCTTGACAGTCAATTTGTTGAGTTCCCGATAGTCGATACACATCCTAAAAGATCCATCTTTCTTCTTGACGAATAAGACAGGTGCTCCCCATGGTGAGGAACTAGGACGTATGAATCCTTTATCAGAGAGTTCTTGAAGTTGACTAGCAAGTTCTTGCATTTCAGATGGTGCAAGACGATATGGTGCTCTTGCCACAGGAGTTGCACCAGGCACAAGGTCGATACGAAACTCGACTTGTCGTGTAGGGGCAATTCCTGGTAGGTCTTCCGGAAATACTTCAGGAAAGTCCTTAATCACAGGAATATCAGCCATGAGTTTACCCTTGCCCTTCTCCTTCACAACGTGAGCTAGAAAAGCTGGATAATTCTTGTTGAGGTACTTTTGAGCTTTTGTTATAGTCATCAGTTTTAAGCCTTTGGGTTGCTTCTCTCCATACACGTGTAGTACTTCACCAGACGGCAGAGGAATCTTTATGAATTTGTCGGCACAAACGATCTCAGCACGATGTTTGGATAACCAATCCATGCCGACGATCACGTCGAAACTCCCAAGTTGCATAGGAGTTAAGTCAATAGAGAAAGTATGTTCGTTAAGTTGTAGTTGATTGTTTGCAATAATTGAGTCAACTTTAACGGATTTCCCGTTAGCTACTTCTACATTATAAGTTTTGTCTAGTTGGGTTCTAGTCTTAGCAAGCATTGGTTCAAAGTCAAAGGACACGAAACTTTTATCCGCACCAGAATCAAACAAAATAGTAGCATATTGATTATTGATCAGATACGTACCATTGACAACATCGTTGTCGGCTTGAGCTTGACTAGCAGTAATGGTGTAGACTCGGCCTTTGGAAGCAGAGATTGAAGCTTTTATTGCATTGGCCAGTAATGGACACTTATCCTTGAAGTGACTTGGATCTCCACATTGGAAACAAGCCTTAACAGTTAAGGATGGTGTGTTTTGTATCACGTTATGGCCTTGCACTTGAGATTGAGTGTTGCTTGAGGTTCGGCAACGATCTTGAGTATGTCCCAACCTTTTGCACTTTGTGCAAACCCAACATGGTGCATTGGGAAGATGGTGAGACTTACAAATATCACATTGAGGATAACTCCCCGAATAAGCCTTCTTGGTTGGACTGAAGGTAGTAGTAGTAGCAGGTGCTACTTGGCTCACAGGTTGAGCAGGTGTAACAGTCCCATAATTTTGTTTATGGTTGGACTTTCTCTTCCTGTTTCTACCAGTAGGTTCAGGTTTAGAAGTCACAGCAGCAACCACAGCAGGTTTCTTCCCTCCTTTGCGGTGAAGGATTCCCGCATCGACATAAGTGTCGGTAAGTGTGGCTGAAAGACGAACAGCTTCTTCGATAGTAGCAGGTCTACTACTAAGAACAGCACTCCTGATTTGAATTGGGAGTCCCTTGCAGAATTTCTCAATCTTCCTAGCCAAGGTGTCGACTAGGTGAGGAACGAGTAGACAAAGCTCATAAAAACGAGTGACATAAGCAGAATTGTCACCACTATCTTGGGAGAGAGTCCAAAATTCCTCCTCGATCTTCATCATTTCGTTTCGAGGACAGAACTCATTGATCATGAGTTCCTTGAATTCAGCCCAAGGAAGAGCCATAGCAACAAGAACGGTGCGAGTAGTTTTCTCGCCGTTCCACCAAGTTAGTGCACGCTTTTGAAAGACGCTTGAGCCATATTGAACCTTGAGTGCCTCGGGAACACCAGCATTAAGGAAGGTGTTCTCAATGCCCTCAAACCATTGGAGTAGTCCAGTGGCTCCTTCATGACCCGAATACTTTGGTGGTGAACACGAATTAAAGTATTTGAAGTTGCAAGCATTGTTGTTGTTATTAGAAGAGCTTTGATCACGATGTTGAAACAGAGCTGGTAGTATTGCAGCAATCCGATCAACAATTTGTTGTGTGAGTGCCGGATTTGTATCAACGGGATCAGACATTCTATAAGAAAATAAAGTAGAATGCAAGTTTGAGATGAATAATAATATTCAAGAGTTAAGCTTTGAAAGTAAAGATAGGCTTAAGTTTAAACACATAGTTAGTAATTATGTTGGTTGGGTTTTACCTCACAATTACTTAGGACATATCAAGGTTAATAAGATTTCAACAATATTTGAGAAAGTCATGCTTTAGCCTATAAGTGAACACTCATCCCGAGAATCCCCAGGTAAGCGTAACAGGTCCAGTAATTTGGATTTGTACGAATACGCTTGCCTAGACAGGAAACTCAGAATACAGGCATTCACCCTTCCAGATTGCACGAGTTTCTGAACATTGTCAAAGTCTTAAACCTTAACAAGATTTTTGGATAGACTTACAAAGTCTAGGGAGTTTTATAAAATATTTTAAAACATTGAAGAATTTCATATAAAAGAATATTGAAGGAAGTACAGGGTAAAGTCTTAGAATTTTGAGGATTTGTAAGATTTGTGTTAAAGATTTAGAATTTGACAAATAAACACATAAGTTCCTAATCATGCAAGACTAAAAGAGGGTCCTAAAGTTATAGTCTAGGTTAAAGATTTCTAATAACCTAAATCCCTATAACCAAGGCTCTGATACCAATCTGTCACACCCCAACCGGGCGGCGGAACACGTCGGAGTATGACCCGAGTTGTGACCAGATTGCTCGTAGCACTTGGAACTATTAAAATTTCATAATTTTATTCAATAATATTAAAAGTGCCTCAAAGGCTACAAATAGTTCAAATAAGCAAGACAAAACATAGTTCCAAACAAGATAAGATCAGATTTCAAGTTTCTAAGTCCAAGCCTAAGTGTTGAACATAAATCAAGCGTTGCTTGAACTTGGTGCACCTGAAACATGTTTAAAATAAGAGTTATCAACAAAATGAATTGTTGGTGAGCAATCATGGTAGATATAGATATAGTAGTTTAGATAAAGTACAAATTCCATGCTAAGACAAGTAATACATTATAGTCTTTTGTATATACACACAGTCCAAATTAAACCTTCCTTTTAAGATTTATCCAATAAACAGTTTTTCAGTTTCAGAATTCATTACATGCATCCTGGATCAAAGAAATGCATGGGGTAGCTAACCCACATGGTACCACTAATTCCATTCATAGGCTGTCGCAACAGTTAATAATATGAACTAGTGTAATCAACAAATAAGCCACATAATGCAATTAAACAAGTCTAACATAAGGGAATTTGTTTCAAGTTGTGAGATTTGTCAATAGTGTAAGTGTAATTATATAGGAACATGTTTCACCCCAAAAGTGATAAAATGTATAAAGAGGGGCATGAAAACTCACATTGGATTTGTAGGTAGTTTCCAAGCTAAGTTTGATCCAAAGATATAATCCAAAGTAGGTCACAATTAACCTATTATAGTTGTAGTTTAGTCAATTAGTTTAAAGGAATAAGCTAAGGTTCGTTCGTGTTCTCGAATTTGGGAAAATTAGGGTTTTGGAAAGTTTAAGGTTTGAAAAGTAATTTGGTTATAGTTTAAGGTGTGTAAGTATTTAAATTACTAAATTATTATGTTAATAAACATATTATTTTTAGTCGAAATAATAAATACGAGTAAATAATGTGACTAATTATATTATTTATTAGTTTCAAATGTTCCAAAAACGGTATGAAACAAAATATAAACATATATTATTTAATAATAAAAGTCACGGGTTAAAAATAATAAAACATATTATTTTTATCCAAAGTTATAGTTTTGAAAATAATATAAATATATTATTTTTATTTGATAATAACATAAATATATTATTTATAAAAGTGGGTATATTAATAAAAATAAGTTAATAAATTCATACCCGAGTCTACGGGTCGTTTCCCGGGTTAAAACACATTTATATATAATAATATTAATTAATAAAACATTTTCTATTAATTAAATATGACCAGAAAAAGTCCCAAAAATAATATGCAGGAGACCGGTCTCGAACCCGGGTCTCCTGCCTACGAGTCACGCGAGTTACCAGTACGCCCGCTAGGGTCATCGCGTTAAGAATCTGATTAGAATTGATTTTAACAACCAATTCAAGTGGGTTCCCCTCCCACATGCATGCGGCTCGAAAACCCAGCCCCAACCTACGCGAATTCGATCACGATTGGTCTTGGAATCACAGAGGTTTTGTTAATCGGGGTCTAGCGAAACTGAGGCAGGTTTTAATTTGAAAAAAAACAACAAGGTTTGGGTCGTTTAATCCCGAGTTCGAGCCTCGAAACCCTAGATATGAACACTAATCCAATTTAGAAGATTCCGATATTAAATCTTGTTGAAATCATGGGGTTTTTATATATTGAGTCATTACGAATCTGTGGATGTTGGTTAATTGGATTGAAAATGTGTTTAAGATCAAAAACCCCAAAACGGTTTATGAACAAACCCTAGTTATAGGATTTGGTATAAATCGATGATATGAGATTGAATTAAGAGGGGGTTTTCAAAGAGTCGATCATTGCGAAGCTGTTGATGTGAATTAATTGAATTATAAACGTGTTTAGACCAGAGCTCGATTAAACCGGTTTGTGATGAACCCTAGATATGGGATCGAGTTCAATTCGATGTTATACGATCGAATTGACAGAGGGCTTTCCATTTGGGAATGAAAACGAAGCTATAGGAATAGGAATTTACCAGAATAGAGCTCGAATTGGTAGTCCCCGACTAAAACAGGTGCCGATGATGAAGAACTTGATCTCCGGCGGCCTTGACTGCTTCTCCGACAATTGTTGTGTGTGCAAAAGCTTCTACGATGTTCGTGTGGCGTGCGCAGTGTGCTCGATTGTGAGATTACTATATCAATTTGCCGAATTTGATTATCAAACAAGAACGTGACGACGGTTCGGCTTGAATTCGCATTATTAGGATTAATTCGAATCAATGTCGGGTTTAATTGTGTTAATGATGGACGTTTATGGCTTCAACGTGCGAATTCAGTTACAAAATCGATCTCAAATCGGTTATGGAATTCGAATTCGATCATTGTGGTACGGTTTGACTATCAAAAGTCAAACCAAATCAAGAATGAGAAAAAGTCAGGTTTAGTCCCTGTAGTTTCAGGTTTGTGAGTTTGCAAGAATGACAGGATTGGTCCTTAGGGTTTAGAATTTGTTAGTTAGGTTAAGTAGGGTTTTTTTTTTGTTAATTAATTTGATATATTTTGATATTTAAATGTATAAATTATATTTAAATTATAAAAGAATTGTTTATTTCTATAAAAATGATATAAAATGACGTATTTTTATAAAACTTCATTTTAAAAATATTTATTTAATTAAACTTTATTTATTTGATTTATTTAGGAATAAATCTTATTATTTCTTAAAAATTCATAATAATTTTATAAAAATCATTTTAATTTATATAATTTGTGTTTTAATTGAATAAAACACAATTAAGATTTTCCAAATTAAATAAGTACAATTTTTTTGTTTACACTTAGATAATTTATGAGATTTATTTTATATAGTTTAGGGACTTTATTCAAATACCATGAATATTAGCCCTAATACATAGTTTGAGTATGGTTTTTAGCCACATAGTTTAAGAAATTCATTTAAGAATTTTCACATATTATTAAATATGGATAATTAGGATTTACAATAAATGCCAAATGGCCGGAAATTGTAAACGGAAAAGTACAGATATTACAACTTCAATCCTAGCAAAGATGTTGTTATTGATGCAAAACCACTCCAATCCCACTTTCCTCTTGTCAAATGGTCCTACAATGCTAACAAAGATGAATACACACTGGTTGATGTCAAAGGTTACAAGATGAGGTGTTCCAGCAAGGCAATCTTCAGCTTGCAAAGCAAGGACATCAAATATCTATCTGAAATCCCCTTTGACAATCCCTCTAAGGATCCAAGAGGCTATGAGACAGCAAGGATTGTCCTGAACATGCAAAAGCTTCAAGAACAAAGGCAGTAAGAGAGTTTTGGTAGCATCGGTCTAGAAGGAGTTTGTAGAGATAAAGACTGATAACTACAAGTTGCTTTTTGAAAGAAAACATATTCACCTCGCCTACCCCTCTAGTTTTCTACAAGTAGCTTTGTTCTAGGTTTGCCCTTAGTTGCAGGTGGGCCTCTAGTCTTACGGTGCCTTTAGTCTTATCTAATTTAACCGTATGGACTAATTGGATGCCATAGTGGCCTTTTTTACATGGTTATGACACAGATTTGTATGCTTCATTGTTCTTGTATATGCTATGGCTAGTTGATTATATTGTTATGACATGTAGTTCTTGTATGTTTTCTGTATGCTGCACATTTTAGATTTAGGGACTATTTTACCTGCTACTACTTTTGTCTGCTTATGATACGAACTTATATGTCTTGCCCTTTTCCCACCCTCCCAAACCCTACTCTTTGAGGTAGTGTTTGGTGTGCATGAATGTATGGTGGAATGGAATGAGTCATTGCGTTGTAATGAAAATAAAAACATGTTTGTTAATCACATAGGAATGGAATGGACCATTACATAAGGAATGTGATTCTTTCCCTTTTAATGGTTTTTATTTCTTGGGGGAGGGGTGTTTTCTTTTATTTCCTTCAAAGAATGAAATGATTTTGTTTAGTTAATGACCCGAACCATGGTCCGACCCATGACCCGAACCATGGTCTGAACCATGACCCGACCCATGACCTGAACCATGACCTATCCCATGAGCCAACCCATGCCTCGACTCATGATCATGATTTGAACCATGGTCCAAACCATGACCCGACCCATGCCCGATCCATGACCCGGCCCATTCCCTGACCCATGACCCGAACCATGACACGTCCCATGACCTGAACCATGGCCCGACCCCTGACACGAACCATGACCCGACCCATAATATAAATTAATTAGTTAAAAATAAATTTATTTTTCATAAAATATTTTTCTGTCTACCAAACAACACGAAGTAATGATTCATTTTATTCTCATAGTGTAACCAAACAAGACAATGAAATGGTAATGATCCATTTTTTTCTTTGTCTATTCTATTCACTCGTCAATTTCATTCATTCGTTCATTCCATTACCTCATACCAAAAAACCCTGACTGAGATTTTGCTAAGTATATTTGTTTGTTTATGTTTATATAAACAACACACGCATAAACATCCTTGTTTCTTCCTTACGTTTTCGTCTTTATATTTTAGCAAGTGTTAACATTTTATCATGGGGACTAATAATCGCACACGGGAATTTCTATTTGGACCGGGCTCTATACGCATCGTATAGGGCAATACGATGCATATATCCCTTTACAATTTCCCATGCCCGACAACCTCGTACAAAGTGGTCATTCCAACCCCCATACGCATCATATAGGGCAATTCGATGCGTATAGGGGTTGGAATGACCACTTTGTACGAGGCTGTTGGTTTGACCAGGATCCTATACGCATCGTATAGGGCTATACGATGCGTATAGGGCTATACGATGCGTGTAGGGGCCAAATTTTGTGTATTTAACCATGCAGAATTCTCATTTGAACGTATCTTTCAAAAAAATTTCAAACAATTTCCCTCAAAAAATTATAGCCATGTCTTGGTGGTGGGATGGTAACTACGGTTTTCAGGTAAATTCTAACGAGTCGCTGGAAAACAACCCGCAAAGTTCTGGATTTCAAGATGTGAACCGGGAGGAGGTCTCGTCCGACATTTATTCTAATCAACGGGTAAGGCTTCCAGATTTGAACGAGCCAATAAGCAATCCAGAGTTCGTATACGGTGAACCATCTTACCTTACGCAACCTACGGACGACTTCATGTACGGTGAAGTCTCTTACCCGACACAATAAACCGACAACTTCGTATATGCACAAGCCAGCTAATGACTCCGAAGACGAGGAACAAACCCATCCAACCGTGTCGTATAAAACTGACCAGGTATAACATTCCAGTACAACTTTAACCGGCTTTACGAACGACTGTATGCAGTCAAACGAGGAAGTAAGTTTTGAATATTAAATATTTATTAGGGTTTAAATTAATTTCAATATTAAATATTTATTAGGTTTTAAATTATTTTTCCAGGAGTTATAGACTATGTGACCAAAAATTGGTTGGACCCATATAAAGAAAAGTTTGTATCCACCTGCTCCAACAGAAACCTCAAATTTGGTCAACATACAACAAACCGAGTCGAGAGCCAGCATTCGCTCCTAAAGAGCTATCTTAGAAATGCTAACAGCTCGCTAGATAGACTTGTTGGGTTTGTTGATGAAATTGTAACAGATCAGTATATACAATTATAGTTTGGGTTTGGAACAAGCCTCATAAGGAAAATGGACAGCCACGCAGCTATTGAAATGTTTGATAACCTACACGGTAAAGTTTCACATAAAGCTCTAAATTTGTTAGAAACCGAGTGGTACAAGTTATCAACTATACGAAAACAAAATGCAACGTGTGGTTGCCAACTTTTCAGTAGTTGTGGGTTGCCGTGTGCTTGTCGTCTGGAAAATATCGAAGCGACATGTCAACTTTTTTAATATTTATCTTGTTTTTTTTCTAAATTCAAACTGTTATGACTATCTCGTTTTAATACAGGTGACAGAATCCCGCTAGATGCGGTGGACGTCTTCTGAAGGAAGCTTGATCTAAAACCGTCGTTTGTCAAGGATGAAAATGTAGACGTGGATAAAGTAGTTGGTCAAGTGAGAAACAAAATTATGTCACAACCCGATTAGGTCAAAAAAAGTATGTTGTCGAGAATCGCAGGGGTGGTCTTTCCTAGCAAAAGTAACAAGAAAGCGCATGTGGTACAAGAAGATACTCACGGTCGTCCAACTTTGAAAAAACAACAACAAAGGAAACAGGATGTCGTGAGAAACAGCTCGTTCACAGGATCCCAACAAAGCATATGTGACCCTGCGAGACATAGCTCCTATATTGCGTCACAGGACTCTCGACAAGCGAGTTCAGTCATTCAACACCGTCGTTCAACGACGGGTAAAGGAAAGCAACCACAAGATGATAACGCTCGTCATGGGTTTCCATTGATGATGGGGAAAGATGCAGTTAACAATATAAATTGTTTTGAGGATTCGATTCCATCTTTGTTTCATCCCTACATTTCACGTATACAGGATGTAAATCCCGACGGTAACTGTGGTTTTCGATCGGTAGCTGTGGGCTTAGGGTTAAATGAAAACCGGTGGTTTTTTATTCGACAACAACTTCTACAGGAGATGGACAATAAAGAAGAATGGTGGAGAACTATTTTCGACAGAGTTGACTTTCAAGAGTATGATAGGCTATGTCACACAATAGATTGGCAGGATGTGAAAGCCGCACCAGTTAGTCGTTGGATGTGGATGTCATACACAGGAATCCTAATTTCTCAAATATTTGGGGTGATTGTTCATCTTTTAAGCATCACCGGTAATCAAACATTTTTCCCATTATGGTTTGGTCCTAACGTTCACGCTCAACAACAAATCGTATCGATCGTTCACGTCAACAATGCTCATTTCAACTACGTCAAGTTAGACGGAGATTTTTCAATGCCCATTACGAATGCACTTTGGAATTTGCACCGAAATGATGCTGCAGCAGAATGAGAAAATATATACAGTGATCGTATCGAACGGTTTAATAAGATAATGGCTAGTGTAGACATAATTTTCCACAATACTTCACGAAATACGGTTGATGTTTGTTTAAAATTGTATTTTATTTGATTATTTTTTATTTGTTTTAATTATGTTTTAATTAGTTTTAATTAGTTTTGATTATTTTTTATTTGTTTTAGTTATGTTTTAATTAGTTACAAAAATAAAATATTTAAAAAAAATCCTATACGCCACGTATAGGCCTATAGGCGAGCGGGCCATGGGAGCTTCTCCAGGAGGTCCAGGAGGCGGAGCGGGCCAGGGCCATCATAGGCGAGGACACATCATGGGATCGCCTTTTTGATCGTTCATTCACCGAGACCTACCGAGAGGTGGCCGTCGAGTTTCTTTCAACGTTCATCTACTCAGATGAGGGGTTGGAGCCCCTTCCCGGGGAGGCGCCGACAGAGGAGCCGGATCAGGTCTCCTTCCGTATTTTTGGCCACGTTTACCGTCTGACCCTCCGTCAGTGGGCCGTCGCGACGGGTTTGTACTTCGAGCCCGAGACGATCACGCCACTTTACACCGAGGCAGTGACGGAGGTGGACAAGGAGGATCTCCTTGTTTTTGGGGTTTGATTTCAGATAGCCCTTAGTTAGGTACCAAGGGGAGGGTCTCGAGGATTAGAGACCCCCTCTATAAATATTTTCACCAGCTTATCTCGACGTCGATCGCACCGCGTTTGAAAAGCCGTGAGTGGTGCCCCGATAGAGACCTCTTTTTTCTCTACTCCCTGCTTACAGGCATGCGGTGCGCCCTATCCACATGCCTCGCGATTTATTTTGCGTCTGCCTATATGTGGCAGAAGTGCGGTCTTTTGTATGGAGGCGCTTTCATCACTCAGATCATGCATACTCTTACACCATGGCATGTGCATGAACCTGAGTTGTTACCACCCATTCCCCCTGTCCGATTAGACCGCCGCACGGCTAGCGGCATGCACATCACGCACCGTTTCCCGGGGCTCGGCCTTCGGTTCGTAAGGGCCGTCCAGGAGCAGGTTTGGGTCCCGGTGCCGTTGCCGTCGATGCCGGGACAGGGGGACCCGCCTATGCCTGACCGCTACATGGTGTGCCGTTGCCACAGCCGCAACCGCACGTCAAGCCCATCCACGACCAGCCACCACAGCATCCCCGACACGCACATCGGTCTGTTAGGATGGACAGGGCCACCCATGCATTGCTTGATGGACTTGTTGCCGACTCACGGCGACATGCTCGTCATAGCGAACACATGGAGGACCTGATGATGTGGGCGGTTGGTCGCCTCGTGGATCTGTAATGAGCCGCCGGCATCGAGCTACCACCACTACCTCCGCCACGTGCGTTCAGGATGAGGGAGGGGCGGGTCAGGCTGACGGCGGAGAGGGTCAGGCTGACGGCGGAGCGGGTCAGGCTTAGTTGTTTTTTTTATATTCAGTTTGTTTCTTATGTTATGTATGTAAAAACATTTTGATGTATATATTTAATTTTTTGATGCAATGTATATAATGTTTTGGTTATTTGTTTGGTTGTAATGTTTAATATTTTGTTTGGCTGTAATGATAAATTATAAATGTAAAAATATAATAAATATATAAAAAAATTTATATAAATTAAAAAATAGGTAAAAATTATATAAATTAAAAAAGATAACAAACTTATATTAACAAAGTTATATAAATTAAATTAAAAAAAATAATTACATAAAAAAACTTATACGTGGCGTATAGGGCAATACGTCACGTATATGATTCTTAAATCTCAAATCTGCCAACTTTTGAAGCAAAAATATAACACGTGACCCATATGCTACGTATAGCCCAATACGTCACGCGACGTATGGGACCCAACCGCCAGACAGGGAATAAAACGTGACATTCCGTTAGTAGAAATTGAAACCTATACGCTTCGTATTGGTCGCGTATAAAACGAAGGCGTATCTAATTAACAATATTTCGTGTATGAATAGAATCTCTCTTTATCATTTGTTCGTACCATCCCAACTGTCTACTCTTGTTGCATTCATAAAAAATATTAATAAAAAACAGATAGCATAAGACACAACCCTACCAATGAGACTGTCAACCAATAAACTGTGCCAAGCAAAGAATTAAACAAATAAAAAAGTTAAAGTAAGACTACAGTTATCCCAAGTTACTTTTCCCTGTTTTAGGAAACTCAGTTTCACTCTCACTCTTCTTGCGATTAAAAAGGAAACCCTAGTAACATTTAAAGATACCTAAAAAGGAAAGACAAAAAAAGCAAACATCATGTCTTAGATATCCCCATAAGAATCAAAATTTACCCACTTTAGGAAAACCCCAGATCATATATCCTTAGGTTTTGGAAGAAAACCCTAAATTTCGATGGATCCATACTCAGAAAGCAATAACAACAGCCACCAAGATTTCAGCAGCTTGACCACCGTTGCATCTGGCTCCTCCAGTTCTCCGGCGGTGGCGTCCACCCCTAGCCGCTATGAGAATCAGAAACGTCGCGACTGGAACACCTTCTGCCAGTACCTGAAAAACCACCACCCGCCACTCTTACTCTCACAATGCAGTGGTGCAAATGTGCTTGAATTCCTTTATTACCTAGACCAGTTTGGAAAGACCAAAGTTCACACCTTGATATGTCCGTTCTACGGGCATCCGAATCCACCAGCCCCTTGTCCGTGTCCACTTCGACAGGCTTGGGGCAGTTTGGATGCACTGATAGGCCGCCTTAGGGCGGCCTATGAAGAAAACGGCGGGTCTCCCGAGGCCAACCCTTTCGGGGCTCGAGCTGTGAAGCTTTACCTTCGCGAGATTCGTGATTTGCAATCAAAAGCAAGAGGGGTCAGCTATGAGAAGAAGAAACGAAAACGGTTGGCGCCACAACAAGATGATAACACTTGAATGTCAAGAAACAAATTAAATGATGCAGTTGATTATCATGTTGGATCTGGTATGCACTAATTTTCCTTTGTTTTTTTTCTTTTTAATTTCTGGATCTTGTTATATATCCTTGATTTTATGTTAAATTAACAAGAGACTCAAGGGTACCACAAGCATGTTCTGGTTCAAGGATTACTGCTAGTTTTGGTTTGCATTTGGGTATCTGGATATTTATATGAACAATGAAGACTATATGAAGGATCCTATTGTTATAATGTCACTTCTGTTTAGTGTGATTCACTATTTGAATGTCATATTTGACATCTAGTCAGTAATCACAAACTTTTTTTAAAATTAAATATAACAAAAGAATAATAACGAGCCATAATGAATCAATGATTCTTAGCCAAATTCTAAACCACATTTTGCGACCATTCTTCTTATGGTTGCAAATGATCTATATAAACTTTTTATATATAGTAGTTGTAGAAATTTTTATCTGAATCTGTTCTTTCTTCTAAAAACTAGCTTGTCATTTATGTTTTTAAAGATACCATGAGTATTATTTGCAACGAAAAGGAAATATATCTTTCAATTTTGTGTAAGCAGTAATAATTATCGAACTTATAGATTTGATTAAGTACTTGAAGTTCTTCTTGAGCGTAACCAGTCTTTACTTGTTTTATTTTCTGAAATTTTTTGTTGTTGCCAAATAAGCGGTCTTTATTTTGTTTTACTCGTGATATATAATCAAGTTTTTGAAGTTAATATGGATCTACTTTAAAAGTTTTGACATTGACAGTATGTTTTGGTTACCATCTAAATCAGGTGTTTGTAATTTCACATGCAACAAATTATTGATAATCCTATATATATGTAAAAATTGAAGATGACAAAGTAAAGACCGCACAAGTGGGGTAATAGAACTTTTTTTTTTGGAAAGAAGAAACAATTTTTAATAAGATTAAAATGTATCGGGTTAGGTTGAACTTTTAGAAAGAAAAATAATCTCTTAGGCACATTTTCGTTAGAAATGTGTAAGAAACCCGATTTTACGGCACATACGGAAAACTGCTTAATATATACTGTCGCAAATGTGTTGTAAATTTATTAAAATACTTTATATATTAGTTTTTTGGCGACACTTAATATATGTTGTGTTGCAAATGTGTCGCAAACGCATTTCTGACAAACCAATTAGTTTTTTTGTTTGTTTTTGTCACTATGTTACGCAAGTTTATCTCAAAGCTAGGGTTCTTTCTGTCGAAAATGTGTAACAATTCACAATTAAAAGTTTAAGCGACTAAAATTTATGTCCAAAATTATCTTCTCGTTTTGATGTTCACTTAAATCCTTGTTGCAACTTATTTTTGTGGCATCTTTTACCACCAAAATAATTTTAATCGAAATTTAAGCCACTAAAATTTATGTCCAAAATTACAGGCGGAACTTTTTTGTGACCAATTTTGAAATGGAACCTATTAGCACTTAATATTTTTACGACCGATGTTGCATGGACCAACTAACGACCAATTACATCAGACCCAACTAACGACCAATTTTACGACCGACTTTTCCGCACTGTTTTTTGTGTTCTTTTTTAACTTTATAAATTACTAGTATATAAAAATAATATGTATTCCATGTCTAGGGTTTGGTACAAGTGTCGAACATAAGTTAAAAAGTTGACTATCACCGGTAAAACATTACTACGACTCGAATCCTTTAGTAATTATTGATAGATAATTTTCAAAAAGAGAACAAAAAATAAAATTTATAAATATCTATCATTATATGTTGGTAACTACCAATGAATAGGAGAATATCCAAAAAAATAAAATTATAAATGTTTATAATTTTATTTTATTTTTTTGGATATTCTTCAATTCATTGGTAGTTACCAACATATCAATGATAGATATTTATAATATATGCTGTTGATATGCCAATAATACCAACTGATAGAAGAAAAATCTAAAAGGATATAAAAAAAAAAATCTATAAATATGTCGCTAATATATCGGTAATTATAGATGAACCAGTGAGTAAACTTAAGGATACGATTTCGTATAAAATTTATGTTCAAATTTAGCTACGGAACTATTTTGTGATTGATTTTACAACAGAACCTACTTAATTTGTTTACTATCGATGTTGCGGAAACCCAACTAACGACCAATTTTACGACCGACTTTTTTCCCATTGTTTTCTTGTTATTTAACTTTATAAATTCTTAATTTATAAAAATAATATATATTCCATGTATAGGGGTTGGTACAATGAATCAAAGACTTTTGGTGTCAATCATAAGTAGAAACATTGGGTTGATAGTCCAATGATAGAGAAAAATCTTCTACAAACATCAAGATTTAAGGAGGTCGGGTTTAAGTCCCACTCATAACATGAATTAAGAAATTTGCCTTAAAAAAAAAAGAAAAATCATAAGTAGAAAGTTGACTATCTCCAGTAAAGCATTACCTACGACTTGAATCCGTCAATAGTTTTTGATAGATAAATTTGGAAAGAGAATAAAACATAAAATTTATAAATATCCATCGTTGATATGTTGGTAAGTACTGACGAATAGGAGAATATCTAAAAAAAATCTATAAATATATTCGCTGACAAGTCAGTAATACCGATTGATAGGATAAAATTAAAAAAATATATATAAAAAGGAAAATCTATAAATATCTGTTGCTAATCTATCGGTAATTACGGACAGACCACTGAGTAAACTTAAGGATAAGATTTCATACTAGGCTTTTTAATCGTTGTCGGTGAGAATATTTTCGCGATTAAATATTCCGTCGGTTATCCGTCGAAAATACTGAAGATACGATTTTGGACGAGATTTCTTGTCGTTGTCAGTTGAAAATTTCACCCCTTCGGTGACTCGTCGGTCAACATCACAATGAATTCATCACAAACGTCCATTGTTTTCACATGCATTCTTCATTGAGTACCTCGTCGTTTAAACTTTTATCACAAAAAACACTCCTTGTGTGCTTTCAGAAATTAAATGTGTTGAATGTGATGTTGAATACTTCATATGTGCTAATATGTTTGCAACTAGTTAATTGGTGTAGGAATGTAGGTCACTTTCCCACATATGGTCATGGATCCTTCATCTTTGTATGTGACAACCTCCTATGTGTTGGTGGAGATTTCTGCGTGTGTGCACATGTCGTGTGAAATACAAAATTCATACGTCGATTTATGATGGAATAGGTGGACTCGATTATTAGCAAAGAAGATGTTCACGACAAAAAGGTAGATGATTTGTCTTCTATCACAAGTGGATTTAAGCTGTAATAGGTGGACTCGGATTTAAAATTTACTACATATGCACATGCATGCTTTCATATGTGTGCTTATGTAGTACAAAATGGGTTTGAAAATGAGCGCATTGTAACACCTTGAAAATTCCCAAGTAATATGAGGGCTAAAAGTATCAAAACCTAAAGTTCAAAGGTTGGATTGTATGTTCCCCAAAGTTGGAGAACTAAAAGTGAAAATTTTGGAAAGTCAGATTGTAGCGGACCGCTACCAAAGGCCCTGGCGGTCCGCTACGTGTAGAGGAAGGAATTGACAGTGTGATGACACGTGTCCTATGACTAACCGGGAAGAATTGACGCGTGGCACCGGTGGCGGACCGCTAGACGGGTCCGTAACGGTCCGCCAGGCACCAAGTGTCCTTAACGGTTCACTAAGAAGGACATAACGGTCCGCTACTTGGGGCTGAAGGCAATTTTGTGGCTAAGGGCGGTGGCAGACTGCCACCACCCTGTGTAGCGGTCCACTATGGGTCCATATTCAGCCTATAAATTGGATTCAAGAGCTCGTTCAATTGCACATCAATTAACACACAAACACCATCAGTTTATACACACACTCTCTGGTTTCACGAATCCCAAGGTCCCGGTCCGCATCCGAAAGTCCGGTTTCTCGCAATTCGTCCGTAAACTGTCGTAGATAGTACTAAGGTAAGGTTTTCGAATACCCTAAGGTTTGATTATGTAAACCTAAGATAGTGATATTGATTAGGATAATATTGGATATGATCTAGGATATACTTGTGGTGTTGATTGTTATAGTAATTCGGAAGGAAGTTCTGTTGAGGTGAGTTCCTCTAAACTATGCTCGATATAAAATGTTTTCAAATGGTTTTTGTATATCGAAACGATTTGGATCCTTATTAGAATTCCATGTATATATACATGTGAATAGCGCTTATTACAATCGAGTTGGGATGGGACTGACGGGCGAGACCGATCCTCTAGTTACTGACTGGTACTTGTGATGCCAGTGGTCGGGAAGGTATCAGTATATATATAATAAAAGCTCAGAGTCCTTGTGTGGCTACTGGGTGGGGATTGGGATAGATGGTAGTTTTGTATTATGGATATGATTGTGAAAACATGGTTTTGTTTATGAACTCATCAGCTTTATGCTGATCCAAATGTTTTGAGCATAGGTGAACACTAGCTTGGCATTCCAGGTGATGTACAGATGAAGTGTTTTGATGACTAGGATTGACTGAGGGCAGGTTCGTGTGGAACCATATAAGGCCTGAGTTAATGGCATGTTCTTGGAACTATAAGTCCAATGTTGTAGGTTCCGGTTGGGAACCATATTTTGTATTCCAGTCAATACTAGTTTGTAAAACAATGTTGTGTTTATAATAAAAAGTTTGTGGTTTAGTCTTCCTCTGTGTGTTTTTGGTATTAACGTCACTGTAACCAGTATCTAGGAACTGGGTGTAACACGCATTCGGAAACCAACGGTGCACATGGGTTATTAATATTAAAATGACTTGTCATAACCTAATAGCGATATATAGTCATGAGTGAAAGTTCGTTGGTGATTTGTCAGTGAAATACGTGACTGGGCAAACCGTCAACAATATATCATTGAGACTACCGTCAACGATTCGTCGGTGAAGAGGTATTTGGTAAGTTATGGGTGAAAGGTCTGTCGCTCATCTGTCGATGATCTTGCCACGACATCTCATGATCATCTTGCCGGTAATGCGCCCATAATCAGTTAGTGACATCATTATCAACGACATGTTTTCTCACGGACTATCACCAAAGGTTACCAACGACTCGCACTATCACCGATGGATTTCTGACGGTAACGTTTATGTTATGAAAGTTTTTATGTGTTAAGACAATGTTTAAATTCCTTCGAGAATGGTACAATATAATGAATTATGTTTCCGCTGCTTGCATGAATTTTTAAGTTTAAGACCTATATGTTGATAGTAAATCCAACAAGTGAGGCTTTCCGGGAACGAGTCCTTACATCATAGGAACGACTTGGCTTCTTATCATATTCAATGAGAGGGATTTCTTTCTGTTTAGGAAGTTATTCTTGCTCCAACTTTTCTTTATTTTAACAATATCAAACATTGTAGCAATAATTTTATCTATGTATTATGTAATTAAAATACGGGTCGTATCATACCATACGACCCGTATGTAAGTTTCGTATAGGACATGATGGCCCGTATAACAATGGACCTTATTCTTCTATACTGCCCGTACGGGTGAGGAATGACCACTGATAGAGACGAAAGTTTTTATCGTTTAACTAAAGGGAATACAAGTCGTATTGCCAACACGACCCGTATTGGGTTTGTGTCTATAACAATTTTAGTCCTGTTTTTTATTAATTAGTTAATATCAGAGAGCCAAAGAGGTTGTGGTGTAGTTGTTGATGTGAGGCATGAAGTCTCAAGGGACCCGGGTTCAATCCCTGCCACCACCATTAATTTCTGAGGCATGCAAATGAGGTCTAGTTCTTAGGCTGATACACTAAGGTTTTACCCACGCCGATCCAGGGTTCGAGCCTCGGCTCTCCCTCAAGCCCGGAAGGGGCCGTATTTGTTGGGATTTTTCCTTGGATGCTCTCCAACTCTGACGTCAAGTGGTCCCAGTTAAGACAACATATTGACCGGAGTTGAACCAGTCTCTCCCATATGACAGGGGTGTGACGTCACAACATTCGATGTTCGCCGTTAAAAAAATAGTTAATATCAGAGCTTTTAGCATTTCCAATAAATGCTGTTTTTAAATAACGTACGAATGTTCAGATTTCACATCACCATCAAAATAATTGTTTGGGAACAGTCTAACTTGTTTCCACTTATTACTACCTAACTTTATGAATGTTTTTGGCAAAAATAATTAAATAAAAATAATAACTGATCAGTTTTTCTTTTTTCTTTTTTATTTATAACGAAAAAACATTTGTCAGTTTACTATTACTGTTAATATTCAAGTAATATATTATTTTTCTTAAAATAACCTGACATAATTTTATAAGTGATCAAAATTTGTGTTTTATTAAAATGGAAGCACCGATCAAATATCTTAAGATAAATCTGCAACAACAATTGAGATTGTTAAGCCCTTGTTTGGAATGAGTAATGGAATGCACGAGAGAATAGAATGGACGAGTGAATGTAATGGACGAAGGAAAGGAATGGATCATTACCATTCCATTGTCATGTTTGGTTACCCTATGAGAATTAAATGGATCATTACTTAGTGTTGTTTGTTAAGAGGAAAAGACGAAGAAATGTAATACAATTCATAAAATGATAAATAAATACCATAGGATAATAAAGTCATGGGTCGAGCAATGGGTCAGGGCATGAGATGAGTCATGGCTCAGTCTTATCCTCCGTTTTTTAAGGCGAAGCCAAAATGGACATTTTTGTTGTAATACAATTCATAAAAGGATAGTCTTTTTGTTGTCCTTTTCCTATGTCTTACATAGATTAATATTAGGGGAAAAGCCAAAATGGACATTTGACCAGTCTTATCCTTCGTTTTTTAAGGCTTAGCCGTCCACGTGTCGTAATTTAGCTGGTTCGTACACTTTAAAAAGGAATGTTGGCATGGAAATATGAGCAGGCTAGCTTAACCGGCTCACAAGAGTAATGTCCACGAATTAGAAGGTTAAATTTGGGTGTCCGTTTTTTATAACTTTTCTAGTCAAATGTACATTTTCGTATTTTTCCCTTAATATTATTAGTCATTACTCTTGTTATTTAACAAAATGTCTTTGAAAATAAATAACCATTTTTTATTATTAAAAAATGAGAAAAAAATGTTTTAGAGAACATTTATGAATTATTTTAGCAATAAAACGTTTATCAAAAAATTACGAACCTTTAAAATAAAAAAGATACAAAATAATGTTTAAAAAAAGCTTTCAACCATAATTAAAAATAGTTTTTTTAATTTAAAAAAAAGAACGTTTCGGTTAAAAAGTTAAAAAATAACGCTTTTGATATTTAAAAAGAACGTTTTTTAAAAAGGACAAAAAAAACATTTCTCTAAAAAAATATAATAAAAACATTGTTCAAAAGGTTTAAAAAAGCAATTTCTCTAAAAAAATATACAGAAAAACCTTTTTAAAATAAATTTTAAAAATATGTTTTTAGACCTTAAGCATGTGCATTTTATACGGTAAACTTGATTAGGCTTGAAAGTCTAAATACGCATAATATTCATGCAATATAATATGTATCAACATAATAAATATTATTGCTATAAAAATATGATAAAAACCTATATATATATATATATATATATATATATATATATTTTATGTTATATATAATTATAGTTATACAAAAATAATTAAATAAATACATAAAAGAACAACCAAATAAATGATAAACAAGTCATCCTTATCATACCGGCTGAAAATAATGCTAACTAGTTTTTACCTCATGCATTTTGCGGCGTGAGTCTGGTCGTTATTGGTTTGACTCGTTTGCGTGGGCAAAACTTACATCGAATCGCAAACTCGTTATAGCTTACGATACCAAAAAAGCACTCGAATTTGAATACAACTACGTATTCAATAAAATTTAAACCAGAACGTTGACAAATTTTTTTTAAGAAAACCAGGCATTCCATTATTTAAAAAAACCTAACGAACGAAAGTTATCATAGAAAACGGTGTCGGGGCAACCAAGGGTAAAAATAATGTTTATAGAAAAGAAATATAAAACTAAGTAATAAAAAAAGGAAAAAACAAATTAAAAAATTACCAGTTTGGGTCGTCAAAAACCATAAGCCGAATACTACTACGAGTTCCGATAATACCAATACCGACAATGATGTTGTTTGCCCATAATAGGTTCGGCTCGTCATGGTACCACAACGGTAATGACACTTGCTATAGACAACGATAAAAAAACTCGATTTTGAATACAACTCCGTTTTAAAAAAAAATTATATCGTAACGTTGACAAAAAAAACTAAAAACAGCCGTGCACCCCGTATTTTGAAAAATGTTAACGAACGAAAGTTATTAAAGGAAAACGAAATTAATAGAAAATGAAACGGGCTAAAAACGTATATTATATATAGTATAAGAGTTGAAAATGAAAATGTAAAAAAAATTAAAAGGACGAATCAAAAAGTGCCAGGTAGGTGTTGGCACTATTCCTTAGCAGGGGCAATAAAGAGTTAACTAGTTTTTTTCCCCCGCGCTTCGTGACGGGAGTTTGGTCGTTTTTTTCCCCACGTAATGCACACCGTCAAAAAACGTAGAAGCGCACACCGATACTCGTTCCGATAATACCAACAATAATGTTATTTTCGGTTCGTTTGACAAAAAAAACTAAAGAGAGCCGTACAATCCGTTTTTAAAAAAAATTAATAAGCGAAAGTTATTACAGAAAAACAAAATTATTAAAAAATAAAACGGGTTAAAAACGTATATTATACAGAGTATGAATGTGAAAAAAAAATTAGACAAAAATTTAAAAAATTAAAAAACCTTATTAGTATTCATACTATTCATTTCATAGCATTTTCATTAAGAAGAAGAATAATTTAAAATTTTATTTAATTAATTTCTATTGTTGATTACAATATCAATATCATGTTTTATTTAATTAATTTTATAAATTAAATAAAGTCACCCTTATCGTCAACGACCGGAAATTATTTGCATGCTACCCTTACCCCCACCTCCTACAATTGCCTAACCAGTAACCATCTCGATTGGTGTTCGATTCATAACCAATTGCCTAACCATCTCGATTGGTTTTTTTTAAATGTTTGAATTGTAAACAATGATGGGTTAGCAAAGATGCTCGTTGTTGAGCAGTGATCAACGATCCTCTTGGAGATGATCAGTAACGTTGTCCAAAGAGGTGACCAATAAGTGCACTTGTAGAGGACTATTGGGTACCCTCGATCTAGGCTTAAGCCCGTTAATAATTATCGCATCATGGATGAGCTTATGAGTGATTCACCTATTAAGGATTGACCCATTTACGATTAAGCTTAATTACTCTCCCTATAAAAAGCGACTTAACACCACAAGAAAAAATTCCCTCTCTCCAACCATTTTCCAGCAAGTCATTTATATTCTCCATCATTTACATACATATTCTTAGATCCACAACAAATATGTTGACTTTAACGTCAGATGGTGGTTCTCGAGGTTTCGGCCTCAGGACCCTTTACAACGATTCATTTCGTGTTGACAGCTCTGATGTGTATAAAACATGTATATTTTTTAATAAACGAATTTACACTTTTAAGTTTTAAATTTATAGAAATGATTTTCACTGAAGTACTAATCTATACACACATAGACAAGTGTACCTATCGTATGCATGGTATAGTATTGGCAAAAACCAAGTATCGATATGCGGTAGCTAATGATATTGAATATTTATTGATATCTAGCCGATAATTAATGATGAAGTTAATGATTAAACTAATTAAAACTAAAGAACTAAAGACTTAAACAAATAGAAGATCTGGGGAAATCAGGTGGAAAAATCTTTATCTCCTAGCTAGGCTTCGAATCATTTTAACTTATCTTGAGTGACTTTGCTTATAATAGTTGTTCCATAATTAGTTGAGCAAAACCTAAGGCCCTTGGACTCACTGTCTGGTTACCCTATGATTTACTACAATTGTATGATAGCGATTCATATAAGGCTAGTCTATTTGCCAGAGCTACCTAGACGAGTCGATACCTAAAGCTCTAGAACGTATCGTTGGATACCCTAGGAGCTACTATAATGAAGAATCGGGCACTCCTGCGTTGAAGTGCTAGAGTGGATAACTAACCCGCCATGGGCATGAAATCCTAGGGTAGAAGGGATGCTAATGCTATAGAGACACACTAACAACCTTAAACCAAAAGGCAAACTTTGATTCAATCTTACTTATGACATAAAATTTCCTAAACACGTTAAAAAAGATGTATCACTCGCTAGAGGTTTTTACAATCAACCTAATAATGAATTGGAAAACCTTGATGAAGTCTTAGATCCTTTTACTCAGACCTAATTCTAAGGTAGCACACCTATTCAACCAATTATATCACTAGATTCATCAAGTACTCGCTAGATTGTCAAGCCCTAGATTGTAAACGAAGGTTTATAACCTAACCAAACCAAACCAGTATAATCCCACACATAGCTAACGCTATTAGTAGGGTCTGGGGAGGGTGTGATGAGGGCAAACCTTACCCCTATCCCAAGGGATAGAGAGGTTGCTCCCGTTTAGACCCCCGGCTCCATGGGAAAGAAAAAGATAAAAATATAAAACAAATTAATGAGTAATAAAGTAAAATAAATCTAACAGTAATCTAACAATTAGCAGTGTATGACTAGAGTATATTAGTCACAAGAAACACAACACACCTACAAGAAACAAGACATACGCAAAATCTTTGCTAAACAACTCTACTCTCCCACACAACGGGTCACTCATCCTAAAACCCTAATACGACGTCTCCATGAAATCCTATCATTGATCATGTCCTCTGAGAGGTGTAAATCTAGCAAATCAAGCCTAATCCTCTCATCCCACGTTAATTTCGGTCTCCCCCTGCTCCTTTTCCCCTCTACAACGAGAGTTTCCACCGTTCTCACTGGATCTGTGCTCTGTCTCCTCTTGACATGTCCAAACCATCTCAATCTTCCTTCTCTTATCTTATCTGAGATACATGTGACTCCCAATCTCTTCCGAACAACTTCATTTCTTATTCGGTCCTTTCTTGTGTGTCCACACATCCACCTCAACATCCTCATCTCAGCTACATCCATTTTTCGAGCTTGTGTCTTCTTGATGGCCCAACAATCGGTTCCATATAGCATCGCTGGGCGAACTGCTACCCTATAAAATTTACCCTTTAACCCTATTGGGAACCTCTTGTCGCACAAAACACCTGAGGCCGCTCTCCATTTACACCAGCCAGCCTGCACCCGATGGACTACATCATTGTCGATGTCCCCGTTACTCTGGATGACAGATCCTAGATACTTGAACTTCAGTGTCTTAGGGACAACCTCACCTTCAATAGAAATCTGGGTCTCCTCGTCGACGTTTGCACCACTAAAGTTGTAGTGAAGGTACTCGGTTTTAGATCGGCTTATCTTCAAACCTTTGTGCTCTAAGACTGTTCTCCATTCCTCTAGTCTGTTGTTCAATGTCTCTTTACTTTCTGCAATCAACACGATATCATCAGCAAAAAGCATGCTGTCACACCCCCAAATTCCACTAACGGAGTTTTACCGTTAGGGATGTGACACACCAGGATCTCAGTCATTAGTTACATCAAACGACACTATATGGGACTTGAAATGTCATAACATAAAAGTTCAGAGTTAATGCGGAAGCGTAAACGTTACAATGAAGTCAAACGTAATTACACGTAACAAGCGTCAATTAATGTAATTTAATAAACTGTTTAAAATATTTGAAATGAATGATATGACAGTAGGACTCCATGCATGTCCTAAGTGCGCAACCTGTGCCAAAGCGACCTGAGAAACATGTAAGAAAAAGTGTCAACACGAGGTTGGTGAGTTCACAGGTTTCAAGTTTGTAATAAGACAGTGTTTGCCAGATTATGTACATTCAATATGCATATCTATAGGTAGCTAACCTATGTTCATGTCTTACTAAAGCGCTCGCAACCGAAGCTGATTGTGTTTATATGCCTCCTGCCAGGTCTATCAACTCTGGCACATGTGAGTAGGCTAACATTTCACCCGTTCGATATCCAATCGAGTTAGCGCGACTAACGCGGGTGGGATTTGTCAAACCCAGTAGTACTACTAAACATTACCTCGCTAAGATCCATATTAACGGTTCGAAATAAGATGAGGACTTTCTGTGATAGCATGTTACGCTTAGTCTCAACAGTGATATCATATAAAGTACCATAATCAAATAGTTGCGTCATGTTTTCTCCCCTGGCGGGAAAAATAGTATTTGCTTGCGTACCTGTTTCTCCCCCACGGGGAAAACAATTAAAAGTATGATAATTGATGTTTCATGTTTGTTTCTTCCTCAACAGTAAAACAAGTAAAATACGTTTGTGTGTAAGCATGTTTCTCCCCCAATAGTAAAACAGGTAAAAAGGGGCCGTGAAACTCACCTGATTGCGTAGGAGGTAATCACACAAGTATGAGATTGGAATCTCAAGCGTTAGCCCGACACGGCTCATGAATGCCCTAGAATTACAACATAATAATTAAGGATAAAATGGAATATGTGACGACGACACGGAATAAGGAACGTCCTAAAGGGAACGCTCTAAAGATCAACGAGTAAACGAACGTGTTTACGGGAATACGGATTTCCAAGTTAGGATGAATGCGTTTCGCGATGAATGACAAATAATATATAATAACTAGATTCGAGCGTTTTGTCATTAAATAGTAGTCCAGAAAAATAATATTATTATATTATTTTTAAACTTACATAGTTAATACGATAACTATTTGTGTGGCAAAAATAATAATATATTATTTTTATTTAAGAATATAATTACGGGGGTAATAACATAACTAATTATATTATTTATAATTTCTAAGCGTTCCACAATGCTCGTTAATGCGACGAAAATAAATAATATATAACAATTATTTTTAATAGTGGAAAATAATATTAAAACGGTTATAAAACTAAACCCGAACATTAATATAAACACAATTGTTTGTATGTTTTCATAAATTAAATATTAATTTTGTGAAATAATATAATTAATATATTATTTTTAATATCACTAAAATTCTCTAAAAATGTTTTATAAAATAAATTCCGAGCCTTTGGTTGTTTCCGGGTTTCAAAACACGTTAATATATTAATATAACAATATATGTTTTGATTTTATTTAAATAAAATATACAAAAGTGGCTCAAAAATAAGATGGGGGCAGAGAGACTCGAACCCGGGTCTCCCCCCCATCAGTCGAACAACTTAACCAGCCCACCTGCTTGGGTAATCGCAACACAACCCGGTTCCAAATCGTTTTAACACCCGAGGTTCCTGTGTTCTCCCCCCAACACGAACCCGATTTCAAACTCAACCCTAAATCCATCGATTTCAACAATGATTTGCAACAAGGGTTTAGGGGTTTTGATCATCAATCCACCTCGAACCTGTGGGTGTTTTTAATTTCAAAAACAACATGTTTAGGTTGGTTAATTACTCAATTGAAATCCCGAAAACCCTAGATTCTAACATGAATTCGATTCGGTTAAATTTGATAAGATTAAGGGTCGGGATCATAGGGTTTTCATTGAGTTAATGATTGCGAGTCTAACCCTATGATTCGATTGCATTGAGGTTGAGTCTAGGGTTGATTTCGATTAAGCCTTTTAGACGATGAACCCTAGATTCAGTACTTGACTAATACGATGATATAGACCAGAATTAGCTTAGGGCTTTCGATTTACGGGTGAAAGCGAGTCTACAGGTGTGTTTGGTTACCTCAATTGATGTCGGATTGATGGAGTTCGACTAGTTAGGGTTTCGACCTCGAATGGTTTAGTCTCCAGTGACTCTGACTGCTTCTCCGGCGAAACTGATGTGGGGGAAAAGATCAGTGGTGTTCGTCTAGTATGCGCAGGTTGTTTGATTGCAAAAATGGTAGATGCATTTGATCGATTTGAGGTGTTTTTGTACGGTTCGACGGTTTCGGTTTAAATAGAGTTAATGTCGTTAAATTTCAATCATGTGGGATGTTATAACGTACGTAGATGATTATGATGAGGGCGAGCTCATCAATACAAGTCTTAACAGACGCGAAATTGAACGAATTGAAGGTTACGGGTTGGATTTGGGTCAAGAACATGGGTCGTTTGACTTTAAAAGTCAAATAGGAATACAACACTTTCTATTTTGACTTTCAAAGTCAAAAATTTGGTTTTGGGACTTGGCAGAACTAGTCCTTGTAGTTTGAGATTAAGAAATGATAGACTTAGTCCCTAGGATTCAAGATTAGTTTAACTGGGTTAGGATTTAATGGAATATTTAACTGGATTACTAACGGGGTTAACCCTAAAAGTCCGAATTGTCACATCATCCCCTAGTTGAAAGAATTTTCGTCCCGAAAATTAAAATAGAATAAAAAAAATTTCCGGGTGTCACATCATCCCTTAGTTAAAAGAATTTTCGTCCCGAAAATTAAATAGTACCTTAAGAATTTAACACGGAGTGCTTGAACAGATTAGGATATTTGCGCATCATCTGATCCTCGCGCTCCCACGTGAATTCCGGTCCGCGTTTCGAGTTCCAACGAACTCTGACAACAGGAATTTTACTGTGCTTTAACGTTTTGACTTCCCTATCCATAATTTCCACCGGTTCTTCGATGAAACGTAATTGTTCATCAACGTGTAGTTCCTCAAGAGGAACCGCGAGAGATTCGTCAGCTAGACATTTCTTCAAATTTGATATGTGAAAGACGTTGTATACACCACTCAGTCCTTCAGGTAAGTCCAGTTGATACGCTACTGGTCCGATTCTCTTTAATATTTTGAAAGGTCCAACATAACGAGGATTCAGTTTACCTCGTTTCCCGAAACAAATGACACCTTTCCAAGGTGAGACTTTGAGTAAGACCATGTCACCTACTTGAAATTCCAAAGGTTTACGACGCTTGTCGGCATAGCTCTTTTGACGATCTCGAGCTGCCGCCATACGGTTTCGGATTTGAACGATCTTTTCAGAAGTTTCGAATACGAGCTCAGGACCTGTAAGTTGACTATCCCCAACTTCGGCCCAACAGATAGGAGAACGACATTTCCGTCCATAAAGTGCTTCAAATGGAGCTGCCTTGATGCTAGTGTGATAACTGTTGTTGTAGGAGAACTCCACCAACGGTAGGTGAGACTCCCAAGTGTTATCGAAATCGATCACACAAGCTCGTAGCATGTCCTCCAGAGTTTGGATATTATGTTCTGTTTGGCCATCAGTATGAGGATGGTACGCTGTGCTCATATCTAGACACGTGCCTAAAGCTTTATGTAACGACTGTCAGAAACGAGAAGTGAATCGTGCATCACGATCTGAAATAATGGAGATTGGCACCCCGTGCCGAGAGACTATTTCTTTCAGGTAAGTACGAGTAAGTTTATCCATTTTGTCGGTCTCTTTGATTGCTAAGAAGTGAGCGGACTTTATTAATCGATCAACGATCACCCATATGGTATCACATCCGGTAGGGGTTCGTGGTAATTTGGTGATGAAGTCCATGGATATTTGTTCCCATTTCCACATAGGAACTTCTGGTTGATGTAGAAGACCAGAAGGCTTTTGATATTCTACCTTGACCTTTGCGCAAGTCAGGCACTTGCTCACATAGGTGGCTATATCGGCCTTCATCTTTGGCCACCAATACAGCACCTTTAGGTCATGATACATCTTGTCGGAACCTGGATGAATAGAGTAACGAGATTTATGAGCTTCATCCATGATTAGTTCCCTTAAATTTCCGAACACTGGAATCCATATTCGTTCGACGAAGTAACGAATTCCGTCAGATTTTACTTCAAGTTGTGCTTCCATGCCGTGTGTACCTTCTAACGGTAGGTTATCTTCTTTCAAAGCTTCAAGTTGAGCACTACGGATTCTGTCAGGCAATCCAGGGTGAATAGTAAGTTGTAATGCTCGAACTCGTTTGGGTTTCGTTTCCTTTCGGCTTAGTGCATCAGCCACAACGTTAGCTTTACCCGGATGATACCGGATCGCATAGTCGTAATCATTTAAAAGTTCAACCCAACGACGTTGTCGCATGTTCAACTCCTTCTGCTCGAAGATATGCTGGAGACTCTTGTGATCGGTGTAGATGGTGCATTTGGTACCGTACAAGTAATGTCTCCATATCTTAATAGCGAAGACTACGGCTCCCAACTCTAAGTCATGAGTGGTGTAGTTTCTCTCGTGGACCTTTAGTTGTCGTGAAGCGTATGCGATGACCTTCTCGCGTTGCATCAGAACACAACCGAGACCTTGAATAAATGCATCACAGTATACCACAAAATCGTCCATTCCCTCTGGAAGAGATAGGATTGGTGCACTGTAAAGTTTCTACTTCAGAAGTTGGAATGCTGATTCCTGAGTATCACCCCAGTTATAAGGTTTACTCTTTTGGGTTAGGGCTGTGAGAGGTTGTGCAATCTTTGAAAATCCTTCGATAAAACGACGCTAATAACCGGCCAATCCCAGAAATTGTCGCACCTCAGTCGGAGTCGTCGGTGCTGCCCAATTCTTGATGGCTTTTATTTTGGATAGGTCTACATGCACTACTAAAAAATTGATAAGTTTCCGACAGCAGATTTTGTCGGAAATTTGTCGGAATTGACTGTTAGTGACAACTTTCCGACAAAAACCGTTGGTCGGAAAAACCCTCGTAGGAAAAAAAAATCCCGACAAAGTTCCGACTATTTTTCCAACAAATTAGCGACAAATACCTTTCGTCGGTTAGATTCCGACAATATTCCGACAATTATACTCTTTAAACTCTGTGACGAAATTGCGACGAGTTTCCCACAAATTAGTTTTTTAAATATTATTATTTTTAATTATTAATAATAATACAAACAATAATAATAATAATAATAATAATAATAATAATAATAACAACAACAATAACTAATCAGTAAAGTTAGTATTTAATTACTAGTTATTATCATACCGACAAATTTCCGACAACTCTAAAAAAAATCCGACATTTTTCCGACAATTCTAAATTTTAAATTTTATTTTATATTTTTTAATAATACAATTCCGACAAATTTCCGACAACATTTTTAAAAAATTTCTGACAATTTTCCTACAATCATAACCTCTTTTTAGGTTTACAATACCGACAAGTTTCCTACAATTCTAAATTAAAAAAATCTAAAAAAATGCAGAAAAATATTAAAAAATTTACAGAAAAATAGCAAAAAAAATTACAGAAAAATAGCATTTTTTTCCAGAAATATAGAAGAAAAATTCCCAAAAAACATGTTTTAATACATCAATCACAATTTATAACAAAAATATTACATATTTAACGATTACTATTACTAATCGGCTAATTTTTTCAAGATTTCTTCAACTTGTCTTTGTAATTTTTGCTCCTTTGCATCTCGTTCGGACCGCTCTTCTTCCCTTTCAACCCGTTCTTGTTCTCGTTCTCGTTCTCGTTCTTTTTCCATTTGTTCCAAACGATTTTCCAAATTTTCTCGAGCCTCCTTTTCCTTTTGTAGTTCAGATCGAATATCTTGGACCTAAAATTTGTTAAAATAGATATAATTAATACATAATACTTACTTAGATACATGCATATGCTCAAAATAGGTACGGGTCAAGACGGGTTGTGCTCAAAATATGTACGGGTCAAAACGAGTTATGATCAAATTAAGTATAGGTCAAAACGGGCCGATCTAAAAAATATCAAATAAGCAACTTTCAACTTAAATGGGTCAAAAATTACCCGAACCTGCTTTATGAAACTATAACAATCAATTTTCTTATAAAACTATAACAATCAATTTTTAATTTAAATGGGTCAAACTAACCCAAATTCATTTTATGAAACTTTAACAATCAACTTTAAATATAAATGGGTTAAAATGACCCGAACTAACTTTATAAAACTTGAACAATCAACTTTAAACTTAAATGGGTCAAAATGACCCGAACTCACTTTATGAAACTATAACAATCAACTTTCAACTTAAATGGGTCAAAATGACCCGAACTCATTTTATGAAATTATAACAATCAACTTTCAATTTAAATGGTCAAAATGACCCAAACCTACTTTAAAAAACTATAACAATCAACTTTCAATTTAAATGGGTGAAAATGACCCAAACTCACTTTATGAAGCTATAACAATCAACTTTCAATCTAAATGGGTCGAAATGATCCGAACCTGCTTTATGTAAGTATAGCAATCAACTTTCAATTTAAATGGGTCAAAATGACACGAACACATACATATGCGTATACATATACATAAAAACACAGATATACATACATATATATAAACCTAACAATTTAAGATACAAATACATATACATACATATAATAATCATAATAATAATTTCCTAACCCGGCAATAGCAATGCCTAAACAAACCATGCAATGCAACATGAAAACAAGATTTCCAAAACCGGTCCTCCTAATCCGGAAACAACAATGCCTAAACAAAGCATGCACAACATGAAAACAATGGTTTTCAAAACCGGTCCTCCTAACCCGACAACATCAATGCCTAGATAGTATAACAAACAAATTTGAAGTTTCATGCCTAAACAACAACAATAATAATAATGATACCTCTTGTGACTGTCGGGCATCACTGTATGATCTAGACCCGCAAGCTGTGGATGACGGTGTCCCAGTCACCACGAAATTAGGATCAGAAGATCCTATCCCGAACATCTGGTAGCCATTACTGTTAGGATGCACACTTTTCCACACAACAAGATCATCGCGATCCTCCGGATTATGGCTGCGGTCCTTCCCGTACAACCTCTCAAGTTCCCCCGTGAACGATGTCTACATTTTATCAAAACAAAGCAAGTCATACTATACTTAATGTTGTTATAATAATTATATATAAACGATAAAGTTAACTAACAAATGATTCTTTTGATCGTTCAGTAACAAACTCTAACTGATCCACGTCATTAACATCGATTTCCCCATCCCGTAATCTCTTTTTGCACTCCTTGGTGGCGTGGGTATCAATGAAGACTAACTCAAAGCTAACTGGTCCACCCTTTTGTTTTTCCTACACAAAAAATAGTAATGTAGTTGATAAGTGTTAAATATACAAAGAGTTGCTAAAGTTTATAAACATGATTAGCTTACCAATTTGATACGATGTTCATCGAAACCCATAGACCCGCCTGTATGACGGGATAGTGCATTAGAGCGATTCTTTCTCCCGGCTGCAGACCTTTTTAACCATTCCACGGTGTTCCAAGTCTGTAAATAGTAAAAATATATGTATAATATATAAAGAAAGAAAAATTAAGAAAAAAAAGGAATATTGTATTAACACCCTTACCTTACAGAAACGTTTCCATCTCTCAAGAGGCACCGCTCTAGGAGGATAATTGCAAGTTATCTCGAAATTATGTTCTTCATCTGCAATAACATGCCCCGCCTACCTTGCTTTATTTTTAGATTCTTCTCTCAAATCACTCATGATATCTCTAAAACGATCCTTGATCACGTTAATGAATCCTTCATAATAGGCTTCGTCGTCTCGTGGATCCCATCTCCACTTGGTCTGTAAATTAAAACATAAAGGTAAAAATGCAAAAATAAAACATATAATCATAACATATAAAATAACTAACTGATATATTACCCGAAACTTATTAAACATTATCCTCCTTTTATTAAGTGGGACTTGTTTAAACGTGGCCCAATCTCCATCAAGATGTTGGTCTAATATTCGTTTGGCACTCCTATGAACACGTTGACATCCAAACCTACAATATTGAAATAACCAAATAGGTATATTTATAACATGAATAAACATCATAAATTAAAATGTTAAAATTAGAAACATACTTTCTTCCGTGAAGTTTAATCCATTTCTTCTGAGATGTGCTACCATCCTCCTCACCATCAACATCACCACCGGCATCCTCACCATCAACATCATCAACGACATTCACACCGTCAACATCATCACCGACATTCACACCATCAACATAATCACCGCCATCCTCACCATCAACATCAACACCGACATCCTCACCACCAACATCACCGACATCCTCACCACCGCCATCCTCACCATCATCATCCTCATCGTAATTGTAATTATCAACATCATCATGGGTGACATCCCTTAACACCGTAGTGTTACGTACTTTCTCGGCCATACCTGCCATGGCATCACCGCTAGCCACACGTCTATGAGTACCAGCATATACCCCCCCTTTACCACCACGTGTCATCACGTATCTCCCACAATAAAATTTCTTGCTTTTACCTTTAGAACCGGACACATGGGAATTGCGTCTCCCTAAAGTAGCATCAACACCACTACGAGAAACAGGAGTCTGTCCAGCACCACCACGACATCTCTTTCCGCCACGTGTACCGGCACCAACACCACCAAGATTACCTTGATTACCATCCATAATGTATGGAAACTGCATTTAATTGAACAAGAATGGTAAGATATATAATACAAAATTAACAAACCTTATAATTATAAATAATTTAAAGTGTAAATACCATATGATAAATCTCAAATTAATAAAAAGTATACAACAAACAATATATGTTCCAAACAATCTTGTTTGTATTCATCTAAAGAGCGATCAAAAGAAAACATTTCATCATCATCAACATCATCATTATGAACATAATCAATATCATCGTCGTTATCATCTTCAAGTTCTTCTTCCCCGTCGATCATTTGCTCTGATGTATTGGTATTTGTAACCCGGTCCAAGTGTTCACTCATTGATACTATATCCGGTAACTCAAACCGTTCATCAATCTGAAAGAACATATGTGCTTCTATGTTTCCAACATTCGAGACTTCAGTTTTAGATGCAGTGACTTCATAAATGTGTCGGGCTTTTGTCTTGATAACCGCCCATAAATCTTTTGTATCATTTGTCACAGCAGGGTATGATGTGTAAAACACTTGCTCCGCCTGTGATGCCAAGATAAACGGGTCGTTACTTTGAAGTCGGGACTTGGGTTTAACATCAACCAGCTTATTTTTGTGAACTACTACACCGTGTTTGTTATCAAACCATGTACATTTAAACAGTACAACAGTTTGAGGCCCTTTGCAATCATATTGGAGCTCTAATACGTCATTCAATAAGCCGTAGTAGTCAGACTCTTCAGCGTTATACGTCTCCCCTCTCACGCATACACCACAGTTTGTGGTGACAAGTCCTTTACCATACTTCTGCGTGTGGAACTTATAACCATTTACAAAGTACCCATTGTGAGAGTGAGCATAAATCGATGGTTTTCTTGCTAAAATTTCCAAATGTCGAGTGCTTCCATCATTTAAGCCAATCCTTACCTACAATGAAGAACATACACGCAACATGTTGGTTAATGATGCACTAACACTAATCATTATGATTTAATTGGCTTTACTTACCCGGTCTTCAAACCATTCAGCAAAGTGGTTATCTCTGAGATTCGATATCAGCTCATCCGGATATAGTTGTGGCGCCACTTCATCGAACTCGTCGATGTAAGGATAAACTTCTACACAATTTAAAAGAACATACGTGTGCGCCTTTTTAAGTTCTTCAATACTCATGCGTGTCCGCGTTCCACCCTTTTGATATAATCGTCTAGATGGAACGACAAACACGCTTAGTTGACAGCCTCCACTCGAAGAACTAGAATGTTGTGGTGCGAAATTCCTCGGCTCTCGATTATGGCGTGTCTCAATCGTCGGGTCAAAGTATAGAGAACAATATGTGGTGACTTCATTCACTAGGTGTTCCCTCACGATTGAACCCTCAACCTTTGATTTGTTTCTAATTCTTCTTTTTATCAAGCCAAGCTTCCTACATTTAGAAGTCAATGAGAATATGTTAGGAATTTTGAACGGAATTTGAAAAACATTTGGTTTATAAGATTACAAACAATGTGATTACCTCTCGTATTGATACATCCATCTGTATTGCACCGGACCACCAAGAAGAGCTTCATTAGCTAAGTGTATGACTAGGTGCTCCATGGAATCAAAGAAACCGGGAGGGAATATTTTCTCTAACTTGCATATCGTTAGAACCACTGTGCGTTTCATGTTAACCAAGTCATCTACATGCAACGTCTTTGAACATAAGACCCGAAAGAACATGCACAACTCTGTTACAGCCTCATATGTCTCTTTTGAAACAAAACCTCTAATAGCAAGTGGAAGCAGTCGTTGCATAAAAACGTGACAATCATGGCTTTTGAAACCATGAAAAGTGTAGTCTTTGATGTTTACTAAAGTCCCTACGTTTGACGCATACCCGTCTGGAAATTTAAGCTTTTTCAACCAAGCACAGACCTTTTTAACGTCATCTTTTTGCAGAGTGTAATCCCCCCTAAGTTTAGTTATCTTCCCATTGTTATCACATATGGGGTTTAAAAGACGACGTACACAAATATGCTTAATGTCTTGCCTTGCCTTCATATTGTCTTTGGATTTGTTGGTGCCCATAATTGTGTGAAATAGATTTTCAAATACATTCTTTTCGATATGCATCACGTCAAGGTTGTGCCGGATCAACAACTTACGCCAATACGGAAGTTCCCAAAAGATGCTTCTCTTTACCCAATTATGTGTAGTCCCAAAACCGGGCGGTTTCCTATATCTTTCAGTACCATGAGGTTTACCATCATAAACAATGGGAAAATCTTTTATAGTCTGCCATATTTCCTCTCCAGTTGGCTCTGGAATACGTCTTACGCCCGAAACCATTTTGTTTTTCCGAAAGTTAATCTTATCTTTTAGGAAACAATGTCCGGCGGGAAGATGTTGTCTATGGCAGTCAAACCAACATGGTTTCCCTCCAAACTGAAGCTGGAATGATCCCGATTCATTCGAACAATATGGGCAAGCTAACTTACCATGTGTGCTCCATCCGGACAACATCGCGTAAGCAGGGAAGTCACTAATTGTCCATAGCAGTACCGCCCTCATTTGGAAATTGTTACGTCGTTGGGCATCATAAGTTTCAATACCATGCGTGAACAACAGTTTCAACTCGTCTACTAAAGGTTGTAGAAAAACGTCGATATTTTGTCCGGGATTCTTTGGGCCTGGAATGATCAAAGGAATTTGTATGTATTTCTCTTTCAAGGCCAACCAAGGAGGTAGGTTGTAAACCGTGATAAACACCGGCCAACATGAATACGGGTTCCCGCTTGTATTATTTGGACTAAACCCATCAGTACACAACCCGAGACGAACATTGCGTGTCTCTTTTGCAAAATCAGGAAAGGCCAAGTTAAAATGGTGCCAGGCCTGACCTTCACTAGGATGACTCATCTTTTCTGAAGGAATACGATCTGCATGCCAAGTCAAATGTTGAGCTGTCTTATTTGAATAGAACAATCTTTGAAGTCTTGGTCCAATAGGCATGTAGTTCATCACCAACTTAGGCACCTTCTTCCCTCTTTCCTTGTATCTGTCTTCATTACATACTATACAACGATCCAAATTAGAATACTGCCCATTGAATAACATGCAATGGTTTTGGCACACATGAATCTGATGTGACGGCAACTCTAGTGGCTTCAACATCTTCTTGGTCTCATAAAAGTTTCTAGGTAGCTTGTTATCGTCGGGTAGAATATCTTTGATTATCGGAAGGAGTTTATCAAATGTTGAGTCGGAAACATTACAATCTGATTTCCAATTCAATAACTTGGTGGTGATAGAGAGTGTGCTAGCGTCTTTAGCCCCCTCCCATAAAGGCTCGTTAGCTTGGTTTAACATGTTATAGAATGCATTTGCTCTTTGATTTGGATCTTGTGGTCCTTGCTGATAATAAGGATCATGATTTTGGTGCATACCTTCCATAACCATTTGATCGTATCCGGTATATTCACCAAGATCTTCATCAACATCTTGGCCCATATGTTGAGACGGAAGGGATTTTGAACAATAGCCCACATTTATAGCTTCATCAGGATATAATTCACCATGCACATCCCATAACTGATAATCTTCCATGAAACCTTGGGTAATTAGATGACAATCAACTGCCTCTCTCGTCTTGTAATAACGATTTTTGCATTTACTACATGGACATCTAATTAGTAACTTTTGGACCCCATCTATAGTTTGCCTTTCAATGTTCGTTGCGTTTTCATATGCAAAATCCAAGAAATAAGAGACTGCTTGTTTAAATTGCAGATTGAAAGTACCATCTCTATTGGTTCTCATTGTGTACATCCATTCTCTATTCAACGACATTTTTATTGACCTGTACTAACCTTTGGTGGGATTCATATCAATGTCAAATCAAGAAATATTTGATAAACATACAAATGATTGACCTTCCCTCCGAGATAATACAAATTATCATACCATACTAAAGCTAAATTACAAGTTATAATTTTTTTATCAGCGCAACTAAATTACGGTAGGAATTTATCTACCAAAATAATAAAATAGGTCATACGTTGTCGACACAAAATTAAGATATTATTTTCTTATTTTTAGTTATTTGTTGTAACGGATTATCGTTTTTTAATATTTATATTTTGATTAAGAAACACTCATGAAGAAAGATGGATACTCCAGTAACAAGTATTTGTTCAAAATTTAAAGAAAGTAATGTAAGAACATGTGTAAAAGGAAGAGGAAAAGAAAGGATGAATAGGTAACTTCTACGACATGCATTAACTCTTTCACATATAGGTTTTGTAAGTATTTGAATATGTGTATACTGATCCGTGTATGCAGTTTTGTTCAGATGAGTAAATTGGATTGATTTCAAATGGGTCATTTCCATTTGTGTATGCTATAACCAATTTTACCATCTGTGTATGCAAATGGTTCAAATAACAACAATTAGTTTGGTTGTATACTAATATGTGTATGCAGTTTGGTTCAAATAGGTCATTTCCATCTGTATATGCAAATGGGTCATTTCCATTTGTGTATACTAACCAATTTTACCATGTGTAATGCAGATGGGTCAAACAACATCTTTCATGGGTCAATTGGTTTGCTTGGTCATATGGTCAAATTGGATTAATATGGAACAATCAACCTTTGACAAACAATCAAATTGGATTAATTTCAAACAGAGACATTAATGTCAAACAATTAAAGTGGTATAAAAAAATGTGATTTTCTTCTAGCATTTGGCAGTGGATAACCATAAATGTGATTATAGAATCTTTATTTCAAAACTAAATACAAGCCACATGAAATAAAACGCCACATCATACAAACTAGCTTTCACCGTAAGTAAAGTGGTAATATAATCGACTTAAACACAAGTATCATATTACCTCAGAAAATGCACATGCTCGTACAATATGTTTGTGGTCAAATGAGTGCAATTCATCCCCTGTTAAAGCATCCCATAATTTACTGCAAACATAAAGATGAATTGCAATAGAAACATCACTACCTTTATATAAATACCATTATTACATTTAACAGGACCACATAAAACTTAAATAAAATTAAGTGCAGAGTGCAGACAACCATCTTGAAATAGACAAAATCAAGATAGTGAAATAAAATTAAATGCCACAAACAACCATCTTGAAATAGACAAAATCAGCGAGTGCAGAATGAAAAGTCTTGTAGTAGGAATCTCAATTTGGGATCACATAAACCCCAATAACATTTAGGTAACACAATCTCAACTCAACACTTGAACAAACAAACCCTTAAAATCACATACCTGAACTGATTTTAGTCAAAAGAGTGCAGGTCGTCGACGCAGTCAGTGGTTAGGAGATAACGGAGCGGTGACCAGCGAGGGAAATGAAGGGAGCGACGGAGGGGACCAGTGGTTAGTCGAAAGAGTGCAGGTCGTCGGCGATGAAGGGAGCGACGGCGATGACCAGTGGTTAGTCGAAAGAGTGCAGGTCGTCGACGATGAAAGGAGCGACAGTGATGAAAGGGTTCTGCCCTAATTTTTTGTGTTGGGGGGAAACAAATAAGGATTGGGAGGGAAATAAGATTAGAGATATGGGAGGAAATGAGGAATGGAGGGAATAATATACATGTAGTATTATTTTTTAATACCATTTACATGTTAATCTTTATATTTAAAAGAATATATATATGTTTATCACAAATTAAATTGTTAATTTTTATAAAATTATTTTTTGATTTTTTAAAAACTATTTTCTGGTTACTTCAAAAGAATATATTTATTTTTCACAAAATTAAATTGTTAAAAGTTCTAATTATATTATAAAGGTACGTTAAACAGTCCAGACTGACCTGAAACACATTGTCAAAAGGGTCCAGTTCAGGCATGGGTAATTAATGATACATGGTGAATCATTTTTTTAATAAGCACCAACCAACATGAGTATGTAACCAAACTTCTAGAGCATGCAAGGTTAGTACCCCTTCCGGCCACGCCAGAATCTAAGTAGGATCAAGGTTAGTACCTTAAACCTGGGATGTCTCATGTATTGAATTTACACAATAGCAAACAGTTTTTAAACTTTAAACATTCAATAACAACGGAAATTGACGTCATTACATCGTCTTAAAACGCAACCAATTAAAACATTCGTACAATATGTTCATCATTCACACCGTTCATTCCATTTCATTTCTCGTCCTTTCATCACCCTTAGGACTTGTAAGTTCCAAAGGTAATTACATCGCTCTTGAGACTCAGTCATTAAGGTAATACCATCACCCTTAAGACACATAGGTTCATAAAGTCTTACCATTCACCATTCACGGGTGACGTTAACCCCAAGTGACCGTCGCCACTACCTTCGCCAATTGCACAACTGTTATACCCATTTATAGGCCACATAGATGTTACCTCTATTATACTTATAATACTATGGCTTTCCCATAAGTCATCAAATATGCGTATACACATACACTAACACACACGACGCACACAAATACACACTCATACACGTACATACACTAACACATGCATATACACACATACAGTAACACACACTCATACGTGTATATACACTAACACATGCACATACACACGTAAACACTTATGCATATACACATATTGTAACACACATACACTCATACCGTAGACACACATACACAAACTAACACATATGCATATACACATACAATAACACACACATTCATACACTAACATATATACATATACACATACAGTAACATATACATATACATATTATATTAATAATAATAATAATCCTTAACTATTATTTAATTATTAATTTTATATTAAATATTAGTAATAATAATAACCTTTAATTACTAATAATTTTAGTTACTAATATTATAAATTTTGTTAATAAATATGTTAAATGAATTAAAAAATAAATATTTACTTTTGTGGGAAACTTGTCGGAAATATTGATATATTCCGACAACTTTCCGACAATTTTGAAAAAAATCTATTTTTTAAATATTAAATAAATTAATAACCTTATTTACTGAATATATTTAACAAATTTAAAAATGAAAAATTACATTTGTGGGAAACTTGTTGCAAATAGGTACATATTCCGACGATTTTCCGACAATTTTGAAAGAGCATATTTTTAAAATATTAAATAAAGAAGTTTACTTTATTAATAAATATGTTAAACGAATAAAAAATTAAAAAAATTACTTTTGTGGGAAACTTGTTGGAAATATTTGTATATTCCGACGATTTTCCGACGATTTTGAAAAAAATCCGATTTTTTAAATATTAAATAAATAAGTTACCTTATTTAAAAATAAAAAGTTACACTTGTGGGAAACTTGTCGGAAATAATTATGTATTCCGACGATTTTCCGACAACACTGAAAAAGCCTATTTTTTAAAAATAAAATAAAAACTACTTTTGTGGGAAATTTGTCGGAAATAATTATATATTCCAACAAATTTCCGTCAATTTTGAAATAAAACTTATTTTTAAATATTAAATAAATTAGTTAACTTATTTAAATAAATATATTAAAAGGATTAAAAAATCAGAAATATTTTTGTGGGAAACTTGTCGGTGGATCGTTGAAAGTAGATTATAATTGGCGACGGAATAGCGACAACTTTATTTTTGTCGGAATTTTGTCGGAAAATTGTAGGAAATTTTATGGTCACTTTTTTGTTGTTTGTTTTGTTGGAAAGTTGTCGTTAACTCGTGGGAAATTTCGTTTGTTGGTAATTTGTCGGAAACTTTTGTAGGAAAAACACATGTTTTCTAGTAGTGATGTATCCCTTTCTCGTTGACTACATGTCCTAGAAGTTGAATCTTCACGAATCCAGATTTCGCACTTTAGAGATTTTGGCATACAATTGCTCTTGTTTCAGCAATTCAAGGATTAAGCGTAGGTACTCCTCATGTTCTTCCTTGTTCTTATAATAGATGAGGATGTCATCAATGAAAACGATGACGAACTAATCGAGGTAGGGTTTACACATACGATTCATGAGGTCCATGAATACCGCGGGTGCGTTGGTTAAACCGAAAGGCATGACCATAAACTCGTAATAGTCGTACCTAATCCTGAATGCAGTCTTTGAGATATCTTCTTCTCGAACTCTTAACTGATGGTAACCGGACCTAAGATCTATTTTGGAATAGAATCTTGATCCTTGGAGTTGATCAAAGAGGTCATCTATGCGAGGTAAAGGATAATGATTCTTGATTGTGACTTTATTCAGTTCACGGTAGTCGATACACATACGGAAAGTCCCGTCCTTCTTCTTGACAAACAGGACTGGAGCTCCCCATGGCGATGAGCTAGGTCGGATGAAATCTTTATCCAACAAATCTTGCAGTTGTATGGATAGTTCTTGCAATTCACTGGGTGCAAGTCTACAGGGTGCCCGAGCAATAGGCGCCGCTCCGGGTGCTAGATCAATTTGGAATTCGACTTGGAGATGCGGTGGAAGACCTGGTAGATCTTCGGGAAATACCTCCGGATAATCAAGAACGATCAGGATGTCGTCAATTTTCTTCTCCTCAGGTGGCTGCTCGACGACGAGAGCCAAAATGGTAGTATGAACTTTTCGAAGACATTTCTGTGTTTTCATGAAGGATATGATGCCAACGACTGCACCACTCTCTTTTGCCTTGGACAGGAAGGATTTCCCCTCTCATGAGAGGAAGGCAAACATTTTTATCACAACAGATGGCTTCAGGTTGGTTCTTGGATAACCAATTCATACCGATAATAAGGTCGAAACTGCCAAGCGTAACTGGCAGATGGTTAATGTCAAGTTTATTACTAACCAATGCTAGTTTACATCTGCAAGAATGCGAGTTGTTTTGATTTTTTTGAGTAACAGCCCAAGCAAACCGTACCAAGATATTGTCCACTTTGCCCCCGATGGGTTGCCCATCGAGGAACTCACGGTTTTGTTTTTACCCGACGAGTTGCTCGCCCGGGCAAAACGCGTCTCAATAGAGAAGGTATACGCCTCCTAATAAGGAACGTATTGTTCTCCCCCTCAACCGATGCGGGATATTACAGTCTGTTATCTCAATAGTATACTTGGCTTTTAATAGAGTTAGAGCACTACGCACTAATATGGAATTTGTGAAATCGTGCTGAGACTTATAGTGAGACCCGCGCTTATAAGGCAAGTGTCAGCCAATACATAGGCTAAGGGAAGAGGTTCACATGTAAGAAAGAAAAGTCTAATGAGATATAGATTCTAGTAGTATAAGAGATAGGATGTATGTTTAAGTAATTACGTTCAACTGATGGTTGGTTAGGTTAAATCTTCGTTTCCTAATGTCATTGGATCAACGGAATCATTTCGTGAAGAAAGAAATTCATTTACAGGATTGAATATGCTGGGTATAATTCGAAGTTAGACTACGGATTAGTCACAAAATGAGGTAATAAGGTCAAATGCGATCTATTGTTGGAGTGTAAGGAATAACGTGTTAGCATAGAAAGAATTTCTCAAATTCTGTGTACATAGTTGGAATCGATAAGTTTGCTATGAGATTCTATTAGAGTTTCAATCAAGATGGTTTCTGTGATCACGTTTAGATGAGTGTCTTAATTTCACTGAGACTCTTACATGAGTGAGAATAACATTGATGGATTTCATTAATGATAGTTCTGTGTGTCCATAGACATCTTCAACCTGATAGTCGCGTCTATCAACTGTTGAACGAGCTTAACGATACCAACTAGTCGTTGAGTAGGTTACAAGAACTTCTACTGACAGTGGAAGTTTAAGTTTGTAGATCACTGTTAGGACCATTTATCCACACACTAGGTTTCACCAGGACTTACATGCACCTCAAATTATTATTACGTGTGCACCCGTAATGATAACTTGCTTTGCATGTTCACCCTAGTTCTCCTCGTCTTATGCTATAATGTCCTTTAGTTTGTATTGCTGAGTACAGAGTGTTGTCAGATATGATAAGTCATCGAAAAGCTTAGTCATCAACCATAAGTTGATCAATTAGAACTCATATCAGGATGAGTAGTCAAGAAATCGTTTGATCTAAGTATTCACTCGAGTTGAAACACAATACAAGAGTCCAATCCAGTGGATTGTATATGAGAGCATGAAGCAAACATGTACACGAAATGCGACTTCGAGAAATGAAACTAATTCATGAATACAAGTTATAGGAAGCAGCAAGGTAGACGTCCTTTCAACTGAGTCAAGATAGGGTTTAAGTATGCATTGAACAATGCGTTCTCAGATTTGTGTTCGATCCATTCTCAACAGAATATCGATCAAAGACGCGAGCCCATGGCTCGGTAAAGTGATGACATCTACGTGCCAATGGATTCTGCAATCATGCGTGTAACGATCTGCCTTCATTCGGCGTATTGTTGCTGGTGGGTACAGTAGGGACTCGCATCCGACGATCCCAATTCCCAAGGAGATACATGTTAGTGCTGAGTGTCGTCCATAACATGGACCTGAGAAAGCCCACCATACCCAACAGGTGATGGTGATGTAAGTGACTCCTCCGAAGGCTCCGTCTCGCTGCCCTCGAACGGGAGTGGATGATGTTCCGGTGATTCCCCGAGTGTCGCCACTAGGAATAATGATACAATGCAAATGATGTGTCCCTTGCCAACGGAGGGTGATACGGATGGTGTTACATGCCTGCACTGCAATGTATGTATAGGTGTTATATGTATCAGGTATGAGTGTCCGTGCCGTGTAACTAATGTGTGAGGTTATAGTCTAGTATGCAATCCTAGTTCTATATAACCAATGGCTCTGATACCAATCTGTCACACCCCCAAATTCCACTAACAGAGTTTTACCGTTAGGGATGTGACACACCAGGATCTCAGTCATTACTTACATCAAACGACACTATATGGGACTTGAAATGTCATAACATAAAAGTTCAGAGTTAATGCGGAAGCGTAAACGTTACAATGAAGTCAAACGTAATTACACGTAACAAGCGTCAATTAATGTAATTTAATAAACTGTTTAAAATATTTGAAATGAATGATATGACAGTAGGACTCCATGCATGTCCTAAGTGCGCAACCTGTGCCAAAGCGACCTGAGAAACATGTAAGAAAAAGTGTCAACACGAGGTTGGTGAGTTCACAGGTTTCAAGTTTGTAATAAGACAGTGTTTGCCAGATTATGTACATTCAATATGCATATCTATAGGTAGCTAACCTATGTTCATGTCTTACTAAAGCGCTCGCAACCGAAGCTGACTGTGTTTATATGCCTCCTGCCAGGTCTATCAACTCTGGCACATGTGAGTAGGCTAACATTTCACCCGTTCGATATCCAATCGAGTTAGCGCGACTAACGCGGGTGGGATTTGTCAAACCCAGTAGTACTACTAAACATTACCTCGCTAAGATCCATATTAACGGTTCGAAATAAGATGAGGACTTTCTGTGATAGCATGTTACGCTTAGTCTCAACAGTGATATCATATAAAGTACCATAATCAAATAGTTGCGTCATGTTTTCTCCCCTGGCTGGAAAAATAGTAATTGCTTGCGTACCTGTTTCTCCCCCACGGGGAAAACAATTAAAAGTATGATAATTGATGTTTCATGTTTGTTTCTTCCTCAACAGTAAAACAAGTAAAATACGTTTGTGTGTAAGCATGTTTCTCCCCCAATAGTAAAACAGGTAAAAAGGGGCCGTGAAACTCACCTGATTGCGTAGGAGGTAATCACACAAGTATGAGATTGGAATCTCAAGCGTTAGCCCGACACGGCTCATGAATGCCCTAGAATTACAACATAATAATTAGGGATAAAATGGAATATGTGACGACGACACGGAATAAGGAACGTCCTAAAGGGAACGCTCTAAAGATCAACGAGTAAACGAACGTGTTTACGGGAATACGGATTTCCAAGTTAGGATGAATGCGTTTCGCGATGAATGACAAATAATATATAATAACTAGATTCGAGCGTTTTGTCATTAAATAGTAGTCCAGAAAAATAATATTATTATATTATTTTTAAACTTACATAGTTAATACAATAACTATTTGTGTGGCAAAAATAATAATATATTATTTTTATTTAAGAATATAATTACGGGGGTAATAACATAACTAATTATATTATGTATAATTTCTAAGCGTTCCACAATGCTCGTTAATGCGACGAAAATAAATAATATATAACAATTATTTTTAATAGTGGAAAATAATATTAAAACGGTTATAAAACTAAACCCGAACATTAATATAAACACAATTGTTTGTATGTTTTCATAAATTAAATATTAATTTTGTGAAATAATATAATTAATATATTATTTTTAATATCACTAAAATTCTCTAAAAATGTTTTATAAAATAAATTCCGAGCCTTTGGTTGTTTCCGGGTTTCAAAACACGTTAATATATTAATATAACAATATATGTTTTGATTTTATTTAAATAAAATATACAAAAGTGGCTCAAAAATAAGATGGGGGCAGAGAGACTCGAACCCGGGTCTCCCCCCCATCAGTCGAACAACTTAACCAGCCCACCTGCTTGGGTAATCGCAACACAACCCGGTTCCAAATCGTTTTAACACCCGAGGTTCCTGTGTTCTCCCCCCAACACGAACCCGATTTCAAACTCAACCCTAAATCCATCGATTTCAACAATGATTTGCAACAAGGGTTTAGGGGTTTTGATCATCAATCCACCTCGAACCTGTGGGTGTTTTTAATTTCAAAAACAACATGTTTAGGTTGGTTAATTACTCAATTGAAATCCCGAAAACCCTAGATTCTAACATGAATTCGATTCGGTTAAATTTGATAAGATTAAGGGTCGGGATCATAGGGTTTTCATTGAGTTAATGATTGCGAGTCTAACCCTATGATTCGATTGCATTGAGGTTGAGTCTAGGGTTGATTTCGATTAAGCCTTTTAGACGATGAACCCTAGATTCAGTACTTGACTAATACGATGATATAGACCAGAATTAGCTTAGGGCTTTCGATTTACGGGTGAAAGTGAGTCTACAGGTGTGTTTGGTTACCTCAATTGATGTCGGATTGATGGAGTTCGACTAGTTAGGGTTTCGACCTCGAATGGTTTAGTCTCCAGTGACTCTGACTGCTTCTCCGGCGAAACTGATGTGGGGGAAAAGATCAGTGGTGTTCGTCTAGTATGCGCAGGTTGTTTGATTGCAAAAATGGTAGATGCATTTGATCGATTTGAGGTGTTCTTGTACGGTTCGACGGTTTCGGTTTAAATAGAGTTAATGTCGTTAAATTTCAATCATGTGGGATGTTATAACGTACGTAGATGATTATGATGAGGGCGAGCTCATCAATACAAATCTTAACAGACGCGAAATTGAACGAATTGAAGGTTACGGGTTGGATTTGGGTCAAGAACATGGGTCGTTTGACTTTAAAAGTCAAATAGGAATACAACACTTTCTATTTTGACTTTCAAAGTCAAAAATTTGGTTTTGGGACTTGGCAGAACTAGTCCTTGTAGTTTGAGATTAAGAAATGATAGACTTAGTCCCTAGGATTCAAGATTAGTTTAACTGGGTTAGGATTTAATGGAATATTTAACTGGATTACTAACGGGGTTAACCCTAAAAGTCCGAATTGTCACACATGCACCATGGAATTGCATCTTGAATCGACTTTGACAACTCATCCAAAACTACTGCAAAGAGAAAGGGGCTTAGTGCCGACCCCTGGTGAACTCCCACTTCCACCGAAAAAAAGTCTGTATCCCCCACGGGAGCTCGGACGCATGTCTTAGCCTCATGATACATATCCCTAATTGCCTCAATATATTTACTAGGGATCCCTCTTCCCTCCAGACTTTCCCAGCTCAATCTTCTAGGCACACTATCATACGCCTTTTCAAGATCGATGAACACCATATGTAAATCATGTTTCTTCTCTCTGTACTTTTCCATTAATCTTCTTAAAATGTGTATCGCCTCCGTAGTGGACCGGCCTGGCATGAACCCAAATTGGTTTGCTGTAACCTGGGTTTGTCGTCTAATCCTTGTATCTATAACTCTTTCCCATAATTTCATTGTATGACATAGGAGCTTAATCCCCCTGTAGTTAGCACAACATTGAGCATCTCCTTTGTTTTTATATAGGGGTACTAAGACACTACGCCTCCACTGATCTGGCATCTTCCCGGTTTTGAAGATATTGTTGAACAGTCTTGTCAACCACTGAACGCCTTCCTCTCCCATACACTTCCACGCTTCAATGGGTATGTTGTCTGGACCGACTGCCTTAGCTCTTCCCATCTTCTTAAGAGCACTCCTCACTTCTTCCTGTGTGATATTTCGACAATAACAATTATTTCGTTGACTGGATTGAGTAGTGGGATTCTCCGTTATGGCTAGACTTGGTCTACAACTGTTGAAAAGGGTGTAGAAATAGTTTTGCCATCTCAGCTTGATGTCTCGTCCCTTTACCAAAACTCTTCCATCATCTTCCTTGATAAACTTCACGACCCCAAGATATTGTCTCCTACTCTCCCTATTTTTGGCAATCTTAAACATATGATGCTCCCCTTCCTTGGTGTCTAGTTTTCTATACATCGTTTCACAGGCAAAATTTTTTGCCTCACTCACTGCCTTTTTAGCTTCCCTCTTTGCCTGTCTATAGTTCTCCCGTGGTGTCATTATCTCCTCTCCATTACTGCACTGCAACATCTCTTTAAAGCGTTGTTGCTTGTCCTTTATCTTGCTCCGCACCTCCTCATTCCACCACCAAGACTCCTGATGTCCTCTTGTGTCTCCCAATGTGACTCCGAGGGTTTCCTTTGCTGCCTGCGTAACAGTGGTTGCCATAGCTACCCACATCTGGTTTGTGTCGCCATCCTTAGTATTTGTGTTCATCGCCATGACTTTATAAATTCTAAAGCACGTGCATTTACTTTAGAATAAACACAACCACAATAATTAGTAATATAATCAATATTAAAAGGCACATAAACACGTCACTAAGAGATAAAAACCAAAACTTTACTAAAATCAACAAAGGTTCATACATGATTAAGCAAAAGTCAACCAAAAAGTCAATATGAGTCAAGAATCATCTAAACCTAGATGATAAATAAAGTTTATCCAATCACAATGAAGAAAATACAAAACTCAGTTAGATACATAGCTAAACTCAAAAGAGACAGAAAAGATAACCAAACCAAGTCGATTAAAGCGAATACACGTTAACTAGATGCATGTTCTTGATCCCGGCTTCAAGATATCTTCAATTAAGCTCCAAGATGCCCTAAATATGTCCCCCAAGTCGTCCTCTAGTCTCCTCCTGTGACAATCTGACTTTTCATGTTAACTCCGTTAACAATCCCATTAAATATTCTGTTAAAAACTTAACCCTGTTAAATAAATCCAGTTAAATCTTAACTTATTTAACAAAATTAAACCCCAAGGACCAATTCTGTCATTTCCTGATCTCAAACTTCAGGGACTAATCCTGCCAAGTCCCTAAACTCAATCTGTTAACTATTGAAAGTCAAAATTGATGAGTTTTTGTTCCTGTTGACTTTCATAAAGTCAAAATTCATAAACTTGAAACCACATTCACAAATCATAACCAATTATTGTCTAAATTCAAAACGGATTGGATCCTTAATGTAATAATCGACCATCATGGAGTCTTTAATCGCTATCATTATGCAAGAATTAAATCGATTAATAGATAATCAAGTTGTAACCATTTTATCTGTCGCCCCTTCTATCAAAATCGACGAGTTCTTGTATTGTTTTCACAAATTGAGCATACACACACATAAATCGCATCAAGCTAAAACTGTTACGTACACCAATTCATTCGGAGGCAAAGCTGTGATCGTCGGAGCCTAGCCCACTCGTTGTCGGATTCAGTTTTGGTCGAGCACAGTCAATTCGAACTTTAATTCGGTAACCTCTTGCATTCTCACTTTCGTTTTTACATCTAGACTGAAAGCCCTATGATAATTCGAGCATTTAACATCGAGTTGAACCCGATCCAGAATCTAGGGTTCGTTCTAAGAGTGATTTGGGGCTTTTGATTCTAGACTCGATCATAATCCAATTAACTCACATTTTTAACTTCGCAATCAGTCACTCATTGAAAGCCCTATGTTTATTCTATCAATTAACATCGAATTTTGCAAGATCTGTAAATTAGGGTTTGTTCATAAACAAATTGGGGGTTTTGACTCTAAACTCGACCTCAATGAAATTAAAGTGTATGGTTAGATTCGCAATTCTTGATTGAGTAAAAGCCCCATGTTTTCTGAGAGTTTTAATATCCAAATCGATCAAATTGATTCTTAGTTCATATCCAGGGTTTCGGTTTCTAAAACGAGAATTAAACGGATTTAAACTTGTTATTTTTTAAATTAAAACCACCCACAGACTCGTGTGGACTCGATTTACAAAACCCATATACTATCTCGGCCTATCGCGATCGAAATCAAAGGATTCGGGGCTGGGGATCGATCGTGGGTGTATAAGGGAGAGGGACTTGTTGAACCTCCTGATTAAAACCCATTCCAGTCAGGTTTAGGATGCGATACCCTAGCGGGTGTGATAGTTAAAGTGTTGTGCGTATAGGGGAGGGACCCGGGTTCGAGTCCCCCCCCACTGCCTTTTTGATTTTATTTATTTTAAAACCATTGTTTTATTATTTAATTAAACCCTATAATTTTATGTTAATGTATTAAAAATGTTTTAACTCGTAAAATCCCCCGTGGACTTAGTTTAGTATTATAACCCATTTTTAATAATAATTTCCCATAATATAATAGTATATCATATTATTATTCAAACCCTCTTTCCAATGAAAATACTGATTACTTTCAAACCGTGACCTTGATTAAAAATAATATTTTATTATATTATTGTCACCTCATTAATAAACTTGCATAATGTTTCAAACTTATAAGTAATGCAATTATTTATATTGTCTTCTCACGTATGAATTCTCGAATAAAAATAATATATAGTTATTATTTTTGCCTCATGGGTGATTATCGTATATTTTCTAAGAGCTTAAAATAATATATATATATATATATATGTATTATATTATTTTCTTAGGACATTGTTAAATGGTGCAAACGCAGAGCTTATTTATTTAATACCATTCGTATTTGAGACGTTTGTTACGTTACAGAATTGTCCTAATTAAAATGCTTATATTCCCGGGGACACGTTTCGTCTACTCCTTGATCATTAGAACGTTTCTTAGGACGTTTCTCATTCCGTGTCATCGTCACATATTCTCATTATACCCCTAATAATTATGTTGTAATTCTATGGCATTCGTGAGCCGTGTTGGGCTAACGCTTGAGATCCCAATCCCGTTCTTGTGTGATTACTACCTACGCAGTTCATGTGAGTTTTCACGACCCCTTTTTACTGTTTTAAACTGGGGGAGAAAACATGACGTAAACATTTTTGGTTATGTAATTCATATATGTTATCACGTGTTTGACTATGCGTACACATCTATCATTAAGTTATCACATCGGACCGTTAATATGAACATAGCGAGGTAATTTGAGTAGTACTACTGGGTTTGACAAACCTCACCCGCGTTAGTCGCGCTAACTCGACTGGAGGTCGAACGGGTGCAACATTGACCTAAACATGCGCCATGGTTGATAGGTCTGGTAGGAGGCAAAAACATAAACAGTCAGCTGTCGGTTGCGAGCGCATTAGTTAACATGCTTATGGGTTAGCTACATATTGATTTATATATTAAATGTACATTAACCTATTGAACTTGTTGCAAACTGAAACCTGTGAACTCACCAAACTCGTGTTGACACTTTTCTTACATGTTTTCTCAGGACGTTAAGCTAAGGCACAGGTGCACGTTAGGACGTGCATGGTGTCAACATGATATATTCAATAATTGTCAATCTACTGATCAGTTATTATGTTTTCGTTATTGTTAGACTTGGGTGCGTTGTTTTGCGCATTTACTTTCTTTATATGCTTCCGCATTTAACTCTGAACTTTTATGATATTACATTTATGTCCCATATAGTGTCGTTCAATGTAACTGATGACTGAGATCCTGGTTAGTTGAAATTGGGGGTGTGACAGATTGGTATTAGAGTCATTGGTTATAGAGAACTAGGATCGCATACTCGACTATAACCTCACACATTAGTTACACGGCACAGACACTTATACCTGATACATATAGCACCTATACATACAATGCAGTGCAGGAATGTTAATACCATCCGTATCACCCTCAATTGGCAAGGGACACATCATTTGCATTGCATCATCATTCCCAGTGGCAACACTCAGGGAATCATTAGAACAACATCCACTCCCGCCCGAGGGCAGCGAGACGGAGCCTTCGGAGGAGTCACTTACATCACCATCACCTGTTGAGTATGGTGGGCTTTCTCGGGTCAATGTTATGGACGATACTCAGCACTAACTCATATCTCTTTGGGAGTTGGGATCATCGGAGGCGAGTCCCTACTGTACCCACTAGCAACAATACACCGACTGAAGGCAGACCGTTGCACGCATTATTGCAGAATCCGTTGACACGTAGATGTCATCACTTTCCCGAGCCATGGGCTCGCGTCTTTGGTCGATATTCTGTTGGGAATAGATTGACCACAAGTTTGAGAACGCATTGCTCAATGCATACTCAAACCCTATTCTGACTCAGTGGGAAAAACAACTACTTTTCTTCTTCCAGTCACACATATCCATGAACTAGTTTCACTTCTCGAAGTCGCATTTCGCATCTATAATCCGCTGGATTGGACCATCGTAGTGTATTTCAACTCGAGTGAATACTCGGTTCAAACAATTTCCGACTACTCATCCCGATATGAGTCCTAGTTGATCAACTTATGGTTGATGACTAAGCCTTTCGATGACTTATCATATCTGACAACACTCTGTACTCGGCAATACAAACTAAAGGACATTTTGACACAGGACAGGGAGAAGCTAGGGTGAGTATGCAAAGCAACTTATCATTACGGGTGCACACGTAATAGTAATTTGAGGTGCATGTAAGTCCTGGCGAAACCTAGTGTGTGGATAAATGGTCCTAATCTGTGAATTACATACTTAAGTTTTCACTGTTCGTAGAAACTTTCATAACTCACCCAATGACTAGTTGGTCTCGTTAAACTCGTTCAACAGCAGATAGACGCGACTATCAGGTTGAAAATGTTTACGGACACACTGAGTTATCGTTAATGGAATCCATCATGTTATCTTCACTCGTGTAAGAGTCTTGATGACCGTAAGACCCTCATCCAAACTTGATCAAGGAAACTATCTTGATTGAAACTCTATTAGAACCTCATGGAAAATCCATCGACTACAACTATGTAAGTGAAATTTATGAAATTCTCCCTAATCTAGCACATGTTATTCCATTTGACCCTATTACCTTATCTTGTGACTAATCCTTGGTCTAATTTGGATTATACCCCAGCATATTCAGTCCTGTAAATGAATTTCTTTCTTCATGAAATGATCCAGTGACATTAAGAGACGAGGATTTAATCCAACTAACCCCATCAACGACAGAGTAGGTTTAAGTCTGCTAAGAGTTTCAACCAATCGACCTCTTTAGGACAAAACCAGAGTGGTTTTACGGAGAGATGCCCTAAGTGCAACGAGTGTAATTTTCACTATCTCGGTGCTTGTGAGAGAAATTGTTGCCGAGGGGTGGCAAGATGGGCCACGCTGCAAAAGATTGTAGAGTTGATCTTCAAAACAAGCAACCATTCCGACCGCAAGGGTCCGCAAAAGGATTTTTCAGTGCGGTAAGGAGGGACATACTCAGAAGGATTGTCCTCAGTCGAAGAGGGGTGGTAATGGAAATGGTAATGGCAATGGTAACAGTAACAGCAATAATCAAGGCAACAACAATGGTAGCAACAACGGCAATAATGGAGGGAATGGTGCGAAAGGACGAGCCTTCGTACTAGGATCTGGTGAAGCTCGATATGATCATAATGTGGTCACCGGTAGGTTTCTCTTAAACAATTACTTTGCTTCTGTTCTATTTGATACCGGTGCTGATAGGAGTTTTATATCTAAGAAGCTTAGTGATATGATAAAAGGAACCCCAACTCTGTTAGAAACTAAGTATATAATAGAGATAGCTGATGGCCAAATAATTGAAGCAACCCACATTCTTAAGGGTTGTAAGCTTGAGCTGGCTAGTCATACACTTGATATCAACCTCATGCCGGTAACACTTGGTAGTTTTAATGTAATTGTTGGTATGGATTGGTTATCTAAAAACCAAGCTGAAATTGTCTGTCGTGAGAAAACTGTTCGCATTCCTCTCCCTAGTGGAGAAATCCTTTCCGTTCAAGGTGAAAAGAGTGGTGTAGTCTTAGGCATCATATCATTCATGAAAGCTCAGATGTGCCTACGTAAAGGTCATACTGCTATTCTGGCACTCGTTGCTGAGCCACCATCAGAGGAAAAGAAAATTGATGATATTCCCATCGTTCGTGATTTTCTGGAAGTGTTTCCTGAAGACTGACCTGGTCTGCCACCACACTGTCAAGTTGAATTTCAAATAGACCTAGCACCCGGAGCAACACCGATTGCTCAGGCACCTTATAGACTGGCACCCAATGAATTGCAAGAGCTATCCATTCAACTACAAGAGTTGTTGGATAAAGATTTCATCCGACCAAGCTCATCGTCATAGGGAGCTCCAGTCCTGTTTGTCAAGAAGAAGGACGGGACTTTTCGCATGTGCATCGATTATCATGAGCTGAACAAAGTGACAATCAAGAATCGTTATCCTCTACCTCGCATCGATGATCTCTTTGATCAACTCCAAGGATCAAACTTCTATTCCAAGATAGATCTTAGATCTGGTTACCACCAATTGAGAGTCCGAGATGAGGATATATCCAAGACTGCTTTTAGGACAAGGTACGGCCACTACGAGTTTATGGTCATGCCTTTCGGATTAACCAACGCCCTCGCGGTGTTCAAGGACCCCATGAACCGTGTGTGTACACCATACCTTGATCAATTCATCATCGTTTTCATCGATGACATTCACATTTATTCCAAGAACAAAGAGGAACATGAGGAACATCTGCGCTTTATTCTAGAATTACTTAAGCAGGAACGGCTATATGCTAAATTTTTCAAGTGTGAATTCTGGATCAGGGAAGTTCAATTCTTAGGACATGTGGTTAACGAGAAGGGAATACATGTCGATCCATCAAAGATAGAAGCCATCAAGAATTGGGCATCACCGACGACTCCGACTGAGGTGCGACAATTTCTGGGATTGGCTGGTTATTACCGTCTATTCATCGAGGGATTCTCTAAGATTGCACAACCCCTCACTGCCTTAACTCAAAAAGGTAAAGCCTATAACTGGGGCGATAACCAAGAGTCAGCATTCAACATCTTAAGCAAAAACTTTGCAGTGCACCTATTCTAGCTCTTCTGGAGGGTACGGATGATTTTGTGGTGTATTGTGACGCATCCATTCAGGGTCTGGGTTGTGTATTAATGCAATGAGAAAAGGTGATCGCATACGCTTCACGTCAACTAAAGATTCACGAGAAAAACTACACCACTCATGACCTAGAGCTGGGAGTCGTAGTTTTCACACTTAAGATATGGAGACACTACTTGTACGGTACCAAGTGCACCATCTACACCGATCACAAGAGCCATCAGCATATCTTCGAGAAGAAAGAGCTGAATATGAGACAGCGTCGTTGGGTCGAGCTCTTGAATGATTATGACTGTGCGATCCGGTATCATCCGGGTAAGGCTAATGTTGTAGCTGATGCCCTAAGTCGAAAGGAAACCAAGCCAAAACGAGTTCGAGCATTATAGATTATCTGATAAAATCCGTAGTGCTCTACTCGAAGCCTTGAAAGAGGAAAACCTACCGCTGGAATGTACACACGGTATGGAAGCACAACTCGAGGTCAAATCTGACAGTATTCGCTACTTCGCCGAGCGAATATGGATTCCAGTATTCGGAAACTTAAGTGAACTAGTCATGGATGATGTAATCCCCAGGAAATTCCGGTCTATGTTTTTACCTTTCCGGCATTGTAATTTCATTATTATCTGATTTTATTAACGAAAGTGTCATAAATTTCTAATTGCAATACATACATGTTTGTACATACATACATTGGAAACATTCATTTCAAATTCAATACCTATTTAATGGGGATATAAATGTTTTAATACTATTAAGCAAATATCTTTATATACATATATATATATATATATATATATATATATATATATATCCAAGCATGTAAAAAAACTTATAAATTAGTTAAATAAAACCCTTTTTACTTCATAGAAATTATAATTTGTATTTATAACATTTAGTTATAGTATAAAAATTATAAATTAGGGTTTTATATAATGAAATTAAAATGAGAAATTATTTCTATTTAATGAATTACCCCCTTTTTATATTTATAACACTTAAATTATAACTTAATAGTTTGTTAGTTTTAATAAAAGTTTATAAAATTTAACACTTTTAGGTTTTGCAAACGTTTAGGGTAGAAAGTGTAACTTTCTGAAACTTAATTCTAACTAAAACCTAACCTAGTTCATAAAATGATAAAGCTCAAACTGCAGGGACCTGTCCCTCCAAATTTTGAAACATGTTTCTCTTCCAAACAAACCACGGGTTCGAGCCCCCACCACCGGCTCTCACTCGTTTAACCTCAATCTCGCAAATGGAGCAATTTCGATCGAAACTGAAACCGGAAATGCATTAAGATCGATTAAACGACCCATTAACTATGTTTAATCGTGTTTTTTATGAACGTTAGTGTGTTTAACTCGTAACCGAAATTCCATGATTGAAATCTTTAATGGATCGGTTAAATCAGATAAAATTGGGCTATAAAAGCCACACCCCTATACTCGCAATACCTCGTACTCATTTCCCTCATCCTTAAAATCACCGCATCTATCCTATAAATCACGATCGAGCATGGGAAAACCAAACTTGAAAGTCTCAGCCGTTCTCCCTCTCTGCGTAACCATTTCAGGTAAATCTAGTGTCGATAAGTTAGTATTGATGCAAGGATCGAAAGCCCTATGGCTTGATCTTCGATAGTTTGTTCAACCGGGCGAATTGAGAAGCTAGGGTTTTGGGGTTTTCGTATTGGGGATGAAGGGTTAATGGGATTGCTTATCAACAACCAATCGGAGCGGCCACTTGACAAGGCATCATGCCCTGGTCGAGTGGTTGGTGTGTTAGTGCGATTCGTGAACCGCCTCAGGCGCGGGTTCGAGTCCCGGCAACACATTTTGTGGAATTTAAATTCGTTTTAGTTATTTTTAATGCAAACTTTTAATGTTTTAATCTCTAATTAAATTTGATAAAACAGTGAATTCATTCACAAATTGTTTTATACAAATAGAAACATAAACTGGTATTTTAACTACTTATTTTATTTAACTCGTAAAATTCAAAACAAAATAATACGAATATTTTGTTTAGACAAATTAGCTATGTTAATTATTTACTAATAGTAGTTTTTTTTCACAAACTTTAATTAAATGATCAATTAAACACTTTTAAAGCCTATAAATAATTATTTTATACAACGTTCAATAAATCCTATTTAAAACCTATTTATCCTTTTTATAAATTCATTTAAAATGAATTTATTTAAATGATTATGTAACCATTCTATTTGCATTTATTAATAAATTAAATTACACTTTTATTTACATTAACTACTAGTTTAATTAGTTATTGTATTCGCATAAAATATAAATTAATTAAACCGTTTTATTACAAGACCTATTTGTAAATCATTTTTGAATGATGATATCTTAATTTTGTCCCATTCCATGATTTCATAAAAAAAATGCTATATAATTAGTTAGAAGTTTTGATTTATTTCTAATTGATTTTATAAACATATCCTACTTAAATTCTCAACAAGTCTCAAACTTCTATTTTCCTACCAAACATATATATACAAGTCCACCTTCGAACCCAAACCCCATGAAACCCTAAAGTTCTAAAAAAACTCCTTAATACCATTTAGACGTACATTGAAGATAGAGTATCATTACACGTGTAGGTTTGTTGTGAGAACTTCTCACGAGGCCTATCAGTCCTTACCAATTCTAGATCCAATACAAGTGAGTTCATAGCCCCCTTTCTCTTTACTATTGTTTACAAATACTCGGGGTGCAACATGTATACATACTATACTTACCAAATTCAATACCATTTGTTCTCATGCAAATTACTATGTGTTTTATGTCTTAAACTGCTTGGTGACCATTACATGTGTTCATGCTAGTACATTATTAACCTGCTACACAGGCCTAAGGTAGTACCTAACATGATCATTTATAAGGGAATCCGATTCCAGTTAACACAGACCTTGGCGGGTTTTGTGTGTACCATATTACTATTTTTCCAAAACAAAATCAGTGGGATTGTACTTACAAGTTTTCCATTTACTACAGATTGAATTGTACACTTGGAACCTTGTATGTTTTCACATTTATGCCATAGTTACGCTTTGAACAATATTGAATTAGAAACACTTTTTACTTAACTTTTGTTAGTGTCAAAACCTATGTTACTCACCAACTACTTCTAGTTGACATTTACTCACATGTTTCATGTGCACCCATTTGAGGACCCTACCTGCTCACCTAGGACTTGGACCTAGTTTAATTTAAATTATGTTATGTTTTGAACGTTTTGTTTTCCATTCCCTATGTAACGGATGATTTTAAGTTGATGAATAAATATTATCATTTAATAATAGATGATCATGTGCTTATGAACAACTGCGTAAGCCCCGGCGTTTAATCCGCAGTCGGCCGGGGTGTGACAGATTGGTATCAGATCCATGGTTATAGGGAATTAGGTTATTAGACACATGACCTAGACTATAATCTAGGAGTCCCAAACATGAGTCTAACTCGTGTTTTTTTGATTACTTGATACAACTACATGAACTTCAACATTCAAGAGTCTAATTGAAACTATTTGGAACTACTTGAACAACATGAAACTTACACTTAGACTTAATAGTCTAATCCGAAGGAAACTCTCGTCAAAGGTATGTGAGTTCTAACTAATGAATGAGAACTTGTGCAATCCGGAAGGGTGGATGCCTGTATTCTGGGAGTTCTGTCTAGGAAAGCATCTCGTATAAATCCAAATTAACCGATGGACCAGTTATGCTTTCCTGGGAATTCTTGGGATGCGTGTCCACTTATAGGCTAAAGCATGACTTCTCAAACAATAGAAAGACTTAAAGCACTTTGATAAGTCAATGTGCCCATTAGGGTACCATGTATGCTTCATCTAACATATCATGATTAAATTGCAAACTCTTATTCATGATTCACATCTTATGAACTTTCTATTCACCCGTTTGTAGAATGTCTCCCCGTCATGAGCGTAGGAACAACCTCACCGATATGATCATCCAGCAAATGGCTACGATCCTACCAACTATGTTCAACCAACTGAACCAGAATGATGCACCAAGGAATCCCATGTGTACATTCAAACACTTCAACTCCTGCAACCCCACCAAGTTCTATGGGAACGAAGGAGCCACTGGACTTCTCCAATGGTTTGAAAGCATTGAGGGGACTTTCATCAATGCTGACTGTCCTGAGAACCTAAAGGTTCGTTATGCTACTAGTGTCTTCCAGAAGAGGGCACTCACATGGTGGAATGGAGAAAAACGTAACCGTGGGATAGAGGTTGCACTAGCCTTGCCTTGGGCTGATGTGAAGACACTCATGACAGATGAGTTTTACCCCCGTAATGAGTTCAAGAAACTAGAAGCTGAATTCTGGGATCTCAAACAAGACAGTGGTGAAAGCCTTGCCTACACCACCCGCTTTCATGAGCTTAGCCTACTGGTGCCCCATATGGTCACTCCTCTCTCCCGGGCCATTGAGAAGTACATCAATGGTTTGCCCATGCAGATTCAGGATACCGTGTTGGGTAGTAACCCAGCCACTCTTGAGGAAGCTATCCGTCTAGCTGCCACTCTATCAGACAACCACGTTAAGGCAGGAACCTTGTCCAAGAAAGGTGCTAAGAGAAACATTGAAAAATCCACCACTGAACCCACTAAAGAGACCAAGGCTGAGTTCTCCTTCAATGGCAAAAAGAGAAAAGGCAAGAACTTTGCCATTATCACACCTGCTACTCCTTTAGCCCAAGTAGCCCCTACTGCCTTCAACCCCAACAAGAAGCCTTATGTGGGACTCTACCTCTGTGCAACACCTTCCAGCTCCATCATACTACCTACATGCCAGGTCGTTTATGTACCAATTGTGGACGTTCTGGGCATACAACTAACATATGCCGTAATGCTCCCCGAGCTAACCAAGCTAATCAACCTGCTGTTCCTGTTCCTGCTGCTATCACTCAGGGTCGTGCTTGTTACGAGTGTGGAGACCCATATCATTTCAGGAACCGCTGCCCTAGGTTGGTCCTTGTGAACCAAGCCAACATGAATCAGGGCAACATGATTCAGGGGAACGGGAACCAAGGTAACATAATCCAGGGAAACAGGAACCAGGGGAATATGAACCGGGGAAATGTGAATCAGGGGAATGTAAACCCTGTAGCTCGAGGACGTGCCTTCAACATCAATGCCAATGAGGCACAAGCCAACAACGATGTGGTGAACAGTACGTACCCAATTAATCACCAATATGCTTCTATCCTATTTGATACCGGTTCCGATAGGAGTTTCGTGTCCTTTGAATTTGAACCACAACTCGCTATAAGTCGAGCTAAGTTAGACAAACCCTTTGATATTTTAGTAGCGGGTGGTTATTCTGTTTCATGTGACATCATTATTAGAGATTGTACCTTAACCTTGAGTGATCATGACTTTTCAATCAATCTTATTCCTATGGCTCTCGGAGGTTTCGACATCATAGTAGGCATGGACTGGCTGACCAAGCACCATGCTGAAGTAGTCTGTTTTGACAAGTATATCCGTATCCCTCTTAACTCGGGTGAAATTTTGAACGTCTATGGTGAGAAGCCATCAAAAGGACTCAAGATTATGTCTTGCACTACCGCAAAAAAGTGTTTACGAAAGAAATGTGTGGCATTCTTGGCCCATATTGTGGAACGAAAAGTCAAGGATAAGAACCTCCAAGACATTCCTGTAATCAAATACTTCCTTGAAATTTTTCCCGAAGACTTACCCGGTCTTCCTCCCACACGTCAAGTCGAATTCCATATTGACCTAGTGCCAGGAGCAAACCCCGTGGCTAAATCACCTTACCGTCTTGCACCATCAGAGATGCAAGAACTTTCAAGTCAACTTTGAGAACTTTCTGATAAGGGGTTTATTCGTCCTAGTGTTTCCCCTTGGAGAGCACCTGTTTTATTTATCAAAAAGAAGGATGGTTCTTTTCGAATGTGCATCGACTATTGGGAACTCAACAAGCTTACCGTGAAGAACCGATACCCCCTCCCGAGGATTGACGATTTATTTGATCAACTTCAAGGCTCGACTTATTTCTCTAAGATCGATCTTTGTTCTGGTTATCACCAGTTACGAGTTCTCGAATCCGATATCCCCAAGACAGCCTTTCGTACAAGATATGGTCATTACGAGTTCATGGTTATGCCCTTCGGACTAACCAATGCACCCGCGGTATTCATGGATCTTATGAACCGCGTGTGTAAGCCGTACTTGGATAAGTTCGTGATCGTCTTAATTGACGACATCCTCATATATTCAAAATCCAAAGTGGAACACGAAGAACACTTGCGTTTGGTTTTGGATCTCTTAAAGAAGGAGCAACTGTATGCTAAGTTCTCCAAGTGTGAATTTTGGCTAAAGGAAGTCCAATTCTTGGGACACATAGTCAACGAGAAGGGTATTCACGTGGATCCCGCTAAGATTGAGGCGGTAAAGAACTGGCAAGCCCCAAAGACCCCTACCGAAGTCCGCTTATTTCTAGGTTTAGCGGGCTATTATCGTCGTTTCATAGCGAACTTTTCAAAGATCGCGGTGACAAAGGCAAACCCTACGAGTGGGGACCAAAACAGGAGGAAGCCTTTCAAACCCTAAAGCAGAAAGTATGTGAGGCTCCTATCCTGACTCTCCCCGATGGAACCGAAGACTTTGCCGTTTACTGTGACGCTTCCCACTTAGGCCTTGGTTGTGTACTAATGCAGCGAGGCAAAGTGATTCCTTATGCGTCCCGACAACTCAAAATCCATGAGAAGAATTATACGACGCACGATCTTGAGTTGGGTGCGGTCGTATTTGCTCTTAAAATTTGGAGACATTACCTATACGGTACCAAATGTGAGGTTTACATCGATCATAAGAGCCTCCAACACATTTTCAATAAAAAAGAACTCAACATGAGGCAAAGGCGTTGGGTTGAACTCCTAAACGACTACGACTGTAATATTCGTTATCATCCTAGTAAGGCGAATGTCATGGCCGATGCTCTAATCCGTAAGGAACCTATCAAAATCCACAGCATTCGAATCCAAAATGATATTCAAACTCGCATCCTTGAAGCACAACATCTTTCCGTCACTGAAGGAAACATGTACAACGAAATGTCATGTGGTGCTGAACTCCAACTTGAAACCAAACCCAATGGGTTACTTTACTTTCTAAATCGTACCTGGATTCCGGACCGTGACAACCTTCGTACCTTCATCATGAACGAGGCTCACAAGACTCATTATTCTGTGCATCCTGGTGCAGACAAAATGTACATGGATCTTCGTACCCAATATTGGTGGCCTGGTATGAAAAAGGACATTTTTCTATACGTGTCCAAATGCCTTACATGTTTAAAGGTTAAAGCCGAGCACCAGCGTCCATCCGGTTTACTTGAACAACCCGAGATCCCCATGTGGAAATGGGAGTGTATCGCCATGGACTTTATAACCAAACTCTCACAAACATCTCGTAGTCATGATAGCATTTGGGTAATCATCGACCGCTTGACAAAATCTGCTCATTTCATACCCATACGTGAGGACTATCGAGTTGAGAAACTATCTCGAATCTATATTGATGAGATCGTTAGTCGTCACGATGTACCTCTCAACATTATTTCTAATCGTGATGGACGATTCACCTCTCGTTTCGTGCAATCCCTACAATCAGCCCTAGGTACTCAACTAAATCTTAGTACTGCTTATCACCCGCAAACTAATGGTCAATCTGAGCGAACGATTCAAACTCTCGAAGATATGCTTAGAGCCTATGCCATTGACTTCAAGGGAAATTGGGATTTACATCTACCCCTAGTCGAGTTCTCATACAACAACAGTTATCACACAAGCATTAACATGGCTCCTTTTGAAGCACTTTATGGTCGAAAGTGCCGCTCTCCTATCTGATGGACTGAAATCGGTGAATCACAAATCACTGGTCCTGAACTTATTCAAGAGACTTCCGACAAGATAATGTTAACCCGAGACAACCTCCTGGTAGCAAGAAGTCGGCAAAAGAGCTATGCCGACAAACATCGAAAACCCTTAGAATTCCAAGTTTGCGATATAGTTCTTCTTAAGGTATCCCCTTGGAAAGGCGTAGTTCGTTTTGGAAAGAAAGGGAATCTTGCGCCAAGATTCGTGGGTCCTTTTAAAATCCTTGAGTGGATTGAGAAGGTAGCCTACAAATTGGATCTACCTGAAGGACTCAGTAACGTTCATCCGACATTTCATGTCTCGAACCTAAAGAAATGCTTAGCTGACGAGAATCTCCACATACCTCTTGACGAGGTTCACATTGACGAAACAATGCACTTCGTGGAGAAGCCTGTGGAGATCATGGACCGAGAAGTTAAGCAACTTAAGCGAAGCCGAATTCCAATCGTTAAGGTTCGATGGGAATCCAAGCGTGGCCTTGAGTTCACTTGGGAACGTGAGGATCAAATGAAAGCCAAATACCCACACCTATTTCCAAGACCCTCTTCCTAATCAATTTCGGGACGAAATCTCCTAAAGTAGGGGAGACTGTAATCCCCAGGAAATTCCGGTCTATGTTTTTACCTTTCCAGCATTGTAATTTTATTATTATCTGATTTTATCAATGAAAGTGTCATAAATTTCTAATTACAATACATACATGTTTGTACATACATACATTGGAAACATTCATTTCCAATTCAATACCTATTTAATGGGGATATAAATGTTTTAATACTATTAAGCAAATATCTTTATATATATATATATATATATATTCAAGCATGTAAAAAAACTTATAAATTAGTTAAATAAATAAAACCCTTTTTACTTCATAGAAATTATAATTTGTATTTATAACATTTAATTATAGTATAAAAATTATAAATTAGGGTTTTATATAATGAAATTAAAATGGGAAATTATTTCTATTTAATGAATTACCCCCTTTTTATATTTATAACACTTAAATTATAACTTAATAGTTTGTTAGTTTTTATAAAAGTTTATAAAATTTAACACTTTTAGGTTTTGCAAACGTTTAGGGTAGAAAGTGTAACTTTCTGAAACTTAATTCTAACTAAAACCTAACCTAGTTCATAAAATGATAAAGCTCAAACTGCAGGGACCTGTCCCGCCAAAATTTGAAACATGTTTCTCTTCCAAACAAACCACGGGTGAGAGCCGGGGTTCGAGCCCCCTACCACCGGCTCTCACCCGTTTAACCTCAATCTCGCAAATGGAGCATTTTCGATCGAACTGAAACCGGAAACGCATTAAAATCGATTAAATTAACTATGTTTAATCGCGTTTTTTTATGAACGTTAGTGTGTTTAACTCGTAACCGAAATTCCATGATTGAAATCTTTAATGGATCGGTTAAATCAGATAAAATTGGGCTATAAAAGCCACACCCCTATACTCGCAATACCTCGTACTCATTTCCCTCATCCTCAAAATCGCCGCATCTATCCTATAAATCGCGATCGAGCACGGGAAAACCGAACTCTAAAGTCTCAGTCGTTCTCCCTCTCTGCGTAACCATTTCAGGTAAATCTAGTGTCGATAAGTTAGTATTGATGCAAGGATCGAAAGCCCTATGGTTTGATCTTCGATAGTTTGTTCAACCGGGCGAATTAAGAAGCTAGGGTTTCGGGGTTTTCGTATTGGGGATGAAGGGTTGATGGGATTGCTTATCAAAAACCAATCGGAGCGGCCACTGGACAAGGCATCATGCCCTGGTCCAGTGGTTGGTGCGTTAGTGCGATTCGTGAACCGCCTCCGGCACGGGTTCGAGTCCCGGCAACCCATTTTGGGGAATTTAAATTCGTTTTAGTTATTTTTAATGCAAACTTTTAATGTTTTAATCTCTAATTAAATTTGATAAAACAATGAATTCATTCACAAATTGTTTTATACAAATAGAAAACATAAACTAGTATTTTAACTACTTATTTTATTTAACCTGTAAAATTCAAAACAAAATAATACGAATATTTTGTTTAGACAAATTAGCTATGTTAATTATTTACTAATAGTAGTTTTTTTTCACAAACTTTAATTAAATGATCAATTAAACACTTTTAAAGCCTATAAATAATTATTTTATACAACGTTCAATAAATCATATTTAAAACCTATTTATCCTTTTTATAAATTCATTTAAAATGAATTTATTTAAATGATTATGTAACCATTCTATTTGCATTTATTAATAAATTAAATTACACTTTTATTTACATTAACTACTAGTTTAATTAGTTATTGTATTCGCATAAAATATAAATTAATTAAACCATTTTATTACAAGACCTATTTGTAAATCATTTTTGAATGATGATATCTTAATTTTGTCCCGTTCCATGAATTCATAAACAAAATGCTATATAAATAATTAGAAGTTTTGATTTATGTCTAATTGATTTTATAAACATATCCTACTTAAATTCTCAACAAGTCTCAAACTTCTATTTTCCTACCAAACATATATATTCAAGTTCACCTTCGAACCCAAACCCCATGAAACCCTAAAGTTCTAAAAAAACTCCTTAATACCATTAAGACGTACATTGAAGATAGAGTACCATTACACGTGTAGGTTTGTTGTGAGAACTTCTCACGAGGCCTATCAGTCCTTACCAATTCTAGATCCAATACAAGTGAGTTCATAGCCCCCTTTCTCTTTACTATTGTTTACAAATACTCGGGGTGCAACATGTATACATACTATACTTACCAAATTCAATACCATTTGTTCTCATGCAAATTACTATGTGTTTTATGTCTTAAACTGCTTGGTGACCATTACATGTGTTCATGCTAGTACATTCATTAACCTGCTACCCAGGCCTAAGGTAGTACCTAACATGATCATTTATAGGGGAATCCGATTCCAGTTAACACAGACCTTGGCGGGTTTTGTGTGTACCATATTACTATTTTTCCAAAACAAAATCAGTGGGATTGTACTTACAAGTTTTCCATTTACTACGGATTGAATTGTACGCTTGGAACCTTGTATGTTTTCACATTTATGCCATAGTTACGCTTTGAACAATATTGAATTACAAACACTTTTTACTTAACTTTTGTTAGTGTCAAAACCTATGTTACTCACCAACTACTTGTAGTTGACATTTACTCACATGTTTCATGTGCACCCATTTGAGGACCCTACCTGCTCACCTAGGACTTGGACCTAGTTTAATTTAAATTATGTTATGTTTTGAACGTTTCGTTTCCATTCCCTATGTAACGGATGATTTTAAGTTGATGAATAAATATTGTCATTTAATAATAGATGATCATGTGCTTATGAACAACCGCGTCAGCCCTGGCATTTAATCCGTCGTCGGCCGGGGTGTGACAGATGAGGTTCATAAATCTCGTTACTCTATTCATCCAGGTTCCGAAAAGATGTACCATGACCTAAAAGTGCTATATTGGTGGCCAAAGATAAAGGTCGATATAGCCACCTATGTGAGAAAGTGCCTGACTTGCGCGAAGGTCAAAATTGAATATCAAAAGCCTTCCGGTCTACTCCAGCAACCGGGGATTCCCATGTGGAAACGGGAGAAGATATCCATGGGCTTTATCATAAAATTGCCCTGAACTCCTACCGGATGTGATACCATTTGGGTAATCGTCGATCGTTTAACAAAGTCCGCTGACTTCTTAGCAATCAAGGAAACAGACAAAATGGAGAAGCTTACTCGTATTTATTTGAAAGAAGTAGTCTCTCGGCACGGAGTGTCAATCTCTATCATTTCGGATCGTGATGCACGATTCACCTCACGTTTCTGGCAATCGTTACATAAAGCTATAGGCACGCGTCTAGATATGAACACATCATACCATCCTCAAACTGATTGCCAGACGGAGCGTACTATTCAAACTCTAGAGGATATGCTACGAGCTTGTGTGATTGATTTCGGTAACACTTGGGAGTCTCACCTACCTCTGGTGGAGTTCTCTTACAACAACAGTTATCACACTAGCATCAAGGCAGCTCCATTTGAAGCATTATACGGACGGAAATGCCATTCTCCTATTTGTTGGGCCGAAGTTGGGGATACTCAACTTACAGGTCTTGAACTCGTACTTGAAACTTCTGAGAAAATTATTCAAATTAGAAACTGTATGGCAGCAACTCGTGATCGTCAAAAGAGCTATGCCGATAAGCGTCGTAAACCGTTAGAATTTCAAGTAGGAGATATGGTTTTGTTAAAAGTGTCACCTTGAAAGGGTGTCATTCGTTTTGGGAAACGAGGCAAGCTGAATCCTCATTATGTGGGAACATTCAAGATAGTGAAGAGGATTGGGCCAGTAGCGTATCGATTGGAGGTTTTTACAATCAACCTAATAATGAATTGGAAAACCCTGATGAAGTCTTAGATCCTTTTACTTAGACCTAATTCTAAGGTAGCACACCTATTCAACCAATTATATCACTAGATTCATCAAGCACTCGCTAGATTGTCAAGCCCTAGATTGTAAACCGAAGGTTTATAACCTAAAGATAGTCTAAATAAATTCTAAAGCACATGCATTTACTTTAGAATAAACACAGCCACAAGAATTAGTAATATAATCAATATTAAAAGGCACATAAACACATCACTAAGAGATATAAACCAAAACTTTACTAAAATCAACAAAGGTTCATACATGATTAAGCAAAAGTCAACCAAAAAGTCAATATGAGTCAAGAATCATCTAAACCTAGATGATAAATAAAGTTTATCCAATCACAATGAAGAAAATACAAAACTCAGTTAGATACATGGCTAAACTCAAAAGAGACAGAAAAGATAACCAAACCAAGTCGATTAAAGCGAATCACGTTAACTAGATGCATGTTCTTGATCCCGGCTTCAAGATATCTTCAATTAAGCTCCAAGATGCCCTAAATATGTCCCCCAAGTCGTCCTCTAGTCTCCTCCTGTGACAATCTGACTTTTCATGTTAACTCCGTTAACAATCCCATTAAATATTCTGTTAAAAACTTAACCCTGTTAAATAAATCCAGTTAAATCTTAACTTATTTAACAAAATTAAACCCCAAGGACCAATTCTGTCATTTCCTGATCTCAAACTTCAGGGACTAATCCTGCCAAGTCCCTAAACTCAATTTGTTAACTATTGAAAGTCAAAATTGATGAGTTTTTGTTCCTGTTGACTTTCATAAAGTCAAAATTCATAAACTTGAAACCACATTCACAAATCATAACCAATTATTGTCTAAATTCAAAACGGATTGGATCCTTAATGTAATAATCGACCATCATGGAGTCTTTAATCGCTATCATTATGCAAGAATTAAATCGATTAATAGATAATCAAGTTGTAACCATTTTATCTGTCGCCCCTTCTATCAAAATCGACGAGTTCTTGTATTGTTTTCACAAATTGAGCATACACACACATAAATCGCATCAAGCTAAAACTGTTACGTACACCAATTCATTCGGAGACAAAGCTGTGATCGTCGGAGCCTAGCCCACTCGTTGTCGGATTCAGTTTTGGTCGAGCACAGTCAATTCGAACTTCAATTCGGTAACCTCTTGCATTCTCACTTTCATTTTTACATCTATACTGAAAGCCCTATGATAATTCGAGCATTTAACATCGAGTTGAACCCGATCCAGAATCTAGGGTTCGTTCTAAGAGTGATTTGGGGCTTTTGATTCTAGACTCGATCATAATCCAATTAACTCACATTTTTTAACTTCGCAATCAGTCACTCATTGAAAGCCCTATGTTTATTCTATCAATTAACATCAAATTTTGCAAGATCTGTAAATTAGGGTTTGTTCATAAACAAATTGGGGGTTTTGACTCTAAACTCGACCTCAATGAAATTAAAGTGTATGGTTAGATTCGCAATTCTTGATTGAGTAAAAGCCCCATGTTTTCTGAGAGTTTTAATATCCAAATCGATCAAATTGATTCTTAGTTCATATCTAGGGTTTCGGTTTCTAAAACGAGAATTAAACGGATTTAAACTTGTTATTTTTTAAATTAAAACCACCCATAGACTCGTGTGGACTCGATTTACAAAACCCATATACTATCTCGGCCTATCGCAATCGAAATCAAAGGATTCGGGGCTGGGGATCGATCGTGGGTGTATAAGGGAAAGGGACTCGTTGAACCTCCTGATTAAAACCCATTCCAGTCAGGTTTAGGATGCGATACCCTAGCGGGTGTGATGGTTAAAGTGTTGTGCGTATAGGGGAGGGACCCGGGTTCGAGTCCCCCCCACTGCCTTTTTGATTTTATTTATTTTAAAACCATTGTTTTATTATTTAATTAAACCCTATAATTTAATGTTAATGTATTAAAAAGGTTTTAACTCGAAAAATCCCCCGTGGACTCAGTTTAGTATTATAACCCATTTTTAATAATAATTTCCCATAATATAATAGTATATCATATTATTATTCAAACCCTCATTCCAATGAAAATACTGATTACTTTCAAACCGTGACCTTGATTAAAAATGATATTTTATTATATTATTGTCACCTCATTAATAAACTTGTGTAATGTTTCAAACTTATAAGTAATGCAATTATTTATTTTGTCTTCTCACGTATGAATTCTCGAATAAAAATAATATATAGTTATTATTTTTGCTTCATGGGTGATTATCGTATATTTTCTAAGAGCTTAAAATAATATATATATATATATATATATGTATGTATTATATTATTTTCTTAGGCCATTGTCAAATGGTGCAAATCCGTGAGCTTATTTATTTAATATCATTCGTATTTGAGACGTTCGTCACGTAACACAATTGTCCTAATTAAAATGTTTATATTCCCGTGGACACGTTTCGTCTACTCCTTGATCATTAGAACGTTTCTTAGGACGTTTCTCATTCCGTGTCATATAAAAAATATTCTCATTATACCCCTAATAATTATGTTGTAATTCTGGGGCATTCGTGAGCCATGTTGGGCTAAGGCTTGAGATCCCAATCTCGTTCTTGTGTGATTACTACCTACGCAGTTCAGGTGAGTTTTCACGACCCCTTTTTACTGTTTTAAACTGGGGGAGAAAACATGACGTAAACACTTTTGGTTATGTAATTCATATATGTTATCACTTGTTTGACTATGCGTACACATCTATCATTAAGTCCTCACATCGGACCATTAATATGAACATAGTGAGGTAATTTGAGTTGTACTACTGGGTTTGACAAACCTCACCCGCGTTAGTCACGCTAACTCGACTGGAGGTCGAACAGGTGCAACATTGACCTAAACATGCACCATGGTTGATAGGCCTGGTGGGAGGCAAAAACATAAACAGTCAGCTGTCGGTTGCGAGCGCATTAGTTAACATGCTTATGGGTTAGCTACCTATTGATTTATATATTGAATGTACATTAACGTATTGAACTTGTTGCAAACTGAAACCTATGAACTCACCAACCTCGTGTTGACACTTTTCTTACATGTTTTCTCAGGATGTTAAGCTAAGGCACAGATGCACGTTAGGATATGCATGGTGTCAACATGATGTATTCAATAATTGTCAATATACTGATCATTTATTATGTTTCCGTTACTGTTAGACTTGGGCGCGTTGTTTTGCGCATTTACTTTCTTTATACGCTTCCGCATTTAACTCTGAACTTTTATGATATTACATTTATGTCCCATATAGTGTCGTTCAATGTAACTGATAACTGAGATCTTGGTTTGTCACTTCCCAAACGGTAAAACTCCGTTAGTTGAAATTGGCGGTGTGACAGCTCCAGATGATCTCCCCAAAGAATGGCGGTCAATGTGTTTAAATTGGCAAACTTATGGTTTTTCTTGCTGGTCGCCATACACCCGTATGAAATCATACGACCATATGCAAACCATACGACCCATATAAAATCATACGGCCGTATGCATGACATCATCAATATTGCTATATGAAAATCGTATGGTCATATGGGTCTTCCTCAACACACAGTTTTGCACGGCTTCACTGAATTCAACATTCGTTTCGTATTTCTTCGGTTTCTTCCAAATCTTCTTCTTTTCCTTGAAACCTTCATCAAAATCACAATATAAACAAATTAAGTATCAAATCCAACAACAAAAAACTATTTAAAATGAATGGATTTATTTATTATTTTTTATGTATAATTTAGACTATATCAAGCTCAAAATTGGGTTGGGGGACAATGAACAAAAACACCATAGACGCCACTGTGTACAAGGTAACTCCCGATCTCACACTATTATGGGGATTCGAGTCTTAGCATGTGAGTTTTGAACTTTTGATAGCAACAACACTCACGATGATAGTGATGGTCAAGAATTTGAACAAAAGAAAATAACACGATAACAAAAGTATTTTAAGTAAATAATTAAATAAAAAATTCGCGCCTGTTAAATTAACATAAAAAATAACTTATGAACAATATTTAAATATTTCAATTGGTAATAGTATGTACCGAATAAATTAAATATTTTGTTATTTTATTATACTGTTTTAAATAAAAAAAAAACAATACAAATGATAAGAGTGACAAAAACTTATCGCTTTTGTTTTTATTCGTGTATCCAATCGATCAATTTTAGTAGTAGTGCAACTTGTATATTTCTTTTGATTAACAAACATTTTTTTTCTTAAAATATACAAATAGTCATTTTATTTTGTCTCCTATCAAAATATTTAATCCATCAAATCAAGTTCCCACCGTACATATGGTCACGTGTGCAGTCTGACACCAAGGGCCTAATGGTCCTTCCTAGTAATTATTTTAGAAAATTTTACATTTTATTCTTGTTTTACTAATTTTAAAAGCGTCCTAACAGCTTAATTCCCTATTTTAACACTCATTATACGTCTCGTATAGATCTATATAAAGTATATAACTTTCATAATTTTCAATGACAGACATTTTGCAGAAGGTACATCGTACCCTATACGTCTCGTATAGATCTATATGTGGCGTATATAGTACCCTTGTACACAGTGGCGAACCTTGAAGAAAAACGCAGGGGGCGGAGATTTTTTTTTTCCTATCAGCGGGGGTCGGAACTATAAAATTTTCAGCTGAATACATATAAATTAACACTACTGAACGAAAAATCGAGGGGGGACTCACTAAGCTTCGCCCATGCTTGTACACTATGTGTAACGGTAAGAAGAGTATCATTCAGTTTTATTAATGATTGTATATGTTCTGTACATGTATTCCTTTAATTTATGATTTAAAGATGATGAAAAGGTTGCTTATAACATACGAGGGATAACAAACGATGTACGTTTTAAATTTCGTATGATTTGAATAGCTTTTTGAATCGTGTGATCTCTTTCAGATTAAAATGTTACACATGTATACGAAATCTTCAATTGGATAAGACAAAAAGTGAATTCCAAATATCGAGATGTAATTTTCTTGTGAAGATTCGTATGAACAGATATTTCAAAATCAGACCAAATGAGTCCTTTATCCAATGAAAGAATAAATTTTAGGATAGATGTCGCTTTGTGGTTAAACTTCACATTCATTTTCCCGTCTAAACTCGTTACTCATCAAAACTGCGTCATTTTGATTAAATCTTATTAAAATTAATTATCTATTTCCTTATTCAACCAACTCCATCATTTTCGCATTATTTTTCTTCTACCTCATATCTATAAAGGAATAAAATAATTTTTTTAGGAATTTATTAAATGATGAATCAATGAATCAATATTATTAATGAATTGTATTACCTTAATTACTCAAATCCACATAAGAATTCTATTACGTTCTATTGTAAAATATCAACTACATTTTTTTTCATCCGCGCTTCGCTGCAAGAGTCTGGTCGTTTTCAGGGTCGGCTCATTTGGGTGGATAAAACGTATGTCGAAATGCATACTCACTATAGCGCACGAAAAAAACCTCGAATTTTGACATAACTCCGTTTTAAAAAAAATTATACCTCAACGTTGGGCAAAAAAAATCGTACATTCCGTTTAAAAAAAATAAACGAACGAAATTTAGCACAGGAAAACGAAATTAATAGAAAACTAAACGGGTTAAAAGCGTATATTATATATACTATGAGGGGCTAAAACGATTCCCTTTGTAACACCGCGGGGACATTGTCGAACTTGGTTCGGCTCGTTTGCGGGGCTAAAAGTTACGTACATTTGCTATAGTGTACGAAAAAAATACTCGTTTTTTAATAAAACTCCGTTTTTAATAAAAATTATATCAGAAAGTTGACAAAATAAAACAAAAGAAATTTTTGTTTTCCGTTTTTAATGAAAAAGTAAAGAACGAAAATTATAATAGAGAAACGAAGTTATTAGAAAAGTTGACGGGTTAAAAATATATTATATATAGCATAAGGTTAAAAATAAAAAATATATATATATAAATTTACTGTTCACGTACGTTCGATTTTAAACTTAGTTATTAATTGTGAATAATCAATTATGAAATAAATGCACAATAAATATTTTTATGACTTTTTTTGAATTTGAAATCCATTAATTACGGAACCTCTTAAACGTGTAAATTAAATTGCTTTCTTACCGCAATCTTCATTCTATTACTAAACACTCACCATTCACAGTGTGATCTTTATTCTCATGGGGGTGCGAGTGGAAGGCGGGTACCAAGCGGGTAGTGGGTGAGTTGGGTGGAACACCGCCGCATGTAAAGCGGGTTCGGCGGGTAGTGGAAGGCGGGTACTTTCAGCGGCTACATATACCCGCTAGAAATGGGTATTGAACCCGTTGAACGGCTATAGCTGTTTAAAAAAAATTACCCTTATAAATACATACCCAATCATTTTATACTACCCACTCAACCAAAATATATTATTTCTAAATACATTCTTTCTAAATATAAACCATTACTATTGTATCCACTCAACCAAAATATGATCTTAAAGGATGACGGGAACGCAATATCACCTGTCTACATACGGGATCCTCCAGTCGAACCAGTTATTGACGATAACGTCCTTTCGGAGTTGCACGATGTAGCTACACATATTAGTCTTCGATTTGATCTCGTGGAACATATTGCGAGAAACACCACGGATTTGGACGAAGACGAAGAGTAGATGAATTTTTATTTGTTGTTATGTATTTTTATTTATTGTCTTTTAATTTATTATGTATTTTTAATTAATTAATTAAAGTTTTAGTTTATTAATTTTATTTGTTTTTTTTAAATAAGAGGGTTGGAGGGTACTAGGAGGGTACCACTCCCACCTAAGAGGGTACTTTGAAAGGGTACTTTGGCTAATTGAGGTGACAACTTGTGATTGGTGTAATTTGGGGGTACTTTAGTTGGGATGGTACCACTCCCACCCATTTATAATTTATCTAAAAAACACATTTACCTTATCAATTTAAAGGTTTTAAAAAAAACCCATATCCGGTTCCTTATATTTTCTTTATTCAATTAAATAATACTCTTTTAATCATTTTTTTATTATTCTTTTTCTATCTTCACTCACAAAAGTATTATAAGATATGAATATTGAGTTGGTAAATATAAGAAATTACAATTCAATCAATATATATATTATCCTTATAATTTAAGTATAAGAAAAAATATAAAAAATGAGATGGAGTGTTAATTTAGAAAGTTTTTTAAATTTACCTTAAAATATAAGGATAAGATATGATTTACAAAATCAATTCTGAATGCTATTAGAAATCTTCTTTTTAAGAATTTATTAAATGATGAATCAATATTAACAATGAATTATATTACCTTAGATACTCAAATCTACATAAGAATGATATTACGTAAATTGTAAATTATGAAGAGAGATTCTATTCAGACACGGAATATTGCTATTTGCACGCACCGAAACCCTATATGCATGCGTATAGGCCAATACGTAGCGTATAGGGTTTAGTCTCTGACAAAAGAATGTCACATGTCATTCCCTGTCTGGCGGCATGTCCCATACGTGACGTATTGCGCTATACGGTGCGTATTGTGTCCGGGTTATATTTTTGTCTCAAAACTTGGCAGATTTTGGGGTATAAGGAAGCTATATGTGGCGTATTGTGCTATACGTCACGTATAGCAATTATTTTTTAATTTATATTATATTTATCTTTTTTAATTTATATAACTTTGTTATCTTTTATAACCTATATAATTTTTATCTTTGTTAGTTTATATATTTTTTATATTTTTACATTTATAATTTATCATTTCAACCAAACAACCAAATAAAACATTACAACCAAACAAATAATCAAACATTACATATATTTACATCAAAACATTAAATATATTACATCAAAATATTATTACATACATAACAAAAGAAATAACTAAATACAAATAAAAACATATACGCCTAACCCGCACCACCCGGATCCTAACCGGCGCCGCCCTGATCATGACCCGCGTCACCCTGATCCTGATCGGGGTCGTCCGGATAGTGACGTGGCGGTGGTAGTGGTGGTGGCTAGGGCTGAGCATTTCGGGATTCCCGGATGTAATAGAGTAACCCGACCCGATCCCGATTCCCGAAAACTCATTATTTACTTACCCGAATCCCGGACCTATGGCATAACTCGGTAGTCGGTAATCGGTCGGGTTCTGCTTATCGGGATTTAGGGCTTTACCGATACCGATGTGCAATCAAATGTTCATCTGCAATTGCAAGCTTTCTTCATATACAATCAAATGTTCATCTGCAATTGCATGCTTTCTTAGACAAATCAAAGTAACAATTGGGTCCCAAAGGTCATACCACAAAGTCAGAAGGCCCCAAATTCAGCTCCATCTCTAACTGGCAGTGAGGTTTCACAGAGTAATTACGGTAAACCTATTCAGAATCTTTATTGTTTCATTAAAATTAGGATATGAAATAGCATTGATTTTAGGATATGAATTAAGATTGAATTATGGTTTGCATCTTCAATACATCTTGAATCTTGCTTATTAAATGATAACAAGAAAATTAGCCCCCGCTCCGAGGCGGCAAACAGTTGAGTCAGTGACATTAACATGGCTAAACACAAAAAAAACGAGATTAAGTACGGCGACTCAATTGTGGAGACTGAAACAAAGATAACAGACGGTTATATAACGGAATCGATGTTTTTCGGTCGGTGTCGGTCTCATTTTTCACGGTACCAGCACGTTACCGTTAGACGATATAACCCACGACAACTAAAAATGCCCTACATTGAATACGACTCCATTTTTAACAAAATTTATAGCGAGACGTCAAGAAAAAAATTAATTAACGAAAGAAATTTATTGAGGAAAAATCAGATTATATATACTATATGGGGTAAACGTGAAACTTTAGAAACTTAAGAGGATCAAAGTTCCAGTTTACAAAGTTAAGGGTGAAATTTATAATTTCTTTAAAGTTGGGGGGTGTGTTGGTCGGTGGCAAAAAGCCACCGACACTTGTGATTAAGATGGATAATTTTAGGATGTATTGACATAAATTAGTTCATTTATTTGCTTGATTCTATCATGCACACATGCTGTTTGTTGAAATGCCTAAGTGAACCACAAAATTTTGTTGCAGATCTACCTCTATGAACCAGCTCTATATATATTGAAGTGTAGAAAAAACCCTAGCACAAGGTAATATATGGCCCTTTGGTCAGGATAACAAAACCATATTTGTTTTACTAATTGTTATGTTTTCTAAACTAATATTCTGTAATCCCTTATCCAACCTGACATTGAACTTGGTGATTCAAAATTGTAATTTGTAGATGAGTCACATAACTCTGTACCATTAACTAATCAACATCCAACGAAACAATAATAGATAAATCATACAACAAATATGCAAGTAACACATCAAATTTGAAACAAAACCTTAAATGGTTGTTCTGGTGAAATCAAACTAAAAGTATGAAATTATGTCAAAAGGAGGATAAATAGATAAGTTCACTTCATATGAATACCAAAACAAAATATTACACCAATTAAATGAAAATCACACCAAACAAAAGCAACGCCTAATCGACTTAGAGGTTGTGTTTCTCACAAATTTGAAGGTGTCGTTTCAATCCTGTTGTTCCATTTTTATACGGGTCTGCAGCCAAACTTTTTGAGCAGTACTTACATCTTGCTTTTTTCAACCCGTTCTCGTCAGTAAACTTCTCAAAATCAGCCCAATATTTAGAACATCCTGTTTTACTTTTCTTTGTTTTGGTATTCTGAGCAGGTAATTGCTCGACATTTAGCGGGTTATACATGTCTAACAAATGACACTCTGTTTTATTTTCACGGTTTAGACTTACTGGCCTTTATACAATATACAAGTTTGCAAGTTTAATATCAGTACCGTTGTCTTATTTTAACTATAATACATGTTGTTAATGCCAAATTCCTTTGCAAGTTCATTTTGGGTAACTCCATGTACAGAACAGGCCAACGGCACATTTAAGATCAATATCCTTTATGCTTATGTCTCATATTTGACAAAGTTTTCTTATTTATGATATGCACAGTAGTGTTTAGTCAAATAAACCAGGGTAGAGTTTTACAAAGAACATATATTTTGTTTTACCTTGACAAATCAAAAGAAACATAAAAGAACTAAAACTAGTGTCATACCTTTTTGACATTTTGTTGCACTTGAACACTAAATCGTTTATACATTTTATTGCAGTTTAACACTAAAAATTGCAGAAAACAGATGATGAATAAAAGATAGCCATAAGGGAATTTCTTTACATACTAGCAAGAACTGGGCGATGATTTTGATCGAAAGACTGCGGATCGATGTTTCTGCCCTGGTAGGTGCAAGCTGCTGCCGTTCAATTGATGGTAGAAACCTAGGTAATCTGTTATATTGGAAGGAAAATCTGAATGAAATTATAAATGATCTTGGAATGCATCATAATAGGAATGTTTGTTTAAATTAGGACAATTCTTGCTACTATTTTATGTTTAAAATCCGGTCAATATGGTCAAACTTGGTAGACTGGGTTGGGAATAATACTTCCTAATACGGCTGCAGTTTTGTTTAATGCAATTCGGGTCGGACCAGCGATATCGGGTTCCCTATGTATTATCCCGATACCGAGAATGTATAAATCCACTACCCGACTTCAGTTTTATGATATGCAAATCGGTACGGTTTCGGGAATTTTTTGGGTCGGGAATCGGGATTGCTCGGTACTACCCGAAATGTGCTCACCCCTAGTGGTGGCACGATGCCGGCGGCTCATGACAGATCCACGAGGCGATCAACCACCAACATCATCAGATCCTTCATCCGGTCGCTATGACGAGCCTGTCGTCGTAAGTCGGCAGCAAGTCCATCAAGCAAGGCCTGGGTGACCCTGTCCAGCCGAACAGGTCAACGTACGTGTCGAGGATGCTATGGCGGCTGGTCGTGGCCGGGGACGACGTGCGGCGGGTCCTGAAACACCACACCCTGTAGCGGGTTAGGCATAACCGGCGGGTCCTGTCCCGGCATCTGCGGCAACGGCTGCGGGACCCAAGGGTGGTCCCGGTCGGCCCCTATAAACCGAAGCCCGACCCCATCGAATCAGCGCGTGACGAACATATCGTTCTCCATGCGGCGATCTAAACGGACAGGCGGGAGGGCTCGACCATCTGATGCACGCGATCAAGCCACGGGGCAAGAACACGCATCAACTGTGTGATAAAGGCACCGCCATACAACAGCCCGCGCTTCTGCCTGTGAAAGGCAGAAGCAAAGTATAGCGCAGGCAGGTGGCTAGGGCGCATTGCCTGCCGGTAAGCAAGCAGAAGAGAAAGAACAAGTCTCTCTATGTGCACCACTCACAGCTTTTCCGACGCGGTGCAATAGACGTCGAAATAAGCCAGTGCAAATATCTGTAGAGGGGGTCTCTAATCCCCGAGACCCTCCCCTTGGTCCTCAAACATGGGCTATCAGAAATAAGACCTCAAAATACAAGGAGGTACTCTGTATCCACCTTGGTCACACCCTCCGTGTAAAGTGGCGTGACCGTCTCGGGTTCGTGATATAAGCCCGTCGCGAATGCCCAATCTTGGAGCGTCGTACTGTAAAGCTGGCCGAATATACGAAAGGAGATCTGCACTGGCTCCTCTAGCTGCTGGTCCATCTCGGCATCAGGCGTCGGTGCCACCGGCTCGGTGTAGGTGAACGTCGAAAGAAACTCGACAACGACCTCTCTAAACGTCTCCGTGAAGCTAAGATCAAACAAACGATCTCATAACGTGTCGTCGCCTATAATAGCCCGGGCCCGCACGCCCTCGCCGACCTCCTATAGTAAATCCCAATCCACTGCCGTCCCCGAGCCCATGGTCACCTGCCGTAACTTCTAGCACCAACTAAATGCGTCTAAGGCGGGCGAGAATACTATATAAGGGTAGTGGGCAAGATCGTCCACCTGCACGTCCTCCATATGCATATCGTTCTCATGATTCGAATCCGCCATAGCTGAAGAAAATAGTAATAAATTGTTTTTTTATTTTAAATAATAATAATAAATTGTTTTTAATTTTAAATAGTAATAAATTGTTTTTCTATTTGAAATAATATTAAATAATAATAATAAATTGTTTTTAATTGTAAATAATAATAAATGTTTTTTTTATTTTAAATAATATTAAATAATAATAATAAAATGTTTTTTTTATTTTAAATAATATTAAATAATAATAATAAATTGTTTTTAATTTTAAATAAATAATATTAAATAATAATAAAATATTAATTTTTTTAAAAAGAACTATACGCCATGTATAGCACTATACGTGGCGTATAGGCTGTTACCGAGTAAACGAGTCATACGCAGCCAAGGGGCCATACGCAGTCCTTGTTACCAGGTAAAACGAGTCATACGCATCCCTTGTTACCGAGAACACGATCCATACGCAACGTATAGCACTATACGTGGCGTATGGCTTCATCGTCTTCCTCAGATGGACTATACGCCAAGTATAGTGCTATACGCGGCATATAGCTCATAAGTTTCAGTCCCAAATCGCCCTAATCTACACAGTTTTAACCGCTAATAATCAATATAAACCTAATATTATTGTTCGGGAGTCTGAGGTACCTTTACGAAGATTTTTGAGCCGACAATCGCAATCAACGAGCGTATTTGTGGGTAGCGTATGTGTTTGTGTGTATGTGTTTGGGACTGTACGAGGGCAAGGTTGTGTATAACAGAAGGGCTATACGCCACGTATAGGTCAATACGTGGCGTATAGCTTGTGACCTTTGGTATTCTATACGCCACATACTGCAATGTACGTTGCGTATAGGTGTAAAATATCTGGTTTTGAAATTTGAAATGTCCCTCATATTCTATACGCCACGTATTGGGCTATACGTGGCGTATAGTATATTTTTCAAAATTTTATTTTTTTAACTTTATTTTAATATACAAATAATTAAAAGTTTATTATTAATGTATTTTATTATATAAATAATTAATAAAAATGTATAATATTATAAAAAATTAATGAAAATTCGTCAAATAAAATACAATTAGAAACAAACATCATCCAACATTCGTGACGTATTGTGGAAATTTATGTGTATGACTAGCTATTATTTTATTAAACCGTTCGATACGATCACTGTATATATTTTCCCATTCTGCTGCAGCATCAATTCGGTGCAAATTCCAAAGTGCATTCGGCATGGGCATCGAAAAATCTCCGTCTGACTTGACGTGGATGATATGAGAATTGTTGACATGAACGAACGATACGATTTGATGTTGAGCGTGAACGTTAGGACCAAACCATAATAGGAAAAATGTTTGACTACCGGCGATGCTTAAAAGTTGAACAATCACGCCAAATCTTTGAGCAATTAGGAGTCCTGTGTATGGCATCGACATCCAACGAGTAACGGGTGTGGCTTTCACATTCTCCCAATCTATCGTGTGACGTAGCTTATCATACTCTTGAAAGGCGACTATCTCGAAAACAGTTCTCTATCATTCTTCTTTACCGTCCATCTCCTGTATAAGCTGTTGTCGAATAAAAAGCCACTTGTTTTCATTTAACCCTAAGCGCACAACTACCGATCGAAAACCACAGTTACCGTCGGGCATTACATCCTGCATATGTGAAATGTAGGGATGAAACAAAGATGTAATGGAATCCTTAAAACAATTTATATTGTTAACTGCATCATCCCCCATCATCAATGGAAACCCGTTATCATCTTGTGGTTGCTTTCCTTTACCAGTCGTTGAACGACGGTGTTGCATGACGTGTTTATTCGACTTTACGACTGAACTCGCTCGTCGAGAGTCCTGTGACGGGTTATACGAGCTATGTCTCGCAGGGCCACATCTGCTTTGTTGGGATTTTGTGAACGAGCTGTTTCTCGCGACATCCTGTTTCCTTTGTTGTTGCTTTTTCAAAGTTGGACGACCACAGGTATCTTCGTGTACCACAAACACTTTCTTGTTAGTTTTGCTTGGAAAGACCACCCCTGCGATTCTCGACAACAGACTTTTTTTGACCTGATCGGGTTGTGACATAATTTTGTTTTTCACAAGACCAATTACTTTATCCACGTCTACATTTTCATCATCGACAAACGACGATTTTAAATCAAGCTTCCTCCAGAAGACGTCCACCGCATCTAGCGGGATTCTGCCACCTGTATTAAAACGAGATAGTCAGAACAGGTTGGAATTAGAAAAAACAAGATAAATCTTAAAAGGTTGTATTTATGACCTGTAGCTTCGATATTTGTCAGACGACAAGCACACGGCAACCCACAACTACTGAAAAGCTGGCAACCACACGTTGAATTTTGTTTTCGTATAGTTGATAACTTGTACCACTCGTTTTCTAACAAATCTAGAGCTTTATGTGAAACTTTACCGTGTAGGTTATCAAACAATTCAATAGCTTGGTGGCTGTCCATTTTCTTTATCAGGCTTGTTCTAAACCCAAACGGTAATTGCACATACTGATCGTTTACAATTTCATCAACAAACCCAACAAGTCTTTCCAGCGAGCTGTTAGCATTTCTAAGATAGATCTTTAGGAGCGAATGTTGGCTCTCGACTTGGTTCGTTGTACGTTGACCAAAATTGAGGTTTCTGTTGGACCATGCTGATACAAACTTTTCTTTATATGGGTCCAACCAATTTTTGGTCACATAGTCTATAGCTCCTGAAAAATAATATTTATAATTTAAACCCTAATAAATATTTTAAATTAAAAACAATATATATAAGGTAAAAATAAAAACTTACTTCCTTGTCTGGATGCATACAGTCGTTTGTAAAGTCGGTTGAAGTTGTACTGGTATACATCTGGCGTGGGAGACTCACACAATACCGACCATGAATACTTGAAATTTGCCCAGTCTTCGTCTGTAAACGATGCCTTGCAATGTTTTGAGATATTCTTGTGTATATGCCACATGCATAGGTACTTGGAAGTGTCCGAGAATATTTTATCACACACGTTCATAAGAGCTTTGTCACTGTTTGTTACTATTACGCGCGGCTCCATACACTTTTCCAACATACCTTTGATTTTCAGTAGCACCCATAAGAAGTTTTCCTCTCGTTCTTTAGATATAAATGCATGAGCGACGCAAAACGACTTGTGTGTGGAGGTCACACCGACAACCTGGACAAATGGAAGTCTATACATGTTTGTTTTGTATGTCGCGTCGATCATCAACACGTGCGGGAACGCACGCCACATCTCGTACGATTTCGGATGAACGAAGAATACCTCCTCCACGACATTTGTGGCAGGATCCTCCCGAGTATAGTAGACGTACTCTTTAGAAGAAAGCAGGTGCTCCAGAACCTGCATTGGAGTTTCACCGACTCTTGTTTCGTTCTTTATCTTTTGTATCGCATTATAAATGTCCTTTTTAATACACATACTCTCTGGGTTTTGTTCCCTTATAGTTGTCATAATGTTACGTGGCAACATGTTTTGCTAATACAGCTTCGCCACCAAAAGTTGTTCTGACTGAGATAGTTTCCTGGCAAACGAGTGCGACTCAAGATGTTGACTGGGATCGTGGTTATGACTGTCATCCTTCACCGCTAACTTCCAATCACCAGTATTTTCGTCTAGACTCCTTCCAATTTAAAGGGACACCATATTTTCTTGCTATCGGCACGTCTAATCGTGGCCGTAGACGTACGTTCGCCGTGACGGTCACACACAAGCTACACCTTGATCACCGGTGCCGACGGGTCGTCGCCTTTTCTCCTCGATCGTCGGGTGACAATGACGTAACCATTCTCACGTCCTCTGCGGACAGCCCAATCCACCAACTGTTCACGAGACTGGAAATTCTGCAACAACGGTACGGTTAAAGGTAATAAACAACAAACTATATGTAGGTATATATATCTAGGAATGTTATACCTTGTCAGTTTTATACGACACGTTGAATGGGGTTGTTCCTCGTCTTTATACTCGTTAGCGGATTGTGTCGGGTAAGATAGTTCACCCGCGTATACGAAGTCGTCGGTTTGTTGTGTCGGGTAAGATAGTTCACCCGCGTATACGAACCTGTCGGTGTGTTGTGTCGGGTAAGAGACTTCATCGTATACGAAGTCGTCTGTGGGTTGTGTAAGGTAAGCGGGTTCACCGTATACGAACTCGGGATTGCTTAGTGGCTCGTTCAAATCGGGAAGCCTTACCCATTGATTAGAATAAACGTCGGACGAGACCTCCTCCTGGTTCACACCTTGAATGCCAGAAATTTGCGGGTTGTTTTCCAGCGACTCGTTAGAATATACCTGAAAACCGTAGTTACCATCCCACCATAAAGACATAGCTATAATTTTTTGAGAAAATTGTTTGAAAAAGTTTTGAACGATGCGTTCAAATGAGAATTGTGCATGGTTAAATACACATATTTTGGACCCTATACGCATCGTATAGGCATATATGATGGCGTATAGAGTACTAGTCAAACCGACAACCTCGTACAACCCTGTCATTTCAACTCCTATACGCATCGTATAGGGTACGAGGTACCTTCTGCAACTAGTCAACCATCACATCACTATACGCCACGTATAGTGCTATACGCGGCGTATAGTGTTCTACGCGGCGTATAGTGATGTGATGGTTGACTAGTTGTAGAAGGTACCTCGTACCCTAAACCCCTTCGTATGGCCCTATACGATGCGTATAGTGGTTGGAATGACAGGGTTGTTCAAGGTTGTCGGCCTTGGGAAATTATGAAGGGCAATACGCATCGTATTGACATATACGATGCGTATGGACCCGGTCTTGTTAGTAATTCCGGGGTCTAGTAGTCCCCATTGTATATAATACTTATATAATACTGACAGTTAGAAGGATTTGTGACCGTCAGATTTATCTGATATGAAATCCCAGCTGTGTAAAGTCGGCGGTTCCTCCATTTCAGGACCAGGCGGTTCCTCCTTTACCGTCGATTGGGACGGTTTCTTCCTCCTTCATCCCCAACTCTCCATCTCTCTCCTCACACTCTCTCTCTCTCTATTGTTGATTGCCGCTACACCTAATCGCACAAGAAAAAATGGCTCCTAAATGCAGGCTAACGATGGATAGTGAAAGCAAACAAGCAGTACAAAATCGGTCTTTGATGGTCACAAGAAGTTAGAGCTCATCTGTGAAGATAGGTGATAACAATAATTCGTCGGTGGTGGTCTTCGGCTTCGCTCACGGTGCCGGCGCTCCATCGTCTAAGTGGAAGGTTAGGTCCGATTTTTTATTTTACTCCGATTTGATTTCCCATCTGTTACAGACTTAGAGTGAGGGCTGCATTGACCCACGTTAAAGGTTACAGGTATTTTATTCCTTCTGGTATGTGGGGTGACATTTTTATAGAAATTCTTTGGAAAACTGACAGATTTTGTGTTTTTTTAGGTTTTTAATGTGAATTTTAGGATTGGAGAGGCCGGAGGGAAAGTTTGATACATTGAGGCGGCTGTTTGTAACACTGCTTTCGAGGGTTATTGTCATGAACTTGATTCAGTTGCTGATGCACAGAAGGTGCTCGACAAAATGTCTGACTTAGGTGTTCGCCGCGACAAGACATGTTTTGGCTGCCTTGCTTACTTGGGTATGTGGATTTAATTTTTGTTTTTTTATTATAGAAGTGTGTTCATTAGTAAGTTGATAATCGAGAGTGTGAAATCAGCCAACCTCTAGAATCAGTGTTAAAGTGTTGTGGTATTTGCAGGTGGTTAGAAGACAACAAATTGAAGTAGAGGTAACCCTAAACCTTTTAATTACATAAGAATTCATTTGAGTGTTGTGGCAAACTGATCTTAGATTGTAATATTAATGAATTAGAATTGCAGGAATCATCCCCTGTCATCATCTCCACTTGTAAAGAGTTAGGTCAGAAAATTTGGAACTGAATCCACAACCCGCGAGAGTTGAACTGGAGACAAGGAGGTAGTATCCATGACTTATACATGAGTTGATTGTATTTGCTTTTATGGTTTTAAGTTTTTTTTACCTTTGCTATGTGCATATCTGATGTCTATATGGGCCATTCAATCCTAGCAATTTTACACTCCAGATTCTTGTGGCTATGATGAACTGATAATACATCAATGTGTAGGAGGTTTCTGATTTTTTGTTGAAACTTTTTGGCATACCACAAAGTTTCTTTAATTGATGCTTTCTGCATAGTGGAAAATACTATCAATAGCATAGTAGTGTATAGAATGTTATTTCATAATCTAACTCAATGGCAGAACAGGTACATTCACTTTTCCATCGCCATTGACTGTTTTGCTGCCCAAAGTTTTGGGACACAACACCAACAAATAGGGTTTTGTTGGATGCCCCTTACAGTGGTACCGAGTAAGAGTTAGGATGTTTTTTTTATTTGTGTCTGGTCCTTGCTTTTCATTTGGATAAGAATAATTTTTATTTTGCAGGTTATATCTGAAGATGAGTATATTACATGCTTCATTTAATTTTTTAGTAGCAGAGACTTTGGTTTTACAGATTTATTAAATGTAACCAAATCTTTATTTTAGATTTTATCTTATTTTCTATTTATTTTCCTTTTCTTGTGAAGCTGAACCTATTCCAGGAAGATCAGATGTTCAGTGCCTGCATCCTTGGCAAAAAGTTCTTAATCCTATTCTTTTTAAAAGGACCATGGACCAAAGAGGTATCTTTTGGACTATCTTTTTTTTTTTAAATTTAAGAAGTCATATTTGATTTGGTGTTTCCAACATAATTAAACTTAGAATATATTTATTTTGTTCATTTTGTTTCCATTGGATGAATGTTTTTTTAGGTTTTCTGGTGTGTAGAGATTCTTAAATCTGCTAGGTGGCCATTGCATTTGGGAAGAGAATAATTCCAGGTTTCCTTCTATTGACTCTTCTGATTTGTTGGAATGGTACAGGAATTTACATGTTATCCACACAAAATTCAGCGTGTTGGAATGGAGATATAGGTTTTATATATGCGCTAGGAGTTAGCACCAAACCGGGAGATATATGGACAGACTATACCAAAGGGTTTTTGATGGTAATCTCTACCCCTAAAGTTTTAATTTTTCTAATCACCCTTTGATATAGAAACCTTGGTCATAATTTTATGAGTCGACCTTTTATTTTTACAAATTTGTGTCAATTCCACTTGGGTTGGGATGGTGTTATAAGGAGGAGGGTGAAGCACCTCAAATCCATGTGAGGATGGGGATACAGAAAAGAATTTGATAGTGGTTGATGAAAAAACTTATCCCCATGAAGCATTAAAGGTTTCTGTTAACAAACATGATGTTTATTTAGCTCGATATGAACACTCTGACAGCTTGCTGTGTGATCAAGTTTTAAGAAGTGAAAACAATGAACACTTGCAATTCATGGTTTAACATTATGACTATGATTCATTTGTTTTTTTATTTTCAAGTTGTAATGTATATTCTTGCAGAAACTGATGGTAGTAATGCATATTCCATTTTTTGTGACACTGAGAATTCAAGCGATTATTCAGGGTCTGTTTCAGAGGTGAAGAATGAAGTTTTGGAGTGCAAAGCTTCACATCTCATATAATCTACATTACTTTAAATATTAGCAATTACATTATATAATCCTTTTGTTTCTTCAGATTTTAATAAGAACGAAAATTCATGTGAGCTGTTAAAGTTGGATAATCCAGATGACCATAATGTTGCTATGGAAATGACTGCAGAGTTAGAGGCGATAGAAGAGAACATCTCCACAAATACGGGTACATTTAAAGTTGTTATCTCATGATGGTCAAGATAAAAACTAAAAACTTGTCAATACAAGTAGAAGAACAAGTAAACACGTCTTTACTACAAGTTCTCACATATTTGCTTGTATCTTAACTGCATTTTTGTATCATCTAATGTTAATTTGAACTTATGCTAAAGCCATCTGTTGTAAAACTTAAACTAAACACATCATTTGAGAACACGAAAGATAATGTTTATGATGGAAGTGTTGAAAACTGTGGTGAAGGCATCTTAAAGGAAAAAGTGGAAGACATTTGCATTGATTTTGAGAAATCTGATGTTCTAATTGTAGATGGAAGTGATCACAATTCCGTGATTGAAAAAGGTAGACTGTTGTGGTGAGAATGTCGATTTAGAATAGAAACAAAATGGCAAAGAAAAGTTTATCCTAAATGAACCTCAGGCCTCTAAGGAAAAAAAGGGTCCAAGTAGACAATATAAAACCAGATTCAGAATCCATGTGAACATAGGGATTCAGAAGAGAAATTGATGGTGGTTTATGAAGAAATTGATCACCATGAAGGATTGAATGTTTCAGTTAAGAAACATGATGTTTATTTTGACTATAGAGGAACACTGTGATAGCTTAATCTGTGAAAAAGTTTTATCAGGTGAAAACATTGAACACTTGTACTCCATGGTTTAACATTCTGACTATTCTTTTATTATTTTATTTTCAAGTTTTAAAGCATGAGGAATCGAATGGTAGTAATGCAGATTCCATTTCTTGTGACACTGATAATCCAAGTGATTCATTGGGGTCTGTTTTAGAGATGAAGAATGAAGTTTTGGAGTGCAATGGTAAGCTTTACATCTCATATATAAATCGGAATTAACTTGAATATTATAAATTGCATTATACCATTCTTTTTTGTTTCCTTAGGATCTACAAAATAACAACGAAAATCCAAGTGAGCTGTCAAAGTTGTGGATAATCCAGAAACCTTAATGTTGCTAAGAAAATGACTGCTGAGCCAGAGGGGATAGAAGAGAATATCTCTACAACAACATTTTTTGGTTAAATGGGTTAAAACAGGTAGGGTTAAGTAAATGGTTAAAGTGGGTCGGGTTGGGTATGGGTCAAAACGCTCAGGGTGGGGGGGGTGGGGTAGTTTACATCATGGCCATTGTATATCTATCAAAACATTAATGTTCTTTAATGATGTTGAATGTGCAATCCATGTTGTAACACCTGAGAATTCCCTAAGAAAATGAAGGATTAAAGTTGCCAATCTTCATAAGTTCAGGGGCTATAATGAAAACATACAAAATCCAAGGATCAAAAATGAAAATTTGGAGAAAACGGCCTGTAACGGACCGTGACCAACCATAACGGTCTGTTACGCCTCATGAAGGACCGTCACCCATCATGACGGTCCGTGCCGCAATACCGGAGGCGGTTTTAGGGTTGCTGACACGTGTCCGGTGACTCACCCTCGTGACGGACTATCACGAACCATAACGGTTCGTTACGTGGTCCAGAAGTGCGTAGCCGCCAAGCAAAGCCATGACGGACCGTCACGCCTGGTAACGGTCCGTCACGACCTCAGAATTTGCGCTATAAATAGATGATCGAGCCCTGACGTTTTGTCACACAAATTCACACTCTAAAACACCCACAAACACTCTAAAGTTATGATCCCGAGTCCCGGTTCGCGTACGAGAGTCCGGTTTCTAACCATTCGACTTCAAATTGTCGTAGATAGTGCTGAGGTAAGGTTCCGACTTCCTATTAAGCTTTGGTTATACACAGTTAAGTTAGGTTTGTATAAATAAATAATGTACTTACTTATTTAGGAGCTCTGCCAGAGGTGTTTGCCACATTACTGATTAATAAGTCGAAATATTGCCGAGGTGAGTTCTTGATATCAACGTCACAGTAACTAGAAGGCGACCTTCTGACCGGTATGTAGTTATCTGATGAACGGAACGTTCTGTCTAGGAAAGGACGGTGTATAAATCTCTCCTAGACCCGTCGTTCTTTCCTGGGAACATCTCTGTTGGAGGTACTACTCTGGTTAGATAATTGTTCTGTGTTAAGGGTGTGGCACATGTTATATATAGTTAAATTATATTGCTAATTTTTTCGAGCCGGAGGGTCTATTTGAGTGTAGCCTCTCTACGTATAGACTTAAGGTTTGCACTCATCTCACCCTCTTAAGACCCTACTCTTTAAGTGGGATTTTGATGAGTATGTATGTTTGTTTGTTCGCTCGCCTTTTTTCTTGCTTCATGATTTTATTGTGGCGTGCATAATACTCAACCTATAAATATGTTCATTGACTATATTTTCAATCTTAATTGGCTATTTAATGAATAGTAAATAGAAAGACAAAGCTTGGATGATGCAATTCCTAGTTGTATCCTACTTATCATTTGCATACAAAATGTAGAGTACCTCTCAAATTTGATTTACAGGTTCAACTTCTTGAGTCCATAAAAAATGTTGACTTTTTGTGTGGTTAAAGAAAATTTGATTTTGATATTGATGTATGAATGAGTTTGTGAATCATGATTTGTATTTGAAGCAAAAACATTCAAAAGATGGAGCTTCTCGTCTTGATCTTAGTAGATGCGAAAAAATGGGCAGGTTGGGGGTTTAATGACGGGTCAAAACCAGTTTAGGTTAAAATGAGTCATTTTATGGTTGGTTTTATACGGGATGAGTTTGGTCAAATATCTTTTATTCATAGTTCTATATATTTTTTAAACATTTAGTGTGTTAAACATGGTTATAGAAATTATATTATTTCAATAATAACTTTATCTTTGAATTAAATGATTAAGAGGTTTTGTGCATTGTAAATACACTTTGGGCGACTTTTGATCCGTTCAACTCATTTAGCCTGTTAGAGATAACAATATAACGTAAATTGATTCATTTAAAAGTAAATGAGTCAAAATAGCTACCTAAAAGAATGATGAAAATAACATGAGATATGTGCAACATTTCTTTAAAGTCGTTATTCACATTTTGTAGAGGCCCAAGCGATTAAGGAGTAGATCATTGGTTAACTTTATTAATTTGAATTAATCTGTTATATTACGTTTGTTAATTTCTAATCATTTAGTAAGTTTTTTAGGGTAAACATTTTGGTTAAGTATTAAATTTATTATTTTGCAAAGACCCGTACCGGGACGGGTATAAAACTAGTTATGAATTGTCACTAATCATTTATGAAATAAATGCATTGGAATATTGTTATGACTTTTTTTGAATTTGAAATCCATTAATTACAGAACCTATTAAACATGTAAATTAATTTAATCACTTATCAGTTATAATTAATCATATTTGCCAGTCTTCCTTCTGTTAATTATTTACGAAATCCTTTCCTTCTGTGTCGTGGCAGATTTTTAATTTTGTTTCATGTAAGTATGTAACCATTTATTCATGCATTATTTTTTACGAGATTTTTCCCTCTGATTCAATTCACAAGCTTCTTCCATCTCAATTTAAAGAGTATTTTATGAATTTAAAGAGATAATATTTACACTCTACTTCACTTTTTTCATGTAGTGTAATGAAAAAGAAACTAATTTCCGTGTATAGTACTATATTGTTCAAACAATTAAGGGGTTACACACCCTAATGACCTATTTTGATAAATTTAAAAGATTTAATAACTATTTAAAGAATTAATTACACGGATGGTCCCTGAGGTTTGGTTAAATTACGGATTTCGTCCCTAGGATTGAAAAATTACAGATTTGGTTTCAGATACTTTCATTTTGTTACACTGATGGTCCCTGAAGTGGATGAAGGTTAAGTTTTTAGTTAATTTTTTTTAAAATGATCAAAATACCCATCTTTTAAAAGTACAAAAATAAAAAATAAACTAAAATTTATATATTTCATCGTTCATCTTCTCCACAACTCTCCATCCCACATCATTCATCTCTGCAGAATCCAAAACTGAACTCCCCCATAACCTCCAAACCCAAAATTGAACTCCCCCATGACCTCCATCTCCCATTCCTCGACCCGTATTCATCTCGTTTTCTCCACCTGCGACCCAGCAACCCCCCATCTCCTCTCCGTCTGCCTTCAAAGATAATGCAGTCACCGGCGTTAGGTACACGAGAATATTCCGGTGGTTGTGACGGAGACACGGTGGCCGAGCCATGGCCCATTAAAACCGCCCCTCCCCGGCGTTAGGTACACGAGAATAGTAACACACCATCACCACCTGCAACTACGTCGGAATGTTGCTCAGAAATCAGAGACCCATCTACACCCCTGTTGTGTAGATTAACTCAAGCAAACCCAATTTTCACCTTTTTTGTGTATATCGAGCCAAGCAAAACCCAACTCGTTTTTCCGATCAAACCACAGGATTAAGAAACTACCGCCGGATCTGCCACCACCCTTTCTTCTCCATCGTTTTCTCCATTGCAAAAAAAATGAAGTCTATTCTTGCAAAATGTAGGGCTGATCCACCTCATGTAACAGATCCAAACGAAACAAATTCCCCATCTCAAGTTCACGAGTGCTTGGGGTTACCTGGTCAAAAGAAAGAAGAACCAGACAAAAAGATTGGTGGTGGTCGTCGAACGTGAGTTACCTGGTCAAAAGAAACAAGGTTGTGTGCTCTGAATCTGTAGAAGGAGAAGTGAAGGGGCTGAACAATAGTGAAGGGGAAGAAGACGAGTCGTTGAACAAGATGAAGATGTGGACAAGTGAAGAGATTTGATTGGGTAGGCTAGTTATGGGTCCCCTTATTTATTTTTGAGTTGTTTTTAAGTTTTTAATTTTTAATTAAAACTTAATAGAGGGGTATTTTAGTCTTTTCACACATACTTAACAGAAAAAGTTAACCTCCATCCATTTCGGGGACCGTCAGTGTAACAAAATCAAAGTTTCTTGGCCAAATCTGTAATTTTTCAATACTAGGGACAAAATCCGTAATTTAGCCAAACCACATGGACTATCCGTGTAATTAATTCCTATTTAAATAATGTGTTGAGTCAAAATGACTATTCTTATCATTTTCATAATATAACTAGACTACAAGTGATTTCTCTTGGCAACCGGGTTATAGAACAGAAAATTATATCTGGCAGCAATATTGGTACCCTCACTTTTATCTCAAGACTTAGTTTGACACCTTTTAACAAGAGGATTCCTTTCAAATTTAAAAGAAGACAGTTTCCATGTAACATCCCAAAAAAGTGACGATTATAATAACAGGTTAAATGCGAGACGCACAGAATAAACGAACGAGGGGTGATGGGCTCGGCGAACTTAGAAGGGCGAACTAGGGGAGCTTTCCCCCTATAAATAGCCTAGACCTTCACCTTTCTCTCATTTTACAAATTCTAGAGAGAAAAACCATAAAGAGAGAAAGTGTCGGATCAATCCGTGAAACTAGCATCTTGTTCCTCCACTGCTTGTGAGCAAGACCTCCGAATCAGAAGCTCGTTTCAGGTAACAAATCAACCTATATCAGAGTTTTTGTTTATTTTAGGGGTTTTCAGGTTTTGGATAAAAAGGTGACGTTTTTACGTATGAAACTTGGAAATAAACATAGATTTAGCATCTAGAATGAAAAATGAACGTTTTGAACGTACAAAAGTTGGGATCTTGACGTGATCAAATCCGCATGCAAAAAATTAGGGTTCTTGAGAAGGAAGACAGCCCCGCAGGCGAACTATTGTGCGAACTTGGCCAAGCGAACTTGATGAGTTCGCTGGCAGCCTATGACTAGCGAACTTGATCAAACTCACTTGGTATGTTAGATGGGGTTTTGGTTATGTTCGCCTTGTTCCATGGGGTGAACTTGGCCATAAGTTTGCCCAAAACAGTAGGGTTAAACCGTTGGAGTTGGTATTTGGTCTGATGTGTATTTAACTAATCAATTCAGATCGTGTGTGACGTTATTGGACCTTTGTTTAGGACAACCAAGACTAGCTTATCAGGTCCTCTTTTAAATGTTTTAAATAATGTTTTTGGGCTGGTGTGCATACGGGACGATGTGAATGTTTTATAAAACATTGTTTATGAATGATGTTTGTGACGTTTTATGAAACGATGTTTACAAATGATGTTTTGGAAGGAAAGGTTATGAAAGATGTGTTTATGAAATATTTTTCCAAAAGAAGTTTATGAATTGTTTACGAACGAATGATTGATTTTTAATAAAACGTACGAATGCTTTAACTGAAGTTTTTGAAGTAAAAGAAGTGAATGTTATTAAAGTCACAAACGAACGAATCTGCAATGATTCCTTAGGGAATCGAGGTTATGGGTATGGGATGTATGTAATGGGCTTTACCTTTATAAGGGCCTATGTGGCTTGCCAACTGTTGTACAATTAAGGTGATGACGGTCACCAGTGGATTATCGTGATCCTTGAAGTTGGTACGATTTACCTCGCGGGGTAATCGTGCTTGAAGTTTGGTACTTGTGCCCTACGGGTGCGGTGCCTGAAGTTTGGTACGTGTCATCCTTGTGATGTCGTGCTTGAAGTTTGGTGTGAATGGCTTAAGTATCGGGCCCTAGGTTTCTCCGTCCACAGGTAATGTATGGTGTCGAAGGGCCTAGTGGTGGTGATCCTTAGGTTTCTCCGCCGGTATGTGATGTTTGGAATTGACGGTTACGAGAAGGCGCAGTTTCGATATGTTCGTTAACTTATGGGTTATGATGTGTTATGTTTTGTTATTGTATGTTTACGTACGCTTTTATTAATGAAGTTGAATGTTATATTTTTGGCAAATATTTGTAAGTTAATGTTTTATGTTAAAACTAGAACTCACCAGCGTAGCTGACTTTTAGTATGCACATTCAGGTTAAGGACAGGTATGAAGGTTGAACGTGATGCTTGGCGGGCGAAAGGAGTTACTCGGTTGATCATGAAGACTTGCATCCCGTTATGACTTTTGTTTATGTTATATTATGTTGAGACAAGTGTTTGAAGTTTATGAGTGTTGAACAAGTTTAATTATGTATGAAAATGAATGATTTCGCTGCGTTATTTGATATTCAAGTTTAAGAACTGTATGTTTAGGAGTAAATCCAACAAATGAGGCCTCCCAAGTTTGGGGCCTTACATTCCACTAGTTGTATGTTTCGTCATGACAATAAAAAAAAGGCAAGGACAATCATTATCCAGGGTTGGATTGTATTTGAAACATCCAATGTATACATGGTCAGTTGTACGTTTCATTGTCCATGGTTAAAAGTAGAGAAGGTTTAAAGCTATTAATAATTGATAAAGAGGGTAAAGTTATTAATAGAACAACAAATGTTGTATATAAAAAAGTATTCGACAATGTATGAAATATTGTTGTAACTTTTTCATTGTTGATTTTTATATGTAACGATATGTAGATTAAATAATTAAATAATGTTACAATTTTGTTATTTTTATCGTCTTTGTTGTTCAGCCCGTGTATTACACGGGTTTATAACCTGGTATTAGATAAATATGGTAAACTTACCAATAGAACATCAAATGTTGTATAAAAATAAGTACTTGTAGATTTGTGAATTATAACTGTAATTTTTATTATTATATTTAATACGTAATTTGAGTCACAAGAAACATTTTGAAATTTATGAATTATATCGTTTTCATTATTCAACCCGTGTAATACACGAGTTTTTAAGCTAGTCATTTATATAGGGGTCGAAGAGTCACAATGAATCGTTGCATATAAACTATTAGAATAAATTTTAAATATTTAATTAATTTTTTTTATGATTTAGTAAGTTTTAATAAAATATTAGAATAAATTTTAAATATTTAATTATTTAAAATCATTATTATTTACTAGGAGAAAGTTATTTAAAAGGAGAGAGACACGTGACTGATAAAGTCATCTCGGCCCAATGTATCTACATTACTATATATCTTAATAAGATATATAAAATATAAACTAATAAGATAATCTTATTAGTTTATATTTTATAATTAATTCTATAGAAAATCTAATCTAACCTAAATCTAGAGAGAAAATGGAGAAAGTATAAAACTGATAAACTTGTGATTATAACTTACAATTTGCTACAATGGAGCCAACTATGTATTTATACTAGTTAGGAGGCTAATTACCTACTAACAAACTCAACAACTAACTACCAAACTAAACTAATCTTTTATACTCTTAACAAATTTAACCGTTTACACCAAACTTAACTAATCTTTTATACTCTTAACAAATTTAACCTTTTACACTAGACTTAAAATATAACATTAGAAAACATTACATAAACAAACTAACACGTTAAGTTTATACAAAAAATTTTTTTGAAAGTTTATAAATACATCAAAATTTACTAAAAAAACTTAAACTCAAGTTTTATAAAAGTTAATAAAATGGTTATGAAGGTTAATGAATTTAAAATTTTGAGAGAAGTGCATAAAATCACAATTTTATAAGTTATTATTAGTTCAAAAATATTAATATCATTAGCAACAACCATTTCACATATCGTTGCATGTGGATGGTGCAAGCTAGATGAGTTTCGGAACATGCGGGTTACTAAAACCAGATTCACATATCGTTCATAAAAATCATATTTATACAATGCCATTTAATCAAAGTTTTATTAACTTTGAATTATGATCAGATTACCCGTTTTGGACTCACCTTTCCTTCTAAAGTGTCGATTAGGAGATTCAATTCACCAATGTCATATCGAAAGAGGAAGAACCTGGAACTCCACGGACACGTGCATATCTGCTTTGAGTGCTCTAGACACGAGTATTTGTCAGGTGAACATGGACAGCCGGCAGCAGACAGGTACAAGTCATAGAAGCACACAATGCATTCCCTTTTCGCTGTACAACCAAAATCTTCCTCCATCTTGCGCGACTGTGAAGCATTGCATAAGAATTCCCTCTTAAAGCCTTCTTGCCTGACACGCGACTGTTCATAGAAACAAACATTTTAATTAAAAAAAAGTAACTAGATTGTAATAACTAACAAGTGTATGGTTGATTTAGGTTGTGATTTATTTCAAACGGGTCAGTGGGTCAAATATGAAAAACCAGCTTATAGGGGAACGGGTCAAACAGATTAACCTTAAGAGCTCCTGTAAGCCAACCATTTTTTCCACATGCATTATTCCACCCTCGCATTCGAAAGTCCCATGATGATTTGGCAGCATGTCTGACACCTTCCATTAACAGTCTGTCATAGGAGATTGATGTCTTTCTATGCAGCTCACTGTAAATTTCTACGGTCAGCTGTCCATGTGGCAACCAGTCAAGGGTTGCAAGGTTGACACTCTCAGAAATACTGTAACCAGTATCAAATCCTGAATAATATGCCCCAGGAAAGATAAGGACAAACTGTCTTGGATGCTGTACACAACGGTAGACAGGTATACCCTCAGATTTCAGGGTAGAGGGCGAGAGTTGGGTAACCTGTAAAAGTCAAGGAAAACTCATTATCTGAGTTGATATAATATATTATGAAATATTTTTATATCTAATCCTTATATTTATTTATCCATTTCATGAAAATTAATACTTTAGGTTGATGAGCAGATTTATAGAAAGATTTTCATTACTTCATTTTGTTAGTTACAGAAGTACAGAACCATAATACCTAGAGGTGGCAATTCGACCCGGTTACTTGTGAATTCAGTCGATTCAGGCTATGTTTCATTTCTAAAGGGTCAAAAGGATATAAAAAAAAGTTTTTAGCATAAAGGAAACGGGTCAAACAGGCTGACAGTAGCCCAAAGTGTATTTTTAATGCATAAAACATCATAAATCACTTTATTCCAAAAATTAGGTTACTAATGAAATAACATAACTTCCACGATCATATTTGATGCACTGATTATTTATAAACACAAACAAAAAAAAACTGAATGAAAGGGGTTTCAGGCGACAGGCATTACCAACAGCTTACGGGTTTTGACCGGAACCTATTTGACCTGTACCCAACCCATCTTACCCGCCCTTTTCCCAACTCAAAAAAGATCTAGCAAAATAAGGGAATCTTGCAGATCCAAATCATTGACCAAATTCTTACGAGTATTATCCAATAGGTAGCTGTACTAAAAAATGTAAATGTTGGAAATTTCATAGTATGAATCATAAAAGGACCGCCTAAAGAAGAGCACAAATATTTTTCCAATATATGGTAACTATTAAATTTTGTAGATGTGGAATTCTTTTATTCCTCCAAAACTTAATATAACTTATAAATGAGGCATCGATTCATTTAAAATTCGATGATAAAGAAGATCTGTAGATACTCACCAACTTATGGAACAATTCACGATGTCCTGATAACTCCGGGAAGGTTTTCTTCAGTAGTGCTTCACATTTTAGGCGATATTTACCAGGAACTCCATACAAGATTCTAGAAGCCCCAAGGTGCAAGTAACGAAGAGAGTACAGGTGATGCTCTTCAACTTTCTGGAAAACAAAAACAAATCATAACTTAGACATCTACAACTAAGTTGCTATTCACAGAAAATAAGCACAAATGATCATCAAAGAAATTCAAATCTTACCCAACAAAGGGATGAAAAGCACATTCCTACATCTAGGCGTGGGGTCAAAAGGGCAGAATTGTCATAATCAAAAGCAAGAAGACAACCAGGTAGCGTTGGGGTCTTATTTAAATTCCAATGTGATTTCATGTATTCAGTTCGATTATCATCATCATCATGAAGTGACGGCAAAGGAAATCCACTTCCAAGAACTTTTGCCTCCAAATTATGACCAGACAGCACCTACGGTAATGTCAAGATTAAAAATTAAGTTACTGATCTTTTAAGGGGATAGTCCAGAATACATTTTAGGTATAATTGTTTGAATATACCTGAATTTGATCAGTTGGATTTTGAACAATTCGCCAATATTCTCCCTCAACATCCCCATGCTTAAACTGGGTAAAAATACCTTTTTTCGAAAAATACTGTTGTCTAAATTGCTCTGCATATGCTTTGAATGCTCGCATATTTAACTCAGGACCACATTCAAATTTAAATCCATTAGGCCCATGATCCAATTCCATTAAGTTTTCTCTTTGAATGATTTCGTTAAGTTTTCTCTTTGAATGTACATCTTTAAGTTCATCAATCTGTTGAACACAGGTACCAAATCTACAAGATTCAAGTTTATTTCCTTGTATAATAAGTGGTGGTTTCCAGGAATCAGGAGGTATAATACGACAAATTCCGTATTCCTCAGCTTTTGGACGTATTTTGGCAATATACTGATAAATGTCTTTAAATTCCTATCACAAAAGGTAAAAACTTGATTACAAAGATAAATGAGTGCAAAAACGGGAACATTAAAACTTGTCAAAATAAATACCTCTTCGGTTGGTAGAAACGCCGCGTGGGTATAATCTATTGAAGGCCTGCAGGATTCTTCTGGACGCCAACTTGCAATAACCTGCAAAAGTTGTAATGTAGGGTTACTTACAACAAAGTAAGCGGATATTATATACACCAACTGAAAAACGTTAAAATGGTACTTATAATAGCACATGAAAAACTGAGAAATGATCTCAAACCTTTTGGCAATTATTGCAAGCTGGACACCCTCGAATCACTCCTTTTGGAAGGGTATTTTCCATGGAGATGTTCTGCAAGAAAAAGGCATATTAACTGCTAGAAAGGAAATCACCAAAGTGCTGCTAATCCTTCTAGTAATTTAATAATTTTCTCAACTTGGTGATGTATAAGCTAGCATGTGGTTATCAATATCATGGTGCAAATGTGCAATTTAACGGTTTCGGTTTTTAGTTATTCTCAAAAAAGAATTCCATTCTCGCTTATATTAAGCTAATCTAGCATTAATCAAATCAATAAAACAGCAATCTGCATATAAAAACTTTTATATTTAAGAAAGTGATGCCAAAGGAGATAGATAACCTTATTAAGATGATTAGTATCCGGTTTTTCCAGACTACCGAGTTGATCGTCAAGTATCCATGGCCTTTGCTTGACAGACTTCTGAAGCTTTTCAACATCAATGTCACTTTGAATGCCTGCAAAATCACCAGATTCATCGTTTAATTTTGTCCTCTTCAGTGTGAAAGATGTAAGGGATGCAAAGCCTGGTGGTGTGGGACTATTGTCTTCCGTTTCCATCCTAGATCCTATGTCTTTCGTATTCACCATTACTGTGTGCCTGTGCGGAAACAGACATAGATTAAGCAAACAATTTTGTGCCGTTACTCAACATAGAAAGAACATGATATCGCACGAAGAAGAAACTAAAGCAACCTCAAACGCATCACACGGAATATTCACTTAACGATATCTAACAATTGATTTGAAGACGCTATGAGAAGCTTCACGGATCATTAACACAAACATAAAGAAAATGGAACTTATTATAAGGCCTGCTACAATATGTAAAATAAAACTGAACTAGTGTGGATCCAATATTCAGCCCTAGGTTATCATTTAACAGCACATTTTCAGCCCTAGTTTAAAGCACATTACACTCCTATTTAGATCAATGAATTTGAAAACAGGCATCAAGCACTCCAATACTAAACACAATACACACAGCATCAAGAACAAGTATGATTTACCTACTAAATATGCGAGAAGACCAATAAATTTCCAGAAAATTAAAATAACCTAACAAACGCATAATTTTTGCAACAAAATAGTTATAAAAAAGAAGAAAAAGAAGTGATACCTGGAATGAAGAGCGAGGAAGTTCTTTTGTGGTCCAGTGGAAGCGAAGGCAGAAGGTGCCGCGGTCGTCTCTTTCAGAAAGTATAAGTAACCCTAGGGGGCCTGTAAGACGCAAAATTCAGAAATTACACCGGTCGATAACAAAAATATACGATTAAGTAGTGCGAAAAGTGACATTTCCATTATCCTCCAAGTTTGAATTATACCGTACGGATGACGCTGCGGAAATGATCGGTGTCCGTGGTGGTGCAGTGGCCGGTGAGTTTACAGAATTAGCTCCCTAATTTATTTTAAAAAATGTAAAGCGCTCGCCTCGTAATCGGATGAACGGGCAAAAGTGTTGATTAGAAGTTTCGTATTTTCATCCTCAATCCACAAATTTTGTCATTCGGGGAAGTTTTATAAGTGTAAAATGAGTAACTCTGAATCGAGCCGATATTTAAATGAACTCGACTTTGAATTTAAAATTAAACTTATTTAATAAATAACATCAAGTTCAACACATATCGAACTTAATAAGTTTACAAGTATAAGCGACACTTTTATTTGTGTTGCTGATTTTAGTATTATCAAACTATTTTAGATAATTAGGGATTCACCTAAGACCAAATGATAAATTAGAATATATATTGATACAAGTTATGAGGTGCGGAGTGCACACTTGATCAAAACTATTCTAATTTCTAGTATTTAATAGCAATGTTTTCATAACCGGACCGGTCATTGAACCAGCAACTCTAGGGGTTCATTGGTTGGACCGGTTTAAAAAACCGGATAATATTATAATCAATTTAATATTTTTAGAAATATAGAAAATAGCATAGATAAATGATACAACAAATTAAATGATAAATAAATACTATAAATATAAAAGTGATGATTTCTTCCTTTCAGTAGTGAAATAAAGAATATGTAAATAAAAATAAATAAAAGCAAGAATGGAATATTAAAAAAAAAAATCAAATCTCACAATTAATGCTAGCTAGCTAAGCGCGGGGGTCCAGGAGCAGCGTACCCGGTAGCAAGTTCCAAGGGGGCGGCAGCCCTGTTGGTGACTATCTTATGATAGTTATGGTTGTTGTAACTTCTACACGTAGTTATGAAGGTTATAACCACCAACGATAGTAAGAAGTCGTTTGATCAGATTTACCTAACTACCAACCACTAGACGCCTATATAAGAAGTCGTTTGATCAGATTTACCTAATCATATTCCTATCGAATTCTCACAAACTTTGGTACTAATTTAACAGAATTTACACTCGTTCTTGAACCTTTGTCTTAACTGATTAAGTATTGCGGAGTACCACCAAAATAATCTTAATCTAAAAGTGAATAATGCATAATTTAAAGGATTATCTAGGAAACTCCAAGTCCGAAAATTCAACAATTTAAATAAATATAATAAATCTTTTTAACGTTACAAATATATAATAACATAATAAACATTATTAGATATAACTATGATAAAGGTAACTAAATAATATTATATATATATAAATATAGGGAATGGATCATTTGAGAACTCCTAAATATTTTAAGAACCAGCAAGAACTTGTCAAAAAACCAATCAAAACCATTTTTTTTTGTTTTTACTACCTTTATTATTAGAATACAACAAAAAAATGAATTTATATATGTAAATTTACATGTATTCATATATTAAAAAAAATCTATACATGTGTAAGTTTACCACTTACACATGTGTAAGTGTTTACTATTTACACATGTGTATAAATTTTTTTAGGAATAACATAGAGAGAAGAGATGAATTAATTGTAGATATAAATCATTTTTTGTGTTATATTTTAATAATAAAGGTAGTGAAAAAAAAAAAAGGTTTTAATTGTTTTTTTGACGAATTCTCGCGAGTTTTCGAGTATTTATGATTTCTCAAGAGATTCTAACTCTTTATATATGTATAAAATTAAAAAAAATAATTGAGTCAAGCCTGAGTTTGAAAATTACTTATTATCCGGGCTCAAGTTTTAGAAACGAAACTAAACGAGCACAAGCTCTATTAAATTAAACTAGTCAAACTTAAATGCTCGGGCGCTTATTTAAACTCATACATACTATTTGTTTAAGAAATAGGTTAAAAAAATTAAAAGTAACAGATGGAAATGAACAAATATTTAAGGTATTGATAATTATTGAATTATTTTTTGTAATTTACTTCTTTATGTTAATACTAGAATTTATATTTATATTATGATAGTATGAAATTATTTATTTTAGTGTTAACACTAAAGCCGGTAATAAATAGCAATACTCACATCAAATTAATATGTTTGTAATTGCAATCTTGAAGGTAATAGCTAAAAAAAATAAGCCATGAATCATTTATTATACTTCAATTACATGATTATATTTAAAATATAAATATAACAAGTAATACATGTTTGAGGGATGCTGAATATACAATTAATTTTTAAATAGAGAATAATCTGAATCACATGTATTTATTGTTTTAAGTGTAATATATATATGATGGTTTCTTAACCACCTAATTTTCTCTATTCCATAATATGTGATCACCTTTCATGTACTACGTATAACCGGTTATGCAATTCTCATAGTTCTTTATAGGGTGTTCAAAAACCGTTGAAACCGACTAAACCGTCCAAGTCGAATCATGTCAAACCTTTTGAGATCCAAAGGGTTAAGTTTACAGTTCAGTTTTTACGCTTTAACCTTTATTATTTATATACTTCTTTTCATTTTATATATGTAGTTATGTATATGTATTACAATCATAAATTATCTTCAACATGTTAGTTTTTTTTAATAAAAATCACAAATCGCTAAAACCAAACCATTTAACCGCTAACCCAATAAGTCTAGCCATCACACCCAACCCAACAGGTTTGACTTGTCGTTTCTCAAAACTGTAGTCAACCGAATCTCTACTTAAAACTAACTCTATATCGAACCTGTTAACTATTGTTATCAAAATACTTGACTAATTCAGTTGTTAAATATTTAACATAAAATCAAAAATAATTTATTAATGAGTTAATTACACGGATGGTCCCTGTGGTATGCTCTGATTTCACTTTTGGCCCACAACTTTAGGAAATTATATGATTGGACCATAACTTTGCAATTTGTAACACAATTGGCCCCTAAAATGGATGAACGTTAACTCTGACTGTTAACTTTTTAAAATGACTAAAATACCCTTTGAACTTAATTACACGGATGGCCCCATTGGTATGTTCATCTTTCACTTTTAGCCCTAACTTTGAGAAATTACATGGTTGGACCATAACTTTATAGTTTGTAACACCATTGGCCCATAAAATGGATAGATGTTAACTTTGGTTGCTAAGTGCATGTGAAATTACCAAAATACCTCTTAATATTAAAAATATAAAACAAAAAATTAAAATAATATATTAAAGTGGTGGGGCCCACCCGACCTAAACTTAAAACAACCTTCTTCTTCCCCTCTCTCCCGCCGGTCATACCACCACCGATCAAACTACTACTGTCGGTCGTCTTATCTTTCCGAAGACTCCCTATTATCTCCTTGTAACTTCAGACCCGATTTGTTGGAACCCGACACAACCCAAAGAAATCCATGGAGTCCATCTACTCAAATTCATGGATTCCTGCACAACCTCAAGAAACCCATGAAACGAGTTTCAGACCAGATCCTTTGATCAAAATCGATTACGACTCGCCAAACCGTTAAGTCAGCATGTTGAGAAAGAGATTGATTGTCACATACGACATTGCCCCAGAATGAGATTGGTCGTCATATACGAGATTAGACTTAGTCTGTTGTTGTTTGATCTTTTACTCGGACAAGTGCTACAACTGTCGACCTGAGGAGAAATACTAAGGTCGATCGTTAGGGAGACTAAAGCGGGAGGTTAAAACAAATGCTTTCAGTATGTCGCGAGTGACTTTAAGAAGGTGTTATGCTGAACACATTAAGGACTAAATTCATCGGAATTTGTAGTCAAGAGAATCCTTGACAAGAATAAATTAAAACAAACATGTAAATGTGTAACCAATTGAGTATACGAACACATAAAACAACTCAATTACTAAATTAAACTCAACTAAATGCTATGTTTCTCTTTCTCTGCTTCAATTAATTTCTCCAATATGATTTTAGGGAACAATGGTGTTACAAACTGCAAAATTATGGTCCAAGCATGTAATTTTCTCAAAGTTAGAGACAAAAAGTGAAATTTAAGCATACCACATGGGCCAATAGTGTTACAAACTACAAAGTTATGGTCTAACCCTATAGTTACTCAAAGTTAGGGGACAAAAGTGAAATATAAGCATACCACATACGCCATCCGTGTAATTAAGTTCAAATGGTATTTTAGTCATTTTAGAAAATTGAACAGTCAAAGTTAACGTCCATCCATTTTAAGGGCTTTCAATTGTGTTACAAATTGCAAAGTTAAGGTCCAATCATGTAATTTCTCAAAGTTAGGGCCTAAAAGTAAAATTAGAGCATACCACATGGGTCATCCGTGTAATTAACTCTTTATTATCTTTATTAATATTAAGTATACAATATAGTGCATAGAAAACAAGTCCGGGTTATGGTCGAAAAACAAGTCCCGCTTAATATTAAGACGAAAAAAGATCTAAATAGGGTTAGATAACAACATTACAAGACCAAGCTCAATAGTCAAAACTGAATTCCAACTTTTAAGACCTTTTTTTCTAATTATAATATCATGATTCAGCAACAGTTGTATCACCATGTCTAATACTTCTAAAAGTAAAAGTATCTAATTGGTGGGTTTTTTACGCCGATTTTAGCTTGGCTGATGCTGAAGCAAGGTGGGAAAGAGTTCTGTGTCCCACAAACATCAAGAAAATCCCTATAAGCCCCAAGGTTTTCAATGTGGTGAAAAGATCCAACTGTGGCCAGTAAAAACAAAAGGAAAACATGTTTGAATTAGAGCTGACAAGGAATTGAGATTTGTCAATTGGTTAGAAAGAATTAAAAATGGAGACATACCTTCAACCAGAAAAGCACATAGAGGAGGAGCACCGCTGCGATGCCACTGTGGAAGAGGATGGCAAATGCGGCGGGTATGGTTGATGTGGGGAAGTTCTTTAAGTTCACGCCAAGACGTAACAACTGCAATAAAAGAATATAAAATAGGATATTTTTAAAGTGTTGGTGGGAATTTTAACTTTGTTTTATTTTATCGGTTGAATAGGTTAAGCTAAAAAAAGCATGGAATAGATTGAAAGTCTATCCAAAATGTGTTCAAATGTATTAAAACCTCCTAAATTATTTTATTAAACAAAATGCTGGATTATTCTTGTAGTAACACAGCTTTTGTACATAAAGTTCAAAAAAAAGGATAATAAAGTGTAACTAGGTCAACTCGGCAGGCCTGTTCCAACCAGTTCTAAATAGAACCATTCAACCCAAAACCGTTTTCACATGTCACACGGCTTATCCGACCGACCCATCTTGCCACCTCTATTTTCCACCATCTTGTTTTTTTTGTTGCAAAGTAATAATCACTCGTGTAAATATCAGAAAAAGTTTGCAAGAACGAGTATCTTAGGCATATCATGGACATGTAAATCTAACTTGTGTTTGGCACCCTTTGTCCATTGTTGTTTATTCTTGCAAAGAACGGTTTTTCCTACTCATTTTTACAAGATTAATAACTTAATATTCTTTTATTAGAAAAGTAAATGTTAAAAAACGGGACTTACCCCAACCAAGAATGCCAGGAATGGAACAAGAACCAGACCCAAGAAAGCAAAAGAAACCTCCTGAGGAGGGCGTTTTTCTGGAGCCCGGAAGATATGGGCTATCTCTGCCTTGGGCCCGTATCTTAAGTAAGGATTAACAGCTTGTGGAGGGGGTTGGGTTGCCTTTTCAGGTGCCTTGGGCAGATCTAATTCGATAGACCCGAGAGGTTGTAAGAAAGAGTTCTCCTGAGATACATAAACATTAAACAGGCTTAAAAAATGACCAACAATATGTGGATGGAAATTATTGATAGAATGAAATATTTACCATGACTGCATCACCCACTGTCAGCTCAATGTCATATTGGCCAGAGAGATAGAAAAACTTATCAACAAGACCAAGAAAATCCTGAAATAGAAAATGTTGTCGCACAGTGAAAAAGTTTGTCATTATATGATAAAAGAAAATTAAAAAAGAGGTTTTATGTTGTATATGCTCAAATTTCTATTTTTGTTACATATAGCCTCCTCAATCGGTTTGATCATAAATTTATATTATTGTAAAAATATTATTTTGGTATTGGTAAGTTAATTACCCATACTCGATAAATAAACAAAAGGTATTGGTGGGTCAGCCCCGACCCAAGGGAAACGGTCAAATGAGTTGAAAGTCATCTCAAAATCTATTTTTAATGCATACAACCTCCTAAATAGTTTTGTTCAAGAATTTATATTATTATTGTAACAATATTATTTTGGTAATCATAAGTTAACTACCCGTACCCAATAAAGAAACAAAAGGCGTTGTGAGTCAGCCCGACCCAACCGTTTCAAGTCTAGCCCGACCCATCCGTCTACAATAACATGAAAATAGAAAGAAGAAAAATGTGACCAGAGTTGTCTCAAAGTGCCTCCCAGAGTTCTCCACGACAAAGATATGTTCGACTCCAGTTTCATGCCTCAACTTTAATAAAGCCTGCAAGTAAACAAAACTTAAATAAGTTAAGCAGACAAAAAGACTGATAAAATACAGACAGTCGAGGAGCTGGTCAAAGACCTGATGAGGCTTGAATGGTTTGCCAAACGGGGTTGTCAACAGAAATGATAAGTGCAACTTTTGAAGGTGGTTTGCTGAAAGTGCCAAATCATTCTTTCCAGGTAAATCTAGCCTAACAAATCAAAGATTCAGATGATGCAGATAGAGAAAAAATGTCAGATTCCATGTGCAACAATGATGATTAAACAAGCACTACATGTTATCAAAATCATTTTTCTTTTGTTTTTTAAGTTAAGTAAAGTAACATACTTCTTTTCAGACTCAACAATATCGCCCTCAAGCACTGCAACTTTTGCATCATCAACTTTAACAACTCCTGTAACATGAACTGGCACTTTTGTCCGGCCTCCAGTTGCAAATTTTCTTTTATGTTCTGGATCAGAAAGCACAATCTAGAAGAGAACAAATTAAAATTGATGATAAATAAATATGTTTTGAACGACATTATGGAAAATCTGAATCATGAAAGGTATCAGTTTTGGTTTAAAATGAAGTACCTCAAAAGCAAAAACATACTCCCCAATGTCAACACCTTCTGGTAAAGCATCTAACATATGGATTGCTTCTTTTGGATCAAAATGAAGTTCCTAAAGTAAAAAAAATCATAATTAAAGCTACGATCTCAAGTTTAAAGATATATTACACAGGTAGCAATTGTTGATTCTTAGAGGACCTGTTTAAGAACTGAACCATCTTTTGAACCAGAGCTGAAAACTTGCATCAGTTTTACTGACAAAGGAGGAGCGATAGATCCCAGCACCGTGTTCACCTTGACCTGTAAGCAAAGCTTAGAATTAATAATCTAGAACCATAAACCTTAAATGAAAAGTTCTATTGAAAATTTTATTCTGCTGGTCATCAACAATGACTTCATTTTGTATTCCAAATCTCATTATACCACTGGAAGAACAGAATCTAGGTGTTTAAATAATTACAATTTGGACAACGAACAACATAACGAAATATTAAAAATGAAACAACACACACCTTGAATTTATCTTTGCTGGTCAATGAAAGCACAGTAGCTGGAATTGATAAAATTAGAGGAACTGATACCCTGCAATAAATATGATTTGATATTATTTGACAGAACAAAATGATAAATGCAGTAAGTGATTAGAATAGACTTGCCTATTGTTTTCTAAATGAGAGAGAGAATCAATTTGGTAATACAGGTCCTTGCTATTTCCAGGGACCCCAATTCCAAGAAAAAATCTTGCCAAACCCAAAATCTTGTCCTCAGGTATCTGCAAATTTGAGCAACATTAGGAATAAATATCGATAACAGAAAAATGAAGTAGCATGTAGCAAAGAAAAATAAAATAAAAACATGAGTGTATCGCACATTTAAACTTTCAGAAGTAGATGCAAATGTTGTCAGCCCTCGAACAACGGCAGCGGTGGCAGAAAGCGGGCCTTGATGTCCACTTGAATCAATGTGTTTGTCATCAAAGTAATAAGACCCATCATCTAAAAAAATAATGAAATCATGAATCATTAAGACAATAATTTGTTAGTAGAATCATGATGCATGGCATAGTCACCTTTTAATACAAGTGAAAGTTTGCACTCATGATGACAAATTTCACGGCACTCTTAGCAAGTACTCCAAAACCACACTAGACTCATATTCTTTTTAGTTGCATAACAACAGAACTATAATGATACATATTCGTAGAATCAAAATTACAATACAATTTTCTATTTTCTACTTCTATTTGACGGCTATACCCATTGAATTTGATCACCAAAATGGCAAAATCCATACACGTTAATTAAATCATATTAATTGATATTTCATTAACTAGTGACTTCAATACCAACTAATAGCCCAAAACAAAAAAAATGGTCGTTTCTATCAGTTTGACATCACTTCTCAACAGAGTATCTATTTACAAAGAAGTAATACCAGTCAATTCATAAATCGAGCAACTAGACATTCAAAAGATGCACACACACTGGAAATACAACACTATATGCAGATAACTTTAATGAAAAGCTTTAGTAACTTCACAAACATATACTCAATTAAGCCCAATAATATATGTTAACAAAGCATCAACAAGTTACATACAGCTTAGTGAACTTATAAGCTGGCAATTAGTTGTCTCAAAGCTCAGTAACTCCAGGTTGCAATGGCATATTTCATATGGTTTCAGTTTTCTAAAAAAAAGAAACCTAATCTCAAAAGAAACGATTAGCTATTGATATTACGAATATGGAATGGGAAAAAACTGGAATGTGCCGCTGTGTCAAAACATAAGCAAAAGGAAAACTGTTGGATAAATGTTTAGGTGGAATAAAAAGGAAAAGACGTCATAAAATAATAGAACATAGACAATTTTAATCTGATAAAATTGGTTCAGCGCTGCGTGACAATAAAGATACTAACCATATTTCTCAATACTGTCAAAGAGCTTCACAATATCTTTTTTCAGTGTACCAATCTGCAAAAAAGGTACGTAAGAGTTAGATAAGAGCATGAGCCTTGCATGCTATAGTCAGTAAAAAAAGAGAGGATAAACATCACAAGTGTGTTTACTGTAACAAGAAGATAGGGTAGGTACGATAACATAATTAACTCAACACAGCTATTAACTCAACACAATCCCACTACTGGATCATTATTTTATACATGCAGGAGGGAAATAAGAATAATATAATTAAATAAATGCTAACATCTCCTCATAACATTAACCATATTGCATTTGACGATAGCAGCAGAACTAACTAACTTTGACATTAGCAACTGAAGTTATATTCAGACGACTAAAGTACACAATATTTCTGAAAATCCATTCCCCTACCCATCCTAACACCCAGAAAACAAATATACATGGCATGATTTGATTGATATGAATCCTCATAGGTCCACCACTAGAGTACAAGGTACAAAGAGGTCGGAACGCCACATTATTCAAACAAGAGATTGAACGGCTAAGTTGCAAAAATAAGTGATTTCAAATTTGTCATTATAAATTAGAAAGACCATCAAGCAGAATGCAAAATTAACTCACCAGATTTTCATCGATTGTAGAAGCTGCTAATTGTATAACTCCAGAAAGGGTTTCAAATGCTAATCCTGAGTCAAGTTATTTGTATGTAGTGAGTAATTGACCAAATAAAAACTAATCTTAATGCTTAACCAGGTTGACCATGACCAATCTTCAGAAGTAAAAGAAAACACGGATCTTTTAAATGATATTGTACCAATACCATAACCATTGATCTCACTGAGAGTAAAAAGCTTACCTGCAGCATAAGTACTAGACTCGGGATTGTTAGCACTATAACGCCACCTTCCATCACTTTGGCTGAGAGCCTAAATTTAAATACGAAGTCAACTAAGGCATTCACATAGCAAGTAACAGTAAAATAGTGAAAAATCTGCTTTAAAAAACAATGTCCTTTACTATACAATATAGTGTAAAACCAACCTTTATGGAGCGTAAAATCCCATCAGCATTTTTAAGAAGTACGTCTACTTCAGAACTTTGATCCTGAATGAAATATAAAAGAGAAATCATGGCATGAGGAAAAGGTAAATGTAAAGCTAATCTTTATATAACAGATGGGTAAATTTTTAAATAAACTGCTCAAGAAATTGTCCTAATAGATGATGTTAGGAATCAGAGTCGGTAGCGCAACGGACACAACACACAAACACACTTAAATGAAAAGAAGAAAGCAATAAACGACACAAGGATTTATAGTGGTTCGGTCAAGGTGACCTACATCGACTTGCTGCAACTAGGGTTTACTTTTATTGATAGGTGCTACAAGAATTACAATTATAAGACTGAGATATATATAAGACAAGATTAGGTTAAACTAAAATAGGTAACAATGGGTTTTAGCCCATTAGGGCCGGCTACCCTATTTCCCTTAATTCCAGCCGTAACAGGCCCAAAGGGGAGCCTAGCCCGGCCCAAACCCAATAGCTTTCATAACCCAACAATCTCCCACTTGAAAGCTTTGCCCATACAAACCATCCAAGCCATCTCAGCACCAGTAACTCCAGTAATCATTATAATCAAGTCCTCCAAGCCCAAGCTAAGACTTCATGTCAAACCCTCCTAGTTGCAGCGGCCCTTATCATCAGTTACCTGAAAGGCCCGTTGAAGCTCCACCGAGCTTCAACCCAATACCAGTCATACCAGACCCAGACGTGATTATCTCCATCACCGACCCATCTTCTGTCTCAACCGACTTGCACGTTCCGCCGGCTCCAGAGATACACCGAAGACCATCATCACTCTCCAAATTCAGCAAACAATCCTCAGGAGAGACTTTCTCATTCGGAATCTTGGTTTTCAAAACCCAACGGACTCTTGGAACTGTATCCGGAACACGTCCCGTGCTCCCACTGTTCCCAAACCCCCTGACTGGTTTCACCCTCCGAACACATTCAACTGACACATTCAACTGACATCTCAGTAGCTCCAGGCTTCACGTTTGCAAAGTGAACCCTCTTAGTGTGAGATTCAGTGAACCGGATTTTATCACTCTGAACCGGGACGGTCACACATCCCTCAGCAGGTACCTCAACTAAATACAGTGATACTCGTTTTTCTCCCCGAGCAATAACGAGATTTCCATCTAACACTTTCCACTTTCCACCGCCAAACTTGACATCCAGTCCCTGTTCATCCAATTGACTAACAGAAATAAGATTCATCATCAGACCTGGAATTACCCTGACGTTTTGCAAGTTCCATGCAGTTCCTAATGGAGTCTTCTGATTCACATCTCCCATGCCCGTAACCTTTAAGGTTTCACCATTTCCTAGTCTTACCTGTCCAAAATCACCTTCTTTTAGATTCACCATTGATTCACCGCTGTACATAGCATGAATCGATGCTCCTGAATCCATGACCCAAGAGCCCACACTGCTTTCCACACTACAAACCAGTACATCATCATAACAGACGACCTCAGTAGTGTTCACTTCAGCAGACTTTTAATTTTTGGCCTATGGACACTGACTCTTAAAATGCCCAACTTCTTTGCAGCCCCAACATGTGACAGTCTTAGGAGTTCTGGATGCACTCCTACCCCTGCTCCCACTTTCCCTGTTATTCCCTCTTCCCCTGCTTACACTTAACAATTCAGAAGAAGATGAGCTACCTTGCTTCCTGCGTCTTATGTCTTCTCCAAGAATCAAATCTCTCATCCCTTCAAATGTAAAACCACTGGGCCCTGTAGAATTGGTAATAGCAGTTACCGTTCCGGACTAGCTATTCGGCAGTGAAGATAACAGCGCCAGACCTTGAGTTTCATCATCAAAATTGATTCCCACAGAACTCAATCTGGACAAAAGTGAATTTAAATTGTTGATATGTTCCGTCACTACGTCTCCTTCCTTCATCATAGTCAAGAAAAATTCTCTCAACAAGAACAGTTTATTTGCCGCCGACGGTTTCTCATACATGTTTTCAGAGCTGTCATCATGCCACAAGCTGTGGTTTCCTTCATGATGTTGAACGCAACACTCCTCGTCAAAGACAATGTAATAGCCGCCTTGGCCTTCTTGTCCTTCGAATCCCAAACATCTTGACTAATCTTATCAGTTTTTTCTTCCAATACCACATCCAAGTCCCTTTGACTCAACAGAGCTACAATTTGCATCTTCCACCATGCAAAGTCTGTCCCGTCGAACTTCTCAATCTGTACCTTCCCGTCCTCATCCATCACAATAGCAAACAGAAAACAGATAAACGAACTTGAACACGAAAAAAAACTTAACCCGTCGACTCAAGGGTTAGAACCCTAATCGGCGATCAACCTGGCAGCAACCCAAATCAACAGCGACCAGAAAACCAGCCACCACAGTCCCGGCGACCAACAGTTTGTCCGGCGGCTACCTCAAAACCCTAATCGAACCCGCTCTACTCTTCCTCCCTTCCTGCGACAGCGATTAGCAGCCAAAACAGGCTCCAATCAGCCCTGTTACGGCCGAACAGAAGCAGAACAGAATCGAAACAGCAGCAACAATCAGCGACTAGATCTCCAGCGACAAAAACAGCCGCAAAAAATCGAAACAGCAGCCCTTGCGGCTTCGAACCAGAACTCAGCAGATTGGTTCAGCACCAATCGCAATTCTGACAGCCTCTCGGATCGTTTTTCCGTGCGAAAACCGTGTGTAACAACGAGCCAAAGCTCTGATACCAGTTGTTAGGAATCAGAGTCGGTAGCGCAGCGGACACAACACACAAACACACTTAAACGAAAAGAAGAAAGCAATAAACGACACAAGGATTTATAGTGGTTCGGTCAAGGTGACCTACATCCACTTGCTGCAACTAGGGTTTACTTTTATTGATAGGTGCTACAAGAATTACAATTACAATACTGAGATATATATAAGACAAGATTAGGTTAAACTAAAATAGGTAACAAAGGGTTTTAGCCCATTAGGGCCGGCTGCCCTATTTCCCTTAATTCCAGCCGTAACAAGCCCAAAGGGGAGCCCAGCCCGGCCCAAACCCAATAGCTTTCATAACCCAACAGATGATAGCTCTTTTTTTCTAAATATTTGTAGAACTGACAAGATTGTAAAGATCTTATGAAAAATTAAGCACTGATTTTTTTCCAAAAGAGATTACCTTAATGAGTAGCAAACCTCCTATCGAGTGATAATAATCTAGAAGAGATGTTGCATCTTTGACGGCATCTTTAAGTCTTGATGTAATGCCCTAAAGAAGTAAAAATTAGCATACGAGTATTTAAACCTGTAAAAGATAATTATGGGTAAAACATGGTGCAAGATTAAACATACCGTTAAAGCATCCTTACTGGTCTTGCATTTTAACAGCCCATTAACCTGTAATGCATGATACAAGTCCCTTGAGTTTGAAGACATCGAAGAAAGAGTATCCACGACAGAATTACAAGTGTCGTCCTTTATATCAGGTTTCTTTTCTATTCCAAGGACCTCGAATGTCCTTAATGCTTCATAGGCCTCTTCTAAGCTGAAATGGACAGCACTTAATCAGATGTCTAAATAATATTTCAACAAATAAATTTTCATTCTTTAAGCACTTTGATGCACATCTAGTTTCCAGATTAAAGACAGAACACATATTGTGAAAAAGATATGAGAATGATAGTTCTAAGGACTAAGGAGTGATAACCAGTTCATGATAGAAACAATAGAATAGACAAGAGATTTGGTGACATCTGGTCTATGGAAACAAGAACAAACTCACAAAGAAGAAGAGTAATGTACCCAGAGAGTGTGTGATGTCACAGACACTTGTATAGCCATATAAATGCACAAGAAAGAAGTGAAAACCCCCCCAAAAAGGGAGAAAAGCCATGATATTGTAACATTTAGCACAATGATAAATCTCTTATTGTTTCATAATATTCCTAATACTAAAAATCTCACAAAAAATATAACATTGTAGTCCACTAACATCTCCAAAATGAGATTGAGATTTCATCAAAAAAACAGCCAAACCATAAAGTTCAAGCAGTACAACTCCTAGGAACATCAACAAATTCTATTGTAGTTGGTCATGTAGAAGAATAAAATAATCCAGTTACGTTGCCTTCTAGTTCTTACCCTTCCGCCTCTCGAATATCCTTCCTATTGCTTGCATCCTATCTCTTAAACGCAATAGACACTAACAGCAAAAAGTCCTCTCAACAAATGCCCTCTCGGTCCTCTTATTTTCTTATATTGACCAGTTTTATTTTTCTAATGCAGAAGAACTATATTGTATTCCGCTTTCAAGCTTGAAAAATGTACAGATGATTAGCCTCAATCATTCACAACCAGTTTAAGTGGTTCTAAACTTTGTCTGGTAAAATAGCTAAAAGACGAGCAGCTACATATAGGAAAACTTTTGCTTAAAAATTAATTCAGAGGCAATTTAGGTGCATAATGAAGAAACCATTAAACCTAATCTATCTTCAACAATTCATTTCAAAACGAAGAATGACATTAATCTATTCAGTGCATACATATATAACAAAAAAAAAGGAAAAACGTGATCCGGAAGTTTTAAAGACGGATTAAGCAAACCTCGAAAACGATCCGGCAACGGGGGAAAACAGTTCTAATGCGGCGGACAAGTGAGATTCAGAGATCGGATGAAATATCGCCACAGCTTCACAGATCGACGCTACTGCTAGCAGTACAACAACAATTCCTACTTTTATCGCCATTCCCTGTGTTAATAGAAAACGATAAATTGAAAATAATTAAAACAATCTAAGAACGACAAATTCGATCAGTTGATCAAATTCAATGAATTGAGATCGAAACAGGATCTTACGAATTTGATCGGCCGTCGAAGATATACGAAATCTCGAGATCGTTAGAGCACCAGCCGAGAGGGTGAGTGCTACTGTAAACAGTCTTCGGCCGGACTACTTTCAAGTTTCAACGCCTGAATGCAACTTAGGTATTATAACTTTATAAGGGGTAATATTTTTTAATTCTAACCTTTTATTAATATTTTGTCCAAAACCAATCCTTTAGCAACTTTCAAATTAATAAGCTTGGTTAATTTAACTATTTAAGGGTAGCAAGTTTCCACCCGCGTGATGTCGTAATGAAAATGTATATTACAAAACTAGTTGGAAACCCATGCGATGCGGTGACGGCAATAATTTACAACGCGGTACTCGTTTTCATTTAGTTTATCAGTTCTCTCGTGATATATTGTATAGTATATCTGTTAGTTTTTTTATTAGTGCATCAAATTAGTAACTCCAGTAAGTAGATCATAGATATAATTTTAATAACATTAAGATCTAAGAAATACCAAGCTAACATTTTTTACACCACTATTTAACATAGGTATTTGGTGTCTGAATAATTTGATAAAGTAGCAAAATAATTATTGAACAAAATAACAAATAAAATAATGAACAGACAATGATGTTAAAGGGTGTGTCTCATGAATTGCTTAACGAATCAAAAAGGGTTCAAGTTGAAAATGTCGTGTTTAGTATTGGTCGGGTTGGGTCCAGGTTGATTAACCCGCAAACAATTGGCTGTTTTTAAAATCTATTAATTAATGTGTTAGTTAACATGTTGCTTACTCAGCATGCCTACATTTCAATCCACGCACTACTTGAATGTCAATTTAGTCAAATTGATACAATTAATATGTTTGTAGAAAGACAATGTTGAGTTTGCTAGTAAAATGACTAAAATCATATTTTGACTTGTATTATTATAATTTGTCAAACCATATTGACTTGCAAAGTGTTCCGTTTAAGAGTTTATAACCCGTTGAACATATGCCACTCCGCTTAATAACAATCTCTCGAACGTAGTTCTTGTTGTATACTCTGCAAATGTATGTTGTATTATATGAATCCCATCAATGAATATTCAAGAACTAATTTTCTCATTTGACTTTGACATTGGGGGTCAAACCAAATAAATTCAATTTTCAAACTTCAAAGTTGATATGGATTATAAATAAATTGTAAGAAACAATTGATAATTAGGTGTGCTATATCTATTAAAAATCCATGTGTTCAGTGATCATAATACAAAAAGACATGTGAGTGGGACATTAGTCTCTCCTTAAATTAAAAAGGAAAAAAAAGAAAAATTGAAGTTTGACTTTTACTTGTCAAATAACTTGAAAACAATTGAGAATTTGCTATATTTGACTTCACAATAAGATCAGCAACAGACAAGATGATCATATACCGCATGAATAATGGACGGTCAAATGATTCCAAGTGGATAATAACTCGAGCTCCAGAAACAAAATATAGTCAAAATAAGTCAACAATATACATTCATGAATGCTGATGCAGTATTGCAACGTCAACACCAATTCAACAAAAAATAGCAAAATATATTCAGTGTTATTTCACTAAGTATCCGGTTATTGGTTTTAGATTAGTCTTAAGACACCATATGCAATTTATAAAATTAAAGACACATTTAGAATACTTTTAAGCAATAAAAGCATATCAGAATGCTTTTGTATATCAAATTGGAATATATTAACTGTTAATGAATATAAATATATGTAAAGATTGAAACTTTAGCTCAAAAGATGACCCCTATGGTTTGATCAAATTGCATGTTTGGCCCCCAGGTTTTAAAAATTACAAATTTGGCCCAAACATTTGAGACATGTTGCATGATGTGTTGCAAAGCACACATGCATTTTCCTTGTATTTTGTAGCGCTTTCGTATAGTTTTATAGTTGTTTTGAGTCATTTATAGCTTGTATTTACTTGTGTCTTGTTTTGTAGGTAATCGGGTCACTTTGGAGCTTAAACGATCGAGAAGTGCGAAAGAAACGAGCACGAGAACCCGGGATGAGAAACGGAAAAAGTTGGGAAAGAGTCAAACCTTAAAAGAGGCATACCTCGGGCTAGAAAATGAGTTACATGGCCCATAATATATCGGTTTGGGGTAGCTCGATGAGAAGAGTTCAAAAATTCAGTAATCTCTCGCGATACGCGAGAGATGGTGGTCCAATTCCTCGCGGTACGCGAGGGAACAAAAATCCTGCGCGACTATTTTATCTCTCGTGATACGCAAGAGACCAGCCAGAACTCCCCCGCAGTACGCGAGAGACCCCAGGAACGTGTTTTTTAACCTAATTTAAAGGATTAAAGGTCTAGGACTCTCCCATTATTAATCTAATCGATTTCCAGCCGTCTACAGAGCAAAAAAGGGGCGATTTTGGGAGTTAGGAAGTCAATTGAAGAGAAAAGCTTGAATCTTTGGATCTCGGGTTTGTAGTTTAACTTGTTCGGTGTTCAAGATTCGACTTTTGTGTTTGATTTGATAGTTTGATACCATGGTTTATGCTTGTTCTTCTGTTTTGTTGAATTTTAGTATGATCCTAGGCTAAACCTTAATATTGCCTAGGTCACATGATGAATATTTGTTAAAGTTGTGATTTTTACTGGTTTTTGGATTCGATTGATGGTTTTATGATTTTGTAAAGAATCTCTTGTTAATTATTATGATGATATAGCATGTTTAGATCTGATTTGTAATTGATTTTAACTCCGTATGCTTATTATGGTTGTCCGCCAGTTTGATTTGCATATCTTGGTCATATACTCTAGGGTTTATGATTGTTGTGTGGTTTGCTAGACATAGTGACCATAGGAGTTGGGTTTGATTGCTGATTAGAATTGAATGTGTGTCCTAGTTCAATACCCGAGAGGTGAGAAGTAGTTGTGTAGTCTTCATCATTAGGAATCTGAGTGTTAACAGTCTGAGAGGACGTTAGTATTAGGTGTCTAGTGATTGTTGTTAGGTTAAATCATAGTTGTTATCCAGAGATTATCCCGTGCATTCTTCGAATGTATTGTGGACAGTGAGACTGAGAGGTAATCTGTCATGTGGGTACTTTATCATTGTTGGAAATACCCGAGAGGTGATCTAAGCATTTGGTGAGTTTAGTACACTTTAGGTAGCTTAGTTGGTGACACCCTGAGAGTGATTAGGGATCCACTAGGTAGTCTTTAGTTGTCATCTTTAGAAACCCAGATCCATCATAGTTTCCAGAACCGGTAGAAGTTGTGCTTTGCAAGTAGGATTCCAACCTAGGTAGTATTCTTCCCATCTTCTGATTTCACCTTAGTACTTGTCTTGATAGTTGAGTCAACATTAGTTTGTTGCATTCTTAGTTAACCTTTAGTGTAGTCAACCCCCCAAACCAATTAAATCTTTAGTCCGAGTCCGAGTCTAGTATTATTATCGTAGTGTCTCTACGGTTCGATATTCCGGTTTACCATTAAGCTGTGCTACACTCGATAGGTACACTTGTCTGTCAGTGCGGTCTAGTTCATAGGTTTTCTATTTATTACTTAGGAGTCTATGTTAGGTTTAGTAGTTTATTTTATAGACCGTCCGGACGACATTAAGTTTTTGGCGCCGTTGCCGGGGACACTTGGCAATAGCAATATTAGCTTTGACTAGTTCTTTTGTTTGATTTTTGGTTTGTTTTTCTTTTGAGTCTTGTGAGTTTGCTTGCCTTCTGTCACTACAAGAATTCCCACCTGTTACGACGACCCATTCCCGACTACATAAAGTCGTCGACATAGCCTACTTTTTACGACGACTTGTCGTCGTTACTAGTTCCTTTTGACTTTTTGACCAAGACCACTCTTTTACGACGACACGTCGTCGGTATACGACGAGCGGGAAACTTTGGCGCTCAGTGAAAAGTTTGGCGCTTTGTGAAATTTCTGTTGCGACGACATGTCGTCGCAATTGGGTGTTTTTTTTTGTTTTGGATAATTTAAGTTGGTAAAAAAATAAAGAAAAAGAAAAGTCAATTTATGTTGTTACGACGACTTGTCGTCACAAATGATGTTTTATATTTTTTATTTTGACTTTTTTAATTATTTCGAGAGTAATTAATTGGTCGGGGTCACCTAGGGCGACGACATGTCGACGTTAAAAGGGGCCAGACCACTAAAAAGGGTTTTCTCTTTCATTCATCCCCAATATCCCATTTGCATTCTCTCACAGCGCTGTGGTGACCTAGAAGACCCGTCGTCGTCCACCCGCCGTCACCGCTGTGAGCCCTCGTCACCTCCGTGAGCCACCGTCGTCCTCATAGCTCTCGTTCCTGTGAGTCAACCCCGTCACAGCCCGTCCAGACCACTAAAAAAGGGTTTTCTAAAAACCGTCACAGCCCCCGTCACATTCCCGTGAGTCACTTCTGTAGCTACTCATCTTCTTCTATTAATAAGATATTCGTTTCTTTGTTTTTTTTTACCTCAAAATGTTTCCCGACGACACGTCGTCATATTAGTTAATTTTTGACATATTTTAGGAAAAGGAGTTACACAGATATTGCCAATTTCACATTGCGTTATGGGGTTTGCCAAATTGGTGTAATTGGTCAAAAGGTTAGACATTTTACTTATTTTTCCAATTTAACTAAATCTTTGATATTTTCTGTTATTTGTATGGTTTTAAGGTTAGAAATATGTATGGTTTTAAAGTTAGAAATATGTATGGTTTTCGAAATATGTAGCTTTAATTTTCCATAAAAAATGTAATATGTTGAATTTGTTAAAAACGAAAGGGGTTCTTAATGATATTACTGTTGTATGCGAACCTTTTTTAGATAGTTTTATTTTTTCATAAAAATGTAATATGTTGAGTTTGTTAAAATATTTCATTGATTAACTTTAAATAAAATTATTATTTGTTATTTCTTTGAATTTGAGTTTGAGGTTATTATAGTCCACTGTTTTCCTATAAGCACTTTGTATTGCATATATTAGATGAAACAGAACTATTAGGATAGTTCACTGTTTTGCAAGTATGGACGTAATGGATATTTGGACTCTTAAGTTGTACTAATAACCAATGGAAAAATATTTAGACAAGATCTTCATTGAAACTTTATACTTCTGAGATATAAAGTTGAAGCTAATCAAATACTCATATTTAAGATTTGAATTGTAGATTTTAAGGAGATTCAAGCATTTACATCTAAAAAAGTTTTCTAGATTAATAATTAATATGTAAAAACCATATTAAAACTTAATATAGAAATTTAACTGTGAGGTTTAAATGCCTTATATTATAAGTTCATCTTCTATTACTCTTTTTAAGAAACCCTACTTTTGATTAATCTTATAAATCATGTCCAATGACTTGAAATTATCTTTATTTACTGTTAGACTTTAGTTGTTTGTATGTATATATGTATTTATTTATTCACATTTACTTATTTAGTTTTTTAACTTGTGTTATTTGATTATTTAACTTGTAGGTTTTCAAGATTATCTCAATTAAAGTAACACTTAACTATTACACCAAAAATTGCTTTTAAGGTAACATTTTTCTACTACATCAAACCCGAACACGACACATATTTGCGTGTTGAGCCGAACATGACCCATTTTACCCGACATATTTTTTTAAATATTAATACATAATATACCTAACCAATTTAATTTATTATATAATATATATATAATTTTAAAATAAAATAAAATAAACAGGTCAAAACGTGATTGCATTATAATACACATTAGAACATACCCGTCCGAAATTTATCTAATAGAGATAAATTTTGGATTATTTTTTAATATTCTATCTCATTTAGGATATGTATACATTTTAACGGGTTGACTATTTAATAATAAATCGGTAGCTATTTCTCCTACTCTTCAAGTTTGCGTTTTAGACGCATACTTGGGAGTTAAGGGAAAATGCTGTCGATTTATTCTTGAATAGTCAACTCGTTAAAATGTATACATTTGAGATAGAATATTCAAAAAGTGGGTTAGGATCCACCACCTTTGGATATTATATCTGATATGTTATCAATTAATAGAAACCGTTACGACAACTGATAAGAGTTGGACTAAACTGCGAAATCGGAATGATCCGGTTTTCATAAAAGGCCTGCAAAACTTTTTAGAGACTGCAAAAAACCATCTTGACAGTGAAGGCAAGATTTATAGCCCGTGTAAAAGATGTGCCAACTGTTATCGACACCTTCTAACTTCGGTTTCTGTCTACATACGTGACCGTGGGTTTCTACAAGCATATGACACATGGGTTTATCACGGTGAGGAATATGCTAATGCTTCGGAGATAGACGCACTTTGGGCTTCGAAAACACGGGCTCAAGCAACAGATCATGAGATGTTTGATGCACTTGATGATGTTATGGCCGAGCAGAATACACATGAAGAAAATATAGATGAACCTGAAGATGGAACTAGAGCTGGTTTAGACCCGGAATTTGATGCATTGTTTGCCGAGCTCCGTACCGAGTTATATCTTGGTTGTAATTGGATGTCTTCCCTAAACTTTCTAGCATAAAACGGATTGCATGATGCGTCATCCGGTTGATGGGAAGCAATGGCAAGAATTTGATATGAGGTATCCTGAATTTGCAGAAGAATCAGAAACGTCCGCCTAGGTTTGGCAGCCAATGGCTTTAACCCGTTCGGTAACATGAGTCAGTCTTACAGTATGTGGCCGGTAGTGTTGACAAAGTACAATACACCACCGTGGTTATGTTTGAAAGAGACTTCTTTCATGTTAACATTGCTAATTCCCGGCCCTAAATCACCTGCAAAGGATATTGATGTTTTTCTAAGACCCTTGGTGGATGAGTTGAAAATGTTGTGGGAAGAAGGAGTCCAAATGAGAGATGCATCAACCAACACAGTATTCAGGATGCGTGCGGCACTGTTATGGACTATCAATGATTGTCATGCTCTTTGTCTGGATGGAGTGGTCAAGGTTATAAAGCATGCTCTACTTGTAACGTAGACACACCATCGTGTCGTGTAACCAGCAAGATAGCTTATGTTGGTCATAGATGGTTCTTGCCTTCCAGAGATAAAATGAGGGATAGTCTGTTGTTTACTGGCGAAAAAGAGAAAAGAAAACCTCCTAGAAGATTGACTAACAAACAAATATTAGAACAACTAGAAACCCTCCCTAATCGTGTTCCCGGTAAACATCCTAGCCATGGAGGTGCGAAAAGAAAACGTGCTGAGTCAGAGTTGAATTGGACCAAACGAAGTATCTTCTTCGAGCTGGAATATTGGTCTTCTCTCGAACTAAAACACAATCTTGATGTTATGCATGTGGAGAAAAATGTGTGTGAGAGCTTGTTGGGTACTTTGCTAATGAACGACAAATCTAAAGACACACGCAAAGCAAGAGAAGACTTGAAAAATTTAGGCATTAGAGAAGATCTATGGCTAACAACGAAAAACAACAAGGTCAGCCAACCACATGCCCCGTACTCTTTCAAACCCATTGATCGAGAACGTTTTTGTAAGTTCATTAGTAGAGTGAGACTACCTGATGGCTTTGGATCCAACTTTGAAAATAAGGTGGTTGGTTCAAATATAATTGGGTTGAAGTCTCATGATTATCATATCGTAATGCAACGATTGCTACAAATAGGGGTTCGAGTAGGTCTGCCTGCGAATGTTAAAAAACAATCATTGACTTTTGCACGTTCTTTAAAAAAATACGTGCACGATCAGTAGACGTACAAGACATGAAAGAAGCACATGATAGCTTGGTCAAGATACTATGTAATTTGGAATTGATATATCCGCCAGCGTTTTTTTGACATAATGGTTCACGTAGTTCTTCATTTACCTGAAGAAGCTATTCTTGGTGGGCCTGTATATATGAGATGGATGTATCCTTTTGAAAGATATATGAAAAAGTTGAAAGCATATGTCAGAAACAAGGCTAGGCCTGAAGGCTCAATAACAGAGGGTTATGTTTTAGAAGAAGAATTGACATTTTGCTCTAGGTATCTTGAGGATATACAAACCAGATTCAATCGTCCTGAAAGAAATGCAGATGCTGGTATTCCAAAGAGGAAGTACTCTGTGTTTTCGTCACAATGTCGACCAATGTCGTCGAAGAAAATCACTTCACTTTGTGAAATGGCCAGAATTTCATTAGGATGGTTTGTACTTGATAACTGCGATAAAATTAAAAGCTACTTATCGTAAGTTTTTCATTTTTTTTTTCATTTTAGCTTTTATTAAAAAATTAATTTGAACATCTTGTCTATGCATCGTACAGGGAGTTTAAATCCGAGTTTCCTGACAGAAATGTAAAAACATAATTTTCACGATGGCTAAGTGCTAAGGTAAACAACTCTCCTGACTGTACCGATGAACTAGGGCATTGGCACATGGTCCGTTGAGTGCATATTCTTACACTTCTTGCGTAGTCAATGGTGTTTGATTTGTGGTACACCGTCGTGACCTTCGACGCACCACCCAGAATAGTGGTATCGTTTCATTCAGAGAAGATGATACACCATATTATGGTGAACTTGAGGATATCATAGAGTTAAACTATTTAGGTGATTACTCAGTTGTAGTATTTCGTGGTAAATGGTTCAACACGTTGAGTAACGGACGGATAATTAAGAAAGACAATATCGTTGTTATCGATGTCAGCCGTCAAAGTTATGTTGGTAGTGAATGGTATGATAATCAACAATACATTTTAGCGACACAAGCTAAACAAGTATTCTATCTCGAAGATCTTTCTCGCCCCGCCGACAAGTGGAGGGTTGTGGAAGACATTCACCATCGACACCTTTGGGAAGATCTAAGTACCAGTATTAACGAGATAGATGTATTGCATGACACTCGATCATCAGATTATAACTTGGTTGTCAATTCGAGCATTGAAGGTGATGACTCAAGTCTTAACCCCCCGATCGTCCAAGTACCAGTCGTATATGACACTCAATCATTTAGTAGTAGCTTGTTTATCGACCTAGGCTACTTGCCCATGGTGTCCACTTTAGGTGAAGGTGGTAACTCAAGTCTTAACCCTTCGATTGTGGACGATGAAGGTTTCATTGATGATGATGATGTAGAAGATGAAGGCGCATATACTTCAGACGAGGACCACACCGATGATCTTGAAGACGCACGTTATATTAGTGATGATTCTGAATGACTTTTAATGTATGGATACACTTATTAGTGATAATTATGATTGACTTTTAATGTATATTAGTGATGATTCTGATTGACTTTAATGTTTGTTGAAGATATGGCGACCTACGCTGCATCACATGGTGGCGACGGTGGGGGTCAAGATCCCCACGGACATTCACATAGCATCCCCGCCGATTGCAAGTCTTGTAAGTTACTTTTTCTAATTAAATACGTGTCTTTATATTCAATACTTGTCTGTATATTTATGTATGTATGTATATATGTATGTATGTATAGGAGTACGGACCGTTTACTCGTTTTGACCCGAAATGTGTATGTATATAATGTGTATGTATCTATCAATGTAGCGTAACCACCAAAGAGAGTGCGGGGGTGTGGTAGAAATTTAAAATTATTAGAGAAATTTGCTAGGAATGGGGGCAAGCCACTAACCCTTGAGCTTGATCCCTCGAGGGAAACTTACAAAATTGTTGGTGAAAATGGAGGTTTATTTATAAGACAAATCACCACTGCTATTGAAAGGGTTCCTTCACATTATCCAAGTTGAGATGATGTTCCCGAGAGCGATAAATTTGCTGCATATCGCACACTTCATGTAAGTATAACATGTAATGTTTTATTTGTATTTTAATTTCATAACTATTAGATGTTTTCTAATTACTCGTTTTTTGCAGCATTTCTTTGATCTTGATAGTTGGAAAGCAAGACACCAATGAAATGGGATAAGAATGTGCATTAACGAGGATTGTGCCCGACGATACCGTGACATGAAAAACACTTTGAACAGGCATTTTAAAAAATTTGGTGGTTATGATGATGTTCAGGAAGCGAAAAAACATCCCCATTCGTCAGTCGCTCCAAATGATTGGGTCACGCTAATTGATCAGTTGTTCCAAGATCCCCAATATAAGAACCGCTCCCTCCAAAATTCCAAAAATAGAGCACAAATGTCTTATTCAAATGTTAGTGGGAGCAAATCATATGCTTAAAGGCGCTATGAGGAGGTAATAAAAAGTATTACTATTATCCAAATTTTTATTTATAATTCATTCAAATATTAGTAATTGTATTTATGTTGTTTATAGGTGCAAGAAAAAGGAAACATGAACCTTCTTATGGGTTGGAGACAAATGCATACTTCTAGGGGAACTTGGGTCAACGACAAGGCGCAACAAGATTGGGTAAATATTACTATTATCCGTTTATTATTTATATGTTTACAAAAATATATATGCATTTGTATATGTGTATGTATGTATATATGTTAGCCTTATTAGAACACGAACCGTTTTGACCCATTTGCATATGTTAGTAATTTGAACACAAACAATTTGACCCGTTTGCGTATGTTAGTAATTCGAACTTGCACATTATTTATTTTTTGTTAATATTATTGTTGGTTTGTTGTAATTTGGGAAATTATTTTGTTTATCGCACATTATTGAAAATGTGGGTTATCCATTTTATAGCGGTTATGCTACCGGATTTTTAAAAAAAATTTAACATATGTTTATTGTATTGTTTATTACAGATTAAGATTCAATATGAGTTGACCCGGATGCAAGAGGAAGCGGATGAGGGACAAGAGGTTGATGAAGCCGAAGTTCTACAATGTGCTTTTGGCGAGAGGCGTGGTTGGAGCCGGGGGATAGGAAGAAAAGTAAGAAACTTACCTACCGATATCTCGCATATGTCCAACACTCAATACGACGACATGCAAGATCAAATCAACAAATTGAATGAAACGGTGACACAAATGCAACATGAGATGGGTTCGAGCAAATCCAACCAAGTCGGCTTGTCGGGTGAAGAAGAGAATGAAGACGAAGATGAAGATGATTGAATGGTTTTTTATGACAATTATCGTTTGTAAAATTATAACGACTTGTAACTTTTGTATTTGTGATAATATTTTACGATTTTTGTTATTAGGTATCAAATTTTTAGTTTAATCCAGTTTCGAATTCCAATTTTATTTTCTGCAAAATTGTATATTATTAAAAAAAATTAGTACCTAGGCCCTTTTGCGACGACAGGTCGTCGCAATTGAATAAAACGATTTTTAATTTTTTTTTTATAAAAAGCACCTATTGTGTCGTCGCAATTGGTTTTTAATAATTTTAATTTATCATTAATCTTAAAGAAAAAATAGACCCGTTTGCGACGACATGTCGTGCAAAAAGTTCAAATTTTATTTAATTTATATTTATTTTTAATTAGAAAAAGGATTTTGGGAAAACCTTTTTGCGACGACATGTCGTCGCAAAAAGGTTATCTATTGCGACGACGCATTTACGACGACATTATGGACTTTTACCGACGAAGCTACGCCGACGAAACTTATAACGACGACATGTCGTCGAAAAGACCCTTTTGCGACGACATGTCGTCGCAAAAAGGCGTCGGGATAGGTCAACATTCTTGTAGTGTGTGCTTGTCCTACGTGCTATCTGAGTGTCTAATATAGGATCGAGTCTTTCTGTCTTGAGTCTTTATTTATTTTTTTCTTTAATTCTTGTGTCAGTTTATGCACCACACTCGTTCGTAGGGATCACCACCATATTCAGCTAGAGCCCTAACGAGAGCTTCACGAGCGCACCCGTGACTTCCGGGAACGTTTAAAAGAGCTGTGCAAATCCCAGGTACGTTCTACTAGCCCAATTCCATTTCCTATCATGGGCGACGCTGACCCACTAGCGAGACGTACCGTGCACCAGAGGGCAAGTGACGGGGTCAGCGGGGCGAGATCTTCGATCACACGCCCCGCCATTCAATACATGGCATATCCCGTCACATGTCATGAGCACGATCACTCATGCCACCCAATTTCATGGCCTTGAGGATGAGGATGCACCGGGACATTTGTCTTGCTTCGCGCGGATATGTGATACCTTCAATATCACGGGTGTGTTTAAGGACGCTATCTGCTTGCTTCTCTTCCCATTCTCGCTCTCTGGGCGTGCATCTACTTCGCTTGACACCCTCCCTGACAATTCTATCACTACATGGGAGGATCTTAAGGCCAAGTTCTATAAAAAGTACTATCCACCTTCCAAGGCCGCTCGCCTTCGGGATCAAATCCATTTGTTCCGGATGGATCCTGACGAGCCTTATCACTTGGCCTGGGAGCGGTTCAACATCCCGTTGAGCCGATGTCCCAAGCATGGTCTTTCTGACTGGGCGATAGTGGAGAAGTTCTACAATGGTCTCACCTTCGAAAAGCAGTAAATGTTCAACACAGCTGCGGGAGGCCATATCATGGATAAGCTCAAGCCAGACGAGTGTGAGGAGATGTTCGATAGCTTCGATCTGGCGGAACATTAGCAGCCTAGGACTTCCATTCCTAGTGCTCGAGCACCAGCCTCTTCTCCTAGAGGTGTGCATCAGGTCACTCCTGATACTAGCATGGCTGCTGCACTTGCAGCTATGGCAAACGAGATCAAGGAGCTTAAACTCAGTGCTCAAAGGTGTGAGGTGTGCAGGGGAGGCCACGACACCAGGGATTTCCCCGTCAATAATCAGGAGCAGGTGAGTTTTGCTGGCAACCAGAACTAGAACCGAGGGTACAAAAATTACAACAATACTTATGGCTCGGGATGGAGATCTGGAAGTAACCCGCCTGGGTTTTATGGTCGCCAGCAGTAGTATGGAGGAGAAGAAGTTCGAGCGAGCTCGGGAAGCACTATCAACACAAGGAAGATCGAAGAGATGCTCGAGAATCAGACACACAACAAGACAAGGACACGAGGCAAATACTGGATAGCCACGACACTCTATTGAAGAATCAGTAGTCGGCATTCCAGGATTTGCAACACACGGTAGGAGACATCGCTCAGAGCCTGAAGGGTAGACAAGGAGGTCCATCTTCAGGCCCAAATGCTTCAGTGATGGCCGTGTCAGTTATAAGTGTGGAGAAGAAAGAGGTTGTAGAGGATGACTCCCACTCCATTGAGTATGGCATACCTTCGGTAGAGGAAGTAAAGAAGGTAGACTGGAGAGCTCGATTTGCTGAGATCGATGCTAGGATGCTAGAGGAGTCTGAGTCGAATGTTGTGTCGTCTAGGAGCAAGAGAGCAGAAGAGGATGAGAACCCACCGGTTATAGAAGAGGAAGAACCGGTGGACGAGAGAGTAGTAGAGGAGAAGCCTGTCGAGAAGGCAGAGGAGAAGAAGAAGGGGGTGGAGATGAAGTCCCCTGAGATTGACTTGAGTCGTGTTCCCTATCCAGATCGTTTGTTGCCACATAAACACGCTAGGGAATACAGTCACTTCCTTGATATGTTTAAACAACTCAATGTCAATCTCCCATTTATAGAGGTCCTCCAGCATATGCCAAAGTATTGCAAGTTCCTCAAAGATCTTATTTCCAACAAGAAGAAGCTGGAGTGGATCTCTAAAGTCTCACTTAGTGAGCAATGTTCTACGGTGGTTCAGAACCAGTTGCCTGAGAAGCTGTCGGATTCGGGTCGTTTCACGATACCGTGTCTGCTAGGCAGTTTACCGTTGAACCACACATTGGCTGACCTAGGTGCTAGCATCAATCTGATGCCATATTCTATCTATAAGCAGCTAGACCTAGGTGAACCGCAGCCAACGCGCATAAGCATTTCTTGGCTGACCGCTCAGTCAAGTATCCACGGGGAATTATGGAGAATCTGTTAGTGAAAGTAGGTAAATTTGTCTTCCCCGTGGATTTCGTCATATTGGATTTCGGGACTCTAATCTAGTAAAGGATGTTATTGATGGAGATGGAGGAGGAATGATAGATGACCCACCGGATTGGTTAGCTGAATTTGAAAAGAAATTAGTAGGGTCTTCGTTCTTAAGTGCTAGCAATGATGATTACAGTTTGGGTGACATATTAGCACAAGTGGGGCAGATAGTTTGTGAGACACTAGTGGTGGAGATTGTGGAGGACCCTGGAGATCCTGGTAGAGGTTTAGAGGTCACATCCATAGAAAATCTCATTCCTGAACCTCTACCTATTCTTTGTTCAGAGGGGATAGAAGCCGAGTCATCTCCTAAATCTAGGGGAGATAAACTGTGCTCTGAAAGATTCATCTACTTTAGGGCGAATGCAAACCCCAAGTGTGGGGACGTCTAGGGGAGATAAACTGTTGAAGTACTTGAACCAGGTTGTTTTCGGACCTGGTAGGTTTAAGTTGTGGTGGAAAGAGCTAAGTGCTAGAAGTACATTGTTTGGTAGGAGTATGAGGTTGTTACTGATGTGGAGAACCGGTAGACCGCGAAGGATGAAGGCGGTACCGCTTAGGATCAAGGAGAAACCTCCTGATAGGTTTATCTGAGTCTCGGGCAAGTGCCCGGGATGTAGAGTTTGTGTGCACTACTTGGTTTGAGTCCGTGTCCATTTTTTGTGTTTTTCAGTATGTAATTTGTTTGTGTCATGTTTTGTAGGGATCTGTGCTTAATTTGGTGAGGAAAATCATCAGGAATGAAGTTTCAGGTAATTTTACATGTGATTTTATGCTTAGAATAGGTTTTTAAGGAATTTGTGTGAAACAAATTTTAAATGATCAAAATTTTTCTAAGTATAAAAGTTAGAAAAAATTCAAAACTTTATGTTACCAACAAGTCCCCACGGTACACAAAGCACTTGGGGAGTCCTCTCGCGGTACGCGAAGGACAAACCAATCGGCCGACTTAATTTCTGCCTCCTCGCGGTACGCGAGGAATGCTGCCGGTTCTCTCGCGGTACGCGGGGCCATGCTGGATTCACCTTTCTTCCTTGTTTTCCCGTGGTTTTCAATAACCGTTCACCCGCATCGACCACCGCTATCGTTCACACCTCTATCCTCTAACCACCATCCATTATCACCACCGTCATCATACCACATATCATCCTTTATCCATCATTCATTATCATTCATTATTGACACCTTCATTCATACCATCCGACTACCACGACCATGGGAGAACTTAGAAGACCGTTAGTAACCGATGATCTACTTTGCTGTGGCGTTCATGTCTATGTGTTTGCCACCCATTGAGTACGTTTCTATGCTAACTATCTAGAGTCTTAGTGAGTTAGTTTGAGTCAATCGAGTCTTTATTTTTAATTTGAGTCAGTTTAATGCTGCGGGTTTGTTGTGAGGTTTATTTTGCAGGTTTTATCATTCCGCCCGTACTCAATCTCCATTCGGGCGGGGTTGATCATCACTTATATGAAGTTTGTAAAGGAAACCTGACAGTCTGTGCAACCGCGACCGAAATGCTATACGGTGCACACAAGGATGAACGAAGCTGGATTTTTAATTCGAGAGCATATACATTACCAGCTATGTCGCTTCCCCTTATATTTTTGCATTTTTATTTTTAGTTGTGCTTTTCTTCACATTGAGGACAATGTGTCTTTCAAGTGTGGGGATGTGAGTGTCTAGTTTAGCTAGTTTGTCTTGTTTATAAAAATTCAAAAATACAAAAAATTAATTTTTTTTGAAAAATGTCCTTGGAAATAATTACATATACTTGGAAAATGATAGTACAACTGATCTGCTTATTGAGTTTAAATGAATAAATAATTGAAAACGCGACTAATTAGTGATGTTTTGGTAGACCCAGTCAATTAGTAGAGCTTAAATAGCATGTTTGTTTTAATTCATGATATCTTGTGGGTATTCATCTTAGAGTTTCGATAATATTGAAACTGTCAATATAGGGTGATAGGTAGCACGTTAAGTTAAAATTTAATAGTTTTTGAAATTTCATGGCACACCACTATCTTTTTATGAGAATAAATCCGAGTTTCGGTGGCGCCCGCATCCATAAATCCATAATTCTTGAGCTTATTTGATTGAAATCTAAGTTTCGCCTACGTGTCACATGTCGGGTCCAGCCTGATTGAAACACCACTGGGTTGATTCTTATGTGCTTCACTGATATGATTTAGTCTATGTGTTACTTTCCGGGATAATGACTTGGTTGAAACGCCTCTAGACGAAAGTTTATTTGCTTAATGATGCTCATATTTCATCCATTCATTCATTGATCATCATTATTTCTAAAAACCTGTAAATCTTAGTTTAACGTGGTAGGGTGAAATCTATATGGTTTAATCTGGGCCTAGACATGACCGTGAGACGGGATTAGGTAGAGCTGCAACTTTTAAGTGTGAGTCACATATATTGATTGATAACTATATAAATTGGAATTTAGAACACATTACGGGGGCTAGAAAGTTGGTGCTTGGGTTTAATCGGAAAGAAATACTAATTATTGCTTTTTGACGCGTGAGTATATTTTGCTAATTGGTAAATTGATGTTTGTTAAAGTAGATCTGAGTTATGATTCCATTGCAACTTTTTCGAGGACGGGAAAAGGTTAAGTGTGGGGATGTTTGATGTGTTGCAAAGCACACATGCATTTCCCTTGTATTTCGTAGCGTTTTCGTATAGTTTTATAGTTGTTTTGAGTCATTTATAGCTTGTATTTACTTGTGTCTTATTTTGTAGGTAATCGGGTCACTTTGGAGCTTAAACGATCAAGAAGTGTGAAAGAAACGAGCACGAAAACCCGCGATGAGAAACGAAAAAAGTTGGGAAAAAGTCAAACCTTAAAAGAGGCATAACTCGGGCTAGAAAATGAGTTACGGGGCCCATAATATATCTATTTGGGGTAGCTCTACGAGAAGAGTTCAAATATTCAGTAATCGCTCGCGGTACGCGAGAGATGGTAGTCCAATTCCTCACGGAACGCGAGGGAACAAAAATCCTCTGCGACTATTTTGTCTCAGCCAGAACTCCCCCGCGGTACGCGAGAGACCCCAGGAACGTGTTTTTTAACCTAATTTAAAGGATTAAAGGTTTAGGACTCTTCCATTCTTAATCTAATCGATTTCTAGCCGTCTACAGAGCAAAAAGGGGCGATTTTTGGAGTTAGGAAGTCAATTGAAGAGAAAAGCTTGAATCTTTGGATCTCGGGTTTGTAGTTTAACTTGTTCGGTGTTCAAGATTCGACTTTTGTGTTTGATTTGATAGTTTGATACCATGGTTTATGCTTGTTCTTCTGTTTTGTTGAACTTTAGTATGATCCTAGGCTAAACCTTAATATTGTCTAGGTCACATGATGAATATTTGTTAAAGTTGTGATTTTTGCTGGTTTTTGGATTCGATTGATGGTTTTATGATTTTGTAAAGAATCTCTTGTTAATTATTATGATGATATAGCATGTTTAGATCTGATTTGTAATTGATTTTAACTCCGTATGCTTATTGTGGTTGTCTGCCAGTTTGATTTGCATATCTTGGTCATAGACTCTAGGGTTTGTGATTGTTGTGTGGTTTGCTAGACATAGTGACCATAGGAGTTGGGTTTGATTGCTGATTAGAATTGAATGTGTGTCCTAGTTCAATACCCGAGAGGTGAGAAGTAGTTGTCTAGTCTTCATCATTAGAAATCCGAGTGTTAACAGTCTGAGAGGACGTTAGTATTAGGTTTCTAGTGATTGTTGTTAGGTTAAATCATAGTTGTTATCCAGAGTTTATCCCGTGCATTCTTCGAATGTATTGTGGACAGTGAGACTAAGAGGTAATCTGTCATGTGGGTACTTTATCATTGTTGGAAATACCCGAGAGGTGATCTAACCATCTGGTGAGTTTAGTACACTTTAGGTAGCTTAGTTGGTGACACCCTGAGAGTGATTAGGGATCCACTAGGTAGTTTTTAGTTGTAATCTTTAGAAACCCAGATCCATCATAGTTTCCAGAACCGGTAGAAGTTGTGCTTTGCAAGTAGGATTCCGATCTAGGTAGTATTCTTCCCATCTTCTGATTTCACCTTAGTACTTGTCTTGATAGTTGAGTCGACATTAGTTTGCTGCATTCTTAGTTAACCTTTAGTGTAGTCAACCCCCCAAACCAATTAAATCTTTAGTCCGAGTCAGAGTCTAGTATTATTATCGTAGTGTCTCTAGGGTTCGATATTCCGGTTTACCATTAAGCTATGCTACACTCGATAGGTACACTTGCCTGTTAGTGCGGTCTAGTTCATAGGTTTTTTCATTTATTACTTAGGAGTGTAGGTTAGGTTTAGTAGTTTATTTTATAGACCGTCTGGACGACATTATTGCGCCGTTAGCCCTTGATGTTAACACCAGTTAGTTTTTAACGGAAATTTAACTCATGTGCCATCCACGTGACTTACAATTGCAAACTTAATCTTAAAAATGAGTAACATTAGTCAAAATTAGTAAAAATTAATAGAAAAGTTTATGATTTTTACTTATTTTTCATGAATTTTTTTTTATTTTTACGACCTCTTACTGATTTTTAACAATTTTTTTATTATTATTTTTATTATTTTTTAATATTTTTTACTGATTTTAACTCATTTTAGAGTTAAGTTTGTAATCGTAAGTCACTTGGACAACACATGAGTTGACTTTACGTTAAAAGCTAACTGGTGTTAACATCAGGGGCTAAAAGCGCAACAAGTCTCAAATGTTTGAGCTAAATTAGTAATTTTTAAAACCTAGGGTCCAAACATGTAATTTGATCAAACCACAAGGGCCATTTATGCAATTAACTCTCGAAAGATTAATTGGGTTTCCAGAAAAAGTAAATGTTGAAATCAAAAGATTAAATGTTTCTTATTTATTTAAACATCCAATTGATTGAATTAAACGTTAATTAGATTACTAAAAATATTAAATAATTGAGATAAAATAAACGGGAAAAGAATCTTAGGCTCACAAAATTAGTGTGTTAAATACGACTAAAAATTTATATTATTATGATTATAATATAGTAACATGAATATAATTATTTGTATGAAATATAAACCGATCTGACTTCTCATTTTAGACTACTTTTATTTGATTTTCAACCGTTTAAACCGGTAAAGATAAAACTGTAAGGCCCAAAACCCGGGATGCCTCACTTACTGGATTTACTTATCAGCACATAGCTTATAAACATAAGACATTCACTATCACAGCGGAAACGATTTAAACTTTAACATACACAGCGGAATACATAACATGTCTTAAACATACCTGTCTGATACATACTAAAACTTGTCTTTAATAGATCATAATCAAAGGAAACATAAACGTAAACGGGATGCTAGAAACTGATGTTCGGGTAACTTTTCTCACCAAACCAAGCATCCACATCCATTTACAGCCACCTACACTTAACTGATGTGCATACTAAAAATCAGCAACGATGAGTGAGTTATAACGCTTACATAAAACATTAATACATAATTTAAAAGAAGAAGGTTTTGTTTGATCATATCTTTTAATGCCAACAAGGCAAAACTATACACATAGTTTTTTTTTAACTCGTACATACATTATCTTAACTGAAACTTATCTTTAACTTTCCATTTCTTCCCATATTGCCCAAAATGACTCAAGTCTAATGGTCGACAAATAAGGGAAGATAACATGTTGCACCACCGTAACATTTTGTAACAGTCCTGACTAGTGGCAAGACGCTGTCACCATGCCGTTAATTCCATTTGTAACTGCTTAGGCACAAAACCTACTTAGGCACAGAGCCCTGCTTAGGCACAGAGCCCTGCTTAGGCACCGAGCCCTACTATAGGCACCGAGCCCTACTATAGGCACCGAGCCGTACTATAGGGGCCCTACATTAGGCACTGAGCCCATAACTGACTTTCTGTACATAGTAACATTTGTCCTCGTAGGAACCACAACTTGACTTGGTACTTATTCCCGAAGAAAAAACTTTATCTCTATTCTTGTGTTAATGACTTTCTTTAAGACTTTACATTCATTCTTCTTTTGAAAACATCTTTACTACTCGTAAACGTTTCATAACATCATTCATAAAACTTCTTTTGCCTCTTTTAAACCTTGCTATAAATCATGATTTTCGCCATTGTTTATATGTAATAAACATTCTTCTTTAAATATGCATACCATCCCTAAAGTAGGCCAAAAGTGGATTAGAACTCACCTGGTTCATGATATAATGTGGAAACTAAAAGCTCGGGCTACACAAGCGAGACGTGATCTGTTCGAATACAATACAAGAAATCCGTCAATGTGACAACCGCGACTTTTCGGGTCAATACCGTTTGTCAACTTTTTATACGTTTATATTTTTAAATATTATGGTTATATATATATTTTAAGTGTTTCTAGGGATTTTAGGAACATTGTCTTAGACGAATACTAAGGTCCGAACTAGAAAACCCAGTTAAGTGCATACACCGCGTATATCGCGAACACGTTAATTAATCGGTAAAATTTAATTTCTCAAAATTAATTTTTATACTTAAATTTAGTTGAGAAATATGTTTTATAATATTTATATGTGCTAACTTTTGTGATTCTTGATTTAACTAACGATCACAGGTGGTTCACCAGGTAGATACCCGGTATAACTTTTTTATTTTTATTTTTAGTTTTTATGTTTCAAAAATTACCAAAATTCATTATGTTAGATACTAGATTTTTATGTTTGGATAAAAGTATTTATTAAAGTGTTTAGGGGTGTAATTTTTATAAAAATTATGTAAATTTTATTAAATTTTCTTTTTAAACACCCAAGACTTCACTCCAACTATAAATACCCACCCCCACCCTCTTTTCCCCTTCTTTTTCCTCCAAATCAGCCCCAACCTCAATCCCCATGTCCAAACACTCCCAAACTTGAAAACCTAGCTCAAGAATACTCCATCCAACTTTGATTCGTGGATTCTAGGATGTTATGAGCTTTGTTCTAGTGATTTTAAGGTATTTTAACATGTTTTTCCAACTTTGATTTTCTGTTTGATTCTTGCATGTGTTCTCAAGAACACACTACATACACTCACTTTGATTTTCAAGTTTTATTGATTTTAAGAGTTTTTAACTTGAATCTTGTGATTTTAACAAATATTTGTGGATGGAAACTAGTTGTAATCATCCACAATGAGTTATCTAGTGAAAAACTTATAAGATTTGATGTTCAAAATGTATGAACACTTACTTGCATTTTTCTTGAAATTAAAGTGAGTTTTTGTTGATTTTGAGTCTTTAAATCTTGGAATTGAACCACATTGTGATTGTAGGTTGTTAAATTAAAGAATAATAGGAGAAAAGCATCAAATTTCACCTTTAAAGCTAATTTGGAAGGTATAATCTTGATTAAAACTTGTTAGTTTGTTTGAATGTTCAAGAATGTTCTTGATGGATTTTTAAAAACTGTTGATCCAACACTCAAACTTATTTTTAAACAGTAGATTATGTTTTAAAATGAGGATCTGGAAAATTTGGTAGTCTAACTCTTTATAGATTATTTATTAAAATTCACACAAGTTTAATACATAAAAAATAGGAAAAATACCTCTGGATTTTATTAAATTCTGGATTTTTATTCAGTAGTTAGTATAGGATAAAATATGACTCCTGTCCAAATTTCGTGATAATTGGAGTTGTATAAGTAGGTTTTTGGTATTTATAAATATTAAACAAATGAAATTGGGATCTTATACTTCTGTACAACATCTGGACTTGAAACTTGTAATGAAACCTCATATGGACCTAAAACTAATCTGGTAAACATTTGGTAAATATTGGACAAGTCTAACTATTTTTCCCGAATTTGTTAAAATTTAATAATATTATATTTATAATAATCTGAATATTAAAAAATTATAAAATTTTGTCATAAATTATATTTCACATATATTATCAATTAGTAAAAGTTTAAAGTATTAATTTTATGTCTAAGTATGATTTTAGAATTATGGTCCATTAAAACTTTATAAAAAAGTTACTATTTTGGGAATTTTGTATAAAAATATTTTTTATAAAAGTCTTAAGATATGTTGGACAGAAGTATTAGCATTTTAAAACTTAAATTTGGACATTTTATTTGGGGTGTTAAAATCACACTAAAACCCTAATTTCGGACGAATCGGATTTTTTAAACCGTAAACCGGACTTTACGCCCGTAACCGTGTTTTTAATCAAACGAAACCGTGACATGAGATTTTATCATATAATATTTTATAACTACTGATGTTCTTTATTAAAATCTAAAACTTAAAGTTTTAAGGTCACGAATTTGTATAAAAGCCGGTTTTACAATTTCTAACACTTCGTACGTGTATGCACGGGTTTTGGGTATGCAACCGACTGCATAGCCACTTTTGTTTTGTTGACTTATTCACACACGTTAGGTGTCCTAAATGCTTGTTTCGTGTCTACTTGGTTAGTAGGACTCGGTTAGGACATCATTTTTGCGGTTTCTTCGGTTAACCGTACGTTTTGCATTACCGCACTCAGGTGAGTTTCGCGGCCCCACTTTTTAATTTTTACTGTTTTATGGGGGGAATTCAAGAGTGTTATCAATTCGTGGTTAGGAACATATATGTGTACCAATTCGTGGTTCCCAACCACGAAAACCCACCAAAATCGACAATTCGTGGTTAGCAACCACGGAAACACTATTTGTGAAAGTGAAAACAAAATAACACCGGTTATGAAATCATAATCTGAAACAACACCGTTTCAGGAAAAAATTCAGAAAAAGGTAATTTTTTTTTAAGAAAGAAAAGCAGCTAAACCATAATTAATTAATAACATACCCAAAGCACAACATTCTCAACGTCAATTATCAAATACTTAAATATCTCCAACTATATATAGTCTCGAGACTAAATAATTTTGAAAACCATGCATCTATTTCTTGATTAGGCATCATCATTTGTTGGCAGCCGATCTCTCAAAATCAACACTGATAACTTCTCAATCATGAATGTAACGGCATTGACAAGCTAATTTTGGTAAAACCAAATGAACACAAAGCGTAGCACATGCGGGCCTTCTACAAGGGTCACAACGGTGCATGCGATAGGAAAACCATACCAAGGAAGCCCTTCGGATGCAAGCATGATGATGAGTACAGAACAGAAAAACAAGGTTTCCGTAAATGTGCAGACGACATTGTAAATAATAACTTTCCAGTGATTGTGCTCAATATTGTCGAAATGAGTGAGCTTCCATTTTGTTGCAAAAAAGTTCGCATATGATACTAAGTGAACATAAGGGCTAAGTTCGCCTATGATACTAAGCGAACATAAGGGCTAAGTTTGCCATCCAACCCTAGCGAACACGCGTCAAGTTCGCCCTCCAGACCTGGCGAACATGCCAAGTTCGCCTGGTCTGGATCATCTTCCCCAACGAACCCTAGGTTCGTGCATAACTTATGGCTAGGCGAACATAAGGCTAAGTTCGCCTGACCCTAGCCTAGCGAACGTAACAGGTTCACTAGGTTCACTACACCAGCCCTCAGCGAACTTAACAAGTTCGCTGCTTCTTTGCCCGATGAACTTAGCAAGTTCGCCATACCTGCACAAGGCGAACTTGAAAAGTTCGCATGCGGGGATGTATTTTTCCCCAAGAACCCTAAGTTCTTGCATGTGTTTCAAAACTTGTCAAGATACGAACTTTATACGTTCAAAACGTTTGCTTAACATCCTAGAAGCTAGATCTATGATTATTTCGAAGTTTCATATGTAAAAATGTCGTCTTTTTACCCAAAACCCGAAAACCCCAAAACAAACTAAAACTCATATTTAGAACGAATCGTTACCTGAAACGAGCTGCTGATTCGGATATTCTTCTCATAGTTGAAGAGGAACACAATGCTGCGATCTTGAGCAGGTCCGTCACCTTTTTCTCTCTACGGTTTCTCTCTCTAGGGTTGAGTGAAAGTGAGAGAATTTGGTGGACTAAGGTATTTATAGGGAAGACTCCCTAACCCTTTTCGACCCATCATATGCGGCCCAATACGGCCCACGACTTGGCCTCTTTTTATCCCCCTTTCTTTTATTTCCTCTGAGAGCCTGTTTACTTAACCGTCTTATTTTCAGGGTGTTACAAGTCTACCATCCTTACAATAGGTTTCGCCCTCGAAACCTGTCATAAGTCAAACAATTGAGGGTACAACTCCCTCATCTCCTTCTTGTCTCCCAAGTGGCTTCTGATCCCTTTCGGTGCTCCCAAAGATGGTAATGTGTCGTTGAGGTGACGAAAGATGGTGAAATATGAAGCATGGGTATAACACATAGTCCGACAAAATATTCACAAGTAGTTAAAGACATGTCTAAAATTTAGGTAAGATGAATGGGATGTTGACACTTTAAAATGGTATGCTATGAGTTTGCATTTTTCATGACAAGAGATTTGTAACGAGTTAAGATATGTCTAAATTGTAGGTAATATGAATGAGATGATGCGAAACGCCCTTGGACCTTTCCTTTGGTGATGGTCTAAGCTCTTCAATTAAGTTTTACTAATAAGAACTTGTGCATATTAAGCAGTTTTAAGGAAGCTTGGTCTCAACAAATTAACTTTTCCACACGTAAAAGCAATCAAGGGCCCGGCGTCAGCCAACTTTTCCACGTCTAAAGTGAGAACAACGTAAGAAACCAATAACTACTTCCTCATTTCAGTGGCTTTTTGTGTTGAAATTTCAACGTAACTTTTATCCACAATGCACTTATCCTATGTCATCTTTGGTTTCATACAAATTATACAGTTAAGAGTGTAGTTTTAGTTCATGCAGTATCTATACATATCATAATTAATGATTCTTTGTTTGGCAGCCAATCATCTCCGGTACTGTCTTACACAATTGAGTTGAGGAAAATATCAAAATTTAGGTTGTTAAACAGATTTAACATTTAAGTTTATCCACTATAGAAAATTGGTCTCTACATGTTCCTACAGAAAACAACTTTTTTGGTAATATAATGCATGCGGATATAGATATGCATTGGAAATCGTCTAAACTACTTGAACAATTATTTAGACTGTGTGTAGTGGGGCAACGCCCCCACCCTCTTGGCGCCCCCACCCTAGACGGCTAATTGGGCCACCTCAACTGGACACAACCACTTCAACCTTGCTCCTTCTCACGCTCGTTAAACCCACGGCGCCCCCTTAACGCCCCCCTCTTAACAATGTTTGACGCTCCTTGCTAGTGAGGTGACAAGTGACGCCAAACCACTACACTTGGTCTTATATTAAATACTGAACTATATTAATCACATGCCATACAAATTATTCACTTGGTCTCATTTCAGTGGCTTCTCTTTGGCAGCCAATCACCTCCAATACTGTTCATTACCAATTAACCATCTTGGTGTGACCATGCAACTAAGAATCTGCTACTCAATCTACTTATGATCTCGTTCCTGAACCAGTCTCCTCTCTTTCCCAGTGACTACGCATCATATTCTGCGTTCGGTTGAAGGGGGTGTGAGTCGTCTTGATCGCGGGTTGAAGCATCACAACAACAACCCCGATTTCTCTTGATCGGGCTTGTTCTTGTGATAGGAGACTAACAGGAGGTGCGGGAAACATGGACAAAGAAACATCGACGCAGGAGGCGTTAATTCAGTTCGTTTTGCGGGTGACAGAAGACGGTAAAAGTGGTGGTGACCTTGTTTTCTTGATTAATGGAAGAAGTCTGTCGGAACAAGCTTGATCGAAAGGGTTGGGGCTGTCAAAAGGAAGAGAAGAATGGCGATGGCACCTGCTAAAGAATGAGGTTCGATGTCATATCAGTATCCGATTTTAACCCCAACGAATTATCCGGTGTGGGAGATCAAAGTTAAGTCAACTATGGATGCACATGGCATATGGGAGACAGTCGAACCGAGGGCTTTAGGGGAAGAACTGGATCTAAAGAAGTCGAAACAAGCTCTTGCTTTCTTTTTTAAGCTATAATCGAAGACATGGTATTGCAAATGGCGAGTTACACCGACCCAAAACAAGTGTGGTATGGGCTAAACAACACGGTATTTAGGAGTGGATCGGGTGAAAACGACTCGACTTGCAACGTTGAAGAGGGAACTCAAAGGACTATGCATGATGGAGGGTGAGTTAGTTGATGATTTTGCAACTAAACTTACTGGGCTAGCTTCAAAGGCGAGAAGTCTCGGATATGAGATTGAAGAAGTGGATTTGATGAAAAAGTTACTAGATTCGATGTCTAAATCCTTTCTTCAAATCCTGGCTTCAATAGAATAATGTTTCAAGTTGGATTTGATGCTCTTTGACGAAGTTGTTGGAAGATTGAAAGCATATGAGGAGTGTATAAAAGGAACCGAGAAAATGGAAGATATACTACAAAAAAAGCCATTCAGTGACATACAAAAAGTGTTGCAAAAAAAAGTACCACTAAAGACCCCTTTACTCCTTTAGGAATGAGTGGCACAAAAAAAATGTACCACTAGAAGCGGTGACACTAAAGCCTTTTAATGACACTTTTTTGCTCTGCCACTACAAACTTTTGGGCTTTTAGTAGCAATTTTTTTGCCACTATATAAAAAAAAGTCTTTTGTGGCGGTAAAAACTACATCAAATAAAATGTCACCATAGATGTTTATCATATTAATTTTGATTAATTAAAATAATTATTTATTTACAATATAAAATAAAAAAACTATAATATATAGAAATCATAATATCATGACTTCAATTAAAAGTTAGATCATCTTCCAAACATATTTCAAATGTGTTGCAAACAAATGTCTAATAAGTTTCATTAAGCCTAAAAATCAAGCATATAATACACAAAACTAACAAATATTAGAACAAAAACTCAAAACTTTATTACGTTCATGAACGTCTTTCAAAATCTCCATGCAAGTAAAATGATCATCGTGTTAATTCTTTCTTAGCAATGATATATACTAACCATTACTTGTTAAAAGAATAAAACTTTTTAATATACAAACAATGAGAACACTATTTGAAATGCAAATAATAAAATATTGTCCAATACATATGTAAAAAAGTGGGAACATAAGTTAAATACGGTTTTAGTCCCTTTGGTTTGACAAAAATAATCATTTCAGTCTAAAAGTTTAAATTAGATTTTTTAGTTCAATAGTTTCAGTTTTGTATCGATTATAGTCCGAAACGCTAACTGCATCTAAATTTTTCTTTTTTGAAAGACCATAATACCCTTACTAAAAAATAAAAGTAAATATATATATATATATATCTATATATATATATATATAACATTCTCTTTACCCCAACCCTAGATCTGCTCCCACCACCATCACCACCGCCACTGCCGGCGAGACCACCGCAAGGAACCCGCCACTCCCCTGTAGATTCAGGCTTAGTGGTGGGGAGGAGTGCCGCCATCAGCCGTCCTGGTGGAAGCGTCGGAACGATTAACCGTGGTCAGTACACATGAAAGTAAACCCAAAACCTTGGTGGGAATACATTAAAGTAAAACCCGTTTGTAGGCCACCTGCAAATCGATATCACCTAGTTGTAGGCCGCCTGACCTTCGCCGCCTTCGCAAGAACCCACCACCACTTCACTTCGCAAGAACCACCATGAACACACCGCCATGGGTCTATTAGAGAATTGCCGCCACCATACCTTTCTTCTCCGGCGATGTAGTCACCACCAGTTTCTTCTTGATCGGCCTCTGTCTCTTTTCTTCTCTCCAAAACCCGACTAGCCGTCGTCCCTAATTTCTTCTTGCACACGTTGCCCCTTCTTGGTCTCACCGATCATGGATTTTTGTAAATCCCTAACAGCAGTCGCAGTCCTAATCCCAGATCCGCTCAATTTCATGTTCTCATTTGTAAAATCTACAATCCTCATCAAGAAACTCCTTGGCCACTATTTCTGATCAATCAAATTAGGAATTTCTAGCTTCCTAACCGGCGTCACAGTCCTCATGATCAATCGAAGGTGGCGGCCGGAGGTGAGGGGGCGGTGGAGGTGGTGGCTTGTGGTGGAGGCAGATGATGGTTTTCTTGAATTAGGGTTTTTAAAAAGTAGGGAAAGATGTATTTTTTTTTATTAACAGACTATAGTCTTTTTTTATCTACTCTATTTCATACTTTTTATACATATTTAACATAAAAATTTGGATGGAGTAAGTGGTCCGGACTATAATCGTTACAAAACTAAATCTATTGGACTAAAAAAGTTAAATTTAAACTTTTGGAATGAAATGGTTATTTTTGTCAAAACACAGAGACTAAAACCGTATTTAACTCTAAAAGTAATTACCATTATTATTATTACTACTACTTGAAGGTGATATTTGGTACCAAACCTTTCTCTGGTCAGAATATATGCTTTAGTTCTTGTGACTCTGTAAATTTGTATACTTATAAATTAAACTCTCTCCAATGCAAATTTATATAGAAGGAGCAAGTACAACCAATCTAAAATATCTTCACAAGAGATAATTCCAAAAATACCATAGCTAACGAATCTGATATTTAATGTTCATATCTGATAGCACTTGTTTGTCTTTCTGGAAAGGATCAGAACAACTTGCCAAAGCAGCAACACATTCCTTCAAGTCCAGGTACATTTTCCACATATATTAACGAAAATTAAATATGAGTCGAATGAGAGTCATCAAAAACACATTCAAATGCATTGCAAAATTTAATGTGAAGAAACTACAAACATTAAAGACCCAAAGCGCAACATCCCTGCAAACAGAAAATCGAACTTAGTTAGATAATTTGACTTAAATTGACCACTTTACCTAACTAATCCGAACCACCAAATACTAAATTCGTGAACATTCAACTAAAAGTGAGAACCAAATTGTTGTAATGGATTGGTTTGAAAACTCTCAATTATATATTCAGTAGTTCATAACATAAAACTGGATGTGGTCAATGTATGAAGTTAAACTTTGGGTTATTTAGTAGAATGTGATATATGGTAAGGCATGTTTGAGCTCATGCTTGATGTGTTTATAATCGTTTTGATAAAATTGTCTGTTTATTTAAACGTATTTTCTTGAGTGTGTATCTCAGGCAATCATTAAGGATCTAACTACAAGGAATAACCTAAGATGCTTAAGTGTAGATTATGTTGAATACATTTATACTTTATTTTAATCACTTGTTGTATACTTTGAAGTTCCTATGTGTTGTAACAAAAGAATATTGAAATAAAAGTTTAATATTCTGCTACCAATTCTGTACCAATCCGTCACATATATCCCTTCCTAGGTGGGGTGTGACAAAAATGAATATTGATTTTTCAGCTCACACCAAATGAACCTGGCGTTTTTATCAAGAGATTATGATCTCTGAACGAATTCGCCAGTGGGATTTTTTTAAGAGCATTAATGGGCGAAACACCAATGGACCTTCAAGTAGCCCGACGGATGCTTGCGAATTTATTTCCTTAGATTTTTACTTTACTAATTTCAAATTTTTGAAGAAATTTTTTAAATAAATAAAACCTAACACTGGCGAAACTTTGACTGACTATCTTAACGACCGACCAAAAATACATATATATATATATATATATATGTCTAAAACGACCAGCGTTTCACCATCCGTTAAGACAGTCAACCGGCGTTTCACCGCAGTTACTGAGGAAAAAGCGTTTCCGTATATCCTGTCCCATGGATCGAGGCGTATATCACATGGCCGGCGAACTCGTTCATAAATCAGAATGTCTCGATGAAAACATCATGCTCATTTGATGAGAGTTAAAAATTAAATATATTTATTTTTGTAGAAAAGGTAGGTTAACCAAACCAAACCAAACCAAACCAAACGTACCCAGTATAATCCCACACATAGCTAACGCTATTAGTAGGGTCTGGGGAGGGTGTGATGAGGGCAAACCTTACCCCTATCTCAAGGGATAGAGAGGCTGCTCCCTTTTAGACCCCCGGCTCCATGGGAAAGAAAAAGATAAAAATATAAATAAAATTAATGAGTAATAAAGTAAAATAAATCTAACAGTAATCTAACAATTAGCAGTGTATGACTAGAGTATATTAGTCACAAGAAACACAACACACCTACAAGAAACAAGACATACGCAAAATCTTTGCTAAACAACTCTACTCTCCCACACAACGGGTCACTCATCCTAAAACCCTAATACAACGTCTCCATGAAATCCTATCATTGATCATGTCCTCTGAGAGGTGTAAATCTAGAAAATCAAGCCTAATCCTCTCATCCCACGTTAATTTCGGTCTCCCCCTGCTCCTTTTCCCCTCTACAACGAGAGTTTCCACCGTTCTCACTGGATCTGTGCTCTGTCTCCTCTTGACATGTCCAAACCATCTCAATCTTCCTTCTCTTATCTTATCTGAGATGCATGTGACTCCCAATCTCTTCCGAACAACTTCATTTCTTATTCGGTCCTTTCTTGTGTGTCCACACATCCACCTCAACATCCTCATCTCAGCTACATCCATTTTTCGAGCTTGTGTCTTCTTGATGGCCCAACACTCGGTTCCATATAGCATCGCTGGGCGAACTGCTACCCTATAAAATTTACCCTTTAACCCTATTGGGAACCTCTTGTCGCACAAAACACCTGAGGCCGCTCTCCATTTACACCAACCAGCCTGCACCCGATGGACTACATCATTGTCGATGTCCCCGTTACTCTGGATGACAGATCCTAGATACTTGAACTTCAGTGTCTTAGGGACAACCCCACATTCAATAGAAATCTGGGTCTCCTCGTCGACGTTTGCACCACTAAAGTTGCAGTGAAGGTACTCGGTTTTAGATCGGCTTATCTTCAAACATTTGTGCTCTAAGACTGTTCTACATTCCTCTAGTCTGTTGTTCAATGTCTCTTTACTTTCTGCAATCAACACGATATCATCAACAAAAAGCATGCACCATGGAATTGCATCTTGAATCGACTTTGACAACTCATCCAAAACTACTGCAAAGAGAAAGGGGCTTAGTGCCGACCCCTGGTGAACTCCCACTTCCACCGGAAAAAAGTCTGTATCCCCCACGCGTGCTCGGACGCATGTCTTAGCCTCATGATACATATCCCTAATTGCCTCAATATATTTATTAGGGATCCCTCTTCCCTCCAGACTTTCCCAGATCAATCTTCTAGGCACACTATCGTACGCCTTTTCAAGATCGATGAACACCATATGTAAATCATGTTTCTTCTCTCTGTACTTTTCCATTAATCTTCTTAAAATGTGTATCGCCTCCATAGTGGACCGGCCTGGCATGAACCCAAATTGGTTTGCTGTAACCTGGGTTTGTCGTCTAATCCTTGTATCTATAACTCTTTCCCATAATTTTATTGTATGACATAGGAGCTTAATCCCCCTGTAGTTAGCACAACATTGAGCATCTCCTTTGTTTTTATATAGGGGTACTAAGACACTACGCCTCCACTGATTTGGCATCTTCCCGGTTTTGAAGATATTGTTGAACAGTCTTGTCAACCACTGAACGCCTTCCTCTCCCATACACTGTAGGTTAACAATAATCGTTATCAGTCAAATGACAAATATAGCACATGATTTGATTTATCTTTAGATTGTCGATACATCCACTTTGGTGAATGACATTTCCTGAATTTTCTATTAGGGGAAAGTTTGTTGCACATGGCCGCCAGGACTAAGCACAAATGTTCTATTTTATTTCGTTGATTTAGGGGGTGTTTGGGATTACTTATTTTAACATTCTTATTGATTTTTATAAAAAGTCGGGAGTTTTAAAAAGTAAGTTCCTCCTTACTTCTCAAAAACTCCTTTTTCTTTTTTTTTAAAAAGTTAAAAGTAGGAGAAAAATCACATTACCCAAACATCTTTTTAACTTATATAAGTTAATAAGTAGTTTCAATAAGTAATCCCAAACATCCCCTTAGGTCAATTATATTATATCAGGTCCAAAAGTGAGAAATTATTCAAATACTTATAGCATTCTATTCGCTATATCATATATACTGCATTATAATTGTAAGAATATGTGTTTTTAATAGACATATCTTTTCGTGAAATTCAAAATAATTAATTGACACAAATGTGAATAAAATATATATTACTTGCCCATAGCCCATAGCCCATATTTCTAGAGAATGCTCTTTAGTTAATTCACCCTATATAATATATATGTCGAACAAGTTTGTATTAACCGGCCTTGTTATAGTACTATTCACAAAGATGTGTTAGATAAAAAAAAAAAGCAAATTACAAATTACATCTTATAAGTATTACTCAAATTTCAGTATACGTCTTTTAACTAAGGAAATTACAGAAAACGTCATTTATGTTTGAAAAAGTTTGCACGTTACGTCCTTTGACCTAACGACCGTTAAATTTTACCATTAAGTCTGGTCACGTGTCTTGCATGTGAGAGCAAATTGGCATTTTAACCATTCCAGTGACTATTTGTGTAACTAATTTAAAGATTTGGGCTTCAACTCCTGCAAAACAAATAGTTCCTGATCAAAATAGTTTTTTGAAACCGTATGCACGAAACCCAACATCTAGGTCATCTATCTTATTTTCTGGGACTAGAAGTGTAGCAATGAAGAGGGACTCTTTATTTATCAAGAGAAATATGCTACTGGATTATTGGAAAGTTTTGGTATGGTAGGATGTAAACCAGAGAATACTCCCATGAGCTCAAATGAAAAATTGCAACCAGAGGATGGAGTTGATGCTGGAAGGTATAGAAGTATGGTAGGAGGTCTCATGTACCTAACACATACTAGACCTGACATCTCATTTTCTTTAGTCTAGTAGGATAGGTTCATGCAATCTCCGCCTAAGTTGCATTAGGGAGCTGCTAAGAGAATCTTAAGGTATCTTGCTGGTACCTTAAAGTTTGGTGTTTAGTTCTCTAAGTGGGTTCTAAGAGAATCTTAAGGTATCTTGCGCGGGTACCTTAAAGTTTTGTGTTTAGTTCTCTAAGTGGGTTCTCAAATAGTGATTGGGCTAGCTGCTTAGATGATATGAAAAGTGTGTCAGCCAACATTTTCACACTAGGAAGTGTTGCAATCACATGGTGATCAAAGAAGCAACCCACGGTTGCCTTATACAGTACAAAGGCAGAATATGTGACGGCCACAACAGTCACATGCCAAGTAATATGGCTAAGGAGAATTCTGTGTTGGCCCAAATTTGACAAACACAACTACAAAAAAAAGAATTTGATGTCAACGACCGGCTTCGACTCTTTCGTTATTATAAAATCAACTCGACACACAAAACTGAATACATAATCCTATATTTATACTAAACATAATCTAATCATAACCCAACTCAAACTTAATTAAATAAACTATAAAATCAAACTTATAAACCTATTCTTAAACAAACTTTATCTTTTCTTCAAACATATTTGACATGTTTTACCGAATTAGGATTAACTATTATTTCATTCTGGAGGATCTAAACTTAAAGGAGCGTGAAGCCACTAACATTTTATGAGATAACAGATCTGCAATATGTCTGTCTAAGAATCCTATATTGAATAGCAGGACCAAACATATTGAATAAAGATACGTTGCATGATTGACCGACTTGCTCGCCAGTTTTTAGTTCCGGTTGATTAGGTCTTTTTCTGTTTTGTTTTTGGCTATTTCATCCTTGATCCTTGCTTTGCTTCTTTGTAATTCATGCGCAATCACTACAAGAAAAAGATCCTGTGCCGACGCCGCCTATACCGACGACAATTGTCGTCGGCATAGGTCACCCTGTACCGACGACATGTCGTCGGTATAGGTCAAAATCAAAATTTTGATAGGGACACCATATACCGACGACATGTCGTCGGTACAGGGTTGAGCCAGATGGGGGGAAAAAATTGCGCCCAATGAATTATTGGGGAAAACCTATACCGACGACATGTAGTCGGTATAGGGTTATTTTGATTTAATTTTTGTTTTTTTAATAGAATAATGTTTTCATCAGTAAAAATTTTTTTTTTTGTTAAATTAAAAAAATTCTAAAATGGCCTATTCCGACGACATGTCGTCGGTATAGGCTTTTTTTACTTTGTTGAGCCAGATGGGGGGAAAAATGGCGCCAAATGAATTATTGGGGAAAACCTATACCGACGACATAGGGTTATTTTGATTTAATTTTTGTTTTTTAATATAATAATGTTTTCGTCGGTCAAAATTTCTTTTTTGTTAAATTAGGGTTATTTTGACATGTCGTCGGCATAGGTCGACCTATGCCGACGACACCTATACCGACGACATCTTTTACCTATTGGGACGAGGCAATACCAACGACATCTACACCGACGACATATCGTCGGTATAGCCTATACCGACGACAAGTCGTCGCTATAGGGTCAAAAAAATATCGGAATAGGATGATATTGTTGTAGTGAATTCCATCAATAAGACAAAAAAGAAAAAAGCTTCTGATTAGTAAGGTTCTAATACCAACAAATAATTATACAAGAAACTAAATCTTTTTGTTTGTCTGCGCGTTGATTAACTTTAAGTAGTTAAATCATGCATTCACACCAGCCAGGATACTAAAAGATCAATGCCACTCAAAATATTTTATAAGGGAAATTTAGAAAGTTGATATCTTTTATAAAAAAAAAATATATTTAATAAGTAAAACCTGGATACCAATGTCGTGAACGATGATTAAAAAAATTCTAGCATCGAATGAATTGCATAGAAAACTGAGAAGTGCGTAGGCGTTCATGTTTAAGTGCAAAACAAAAGAAAATCGTTTTTTTTTATTATATTCCGATTCCGATTCCGTGGGGTCTTCCAATATATTTACTTCCCTCCTGTCTTCCAAAGTTGTTGGTGTATATAATAAATAAATAAAGACATATTTTATGTTAGATATGATTCTTTAAATTTGATTAGCCTAGAGATGGTTGATTGACGGCTGGTCATGTGTCTTCTCTTAATTTTTTTTCTATTTGCTTTTAGTTAACAAGTCTTGGCACGGTCCATCGCGGTTGAGTCGTGCAGTAAACACACACTACTACAAACTACAGTATTTATGACACGTAACTACGACGGAACAAGTCCATCGCTAAGTATTCTGCAATCTTGCAACAGGAACCATCCACCACTAAATCTAAGATGGTAACATTTGGTCGTTAATTGTGGTGAAGTCCGTGACAATTCAATCGTTAATGTTGTGACAATATTTATCCATCACAAAAGTCGTTGCAAAATTAGCTTGGATGTTTTGAGACAGACTTTATTTTGTAGCAAATACATCCCTATAGTTCATAAAAGTATATTAAAAGACATGATTATATGATTTTCTAAAATCATTGATCGGTTGACAGTGTTATTTGCGGGCGTCCAGTACATTATAAACTTTTATGCATAAAAATTAAAATCAGAACTTAGATAGGAAAGAAAAAAATATATTATAAAACTTTTCACAATCATAAAATTAACTTGTAGAAAGTATACTATCCTCCACTTCTCATCCTATTGTCAAATCACTTGTAAATTTTGATATCAATATATTTCTTGTGATGCAAAAGGATGGAATACATCAAGATATACATAAACATAAAAAGTCAATTACTCCCTAAACTTAGCTCTATGCAAGGAAATAAATAAAGCCCATAAATGAGGAGATATGACCGGGTGATTGGTCAAAAAGATATTAGAGAATATGACACTAATTTAGACTCCCCTCAAGTTGGAGCGTGTAGATCACGAACGCCTAACTTGCCGAGAAGAAAGTGCAGCTATTGCGAACCCAAAGCTTTGGTAAACAGGTCGGCGATTTGATCCTTGGTATGAATGGATTCTGTTCGAATTTCTTGTGATTCGACGCATTCACGAACGAAGAAGCAATCCATTTCTACGTGTTTCGTTCGTTCATGATACACGGGGTTGTTGGAGATGTGTCTAGCTGCTTGGTTGTCACAGAATAGCGGGGTTGGTTGGTCTTGGGCTAGTTCAAGTTCACTTAAAAGCCAACGCATCCATAATAATTCGCTAACAGTGGTCGCCATGGCCTGATATTCCGCCTCCGCAGATGACCGAGAGACCACAGATTGTTTCTTGGATTTCCAAGAGATCGGAGCTCCTCCCAAGAGTAACAAATAACCTGTTCTTGACCTTCTTGAGTAAGGGCATCCGAGCCAATCGGAGTCGGAGTATGCCATGAGGTTTGTCCCGCCTTCCTTTGGTAGCATGATTCCTTGGCCGGGAGTAGCCTTTAAATACCTCAAGACCCTTGTGGCTGGCTCCATATGGTTTTTTCGCGGGTCAGATACGAATTGGCTCAAAACATTTACCGAGTAAACGATGTCCGGTCGGGTGGCATGTAGGTAAAGTAGCCTTCCAACGAGTCGCCTATATTGATTCGCATCTACCCTTAATTCTTCATCGTCTTTTCCCAATTTTACGTTTTGCTCCATTGGAAAAGCACTAGGTCGAGACCCTATAGCCCCACAATCCTTTAATATGTCAAGGGTGTACTTGCGTTGACTAAGAACCAAGCCCTCCTTTGTTCGAGCCACCTCGATTCCTAGGAAGTACTTCAAATTTTCAAGGTCTTTAATGCTAAACTTTTCGTTGAGATTAGCTTTTGTTTCATTGTTTTTTTACACATTATTTCCTACGATGATAACGTCGTCCACATATATCAAAGCGGCTATGAAAGAGTTCCCTCTCTTATTAATGAAAAGAGAATAGCCCGCCTTTGATTGCTTAAAACCAAGTTCTAGTAGGGCCGAAGTGAACTTTTGGTACCAGTTTCGTGAGGCTTGCTTCAAGCCGTACAACGACTTTCTCAGTCTACACATGTTGTTCTCTTTTCCTTTGTCAAACCCTTAAGGGATCTTCATATATACTTCTTCATCAAGATCTCCGTGCAAGAATGCATTATTGACGTCTAATTGATTAATGAGCCAATCTTTTTTCACGGCGACGGCTAGGAGGGTGCGAACCGTGACTAGTTTGGAAACCGGAGCAAACGTGTCATGAAAATCAACCTCCTCCATTTGTGTGAATCCCTTTGCCACGAGTCTCTCCTTGTACCTCTCTACTTCACCATTGGGCTTGAACTTTACTTTATAGACCCATTTAGAGTCTATTGCCCGCTTTCCCACCGGTAGTGTTTCGAGAGTCCATGTTCCATTTTCTTCTAAGGCTCGTATTTCTTTCTCCATAGCTTTTCTCCAATTTTCATCCCGTGCAACTTGTTTGAAAAACTTTGGCTCATCGGTCGAGCCGATGGCCGCCAAAAAGGCTTTATGAGTATCAGAAAATTGTTTATAAGAAATAAAGTTAGCTATGGGATGTACCGTTGAGGGTTCTTGATCGGTAGTGGGTAAAGCATTATCAATGGATGGTGGGAGATCAACGACGAAATCTCCTAGTCGTTTTGGCTGAGTTCTAACTCTTTGTTGTCTAACTGGTTCGGACCCCATGTTCTTGGTTTGAGAATTTTGTTGTGTGTCTGTTTTACTGTTAATATTAGACTCACGCAGCCCATTTTCATCTTGAAATGCTTCATTCTTGGTTTGTTGGTTTTGTTGTATAGGTGCCTCATTGGTAACAGAAGGTCCATTTTCATCTTGGTGAGACTCATCTTCATTTTCAGAGTGGCCTGTGTCAGTTCAACATTTCTGACCCACTTTCATTTGTTTCACTCATATTTGGACTTTCATTCTGGTCTGCCATCTTGTGAGTAGTTCCATCATCAGATGTATAATACCAAGGGGGAAAATTAAACAATTTGTTATTTTCTTCTTTGTTAATAGGATTAGAGTTGCCACAGGGAAAGATACTTTTAGTAAAGCTTACATCCCTTGACACCACTATTTTATTATAAATCGTGTCATATATTTTGTACCTTTTCATTCCCAGTGGGTAACCCAAAAATACTCCGGGTCTCCCCCTCAACTCGAATTTATCTCCCTTGGTGTCGGTGTTTCAGAAATAGGCGGCCCCAAAAACCTTCATGTGCTCATAATAGGGTTTTCGTTCGAATAAGATTTCAAACGGGGTCTTGTTGTTGATGGTCTTCAAAGGAAGACGATTGATTATATAGGTTGCATTCATGACACACTCACCCCAAAATCTTGTTGGAAAATTTGCCTCAAATCTAAGGGCTCGCGCAGTCTCGAGTAGGTGCCTGCGCTTGCGTTCCACAACATCGTTTTGTTGTGGCGTGTGGGGGTAAGTTGTTTCAACGATTATTCCTTGCTCGGCATAAAAATCGTTCATTCGATTTGAAATAAATTCTCCCCCGTTGTCACAACAAATCCTTTTAATTAACTTTTCAAATTGGGTCTTAACCATTTGTGAACATTTATTATGCGGTCACCTGCTTCATATTTATGCTTCAAAAGAAAAATCCAAACGAATCAACTATAGTCGTCCACGATTGTTAAAAAATAGTTTGCCCCCGTAAGTGACGGATGTCTATACCTTCCCCATATATCACAATGAATCAATTCAAAACATTCCTTGCTTTTAATAGAGCTTATTTGAAAGGGTGAACGAGTATGCTTAGCCCCTTAGCACACGAGTCACAATCCATGGTTTTAAAAGAAACATTCTTAACAAAATCAAAATGAGAGAGTTTGTTACTAGAAGTATGACCTAGCCTTTTGTGCCATACGTCGGCCATGGACATCATTGCCTTCCTTCTATTCTCTACCATCTCCATCCGATATAACCTGTGTTTGCATTTACCCACTCCAATCAATTCCTTAGAACACAAGTCCTGCATGTAACAAAACTCTAGGAAAAAGGATATGAAGCATTGTTGCTCTCTAGACAAACGACTTACGGATAAAAGATTACATTTAAACTTCGGTACATGTAACACCCCTTTAACAGTAGTTCCATTTGGTAAACGACAGTTTCCCCTACCCTCGACGGGTATGGAATCACCATTTGGTATCATAACATGAGACTCATGAATGGATATCGTTTTACCTTCAAGCCATTCAACTTGGTGTGTTATATGTTCGGTGCAACCCGAATCAATTATCCAATCATCCATTTGACTAACCTTTCCTGCCATGTTGACTTCGAGTGACGGCTCATCCTTGTTGTGCCCATCACAACCACATAAATCATATTGTTTTCTTTGATCTGTTTGGCTGTTGTTCACATCTCTTTGGATCAATCTACTGCCTTCGGAAGCATGAATATTAAATGGCGAGTTGGCGTCGGCATGGGTTTCTTCCCTTTTCTTTCCATCGGCCATGGCTATACAGATCAAAGTAGGGCGATTTAGGGTTTTTTTTGGTTTGTTTATCGAGCGATTTAGGATCTTCACTCTGATACCATGTAAATTTTGATATCAATATATTTTTTGTGATGCAAAAGGATGGAATACATCAAGATATACAAAAACATAAAAAGGTCAATTACTCCCTAAACTTAGCTCTATGCAAGGAAATAAATAAAGGCCCATAAATGAGGAGATATGACCGGGTGATTGGTCAAAAAGATATTAGAGAATATGACACTAATTTAGATCACTTAGTTTGTGTTGATCGAAAAGATTCGATTCTCATTCAAATTGAAACAGAATTACAAAGCATGTATATATACAAGTAAAGAAGAAGATAAAGCGAAACTAATCAGACAAAGTGAAACTAACATCTAATTTCGCTCTAACAAACTAGCGCATCTAATTATAAGCGAAACTATAACTATGAGTGAAACTAATAAATAGTTTTGCTTTGTAGAGCAGTTTCGCTCTCAGAACACCAACAGGATCTCTTCATTCCGCACATGTTTTATGGCCATAATCTATCAAACAAAGACATACTTATCATATAGTGTCAATCACCGTAATATCATGAGGTGTTTACAGCCTGATTCGACTAGTTTGGACAGAATCTCTAGATGACTTGGTTTTGAATGAAAGTAAATAAAACTAGTTGAGTTGGCTGGACAGCTGGACCGACCAAAAAGAGTTCCGTTTTGATTGTTTGAGCCGAGTTTTTTATATGCATTTTTTATCATCACACAAAAATTTTCGACATAGATCTTTACTCAAAAAAATGAAACATGGAATATATCATTTTATCTTAATAATTTGTCAAAAAAAATCTCTTTCATATGAGATGTTATGACCAGTAGTTCCACTAACGGGTATAGGACTTTTCATCATCAATGGTCGGGGACAAAAAAATGGATTAGGTTTAAAAGGATTAAGGTCAATGGGTTTAGGAAAAAAATTTACCTTAAAATCATAAAAAGAACAATTAAGATTGGTGCTTTATGTAGTAGGTTGGGTTAAACCAATCACCTTTTTGCTTACCTTCAATATTGGCCGTTAAAATTATGATTTCATTAGATGATTCACCATGGTGCTCTTTACACTTTAAAATTGGTGCATATTCCACATTATTGACAAAACAAATTGCTATATAAATACTAAAAATCCATATTAGTTTGTTTTCCAAAAATGGCTTGCTAACTTGCTTAGCAAGTTACTTTAAATTTCTCGATTACAAAATTATGTCCTTTCAAAGTTTAACTTTTTTTATGACATGCTCCTGCTCTTCATGAAAGAATTTGGTAGCGCCCTATCAACAATAATAAAAAAAACAAACACACAAACATCAGTTTTTTTATTTAATACTTTGACTAAGTTAAATATTCGTGGAAATTTACGAAGAAATAGAAAAGAGATGCAACAATCATACGAAAGAAAATAAGAAGTATGTATGTTGTTACTATCATACATCGTGTTGTTACAATCATACATCGTGCTGTTATATCAATTGCTAAGTGTTGTTTATAGTTCAAGTATAATGCTTTTAAAAAAAGTATAGCAAGACTTTTAAAGATAAAAAACGCTCAATTTTATGGTATATATATAAAAAAATGACGTATAAAAAAGTTATGAATTTTTAAAAAAATGGATGAAATGACATCAGACTTGCATGTACATGTTTTTCTTGGCTCTTCCCATTAAACTCTTCCCGGTGATTTTTAATTTGCAATTATTTACAACAAGGGTTAAACAATAACATGATACAAATATTACCTGTTATACTTGCTCATTGAAAGCCTACTGATACGCCATACTAAATTTTTAAAGAATGTTCTTTAGTTAATTCAGGCTCAGATAATGCAGATCAAGTTAGTACCATGGATTCTCAACAAAATCAATAACACTTAACATAATTATAATAAAAATACATTTTTCACGTAATTATCATAATTAGTATTTATTTTGTCGCAGCGTAGGAAATCATTTTAATTTTAATTCTAGTAGTGCAACCACTTATATAATCAGATTGGGATAACAGTGAAAGAGTAATTAACATATTCAATACGAAACATTGTAATGGTTAAAACTGATTTCAATCAGAAGTATTAAATAAGTATGATGCTACTTAATTAATTAATAATTAAACACTTTGGTGGATTTCTTGCTTTAGACATGATCATTTGTCGGCAGCTGATAACCTCTTAAAATCAACACTGATAACTTCTCAATCACGGATGACATGGCATCGACAAGTTTTTTATAAAACCAATTGAACAGAAAGCGTAGCACATCCGGACCTTGTACAAGGGTCACAACGACGGTACATGTGATAGGAAAACCATACCAAAGATGCTCGTCTGATGCAAGCATGATGAGTACAGAACAGAAAAACAAGGTTTCTGTAAATGTGCAAACGACATTGTAAATAATAACTTTCCAGTGATTGTGCTCAATATTATCGAAATGAGTGAGCTTCCATTTTGTTGCAAAAAAGTTCACAACTATAGTTGTTAAAGAAATCACCACGGGTATCTTTATTTCTGTAGCATATTCATTCATTTGAACAACTACCTGAACCAATCCTATCTTGATTGCTATAAAGATAGCATACATAGCCACTTGCAATGACCTGAAACAACCCAATTATAAATCTTGTTTCGTTTATACTAGTTTCAACAAATAAAGTACATGATATATAAACGATAAATTATAACATCAAAACTTTAAAAACAAAATTATATTAGATCACATATTATACATTAAAACTGGTGTATTTAGAAAACAAAAAACTTAAATCATATTCAAATAAATAACATAATATACACATTGGGTACATAAATAAACGACCTTAATAATAAAGTTGAATATTTAAGTTACCTGCATGCATTATTCAAAGATAAAAGAACTGATCATACAGTATTTTTACTATTTATTAAATATATTGGAAAGGCATATAAAGATCAAGAGCTATTTTTTTCTTGGCAAATCATCAAATGGGATAATTTCAATTTATGATAAAGCTTGTGAAACCTTAGAATTAATTTCCCCATTTTAATGAAGTCTTAGGTACCCCGACTGTGAGATTTCTTTAATTTCTCTTTCCGAGATTTTTACTTTTACAACACCTCGAAGTCTTGAAGACAGTGCAGGAGGGTGGTGGTGTTCTATGAAGGGGCGGCTTAGATGTCTCCAGTGGAGTATATTGAAGACAATCAAAGCGGGGGAGGCTGGTAGTAGAAGTGCTGTGTAGGGGTTAGTAGTAACAGATCTATCACAGATGGATGAGTTATGAGTAGCCCAGAATGCAAATTAAGGCATGATTCACATTTCATGCATCATTTCCAGAAACAGTTACTCCAAAAAGGCAGGATAATTTTACCTTTGATTCATGTTGGCTGTAGGATACAGTAATCACTTGCCTTCAGTTCCTGACTTCCTGTAATTTGATCCGAATGAAAGTTACGTGAGGGACCCATTTTATATAAGAGCAAATTACACAAGTGGTCCATGTGCTAAGTATATTTCAATTTTGGTACTTTTTTTTTCAAAAACTACGTGTTTAGTCTATGGGTTTGCCAACTTATTTTGTTGTTAATTTTTTTTTTAAATAATCATTATACCTTTATGTATAGTAAAAATTAGAGTAAATTATAGAAATCATCCCTAAGGCTTGGTCCAAAAGTTACTTTTCGTCCTTGAGTAACACTTTAAGTCACCCACATTTCTGCATTTAACAGCTTCCGTCCAATCACTAACGATTTGATAACGTTCTATTAAGTAACCCTCATGTGCCCATCACGTGAGGGGTAATATTGTCTTGATGCCCTACCTTTGACGATACCCCCAAACCTCCCATTCATCTTCCTTTTCGTCATTGAGGTTCTCTTTGGCCATACTCCCGCCATTTCGAACTCCGACATCGAGGATCTACCAACTCCGACATTGAGGATCTCTTCGTAAGTTCATATGGCTAATCATCTGTGGAATGTGCGTGGTACTGAAGCAAATGATTTCGTGGACCCTAACGAGTGCTATGGTTAGCAATACGATTTTACAGCTTTTGAAGCTCAAAATAGTATTTTTTTTTTGTATCAGTTTTAACGATTTATGTTACATTTCACTTAAATACAACAAATGAACCTGACATATTTAGTATACAACTATTCCATGGAGGAAAATTTGTGCATTTGAATTAGAGGAGGTATGAAAATAGCCATGTCAGTTAAATTGACATGGTAGAAGCTAGTGGTTTCAATATAAATGTGTTGGACAAAATTGTAAAGGCTCTAGGTTATACAAGTCATAGAGTATTTATCTATCATTTTAGGATTCCGTAAATGGATTTGGAATACGGTATAAGGCCCTTAGGTAATGTGAATGATTTGAAAAGGTTGTTTGATTATGACCAAAGGGGGTTTAAGCTTATTCATATATATGTTCAGCGTTATAAGACAACACAATCCACCTTCTTTGTAGCATCTGATGTTAGGCCATCTGGAACAAGACATGATGGTGATGAAGGGAATGTGGATGACTTGTTGTGTTATGAGGATATTGCTGATTTGTTTCATGAAGCTGATGATCATGCTCATGATGTCGTGGAAGGGAACTTGGATGAGTGGTTGTTTCATGAGGGCATGGCTGATTTGTTTGATAGAGTTGTGAATGTGGATCCTGAGGTTGAGGTTGCAAATTGAGGTGGGGTTACCATTGTTATACTTCATGGTTACCATTGGTGTAGTTTAGTCTTAGATTTTTGGTATATATATAGTATGGAAATATACATACTTCATGGTTACCATGATGTAAGTTTTTTTTGGTATGTAGTACGGATCATGATTACCATGGTGTAAGTTTTGTGGTAAATATATGTAGTTGCAAATGGATCTTGTCTTGTATAGTTTGAAAATGTCATAGTTTGATCTTGTGTTGCAAATGGATCATGGAATTAATACCATGTTTGAATTTGAAATGGTCAAAAAGCTTAAACTTGCAGCTCCTGAAAATGATGTGAAATCAGCAATTGCTAACAAAGCTAGTTGCAGTTGCTAACAAAAATTGGTCATGAGATTAATCTTATGGCAAGTGGTAACCAACTAGTTAAAGCTAGCAACTTTCAAGCGAAATGGTAACAAGTAATATTCCATATTAACCTATTTAACTCGTAATCTAAGCCTAATATGAAACTGTAGTCATTGGAGTATTTGGCTATGTTGTACATATACACAACTTGAATGTGCTTTTATTAGCTGTAAATAAATGGGTTTCAACAAACAACTTTAATGAGTATTTCTATTATACAGCAGGGCCATGGATAAGTTGGATGGGCTATTTAGACCGCATATATGAATTACGTCTATTCTGGGTTGTTTTCGCGAAAATCTCATATCATGACAAGTTTGAAATTGTATAGTTTGACTGATTTAACTTGTTGGTTGTTTGCAAAGTGATTGATTTCAATCGTTTGATAGTTGCAATGTTTGATTTTGTGTTTATGAAAAACATTCTCTGCTTTGACAATTGCAGTGTCAAACCAGAGCTCAAAGTAAAGAGTCAGGTGCAACATTCCCTGGTTGGTTTCGAAGTTCAGACCAACAACAGGATTCGATCGATTTAAGCTTGAGACCATCTGCGTGCCTAGGGTTTCAGTAGATCAATATCATCGTGAAGGGAGTTCAAGAAGAAGAGTGGGAAACATGACTTCAAAATTGGTGGTGAAATGATAATTTTGCCCCTAACGTGATGTGCACGTGAGGGTGGGTTAACACAATCGTTAATCACCGTTACCCAATTAGACAAAAAAACTGTTAAAAACATAAATGTGGGTGGTTCAAAGTGTTAAAACGTTTCGAATTAGACGAAAAATGATTTGTGGACCAAACCTCAGCGACGATTTCTGTAATTTACTCTAAAAATTAATAAAATAAGGTAACTTATGTAACATCCACGATTTTCTTATGCTTTGATTTGTGCAATAATATCATTTCAATTTCAGTTCCAGTTCATTTCATTTTGTCATATTAAATTACAAGTCATATTAAATTACAAGGCATATCACTCAGAGTTACATTCATGTTATAGCATTACTATATATATATATATATATATATATATATATATATATATATAATATACATCTACACACATATATTTTTCTAGAATTTAACTTACAAATTTTAATCATGTAATTTCCACTCTTGTATATAAAAATATATATGTATGTATAGTTAATTATAAATATACGCAAATATACTTATATATATGAAATTATTAAATAAACCACATGAAAATATTTGTTTAATTTTGAATATATATTTGACATTTTTTATATATAGATCAATTCGAATTTATAGTTTTATAAAGTTTATAAAAACAAAATCAAATTATAGGTATATAAATACAAAAGGGATTAAATAAACTTGGTATGAACCCCCCTCTCAAGCAAATGAACCCCTTGGACACTTTGGACCTCTCAATTTGGACCTTGAACCTCCCCCTTCGTCAATTTTGACTCAAGAAAGTCAAAGGGTGCGATTTCTTCACAAATTCAGTTACAAATCCCACGAATCCGAGCGTTTAACCTCATTCAATCATGCCTAATCGAAGAGTAGACTGTTCTGATCATGGTTAATAGCATAATTACAACAAAATTCAATGATTTCATCCTCAATCGGCCCGTAACCGTCTTGCACTCAATCCCAATTCAATTCGTACGTTTTACATGCAATTAAGACTATAAAACGAGTCTATCACCATCGTGACATCTCCCCCTTAATCTCTGTACACTCAAATCCACCTCAATGCACCTCTAGAACCCGATTAAGACCCAAGAACTCGATCGCGGAAGCCATAGCCGAGTCCCACAATCCCGTAACCATTTCAGGTAAAATTGGTATCAATGAACTCGTTTTGATCCATGGTTTGGAGGTCGATTGTTGTATAATCCGATCAATTGGGAGGCTAGGGTTTGCGGTAATAGATTTGGGGAAGAAGGGTATTCAAACCCGGTTTTTAAAACTCAAAGGAACCCGCATATGGACAAGGCATTAAGCCTACTCCAGCGGTAATGTGCGTGAGTGGTTCCATGGGAGACCCGGGTTCTAGTCCGGGTATACCCCCTTTTTTAATCCGGTTTTTTTAGCATTATCTTAATTCAAAAAAAAATAATTTATAAATCCTATAAAAACTCAGAATTGTTTTAACAAATTAAAATGTTAAATTTTATTAACGTTATTAGGGTAAAAAAAAGCTAACCATAACTTTAATTAATTTATATAATTGTTTTAACAAAATAATTTTTACATTTTAATTATATTATCTACTAATTGGTTTACTATTTTATTTAAGTTGTCACCACCTTCTTTTATATATATATATATATACACACACACACACACGATCATTAGAACAAAATCATATTTTTAAAGAACTAATTTGACACGATTACTTATTGATTTGATCAAGACTTATATACGTGTTTTTTTTTCATAAAATTATAACTAAATAATTAAGAGATTTTATTTATTTATTGACTTACAAACAAGAGTAAATTGTTTATTCAATTATTCGTTTACTTATAAGCGAATAACACAAATTAATTATTCATATATATACATGTTTACTAAACGAACATTTTCCTACATAATCAAGGACCCCCCACATCCATTCCTCTACCCTAGGATCCCTCTTTAATTGAATCCATCATTGATACAATTATAACGTTAAATCATAGGTTAACCTTGTGGTTAGCTAAACACTTGTGAAACAACTTGGTCGTGTGATTGTCAAGCTACATATTACAATGTGAGTTTACATAGCCCCTTTTACATTTTATACTTTTGGGGTGAAACATGATTTCATTTGAAACTATTTGCAATTTATACAATTCAACCACTTTGAACATGCGTGCAATTTGTGCCTTATGCTTGAACACTATGAGTGCAAACTACAATTACATACATGTGTGCATAGTGCAAGTGCAATCATTAACTCAGTACAAGCCGACGGTAACAATGATAGATCTATTGTGTATAACAAACCCACCCAGGTAGGGTGATTGTTGCCGGTATTACATTTGGGATAACATCGTGTGCAGTCACAAGGTTTGAATGTACGCCCCGGTTTAACTATAGTGGTTCTCCATAATTTCCTTATTAAACCATGTTTCATATGAATTGTATACAAACTCTTGATAATACTTGTGGTATCAAAACCTATGTATGATCACCAACTATTTTTAGTTGACTTTGTTTTCATCATGTTTCAGGTGCTAATATTTGAGAACTATGCTCAAGATGTTACACATAGGATTTGAGGACTTAGTTAAATAAAATAATTGAATTTTGTCGGAATACTTTATTTCTTGTATGTTTGACTAAGTTTTTGTTTGAAACATTTGTTATGGAATTTGAATTAAATGAAATATGAAATGTTACTTTGATCATGTGCTTATGAACAGTCTCCATGTCCCGCTCCGACGTATTCCGTCACCGGTTGGGGTGTGACAACTTATGTGACACCCGACATTTCAGGTCAATATCCGTACACATTATAAACAAGTTTAAATGATAATCATTTTTGTGATTTACTTAATTTCACAAAAAAAGGACATTAAGGTCTAACAAAAACCGAGCATTGTCTCATTTCACATTTTGGTAATTTTAGGAGTTACCGGTGCACGTGTTATATAAACCGACAAATTCGAACACTAGTGGTTAATTTAAATAACCAGAGAAATATATATACATATATATTTTATTTCCACAAACTTTACGTAGAACAATAAATTATTTTCAGAATAAATTTATAATACCGTGGAGGATCTAAACCAGATTTATTTACCCCTTTAAAACTATAATTGATATTAATACCTAAATCTAATTGTTTTGTTATTATAACCCAAACCCCCCAACCCACCCTTGACTTTTGGCCGAAAAAGCCAGAGAAACCCCCTCCCTTACTCGACCCATACCTCACTGAGAAAACTCACATATAACCATACTCGCTTCAATCATTTTTCTCACAATTCTCATTTTTCTCTCGTTTTCATACGGAAAACTTCCCATTTATCTTCAAAATCAAAGCCAAGTTTTAAGACAAAAACCATCAAGATTCAGTGTTTTCAAGTGTTTCTGAAAAGGGTTTAGCAAAAGATTCAAGATCATCTCTGTTTTCTCTCATCATCATCGCCACTGTTTTAAAGGTAAAAACTCGATATTTTCATATTATTTTCTTAAAAGCCGGAGCCAAACATGCAAAATGTTCAAACACAAGTAAGATAACAAGAAAAGTGTGTCAAATTCAAGTTTTAAAACATAAATATGTTGGACTAATTCTGTCAAACAGAAGTCCAGTAATCGAAACTAGGAGTTTCGATACCAGTTAACTCAATCGAAACAAGTAGTTTCGATACCTGTACTCAATCGAAACTAGGAGTTTCGATACTAATTGTTCAAACGAAACTAAGTAGTTTCGATACATATTGCTCAATCGAAACTAGGTAGTTTCGATACCCTTCTTGACAATCGAAACTAGGTTGTTTTGATAACACCTACTCAATCGAAACTAGATTGTTTCGATACCTGACTACTCAATCGAAACTAGGAAGTTTCGACACCAAACTACACAATCGAAACTAGGAAGTTTCGATACTCATTTGCCCAATCGAAACTAGGTAGTTTCGATACCTGTACAACAGTCCCAGTTGGGCAGTAACTCAAAACTATTTTACAACAAAACATGTGTTGGAAAACTAAAACGATGTTTAAACAAACACAATCAGATTTACAAGGTCGGTGAACAATTTACAATTAAGACGTTGGTCTTAACAACAATTTACCCTTGGTATCTAGGGTACGAATAGTCAAGGTTGACTACAACAAGTTTTATCACAAGTATATACACAAACTCAAGGTGAGTTTCACGGCCCCTTTCTTTTTACTGTTTTCAATATTTGGGGGAAAAACATACTTACAACTATTTTATGGGATAACAAGAGAATAAGACACGACTTTATGTTTACATGGGATGAGAACAACACATTGGAGGCCGCTAAAGTCCCCTGGAACAACATAGTAACCTTTAACTGTAGCCTAGGGTCCTATGAATAGTACTATGGAGAGTGACGTCTCCCGGTCATGGTTAGTCGCGCTAACCACAATCTGGAGGATTTATGGCCGCATAGAATCTGATAACGCTTAATAGGGGCTCACACATGTCATGGTTTGGTTACGCCTCATGTATGAACATATTATTTGTATTCCTAGCTAGTTTACAAATGGGTCAACAATTCTTATTCTGTTTATCACATACAACTGAAACGATTTATGAACAACTGAGTTTTACCAAGAACTATTTGATTAAACCTGTGAACTCACCAACCTCGTGTTGACGATTTTAAGTATGTTTTTCAGGTAACTGAACGTGATTTCAAGGTTAGCAATGTAGATTACATGCATGCACGATGGATACTACTCAAGGAGGATTTCCCTTGTATAACTCATTGAATTGAGTCATATTTGTGAAATCTTAATGTTTTGTAAACTCATTTTACATTTTGTAATGTAAAACTTTAAACTCATTTATGTATCCATTTATCATGTATGTGTTTGCGGTAATCATATGCTTTGGAAACCAGTGAACGTCGCGCCTCGCGTTTCCGCCTTGGCGGGGTGTGACAGAAATTGGTATCAGAGCCATTGATTATAGTGAACTAGGAATCTAAATTGGAACCTAGTCTATAATCTAAATGACTCACTAAAACGTTTTTATTTCATAAGCATTGTATAACCAGTCATTTTGTCATATGGATATTGTAGTCATAAGCATGTCGTCACATTCACATTATGATCCCGTCTCTGACACTGAATCAAACGAGGAACGTTCCGCCTCACATCCCAAAAATCGAGTACAAACCCGTAGCTCCACACCACCTAAAGTCGCCTTGGGAAAACTGCCTATCGTCTACCGAAAGAAAAGCGGAGGACCAGTTAAGGTGCAAAGTGCTAAGAAGAAGTTTCGACTTCCACACAAAAGGAACCTGGCAGCCCGTGACCCGAAAGACTTACAGACTGGTGAAGAACCACCTAGGCAAAGACCCTGCTACCACCCGACTGTGGGAACTATCCGTTGGATGCCACGTACTCTGGCCCGATGGAGGGAGATGGAGAGCATCCCATCTACCTTTGAGATTGGAGAGTCTTCTAACTCCCCAACACCCCTACCCCACACTGGGGAAGCCATAGAGCTCACTGTGCCTACCTTGGTAGCTCGCGTTCGTACGCATGAGGAGCGTCTTGATGATCTCCTAGATGACATCCGGGCACAGGGGGATGCAGCCACGCGACTTCGTCAAGGACTCGGATCTCGAGTTCAGACTCTAAATGACCGCACCCGAAACATACAGGATGCCACTAACTATCTAGAGTTGAGAGCTGACATGGACTGGCAGTTCACAGTTACGGTCCGAGACATGGTGGAGGCGCTAGAAGAAAGGACGTTGGCTGCAGAATTTGTGGCTAGATCAAGCTTTGTTATGGCAGGACTTGCCATGATGATTGGATTGTACTCTCACTTCTTCTTCTAAACCTAATATGGGCGGGTTGTGCCCATAGTACATTATGTAGTTTAAAACTTTAGTACTGATGAGGTCATGAGAACCCATCACTTTTGTATCCGTTTCTTTTCGGAACAATGTACTATGAATGTTTTAACTATGTATATAAGGGTTTATGTTTTGATGTTGTCGTATCCTTATGCCATGTGCTATCATTATTGTCATATAATGTTATTTCTTTTTAATTGATGTGTTAGAAAGAACGTCATGGCACCAAAGCGTAGCACACCCCGTAACACTACTGGAGACAACAATGAGACGATTTCTCCAAATGTAGAACAACTCATAGCACAGCGAGTAGCTGCTGCCATGCAACAGTATGAGGCGAATCGAAATAGTGGAGGAGGAAACGGCAGTGGTACCGGTGCAGGAGGAAGCGGTACAGCTGGAGGTTCCGGAGGTTCCGGAGGTAATAGAATAAATAAGCCGTAACACATGGTCATGATCCGAATTATTGACGTTATGACTTGTAATTCTACAGATGCTGCAAATAGAAAGTGCTCCTACAAGACCTTTCTATCTTGCAAACCCCGTAACTTCAATGGCACCGAGGGTGCAGTTGGATTAATGAGATGGATAGAGAAGATGGAATCGGTGATTGATATTAGTGAATGCACCGCTGACTGCATGGTGAAGTATTCTACATGCTCACTCACTGATAAAGCTTTAACTTGGTGGAATTCACAAGTAAAGACTTTGGGAAGGCAGACAGCATATGAGTTGTCATGGGAAGACCTAAAAGCCATGATGATCGAGGAATACTGTCCTCGAAATGAGTTGCAAAAGATCGAATCTGAATTGTGGAATTTACAAATGACAGGAGACGATGTTGCTGGCTACACTGACCGATTCAATGAGTTAGCAATCTTGGTTCCACACATGGTTACCCCAGAATACAAGAAGGTTGAAAGATACTTGTGGGGTCTCGCACCTCAAATCCGAAGTCTGGTGACTTCATCGAACCCTATGGATGCCAAGAGCTCCATAACTCTAGCTTTCAAGCTAAGGGATAATGCTGTACGTGATGGTTTGTTTGAGAAGAAGGAGACCGAAGGAGGGAAATCTGGAGAAAAGAGGAAATGGTTTGGAAAACCAATTAATCAAAACAAGAATCAAATTTACAAGAGACCTGAAACTATGAAAGCCTTTGTCGCCAACACTGTGGAACAAAAAGGATACCTTGGAGCACGACCAAGGTGTGACAATTGTGGATATCATCACAGTGGGAAGTGTACCCAATGTGGAAAATGTAAAAAGTATGGACATCTAGCCCATGACTGTAGGAGCAATGCGAACCCTAATAAGATAAATCAAGTAGCAGGAAAAGTCAACCCAGGCACAGAAAGGATGAATCAAGGATGCTTTGAGTGTGGAGATCCAAAGCACTTCAGAAAAGACTGTCCAAAGTTGAAGAACCGAAACGACAAACAGGCCCGTGGAAGAGCATTTGTGATGGGGGCTGGTGACGCACGACAAGATCCAAACATTGTCACTGGTACGTTCCCGATAAATAATCACTATGCCTCTATACTTTTCGATACGGGTGCTGATTTGAGTTTTGTGTCAAATGACTTTAAGTCCCTACTCGGTATTAAGCCCAGTAAACTAGACCAAAAGTATACAATTGAATTAGCGAACGGAAAATTAATTAATACCGAAGAAGTCATTCAGGGTTGTACCTTATGTCTTAAAAACCACACATTTAGTATAGATCTGTTACCCGTTGATTTAGGAAGCTTTGACGTTGTTATTGGCATGGATTGGTTGTCAAAGAATCATGCCGAGATTGTTTGTTTTGAGAAGATTGTCCAAATCCCACTCTCAAACGGAGAAGTCCTTTTGATTCAAGGTGAGAAGAGTGGAGTAACATTAAGGATGATAAACTGCATGAAAACTCGTAAGTATCTACGTAAAGGCTATTACGTATTCCTGGCTCACGTCGTCGAGAAGAAACCCGAGGAACGTCGACTTGAGGATATACCAATCGTTAAGGATTATCCTGAAGTTTTTCCTGAAGACTTACCTGGATTACCACCACCGAGGCAAGTCGAATTCCGAATCGATTTGGTACCAGGATCCGCACCGATTGCGCGATCGCCGTATCGATTAGCACCTTCTGAAATGCAAGAATTATCAAATCAACTACAAGAGTTGCTTGATAAAGGTTTCATAAGACCGAGTTTCTCACCTTGGGGAGCTCCGGTCCTATTTGTAAAGAAAAAGGATGGAACCTTTAGGATGTGTATAGATTACCGAGAATTAAACAAGCTTACAATCAAAAACCGATACCCACTTCCTCGAATAGATGATTTGTTCGATCAACTACAAGGTTCTAGCTTCTATTCAAAAATTGATCTACATTCAGGGTATCATCAATTAAGAATCCAAGAAGAAGATGTACCAAAGACAGCATTTAGGACTCGTTACGGTCACTACGAGTTCCTAGTTATGCCATTTGGTTTGACGAACGCACCAGCTGTCTTCATGGATCTCATGAACCGCGTGTGCAAGCCATACTTGGATAAATTCGTGATTGTATTCATCGATGACATATTAATATATTCACGAACTAAGGAGGATCATGAACATCACCTGAAACTAATCTTAGAACTACTCAGAAACGAGAAACTTTACGCTAAATTCTCTAAGTGTGAGTTTTGGATCCGAGAAGTGCATTTTCTTGGACATGTCATCAACAAGGAAGGAATTCACGTTGATCCATCTAAAATTGAAGCGATCAAAAACTGGGAAGCACCAAAGACTCCGACAGAAGTACGTCAATTTTTAGGTTTGGCCGGCTATTACAGACGATTCATCGAGAATTTTTCAAAAATAGCCTTGCCTTTAACCACATTAACCCAGAAAGAAAAGAAGTATGATTGGAATGACAAGCAAGATTCAGCTTTTCAATTACTAAAGCAGAAGCTGTGTAGTGCACCAATTCTATCCCTTCCTGAGGGAATCGACAATTTTGTCGTATACTGCGATGCATCACACCAAGGACTGGGTTGTGTGTTAATGCAAAGAGACAAAGTCATCGCATATGCCTCACGACAACTAAAAGTGCACGAAAAGAATTATACGACCCACGACTTGGAATTGGGTGCAGTTGTGTTTGCGCTCAAAATTTGGAGACATTACCTTTACGGTACAAGATGTACTATCTTTACTGATCACAAGAGTCTCCAACATATCTTTGATCAAAAGGAACTTAACATGAGACAACGTCGTTGGGTAGAACTACTAAACGATTATGATTGTGATATCAAGTACCATCCCGGGAAAGCCAATGTCGTAGCAGACGCTTAAAGTCGCAAAGAACGAGTTAAAACTCTTCGTGTTCGTGCCTTAGGATTGACAATTCATACGAATCTTACTACTCAAATTCGGATGGCACAACAAGAGGCAATCAAAGAAGAAAACATTCAGAATGAAGCTTTACGAGGAATGATAAAGCAATTGGAGTCTAAGTCAGATGACACTTTATACTTCATGAATAGAATTTGGGTGACCCGTTTTGGTAACTTACGGGAGTTAGTTATGGACGAAGCCCACAATTCCAGGTACTCCATTCACCCAGGTTCAGATAAAATGTATAAGGATCTAAAAGAATTATATTGGTGGCCCAATATGAAAGGAGATATTGCCACATATGTCAGTAAATGCTTAACGTGTTCAAAAGTAAAAGCCGAACATCAGAAACCGTCTGGTTTGTTACAACAACCTGAAATTCCCCAATGGAAATGGGAACAAATTTCTATGGATTTTATCACAAAATTACCCAAGACATTCAGTGGTTATGATACCATATGGGTAATTGTCGATCGATTGACAAAATCAGCTCATTTCCTACCTATCAAAGAGACGGACAAAACCGAGAAACTTGCAAAGCTTTATATCAAGGAAATTGTGGCTAGGCATGGAGTGCCAATTTCTATTATCTCGGATAGAGATAGCAGATTCGTGTCTAGAATCTGGAAGTCATTACAAGAAGCCATGGGCACACGTCTTGACATGAGCACGGCATATCACCCACAAACAGATGGTCAAAGTGAACGGACTATCCAGACACTAGAAGATATGCTCCGTGCGTGTGTAATTGATTTCGAAGGAAATTGGGATACTCATTTACCGTTAGCTGAGTTTTCCTACAATAACAGCTACCATACGAGCATTAAGGCAGCTCCGTTTGAAGCTTTATATGGTCGTAAATGCCGCTCACCGTTATGTTGGGCGGAAGTTGGTGAAAAAAATTTGACAGGCCCTGAGATTGTCCAGGAAACCACTGATAAGATTTTCAAAATTAAGGACCGTTTGAAAGCGGCCCGAGATAGACAAAAGAGCTATGCTGACAACAGACGAAAACCATTAGAATTTCAAATTGGTGACCGAGTAATGTTAAAAGTCTCACCATGGAAAGGCGTTGCAAGGTTTGGTAACCGTGGTAAGCTCAACCCTAGATACGTTGGACCTTTTAAAATACTGGCTAGAGTTAAACAATGTACATGATACGTTTCATGTGTCAAATCTCAAAAAGTGTCTATCAGACGAGACTTTGATCATACCGCCTGATGAAATTCACATTGACGATAAACTTCATTTCATCGAGCAACCAATTGAGATTTCAGATTGGAAGGTTCAAAAGCTGAGACGTAGTCGGATCAAACTGGTTAAAGTACGTTGGAACTCAAAGCGTGGTCTTGAGTATACATGGGAACGAGAGGACCAAATGAAAACAAAATACCCATCCTTGTTTAAGGATACACCAGTTCAAGACGACACGAATTGAATTTCGGGACGAAATTCTTTTAACAAGGGGAGAATGTGACACCCGACATTTCAGGTCAATATCCGTACACATTATAAACAAGTTTAAATGATAATCATTTTTGTGATTTACTTAATTTCACAAAAAAAGGACATTAAGGTCTAACAAAAACCGAGCATTGTCTCATTTCACATTTTGGTAATTTTAGGAGTTACCGGTGCATGTGTTATATAAACCGACAAATTCGAACACTAGTGGTTAATTTAAATAACCAGAGAAATATATATACATATATATTTTATTTCCACAAACTTTACGTAGAACAATAAATTATTTTCAGAATAAATTTATAATACCGTGGAGGATCTAAACCAGATTTATTTACCCCTTTAAAACTATAATTGATATTAATACCTAAATCTAATTGTTTTGTTATTATAACCCAAACCCCCCAACCCACCCTTGACTTTTGGCCGAAAAAGCCAGAGAAACCCCCTCCCTTACTCGACCCATACCTCACTGAGAAAACTCACATATAACCATACTCGCTTCAATCATTTTTCTCACAATTCTCATTTTTCTCTCGTTTTCATACGGAAAACTTCCCATTTATCTTCAAAATCAAAGCCAAGTTTTAAGACAAAAACCATCAAGATTCAGTGTTTTCAAGTGTTTCTGAAAAGGGTTTAGCAAAAGATTCAAGATCATCTCTGTTTTCTCTCATCATCATCGCCACTGTTTTAAAGGTAAAAACTCGATATTTTCATATTATTTTCTTAAAAGCCGGAGCCAAACATGCAAAATGTTCAAACACAAGTAAGATAACAAGAAAAGTGTGTCAAATTCAAGTTTTAAAACATAAATATGTTGGACTAATTCTGTCAAACAGAAGTCCAGTAATCGAAACTAGGAGTTTCGATACCAGTTAACTCAATCGAAACAAGTAGTTTCGATACCTGTACTCAATCGAAACTAGGAGTTTCGATACTAATTGTTCAAACGAAACTAAGTAGTTTCGATACATATTGCTCAATCGAAACTAGGTAGTTTCGATACCCTTCTTGACAATCGAAACTAGGTTGTTTCGATAACACCTACTCAATCGAAACTAGATTGTTTCGATACCTGACTACTCAATCGAAACTAGGAAGTTTCGACACCAAACTACACAATCGAAACTAGGAAGTTTCGATACTCATTTGCCCAATCGAAACTCGGTAGTTTCGATACCTGTACAACAGTCCCAGTTGGGCAGTAACTCAAAACTATTTTACAACAAAACATGTGTTGGAAAACTAAAACGATGTTTAAACAAACACAATCAGATTTACAAGGTCGGTGAACAATTTACAATTAAGACGTTGGTCTTAACAACAATTTACCCTTGGTATCTAGGGTACGAATAGTCAAGGTTGACTACAACAAGTTTTATCACAAGTATATACACAAACTCAAGGTGAGTTTCACGGCCCCTTTCTTTTTACTGTTTTCAATATTTGGGGGAAAAACATACTTACAACTATTTTATGGGATAACAAGAGAATAAGACACGACTTTATGTTTACATGGGATGAGAACAACACATTGGAGGCCGCTAAAGTCCCCTGGAACAACATAGTAACCATTAACTGTAGCCTAGGGTCCTATGAATAGTACTATGGAGAGTGACGTCTCCCGGTCATGGTTAGTCGCGCTAACCACAATCTGGAGGATTTATGGCCGCATAGAATCTGATAACGCTTAATAGGGGCTCACACATGTCATGGTTTGGTTACGCCTCATGTATGAACATATTATTTGTATTCCTAGCTAGTTTACAAATGGGTCAACAATTCTTATTCTGTTTATCACATACAACTGAAACGATTTATGAACAACTGAGTTTTACCAAGAACTATTTGATTAAACCTGTGAACTCACCAACCTCGTGTTGACGATTTTAAGTATGTTTTTCAGGTAACTGAACGTGATTTCAAGGTTAGCAATGTAGATTACATGCATGCACGATGGATACTACTCAAGGAGGATTTCCCTTGTATAACTCATTGAATTGAGTCATATTTGTGAAATCTTAATGTTTTGTAAACTCATTTTACATTTTGTAATGTAAAACTTTAAACTCATTTATGTATCCATTTATCATGTATGTGTTTGCGGTAATCATATGCTTTGGAAACCAGTGAACGTCGCGCCTCGCGTTTCCGCCTTGGCGGGGTGTGACAACTTACCCAACCACCTCTTTTTTTAACGGCTTAAATTACAAAATTTTTTTTGTCAGGAACGGGATTTGAACCCTCACCACACGGAAAGACTAAGCCTTGTTTAGTGTAACACCCCGAAAACCCTAGATATAATGACTCGGGCTAGTGGATGACCCGGATCTTATGTACAGGTATTATGGAACAAAGACTTCACGAAAAATGTGTTTAACCACAGTAAAGGAACCGGTTTGCCATTTAACGAACGGTTGGGAATCGAAATGCGTAAAGGGGAATAAGGAAGGGCCTGGGTGTAACCTTTAAACACTTATATACCAAGTGAAAGGAAACCCTAGGCCATTCAGCCTAGGTATTATGCGACGACATGAGACGGGAGGAAGAGAGAGACCGGCGTGAGGTGGTTTTCGGCAAGGTAAACCTCGATCTCGTTCTTCTACCTTTACGTATTTAATTTTGCAAGGTTAACCGGTTAGGGTATTTGTTCCATGTGTGGCGTTTGTTGGTCGGAGAAGAAGGCAAGGGCTGCTGCCCTTGGCTGTGCTTGGTGCACGACAGGGGGAAAATGACGACGGGAAGAGGTGGTGGCTTTGTGGATGTATACAGCGGTACGGTAGCCGAAGGGAGGACCACGGCTGTGATCGGCAGGAGTGGTGGGAACCCGACAGCAAGCACGGCTCGGGGAGTTGGCGTTGACGGATATGGGCACGACGAGGAGGGTGACAACTGTTCATGGTGACGGCTGTGGTGGCGTATCATGGCGGTGGACGGCGGGAAGAAGGTGGTGATGATGCTTAGGTGAGAAAGGAGAACCCGATTAGGGTTTTCATGTGGAAAGAAATATGCGGGAGAAAAGAATGGCACGAGGTGACAAAACTCGATAACGGTACTCGACGTGAGACGCTAGGTGCTAGCACTCGATGGTGGTGGCTCACGGTGGAGTACGACGAAGGAATGGAGTCGGGTTACACCCGATTGGGGTTCGTAGCCGTAGGGTTGCATGGTGGGGTTTGAACGTGCATGGGAGTCTCGGCTCGCGTACGTGTGACTCTTAGGCTAGGGTTACCGCATGGCACTTATACATGCATGCATGCTAGTTCTAAACGGGTCGTGAACGATCCTGTATGAAGGTAACATGAAACTTGGGTTTCATGGAGTTGGATTGTCAAGCAGATGAAACTCAGGGTTTATTATATTGTTACCCGTTATCCAACGGATGTTTTAAAATGTATCCTGATCGTGTGATCGAACGTTTGACAGGTTCGGGTTTTGAGCGTGAACGGACGAGTTGCAGAGCAAGGTCTGAGATTCAGCTTAACCAGTGAGTTTCTAATCCCCTCTTTTAAACGTTTTACTATTTTGGAGATATCGTACATACTCACATGTTTTATTAAACGAACATATTATGAGTTATGAACTAAATATGAAGTGTTTTATGAGATCGTTATGTAATAATGAAGCTACGAATCGTTGTGCGGTCCTTAAGATGGGTGTACAAGAGTGTGATGATCTACGTGTGTCATCTTATGAGTTAGTCGGGAATTTAGTTAAACCTGTGACGGTTATATAAGGAAAGTTAGCATGGGAACCCGTACGTGGTTTATTAACGAGTCAAGTAATGCTAGTATGTTGTTAAGCGTCATGTGTTTGATATTGTGTGTAGTTGTGTCGTTGTCCTCGTGACACGGCGGGTATCGTGTTTGCATGGGTCTATGGGGTGTCCATAGTATATACGGGATAGAAGTCAGTATGTTGTTTGTGTGTCGTATAATTAATTATTCGGAAAGAGTTGGGTAATGTGTCAAGACATTAAAAGGATACGTCTAAAGTATGCGTTGGTTTACAGAAAGTTAGATGTTTTTAAAGTATACGTCTAAAGTATGTGTTGGTTTATAGAAAGTTTTAAAGATAACATGTTTTTGAGAAAGACTTCCGTTGTTTATTTAAATGAAAGTTAGATGTTTTTAAATAGTTTAACCCGTTATAGAACCAACTGTAGGGTGCCTGGTTTGGGGCCTTACATCTAGCACCTTGATACCGCTAGACCAATGGCCCTTTGTTCCCAACCACCTCTTTTAGTACGTGATTTTTGTGAAACCCTTCACCTGCCTCCTTCCTCTTTCTCCCCACCCTCCTCCTCTATTGTTGTTTCTTCTAGCCCAGCGAAACTAGGGTAAAGAATCGTACGACTTCATGCCAACGAACACTACAAAACAAAGGGCTTGTAGGTGATCCATTGTTGAAGGTATGTAAGGCCCCAAACCCGGGAGGCCTCACGTATTGGATTTACTCATCAACACACAGCACTTAAACGTAAAAAATTCGACACATCACAGCAGAAACGATTTTAAACTTTAACATAACAGCGGAAGCATAACATGTCTAACACAACTTGCCAAATTCAAACTGAAACTTGTCTTAAACAAATGAAATCATAAACATAATCGGGATTCCAGCCACTGATCTTCGGGTAACTCTTCTCGCCAAGCCAAGCATCCACATCCATCTACTGCCACCTACACTTAATTGATGTGCATACTAAAAATCAGCAACGTTGAGTGTGTTCTAACGTTTACTTTTAATCGATCATACAAAAGATTTACTACTACGTAGATACTGCCATAAAGGCAAAACTTTACATACTTTACTTTTCAAAACAATTTAAAACTTTTATGAGATAGTCGTCAATTTTGTGTCACTGTTGGTACTGTCCTCGTGAACAATACCGCTTAACCATCAATTCTTATCACTGTTGGTATTGTCCTCGTGATCAGTACCGCTTAATTATCAATTCCTTGTCACTACTGGTATTATCCTCGTGATCAATACCACTTAGCATGATGTTATCCTCGTGATCAACACTTGTTATTTTCCTCGTGATCAATACCGCTCAGCGTGGTTTGGTCCTCGTGACCCAATGATGTTGTCCTTGTGATCAACACCTGGTATTGTCCTCGTGATCAATACCGCATGACACGATGATGTCCTCGTGATCAACACCGGGTATTGTCCTCGTGATCAATACCGCTTAACTGGTACATAGGGATTGCGTAGATCCCCAAATCAACCGCCGATCCCAATTGTACAATCGTTAGTGAACCACAAAGGCTCTTACAAAGAGGGCATAGCCTATAACTGTCAGCTTGTACAAGTAACATCTGTCACTTTCCAGACCTCATCTAGCTGTTTCTCATTCCCGTAGGAAAACTGTTCACTTTATATTCATAAAACTTCATCTGACTTGTTCATAACTTTCACATATCTTATGCGCTTGCCAATAATATAACTTGCTTTACTGAAACATAACTTAACACATAAATCATGTATTTGTTTATGTATATGAAAATATAGTAAACACTTGGCAATAATATAACTTTCTTTACTGAAACATAACTTAACACATATATCATGCCTTTGTTTATGTATATGAAAATATAGTAAATGCTTGCCAATAATATAACTTGTTTTACTGAAACATAACTTAACACATATATCATGCATTTGTTTATGTATATGAAAACATAGTAAACTCTTGCCAATAATATAACTTGTTTTACTGAAACATAGCTTATCACATATATCATGCATTTGTTTATGTATATAAAAATATAGTAAACGCTTGCCATGAAATATCTTTATACTTTACTCAAAATGTATGTTTGCCTCTTTAAACTTTACACTAAAACATAGCTTTCACTTTGTTTATTAATATATAAAATATAATAAACACTTTACACTAAGTATGCACACCATCCCTAAATCAGGCAAAAGGTGGATTAGAACTCACCTGGTTTACGATCTACTGTGGAAACTAAAAAGCTTTGGGCTATACGAGTGCTACGTGATCTGAACGAATACAATACATGACATTGGTTAGACTTTGCTAGTGTCGGCTGACACTCTCTAGTGTCACCCGATAGTGTCGACCAGGCAAACAGAGTGTCGCCTGATAGTGTCGACCAGGCAAACAGAGTGCCGCTCAATAGTGTCGACCAGGCAAACAGAGCGTCGCCCGATAGTGTCGACCGGGCACTCTGAGTGTCACCTGAACTTGCGTTCAGGATTTAGGAGGGATGACTCTCTGGCAGACTCTTTGGCCGACTATCTTGCAGACTCTCTGGCCGACTCTCACTTCATCCTCTTCGCTAAGTGTCGCTACTTGCAGGTAGCGACACTCGAGTGTCGGCTCAAGAACACCATAACCATACAGACCCATTTTTTGTCCAAAATCATAACTTTTTCGTTCCAAAACGTTCTAATCCTATCCATGAAGCTAGATCCAAGTTTAAAACCTCATTTTACACGTAAAAATCCGACCTTTAGGTTAAAAATTCCATGAAACCCTAAAACCCTATTTTTAACAAAAACTCATATATGAGCTAGTTTCTTACCTCAAATTAGCTCGTTTCTTCAGCAAAGCTTCACGTAATCACCGGAGAAGAAGAATGGTTCGATCTTGGAGCAAAACCGACACTTTTTCTCTCTCTCTAGAACTTGAAAAATGGTAGAAAATGAGGGTGGAGAGGATGAAGTTGGGGTTTTATGGAGCCCAACTCCCTATCCTTCGGCCCATGTGTTCCGGCCCAAGGCCCACCTCCTTATTCTTTGTAAATCCCGTGCCCGATCTATGTTTTCGAATTTCACAAGGTAGGGATATTCGGCAATCCGTTGGTGAATATTCATAGGAACAAAAATCATGGGTAAATATTTCAATAACATATCACCGGAATAATTTTTCAAAGAATCACATACGAATTATCGACAATGTAAATGGTCGAATGTGAGTGGCCATATAACGGACTGATTAGCGAGACTTTTCACTAACGGATCAACAAAATACTTTAATGAGGGATCACCGGTGGAAGTCTCACCAATGGATTATGAATAACAAACATGGTCGAACAGTGATAGCCATATCACAATGAATCAATAACATGAACTTCCATCGGTGGTAGTACTTTTTTTTTTCAAGAAACCCTATACAAAAATATTGTCGATTTCTTGTAAATGCAAACAACACGTTCCATATAAATAATAAATATTGTAAAATAAATAAAAAATGTTGTAAATAAAAATAAAAATTCATGTCAATCAAAATTCTATAATGATACACAAAATATGTTCAACATAATCTAAACTATCTAGCTAAATATGGATGGGGTTGGTCCTGACATGTGCCGGCGATCCTGAATCTCCTCATTCATCTCGTCTTCATAACGCATCTTCCAAAATCTGCTCAAACACTTCATTAGCATCTCCACCATTTGTTATCGTAAGACGTCAATATACAAATATCAAACACTAAACAAATTATTGATGTTTGTTTGCGATAAAAATAGTTATATGAAAGCCATGTTCGATACGACTCCACCACCGAAAGTGAAAGAAACCGGACCATCAATTGTTCAGTGTCCGATGCTTTCTTCCACTAATTACAACGTTTGAGCGATGCATATGAAGGTAATCCTAAAGGTTTTAAATTTTAGGATACCGTTGACCCGAGACCGACCGACGGTGATAAGAATAACATATCCAGGGCGGATTTAGGTAGTGGGTTAGAGGTTCACCGGAACCCCCCGAGTTTCAAAATGTTAATAGAAATCTATATAAGAAAACTTGAGTGAACCCCTAAATAAAATATAGAGAGAGCCCTTGTCTCTTTCGGAGATGAATTGAAAGAGAATAGAACATTTTTGGGGCCCAATAGTTTTTCGACGGTTTGGCAAGCGGCGAAGACACGACGGCGTCTTCTACTAGTTTTTGAGCAGGAAAAACGAAGAAGATGGAGAAGGAAATATGGGAGGCACTTAAAATGTTGTTCCAATCGATCCCTAAATCCAAGATCTTGCAAGTTGGCAATCTGGATACGGCAAAGGAAATATGGGAGGCACTTAAAACCCAAAACTTGGGTACTGATCATGTTAGAGAAGCATAACTCCAAACGTTAACAACCTAGTTTGACAGTTTGAAGATGAAAGAGTCAGATACAATTGTTGAATTTGCCGAGAGGTTATCGGGTTTAGCCTCAAAATCGACAACTTTGGGTGAGGTCATGGAAGAGTCAAAGTTGGTTAAGAAGTTTCTCAAGAGCCTTCAAAGAAGGAAGTACATCCAGATCGTGGCTTTAATTGAACAGATCTTAGATCTCAATGCTACAGGATTTGAGGATGTTGTGGTATGATTGAAAGCCTACGAGGAATGAATGAAAGAAGACGAAATTAAAAATGGCAGCCAAGGAAAGTTGTTTTATAATGTCGAACCACCTCAACAAAACTATACGTACGAGTCAAATGGGTGCAGTAGGGGTGGCGGACAACCGAATCATGACCGAGGGAGGGGCTGCGGAGCAGACCAGAGCCGAGGTTCATATGGCTTGGCTCAATCACGCACCAAAGATAAAAATTCAGGAATGGGTAAGGACCGATTGAAAATCCAGTGCTACATGTGCGAAAAATTTGGTCATTTTGTTTTCGAGTGTCCTGAACGAAAATAGAAGATGCTAGAGGTGAATCTAAATGAAACTGAAGAGGTCAATCCGGCCTTGTTTATGTTGATGGGTGACCATGAGACCATGTTTTGAACGAAGAATAATTGAACCCGAAACGCTACGAGATCGAGCCCCAAGGTGACAACGTGTGGTACCTTGACAACGCGGAGAGTAATCATATGACTGGGAACAAGTCTTTCTTTTCAGAGTTGAATGAAAGGATAACTGGAAAAGTTATATTTTAAGTTTGAGGACAGTTCGTATGTTGATATATGTGGTAAAGGATCCATTTTACTCGTAACGTATTTTAACAGGCATCTATTATATACTGGACCTTCAGAGTAACATCATTAGTTTGGGGTAAGCAACGGATCATGGCTATGTTGTTCGGATGAAAGGGGAGTTTGTAAGTCCAAAATTCAACACAAATCTGTAAAATCTGAATCAAGAGGCGGGATCCTTGATTCGATAAAGAGATAACAGGAACAAAAGATGAACAATATAAAACCCTTTCTTGAATTGAATGATTTACAAATGATTGCAATGTAAAAGCCCCTCAAATCTCTATTGAATATGTGCTCACAAATGATGATGAAATAACTATCTCCGAAAGTTTCCTAAGGTGTGCACACATAATGTCACACCCCCAAATTTCACTAACGGAGTTTTACCTTGGAAAGTGACAAACTAGGATCTCAGACATCAGTTACTTCAAACGACACTATATGGGACTTAATATGTAATAATATCAAAGATTAAGTTTCAGAGTAAAAGTTGCGGAAGCGTTAAATAAAGTAAATGCGTAAAACAACGCACCCAAAACCAAAATACAATAAAACATAAAGATTCATCAATATAAAGTTATTTCAAATGTAGTCCGAGACACATGCATGACTTAACGTGATCCGGAGTGCCAACCTGAGAAAACATTTAAGAAAACGAGTTAACATTAGGTTGCTGAGTTCACAGGTTTCAATCGTTTGTAATAAAGCATTGCAGATTATTGTACATTCAATATGCATATCAAAAGGTAGCTAACCAATATTCATGTTTTACTAAAGCGCTCGCAATCGAAGCATGACCGGTTGTTTGCCTCCTGCCAAGTCTATCAACTTTGGCCAAAAGAGTAGGCTAACATTTCACCCGTTCGACCTACAATCGAGTTAGCGCGACTAACGCGGGTGGGGCTAGTCAAACCCAGTAGTACTACTAAACATTACCTCGCTTGTCAAATTAACAGTCCGATGTGTTGTGAGGACTTTCAGTGATGGTGTGTTACGCTTAGTCTGAACAGTGATATCATATGAAATACAGTAACCCAAAAAGGTTGTGACATGTTTTCTCCCCCAAATAAAGACAGTAAAAAGGGGCTGTGAAACTCACCTGAGTTTGAGTAGTGGTTGGATTACACAGGAAATAAGTTGGAACCACAAGTGTAAGCCTCAGACGACTTACGCATGCCCTAGAATTATAAACACATAAATTAGGGTCATATGGGGTTTGTGACGACGACACGGAAGATTGAACGCCTTAATGCATTCTAAGGATTTAAGAGTAGACGAACACGTCTACGGAAATATATATTTCTTAATATAATAATTAAGATTAATGCGTTACGTGTCGAACGTTAATAACGAATAATATTAAATAAATAAATAAATTCGTACGTTTGCCATTTAAAATGGTTAGGAAAATAATATAACTATATATATTATTTTTAAGTCGTATGATTAACAAAATAATCATTTGTGTGGAAAAATAATAAATATATTATTTTTATTCGATATAATAAACGTGAGCAAATAATACAGACAGTTATATTATTAATTAGTTTAAAACGTCACACGAAATAATAAACGATGCGAAATAATATAAAATATATATATATATATATATATATTATTTTATATTAAGAGTCATGGGTTGAAAATAATATAAACATATTATTTTATTTGAATTCGTGGTTTGAAAATAATATAAATATATTATTTTAAAAGTGGAAATAATGACAATTATAAGTTATAAAACCAAACCCGAGCCTTCTGGTGGTTTCTGGGGCTAAAATACATTAATATAATGTTATAATAATAGTGAAATGATTTTTATATTAAAATATATACTCAAAAACGGTTTTAAAAAGAAAGGAGTGCGGAGAGACTCGAACTCGGGTCTCTCCCACACAAGCATACTGACTTAACCACACCCCCCCCCCCCCGCTAGGGTATCACACAAGGATTCGATCAGAATTGGTTTTAACATAAACACTCCAGTGGTTTCCCTCTCAAACATACCCGCAATCGATCCCAATCCCACACCTATTGATTTCGATCATAATCTGGATCAGGAGCATAGGGGTTTTGTTGTTTAATATCAAACGAGCCTGTGGTGAGTTTTAATTGCAAAAACAACAGGTTTGGGATTGTTTAATTTCAGGTTTAAAAGTCGAAAACCCTAGTTTACGAACCCAAGATTCAATCTGTCGAATCTGATATAAAAAATGGTTGGAATCATGGGGCTTTTACTCATTAAAACATTGTGAATCTGTGGATGTGGTTTAATTTCATTAAGGATGTGTTTAAGATCAAATCCCCCAAATCGATTATGAACAAACCCTAGGTTTTTGGATCATGAACAGATCGATGTTGTTAGATAAAATTAACATAGGGCTTTTATTAAACAATGAATTGCGATTCTAACCATACTAATTAATTAGATTGAAACTGAGTCTAGGATCAAAAGCCCCAAAATGTTTTATATAAGAACCCTAGAATTTGATTCGAGTTATAATCGACAACGTAAGCCTCAATTAGCATAGGGCTTTGGATTTAGACACTAAAACGAAACTACATAAGTAAACAATTACCAAAATGAGAATGGAATTGAGGGTGCTCAAGTAGATGGAGTTCCGGCTTTGAAGCGTTTGACTTCCTGCGACTCAGGCTTCAACTCCGGTGGAATTGACGTGTGTAAAAGCTTCAGGGATGTTCGTATAGCGTGCGCAATGGTTCGATTGAGAGAATGGCAGTCGAATTCGGTTGATATTGGACATTGAGGTCGACGGTTATGCTTTGATTGTCCATTATTGAGTTTAATTCGAATCAATGTCGGTTTTAATGACTTAATGATGGACGTAAATGATCATATTCGTGCAATATCAGTTTCAGTTTAAATTTCAACATTAACGATCGTGGGATTTGAATTTGATCAAAGTCATACGGTTTGACTTTCAAAAGTCAAACAAAATCATAAATGGGTTAATATCAGGTTTAGTCCCTATAGTTTCATGCATTAAAGTTTGGATTGTGGCAGAACAAGTCCTTGGGGTTGAGTTTGGTTAATAACAAGCTAGTTTGACTATCAAAAGTCAACAGGAATTTGATTTTTGACTTTGTAAAGTCAACAGAATAGTTTAGGGGTATTACACGACTAGTCCCTGGAGTTTAAGTTTAGAATATTGACAGAATTAGTCCTTAGTGTTAGAGATAAGTTAAATAGGTTAACTTTAACTGGATTTAAATAACGGAGTTAGGCTAAAAAGTCCGGATTGTCACATCATCCCCTAGTTGAAAGAATTTTCGTCTCGAAAATTAAAATAAATAATTTTTTTTGAGGTGTCACATCATCCCCTAGTTGAAAGAATTTTCGTCCCGAAAATTAGAATAGTACCTTAAGAGTTTGACGTGGATTGCTTGAACAGATGAGGATACTTGCGCATCATATGATCCTCGGGCTCCCATATGAATTCTGGTCCGCGTTTCGAGTTCCAACGAACTCTGACAATGGGATTTTACTACGTTTGAGCGTTTTGACTTCCCTATCCATGATTTCTACCGGTTCTTCGACAAAACGCAATTGTTCATCGATGTGTAGTTCCTCAAGAGGAACAACGAGTATCTCGTCTGCTAGACATTTCTTCAAGTTCGAGACGTGAAATACGTCGTGTACACCACTGAGTCCTTCAGGTAGATCCAGTTGATACGCTACTTGGCCAATTCTCTTTACTATTTTAAACGGTCCAACATAACGAGGATTCAGCTTGCCTCGTTTCCCGAAGCGAATTACACCTTCCCAAGGTGAGACTTTCAGAAGAACCATGTCGCCTACTTGAAACTCTAACGGTTTACGACGCTTGTCGGCATAATGATCTTTTCAGAGCTTTCAAATACAAGTTCGGGACCTGTAAGTTGGCTATCCCCAACTTCAGCCCAACAGATAGGAGATCGGCATTTACGACCGTACAATGCCTTGAATTGTGTTGCCTTGATGCTAGTGTGATAACTGTTGTTGTAGGAGAACTCCACTAGAGGTAAGTGAGACTCCCATGTGTTACCAAAATCGATCACACAAGCTCGTAGCATGTCCTCTAAGGTTTGAATGGTCCGTTCTGTTTGACCATCAGTTTGTGGGTGATACGCCGTACTCATGTCTAGACGCGTACCTAAAGCTTTTTGTAGAGATTTCCATAAATGTGATGTGAATCTAGCGTCACGATCCGAAATGATAGAAATTGGCACTCCGTGCCTAGAGTTCCTCCGAGTAAACACGAGTAAGTTTTTCCATTTTGTCAGTCTCTCTTATCGCTAAGAAGTGAGCGGATTTAGTCAGACGATCGACGATCACCCAGATGGTTTCGCATCCGCTAGGAGTTCGGGGTAATATAGTTATGAAGTATATAGAAATTTGCTCCCATTTTCACATTGGGATCTCTGGCTGTTGAAGAAGACCAGAAGGCTTCTAGTATTCCACCTTAACCTTTGAGCAGGTCAGGCACTTGCTCACGTAGGTGGCTATATCAGTCTTCATCTTTGGCCACCAATATAACACTTTAAGGTCATGGTACATTTTGTCAGAACCTGGATGAATAGAGTATCGGGATTTGTGTTCTTCATCCATGACTAGTTCTCTTAAGTTTCCGTACATTGGAATCCAAATTCGCTCTGCGAAGTAGCGAATGCCGTCTGACTTAACTTCCAATTGTTGTTTCATTCCTCGTGTACCTTCTGAAGATAGTTTTTCCTCTTTTAAAGCTTCAAGCTGAGCACTGCGGATCTTGTCGGGTAACCCGTTGTGTATGGTAAGTTGTAGTGCTCGGACTCTCTTGGGTTTTGATTCCTTACGGCTCAGGGCATCGACTACCACATTAGCCTTCCCCGGGTGATATTTGATTGCACAGTCATAATCGTTCAGAAGTTCAACCCAACGTCGTTGTCTCATGTTCAGCTCTTTCTGTTCAAAGATATGCTGAAGACTCTTGTGATCGGTGTAAATTGTGCATTTGGTACCGTACAAGTAATGTCTCCATATCTTCAGTGCGAATACTACAGCTCCCAATTCTAAGTCATGGGTTATATAGTTTTTCTCATGAATCTTCAATTGGCGAGAAGCATAGGCAATGACCTTCTCACGTTGCATTAAAACAAAACCAAGACCTCGAATGGATGCATCGCAATATACCACAAAATCATCCGTTCCCTCTTGCAGTGATAGGATAGGTGCACTGCAAAGCTTCTGTTTGAGCAGTTGAAATGTTGTCTCCTGAGTGTCATCCCAGTCGTAGGGTTTACCTTTCTGAGTTAGGGCAGTGAGTGGTTGAGCAATTATAGAGAATCCCTCAATGAAGCGACGGTAATAACCAGCCGATCCCAAAAATTGTCGCACCTCTGTCGGAGTTGTCGGTGCCGCCCAATTCTTGATGGCCTCTATCTTGGAAGGGTCGACATGTATTCCTTGCTCATTGACTACATGTCCTAGAAATTGTACTTCACGAATCCAAAATTCGCACTTGGAGAGTTTAGCATATAGTTGTTCTTTCCTTAGCAATTCCATAATCAAACAAAGATGCTCCTCATGTTCTTCTTCATTCTTTGAATATATGAGGATGTCTTCAATAAACACAATGACAAACTAATCGAGGTAGGGTTTACACACATGGTTCATGAGGTCCATAAATACCGTCGGTGCGTTTGTTAGACCGAAAGGCCTGTCCATAAACTCGTAATAGCCGTACCTTGTCCTGAATGCAGTTTTTGAGATGTCCTCTTCTCGGACTCTCAACTGGTGATAACCTGACCTAAGATCAATTTTAGAATAGAAGCTTGATCTATCAAGTTGGTCGAATAGGTCATCAATACGAGGTAAAGGATATCGGTTCTTGATCGTCACTTTGTTCAGTTCCCGGTAATCGATGCACATGCGGAAAGTCCCGTCCTTCTTCTTGACAAATAGGACTGGAGCTCCCCATGGCGATGAGCTCGATCGAATGAAACCCTTATCTAACAACTCTTGCAGTTGTGTTGATAACTCTTGCAGCTCACTGGGTGCAAGTCTATAAGGTGCCCGAGCAATGGGTGCTGCTCCTGGTGCTAGATCAATTTGGAACTCGACCTGTCGATGTGGTGGAAGACCAGGCAAGTCTTCAGGAAATACTTTCGGGTAATCACGAACGATCGGTATATCTTCAATCCTCTTTTCTTCATATGGCTGCTCGGCGACGAGAACCAAAATAGCAGTATGTCCTTTGCGTAGACATTTTTGTGCTTTCATGAAGAATATGATGCCCATAACAGCACCACTCCTTTCGCCTTGTACGGAGAGGATTTCCCCATTAGGAAGAGGAAGGAGAACAATTTTCTCCCGACAGATAATCTCGGCTTGGTTCTTAGATAACCATTCCATTCCGACAATTACGTCGAAACTACCGAGTGTGACCGGCATGAGATCAATATCAAATTTATGACCAGCCAGTTCAAGCTTACAACCCTTAAGAATGTGGGTTGCTTCTATTACCTGTCCATCTGCTATTTCTATTGTGTATATATTTTCTAACAGGGTTGGAGTTTCTCTTAGTAGGTTACTAAGTTTATTAGATATGAAACTCCTATCAGCACCAGTGTCAAATAGTACATAAGCAAAATAGTTGTGTAGAAGGAACTTACCGGTAACCACGTTGTGGTCATATCGAGCTTCTCCGGATCCTAGCACAAAGGCTCGCCCCTTTGCACCATTCCCTCCATTATTGCCACTGTTGTTATTATTGCCTTGATGGTGGTTGTTGTTGTTGTTACCGTTGCCACCCTTCTTTAATTGTGGGCAATCCTTCCAGAAATGTCCCTCTTTTCCACATTCAAAACAACCCTTGTTAAAACCCGGTTGTTGGAAGGGCTGCTTGGCTTATAGATCACCTCTACAGTCCCTGGCTGCATGGCCTATCTTGCCACATACGCACCACTGTGGTGAAGACCACACTTGTTACATTTGGGATGGTTTCCAGCATAACCACCTTGACTTTGACCTGAAGAGGTCGACTGGTTGAAGTTCTTTGTAGGTTCAAAACGTTGTTGCTGTTGTGGTTGATTCGGCTGGAATCCCTTTGTGTTGACGTTATTGTCAAACTTACGTTTATTGTGATCAGTAGGCTTGGATGCTGACCTTCTGGGAGGTAGTGTCCCTTGGGTAACTGCTTGGTCCGTCATTTTATGGGCAAGACGGATGGTTTGTTGGATAGTAGTAGGGTTGGATGAGGTAACCATACTCTGAATTTGTGGTACCAACCCATTGATAAACATATCAATTCGCTTGTAGGGTGGGGTAACCATATGAGGGCACATCCCCGCTAGCTCGTGCGATCGAGTAGTGTAGAGTTCTATTTCAGAACCCTCCATTTTTAGATTCCAGAATTCTCCCTCAAGCTTCTGGATCTCATCCCTTAGACAGTATTCTTCCTTCATCATATTCTTGAAGTCTTCCCATGGTGATGCATTGGCTATGTCCAGACCTAGCATCTGGACTTGTGAATTCCACCATGTGAGGGCATGACCCTCTAGAGTACCCGATGCAAATTTTACCCGGTCAGCTATAGGGTAATTGCATATGGAGAATACAGATTCGATCTTCTCGAACCATCGGAGTAGTCCGACAACTCCTTCAGCTCCACTGAATGTGTGGGGCTTGTAGTCCATAAACGTCTTAAATGTGCAGACGTACTGATTGTTATATGGATTGTTCGCTTGCCCTGGATTGGAAAGAGTATGCTGAGTTTAGGAAAGGGTAGAATAAATATATATGATTGGTTGTTTAGAGTTAACGGTTATCGGTTATCGGTTTTACCTGCAATGTGTGCTGCTAAGGCTTCAGCAACACTGTCGTTAATCAACGCGGTCAGCTCGGCTGCTGTCAGGTTGATATTTCCACGGCCACCGTTGCGACCGCCACGTCCACGTCCGGCCATGTTTCTTCATATTCACAAACACGAGAAATGAGTAAATATATCGCATATTAACATCATTCAAGTGTAAGCAAACAGAAATAAGTGTGTAAAGGCACGCGGTTTTATGATCAAGGTTCAAGATTTACTTAAATTATAGCGGCTATAAAATAAGTAACTCAAAACAAACAGTTTATTAAGATTTTATTGGAATGAGAACAACCTTACCCATTTAGGTTTGAAAATAAAAAGGAAATAACAAAATAAGATAAGATAGAATGGGGCATCAAACTCCACTGCTAGCGGATGAGATAACTGACTCAGTGTCCTCATCCTCTACTTCCTCGGGCTCATCCTCAGGCTCAAAATCGGGTAATTCAGCTGGCTCTAAAGCAGCTGCAAGTTGTGTCTCTAATTCCCTAATTCTTTCCTGAGATTCTACCTCAGCCACCTCGAGGACATTCACTCTAGCCTGTAATGCCCTTACCTCGTCCACTAATGCATTATGTAAGTGGTCGGTGCCAGCCAGTTTTTCTACTAGCATATCCATCATGTGGTCCGTTTGCTTCTCCCTACTTAACAAACCTGTGATCGCTCCCGTTGCGTCTCTCATATTCCAGATCTCTCGATCCATAGTGGCCACAAATGCTGCAAATGCTTGCTGCAAATGCTTGCTCCAAGTGGCAAGGTAGCAATGGTAAATGTGGTCCTGATGATAATGAAGCTCCAAAGTGTGGAGATGGAACTCGTTCCTATCGGACCCACTTCCTAAGTAGACCAGGATACCAATCCCAATCACTCCCGTTCCGAATGTGCATGGGCTCTCCATACACAATAGAGTCATCAATGGTTTCGAGTCGACGTCTCTTAGGCTCCGGTGATGCAATAGCAGGAATATCGTGTTCCTAGATGGCAGGTGGTGAAGATGGTGGAGTAGACATAATTCCTTAAACATAAGGAGTAAGTATCTATCTCGAGTGTCTATGCCAAGTAACTAATGTGTGTGGCTATAGTCTAGAATGCAGTCCTAGTTCTCTATAACCAATGGCTCTGATACCAATCTGTCACACCCCCAAATTCCACTACCGGAGTTTTACCGTTTTGGAATGTGACAAACCAAGATCTCATACATCAGTTACTTCAAATGACACTATATGGGACTTAATATGTAATAATATCAAAGATTAAGTTTCAGAGTAAAAGTTGCGGAAGCGTTAAATAAAGTAAATGCGCAAAACAACGCGCCCAAAACCAAAATACAATAAAACATAAAGATTGTTCAATATAAAGTTATTTCAATTGTAGTTCGAGACACATGCATGACTTAACGTGATCCTGAGTGCCAACATGAGAAAACATGTAAGAAGACGAGTCAACGCTAGGTTGGTGAGTTCACAGGTTTCAATCGTTTGTAATAAAGTGTTGCAGATTATTGTACATTCAAACCCAGTAGTACTACTAAACATTACATCGCTTGTCAAATTAACGGTCCGGTGTGTTGTGAGGACTTTCAGTGATAGTGTGTTACGCTTAGTCTGAACAGTGATATCATATGAAATACAGTAACCCAAAAAGGTTGTGACATGTTTTCTCCCCCAAATAAAGACAGTAAAAAGGGGCTGTGAAACTCACCTGAGTTTGAGTAGTGGTTGGATTACACATGAAATAAGTTGGAACCACAAGTGTAAGCCTCAGACGACTTACGTATGCCCTAGAATTATAAACACATAAATCAGGGTCATATGGGGTTTGTGACGACGACACGGAAGATTGAACGCCTTAATGCATTCTAAGGATTTAAGAGTAGACGAACACGTCTACGGAAATATATATTTCTTAATATAATAATTAAGATTAATGTGTTACGTGTCGAACGTTAATAAAAAATAATATTAAATAAATAAATTCATACGTTTGCCATTTAAAATGGTTAGGAAAATAATATAACTATATATAATATTTTTAAGTCGTATGATTAACAAAATAATAATTTGTGTGGAAAAATAATAAATATATTATTTTTATTCGATATAATAAACGTGAGTAAATAATATAGACAGTTATATTATTAATTAGTTTAAAACGTCACACGAAATAATAAACGAGCCGAAATAATATAAAATATATATATTACTTTATACTAAGAGTCATGGGTTAAAAATAATATAAACATATTATTTTATTTGAATTCGTGATTTGAAAATAATATAAATATATTATTTTAAAAGTGGAAATAATGACAATTATAAGTTATAAAACCAAACCCGAGCCTTCGGGTGGTTCCTGGGGCTAAAATACATTAATATAATGTTATAATAATAGTGGGATGATTTTTATATTAAAATATATACTCAAAAATGGTTTTAAAAAGAAAGGAGTGTGGAGAGACTTCGTTAATTTTTATTTTATTTTTTACCCTAACAATTAACTAAGTAAAGTAAGTTCTCAAACAAGACTTCGTTCGGTTTGGTTCGTGAACAAATACATTTCCTTAATAAATGAACTTACGAACACAAACATGAAATTTCATTCGGTTAGTGTTCGTGAACCATTAATGAACAAGTTAAATATTAAACGAACAAATACGAACAAAGCTTCGTTCAGTTCGATTTGGTTCGGTTTGTTTACGCCTTGATAGTTTATTGAAATATTTTCTTTCTTTAAAATATTTTAGTGTATGCAACTTGTAAGTAGGTATAACTACTGGGTTTTGGCCTAGTGGTTACGGGCAATGAAGACTCAACCTGTCCACGCAGGTTCGGGTCCGAGCCACCCCGGGTTTTAGTCCGGAGTGCGTTACGCTAGCGGGGTTTGGCCCGTGTAGTGGCGCAACTGTTGTCAAGTGGCAGCAGGCTCCATGGTTTCCCGGTGATAGCATATGCCCCTCGTACTGAACACGTGGGCCCGGTTCAGACAACGTAGTGGTCAGGTTGTGGGGTACGGGTCTTCGATTTAAAGATGTAACTGCCACGTAAAAAATGAAAGTTACCTATAAAAAAAAAAAAAACTTGTAAGTAGGTATAGGAGTAGTCTTTTGACTTCTGGTGAGGTGAAGGACAAATGGACAAGGACAGCTGGTGTGTGGATGTGGATGTTTAAATATTACGTATTATTCAGCGAAAAGAGAATGTTTTGACTTTTCCTAGGTAAAGATTCCTTGGGGGAGAGGCACCCGTTTGAACCTATTTAAGAAGCTTTTCGAGTCGAGAGGTATTGGGTTCAAGTCATACTTGTGATAAAAAAAAAGTTCAAGTTAGGACAGAGGGTTTTTTTACATATGGTGGGTTTTCTTCTGAGAGAGGTTTAGATAATCGGGTGGGTCAGTGATCCAAATTGCCGTTGAAAAAAAAAAATTTAAGAAGCTTTTCGAGTTGGGGCACCAAGAAATCACAATCTTAACTTATTTAAATAAAACTAGGAATTTTACCCGCCCCGCATCGCGGCGGCGTCGAATTTCTCACGGTACCTCATTGGTAACGGAGTCCGCTTTAACCTAAAAAAGCAATTACTATTCATTTCCTAAGGTTTTTTAATAATAAGGAGAAAAAAAATTTAAGAAGCTTTTCGAGTTGGGAAACCCAAGAAATCACAATCATAACTTTTTAAAGTTAAAACTAGGAATTTTACCCGCCCCATGTTGCGGCGGCGGCGAATTTCTCAAGTTACCTCAATGGTAACGGCGTCCACTATAACATCAAAATAAAAATAAAAATTATTATTCATTTCTTAAGGTTTTTCAATAATTAGGAGAATTAAAAAACATAATTTAATTAACTAATTTATTTAATTTAAAATGCATGCGTACATCTGATTTCGCATCTTTTCTTTCTTCATCGCCTTGGCCGGTCGTGCAAGTATTTGCCATTTTGATTTTAAAACACCAAAAGCTCGTTCGACATCTTTTCTTGCTGACTCTTGCACTTTTTTAATTTTGTTTTCCTTAATTTCTGATGGATAAGTATAAGATTTCACAAAAGTTGACCAAGAAGGATATATACCATCGGCGAGGTAATAACCACACTTATATTGTGTAACGTCCCGAAAATCCAAAAGATTATCGCTCGGGTTAATGGATGCCCCGAATGCGTAATAAAGGTAATGTGGAGCTAGGATTTGTCACGAAAGGCGCATTTAACTACCGTAGAAGAACCGGTTAGCAGTTAACACAAAGTTTGAGGTTGGAAAGAGAAAAAGAGAGAAAGACGAGGACCCGGATGTAAGTTCATGAGGTATTTAATCACCTAAACACAACCCTAGAGCCATATCGGCTCTAGGCGTACACGACGGCACGATGGGAGCCCGCAAAGGAGGTGAGAAGCGGCCGGCCGGCGGCGGTTTAACTGTGATTTCAAGGCGAATTCGAGCGGGAACTCCATTCCTATCTAAGGTAAATCCTCGTTCGTATCCTTTTCGAGTTTGTTTGCGTTTTTGGTTGATAAACCCGATTAGGGTTTTGGGTTTATGAGCACGGTAGAGATTGAGGAGGCGGTGAAGGGGTGGCCGGCCTGTGGTGTTGGTCACGGGGGAAAAAGGAGACGGCGGTAGGCCGTGATGGGGCGACGCAAGGACTGGAAAGGGAGGAACACGGTTGTTAAGGCGTGAGTAGGGAGGACCAGCGGGGAACAGTGTTGACCATGGCTGCATGGCCGACGGGAAGAATGAGGGTGACTGTGGTGGCACTCCAACGGTTGTTGCGACAGCTGTGGGGTGTCCTGTTACGGCAAACGAGGGAGGACGATGAAGATGCGGCTCCCGTCGTGTACCACGACTTGGTTGGGAGCCATCGGAGTCGGGCATGGAGGTGGCAGCCGGGTAGGGCTCGACTCGACGAGGAAGACGAAGACGGAGATGGAGTGCACGGTGGAGTAGACGAGGCCGGTTAGAGCTTTACACTACTAGGTTTTGCATGGCGTGTTCTACATGCATGCATGGGAACCCGGCTAGGGTACACACGTTCCGTGGGAATATGATTGCATGGTGACGTTTTGATGGTTAAAATTGTTGCATGGCACACGATCGTGCATGCATGAGACCCAATTCGAGTATTCGGTTTCTAAACGGGTCGAGGACGATCTGGTTTGTGTGAGCACGTGGAACTAGGGTTTCGTGGAAAGAAAGAATGGGCTAATGAGATGACATGGGAATTTATATTTTATGCATTATACGACGTATGTGTAGAACGTATTCTGATCATGTGATCATACGTTTGACAGGTTCGGGTTCGAGCATGAACGGACGAGTTGCAGAGCAAGGACTGTGGCTCAACACAACCTGTGAGTTTCTAATCCCCTATTTTAAACATTTTACTGTTTTGGGGCTATTGTACATACTAACATGTTTTATTAAACGAACGAATTATGAGTTATGAATTAAACATGAAGTGTTTTATGACATCGTTATATAATAATGAAGCTAAGGGTCGTTATGCGGTCCTTAGGATGGGTGTACAAGAGTGTGATGATATGCGTGTGTCATCTTATGAGTAGTCGGGAATTTAGTTAAACCTGTGACGGTTGTATAAGGAGAGTTAGCATGGGAACCCGTACGTGGTTCATTAACGAGTCAAGTAAATGCTATTATGCTGTTAAGCGTCATGTGTTTGATGTTGTGTGTAGTTGTGTCGTTGTACTCGAGACACGGTGGGTATCGTGTTTGCATGGGTCTATGGGGTGTCCATAGTATATACGGGCTAGAAGTCAGTACGTTGTTTGTGTGTCGTATAATTAATTATTCGGAAAGAGTTGGGTAATGTGTCAAGACGTTAAAGGGATACGTCTAAAGTATGTGTTGGTTTACACACGTAAGTGATCCGTGAAAGGGTGGTGAGTCGCAGTACATGTCCAGGTAGTGTCATGTGTATATATATGTGTTGCTTTGTGTGCTTGTATTGTTGTCCGTGTGTTTGGTCAACAGTGGTGTAGAGTACGGAGTCCTTCGGGGTCATCATTGTACGTGTGACGTGTCAGTCACCATATGATAGATGATATAGTCACAGTGTGGGTGGCTGGGTAGTCATCATGGATGACGAGTGTGTCTCTTTAATTAGTGGCGGGGCCCTGTAACAAGGGTGTAGCTGAGCTTATGATGAGTATCCCGACAGGGATAACCCTAACGAGGGAGTAGTGACGAGGTATGTGTTTGTATGCATATATATGTGTTAATTTGCATGCAGGTGATGAGTTATATTAATTGTGTACGAGATGATATTGATGTGATAAATAGATGGAATCAATGTGATGTGTCGAGTTAGATTGACCGTTGTGTCGGGATGAGTACATTGTGTACAATAGTTGAGTCAGTCGGGTTATGAGAGTCCTGGTTAGGACTGGTAAGTCGGTGTCTAGAGATTGGATGATTTAACCAGTGTATGGTTAATATATGTATAGTAGATTGCGTGTTATCAGAGTAGTAAGCTCGTTCCATATCGGAGATACTTACTGAGTTAAGATGGTGGGTAGAGTCTGGGGTAGTGAATCCTTTGGGATATTATGAGGTAACGAGGGTTATTTATATAATGAAAATCTATACATCTATTTTCTAATGACCAGAGGTCTTGAGTAGAGATAGACAATAAACAAGACGAGTTGGCTTTTGTTAAATTAAACTATTAGAACTCACTCGTAGCTGACTTTGTATGTACGTTAGATTGTTTTGCAAGTGAGTCTGCTAGATGAGGTATCTTGGCTTGGGAGCAGGACTACTCGGGTTGGTGTGCATGCATTCTTCAGGTAATGTTATTAAAGCTAACGAGTTTAAAGATAATATTATTTCGAGAAAGACTTCCGCTGTTTATTTAAATGAAAGTTAGATGTTTTTAAAGTGTTTAACCAGTTATGAGAACCAACTGTAGGGTCCTGGTTTGGGGCCTTACATATTGTCAATCGTTAACCTGGAATGGGCACCTTGGAGCGGTTCCATTCATCTCGGTAGTAAACAGTGGAGATTGATTGAGAACATTGATTTCGTTGTTAGAACCGGCAACACCAAAGTACGCATGCCAAAATCATAAATCTTGTGACGCCACCGCTTCGAGAATGACCGTTGGGTATTCGTGATCACCACGATGATATTGCACATGCAAACGCGCAAGACAATTTTTCCAATCCCAATGCGTGCAGTCGATGCTACCGAGCATCCCTGGAATGCCATGTCTATATTCATGTGCATCATACAATAGAGCAATTTTGTGGCTAGTGGGCCTTCGTAAAAGTTCATCACCATATAAAATAACAATAGCGTTGCAAAAATAGTCAAGGCATTCACGTGATGTCCTAGCAGACATAGCTAAATATTCGTTGTATGCGTCGGGAGACAAACCTGTAGCGAGTTGACGAATTGCTGATGTGCATTTTTGTAGTGTCGTGAAACTTTTTTTCATCCTCCCATCAAACCCTTCTTGAAACCATTCAAAATTGTTGCGTATATCTTCAACAATCCTTAGAAATAAATCACGAGACATCCGAAACCTATTTCTAAAAATCTCGCTTTTGTATTTTGGGCTCTCCACAAAATAATCATTCATAAGAACCTTTTGAGCATCTACACGATCACGTCACACAATCCTTTTTGATGAACTTTCCATATCTTCAATCTCGTTTACGATTGGTCGGCGAGGGTAAGAAATTCTAGCCCGTCAGATTCGGAACTACTCAAAGAGGAGGAGGGAATAATGAGATTGCGTCTCATTTTTAAAATAAAAGTGTTTTTGAGAAGTAGAATGAGAGTGTATTGGAGTAGAGATTGAGAGTATAATTTTGGTTGTGTAAAAATTGTTTGTTAAATGGTTGTATTTATAGGGGTTTTTTTTAAACTTCAAGATAGTCGTTGGGCTCCCAACAGTAAAAAAAACGTTACCTTTGACCACGAAGCTCGGCGCTAGAAAGCCGCATATGGAAGCCGTTAGAGGACATAGTGGTGGTGGTGGCGGTGTTGCCGTGGAAAACTGTAAAAAATGCAATTTTATGTTTAATGATTGCGAAAATATATATTACTAAATAGATTAAAGTAGAATGAACGTGATGTAGGGGTGATTGTTTTTGTTTTAACGTACTTAATACTGCATGTTTAGTCATATTTGGGTGTTGAATGAGGTGACTATGTGTGTGTATATCATTTGCAAAAGAGAGATTTTTAGGGATTTGAAGATTTTTTATTTATATTCAACCTAAAACCCTAAAAGCCGTATCATTCATTTTTGGGAGCTTCTTGGACAACCAGAGGGCGATTTTGAGGATTCTAAGGGCTATCTAATTCATTAGTTGATGTTTTGTAACTCCAAAACAAGATTTAAAGGATGTCGTTTATGCATAGCTAATCCACTCGTGGTTGTTCCCGGGTGTTGGATTACTTTCGTTTGGTGACTTTTTATGGGTTTATACTTTGTTGGATTAGCTTTGTGATTCAATCGTATGATTAATAGCAGACTATTGTTTTCCTTTATTGATTAAACAGTTTCGTTCTTGAGATTTGATGTTGTCATCAGTTACTCGGTTTTCTAATCGTGAACCATTGATTTCATTAGGTTTTATGTTCTAAAACTTGTAGAGAATTAACTAGGGATTCATCTATTGTGTCAATTATTCGATTTTCTAATCGTAAATCTACACAGTCAAATTTCCAGGTTTTTGTCTATTTAACAATTATTGGTGTTTTGCAATTCATGTCTCTATGAAGTTCAACAAGTATTTACTAAGTTTATCACTAACGTTTGTAATCTGAACCCGGGAGTGATCCCTTTTCTCTTAATAACTTTCAACTAAATTAAAGTTTGTTGCTTTAGCAACCGTTTTCCAAATCAGCATTCAAAGTTTAATGGTTTCTGCATTTTTATTAAGTAATAGTTAAATAGCATTCTCCACGAAGTTTTTGTGGGTTCGACAACCTTACTTTCCGTACTACAGTCTAAAGTAGCTAATGATCAGTTTTTAATTATATTTTTTATTAGCCTTCGACAAGCGATCAGAACGTCAATTATACTTATTCCATTTAAAATATGTCAGGTCAGTGCTTTTTTTTTCATTTTCACCCTCATACAATACATAATATATGATTTTAGCCCCGTTAATTTTATAATAATTTAGTTTTTCTTTAGTAACTTTCGTCCGTTGATTTTTTTTAAACACGGAGTCTGCCACTGTTTCAGTTTTTTTTTCAACGTTTCAATATAAAACAAAAATTAAAACGGAGATGTATTCAAAATGGAACTTTTTTTATATCGTAGTCTATAGCAAGGGTCGTTACTGTTATGGTACCATAACGTTTTTTTTCACCTCTCATACTATATATAATATACGTTTTTAACCCGCTTAATTTTCTATTAATTTCGTTTTTCTTTAATACCTTTCGTTCGCTAACTTTATTTTTTAAACAAAGTGTGCGACTGTCTTTCGGTGTTTTTTTTGCCAACGTTCCGATTTAAATTTATTTTAAACTGGGTTTTATTAAAAATGGAGTTTTTTTTGTATCGTAGCTTATAGCAAGTGTTGTTACCGTTGTGGTACCGTGATGAATCGAACCTGTTATGAGCGAACAACATCATTGACGGTATTGGTATTATCGAAACTGATATCGGTATTCCCTTTTATTGTTTTTGACAACCCGAACAGTAACGACCAAGCTCCTACCGCGTAGCGTGGCCGAAAAAAAAGAGCAAACTCCCTCGACGAATCGCAGGGGGAAAGAGTATGAGAGACTACTTTTTTGGTATTTGTATTATCGAAACCGATAACGGTATTCGTTTTTTATGGTTTTCAACAATCCGAACCGATAACGACTAAGCTCCTTCCTTGTGGCTGCTTCCGACTCACTTCTTTACGCCGTCGTTCAGGTTTGTTTTCTCTTCTTTCTTTTTGAAGTGATTTCTTTCATCGCCACGTTTAAGGGTTATAGTTTGAAAGTCACATACGGGTCAACTGTTTTTATTATTATTATTATTTTGAAAACAGAGTTGTATTCAAAATCATGTTTTTTTTTATCGTAGCCAATATCGAGTGACGTTTTTTTGTCAACGTTCCGATATAAATTTATTTGAAAACATAGTTGTATTCAAAATCGAGTTTTTTTGTATCGTTGTCTATGTCGAGTGACGATACCGTTGTAGTACTGTGATAAACCGAATATATTATAAGCGAATTAGGCGACCTGACACCTGCCACGAAGCGCGGGTATTCAACTAGTTATTTATTAATAGTAATGTTATGACCCTAAGATCTATTTTTATTTAATACTTTTGAAATCCTTATTGGGTCTGAGATTGTAGAGCTACTTAGTCGAGTCAAATGGGTCATGCATAATAATGTTATGATCCCAAGATTTATGAATCTAGTTTTTAAAAGACTTAATTAATTTTGCTATCTAAAAAGGGCTAGTGGCGTAGCTTTTGACCGTTTTTTTATTTCCATGTTAAAGTTCTTTAAGTTTTAATAAAATAAAAGAAAGATACTTAATATATCAAAACAGTATCTACCTAGAAACTAGATACAAGTACACAAATAGAAATTACATCAAAATGGTGAGCTATTGAAAGAGAGAACATCAATACGGCGCTCCAACGATTTTAACTTTGACCTGCTTTTCCCCCATAGATAGCTTACGCGTTGGTTTAAAATTAAAAAAAGAAAAACAAAAAAAAGTAGCATATCCTTTTAACTAATCTTTTTGAAAATTCATCTGATGCGTGTCTAATCAAAAAAGTAGAAGAAGATTATGTTTGCATTCACGCATTAGAACTTTTTTTATCACCAATCATAACTTCGTTACGTTTGACACCAATCAAAAGCAATAACTTAATAATTATACAAGAAACTAAATCTTTTTGTTTGTCTGCGCGTTGAATAACTTTAAGTAGTTAAATCATGCATCCACACCAGTCAGGATACTAAAAGATCAATGCCACTCAAAATATTTTATAAGGGAAATTTTGAAAGTTGATATCTTTTATAAAAAAAATATATTTAATAAGTAAAACCTGCATAGCAATGTCCTGAACGATGATTAAAAAAGGGGACTACTAATCGTACACGGTAATTGCTATTTGGATCAGGATCTATACGCATCGTATAGAGCAATACGATGCGTATATCCCTTCACAATTTTCCATGCCCGACAGCCTCCTACAAAGTGGTCATTCCAACCCCTATACGCATGAACCTGAGTTGTTACCGCACATTCCCCTTTCCGATTAGACCGCCGCACGGCTAGCGGCATGCGCATCACGCACCGATTCTCGGGGCTCGGCCTTCGGTTCGTAGGGGCCGTCCAAGACTAGGTTTAGGTCCCGGTGCCGTTGCCGCCAATGTCGGGACAGGGGGACCCGCCTATGTTTGACACGATACATGGTGTGTCGTTGCCGCAGCCGCACGTCGAGCCCATCCACGACCAGCCGCCACAGCATCCCGACACGCACGTCGGTCTGTTCGGCTGGACAGGGCCACCCATGCATTGCTTGGTGGATTTGTTGCCGACTCACTGTGACAGGCTCGTCATAGCGAACGCATGGAGGACCTGATGATGTGAGCGGTTGGTCGCCTCGTGGATCTGTCACGAGCCGCCGGCATCGAGCCACCACCACTACCACCGCCACGTCATTATCCGGGCGAACCTGTTCAGGATGAGGGCGGGGCGGGTCAGGATGACGGCGGAGCGGGTCAGGCTGACGGCGGAGCGGGTCAGGCATAGTTGTTTTTATTTGTATTCAGTTTGTTTCTTCTGTTATGTTATGTAAAAACATTTTGATGTATATATTTAATTTTTTAATGTAATGTATATAATGTTTTAGTTATTTGTTTGGTTGTAATGTTTAATATTTTGTTTGGTTGTAATGATAAATTATAAATGTAAAAATATAATAAATGTATAAAAAAATTATATAAATTAAAAAATATGTAAAAATTATATAAATTAAAAAAGATAACAAACTTATATTAACAAAGTTCTATAAATTAAAAAGATAAATAAATAAAAAAACCTATACGTGGCGTATATGACAATACGTCACGTATAGAATTCCTTAAATCCCAAATCTACCAAGTTTTAAATCAAAAATATAACTCGTGACTCATACGCTCTGTATAGCCCAATACGCAATGTATGAGACCCAGCCGCCAGACAGGTAATGACACGTGACATTCTGTTAACAGAAACTGAAACATATACGCCTCGTATTAGCCTATACAAGGACGTATAAGACGACGGCGTATTCAATTAGCAATATTCCGTGTATGAATAGAATCCCCTTAAAAAAATTCTAGCATCGAATTAATTGCATAGAAAACTGAGAAGTGCGTAGGCGTTCATGTTTTTTTATTATGTTAAAACGAACCTGATGCTACGGGGAAAGAAGATTCCGATTCCGTGGGGTCTACCAGTATATTTATTTCCCTCATGTCTTCCAAAGTTGTTGGTGCATATAATAAATAAATAAGGACATGTATTAATTTATGTTAGATCATTAGAGCTCCTAATTAAGTAAAGAGACAAAAAAGTAATGTTTTCAGAATAGAACCGGATAATGAACCGGACGTCTTAGAGGTTCACTGGTCGGACCGGATTCAAGAACCGGGTGACGCGATAAATAATATAAATATTCATAAAAATATATAAGAAAATATAAAAAATTCCAAATACTAAATATACAACCATTTAAACAATTTTTAGTCAATGACGAGGGTTGTAGGTCTGTAGGAATTTTAATTCTTTTGAATCTTCAATTTTAATTTTGATTAGGTTTTTTGAGGACCTGTGACTAGAGGTGCACAAAAAAACCGGTTTGGAAATCCAAACCGGTTCCGAACCGGAACCCGAACCGCCCCATAACCGGTTTTGTGTGAACCGGTTTCAAACCGATACGAACCGCCAGTTTACAACCGGTTTAACCTATTTGTGCGATGAGCGGTTTACAACCGGTTTTTTGTGAACCGGTTTGAGAAACCGGTTTGAACCGGTTTAACGGTAAAAAAAAAAACTAGCCGTTGGGACCAATTTTTGACCGTTTTTTGACCCATTTTAACCCCCAAACACATTATAAATAGGTAGTGGGTGTTTTGGTTAAATCACACTTCTCAAACGCTCAAAAAATTTCAAAAAACGCAATGGCAGGTTCTTCAAGTTATGGTGTTTCCTCTAACGAAGTTAGCGTTGTGAAAATAATACCAACAACGAGGAACCCCGCAATTTGGTCAAACTACGATCTATGTGAGTTGTCTAACGGGTTGGAACGTGCTCGTTGCAAAAAATGTGGTGGTTTTTTTAAAAAGGAATCAAATTCTACTCTAAAAACTCATCTGGAAAAATCGTGTCCGAGTTTGAAGAATATTCCAGGTGAGGGTCAAGCATCTATGACAAGCGAGGGTGGAATTTGGAACTTCGATCCAAATATTGTTTGAGATAGAATGGCGAAATTAGTTATTCAAAGAGGTTTGCCGTTCAACCATTTCGACAACCCGCTCACGACGAGGATGATTCAAGAAGCCCTTCAACCACGTTATCATCAAGTAAGTCGTAGTACTCTTAGACGTGATTGTTTAAAAATGTGGAAAAAAGCAAAAAAAGAATTAATTTTAGGTTTTGAAAAATTGGAAACCGGTGTGAACTTAACCACCGACGTTTGGTCGGCTCCACATGGTATTCCCGACTCATATATTTGCGTTACCGCTCATTGGGTTGATCCCAATACGTGGCAAATGATGAAACGTACAATCGCGTTTGATATGTTTGAATATCCGCACACGGGTCAAAATTTATTTCACATTTTAGATGATGTGATAACCGATTTTAAATTACAAAATAAATTATTTTCAATATCTTTTGATAATGCCTCAAATAATACAAATGCGGTTCAAAAATTAATATTAAAATATAATCCGATTTGCAACGGCGCTTTTTTCCATAATCGATGTATTGCACACATCATCAACTTAGCCGTGCAAGACGGGCTTGGGGTTGAACCCGTTATTGAAATAAGTAATGCATTTCGAGTCATGCTTAAAGACGTTTTTAGTAGTAGTAAAAAAAGATACCATGAATATATTAGATTATGTAACGATACGGGTTTGATTTGCTTAGGTCCCAATTGGGACCTCCCAACAAGATGGAATTCAACTTATAAAATGTTTCATAGTGCTATACGTCAAAAAGATACTTTATCAATTTTTCATGATATGCTTTCCTCAAAACCGCGTCGTAAAATTCAAAGTTTTCCGTCTACGAGTTGGGACATTCTTGAAAATTTAACCGAATTGCTCGAAGTTTTAAAAACCGCCACTACTTTTTTATCTGGGGTTTATTACCCCACAAGTCCCTTGGCTCTTAAACAAATATTTCTAATGTGTAACAAATTAGCCGAACTTGAAAATAAAAATACTCTTTTTACGACAATGATAAAACCGATGAAAGAAAAATTTGTTAAATATTTTAAAGAAATGCCTCCGGTTATAACTTGTGCCGCCGCATTAAACCCTACAATTAATGTTTACGGTGTTGAAACCTTGATTGATAAAATAACTTACGATTTGGATTTGAATTCCGAAGATATTCATTTTTCAACCGTAACAAAAACTTATTTTAACAAATGTTTGCAAGATTTGTTTGATATTTATTTACATAAATATGGTACAACACAAACCCCACATGATACGATGGGCGCGGGCGCATCAAGTAGTAGCTCGAGGAATGTAAACTTAAATTTGTATAACGAAATGAGAAATGAATTTACTAAACGGGCTAGAGGGTCCACCCCGAGTAGCGAACTCGGAAGGTATACGGGAACAAACTTTTTATCATTTATGATATTTTGGCTTGGTGGAAAGGAAACGAATCTACTTTTCCGGTCCTTTCCGCCATGGCCCGTGATTTACTAACCGTCCAAGCTTCCACGGTAGCTTCGGAATCCGTTTTTTCTCTTAGTGGCAGGGTTTTATCTATTCGAAGAACTAGACTCACTCCCGCGGCAATGGAAATGTGCATTTGCTTGAAAGACCATTTGGATGCGGTAGATAGGAGACAAGATAGGGCTTCGCTTGAAGAAGAAATTGAAGTTGAAGAACTCATACACGAATCTGAGGTTAACCAAGGATTGGCGAGCCCACTTACAAATGAAGAACTCGTCGAAGATGATAGACTACGAGGATCCACTAGTAACTCCGAGAATAACGGCTAATATTAAACAAAAAAACTCCAAAAAATAAAAATATATATATTTTTTTCTCGTATTGTAATGTTTAATATTGTAATGTTTTGTGATTTCCGAACCCCTACAATATGAATAAACGTTGAACTATATGTTTTTCTTTTTCTCGTATTGTAATGTTGTAATATTTTTTAATTTATTTTAAAAAAAAATTTTTTTAAAAAAAACCGGTTTAAACCGGTTCACCAACCCGAACCGGTCCAGAACCGACCTGAACCGGTTCAATAGGTTCGACATTTTATACTTGCAAAACCGGTTTAACCCGAACCGGTTTGGGTCAAAACCGGTTTAGTGTTTGCGTTGACCAAACCGGTTCGGGCCGGTTCGAAACCGGTTCGGTTCAAAAACCGCCTTTTGTGCACCTCTACCTGTGACAACGTATAAGTTAAAAGGAAAGAGCCAAATTGGGTTAAAATTGTAAATAAAAGTAAGTAGGAGGACTATCAGATAAAAAAGATAAAAAAATAGTTAAAAAAAATTAAACTACCCGGTTCGACCGATGAATCGCTTGGACCGCACGGTTCAACCAGCAAACGGTCTCAGAGCATGTAACCGGACCGGTGGAGGTCACGGTTCCCGGTCCTACCGGTCCGACCGGCCGGTCCGGTCCGGGTTTAAAAACATTGCAAAAAAGTATCTATTTATGGCGAGCGATATTGGCAAAAAGGAAACTGATTGCATATATGATTGTTCTAATAAGCAAGTTTTAGATCAATTTGCTATAATGAACCACTTATTCTTTTCATGTTTCTTGTATTCCTAAGGATCGATACGTATATTGTTAACTTAAGATATCGAAATTCAATTGTTTTATTTGTCCAAACATACTATGGTCGGTTCACGGCCGAGCCGTTTATCGATCGTGGAACTTCTTTGTCGATTCTTTAAATTCGATTAGCCTAGAGATGGTTGTGTTATGTGTCTTCTCTTCATTTTTTTTTCTATTTGCTTTGAGTTGACAAGTCTTGGCACTCAGTAATCACACGCTACTATAAACTTTGAGTATTTTTAACAGGTAACTCGGACGGACCAAGTCTATCGCTAAGTATGCTATGGCAGTGGGGGGGGGGGGTAGCAAAATTTTTTTTTACAATACATTAAAAAACGATAATAAACACAGTAAAACATGTATCTAATAGATTTCTGCTCTTCAGCATTTGAAAGCTTGAAATCGAGCCATTACATCGTCTTGTGTTACTTTATCAAATGTTTCTTTTTCGACCGCACAAATTAGAGCATTGTTCAAATACTCTTCGCCCATTCGATTGCGTAAATCAGTCTTGATAAGCTTTAATTTAGAAAAGCATCTTTCAACGGTTGCGGTTGCAACCGGTAAAACCAATGCTAGCCTTAAAATCCGATAAACCAAAGGAAAAGAACGATATATTTTTTTTGTTTGTAAATGAGTTTAGGTTTAAACCAGTGTTGCAAAACTCGGCCGAGGCGCTCCTCGGTAATTTACTACACCGCTTTTCCCTTACTCGGCCAAAGAAATCGGACTTGGTCCAACTCGGGCTAGACGGTCCATTATCTGATTTTTGTTTACATGGTCCGATTTGGTCGATGAAGTCATAAAACTGACAGTTAGGGTCCGATTTTGCTTCATAATGGTCCGATTTTACCACTACATATACTATCTACCTTTGTCACCGGAGATGGCGAGGTGAAAAACAGAGGACCAAATGTTCTCTTACATTATTTTCTGAAATTATTTTCTCTTACATTAACATTAACCGATTTTGCAACTGTATATTTGTTGATTTGGTTCTTTAATTTTGATTTTGGGAGTTCTTTTAAGTATATACTAGTAAACTTAAGATAGTTGACATGTATATAATCTCTCAAAAATTATTTTCTTTTTAATTTACTATGTCCGATTACTCCCCGAGTACTCCCCGCCTATTCCGAGTACTCGCGTCGCAACTCCCAAGTCGACCGCCCTGGGAGCGCCTAACGCCTTCGGCAACCTTGGTTTAAACTAATTGGGCTTTTGTGTTTTAAATCTTTTAATTAATTTGGGCTTTTTAGTTTTATAAACTTGGGCTTTAGGTAATTAATCAATAATTAGTTTTGGGCTTTTAAAAAAAATATTCAGTGGTAACCAAATATAATTTCAGTGGTAACGTAATACACAAAACGTAAAAAAAATTTCACTTCGTCGAAAAAGTTGAGAGGTAGCGGGTGCTACCCCTACCCTTCACATAGAACCGCCCTTGTGCTATGGTCTTGCAATAGGAACCATCCACCAGCCACTAAATCTAAGATGGTAACATTTGATCTCTAATTGTGCGATGACTTTACGATTGATATATTATGTCGCATCATTCACAACCAAATTTGCGATGGAATAAACCGTGGTGAAGTCTGTGACAAATTCCATCGCTAATGTTGTGACAATATTTATGTTGGGGAATAATCGTTATAAATTTGAGTGATACTTCGCACATAATATTTATGGGAACACCCTTGACTCTTTTCTTATTAACTGGAACCTTGAAAATTGAATGAATACAAAGTAAGTAAACCTATCAGTAAACCTATCATCTATTTATACTAACATATGACTTTTAGAATAAGGAATTGAAATTGACTCCTAAACTAATACTAATTGACTCTAGCCGCCACATTTGAATGGACTAAGGATTAATCTCTATCATTTTCCCCTTTAATCCTTGTATGATTCTCCCAAGTCCAACATTCCTAGTAGCTTCCTTATTTCCTCATACTTTATTCGAGGTAATGCTTTAGTAAGTATATCCGCCTTTTGCATCTCTCCACTCACATGTTCCACATGTATTTTCCCTTTTTCTATACATTCTCGTATGAAATGAAACCGTGTGTTTATATGTTTACTACGCTCATGAAAGATTGATTTTTCATAAATGATATTGCTGACTTATTGTCTACTCGAAGCTTTACCTCATGTTTGAAGCTTTTGAACACTTATAATGCACCATCCTTGCCCTTTAGAGTGTAAACTCATGTGTACCTCATGTAGTCATCCACGAGTAACATGAAATACTCGTTTCCTCCTAAGGTGGGTGGAGAAATAGGTCCACATAGGTCGGTATGGATAAACTCAAAAGCCTTTAATGATCAGTACGTTAATTGCCTCGGAAAAGGTTCTCGAGCGTGCTTTCCCAACATGCACGCATCATATATATGATCACCATGCAGAACTTGTAGATTCCCATGCACCATGTGATTCATCTTCATGTTGCTTATAGTTTTGAAGCTTTAGTGACCAAGTCTAGCATGCCAAAGCCATACTTGGTCATGGATCGTGTTAAGGAGACATACCGGAGTTCCTATCTTCAAATTGATCTTGTATAGACGGTTTGGGCTACTAGGTACCTTCATTAGTACTTTGTTTTCTTCTTCATACAACCATAGTTGGCCACCTTCCATCCAAACCTTGCACCCACTCTCAGTGAGTTGTCCAAGACTTAAGACATTATTTGAAGATCTGGTATGTAGTAGACATCCCTTACGACATGGTGTTCCTCGTTTTTACATTTAAACACGATTGAGCCTTTTCCTTCAATATTCACCTTTGAGCCATCTCCAAACCTTGAGTGAGTTATAGTTTACATAAGTCATTAAAAAGGGTATCCTCAAAAAACACATCATTAACATTAAAGCGTTAAACTTAACATATAAATGGTTACCGTCATCACTCATTCCGTTTGCCGAAACAACAATGTTCCTTTCCGTTTGCCAAAGCAACCGTATCATTTTGGCAAGCCACACAGGAACTGCCCTATACTATTCACTCATAGCACATTTCAACAAAGTATAACACTTAACACTTTAGCCTTTTCATTAACCATTAAACCTTTACCTTTAACGGACATTAAACATGACCATTCATTCATTAGACACTTTCATGTGATCAGTTAACACACTTTACTTTAAAACAATCTATCAAGTATGCACACCACCCCAAAAGTAGGTAAAAAGGGGATTCAAGAACTCACATGTGGGAAGTATCTCTAACTGCCAAAAGCTGGAAAGTCTTGACTCTCATAAACGCCGAGACTCTCAATCAATTTGGTCAAGGTTCACATGTGAATAATAGGGTTAACTTTCGTGTAGGCCTTTCATGCAAAAGTTAGAAACTTTCGTGTGAAACTCTCGTGTAAACACCACCCGAAAGTATAAACTTTAGTGTGGAAATTCAAGTAAACACTCCACCCGAAAGGTAGAAACTTTCGCGTGGACTTCTCGCCCGAAAATTATGGACTTTCATGTATACATCATTCAAGTAAAACTTTCGTGTGAACCAAAGTTTTGGGTGAAACTGGAACATTACCTTGTTGTAGAAACCCAAAAAAGCTTCTTCAATGGTGGCTCCTTCATCACAAGCTTGAAACACACCAAGACCCTAACATTATGTTTCGAAGTGCATTAAAACCTTCATATAACATCATTACAAACATAACCCGACGATAACATGTGATTTTGAACGTAAAGTTTCTCACATGTAAGGCCCCAATACCGGAAAGCCTCAGTCGTTGGATTTACACAATAACATATAGTCCAATCACCGGAATACTTAAAATTAAAACATCATGCAGCGGAATTACATATATTGTTCAAACATAAAAATGCCAACCGATTAAAACTTTTAACATTCATTGTCTAACACATCAATCATAACATAGTGTCGGGAAGTCAGTCTTGTCTCGAGCATCCATTTGCTTATCTAGCCAGCCCATAAGCATCATATCTTTTCTTTTCCTTTACCTGAGATGCATATTAAAAGTCAGCTAACGTTGTTGTGTTCTAGTTTAATCATTCAAGTAATCATCATACATATACGTTCATTCATCATCTTTACTTATTTACTTATATAAACATAAAGCGTATTCATTTTGTTTAAGCACATTAGTTTCATACATCCGTCTACCGAAGTAGTCGTTTCGTCCGTCTACCGAAGTAACCGTTTCATCGTCCGTCTACCGAAGTAGCCGTCATAACTTTCGTCTACCGTCGTAATCCGTTTCATCCGTCTACCGAAGTAGCCGTTTCTCATCCGATTACCGAAGTAACTGTTTCATCCGTCCTTCCGTCTATCCGTTTACCATATTGTCTATCGTCGTAGTCGTTTAACATATGTCTGCTATACATGGTATAACAGTCTGTTTCATCCGTCTACCGTCGTAGCCATTTCATCCGTCATGAAGTATATATACAAAAAAATGCAAATATAAAAATTATTTATTATATTTTATTTTAAAAAACCGTCTAAAAACAGGGTCAACCGCTGCTAAAATCATGAAGTATATATACTTTTTATAGGGACATAAAAGGCCAGGACTTTATATATGAGTATACTTACGAGTTACGAGTACATGAAATATGACATATTGTAATTAAGATCACCAAAATATAAAAAGGGATAATGCATGTAAATATTCGATCTTCTTTCATTAAAGATCACTCATGTATTAAAATTATTATATATGCTACGTAGTTAAAAATCTTGTGATATTTCTATTAGTTTCGACAAAAAGAATGTCAAATGACTAATACAAATGTAAGAATTTTGAAGTTTTAATTTGTATTTGACGGGTTAGGTTATAGTAAAAAGGGTTTTAAAAATAAGAAGGGTAAGAAGGATTCTAAGATTGACATGTGTCATTTTATTATTTTTAAAGGGAGTGCATAATGGTCAATGTGTAATATACCAGGTCAATGTGTGATATACCAGGTCAATGTGTAATACACCAGGTCAATGTGTAATACAAGGTCTGATATTATACAATGATCAGATCTGATATTACACAATGAACGGATATTACACAATGAACGGATATTACACAATGAGCATATTACACAATAACCTGACATATTTGAACGAATTACACAATGAGCTGAAAAACGTAAAACACAATGATGAAAACATATAACACAATGATGAAAATATTTGACACAATAAACTTGTATTACACAATGAACTTGTATTACACAATGACATGACTAATTACATAATGAACTTGTATTACACAATACTTGACTAATTACACAATGAACTTGTATTACACAATAAACTTGTATTACACAATGACCAGATGTGGTATTACACAATGAACTTGTATTACACAATGAACTTGTATTACACGATGAACTTGTATTACACAATGACCTGACTAACTACACAATGAGCTGGAAAACGTAAAGCACAATGATAAATACATATAACACAATGAACATGCATTACACATTGAACTTGTATAACACAATGCACTTGTATTACACAATGACTTGACTAATTACACAATGAACTTATATTACACAATGACCAGATATTACACAATGACCAGACGTGCTATTACACAATGAACTTGTATTACACAATGAACTTGTATTACACGATGAACTTGTAATACACGATGAACTTGTATTACACAATGACCTGACTAACTACACAATGAGCTGGAAAACGTAAAACACAATAATAAATACATATAACACAATGAACTTGTATTACACAATGACCAGACGTGGTATTACACAATGAACTTGTATTACACATTGAACTTGTATTACACATTGAACTTGTATTACACAATGAACTTGTATTACACAATGAACTTTTATTACACATTGACCTGACTAATTACACAATGAGCTGGAAAACATAAAAAAATCGTTTTTTTATAACGACACTATACTCGTTTTAAAGATAAAAAAATGCTCGTTTTTATGGTGTAATTTTTTTAAAAAAAATAATGTCGTATGTAAAAGTTATGAACGTTTAAAAATGAGGGGGGAACTTGATAAAAGTCAACAAAAGTGGCCAAGACTAAAATACCCTTATAACAACTTTTTCTCCTACAATTTAATCTCAACCATTAAATATTTGCTACAATTTGATCTAATTGCCCTAAATCCTTCTCACTCTTCTTACAATTAAAATATTTTTTACCTAAACCTAATCTTGTACTTGACATTGTGTCAACATATTATGTCGTATATTTTTTTTTTCAAAAAACTTCAGGATATATTCATTATAAATGATACAAAGTCAGGTAATAATTTTTTACGCGATCCGAAGCATAGCACGAAAATATTTAGGGTTAAAAAGATGTTCAAGGATTAAGATATTTAGATTTCGTTTTGAATGCAGACGACCTAAATACAAGAGTTGTAACTTGTAAATAAGCACGGACATATGCATAGAAGCAGGGCCGGTCCTAAAGATTTAAATGTATCGGCCTAGCCGGAAAAAAATGCCCTTAGGTCCTAACGAATTATATAAACTAATTTTTTTAAACGACGATTAACGTTATAGCAATAAACTTAACAAAAATATTGTATTATAATGACATATCGTAATAGCTAACCGATAATTCGTGAAGCGCTCCTCTCATTTCATGGTTGACGGTGGGGATGTAGTGGTGGTTGACGGTGGCTGTGGTGGTGGCTGGTGGTGGCACGGTGGTTGACGGATGACGGTGGTGGGATGTGGTATGGACGTCTGGTGGTCGACTATTCATGTTCGCTGAATGCTGTAGTCGCAATTTTTTTTTTTTGATTTGTTGATTTTTTATGTTTAAATGAATATTAGATGGATCAAATTAGTTTATTTGGGCCCAATAACTTAACAAGTTATATTTTTTTTTCTTTCAGAGAGACCCTAATAAGTTTTTTTGGTTTTATATTTTTAAATATATATATATATATATACACAATATATATAATATACAAAAAATAGTGCCCCCAAAAAACATGCCTCGTCCGAAGGTGAGGGTCGCCCCACCCTAGGGCCGGCCCTACCTAGAGGCGTCAGAGGGGGAAAGGCACCCCTTAAAGAAAAAGTTTTTAATATAAAATTGGGTTATAAAGGTTTTGGGCACCTAAATATTTTGTCAAAAGTCTCTTAAAAGACACCCAATAGTAGTTGAAACGAAAATAAAATAAGAAAGTAAAAAAAATGTTCATTGGAAATTTTTCCGGCTATTGTAGTAGTTGCATTGCAAACCGGAGAAGAAGATCTGATTTTTAGATTAAATTAGATTGAGTGTCTTTTAATTTGATTTTACTTTTTTTAACGACTAATTTTATTCTAATTCACTTCACTTGCGAAAAAAACATACATCTTTATCAGTATCCAAGCTAATGATTGTTTGATTTTACTTATTATTTATTATTTTTCTATTCTTGTCTTTAACTAAAAACCCTTCACACTTTTAGTTTTTCATTTCCTTGTCATTTCAAGCATTCATTTTTTTAATTAAAAGTATAAATTATTTAATATAAAAAGAAAAACTTAAAGTCGGTTTTTACGTAATGTGTTAGTAGTTTATTTGATTTAGCTTATTTTTATTTCCTTTATTTAAATATTATATATTGGATTACAGTTTTCCACTACAAAATATAAAACAAATACTTTATTTCCTATGTTTTTCTTTTTAATTGTTTTATCTTTTTCGTAGCTAAACTTCTCGTTTTCACAGTAATAATATGTAGATTTTTTATTGATTTTATCCTATTTAATCTTTTGTTTATGTCGAATTGTGTAATTTGAAAAGATGTTATTTACTTTTTACATTAGTTTATTTAATTAAAAAAATTTTTGAACGGCGAACATTGAATGTTGTGACGTCACACCCCCATCACATGGGAAAGCCTCGTCCAACTCCGGCCAATATGTTGTCTTAACTGGGCCCACTTCGCGTCAGAGTTGGAGAGCATCGAAGGAAAAATCCCACTCAATACGGCCCCTTACGGGCTTGAGGGAGAGCCAAGGCTCGAACCCTGGATCCGCGTGGGTAAAACCCAGGTGCATCAGCTTAAGAGCTAGGCCTCATTTACATTCCGCATAAACTAATGGGGAGGGCAGGGATTGAACCTAGGTCACAAGTAAACCAGGTCTCTCCCTTAGCACTACACCACTAGCTCGTTGACAATTTTATTTAAAATATCAAGAATTTTTTTATTTTATTTGACAGCCTTAGTTATTTATCATTTTATATAGTCTTGGTTTAAACACATGTAAGGGTATAAATGAACCAAGCTGAGCTTGACTCCTGAGCAGTTTTCAAGCGCGGACTCGGGGTCGTACATAAAATGAGTTCTCCTCTCATTGTATTAGAATGAACTTAGCAAAAAATATACCGTAATAGCTAACCGATAATTCGTGAAGCTCTCCTCTCATTTCATGGTTGACGGTGGGGATGTGGTGGTGGTTGACGGTGGCTGCGGTGATGGCTGGTGGTGGCGCGGTGGTTAACGGATGACGGAGGTGGGATGTGGTCTGGACGTCTGGTGGTCGACTATTCCTGTTCGCTGAAGGTTGTAGTCGCAATTTTTTTTTGATTTGTTGATTTTTTATGTTTAAATGAATATTAGATGGATCAAATTAGTTTATTTGGGTCCAATAACTCAATAAGTTATATTTTTTTTGTTTCAGAGAGACCCCAATAAGTTTTTTGGTTTTATATTTTTAAATATATATATATATACAATATAGAGTAAACTGCCATTTTCGTCCCTGTGGTTTGGTCAAAATTGCCACTTTCATCCAATAGTTTGTTTTTTTGTATCTGGGTCCTCGTGGTTTTAAAATATTGTCATTTTCATCCTCGTGGTTTTAAAATATTGTCACTTTCATCCAGTCAGCTAACACCGTCCGTTTTTCTCAATTAAATGAGGGGTATTTCAGTCCTTTTACATATTTGTTTTATTTCTTCATCTTTTTTACTCTCACTTTTTAATCATAGAAACAAGCGACGGAGGTGTTCCAGTGGTGCTCGTCAGAAACTGGTCAGGAAAAGAGGAAGAAGGCCAGCAGGTGGATGATTAAATTAGAGGTTAAATTGGGGATGATTAAAAAGTGAGAGTAAAAAAGATGAAAAAATAAAACAAATAAGTAAAAGGACTGAAATACCCCTCATTTAACTGAGAAAAACGGACGGTGTTAGCTGACTGGATGAAAGTGGCAATATTTTAAAACCACGAGGATGAAAATGGCAATATTTTAAAACCATGAGGACCCAGATACAAAAAAACAAACTATTGGATGAAAGTGGCAATTTTGACCAAACCACAGGGACGAAAATGGCAGTTTACTCTACAATATATATAATATACAAAAAATAGTGCCCCCAAAAAACATGCCTCGGCCGAAGGTGCGGGTCGCCCCACCCTAAGGCCGGCCCTGCATAGAGGCGTCAGAGGAGTAAAGGCACCCCCTAAAGAAAAAGTTTTTAGTATAAAATTGGGTTATAAAGGTTTTGGGCACCTAAATATTTTGTCAAAAGTCTCTTAAAATGCACCTAAAAGTAGTTGAAGCGAAAATAAAATAAGAAAGTAAAAAAAAATGTTCATCGAAAATTTTTCCGGCTATTGTAGTAGTTGCACTGCAAACCGGAGAAGAAGATCTGATTTTTAGATTAAATTAGATTGAGTACCTTTTAATTTGATTTTTCTTTTTTTTAACGACTAATTTTATTTTAATCCACTTCAAATTTACTCTATATCTAAAGTGAAACTAAAAACCACTTGTGGAAAAAACATACATCTTTATCAGTAGTCCAAGCTAATGATCGTTTGATTTTACTTATTATTTATTATTTTTCATTTCTTTTCTTTAACTAAAAAGCCTTCACACTTTTAGTTTTTCATTTCCTTGTCATTTCAAGCATTCATTTTTTTAATTAAAAGTATAAATTATTTAATATAAAAAGAAAAACTTAAAGTCGGTTTTTACGTAATGTGTTTGTAGTTTATTTGATTTAGCTTATTTTTATTTCCTTTATTTAAATATTATATATTGGATTACAGTTTTCCACTACAAAATATAAAACAAATACTTTATTTCCTATGTTTTTCTTTTTAATTGTTTTATCTTTTTCGTAGCACAACTTCTCGTTTTCACAGTAATAATATGTAGATTTTTATTGATTTTATCCTATTTAATCTTTTGTTTTTGTCGAATTGTGTAATTTGAAAAGATGTTATTTACTTTTTACATTAGTTTATTCAATTAATTTTTTTTAACGACGAACATTGAATGTTGTGACGTGACACCCCCGTCACATGGGAGAGCCTCGTCCAACTCCGGCTAATATGATGTCTTAATCGGGCCCACTTGGCATCAGAGTTGGAGAGCATCCAAGGAAAAAAATCCCAATCAATACGGCCCCTTCCGGGCTTGAGGGAGAGCAGAGACTCGAACCCTAGATCAGCGTGGGTAAAACTCAGGTGCATCAGCCTAAGAGCTTGGCCCATTTGAATGCCGCAGAAACTAATGAGGAGGGCAGGGATTGAACCTGGGTCATAAGGAACATCAGGTCTCTCTCCTACCACTCCACCACCAGCTCATTGGCAATTTTATTTAAAATATCAAGAATTTTTTTATTTTATTTGACAGCCTTAGTTATTTATCATTTTATATAGTCTTGGTTTAAACACATGTAAGGGTATAAATGAACCAAGTTGAGCTTGGCTCCTAAGCAGTTTTCAAGCGTGGACTCGGGCTCGTACATAAAATGAGTTCCAATTTAAGCTCAACATCGTCCGTATCCTTGTGAGCCCATGTACCTATCTTTGTTTAAAATTTTAATGGAGTTTATTTTAATCCTTTTTTTACACCCGTCGAGTTAAAATTCGGGATTCGTCACTGTAAATAAATGATGAGAAAGTTGTATTACTAGGGGAGATGGATCAACGTCCATACTCTAAGAATGTGTTTGGTTCGCCGGAATTCCATCACTGTAAATAAATGATGAGAATTGAAGTGTTTATTTTAAGATAAATAGCCGGCTATAAACATTCAAGTAGCCGGCTATGTACAGTCAAATAGCCGGCTATTAACATTCAAATAGCCGGCTATGTACGTCAATTGAGCCAAGCCGGGGAAAAAACGCCGGCTAAGCTGTCTAAATAGACGGCTATAGCAAGCATAAAAATTTGTGATGCCACGTGTCAGTTTCCGATTGGAGTAGTGTCTGACAAATTCCATTCGGGCACGTAAGTTTTAGCCGATGTTTTAGTAGGCTAAAAGTCGATGTCCATTTTGAAAAAGTAGGTTGTTCAAATGTCCATTTCGGTAAATTTCCCATATTTTTTCCTTTTTCGTCAGTTTGATTTGAATTATAATCTAAAATTCTTATCCCATCATTGGGATCTCAAGGAAGATTATTCGAATAAACTAATTTAGGCATCGAAGGAGTAGAGATTGGTGAAAAGGAACTTAGAGATCTCTCTCTATGTTCGGCTATCCCTATCCCAGGTTATTATAAAAAATCAAGGCATAAATACGGGATAAGAAAGTCGAAAACATAAAAAGGAAAGCCACACGATAAAACACATGTCAAAGTATTCAAGCGAAAATACAAGGATGACAGAGGACGTGTGAGCAAGTGTACATGTTACATTTGCGGAAAGGAAGGCCATTTTACAAGAGACTGCAGAAGTAAAACAGGCAATATGGCAAGAAGAGCAGTAATGGATAACCTAGTGCTGCTTTTGTACACATCTCAGAGATGTATGTGTGCGTGAATTTTATTGCTGGTAAAACTGCAGCTGTCAGTCCTGAATATTTATTTTTGAATGCTTCTTCAATTTTTATATGTGTTGTCATTCAACGTTTTGTAGTAGAGAATACCATTACATGGATTTTCACTTAAAGATGACATTTTTCTTTTTAAAATTTTAATTAGCTTTTAGCTCCTAATGTAAACAAATAAACAAGCAGTGGCGGTCTCGAGAATCCTTGAAATGATTTGGGCCCGGGAGCGTGTAAAAAAAGCGGGCCCCTATAATATAAACTCGATAATCTTATATAAAAAAACCATAATATAATCTCTATTTTTTCTAAAGTTTATTTTTTCTTAAGTTTAAAAATATGTTTGGGTGTTTTAATTTTTATGTGGATTTAATTACAACTTAAGCCTTTTTTTTAAACAATTAAGGTCACATATGTAAGTATCACTCAAATAGATTAGGAATTTAAATTAGTTTAAAAAGATTTCAATTCCTTAAAATTCAAAATCTTTTGGACCAATTACTATTCTAAATCCATTTTTTTTAAAAAATTTTGCAAACCAAACACACCCTAATATCATTTTTTAAAATTTTGAAAATCTAATGAGACGTTTCCTTGAGATTAGTGACATAATATGTTTTGATGATTGGTTTGTGTGTTTCCAAATTCTGAAATCATTATCGATTTTCATGAAATAAAGTGGTTGCTTTCAAATATATTTTTTTAATAAAATACAAGATCATCTACATGATAAATATGTAGTTATCTTAATTAAATAATACATCACTATTTTTAAATTTGTATTTTACAAATATACATGTACATATATATATTATACACAATTATTTATAAACAAACAATTGATTTAAATATCGCTTAAATTAATTTATAACACAATAAACTTAATTTCGAAAAAGGAATGATGGGCCAAAGAACTGGGCCGGCCAAGGCGTATGGAGTGGGGTCGCGCTATAGGGGGGTCCAAGGGCCTGAACCCATGATGGTGTTGGTTAGTTGCTTCTGTCAGTAAGAATTGATTGATCACCAACAACTGTGATCAAGAGCAACTGCAATTAGAGGTGCACAAAACACTTTTTTAATCCGAACCGGTTTGGTCAACGGAAAGTCAAAACTGGTTTGGCCCTAAACCGGTTCGGGTTAACCCAGTTTGGAGGCAAGGAAATCCCTAACCTATTAAACTGGTTAGGGTTGGGTTGAAACCGGTTTGTGTTAAACCGGTTTGAACCGGTTTTAATTAAAAAAATCGAATAAATTCAAATAAATTCGATATTTTTAATAAAAATATATATATATATAACAAATATAAAACATAAAGTGCAACGTTTATTAATATTTGAAAAGTTCAGAAATTAAAAAACATAAGAAGATAAAATTATAAAATTGTAAAACATTACAAATGACAATATATATTTTTATTTTTTGGAATATTGATTGATTATTCTTGTGCGTTGTCTTCGGAACTGGAGCTTCGTAGCCTTGCATCTTCGGCTAGTTCTTCATCGGTGACTGGTTCGGATATTCCAAGATCAACCTCGTTGTTGTGTATGATTTCTTCGGCTTGAATTTTGTCTTCGAGAGAAGTTTGGTCTTGTATCCTATCCATTGCATCCAAATGGTCCTTCAAGCAAATGCACATTTTCATCGCTAGGGGGGTGAGTCTAGTCCTTCGTATCGATAAGACCCTGCCACTAAAAGAAAACGCAGATTCCGAAGCTACCGTGGAAGCTTGGACGGTTAGTACATCACGGGCCATGGCGGAAAGAATCGTAAACGAAGCTTCGTTTTTTTTCCACCAAGCCAAAATATCAAACTCCTCAAAACGGTAGGAGGCATAAACGCTAAAAAGTTTGTGCCAATATACCTTCCTAGTTCGCTACTCGAGGTGGTACCTCAAGCGCGTTTACTAAATTCATTTAACATTTCGTTATATAAATTCAAATTAACATCTCTCGAGCTCCCACTTGATGATGTACCCATTGTATCATGTGGAGTCGGAGTTGTACCATATTTATGTAAATAAACATCAAATAAATCTTGTAAACGTTTGTTAAAATATGTTTTTGTGCCTTGTGAAAAATGGATGTCTTCACTATCCAAATTCAAAGCGTAAGTAATTCTATCAATCAACGTTTCAACCCAGAAAACATTTATGGTAGGGTTTAACGCGGCGACACAAGTTATAACGGGAGGCTTTTCTTTAAAATATTTTACTAAATTTTCTTTCATCGGTTCTATCATTTTTGTAAAAAGAGTGCTTTTATTTTCAAGTTCATACAACTTGTTAGCCATTAAATATATTTATTTTAGAGTTAATGGACTTGTGGGATAATAAACACCGGATAAAAAAGTGGTGGCGGTTTTGAAAACTTCAAGCAATTCGGTTACGTTTTTTAAAATCTCCCAACTCGTAGACGAAAACTTTAGAATTTTACGACGAGGTTTTGAGGCAGGCATTTCATAAAATATTTCTAAAGTTTCTTTTTGTCGTAAAGCGCTATAAAACATATTAAGAGCAACTGTGATCAAGAGCAACTGAGTCTGCAATCACCAACAACTGCTATCTACATCAACTATGAGATCATCAGTAGTTGCTGGTTAACACGAACTATGTGATCAATAGTAACCAAGTTATTCATGAGCCAATCGTGAACATTAACCAAGTTACTTGCTAATAAAAACTAATCGTCGACAGTAACTAAATTAGTCTTCAAGAAGTTCCTGCTGACAGAGTTACTAATCATGGTAACCAAACTATCTTCCAAATGTTATAACCGGCAACTAACACACTCTTTCATGAAACATTATGTTATTATAACTAAACATTGTGATAGTTACCTATCTATAAAAATAAAGTATTTGGTATATTTATTGTATACGTTCTCATGTCATAAAACACATACTCGTTCTTGTCTTTCTAAATTTTCTGATTAAGATTTTGATAGTACCATTAAAAATATAAATATAAAGTGATTCATATATGTCAATTTGTAAGTTTCACATACGAGAATGAGCTTTTGCTTGTTAATCATTTTCCATTGTTTACTTGTAAAGTTGTTTCTTTTTGTCTTTTGGCACATCAAGATACAATTATAGGTACCTGTTTAATCTCCCATTATGTGTAACTTAATGTTTGTTTCTACAAAAAAGATGTATTTCTACTTGTTTCAAAAGCCGCCTTTAGAAAAAATATATGTAAGACTTCAAACTGGGCACCTTACAGTTGGTTCTTATAACTGGTTATTTTCTTTAAAATACCCGTGTTATTAGACAAACTACAGCGGAAGTCTTTCTAAAAACAATAATTATTATTTAATATCGTTATTGTCCTTAAGTTTACCTCACGAATGCATGCACACCAATCCGAGTAGCACCGCTCCCAAGCCAAGATACGCCGGCCCCAAAGCTCACCTGCAACACAATCTAACGTACACACAAAGTCAGCTACGCTAAGTGAGTTCTAATAGTTTAATTTCATCAAAAACCAACTCATCACAACTAATACTTATTTCCACTCAAGACCCTCTAGTCCTTATAAAATAGTTTTATAAATTATCATCATATAGGTAACCCCTATTATCTTATGATGTCCCAAAAGATTCACCACCCCAGACTCAACCCACCACTATAACTCAGTAAGCCTCTCCGACATGGATCGACCTTACTACTCTGGTAACTCAAAATTTACCACACAGATTAACCAAACACTGGTTATCTCCACCAACCTCTAGACACTGACTTAACCAACCTTAACCAAGACTCTCATAAGCCAACTGACACAACAGTTGTAACACAATGTCCTCATCCCGACACAACTGTTAATCTGACTCTACATACCACATTAGTAGCATCTCCTCACCACATCAATATCATCTCATACACAATAACTATAACTCAACGCTTGTATGCAGTTTAACACACACACACACACACACACATATATATATATATATATGCACACAAACCCATACCTCATCAATGCACCCTCGTCAGGGTTACCCTCGTCAGGGCGTTCGATACACCTCGAGCTCATCATTAACCTGCTCAGTATTGTCACCTTTGGTGACTTCCCGAAGGACTTAGTCCTCCACAATCCCGTTTGCTGTGTCATAAAGACAACGATGCAAACACACCTGTTTGCCGTGCCACAAGGACAACGATGCAAACACGTAACACATAATAACATCACATTTCACTTACGTGACTCATTAACTACACCTTGCACCACACACAAAGCACTAGGATGACACGTCCTATACGTAATCATAAGCATTTAGCTTATATCCCGACTCACCCCGACTAACCCTTAACACGTAACAGCATACTAGCATTTACACGTCCCGTTAGCTAAGCATGCACCACACACACTTACTCCGGATATCACATCTTACTTCAACCCATAAATGGCTAACTCATACCCGACTCCCCCAACTAACTCATAACACGACACACAAAAATAATGACTCTCTTAACCCTAGCTCCCATTATTACACTGACACTCTGTAGACCCTCCGAATAATTAAAGAAGGATTTAGTTCATAAAACACCTCGGGTTAAACCCAAAACTCTTAACTCGATAAATATAGCAAACACCTCTTGCAAGTATGTACGATAACCCTAAAATAGTAAAACGTTTAAAAGTAGGGGATTAGAAACTCACTGTTACGAGGATCCAATCCCTAGTACTGCAACGGTCTCCTCGCACGAAACCTAAACATGTCAACGTATGATCACTTGGTCAGAGTACGTCCTAAACATGCGTCAATTATGTACAAATACAGATATCCCCGACACTCGTCTCATCCGCACACCCACTTCATTCATGCAAAGACCCTAGCCAACGCGTCCTGCTCAAACCGGGTTATCCTGGACCCATTTAGAACCCGCATGTACAGACCCTGGTTTCCATACGTACACGTGCCTATGCAAGCCCTCTCTCAAGAAACCCGTGTGCGCGAGCCGGGTTCTTCACACGTACGCATGCCATGCAAACGGAACCCTAACCGGGCGTCATTCCGGCTTCTTTCCTCCCACTGTACACCGGCATCGCCATGCACCACCATCATCCTCATCGGGCAAAACCCTAACCGGGTCCACCGTTGTCTTCATACTAGCCCACCCCGTGTTTAACCATGCTCCTCGTTTTCGTCCTCTTCGTCTTGTTTAACACTAGCCGGAACACCACCAACTTCCTCCACTGCCTCACGCTGCCGTCATGGCTGCTGTCACAACAGCTCCTTGCCGTCGGCTTCGCTGGGTCCGCCATCTCTGCCGAGCACCGCTCACACGGCTCCCCCGCCGTGCTTCTCTTTCCCACTTCAACGCCACCACCACACGTTACCGCCTACGTCTCCTATCCGGCCACCATCAAACACTTTCGCTCCGTTGTCGCCATCTCCGGCTACCCTCGAGACCACCACCTCAGTCGACCACCATCATCAACCCCATTACGTCTTCGGCCGCGGGTACGAAACCCAAACCCTAATCGGGTTTTCCAAACCAAAAACATGAACTAAATGCGTATACAAACGTAAGAGAATATTACCTTAGCTAACCGAGAAGTTCTCCGCTCGAAATCGTCGTGAAACTATCTTCTTCGGCCTCCTCCAATCGTCCCCTTCCTCCTCTCTCTCGTTACCTGCCGTCGCGCACACCTAGGGTCCAAATGACCCTAGGGTTCGAGTTTAAGTGGTTTATAAACCACTAGAACTTACCCCCGGTCCCTCTAGTTCTATCTCGCGCGTTTTGATCCCGAACTCTCTTTAAACGGCCAACTGCTTCTAAAACGCACCTTGTTAGACCATCATTATGTTGAATATGGAGTCGGGTCATCCACTAACCCGAATCAATAACTTCTGGATTTCCGGGATGTTACAATATATATATATACATCCATGTTCTAATCGTGTGTATTACCTTGTTCAAAATAATATTTCAACCCAATAGTTGCCTCGAATCACCTGAAATATTCCTTGGAATAATCCAAGAAGACACTATAGTTTTAGTAAAAACAAAAAAAGTTGAATAAAAGCACGCAAGGAAATTATAAGTGTGTGTATTTCACCTTTTCAAAATCGAGACCAAAACTATGCATGTATATGTATAATAAGTGTTCTAGTGAAACATTGACACTTTATAGAAAGACGGTTACTCTTTCATTCATGTCTTTTAACAAAATATTGACACCTCTTTATTCTTTTAAAATAAAATTAATACGGCGAATGGAGGAACCAAGATTTTTTTTCCTATGTGTCAATTTTTTTTCAGTCTTATGATTCCTAACAACCTGACGTTAAAATTTTCGAGTCACATAATAAATACAATACCATATTAAAAATATACCATCATTGGAAAACTGAAAACACACGATTAAAATACATCATCTTTAGAAAACATACAATGAAAATACATCGCCTTTAGAAAACATACAAATACAATGTCATTTATAATGAAAAAACATTAGATTCTGTAGTTGTCCCTACGGGTTTTCAGCAATTAATTTCAATAAGTTTTAAGAACCAAATTCAAGACCAACTAAAATCACTAAAGTTTCAATCAAGAACTAAAAATCTAATAAAATAACTAAAGTTTCAACTCTCAATCAAGTTTCAGCTTTCAAGTTTCACAACTAATTTTTCAATCAAGTTTCAAGTTTTAATCAACTAATAAAGTTTGAAGTTCCATTCAAGAATTAAGTTTCACATATAATTTCAACATTATTGAAGTAGTGAAGTGTAAAGTTTGAAAAAGAAAATGACACTAACCTAGAGAAGGAGAAGGATGGGTGGAGGTTGGATGGTCAATTAGTTCTACCATTCTAGTCAGAGTCACGAGTAGCCGAGGAGCAGGTCGCGAGAGTTGAGTCTAGTTGTGTGGTCTCGCAGGTCTCGTCTGGTAGTGATGTTAGTTTGGTTATGTTCATCTCACATCTGCCATGGGTAGAAGTTGATGGTTTACAAACTAGGTTTAGGAAACAATTTCGGGGAAATCAGATAAATGGGTTATGGGTTGCTAGATCTTGAAACTAGGTAACCCCAGTTGGGGGATTCCTCCTGTGGTGGGCTGCCCTGGGAAAACCCAATTATCCTATAATATCTAGCGTTGCCGTTAAAAAAAAGGTAATTGGCTTATTTGGGCATTTGAGTGAATGGTCAATTGGGCAAACATATATAAATTTGGGCTTAATTAAATTAGGTTTAACTTGATTTTAACCTTTTGAAATAGAAATATAATTTGGTCCTAACATTTTTTTTAATAGAGTAAACTATTAAACATTATTTATTTTTTAGTGGGCTAAAAGTTTATACGCTTTTTTTTTAGTTTAGGGTCACAAATTTCATTGGGGCCAATGTTCGAAAAAGGCGGGCCAATCAAAATTTTGATACTATATGATCCATATAAATTTCAAAAAACAATAAGGTCAAATGACCCTGGTAGGTTCACCATTGCTAACCGGATGACCACCATAAGCGACGTTGCCTCTTGACCCCTACCATTCTTCCTGGAATATATTAGTTTAACGAAATATATTAGTTCAACTAGTTTATGCTTCACACTACCTAACCGTGGTAGAGCTTAATCTAAATTCTCTTTGATCTCGTATAAATATCAATAACACAAAGTGATTGGTGAAATCATCAACAAATCCGTGTTAAAACTAGGAATACCAAATAAATTCACAAAGTGTGAATAGTAAGGTATTCATGGCAAATCCATAACAACTTGATTACCATTGGATTGCTTGAATAATCCTGGTTTATTTGAGAATAATATACCTGTTTAAAATTTTAAAATAAATAATTTAAAATTATTATTCAATTTAAAGAATAATAACACCCACTCATTTCCTAAAGTATTTCTAGAAAACAATGACACGTAAAATTGTACATGAAGGTGGGAATTATCGTCGTCCAACATACTTTCATGAAGTCACCTACTTAACATTTTATTGGACTTGTAAAGGTACCTTACTTGAACACTAGAACTAAAACGTTGGCTAAAATAGATCAAGTAATGCATGAATGACTGTGTCAAATATAAAATAAAATCTTCACCTAAAAGGGAAAAAAAACTCAAAAGTATATGCCAAAGTATAAAATAAAATCTTCACCTTCCGATTCGTTTTCTTATAATTTTTTTATTACTAAACGTATTTCACAATAATAACATCATCAAAATGTTTTTTTGGCAACAATATTATAGAACCCTATTTACTTTTGGCAACAATATTATAGAACCCTATTTAAATGAGAACTTGGGCGAGAACTTGAGTAAACGGTAACTCCTTATTGGGGGGAGTGACACGTGTAATTTTATTTGTTTTCAAATTTTTTTTTGTTTTCAACCCTCGTGTGTGTGTATATATATATATATATATACTAGCTTACAACCCATGTAATACACACGTGGTGAAAAATATCAATACATAAAATTTTAAATATTTATGTATATATTTTACAGATGTAAACATGTATTACATATACAAAGGATAGAAAACAAAATTCAAAATATGTAAAAATTAATATAAAATTGGGTTTCGAAAATATGTTAATTACTATTTAATGTAATTTGACTTTCATTTACTATATGATTGAAAATAAAAGTTACATAATTAGATTTTAAAATTTCTTATAATAAGGAATAATTTAAAATAAATGTGTTTTATTAGTATAATAAGTATTTTCTTTAAAAACCATTATTTATTATATAGTATAGATATATAGGTTAGGTTTATGATAGAACTCATTTTAATGATAAAACTAAATAACCACTAAAAAGATAATGGGTGAAATTTTAAATAGGAAGGCTAAAATTGAAACTTAAAATATATAAATCTTTAACATTTCTATCTTTTGCATACGTTATTATTTTTTTTTAAAATATTGCACCATTAAATCAAGAATTTATTTATCTTTCATTTGAGTATAAATAACTTTATAAAAAATAAGAATTAACTCGTTTTTTTTCTTCTTATTTTCAATACTGCATATGTGTAGTATCACCCCAAAAACCTAACCCACCCCCAAAAACCTAAACCCCCCACCCCACCCCCAAAAAACCTAACCCCCCCACCCCCAAAAAACCTAACCCCCCCCCCCCCCAACACCACCCCCACATCAACCCCCATCCAAAAACCTAAACCAACCCACTCCTACCCTCAAAAACCAAACCCTAAAAGCTAAACCCAAAAACCTAACCATAAAAGCTAAACTAAACCCAAAAACTAAATGCTAAAGCTAAATCGGGCATTTTTTGCTCTTTTTTTAACAAGGACGACGTGGGAAACATGGTCTCCGAACTACTTTTTTAGTTTTTGTTTTATATTTTGAGTTATGATTTTTTTTTTTTTTGAATTTTTTTCCGTTTAATGAGAAGTTCTCTAGTTCTCTCACTAAGGAGGAGTTTTCTCATGAACTTTCCCATATATATATATATAGGGGAGGTTCAACTAATAAGTGCAATTTGGCTAAAAAGCCTAAGAAGCAATCTTAGCCATCCATTTTTCTAATCAATGGATGAGATCCAAGTGGGGGGAAAAAATAAGGTTGTAGAGATATCTTTGGAATAATCATTTTTTTGACTTTTTTCAAGTTCCATCACATTTTTTAAGTGTTCATAACTTTTTTATACGTCATTATTTTTTAAAAAAAATTACACCATAAAATCGGGCATTTTTTTCTCTTTAATTTGAGTATAATGTTGATATATAAAAAACGATGATTTAAAAAAAATCAAAATTTGTGCTGTTTTCTAGTAAACAACAGAAAACCAGCACAGGAAAATAGCACAACAACAAATCAGTACAACATAAAAAACAATACAATAAAAAAAACAACACATGTAATTTTACAAAATCATAAATCTGAAATAAAAGTTATCCTCTTAAAAGAAGAATGTAAGTAATTAAGTTTTGACCTTCAGTAACATAAAAAGAAAAATGACCTTCAGTAACTATTGTTTTAGGGAAAACAATATACCGTACAATACAAGAAAAGTGAATTAAAAAAAACTTCATGTGAATGCTATGAAACTTGGGCTAAAACCCAAAATCTAATTTGCAAATGTTTTTGCATATATTACAATCTTAAAAACTTAGTTTTGTTGTGCTGGGTTTTGTTCATTTTTGTGATGGCCTACATGTGCTGGTTTTGCTTGTGCTGGGTTATGTTTGTGTTGGTTTTAGGATTATAACCTGTCAATTCCAATTGTGTTCTTTGTTTTGCGCTGGTTTGATATACTAGTTTTGTTGTGCTGGGTTAGCTAAAAAAAGCAAGGCACACAATTAACCGTGTTGTTTGGGTGCTATTTTATAGTAAAACAGTTCAATTAATTGTTATGTTTGGTATTGTTTTATGATAAAGCAGCACAGTTAATTGTATTGTTTTACAATGCAACACAGTTAATTGTGTTGTTTTACAAGAAACGAGCACATTTACGTAAAGTAGCACAATTTCATTAAGTGTCGATTTTGTTTTTTCAAAAAAAAATATAGCAATACTATACTCGAATTAAAGGTAAAAAAATGCTCGATTTTATGGTGTAATTTTTTTTAAAATAAGGTCGTATGAAAAAGTTATGTACATTTAAAAAAAGTGAGGGAATTTGAAAAAAATCAACAATTGTGGGTTTTTCAAGAATGTCACTTCACCCATTATTTTTCTTACACTTAAATCTCTACCCTTGATTATCCAATTGAATGGATGAGATTGCTTCTTAGGCTTCTTAGCCAAATTGCACTTCTTAGGGGAACCATCCCCTATATATATATATATGGTGAGGTTCAAATGCTAACCAATATTTATGTGATAACAATGATAACCAATTTCAAACATAGAGTTACGTATACGTACCAAATAATGTTACGCATACGTAAACACTATGTGTCACATATATGTAACATTATTTGGTACGTATATGTATGACTCATCATTTCCGTATTTATGTTCACGATACTTAAATACTCTTTTAAGAATTAAAATAAATAATAATTTATAAATTATGTGATTGTTTGATAGTGGTTAGCACGGTTATCATATAAAAAGTTGGTTAGTATTTGAACTCTTCCCTATATATATATATATATATAATACGCTTTAACTTGTCTACTAATCTATTAATTTCGTTTCTCTGTAATAACTTTTGTTCTTTACTTTTTTATTAAAAACGAAAAGCGCGGCTTTCTTTAGTTTTTGTTGTCAACGTTCTGGTATAAATTTAATTAAAAACGGAGTTGTATTCAAAGTTGTGTACGTAGGTTTTAGCCCCGCAAACGAGCCAAACCGATAACGACCATTTCCCCGCCGCGTTGTGAGGGGGAATCGTTTTAGCCCCTCATACTATATATAATATACGTTTTAACTCGTTTAGTTTTCCATTAATTTCGTTCTTTTGTGCTAACTTTCGTTCATTATTTTTTTTTCAAAATGGATTGCACGTTTTTCTTTATTTTTTTTGTCAACGTTCAGGCATAACTTTTATTAAAAACGAAGTTATATTTAAAATCGAGTTTTTTTGCTATCGTGCGCTATTGCAAGTCTGCGTTTCGACATAAGTTTTAATTTTATCCACCCAAACGAGACGACCCCGATAACGTTCAGACTCCGCAGTGAAACGCGTGCGAAAAAAATCTGTTTATATTTAATTAGGATTTAGGACAAAGTATGTGGTATATCCGTATATATAATTATATTATAATAATAATAATAATAATAATAATAACAATAATAAATAGATTTTGCTAAACAAAATATTGTATGTTACAACAAATTGCTGCACCTCCACGTCGTTAAGACGTGCTTGTGCCGGCCAGGCTATGAAAAATTTTATACAATTGCCTTGTAATATAATAAGATATCATCTAAGAACAAATGGAATATTATCAAGTTTAATATTTTAATTATAGATTTTCACCAATACTTTTTCTTTAATAAAAAAAAGATAGAAAGTTAATTTTTTGTAATTTTAACACTAAAAGTTTAATTCTAATAAATAAACAAGTAAACTTCAATTTTTAGAAGTTGGGATTCAAATATAGTTTGGTTTTACAAAATTTCCTTACAATTTATAAATTACACCTTCTTACTTCTTTTGATCACAGCAAAATTAAGCATACCAAACATTATTAAATTTGAGATATTTAATTATATTTTTGATAATTTTCTAAAATGATTATTATATAATAAGACCTTTAAATAATGGTTAATTTAATCAAGAGCGTGATGATTATGTAAGGTTGCCTATATTATGTTTAAACTAGTATTAAGACCCCGCGTTGCGGGACGTAAGACCGTAAAAAAAACTAACGTCGAAATGTTGTCATGAGCCGCGCGTTGAAGGTAAGAAAAAATAAAACTTGGACGTCGTCGATAACATTCGAACATTAATATAAAAAAACGAGACCGTCACAAACCCGAGCGTTGCGGCGCGACCGTTGATAATATTTGGAACTTTACATAAAAAAGAAACCGTTAAAAAAATTAACGTCGGAACGTTTAAAAAAATATGCATGTCGCACCGGAAAAATAAACTAAACAGTTAAAAATACTAATGTTGATAAAAATAAGTACGTAAAAATTTGGATTTTATAAAAATAATATTTTAAAAGTTGGAGGATAAAAAGAAAAAAAAATCTGTAAAAAATCAAAACCTCAAATCAGCTTTAACAGGTTATATACACTGTGATGTACAATTTGTTTTAAATGACATTACATCAAAACGCAGATAAAAATAATCAAGTCGTAACGACATATTCAGAGTTTTATATAAAATTTGTAAGAGAAAAACAAAAATAAACAAAAAAAATTTGAGTGTGTAAAAAACAAATAGATAAGTATAGGGTATAAAATGTAGATATAGATAAACTTGGGGTGGTTAAGTTGTAACTTTTTAGAGGTCTTAAATTTAAATTATGAAATTATGCATTACCTACCTGTACAATATGCATTAATGGTTTCACTTTTGCCTTTTAAGGTGTTAATAATAGAACGAGATAATTATAGAAGTATAAATTATGCATTATAACTTCAAGTTATAATAACTAAGATTAATTTTTAAATAAACATATTACATTGGATTTAGCTTTTACGTTTAAAAAAAGAAATCAAAGTTCCATAAGCTTAAACAAATGTTTATCCGCGTATCAAATCAAAACACCATTGCTATAATTCATTTTACTATAGTTAATTATTTAGTTACTTACTATTATTTTATATCTCATACTGTTTCACCTCAGAATTAATATAATCAAGTAAATTTAAACTTATTAAAAAAAATTATTTTATAAATATACTTACATATATACATTTTTTAATCATTAATAGTAATCACAATAATCTAACTTAAAAGATTAAGGGCATGTTTGGTTGACAGGAATTCAGTGGCAGAACTTGAACAATTAAATTGGGGGGGACGAAATACTACACATAAAAAAATGAAAGTTTTTAATGAATTTGTGGAACAGATTTGGGTTTTTTTGTGTGGACACTATAACTAATTTGAAATATATCTAGTGGGCCGAAATCAATACTTCTGAGCAAAAAAATGGGGAAAAACCAAAAATTTTTTTGGATTTGTAAAACAAATTTGGGCTTTTGATCTAGATTAGGAGGGGTCAAATAGGATAACTAATATGAATTAAACCTAGTGAGCCGAAATAAACACTTTTGAACAAAAAATTAGGGGGGGCAGGCCCCCCTCTGACCCTTATTAAGTTCCTCCTCTATAGGAATTCATGGTATTTTAATGAAATTGTAATTTAAATTTTATTGTTTGGCATTTTGGTTAGCTAAGAGAAGAAATTGGAATTGAAATTAATTCAACCAAATCCCTTAATTAATTGAATTCAAAATTCATCCCAATTTTAATGGAATTCACAATCTCTCACCATTTTAAGGAGCAATTTTATCTTTTAAGTATTTTTCATTACAATTCCATTAACAAATATGCTAACAAAACATATTATAGATTTCAAAGTAATCCTTTAAATTCCAAATACAATTCAAATTCCAATTCCAACAAATTCTATAAACCTCACAACCTCTAAGAATTTTCTTTTACCCGGTACATGTTATGGAGTAAGCAATACTATTCTTTGTTCTATTTTTTGAATGAACTATCTAAATGCTGGTAATTTGGTAAATGGTTATTTTATTTAAACTTTTTGCTTTTCATTGTTTAACAACTTATTAGTTTTAGAATATTTAATGATTAAATTTTAATTTTAAAATTACTACCGAATAAAATAAAAACGTTTGATAAATCTTTTGAATGAAAGTGTAAGTGACAAAAACAGACCAACTTATAGATTATTTGCTCGCACTATATTTTCATCAATATGATTATTTAAATTCAATAATAACAACTAAAAGTTGTTCAAATTTCATACTATAATTAGAGCGGATAAAACGTCATGCATTGTGTTAGATGATTCGTGTTTAATACGACACGTTTAACACGTTTATTGAACATGAACACAATAAATTTAACTAAACTGTGATTATTAGTACAACTTTACGCATATTATGAATGCATGACTTTAAATACTCTGAAAAATTTAGTTGTAAATAGATGTGAATAAGATTATAATATTAAAACAATATCTTAACTATTTATAAAATTATAGCAACTACATTGCATTGGTAAACGAGTCTTAAACATCATTTCAATCTCTTAACCACTTTAACATGATTAGGTTGATAGAACCCGTTTAGACATGTTATTCACCTTGTCAACCTGCTTATAACCTGAATCCGTTTATTTCAAACAAAACTCGTTTAACTTCGTGTTAAGTCATGTCATATTAGAAGATCGTGTCATAAATTGTCAGCTCCATATAGAAAAATATATATTAGATTTTAACCAAATTCTAACCTTATAATAAAGAAATCTCCTGATATAAAATATATAATTAAAATTAGGGAGTGTTTAGATGTGCTTTTGAAAATGACTTATTAACTTATTAGCTTTTTAAAAAACTAACGAGTAAAGTCATTTCCAACTCTATTGTTAAAAAAAAATGTCCTGCGAAAATCATGAGTTAAAAAGTGGGCCATCATTGATGGGTTTCTTCCACGCAAGCCAAAAGGGGGTGAAAAAGGTAATGCAGTTGAAAACACCACGAAGGTATATATAGAGGGGCACATAGAATCATTCGAGACGAGTTCAAAGAGAGAGAAACTAACTACGAAAATGGCGGATTAGCAGGTATGTATGCGTTTATTACATCCACTGATTTCTATTTTCATATATCTAATTTTATAATCTTCAATTTTCGAACAATTTCTGGATCGATCGATGTAATTTTGCGTATTCGTCTCTCTGGAACAGGAATTTCGCAGTGCCTTTGGATTGACGCACCGACTATTTTCGATGTTTTTAACGTCCTCTTTCTGCTTCTTCCGTTTGATTTCATTTCGTCAATGTAAGTTGAAGTTTTCGAGGAGAAATTCTTCCGTCAATCACGTTGTTTCGAGTTTTATTTCAATGAATATCGATGTTTATCTCGTGAAATTTTTAGTTTCTCGTTCGTAATTATAAACTGCAAATTTGTGTTATGGAACTTCGTTTATGACGACAGATTCATGAATTGTGCTATGTTATGATCCTTATATGTCATGCTTATATATAAATTGTATGATGTTGCTTTCTGTGCAAGTATTGGTTAAAATTTGGTTCTATAAATGTGATGCAGAAATCTGTTGTGTAAAAAGTTTGGGTTTCTAGGGCAAGGATTTGTGGTTGGCCATGAATTCCATGGGTTGAGGGTAATTGATGGATTCCGCAAGGAGTTGGCTACATAAGTTTCATCCAAGAGATCGATTGAAGTCAAATACCAGAAGGAGGGAGTCAATGGCTGACGGTGAAGATTCAAATAGCCCAGTGATGGATGAAGAGGTCTCGAATATAACAAAGCAGAAGGTTGCGGCAGCTAAGAAGTATATTGAAAACCATTACAAGGAACAAATGAAGAATTTGCAAGAGAGGAGAGAAAGGTATGTTATGTGCTTGATAAAAGTTGTATGGATTTAGATATTTGTGTTAGGATGCACAATAGTAGACTGAAATAAACAAAGAAATTGACTACACACTATTTACATGGTTCAACAATTTGTTTGGAATGCATGGTGGTTGCTAATATTTTGTTTAGCTATAGTTGTTCATTAAAATAAAAAGAATCTGGTTCTTAATATAACACGAATATGAATTGAAAATAGCTAACATGAAAAATAGTCTTTCTAATCATAAAAGTTAACCGCTGATTAGCTCCAGAAACAAGTTTTTTATTTTGTTAGGCAATGAATGCAAACAAAGAAAGATAAGAAAAAGATGTTTTTGACAATTCACTAAGAAGCATTAAAGTATTACTTGTTAACATTTTCATGAACGCAAAATAGAATTTATGGGATCTTGTAGAAAAAAAAGTAACATGTGGTTTTTTACTAAATAGGCGAATCCTGCTTGAGAAGAAATTGGCTGATGGTGATGTTTCAGAGGAAGATCAAAACAACTTGCTTAGATTTCTTGAGAAGAAGGAAACCGAATACATGCGCCTTCAAAGGCACAAAATGGGGGTTGATGATTTTGAGCTACTCACAATGATTGGAAAGGGAGCATTTGGTGAGGTATGGTTTCTCTTTTTCTTTTCTTTCCAGTTTTGAACCTTTTGTCATGTTTTTTACTCAACATATTTCTTAATAGCCGATCGTAATAACATATGAATATATGATGATCATGATTGAAGGTGAATAGTATTGTGAATCTATAAACTCAAAAGTAGTCCTCATCCAGTACTCGTTTTTCTCTTTGACACCCCCTCTTTTGTTTCTACTATGTATTTTATTGGACTTTTATAGATTACAAGTATTTTGATTTTCTATATTTGATGTGAACGTTGTAAGAAATCTTTCCTCTCAACCTTCATTAAGCCGAGGATCCTTGCTGCACAAGGGCCTTTCTTTTTATAAATGAAAACATTGAATGATTGCCTATGAAGCCTTTGTTACCATAACCAGTAGTACTATTTCCTCTAGATTGAGAAGGTGTATAGATGGTAACTTTGTAAATTGTAACTGCTACTGTTTATATATCAGTAAATGCACACGCTGATGCCTGTACAGCTATTTGGGATATATTAGTGAAAAGATTTCCATGTATTGTTACTCCATACTCCTTTTGATTTGAATTTATGAATCCCAATAGTTTTGGATATAGAGTTCAAGAATTCATGATTTCATATTATCATACATGTCCTGTGTATATAAAATTGAAACAGTTTAACGCATATCGTATGTTGTAGGTCAGAATCTGCAGGGAGAAGACAACGGGCACTGTATACGCCATGAAAAAGCTTAAGAAATCAGAAATGTTACGTAGAGGTCAAGTATGTGATTTTGTAACATGAAATGATAAATTTGCTTCATTTAGTCTTAATATAAAGTTAATTATTTTAAATACATTTTAGGTTGAGCATGTGAGGGCTGAAAGAAATCTTCTTGCTGAGGTGGACAGCAATTGCATTGTTAAGCTTTATTGCTCTTTCCAAGATAACGAATATCTGTATCTCATAATGGAATATCTACCTGGTGGAGACATGATGACGTTGCTTATGAGAAAAGATACATTGACTGATGATGAAGCCAGATTTTATGTTGCTGAAACAGTTTTAGCAATTGAATCCATCCACAAACATAATTATGTGCACAGGTATGCTATAATTAATGTACTGCATTAAAGTTTAATCATGTAATAATATCTGACTTATTTTGCTATATTGGATTGCAACAGAGATATCAAGCCTGATAATTTGCTACTTGATAGATATGGGCATTTGAGATTGTCAGATTTCGGACTGTGTAAACCGTTGGATTGTAGCACACTGGAAGAGAAGGATTTCACTACAGTGGATAATGTCTCCAATTCAACAGGTGAGGGGAATTCTTCTGCTCCAAAACGCACACAACAAGAACAGTTGCAGCATTGGCAGAAAAATAGGAGAACGCTTGTTAGTAACAACTCTTATTATTACTGCCTTTTATGTATCATAATTGGTAGATAGTTTATTTTTTCTGAGTTTTGTTGTAGGCTTATTCAACAGTTGGCACTCCTGATTATATTGCTCCAGAGGTTCTATTGAAGAAGGGTTATTCATTGGAATGTGACTGGTTAGTAGTTTATCAATATATCATAATGTAGTCACTAGTTTTCATTTTCATGTAAATAGATTGCTTTCTTTCCAATGCTTAAGAATAGATTGCTTTCTTTCAAATGATCATGTGATTGTTATTCTTCTTCAGGTGGTCTCTTGGTGCCATCATGTATGAAATGCTTGTGGGATATCCACCTTTCTACTCCGATGATCCGATGTCAACTTGTAGGAAGGTAGTCACTCATTTTAATTACATTAATAGTTTGATACCAATCTTTGTAAATTTTGAGTGGTAAAAGCCTGATTTTTTTTGCAACCAGCCAACCATACTAATAAATTTCTTTCTAAATGTTTTTTTCTGGTTACCTTTTTTTTTTTTGAACGGCGACACCTAGATATTCTAGGATAATTGGGTTTCCCCGGGGCAACACCTAGAACATCCAGGGCAGCCCACCACAGGAGGAACCCCCCAACTGGGTAAACCCCCTGACCTGGCCACAGACCCCTTTTTTGCTGTTGCCAGGATTCGAACCCAAGACCTCCACTATGGGAAGTCTTGGGGCTACCATTGCACCAAATTACCAACTAGTTTTATGCATTGCTCCCTCATCCTGAATTGAATGAACGGGATGACTTCTATGTTTGAATCCAAGTGGCTTTCTAACCTTTTTGAGAATGATTGTTTGTTTTTCCTCTTAAATTGATATAGTGTGTTCTTTCCTTAAGCAAATTTAATGTACATTTGTGAAATTCATCTTCTAATCACCAATGTTTTTGTTGTTTTCAACAATTGTAGTTAGTGTTCTAATTAAGATAAAAATTAAAATACACTACAATCATTAGAAGGGATCATCAAATATATAACATGATTTGTTGTAAAGTTCTCCTCTAAACAAGAGTTTAAAATAATTAATGATCAATTTAGTTTTGATCCTTGCAAAGTTCTATGTGGGTTTGAGAATTTTATGAAGATAAATCATGTTCTCTGACAAACATACACATATAATCTTATGGGTTATAGTTTCGTTACATTTGTAGATTGTACATTGGAAATCACATTTGAAGTTTCCACAAGAAGCACAGCTTTCTCTTGAAGCAAAAGATCTTATCAGCAAACTGCTCTGTAATGTCAACCACAGGCTGGGTTCAAAAGGCGCAGATGAAATAAAGGTGTTGTATTGCGTGTCTTATTCTCAGTTTATAAAAATTATTCAAGCAAGAAAATTTCAAAGAAAAAAGACTGATTTTTTTTATCATGTTTCAGGCCCATCCCTGGTTTAACGGTATTGATTGGGAAAGAATATATCAAATGGAAGCTGCATTCATTCCAGAGGTTAATGATGAATTGGACACTCAAAATTTTGAAAAATTTGAAGAGGTATTTTTGTTTTGTTGTTCCTTTCCATCTAATTTGTTTGCAGGCAGGATATTTAGCTTACTGCACCTTGTCTTCTTTGGCCTTTTCTAAATATTTCAGTCAGAACACCAAACCAAGAGTTCATCAAGATCTGGACCATGGAGAAGGGTAAAATTTCTGTCCTAACCACTATAAATATTATCTCGGTCGTTTTTACTTCTAAATTTTGTGGGGGTAAATAATGAAAATTTATGCATTAACTGCTACCATGTTTGCCACGTGTAACATCGTTAATCAATATAAACTGCCTTTTCTAGACCTTTACTTCAGTTTATTACTTATTGTGTGTTAATTGATATGTGTGAGATTTCCTGGTTTTCTGATTATATGTATTTGGGATGTCATCTTAAAAAATAGTTATTTCTTACCTCTGATTTTTTTTTAAATCTTTTCTTTATGCTAATTTCTGGTGTTAATTTGCAGATGCTTTCATCTAAGGATATTAACTTTGTTGGCTACACATACAAGAATTTTGAGATTGTTAATGATTATCAAGTCCCTGGAATGAGTATCTCTCTTTCCCTCTCTGATGCACACACACTTGTATTATAACAATCATGTAGATCAAAGTCTAGTTTTTACATCCCATTATTATTATTATTCAGGTATTCAATGTTGGTAAAGGTGGCACTTTCAACCCATTCATTTATGAATGGCTCCGTTCGGTTTCAGTTATGTTTTATCTGTAACGGGTCAACTGCTAAATAAAATACTTTAGAAGGAAACGTGTTGAAAGTCGTCTAAAGTCTAATTATGATGCATAAAACCATCTAAATCATTTTATTAAAAAAATTAGATTTTTATTGGAATAGTATAATTTTTGTAATCATATTGCACACAAATTATTTGTAAAAAAATACATTTTATTCATATTGATTATTTTAGCATGAAAGATGGACAAAAGAGAAATTTAAGATGTTCAAAAAGTGAAATTGTTGAAATTTTCATGAGGCTGATGGATGTATAAGATAATTCTATGCTCTAATGTAATAATGTTGATATTCAATCATGTTTCTATATTATGATACATGCAGGCTTAACCTGCTGATCAACATGGACATGTATAAATGCATTACTGAGCAGTAAAACAGTTTTTTTAAGTCTTCTAGCCTATTAGTTAAATGACTGAAATACCCTTTAATAATTAGAAATGTGTAAACTTTGAACCCCAAAACCAATACCAGCAATAGATTAAAATAATGAAAATGGCAATTAGGTAATTTAGCTTTGAACTGCAACTTACATGCAATAGATGCAAAACAATACATTTCCAAGTAACAGTTTTGTTATTTGATCATCTTCCTAAGTTTGTGGCAACTCTTTGTTTAATAGCTTTTTTTTCAAATAAAATCATGGTGACTAATCCTGTATGTTCATGGTTGCAGCTGAACTGAAAAAGACGAAAACCAAACCGAAGAGACCAACAATCAAGTCACTGTTTGGTAGCCTACTATTTATATCTTTTTTTTTCCTTAATAGGAGTATAATTTCAACCCCAAAACTGTCTGAACCAAAACGGACTGGTCAATTTGGCCCAGTCATGGGATGGCACGGTTCGGGCATGACCCGAATAGATGAAACAGTTTGGCAATCAAATAGAACTAAAATGACCATTCTTGCTAAACTGGATTTTATTTATTAACCTTAAATCATTTATTTAGTAAACTCGTCTACCTTAATATTTTCAGTAAAGAAATAACTCAGCCTAATAAAGTTTTCTAGACTTGAATTCAGTTTCAGTCGATATCATGGCTAATCTTGTTAGTTTTCTTCATTTTACAGAGGAAGAACCTGGCAACGACCCGTCATAAGGGCACTTTTGGAATTGATTCCACCGTCAAACTATTCTCTCTCGTTGCTTGATTACCTACAAGTGAGCGAAAAATCGTTATGGTTACCGAATTTGGTTAAAGAATTACATAATATTTTGTGAGGTTAATTTTCGTTTTGATTTGCTATCAAAATTAAATCTAGAGGTCGTTGATTAGTTATGTGCAAATGTTGGAAGATCCTTTTTCTTGCCCTTCTTGAGCCTACAGAAAGTGTGTGCAAAGAGCGTAGTATTGTGCTTTGATTGAAAATGGCTAGTCAAATGTGCATTTCCATTGGTTCAAAGTTGCACATCTTATTTTTTTTCCCTAAAATAAATGTAATTTTGTACATAATTTAACTATAGTATTTGATTAATTAAATTCACATCGACCTGTCGATGGGTATATAAGATTTATTTTGTGTTATTCATAGAACATCTTAATTGTAAATTCATTAAAAATTTAACACAATGCGTCCCTAACACGAATTTTTAACACTTTGAGTACCTGTGGTGTACAATCTGTAACACTCTGAGCTTCTGGGTCTAACTTCGTTAAATTCCTTCCGTTAAGTTTAGTTTCGACATGCTGCGGATAGTTAAGTTTTGCTGCGGAGATCAGCAGCAAAACTTAGTAGTTTCGGGTGAACTTAGTAGTTTCGAGTGAATATCAGTAACCATCTTACCCCTATCGAAACTAACCAACTTACCCCTATTAGAGTGTTACAGATTGTATACCACATGTACTCAAAGCGTTAAAAATTCATGTTAGGGACGCATTGTGTTAAATCGTGTAAACCACAAGGACGCAAACGGTAATTTACTCTAATTATAGTTTAACATGAGTCGTACTGAATTGAATTATAAAATTAGTTTATTAAAAATCTATATTTTAAGTGATGAACTTTTAAGTCAAACAACTTTAACGTTGTGTTCCCGGATCTCATTTAAGGAGAGAAAATAAAGGAAGGTGAAGTAATCCCTTGTTTCATAGTTTTTTTTTTAAAGGGAAATAGAAGGAAGGGTGTTTCAGAGATTTTTTTAAAAAGAGAAATAAAGAGAAAAAAAGGCTTGTCTCCATCCTTACAAATTGAAAAAATTTGAAGAGAAAAGAAAATAGTGGAAGAGAAGGGAATTCTTTTCTTTTCATTCCTTTAGTAAACTCGGGAAAAAAACGTTAGGTTTGTTTAGTTGGCATAATGTTTTTTTAGGAATTAAAAACAGAATTAGAAATTTAGAATTTCTGAAAATTAATAATGTGTATTATGTATGAAATTGAAATGTTAAAATATTAAAGGGACAACTTTGCCCCTATCCTCTTTTCTTCAACCGTCTTCTACATCACAACCCTAGTCAACCGTCTTCTTCAACCTTATCAACCATCATCGATTGCAGAAGAACATTGACATCCAATCGAAACAGAAGAACAACCTCATCACCTCTCTCACGAAACGACTTTCGCATCTCAACCATCATCGTCCCCAACCTTTGTTCGCTGCACAGTGGCACACAATCGAAATCTGAGTTGGTGTGTTTGATTCAAGAACTACCATATCGTCGGCAACACCCAGATGGAGCGAATCGAACTGATTTCTTCTTCAAATCGATATGTTTAGGTCATCATCTTCATCTTCTGTTTCTGTCGATTTTGTCGTTGTTCGTCTGCTATTTTTGTTTCTTTTTCTTCATTTGATTCCTTCATCTGGTTCATGGTGCAATATTCACCAGTTGTTAGTCATTATCTTCATCAAATCGAATTTTGGTATGGTACCGTGGAAACGACGATGGTGTCTGTCGATCTGGTCTTCATCTTCAGTTTTGGTATGGGTACTACGGTGGAGATGACCAGATATCCAAGAGAAAGATATGGATATACACATACACTATTTTAATCTGTGTAAATTGGAATCTCGTTTTCAAACTTGATTGGATGCAAACCTCTTTGAGGAAGGCAACAACAAAGGTACCTGCAATTTGGTAATACTCATTCATGTTTTGCATCTGCACAAGGTCCTATATCTGGATTCAATGGATGCCCTAAACCACCATGTACAAAATTTCAAGTATTGTATGCTAGCATTATAAAGCGTACATAAAAATACTTATATAACATCTTCTTGCAGAAGATTCAAAGAATGCAACAATCCATGTTTTTTTTTAATAATGGGTCAAATCACTGCAAAAAAAAAGTATATTATTATTTTAATAATCAATTTTGAAAATTAACACACACATACATACTTGTCATACATAAATGGGTAGGGGTGAGATTCCAGAAGAATGATATCTTTGTAATTGCTGCAACCAACTATTTCCAAGTAAAGCTTTGCTTGATGAACCTGAACCTGAAGTTCATCACAGAAATCAAGTTAAAAAATTTTACATAAAGGAAAGCCATGAACTTTTAAAACCACAAAAGTGACAACATATACATGACGTAATAAGATGTTATTAGAAATTAATTAACACTTATAACACTCTAAATATTAACAAAATGTTTAGTCAAAGAAAGTGTCAAGGAATCTTCCATAATCAGGACCTTTGGCCAAACGTAATCTTGATAAACCAACTTATCTAAGTATTTTGAAAACTCACCCAATTGAGCAATATGAAAGTGGGATATTCTGACGGGTTAAACCGGAAAAAAAATTTAAAATTAGGTAAAAATGGAAATCGTTCATACAGGCGAAACCTTCTAAAATGTTATATTTTCAAAATTGAATATCATTGTAGCATTATAGCTTTTGTAATAATCTTTAAAACATAAAGAAAAAAATTAGTGTTTGCACTGTTTTGACTCATTTTTAAAAGTTCTATGTTTTGACCCGTTACCCAAAAAGGCCGTACCATTCATTTTGCCACTTCTACAATTCCATCAAGAAGTGAAGCAAAAAGATTTAATTTGAAAAGATTATGAACAAACCTCCTCTGAAGGTAGAAGAACATCATTAAATTTCAACAATTTGGCAAGTGCATCTTGTTCTTCAGGTCTTCCCACAGCAAGAGACTTCCTCTTTGGTCCAGGGTAAAAAACATTGACGCGTTAACTTCAACAGCATACTCCAGTGCAGTCGAAATCAGCCACGCAGGAAGGTTCCATAATCATTACAAAAAAAAGAGTTTTGGTATTTGGATGCTTGACTTTACCTCATCAGATAAAGCTCTCATCGAAGCAAATGCAAGCTGCTTACTAAAAACTGCTTGACTAATAAAAGTGGCACTGTAAGTGTTGTAATCTTGAGTAGATTACTTTCATGTATGGACACAACTGATTTGTTTAAATTCTGCAACAGGTACAAATTAACAGCAGATCTGTTGGTACTCATTAACACACATCTGATAAAAATATGAATTACAAATAACAGCATGCCGATTAAAAAAAATGCTTTCACATTGTTTTGACCTGCTTTTGTTGTGTAATTTGTGTGACAGAGGGAACTCCATTGACCCATTTTAAAAACACACCAATAGGTTATCAATTCAATTAATTTCATTAACAATTTTCATGACCCAGTTTATTGGTGGTGAAAATAAACATTCATATATTGTTCATGTTAACCCAAAAAGTCAACCAATGACATTCCCTACATCCTAGATCATAGAGCATAAATCAATTTCAAGCCAAGAACTGGACTTACCTCAAAATAGCGATCGAACTCCAGATCTCTAAAATCACTGTGTATACCTTCAATTGCATGGACACCGCACCTAGTGTCAGATTACAATTGAGATCAACAACAGCAGCCCTTGCAACACCGAAACAACAAAATCAGTACCGAATAAACAAAAGGACGATAGAATACACAAACCCAAAATCAATACGAAACAGTACCATACCTAATGTCATATTGCAAATAAGATCGACAATCGATTTACAGGGGGCTAAGCTTCAAAAGCCTCTAACAACTTAAGGTCCAAATCAAAATATGATTGCTCCCCAGGTATCAAACATCAAAGTAATATCAGAAGAAACAACGCATGACAACGCTTTCAAAATACTCCAGATAAAAGTGACATGTTAGGTTGTAATAATGATAAATATGAAGAAACATTACCTGAAGCTCAGCCGACTGCTGTAATGGGTTAATCCCAGTTTCAATTTACTGTGCACCCTTATCTCTTCTCCAGTCAAACTGCAAGCGAAATACAGACCAAGAACAATCGGCCAAACATAAACCACGTCGTCTGTTTACATAATTAGGGCTTCTTTCAGTTCAATTACTGAAGGTAGTGGTATAAATCCGTCATTACCTTCGTAAGACTCAACCAAAACCCTTGCGAAAAAACATCGAAGACCAAGTACGAAATCAAAACCAAGGAAAACACACCGACTGAAGAATATCTGAGCAAGGCGGAAGCCGGCGAATCGATCATCTAGTTGGAAGATAACAATCAGAAGGCTGAAACAATTGCAAGCTTCAATCAGTACACCCAAAAATTGAAAATTAAAAAAAAAACTAACTCCAGATCATTCAAAGAATCACAAAACTTAAAAGGCCTCACTCCTTTCAACTCTTCATCGGAATCAGACTCCGGTCCGTTACCGTTACGAAATTCACGGTCGAGATACTGTTTATTTCAATCTCCGTAGTCCGATTTCCTATTAAAATCTATCGTTTGGAGTCTAGGGCTAGTGGTTCTTCTAAACCTAGAATAATCTGGGGAACGGTTGTCACGGCGATAACTATTTTGATTATCGTATCTGCTATAATCCGGACTATGAGTCCGACTCCGGCTACGGCTAACACTACGATTTTGATACATTGATCTAGAATAATCAGGAGACCGACGGTTACGCAATCGATTGAAATCGTTATCGTACCTTGAATATTCTGGACTGCGATTCCTCCAGTCGGTTGGAGCATCAGGTTCCGGTGAGTAATTACGGTTGCGACACCGGCCGTTGGAGTCTTTAACGGCGGAAGCAGGGTATCCCGTTGGAAAGCAGTGAGCGGATGAACCCTAGGGTTTAAAATCTTCAATTGGATGAGTTATTGAGATAAGTTTTAACATCAATAGACACCGACCAAGAAGTTGGTAATTACATCTCTAAACAAGCGATAGGTGTTGGCATTTTAAAAACAAGAAATCAACTGGATTCCTGACTGAATTAAACTCACCTTAAGGTCCAAACGTGTAAACCCGCACCCCCTCACAATAGTCTCTTCATTCGGTTGTTTTCTATATCTTAGCAAAAAATATGCTAATTTATGTGTAACTCTCAAACCATGTCATGACACATCATTGGCATAGGCTTGTACCAAAATCAACTCTTCATCAATTACTAAAACACATACACAAATCAAAAGGTCTTTAAAAAGGGGTTGTAATGTAAAGCTTTAGTCCCAGTCATAATTTCAAGTCGTCTAACACGCACAAGTTCTAACTCATATGCAATCATGTTGGTTAAACACTCAACAAATGAAATCTAAGCTATATATATACATATATATATATGTATATGTATAGGGAATGAATCATTTAAGAACTCCTAAATATTTTGAGAACTCACGAGAACTCGCTAAAAACAATAAAAAATCATTTATTTGTTTAAAATACTAGAATTACTATGCAAATACAACATTTTTATGTGTAAATTTGCTTGTACTCGTATATTTTAAACATTTTCACATATGTAAGTCTCTCATGTACACATGTGTAAGCCTTTACCATGTACGCATGTGTAAATGTTTATAATATACGAGTACATCTAAATTTACACATATCAATCGATATAAAAACGTTGTATTTTAATAGTAACGTTGGTATTTTAGATAAATAAATTATTTCTTATTGTTTTTCGTGAGTTCTCAAAATATTTGGAGTTCTCATTTGAACATATAACCCTGTATGTATATATGTATGTATTTATTGCTCTAATAAAACAGGCTCAAAATCTCTTTAGAAAATGGTGGATTCGGGTTACCGATGTGAGTTAAACACTTTTGAAACTATCCACTTCATTCTCGTTCTCCTAGAGATTCCAAAACATTTTCTTTTGAAAAATGCTTGTTTAAGAAAACTAATTACAAATGCTTAAAGGTCGGTTTTTTCTCAGTTCTAGGGCATCACATAGGTTAGTTTCTAGGCTACGGTTTACGTTTTTATGCAAGAGAGTGTTTTTGTTTGATGCTGGGGCGTTTGGTTTGTCAAAAATTTGAATTATAACCTGTTTTTCAGTTAACTTTACTATATTACCTATCCCCACACTTAAAGTGTACATTGTCCCTACTTCAGGTACCACCTACTCACACCACATATCACACGTCAGGTACCATCTGATTCCAAACACACCACATCAGATGGTATCTGATCACAACACACATCAACTCACAAGTGTTAAAACCACTGAATAAATAAACCACTGAAATGATCAACCACCAATTCAAGTCTAACTAAACAAGAATCAAGTACTAACTTGTTCCAAAACACCACACTAATAGTCTAAACATCAATGTCTAAAGTCTCAGACCACTAAAACTAAAATAGACAAAAGATGAAAATCACCACCACGCTGCATCACGTCTCAATCCTCATGGTTTCTCTGCTGTGAAGCTCTCAAACGATTCACCAGACTCATGATCTTGATCCACTTGTATACCACGTTCTTCTGCACCTGCACAGCCAGTGCCCTTACGTTCCTCAACTCTCTAGAAAGCCCAACACACATGTCTTTAGCATCAGAACACGAATCCTCAACACCTTCAGGTCTCACCTTGCTCTCGCTAAGTCAACCTTTATTATATCCTTGCTAGCTCGCTCCCATGTGACATACGAGGAGATTTGATGATCAAGAGAAGACTAGTAAGATGGAGAAAGAAGCTTAGAACACCCATAAGGAAACTAAGGACGAGGTGTGATCAAAAGAGGCACTAGAAGCTAAGAAGAATAAAGGATGTACACACAAAGCATTTATTGCGTGCAAATCTTCAGTGTATACATTGGAGAAAGGCATGTGAAAGCTACACTCAAGTGGCTTAGAGAGATGGAGGCAATGATTAAGATTAACCATTGCATGGACGACTAGAAAATCAGCTATGTAGTACACTCTTTCAAGTCTAAAGACATGTTTTGGTAAAAACAAGAGGGAAAAGTGATGGATAAAATGATTTGGAGTGAATTTGATGATCTGGTTATGGAGTAGTTTGTTCCAAATAATGAATCGGAGAAATTGGAATAAAAATTCCTGAGGTCGGTTGGGGACGGGAGACATGACTCATAGGTGTAACATCACGAATTTTCGGTTAATGAATTGGAATAATTGATTTTGATAATAAATAATCTTTAAAGTTTCATTGAACATTCACCCGTATAAGATTTTAAATAAGACGAGTGACAAAATATTTGATTTCTAGGACTAAAAGTGTGAACTAGCAAGTTTGGGTGATTAATAATGACTTATGAGAGTTGAGGGGTCAGTTATTTAAAATTTGATTAAGTTGGTCCCTTTGAGCCATGTTTATTCCCCAAAATTAGAAAACTCTTGAAGTTATGTGGTCTTGGTGGTGGTTCGATGAATAAGGAAAAGGAAAGTGAAATTCTTGTGAAATTACAAAGTGAAGGTCGAAATCAATCAATTCCACCATCTCAATTGTCTTTTATGGTTTGAATCATGTATCATAAATCTTCTCTATATATTTTGAACGATAAGTGAAAATATGATATCTAAGCTGATGTAACACATTTGTGAGTGTTTATAGACATTGGTATTGGGGATGGTCTAACAAAAATTCACAACCCCAAATTACTTTATAGTTATCTCACAGTTATTAATTCTAAAAAATTAATTATTGAGGGTGGAATGATTTTTGTACTGTAAAGTTACAGATACATTATGTATGAAACTATCCTATTATGCAATTTATTAACATCTTTATAATGTCATTTATGCCCTAATTCAAACTATAAATTATAAATCTTTTTCCTCAACTTATGATTAATTTTAATTATTCATATGCTACAAAATATATGAACAAAAACTTACTCTTATAACTTTCCATTCCTAATTTATAAAAAGCAGAAATTCAAATGTATAAATTTAGTCACAAATAGTTATTTAACTTAATTACTTTATATTAAAAAAACAATTTGGATTAACGATACATCAAACGTGCCCTTGTTTACTATCGCCATCTTTGGTTTACACTATACAAGGTAACTAGTAAAAGTTAACCCGCGCGTTGCCGCGGTGAACGTTAAAGCATGAAAAAATTTAATTTCAAAAGGTTGACACAAATTCGAACGTTATGACTGACACGTTGATAATATTCAAATATTCAAAACTTAAAAATCAAGAAAGAAAAAAAAAGAGAACCTGACAAAAAAAAGTAAAAAAAAATTAATTAGTGACTTAAAGTAAAAAATAAAAAAAATAAAAAATAGAAGATTCTAAGTTATAAAAAATTAAGAGCAAATAAAAGATAATAAAAAAAATAAAGAATTAAAATCCAAAACAAAATAATAAAGGAAAGTTAAAAAAAAATTGACATAATAAAAATAGAAACAAAGTATAAAAAAATGAAGTTAAATAAAAAATAGACTACTTGGAGAGAGTACTAGTACTAGTTCTTCTTCATTTTCATCATCGATGGAAACTATTAACCTACAACAAGGGTTGAAATTATATGAATCACTTCGATCTTTGTGTTAAAATATACGTACGCCAGAACAATTATATAAGTTGTTATTTTATAACTGCCGCGGGATGAAATTAGACTTACTGATCAGGATGAGGATTAGGGTCTGACGGTTGGAGATCGTTTGTGGGATAACGGTGTTGTGAGTGTGGGTGTCTGACGGAACTGGTTGTAAAACTGACCTCCATGCTTAACCGACCTTGGATGTGAAGATGAAGAGAATATTTGCAGGGTTTTATAGGGGAAGAAAGCTACTACAAATTCACACTCCACACACCCGCTGAACTATGTTCAAAATACATATTGTGCCTCACAAGTTTCATTTATTATAATAACAACCCAAAAGAGTTCATATGAAAAATGTTGTCTGCCAAAAATCTAAAAAAAAATATTCGGTTTGTTTATAAATGTTGTTTTCTTGTTCATTATTGCTTCATAAGTCCTTTTATCTTCTTCCAACTATACTTGTATATATACATGAAATAGTGTTATACCAAATAAGAGTCATTACTAGAAAATCAGGTAGATTCATCGGGGCAATCCCGACAACTTAAGTCGTCGGTAATTAATGGTGGACCAATCTCGACGACGTGTCGTCGTTAATGATCAAGCCCCCATTTTTTATATTATTACTCATTCTCGACAACATGTCGTCGTTAATGGTCAAGCGGGAAAAGCTTAAAAGCTTTGGCGCTCATCTGTCACCTTTCTCGACGACATGTCGCGAGATTGAGTTTTTTTATTCTTTTTCTTTTTGCCAGGTGAAACAATTGTTTATTTTTATTTTTGGATATTACATTTTCTCTATGGCATGCAGTCGAGATTGGTATTATTAAAAATTATTTTTTTTATTTTTATTACTCAATTAATTAAAGTAATAAAAAATTACATACTAATCTCGACGACGTGTCGTTGAGAAAAGTCTGTACAGATTATATCCTTCACGGGTTGCCAAAACAGCCTCATTTCTCACCCATTTGTCTCCTCCTCCTCCTCCTCTGGTCGCCTGCCACCACCCTTTCCGGCCATTTTACCGCCTTGCCCACCGTGTTCCACCTCCATCACCACCACTAGTCATCTTGTTCAAATGGTATGTGTATTTTGGCTTTTTTTTTTTGAGTATTTTTCCCTAACTAGTGAAAATTTGTAATTGAAATCATGTGTAGGAGAGGTTTTTAAAAAAGTGATTGAAATATAGAACAAAATTGGGTATTTTTGTTTATAAAGACTGCTTTTGGCAAGATGGTAAGATGGAGGACACAGAAAGTATCTTATCATAAGTGGAAGATAAGTGGAAATTGCAAGCTACTGAATGCGCGAACCGGCGAATAGTGAACGCGCGCGGAAGTTGTGGTTAATTAAAGTTAACTAACCCAGGATCGGCATTGGCAAGATGTGTTATATATACGATGTGACAAGCCTGGTAATAACTGACTTGATAATGAATGAAATACGATGTTGACGTTCAAAAATGAATGAAAATAAATTATGTTTCTTCTTTAAAAAACTAATTATACGAACACCATTTTAAATAAACGTGTTTAAAAATAATCAATGGTATTTTTTAACATCTCAATATTTTTATATATAACATTGTAAATATTTTAATTAGTTATATGAATAAATGAGAAATTAGACAAATTCCTAACTAGTTCTTTATTGTCTAGTTATTATGTTATATTACCTCATGTTACCATGTCCTAAACGTCTATGACAAAATGTGAAATTGCCACTCGGTAATTAAGATCACTTTAATTTTATTATATTAGGGATCGGATATCATCTCATTTATGCATGGTTCATTCCTTCCATCTCCAAGGTTTTACCATCTTTACTAATTATGTTATTGTAAGAGCCCAAGTAAACCGTACCAAGATATTGTTTGTTTTGTCCTCGATGGTTGCCCATCAAGGAACTCTTTTCTTTCTTGTACGTCTGGTTATCAAGACAAACTAGGATGGGTCATGAACGAGTGCTCGAGAGTAGGAAAAAAACTTGTGCAAATAAATTTAATATATTAGACTTTGTATTTCCTATTAAGTTATAAAACTTTATAATGAATAAGTATTTATGGAATTATGTTTTTGATATGACTCTATAAAAGTGACACGTAGGGGTCGGGGTGTTGCAGTTATAGTATCAGAGCCAGGGGCCGGACTGGTGTGCCAGCGAGGACACTAGGCTCCGTAAGGGGGTGAATTGTAATATCCCACATCGGTTGAGGGGGAGAACGAAGCCTTATAATGGGGTGGATACTGTCACACCCCGCCAAGGAGAAAACGCGAGGTGTCACACATGTAGTTCGTAGCACAAGGTATAAAGACAAATACTAAGGCATCACATAAATTATTAAATTTCATATTTAATGTCAACACTTGTTTCAAATCAACAAACAAACATCAGAAGAAAATATTGTTCAATTTATTAACTAAGTCCAAGAGCTTTCTTATGTGATCCTTCATCATCAACTATTTATTTCCTGAAACATGTAAAGTAAAATGGGTCAACATAAAGTTGGTGAGAAAACATAGGTTTTATAAAGAGAAATTGGCATAAAAGATATAAAACAAATTCAATACAAGTTCAAACAAGTGTGCAAGCATATCAACACCAAATTTATTGCAATCAACCCTTAATGTTATATGCATCCACAATCCCAAAGATCGTGCCGTTGAAATGTTATTGCATCCACAATCCCAAAGATTGTGTCGTTGAAATGTTATTGCATCCACAATCCCAAAGATTATGTCGTTGAAATGTTATTGCATCCACAATCCCAAAGATTATGTCGTTGAAATGTTATTTGCATCCACAATCCCAAAGATTGTGCCGTTGTTATATCGGTTTCCCCTATATGGCCATACTAGTACTACCTTAGGCTTGTAAACAAGTTAATGATTGCAGCGTTATCATTTAGTGTTCAAATATCAAGCACATAATTGAAATTACTTGTTTAAGAATTTGTTTTGATATAAATTTGAGTTATCAAGTCATATATACATGTTTCACCCCAAAAGTAAAAGTAAAAGGAAAAGGGGGCTATGAATCTCACTTTGATAAGTAGAGCATTGGACTTGTAACATGTAGCAACGAGATTTAAGGATGTCTTAAGTTAAATAAGATATGTTATTTAATATATAAACGGTTAAGGGAAACAACAATGGTATGATTTGGGATTTAGGGTTTTGGAACGGACGAACGAACGTGGAAATTAAAGATACGAACTTTAATGATAACTAAAGTGATAATTGTAAAAATAAAGACTGATGGCTACAAAATTCTCTAAGTAAAAATGCTGCTTACTTCAGAGATTGCTGCTGACCAACAAACTGTTGCGGATAAGCTTATCTGCAGCGGATACTTGTTCTTCTGCTGAAGAACAAATCTGCTTCGGATACGCCTTATCTGCTGAAGACCAAAGTTGCAGCTGATAGGCATATGCTGCTGATCTCCAAAGTTGCAGCTAATAGGCATATGCTGTTGATCTCCAAAGTTGCAGCTGATAGGCATATGCTGCTAATCTCCAAAGTTGTAGCTGATAGCCATCTCCACTAAAGATCAAACGTTGCAGCTGACTGTTCTTGATAAAGCAACCATTACCACTGACAACTTTCTGCTGCTACACTGACACACTCCACGCAGAAAGAATGTCATTGGTACAAGACAATAAAAGACAACAACGCTCTTCTCCAAGCATGCAAGCAATGATGCTCTAGAAGACGTTTGAATAAAGTTAACTAGCATAGTTATTATTATTGTCTGTACATGTAGAATAGCTTCAATACAAGATCAACGGTTTGTGTTAGATCTGATCCTTAGAATCAAGGGTCTGTCTTGATTCTAAGTTACTATATAAGCAGTACTTAGAGTCATTGTACCTTAGTGCTTTTTTTAGAGTTTTCTCTGTAATCTTGTAACCATTAAAGCTTAATACAAATTGCATTTATCAGTACTTCTTGTGTTTACTTGTTTACCTTGATTAAGTTGTGATTGTTTCCGCCAATCTCAACTGGAATAGAACCATCTTTTATTTACCGACCCAACAAGTGGTATCAGAGCTTTGGCTCACATATTAAACAAACTCACACTTGTTTAATCATTCTTCGGTTCTATTCTAAACTATCTCTTTACTAAAGTCTCTCACTATCAGCAAATCAAACAAAATGGCTCAAAACAATGGATTTGAAGATATCGGAAGCATCAATAGGCTACCAAGACTGGTGTCTGTGGAAGACTGTGATATGTGGAAGAACATAATGGAAAGCTTCTTCTGCTATCAGGAATATGGGATGTGGAAATCCATTAAAGATGGACCATACATACCCATGGTGTCCTCAGCTGATTCTGGAGGTACACTGGTTCCCAAAGAAACCTCCAAGTACCCTGATGAAGACATCAAGAAAATGGAGGTAGACTTCAAAGCCTTGGGAGCTATCCAGATGTGCTTACCAAATGAAGTTTTTCACAACTTCAGAGGTTACAAAACTGCAAAGGAGCTATAGGAGGCTCTTGAAAAGATGTTTGCTGGTTCAGAAGAAGTCAAAGAAAACAGAAGAGACATCCTGAAGCAGCAATATGAAAACTTTGTCTGGAAGGAAGGTGAGTCTCTAACGGTTTTATATAACAGATTTACCTATCTTGTAGGTGAGCTGCAGTGCTCAAAGGTGAAGCTGGAGAATGCAGATATTCTCAAGAAGTTCATTAGGTCTCTACCAAGTTGCTGGACACTCTACACAGTGTCCATCAGAAGAACTGAGAATCTGAAGACTCTCCAGATGACTGAGCTCTTCGGTATGCTAAAAACCTATGAGCTAGAGATGATTCAGGAAAAAGAAAGAAGCTCAAGCTACCAAGCAGCCTCAACATCCACCACTTCTTCTGCACTTCACTCTGACCACTCAGGTCCTAGTTCAAGCAACTACTATCCTCCCATCATCATCCCCAAACTCCAACCTCTCAAACAAATACATCACCATTTCTCCTAGAAGCTCCTCCTCAAACCTCAACCTCTGCTGTTTTTGTTTCTGAAAACTCAAGCAACATGTCCTTTATCAAGGAGGATTTGGAATGCTTTCATCCAGATGGCTTAGAAGAAATGGACACACAACACTCGTATGCCATGCTCTCTATAAGAGCAAAAAGGTTCTACTCTAGAACCGGAAGACCCATTCCAAGTAACAACTCCAACACCAGAGTTGGCTTGGATAAAAGCAAATTAAGATGTTACAACTGTAACCAACTGGGTCACTTTGCTAGAGAATGCAAGGCACCTAGGGCAAACCCAGCAACTCCTCAATCAAGACAACAACAGCAACAAGCTACTCCTCCAGTTCAAACTGCAGCTTGTGCATCTGTTGGAACTTCTGACTTTGACTGGAGCTTCCAGTATGAAGATCTTCCTGCTAACAACCAAGCTCTTATGGCAGACACAACTGAGATACCGCCTCAGGTATATGAACATCTATGTTCCCAAGCTTGTATTGATAAGGTGTTAGGCTACAGAAAGCATAATCAAAACCTTATAAATCAAAATGAAGAGTTTAATCAAATGAAATCTGAATTCACAAAAGTCGAAAACAGTTATAAAGAAAAAATTAACTGCCTAAAGAAAGAGATTTCATTACTAAAACATGAACAAACAAATCTTGAAACTCATATTGATGATCTACTGGCTAGATTAAAAGCTACCAGAGCAGAATTGGCAGAACAGAAAGTTCATGTTGACAAATATGAATTTGCATCCAAAAATCTGCAAAGACTTTTGGATGCTCAAATTCATGACAAGGTAAAAACTGGTATGGGGTATCATGCTGAACAATACCAAGCCGTTGCACCTCCTGCTGACTACGTTGCCATCCATGAACCAAGCTTTAATCTCTCAAATCTTGAATAGGCAAACTAAGATCTTGATCCCACAAGGCATGAACCACTGGTGCAAGAATGCACTACCTCTTCAGAGTCTGAGTCTGAGTCAACTTGCTCAGAGCCCACTAAAACTGAGGAGGCCACATCACCAGTATAAATACCAGAACCGCCTGTTCTGGAAGTCATTCAAACAAGTGCTCATGTCCTTTTACCAGCCGTTCCGGTTCCTATGCCTTTCAAACAAATCAAAATCAGCTATCCTCTAGAAGGAAGAAAGATAACTGTTGAAAAGGGACAGTCTTCAAACTCCACCAACTCCAAGCCTCAAAGAAAGGTGTTTGACATATGTCATGCGCCTGGAGAAAGAGTTCCATATGTTCAAAAGACATTGGAAGAAGCCACATTTGAGCACAACAAAGCTCACCCCTGGAACTTTAAAGACCTATTCAAAAGAAAGGACTATGTTTACCTTTCAATGGACAAACTGGCTAAATCATGCTTTGTCTGTGGCAAATACAACCATACTGCCAGCACCTGCTTCTACTACCTTCAGCAGCAAAGAAACCTCAAGCAACATGCTTTTGAGAAGACAAACAAAAACAAACAGGTAAGAAGTTTTGAAGCCAAGACAACTCAATTCCGAAACTCTCTTTCTCCACCAAGGAAGCAATTGTCAAAAACTCAACAAACTTGCATCATCTGTGGTGAATCAGACCACTTTGCTGCAAATTGTAAATTTAACCCTTTCAACCAGATCCTTCAACAAGCCCCTCCTAAACAAAAGCCTATCAGCTTGAGAACTTCTACAGAGAAGCCCTCCATCAACAAGGTAAAGAAGGATAAGCATACATTGGTTGTTGAACCATCAGCAGCCAACAAAAATTTTGGTAATCAAACCAAGCCCAAGAAACCAAAGGACAAGCCTTCAGCAGCAACCAAATCTGTTGCTGCTCAAGCAAAATCATCAGCAGCAACAAAATCTGCTGCTGATAAGCCAAAGCCATCAGCAGCAACAAAATTTGCTGCTGATAAGTTAAAGTCCTCAGCAGCAAAATCTACTGCTGATAAAGCAAATCCATCAGCAGCCAAAGCAAGATCAGCTGCTGACAGAGAAAAGAGAACTGGAAAACCACCTCCCCAGCAATGGAAAGCCAAGATCTCAGCTGTTATCCCTCCAAGAATCATCATTGGTTCCGTTGAATGCACACAAGCTGAATCTGACATTCCGAGAACCCTTTTCTTCAAGGATGCAAGCTCTTGGTCTCCTCCCACTAACTAGATCTCTCTCATGTGCAGGGACAGTCAGGTCACAAGAATAACACCTGGGTGGTAGACAGTGGTTGTTCCAGGCACATGACAGGCAACAGTTCCATCCTCTCCAACTTCAGACATTTCAATGGAGGATATGTTGCCTTTGGAAGTGACTCAAAAGGAGGATCCATTACTGGACAAGGGACTGTGTCAAATGAAAGAATGAGTATTGATAAAGTAAATTATGTCAAAGAATTGGACTTCAATCTCATGAGTGTTTCCCAGGTCTGTGATCAAAAGCATTGAATGCTCTTCACAGAAAAAGAATGCTTTATACTATCTCCTGGCTTATCCAAACCTCCTCCAGAAAAGATTTTATTAACTGCTCAGAGAAAAGAAAAATCTTTATGTGCTTGACATGAATGAGGTCACTCCATCTAGCAATGTATCTTGTTTTCTGTCAAAAACTTCAGTTGATGAATCAGCTCTCTGGCACAGGAGATTAAGCCACGTCAACATCAAAACCATCAACAAATTGGTGAAGGGAAATCTTGTCAGAGGGCTTCCTGATAAAGAATTCCAGCTAGAAGATCACTGCATTGCTTGTTTGAAAGGGAAGCAACACAAGAGTTCTCACAAGCCCAAGACTTTGAATACAAATGATACTCCACTACAGCTGTTGCATATGGATCTCTTTGGTCCTACAAATATTATGTCAATGGGCAAGAAGTCATACTGTCTGGTGATAACTAATGACTACACCAGATTCTCATGGGTATACTTCTTGAGAACTAAAGATGAAACTGCTGAGATCCTCAAATTCTACATCCTTAAGGTAGAGAATCAAAGCAATCATAAGGTGTGATCAGGGCACAGAGTTCAAGAACCACACTTTGAACTGTTTCTATGGGAGCAAGGGAATTGAAAGGCAATACAGTGCTCCAAGAACTCCTCAACAAAATGGAGTTGCTGAAAGAGGAAACAGAACTCTAATTGAGTCAGCAAGATCTATGTTGGCTGACTCAAAACTGCCTCTCACATTTTGGGCAGAAGCAGTCAACACAGCCTGCTATGTGTAAAATAGAGTTCTCATAGTCAAGCCTCTCAACAAGACACCCTATGAACTATGGTTCCAAAGAGTTCCATACATTGGATTTCTAAAACCTTTTGGATGTCCATGCACAATTCTGATCACACATGGGGTTCTTCCTAAGTTTGGTGCCAAATTTGATGAAGGATATTTTGTGGGCTATTCCTCTCAATCCAAGGCCTACAGAGTATTCAACTCAAGAACAAGAATTGTGGAAGAATCAGCCAATGTGGAATGCAGAGAACACATTGTCTGTGAACAGGGAAAAGGCCCAAACTGGCTTTTTGACATAGACTCCTTCACCCAAATATTTGAGCCTCTCATCTTCTCAAATATGGAGTCTACCTCTACACAAGCACCTGCTTCCACTCTCTCCACTGACTATAGACTGGATTTCCCTAAACCTTCTATCAGCCTGAAAAGACCATCCATTGATCCTCCATCAGTTGTGGAAGCCATTGAAGCAAGTGAAGCCGGAACAAGACTCTCCAATGTCACCAGCAACAGCCTGTCTGAAACTGAACATTTGGATGACGACTCTTCGGTAAATGTTGTAGATGCTGAAGATACTATTGCTGAAAATAATGATGTGGTTGCTGATGTTGAAGACTCTTCCACCATGAATGAAGAGACCCCTGATCAAAATCAAAGCAATCTTCAACAAGGGATACAGCTGGAAGTTGTACCAGCACAGAGGATCCTCAAGAAAACATTATTGGCCAAGTTCACCAAGGAATTCTAACAAGAAGCAAATCCCATGAGGCCAATATATGTTTGTTTTCATGCTTTTTATCTCAGGTGGAACCAAAGAAGATAGATGAAGCTCTGCAACACAGCAGTTGGATTGAGGCAATGCAGGAAGAGTTGCTGCAATTCAAGAGACAGGATGTCTGGAAACTTGTTGATCTTCCACCTCGTCAATCTGCCATTGGCACAAGATGGGTATTCATGAACAAGCAAGATGAAAGAGGCATTGTAGTCAAGAAAAAAGCCAAACTTATAGCTCAAAGCTACACTCAGGAAGAGGGAATTGACTATGATGAAGTCTTTGCTCCTGTTGCCAGACTAGAGGCCATCAGAATCTTCCTGGCATATGCTGCATCCAAAAATTTCTTGTTTTATCAAATGGATGTCAAGAGTGTCTTTCTGTATGGGAAGATTGGTGAAGAAGTATATGTCAAACAGCCTCCAGGCTTTGTAGATCCTACACATCCTAACCAAGTTTTCAAACTAGACAAAGCTCTATATGGCTTACATCAATCTCTAAGAGCCTGGTATGAAACTTTGTCTGGATATCTACTAAGCAACAACTTCAGAAGAGGTGCCATTGACCAGACCTTGTTTATCAAAGATGAAGGGGGAGAAATCTTACTGGTTCAAATCTACGTAGATGAGATCATCTTTGGATCAACAAGGAAGAAGTTGTGTAAAGACTTCGAGATCCTGATGCACTCAAAATTTGAAATGAGCTCAATGGGTGAGCTAAATTTCTTTCTGGGTCTTCAAGTCAAACAAGTCCCAAATGGAATCTTCATCAGCCAATCCAAATATGCCAAGAGCATTCTGGAAAGATTCAAGATGGCTGACTGCTCTGCTGCAAGAACCTCTATGCAAGTGCACCATCAGCTGACTCCAGACAAAGATGGTCAAGACACTGATCAACATCAGTACCATGCAATGATAGGGTCTCTCATGTATCTCACTGCCTCAAGGCCATATATCATGTTTGCAGTATGTCTCTGTGAAAGATTCCAAGCAGCTCCAAAGATTTCACATCTTCAAGCTGTTAAGAGAATTTTCAGATACCTAAAGGGAGCCCTAAGACTTGGGCTATGGTAATCTAAAAATGATAAGTTCAATCTGTATGCATACACTGACAGTGATTACGGGGGATGCAACTTGGACAAAAAGTTCACATCAGGGGGGTGTCATTTTCTGGGAGGGAGACTGATTTCATGGCAGTGCAAGAAGCAAACATGTGTTTCAACTTCTACAACAGAAGCAGAATACATTGCAGCTTCAAGTTGTTGTGCTCAAGTCATCTGGATACAAAATCAAATGTTGGATTATGGGATGACTTTCATGGCAACTCCCATTCACATTGACAACATGAGTGCTATGTCAATCACAAACAATTCGGTGCAGCACTCCAAGACAAAGCACATTGACATCAGGTATCATTTCATAAGAGATCAAGCTGAGAAAAAGAGAATTATTTTAACCAAAGTTCATACCAATGAGCAATATGCTGATTTGTTTACAAAACCTTTTGATGAAGCTAGATTTAGATATTTAGTTGAATCTATTGGTATGATGAACTTTGATTAAAATCTTTTTCTAAATTCTGTTATGTAAATATGTTTGTCTTTTGTTATAAATAAAAGTTACAAGTCAGCAGCATCCATTTTTGCTGTTGACAGGTTTAATAATCAGCAGTAAAGATTTTGCCTCTGACTGCTTTAAGTCATTAGCAGGAACAAGTTTCCTGCAGATAGCTTTAAGGCAGTCAGCAGCAACTCCCTTACTGTGGATCATTGCATCCATTGGCAGCAATAGTATTTGCTGCTAACAGACTTAACCTTCCGCAGCAACCAAGTTTGCAGCGGATAGGATTAACCATCCACAGCATATAAGTTTACTGCTGATGGGTAAACTTAAGTCCAAATTAACTTTTACCCGCTGTAAAACAATTACCGTCAGTCTTTACCATGACTGCCTCGGTGTATTACAGCTGTAACAGTAAAAAGTGAATAAAGTTGTACTGTACAAGTCATTTTGCTTTTTTCTTCCTCTACCGTTATAAGAACAAATCAAATTTCTTCACCACCCCTTCACATTCAATTTCACCCTAACTCCCATCACTTTCTCTCAAGCCCCCACAACATTCAAAGCCTTCCATTCCTAACCACTCTTCAAAACCTTCCTCTTTCCCTCCAAAATCCAACAAAAATGGCAGACATCAACAATCCTGATGATAAATTCTCCCCCTATCACAACCTTACGGCATACTTAACAAAAGGGAAGAATTCCAACGGTTTCGATGACATGATCGACTTTCTCTGTCGATCAAAAATACACCATGCACTCACCGTCAACCCTACCATATATATTCCTCATATGGAGGATTTTTGGAATACCGCCGTCTACTCTACCGAACATGGGATTCCCCAAATAAAAGCCAAGGTAGACGGCAAGGACATCATCATCTCTGAAACTACTATCCGAAAATATCTTCAGCTTCAAGATAAAGGGGCAGCCATCTCATACTCAAAGGAAGAATACATGAGGACCTTTGTATCTATAGGGTACACTGGAAATCAAAATGAGTACACAATTGAGAAGGCACTGATGGGCCCTCCATGGAAGTATCTCTGCCACACTCTTCTACAATGCGTATCTCAGAAGAGAAGTGGATGGCATCAAGTGAGCTCTGCACTTGCCTCTGCTGTTCACGGTATGATTACTAACCAAGGATTCAACTTTGCACACCTCATCCTTGAGGGTTTGAGATATAACCTTCAAGAGGGTGCAAAGCAACAACTTTTATGTACCCCAGATTCTTTCAGGAGGTTTTCAACCAAGAACTAAAAGAACTCTCAAAACCTGCAAGAATCTACATCATGTTGGGTCATAAAAATAATATTTTTTAAAGTATGAGAACTGTTTCCAAAAAGATCTCAGGGGGTCAATGTTCCATTGTTATCTACAATGTTGGACATACAAAGTACCCAGGGTGACAGTTCAGCAATCCCAGCTGATACTGATCCCACACCCTCCACTTCAAATCCTAAACAACAAGTTGCTTCCATTGCTCGAACCCCTGTGCAAACTACTAAGGATGCACAGGTACAAAAATCACTTACATCTGTTTTGGATGTTATCGTTCAACTGGAACAAAGGGCCCCAGTTGCAACAACATACACTAGAAAGAGGAGCAAGAAGACTCCTTCTCTTCTTGTTTCAAAGGCCCAATCCCAACCTCAAAGCCCTCATTCAGAATCCCAAAATTCTGGTGAGAATATCAAAAGGGATAGCCACAATATTAGAGAGACTTCCTTAGAAGCCTCTCTATTAGGATCAGGATCACATCCCGGATCCATAGAACAACCTTCTGAGCCATTCCATTATTTTTCTTCTCTGAACTTACGTGCAGAGGCACCTTGTCAAGATGATATACCTTCTCCAACAACTATTATGTTGGAGGTATTGATTGACCTGGCTTCTGATGCACCCAACCCAAGTTCATCACCCAAGAAGGTTCACTCTGGTGGTTCTGATAAAGTGAATGTGAAAAGGGCTGTCACTACTCCTAGTACATCAACTGCCCAGGAGGACAGTGACAACATAGCTAAGACCCTAACCACGGCAACTCACAGTGAAGATGTTTCCTTTGAAACATTCTTCACTGAGAGGAATCCCAGGCGCCAAGAAAACCAGGGTGATGGGGATGCAGAGGCTAGGCCTAAGGCCCCATCTAGCTCTAAGGATTCCACAACTGTGGATGAGGACAGACTAAAACTTCATAATTTGGAATTGACGGCCAGGGTGGCTATGCTAGAGGCTGAAGTGTCCAAACTAAGGCACCAAGTCTCTATGCATGAAGCCCATCAATGCTCATCTTTGACTACTCCCTCCCTTATATCAGTGGGCACTCAAACAGATAACACTCCATGCACTGATGCAACCAAAAAGGGGGAGGTAGTTACCAAGGAAGATGATGCGGACAGCCTAGAAGAATGGATACAAGAGCAGAATGTGTTTCGAAGTTCGCTATACAAACCTGCTTTTGTTCAAATCCACAACTTGCCAGACTCAGTAGATGAAGAGGAAGATATCACTGAGGACTGGAAGTTAGTTGTCTGAGCTGTTGATGAGGTGTTGCAAGATGAAACTCTCCATGAAGACACACCTCCATCATTCAGCATACTTCCTGAAGCTGCAGCCATAATAAGTCAAACATCTACTCCCCAATTCTCACTAACTTCAAACAAGCTAGAATTCGACTCCATTCTAGCTTGGGGGTATGATGGCATAGCTGAGAAATTTTGGATTGGATGGGAGTTTAGTGGAGTAGAAGAGCTAAACTGGAACACTCTTAATGCCCTCCAGGTTCTTAATCTGTATCTGACAAGATGCATCAACACTTCATCAGACCTCTCAGCATAACTTGCAATCAGCAGGTTCTATGACTTAATGGAGGATAATATGCCCTGGTTTGAAAGACTACTAAAAGAAGCAAATAGGGTGGCTTATCCTGAATCTTCATCAATAGCAGAACAAAGGCTGGCTCCAAGAAGACTTGACCTAATCAGGAGCAGTGCTTTAACTGAAGAAGAAGTTATCTGCTGGCGAAGATTCCTGTACAACATAATGGTCAGGGACTTGGAAGTGCTAGGATGGGTGAGCACTGATTCCTCTAACTTCACCTTCTTCCTAAGCAATGGATCTTCTCTCTCAATCAACATCAAAGAGATCCTACTCCTACCTTCAGACTTCTTGCACAAGGTCTTTGAGCTCAGATCACTCATCTGTAACATCAACTCCTTAGAAAGTCAAGAAATGATAAAACTCATCAAGGCTTCTCTTTATAAGGAGGAATCGCCTGCAATGAATGACTCTGACTCAGATCTATCCCTGCCCTCCTCACCAACTGTTATACTGAGTGCAACAGTAGAGTCAAGAAGAGTGGCTGCTAAGAATGTCAAAGAGGCTTTTAAAGCTCTACATGGGGGTGAATGGGAAAAAGAAGAGAGTGAAGCAGTCTCTTCCTCTGTTTCTACTCCTTATCATGCCAATGAAGCTGAAGCTGAGATCCAAACAACACCCTTTACATCTGCTGTTGTGGTCAATGAAGCTGAAGCAGAGGCATCCAGCAAAGACAAGGGGAAGGGACTCATGACAAAAGAAGATGAAGAAAGGATAGTGAAGGAGAAGAAAGAAAAGGAGGAAAGAAGAAGAAAAAGAGAAGAAGAGGAGATGGCTGAATTACGAAAAGCTCAAGACATAAAAACAGCGATTCTCCTCAGAGAACAACAGATCCAGTTGTATGCCAAACAGCTGGATGATCTGAAAGTCAAGATTCCTGCAGTCTATCAAATTCAAGAAGATGAAACTCTTGCTCTTCAACTGCAGGAACAATTTAATAAAGAAGAAGAAGAAGAAAGAGAGGAGGAGAAGAGGAAGGAAGAGGCCAAGTTCAAAATAACTGATTCTGAACTAGCCAAATAAATGAGAGAGGAGTGGATAAAGGCTCTGATTTCTCAAGGTGAGGATGCTGACTACCTTGAGAAACTATCAAATAAAGAAATCTACAGAGCCTTCATGGTTCAGCAGAGTCAATTAGCAAACAAGAAAGGGCTGAAGAAGAAGAAAAAGCCAAACAAAAATCCAAGAAGGCCATTGCCTTCAACAGAAGATCCCATGAAAAAAGGAAGGTCATGATTGACTTCCTTAAGGCTAGAGGGGAGAGTGGAAAAAGGTTGGGTCCCATGAATTTCATGAACCTGCAATCCCTTTACATTAAAGTCAAGAAAGAAGAGAAAGAAAGACTGGGGAAGAAAGGCTCAAAGAAGAGGGTAATCAATCAAAAAGAAGATAGGAAATCAAAGAAACCCTAGCCTTCTCCCACATCCACCACTTCCTCAATCCAACAACCTTTCACTCTCAATCCTAGACCTCCCTACTCTCCACCCACAAAGTCCAAATCCTCACACCCAGCTCCTACTCATCAACAACCTCCTAAGAAGAAAAGCAAACCTACTACCAAACCAGAAGACCCAAGAGAAATCGTTATCTGGTCCTACATCACAAAAGATAAATGGTTTGAACTTTTCAGGGGGAGGACAGAAGTAAAAAGATCAATCTATACAACTGTTAATGAGATATTGCAACTTCCAGATTCAGATCTAAGAAGAATAATGGAGCTGGGTGAAGCTCATGAGCCCGAGAATGAAGGTGGGAGACATCTGTTGCTGGTGATCAAACATCACTTCAACCCCAGCAAAGATGAAATTATTGATTCCAAACCTCTCCAATCTCACTCTCCATTCATTAGCTAGTCCTACAATGCTGAAAAGGATGAATTCACACTGACAGATGTTAAAGGACAGAAGATGAGGTGTTCAAGCAAGGCTATCTTCAAAATGGCAAGCAAAGACATCAATACTCTATATGAGCTTCCTCTTAACAATCCTAACAAGGACCAGAGAGGATATGAGGTTGAAAGAATAGTCAGCAACATGCAAAAGCTTCAGCAACAAAAGTAGTAAGAGAGTTTTGGTAGCATCAGTCTAGGGAAAGTTTGTAGAAATAAAAACTGATGGCTACAAAATTCTCTAAGTAAAAATGCTGCTTACTTCAGAGATTGCTGCTGACCAACAAACTGTTGCGGATAAGCTTATCTGCAGCGGATACTTGTTCTTCTGCTGAAGAAAAAATCTGCTGCGGATAGGCCTTATCTGCTGAAGACCAAAGTTGCAGCTGATAGGCATATGCTGCTGATCTCCAAAGTTGCAGCTGATAGGCATATGCTGCTAATCTCCAAAGTTGCAGCTGATAGCCATCTCCACTGAAGATCAAACGTTACAGCTGACTGTTCTTGATAAAGCAACCATTACCACTGACAACTTTCTGCTGCTACACTGACACACTCCACGCAGAAAGAATGTCATTAGTACAAGACAATAAAAGACAACAACGCTCTTCTCCAAGCATGCAAGCAATGATGCCTTAGAAGACGTTTGAATAAAGTTAACTAGCATAGTTATTATTATTGTATGTACATGTAGAATAACTTCAATACAAGATCAACGATTTGTGCTAGATCTGATCCTTAGAATCAAAGGTCTGTCTTGATTCTAAGTTACTATATAAGCAATACTTAGAGTCATTGTATCTTAGTATTTTTTTAGAGTTTTTCTCTGTAATCTTGTAACCATTGAAGCTTAATACAAATTGCATTTATCAGTACTTCTTATGTTTACTTGTTTACCTTGATTAAGTTGTGACTGTTTCCACCAATCTCAACTGGAATAGAACCATCTTGTATTTACCGATCCAACAATAATATATAAGTGAAATTACATAAAATAATGTTTTATAGATTTTTTTTATTTATAAAGATAATTTAGGCGTCAACAATAAATATTAAACGCAAGTTTAATAATAATCCTTTTAGAATAACTAGGCTAAAATAGTTATCATGCTGGAACTTTATAATGTAATAATATTTATATGGATATCAATTGATATAATTAAATAAATTAGTTATGCGAGTTGTAATATTATTATTTATGAAATTAAATTATTAAATGAATCATATAACTACTAATACCCTATTATTGGTGAAAGTATTAATAATATGATAAAAAAACAATTATTAAAATTCATGATATTATTAACACTAATAAAATATTGATATTAATAATATATTATAGATCATGTTGTTTTAAAGGTTTTAGGTTGAATATATATATATATATAACACCTTTCGTTTAATAAAAACCATGACGTTACAAACACGACCATTTTTATAATTTAAAAGTTATAAAATAATAGGGTTTATGAAAATGCACTAACATTTGTCATGTTTTTGAAATATACAGCGGTAACGAAATAACGCGTACATGAAATAATGATGCTAGTATTCTAATAATCAAAAATTGCTTTTTTTAGAAAATAATTAGACGCAATTATAAATATATATTTTTTTATTTAAAAGAATATTAATTATAAAACCCTTGAAAGATTATAAAAATAAATAAATTTTTAACCATAACATAATAATAATAGTTTATAAATATATCAATGCGTATGGAGTAGACTTAAAACACAAACTATATAAAAAAAGGGCAAGGGTTGGGCTAGAACCCAAGACCACCTGTTTGTTTGTCTAGAGCTATTACCACTAGACCAAATGCATAAATTATATAGAAACCACAAACAAAAAGACTTAACATTAGATAACTTCTCATCATCTTCCCCACTGAGACCCAGACGCAAAATAACCCAAAGTCAGATTTCAAAAATCGAAAAGGCAACACAGGATGATGCAAAGGACCGAAACAAAGCTCTTACCTTGATACGCATCTTCGGAACTGAAGTCAGTTCGTTTCAGGTCTCGTGAAGAATCCGCGTCGATGACAAAGGGGCGATTTTTGGTGATTTGGTTTTGCGAATGGATATGAGTATTTATAGGGTGCTTAGAGGTGTGCATAACACGCGTTTAGAGCTTTGATTGAGGCGCGATTTCCGGGATAAATTGCTTGATTATCGTCGGATTTGAGCAGATTGAAAGGGGTTTTCAAATCAGTTCGATCATCTCGAATTTGGAAGTAATCTACAAAGTAATTAACTGATTTCTCATTCCTAAATGATCTCGAATGATTAGGAACCGATTAGGGAGGATTAAAAATCCGTATTTGCAGGGATTGAATGATGATTCACGCGTTTTGACTTTTGGAAGTCAAAATTGGTTTTGGGTAATACCAGGGTTCACGAAAGAGGGGTTCAATATGGGGGTGGTTTCTAAAGCATAAGAGAATATGATCCAATTCTAGATAAAATTCCATTTCAATTATCAAATAAAGATTTATTTTATAAAACTTATAAAACCTAAACTTATATATATATATATATATATATATATATATATATATATATATATATCTTCATTTATTTTATTATGATTATTTTTCTTTTAAAAAAAATAAACCTAATTTATATAAACTTAGAAGTTTATAATCAAAATAATATATATACACATATATATAAAAAAATATAAGGTTTAAAAATCTCAAAATACCAAGTCGTTACATGTGTTAAATAATAATTGATATGGTAATATGTAATGCACGTGTACAAGATAACGAGATCGGAATAATATGGCTGTCACAATGTTATTATTGCACAAAAATGAAATAAAATATTACATGCAAAAATCACGGATGCTACAGATACATTTTCTATCAAGACGCGTTTGCCTGGGCGAGCAACTCGTCGGGTGAAAACAAAACCGTGAGTTCCTGGATGGGCAACCCATCGGGGGCAAAGCGGACAATATCTTGGTATGATTTATTTAGGTTGTTACAGTTATCGTGTTTACTAATGCTCACACTAAGCTGCCTTAATTTTACATATATCGTCTATTATTATTATTATTAAAAACAGATTACTTTATTATTGTTTTGGGTTTAAGAGGAAAATATGTTAAAACAACTAATTTTGTTATTGGGGTTGGTAGTCCGACAATAAAGGAAAAATCTCTAAAAACATGAAGTTTGAGGAGGTCATGGATTCAAGTCTCACTCCCATAAGAATAAAAAAATTACTTTAAAAAAAATTACCGTATCCTAGAATTAGATTTCTCATCATGATAAAATGTACAACTGATAAATATTTATCCCTCTTCAGCTGGATTGTGTAACACAATACAAAGCGAGAATTAGTTGGCGTTGACAACATAAAAGGAAAAAAACAATTAAAGGAGATTGCTATTGGGCTCAAAGAAATCAAAGGGGGTTGCAGTTAAAAAATAAGTATGATAGTTTGCATGCATCTTATGCAAACTTATATACTATTATACTTAGATATAGATATAGATATAGATTAGTATTCAACGTAATATATTTTTTTTCAAATAAGTGTTTAAAAATCTATACTATATAATAAATAAAAGTTTTTTCATGCCACGTGTCGCCTCTATATTTACTCTCATCATTTTTTTCCGCATCTCTCTCTTATTAAATACAGCTCTATCTTTTAATAATAATATATTTTTAAAGAAAATACTAATTATACTAATAAAACATATTTATTTTAAATTATCCATTATTATAAGAAACTTTGAAATCTGATTATGTAACTTTTATTTTCAATCAAATAGTAAATGAAAGTTAAATTAAATTAAATAGTAATTAACGTATTTTCAAAACCCAATTATACATTAATTTTTACATATTTTGAATTTTGTTTTCTATCCTTAGTGTATGTAATACATTTTTACACCTATAAAATATATATATAAAGATTTAAAAATTTTATGTATTGATATTTTTCACCCCGTGTGTAGCACACGGGTTCTAAACTAGTAATCAATATATAATAGTCTTTTAACATCTAAATTTTTTTTATTTATAATATTATATATATTTTTTAGTTTAAAAAATAATCAAGAAATTATCATTCAAATTTGGCCAAATTCATAATTCTACCTTTATTGAAATACCTTAGGTTTTTCATGTTTTTCATAGCAGTGTTTAAAATTTTTTTTCCTCAAAAGTATTTTTTTTTATACTTTTGCCCCAACTTCTTTCTCAAAAGTTTTTTTTAAGTTTTTTTTTATACTTTTGGCACATATTTTTTCTCAAAATATTTTTTTTTATACTTTTGCCACAAAATAGATTGTATAGATGGTCTGCATTACGTGGGAAAAAACGACCAAACTCCACCGTAATGTGGGGCGGTTTGAGTTGCTGTATGTTTCGACGCGGCACCGTAGCGTAGGGTGGTTTTTTTTTCCTCAAAAGTTTTTCTTTTATACTTTTGCCCCAACTTCTTTCTCAAAAGTTTTTTTAAAGTTTTTTTTTTATACTTTTGGCACATATTTTTTCTCAAAAGATTTCTTTTTATACTTTTGCCACAAAATAGATTGCATAGATGGTCTGCATTACGCGAGGAAAAAACGACCAAACTCGACCAAACTCCACCGTAACGTGGGGCGGTTTGAGTTGTTGTACGTTTCGACGCGGCGCCGTAACGCAGGGTGGTTCAGGTTACTGTACGTTTTGACGCCGCCGCAACGCGGGTTGGTTCGAGTTGTTGTACGTTTCGCCGCCGTCGCAACGCAAGGCGGGTAAATCCCCTAGTTAGTTATTTATTATCTAGTTGTTATATTAACCTCATGTTACCGTTTCTAGACATCTATGCTAAAATGTGAAATTGCCATTCGGTAACACAATTTTTTCATTATTTAGGTTATCATCTAATTTGCATATATGCATGGTTCATTCCTTCCATGTCCTTTTACCAAGGTTTTTCCATCTTTACTAACTATGTATATTAAGGTCTTTGTGATATGTACCATTTGCATCGAGATAAATAGAATGATAATTAAAGAGAACAGAAAAATAATAGAGAGAGATAAAAGACCATTTTCACTATTTATTTCATACTCGAAAAACACAAACGAGGGCTATATTTATAACCTTACATGAAATAACTACCGACCCACTACTACAAGACTAAAACATGAAATAACCGACCCACTAACTTGGCCTAATACTCTAGACACTTAGAGCACTTATAATGAGTTCTTTATCTTTATCCATAAAAAACACATTTACCTTATCAATTTAAAGATTAAAAAAAAAACCCACATTCAGTTTCTTATATTTTTCTTTATTCGATTAAAATAATACTCTTTTAATCAATTTTTACCATTGTTTCTCTCTCTTCTACTCACAAAAGTATTAAAAATATAATGATATGAGATGAATTGAGGATGATATATTTACCACTCTATGTTTTAAAGATAAGGAGTGTTTTAAGCAATGAGATGTAAGAATATTTTGAATGTTTTTATTAAATTTACCTAAAATATAAGGATAAGCGTGAATATACCAAACTCATTGTGAATGCTCTTAGGAACCGATAACTATAATATGCATAAATAAGGAATTAAGAAAAGCAAATGAAGGAAAAGTGTCAAATGTCACACCCCCGCCAAGGCGGAATCATGAGGGCGTAACGTATTGAAATCATAATACAAGTAAATAAAGAAATTCTATTAAAATTGAAATACTTAATAATTCAATTCAAACAAAGACTTCACAAAAATCCAAGATAAACATAGAGTTTGCCAAATTTTATTTAAACTGGGTCCAAAGCGTCATACGTGAGCAATCATCATCTACTTAATACCTTCACCTGAAAATATGTAGAAAATTGGTCAACTAAAAAGTTGGTAAGCAATCACAGTTTTATAACATATAAAGATAAGATAGGAAACACAATAATATAATCAAACATGAATTTTAAACATAAGTACACGAGTCCATGACCAAATCTATTGACGAGAATGCCCTCTAAGAGACTTGGAATCCACCAAATTGTGATGTATGTCGGGTTTCGATCATTCAACACCCTATCTGGGGTGATGAACCGGTATGTCACACCTATGGATCCACTATCGTACCACCATTGGCTTATAACAAGTTAATGGTCTTGTGTGATATAGCGAGAGAGACTTAGCGATGTATAAACGTGTAATTACTGTTTAACTCATTCAAGTTTTGAAAGTGTTATCATGTATGTTTTGTTTCACAAGATTTTGATAAAGTAAAGACTTACATGTTTTCACCCCAAAGCGATAAAAGTAAAAAAAGGGGCAATGATATACTCACCTTGATAACGTAGTTGAGATTTCACGCAAAGATTACAAATATGAAGCAAAGAATGTGTCCTACTCGAAAGCTACATTCAAGTTGTCACGTATAAGAACTAAGCTTGAGTAAGTGTTAAGTATGGTGTTACGATAAAATAATTGGCCATTTACAGTACTCTAAGGGTAATTAGGGGTTGTTTGGATAAAAAGGAAAGTTAGAAAATTTATCACAGCAACCCAGTGTAACGGGTCAGATTTTTGGGGCAATTTCACAAATTTTATTGACTGACCAAACGATCGAATTAAATTCTACAAATTTGGTGGCATCAAGCCTCACGTTTCTAGTTTTCAAATAAATTTTTGTATTATTTTTCCAGAAATCACAAAAATTATGAAAAATCGTGGAACACAGAAAGGTAGTTGCAGTGATTTTAGTATGCAACAAAACGTTTTTGCTTGGTACGATCTCGATACAAAAGCAAATTAAGATTTTCCAATTGGGTTTGAAGCTATACTCAAAAAAATAAATTCCAGAAAAAGAATGGACTTATTTGGACTTGTAATGAATGAGATATGGCCTTACGAACACAGACCAAGTTTGCTGTTTGAAAATAGATTTGATAGCCGTCTATAAAAAATACCTTTGACTGATCAAAACTCGTCGAAAAATTATGAAACTTAGTTTTCTGGAAACTATACTCCATGTACTACAATCTAGACTCAAGAAACGACTGATTTGGTTGAGGTTTGGTCGGGTTATGACTCTCCAAAGATGAACAAATGTTGCTGTTTTGAATCAGACCTGCAGTCTTGCTTTCAAAAACGAGTTTTTAGTAACTTTTCGATCTTAATGACCAAGGATACGACCCTTGATGATTAAGTACATATTATATATCATTAAAAACTATAAAGTTTGAATCTTTTAGAGTTTTAGATCATGTAAAAATTAAAGAAAGATAAGAAAAGTGTAGATTTTTCGTACCTAGACGCGTTCAACGGCTTTACTACTCGAGATCTTTCGAAAGTTATCAACTTGTTTCTGGATTTCAAAGGTTTGCAGACCATAGGATAGTAAAATCAAATCTTTGAAAGTTTAGAACACGAAAACTTGAATAGAACAAGGAGGAATTACTTACCGGTTTCACTAAAACACTCTAGATTGCTTGTATACGAAGATTTCGGTTTGGTTTTTGAGTGCTTGAAGCTTGCGACCAGGAAAAAAAGAGGATGAAGGGCTGAATCGTGAGTTAGGGGGGGGGGGGTGAGGTGGGTGGGTTATAGTTGTAAAGAAAATTGGATTGTTAATTAAATTCAAATAGGAATTTCAAATTAAAAAAAAAACACTAGGAGATTAGATGTAAAAAAATATGGGGATAATGATATCTAAATATTTCGGCCAGCTATATATTTTGATATTTATTTATTATTATTTTTTTAAACAAATCATTAAACTTAAATAAATGTACGGTTCAACAACTTAGGCTAACGTGTTAAAATTTTGACGACGTTTCTTCTAAATAAAGAATATTAGGACATTTTAGGTAACTAAAAAAAATAATACTTTTTGATATGTTGGTTAACACGATGTGTAACAAGTGTCGGTTTTAAATTAATGATTTCCGGATTTAAAAAGTTTCTAGAATAAGCAAGTGTATTCTAGGGTTTCAATTTAAACCTCAAATAGGGACTCAATTAATAAAAAAAATAGGAACAAGATTAACGTCAAAGTAGGTGTTAACCTCGTTCGGCGACGGTTGTCACATCAAAAACTAAGAAACTCACTCGAATACAACAAATCTCAACGGGTTTTTACTCAAGAACAATGTATTACACCAATACAACAAATAACACAAACTAGAACCTACCCTAACCCAAGACCAGATTATTACAACAATAATCTGTAAGACGATACAAGATCCATCACGAACAGACCTTGAACATATACTAGACACAATCGATCCAGAAACCTAAAAGATGAGAGGTTTCTAGAGGATATACAAAACTAGAGGAAAAGGAAAAAAATAATGCGTTCCTTCCTGGCCCTAACAAACATAGTAGAGACTATATTGAGATTGTTATATAATTATGCTTATTGTTTTTTGACTATTTATTATCTTCTTTATTAATATTTACTTTATGAATACTTCATTTATTTAATATTTAAGTTCTCAACTATTTCATTTATTTTTCCTGCTTATTAATAATTGTTTAATATTTCATTGATCCACCCGTGTATTACACGGGTTTCTAACATATTATCTAGCAAATAAATGTTTTTAATGCCACGTGTCGCCTCCATATTCATTCTCATCAATTTTTCTCGTCTCTCTCTTATTCAATACACCTCTATTTTTTTAATAATAATATATTTTTAAATAAAATACTAATTATACTAATAAAACATATTATTTTAAATTATCATTTATTATAAGAAACTTTAAAATCTAATTATGTAACTTTTATTTTCAATCTAAACCCTAAACCCTAAATGAATGTCAAATTATATTAAATAGTAATTAACGTATTTTCATGCCACGTGTCGTCTTCATATTCATTCTTATTAATTTTTCCCGCATCTCTCTCTTATTAAATACACATATATTTTCTAATAATAATATATTTTTAATGAAACTACTAATTATACTTATAAAACACATTTATTTTTAATTATCATTTATTATAAGAAACTTTGAAATCTAATTATGTAATTTTTATTTTCAATCAAATAGTAAATGAAAGTCAAATTACATTAAATAGTAATTAATGTATTTTTGAAACCCAATTGCGTATTAATTTTTACATATTTTGAATTTTGTTTTCTATCATTTGTATATGTAATACATTTTTACACATTTAAAATATATACATAAATATTTAAGAATTTTATGTATTGATATTTTTCACTCGTGTGTAGTATACGGGTTCTAAGCTAATCACATATAATATAAAAAGTTTTAGTATATATATACATATATTTTAATTTGCATAATACACAATCATTTTTAACTAAGATATCACTTAACTATATGTGAAAAAATAGATGGCCATCCAATTGTCATACCACTACACCCTAGATTGGATGGCATCTATTTTCTCTTTGGTTGTGGGATTTTGCTCTTACCACTACACCCCAACCCTGCAGATTGGATTGCCATCTATTTTTATGTGTTGGATGAGGTTAGAACCCACAACCTAAAACCACTTCCTCCACCATGCTCAGATCTCCACCTTGTCTGTTGCGTTCACTACCACCACACTACACCGTCACCTCCGGAATCCTCCCAGTCCCACCGCACCACCTCCACTATCGATTAAGAGGCAACAATGGTGAAGGGAGATGGTCCCCAGATCCACACCCAACCCCTCCCCCTTTCTTCCCGGACAAGAATTCACCGCCACGGGCCACCAGATCCACAACTACCACCATGCTCAGATCTCACCGAACCTGTTTTTCGGCAACACATCTATAATGCAACAGAAATTCTGTTGCCGCCATCAAAACCACCCCACCACACATCTCCATCGGCAACACATCTGATGTCCTTTTTGGTGACCATGATTTACTGGTAAACTTTCAAGAACTTGGTTTAAAAGTGTAGATCAACTTTCAATGAACATAGGTGATGTGCATTATGATCCACTCTTTCCTTTTGGATTCAGGCTCACGACAAAGTCACGGAGTGAGAGGTGAAAATTAACTCACCATAATTTGTAATATTGAAATATGTAATTTTCTTCAAGAATTCTGATGGTTTTAACTTGCAGGTCGGGTATGGTTGGGTTTATAGAACGAGTCTCCAACCCACCTAGTTGAGTTTTGATCTGCACAGAAACACAGTGGAGATGGTCAACGGCGATGTGGTGGTATATGCAGCTTTAGTGTTGCCTGGCGGGAGGACGACTTTTAACCATGTGTGACAAGTGGGTCCTCGACGGTGGAGCTCCGTTGGTTCATCAGATGGGTTATGCTAAATAGAAATTCAGTTGGGACGGTGACTGGTGGTGGTCGCCGGAGATGGTAGTAGTGGAGGACAAAGGTCGAAGAAGAAGAATATGAAATGGGTTTAGGTTTGGTGAGTCTTATTTTTTATTATTTAATACAGGGTATTTTAATTATTTTTAAAAAATTTGATAGAAAAGTTAACTCTCATATGTTGTAGAGACCTATTATATTACATGTTAACATATCACGAGGAGAAAATATTTAGTTTCTCGTAGAAGGCAAATCCAAAACAAAGATAAACCATAAAGTACTCTATTTTCTTCATTCTCCCCCTCACATATCCTCTCTCTCTCATCGGATTTTGTTTTCCTCAGCACAAATTCAACGCAATCCTTTGCCTATTTGTCATTCCGTAACCGTTCATCAATTTCCGCTTACTCAATCAAACGAACAAAAAAAAGGTGAATCTCTATGCATATGTTCTCTCAATCAATGAACGTCAATAGATGACGCGTTTGAATTTAGTCGGCGTTGAAGAATCGCGTTCGCATTACTGTTAATTACGTAGCCGTCAATGTATGGGCGTTTGGTGGTCCAAATTAGGGTTCGTCCGGCTCTGTTAAAAAAGTGATTGATTTTTTATTCAGGAAATTTTTAATCTTGTATAGTGTGTGTATGGGTGCCCGGACCGGAATCGATTGTTAATTTGGATCGTTTTTGGTGTGAATCGGGGGCTGATTTGATTGTTATAAAGTCGGATTGAGTTTTTACAAACCCTAGTTGAGGTATAATTGCGTACATACAGATCTGAGTATAGATTAGCAATTTATGTTTACCGTGGGAGTTAATTGAAGCGGTAATCATGGATCGTGTTGTTGGTGGTAAGTTTAAGCTCGGGAGGAAGATTGGGAGTGGATCTTTTGGTGAGCTTTTTTTAGGTATGTTTCTGATTTTTTTTTCTATTAAGCTTCACTTTAGGTATTTAATTATATTTATTTATTTTACTTAGTTTCCTATTTGTTTGATGGTATGCAGGGGTTAATATTCAGACTGGAGAAGAAGTTGCTGTTAAGCTGGTATTGATCTCCTTTTTTGATGATGCTTTTTATGTTAAGTTGGTTATTTAAGGAAGTATAATTAGATAAAGTAGAAGTATATAAGTTATTTCTCTCTGCCCATTCGTTGTAAATTTTGTTGCGATGTGTGTCAAACTGATTATTTAACTCCTAAATGCTAAAAACTGATGATAAGATAATCAGTTCCAGAATGCACATCCAAACGGCAAACACCCCTATCATATATCTTCTAATAGGATTTTATGTATGTGATTATTTTGTGTTCTTTAAGTAGTATATGAATACGACTATGATGGTATGTAATTCACAGTTGTATTAAATTCTAGTAAAAGCTGCATGAATTAGTAGGGTTTTTTTTAATACATACCCAATTAGATATGCATATAAGACTGTCCACCAGTTGTATGGCAGACTTCCTTTTAGAACCACAACAATTGTATCTATTATGAATACTTTATATATTGTTAACTATCAAAGGCTCTTACCATGTTTTTACATTATCCTTTCATGTAGCATGTGGATATGTATTTTCTTATCGAACTTGCATGTTTTTCTGTTCGAGTATGCCTGAAGGGTACTCAGTTAACATATAATGAGCCTTTATTTTTATTTTATTTTTTGGTTTGTATATTCAAACCTAATCCGTAGTTTGGCGGTTTACTACTTCACCTTTCAACATTAAAGTCACAGGTTCAAATAGCTTGTAGGGTTGTTGATTGAATTTTGCATAAACAGTAGTTTGATTTTTTTTCCCGTTTGTTAGTAGAAATAGAGAATCTGGTATTGTCACTTGTTCTCTCTATCTAGTAGCTATTTTTCATCAACATATTTGCTACATACATTGTCTCTGTTTGAAAGTTTTTTACTTTATTTTTTTATAACCCAATATCAAATTTATTTCTCTGTTAACGCAATGTACAGGAACCCACCAAAACGAAGCATCCTCAACTGCATTATGAATCAAAAGTATATATGCTTCTTCAGGGAGGAAGTGAGTCTCTCTCTCTCTCTCTTTTAATTTGGGTTTTTGTGAGCCTTGTGTTATTGTTTAGATTAATTTACTTTAAACCCTAAAACATGGCCGTGTTCCAATAGATCATTAAACCATCCCTGCAACTGAAGAAGTAAGTATTTCAATTGGTTAAATTCATATTATACCCCCTCATTCTGGAAAAACAAGTGCACTGATGATTTTGGAAATTCAATGTCATGTTCCCAAATTCAAATATCCAATCATTTATATATATGGAACTCCATTTTTTTAACCTTGGTAATTCTTTAATAGTTTAATGTAGTTTGCTTACCATGTTTCTATAGATCATTCACCTATCCCTAAGAAGAAAGTATTTCAAATTTCTAAATTCATATTATACTCCATCCTTCTGGAGAAACAAGTACGCTGATGATTTTGGAAATTCAATGTCACATTCCCAAATTCAAATATTCAATCATTTTTATTTATGGCACTCCAATTTTTTTTAACCTTGGTAATTCTTTACTAGTTTAATGTAGTTTGCTTACCATTTTAACATCAATAACTAATGCATTTGAAAAATAAATAAAAACCTCTTATGTAACGGACTACATTGTTGAGTTCTAACAATCAGCAACTTTATGATTGAGTATTTTACTACAAGTTATTTGTGTATTATATCCTATTATAATTATATAATATCAGTTAGTCGCAGATTCAAATCGACATGATATATGATAAATAATTACCACTAGAATAACATGAGCATTTGTTTATCTTTTATAATGAAGCGGGAGTACCTACCCTTAAGTGGTTTGGAGTTGAGGGCGAGTACAATGTCATGGTGATTGACCTACTTGGACCAAGCCTTGAAGACCTTTTTAACTATTGCAATAGAAAGTTTTCCTTGAAGACAGTTTTAATGCTTGCAGATCAATTAGTAAGTGCTAGTGATCCCATATTTTTATAGACTGTTTTTAGTTCAAAATCACTAACTAGTTATGTAACTTTGCAGATAAATAGAGTCGAGTACATGCATGCAAGAAGTTTTCTTCACCGTGACCTAAAGCCTGATAATTTTTTAATGGGCCTGGGCCGCAAGGCAAATCAGGTGAACGTTCACTTCTTTTTTCTACTACTTCTCTTTTGTTGCAAACAATGATAATGAGTAATGAGTTATAAATAATCCAACTTATGGATTTGGAAATCCACCATTAATAATTAGGATTAAACATTACCTTTTTGATATCGTATTATGGTCCTTGCTATGGCAGGTATACATCATTGATTTTGGTCTTGCAAAAAAGTATAGGGATCTTCAAACTCATAGACACATACCATATAGGTAAGTAGATACCCTCAAAAGGTCTTTGTTATTATTCTTTTTTTACTTTATTTTATCTTGTCTCTTTTTCATTGTTTATGTATATGTGGAACCATTACACAATATTTTTCAATAGGGAAAACAAGAATCTTACGGGCACGGCTCGTTATGCTAGTGTCAACACACATCTTGGAGTTGGTGAGTGGTTCATCATATCAGTAATTTATGTTGTTATGATGAAGATGTTAATGCATTTAAAATCATAAATATTTTTGTTATCCAGAACAAAGTAGACGGGATGATTTGGAATCACTTGGTTACGTTCTTATGTATTTCCTAAGAGGAAGGTAAGTATTTTTCTTAATTTATGTCTTCAACTTTATGCTAAGCAATGGTTTTTTATTTAAAATTTATTTGTGCTTTTGCATTAGCCTTCCCTGGCAGGGACTGAGAGCAGGAACCAAGAAGCAGAAATATGACAGGATAAGTGAAAAGAAGATGTCGACTCCAGTAGAGGTATATTTTGACTTCTAGTTCCTATTTATGTGACTAAAAAGTTGTATCATTTCACATGACATTAAATTTATTCAACAGGTGTTATGCAAATCATATCCGTCAGAGTTCATGTCATACTTCCACTATTGTCGATCATTGAAATTTGAAGACAAACCCGACTATTCATTTTTAAAGAGGCTTTTTCGAGACTTATTTATTCGTGAAGGTGTCAAATGCTTGATATTTTTTTATATATTTTAGGTCATTGATCATTAATATACTGAATGTGTCTATATTTGTTAACCTGGACCTGATTTTTTGTTCATAGGCTATCAGTTTGACTATGTCTTTGATTGGACCATATTGAAGTATCCACAAATTGGTGCCAGCTCCAGAACAAGGGTCAGTGAAAATACTTGTATTGGTGGTAGATTTATGTCAAGAGGATATATTAATATTGTGGCCTTTTTGCAGATTCAAAGTGGGAATGCTGGTCAAAATGTTGGGACATCTGCAGAAAAACCAGGAAGAACCTCAGGTATTATTTAAAAGTAGAGGTGGCATGTTCAAGCCATTTTCTTATGATCAGGTTGGTTCGGGTTATGTTTTATCTATAACCGGCCAATGGGTATAACTAAAAATTAGCTTAAAAGGGAACGAGTCAAACGGATTGAAACTCAAAAGTGGTCTAAAGTGTATATTTCTAAGCATAAAGCCCTCCTAAATCATTTTATGTAAAAATAGGTTGTTACTGAAATAGTATAATTGTTTAATCATAGTTGACACTATTTATTTATAAAAAGAAGTTGGAAATCTTGGGACAAAAGTGTTCTGGTCAACCCAACTCGGCCCAACCCGTTTCAGTCGGTACCAATAATTATCCATTTTTACTCATTTACTTATGAACTGTCGATTCATGTTATGCTTTATCTAACAGTGCAAAAGGGTAAAGTAAAAAAAATAGATTAGAAGGGAACGAGTCTAATGGGACAAAAGTAGTCCGAAGTTTATTTTTAGTCCTTAAAACCTCAAAATCATTATACTTTAAAAATCGATGATTACTGAAGTAATATAATTCTCATAGTAGTCCAAGTCGCAAGGCGCAAAGGGCCAAAGTTCACGCTTGAGACATAAAAAGCTCAATAATAGGAACACTTGAAAATTACATAATAGGCAATTAGGCATAGAAGATTAAAAACAAATATAACCGAAGATTATCTTAATTGCATGACTACCCTTTGATTTTATAAATATACATAGAACTTAACTCTGCGTAAAATGATACATAACTGCAACGTAAATATAAGCAAAGATTCAGAGTAATAATAACTCCATAGAGCACGTTACTGGTTGAAGCATCCGTGATCCAGAGCTGACAGCTGCATGAGTTTTACTTATAAAGGAGGCTTGGTTTTAAAAAGCGAGAAGCGCACCGAGGCAACGAGGTCTAAATCCGAGGCGCAAAGCGTAAAAGCGCAGGGCTTTTCATACGCGAGGCGCACATACTATTAAAAAACATGTAAATTATGTATATACACATTAATTGATGTTAAACATCTAAATTCCCAATAACGTCAAACACATTACTTGATATTAAACATGTAAAACATCCAAAAGAGGAAATCATTACAATAAACCATGAAGATGCCTAAAATTACTAGTTACCACCACCTGCAAAAGTCCAAAACAGCAACAAAACATACCAAAAAAAGCTCTTAAGCGCAAAAAAGCAACTCAGAGGGCAGAAGCGCGCGCTTCTTGTACACAGGCGCGCCCTTGCGCCTTATGTCGCCTCGCGCCTAGGCGGGCCTTTTTAAACCAAGAAAGGAGGTCCAGTAGATCCCAGCACTTTGGTCACTCTAACCAGCAAAATAGAAGATAATGACAATCTAGAACCATAACCCTAAAAAGGAATAACATATGACAATTTTAAGGACATGATATAAGATGAAATAAATAAATCAGCATACTTTAAGTTTGTCTTGGCCAGTAATTGAAAGTACACTAGCTGGAAGTTATAAAATGAGAGGAACAGAGGCCCTGCACCATGAAGTTTTATCTGGTTTGTTAGAAACAGTAGGTGAACAAGAATAAACAGAGTGCTTTCAATTTTTTTAATATCTAGCAAAACTAGTATGTGAATGGATTTACGTAAATGTCGCCAATTCGACCCACTTGGTATTAGCTCTTTTATAACATCTCCAGCCCCACTTGCGCCTCGCCAGAGGCGTGCGGTCCATCGTGCCTAGAGAAAGATTTACCTTGTATCTACCTGAGGGGCGGTCACCGTGCCTCCCCCCCTACAACAACCAGACCCTAAAAGTCCATAACCCAGTAAAAACCCCACCTCTAGCAAAAATTGTACCTTTCCTTAAAAGTCCTTAACCTTAATCATACGCCTCCACGAAGGCCCATCCACTAATTACCCATTTTTGACACGGACCTGTGTTGACCATAACGCAGCCCGTCTTACCCCCCCCCCCCCCCCAAAAAAATTTTTTGCCACCTCTACTTAGAAGTATGATTTCAAAGAAGAAAATATATCGACATTCTTAAGGGAACCTACATATCTGTTTCTGATGCTTACAATTGCAATTTGCTTTTTTTTATAGCTGTACAAGATGTTCGTGAGACATTTTCTAGAAGAATCTCGCCAGGTGGTAGCCGCCTTGAACTCTCAAGAAACAGGATTTCAGAAGATATACCCTCATCAAAAGATGTGGTAAGTTTCTAATTTTCTTTGTGTTTAAAAATCTTGTCCTAACTTACTTTTGTTGCATTAAATGATTAAAAAAAAGGGTAAATGTGTTGCATCAAATGGTTATAAAAAGGTAGGTAGGTAGGTAGGTAGGTAGGTTACATGTATGGTAAAAGGTGAATAGCACATTGCATTTTCTTGCAGTTTGCCTTTTAGACATGATTAAAACACTTGCATATAAATTTAACTATGATATTACTATGCACAGCAGCTTGATTCAGAAAAAGTGCGATCTTCTAGAAACGGGAGCTCGTCAAAACGTGCCTCCTATTTAAGCAGCAACAAACCAAGTTCTTCAGCAGAAGCGACAGATGGCAGATCAAGCCGACTCATGTCGAGTAGCGGCCCCCGCTTATCTACCACTCAAAGAGGAGGATATGACACCAAACCATTAGCATCTGGTACTTCAAAAGGTGGGCGTGAGGATCCTCTTAGGAGCTTTGAGTTCCTACAAATCAGGAAGTAAAACAATATAAGGTAGTAAAATAAAATTAAAATGCCCTGCCCTGCCCTGCCCTGCCCTGCCCTGCCCTTTATAAGTTATGTAAAAATGGGAAAATTCATGTTTTAAAATGAGTTTCCTTGTATGGGAATTTTTGGTCTTATGTAATACTGCAAGCAAGCAGGATGTGATGTTGTATGTGATTTAGAACAAATGGGTTCCTTTATATTTTCGGGTAGAGATCTAAAAAAAACATTTAAAATTGGTTGCCTGATGTGATTGTCGTAGCGGTCAGTGACTCGAAAATTGGGTTTGTTGGTTTGTGTGTATTTCTCTCATTTTAGCTAGACTACTTTGTAGATTATGCACCAAACCTGAAGTGGTAATTATTTTTGCTCTGGTGCCATGAAGCTCAAAACATACTTCTAATTGCAATATTGTGATTTCCCTCTACATATGAATCACAACAAATAAACAAACATCTAGTTCAAAACCAATATAGTATATCCAGCTTCTACGAATTATACATACCATGAAATATGTACACTTTTGAGTGTATAATCAACGCAAACTCGAGCAAGGTACTTTTGTAGTTGATTTACTAAAAACTTGCATAAAATCATTTTTAATAAATTGTTCGTTCACTTTTGAGTGTATACCTTGTTCATTCATTTACATTCGCGAACATTCACTTGCCAAGATCGATGTTACCCTCAGTCTAACAAGAGTTGTTCCGTTATTGTGATTAGATTGTGGAATCATGCAAATCACCATCTACCTTCATGAATTCATAGTAGAATAAGATTGAATTAAACAAGAACACAGTAACTCACTCAAACAACTTTGATTTGATTCAGCTTGTAAAGATTACAGCTACAGTTGGAATGGAAACTTCTAGAACATTTAGGGGGTGTTTGGGATTACTTATTTGAAACTATTTATTAACTTATTCAAAAAGTCATAAGTCATAATTCTTTACTTCTCAAAAACTACTAAAAGGAGGAGCAAAAGTAAGAAAAACCAAACATACTTATTACTTATCTCCTTTTCTAAGAAGTTAATAAGGTATAAGTTGGTTAAATAAGTCAATCCAAACACCCCCTTAGTGCATGCAATTGTACGTACCTATTACAAGTTGACTAATGCTAAATATAGACAGATATCAAAGCTATACATAAGATTCTAAGTCAAAGTCAACTCATTAACTGACTAAACATATCCGCATCATATTGAACATCCGCAGCTTTCTCTTCATCGGTAGCAATTTGATCATTTGTATCGAATTGCCTTGGATCATTCTTCACTTCATCCGTAGTGAATTCTTCAATAGTAGCAAATGTTGTTCATCCATACCATTTGGTACTTATGTATATTTCTTCAAGAAATGCATTCGTATCATTTTTGCTTCATCCGTACCAATTGACACTCATTTCTGTTTAAAATTTGCATCCGTAACAAATGCTTCTTACGTACCAAAAGTTAACACTTCTATATCTTTTGTACTTGGGACATTTTGGTGTCCAGCAGCCTTTATAAAACTTTACAGCTTATATTCGTTCAATTATATTCGTTTTTGTTCATCCGTTTTTGTTCTTTACATTTGTTCATTTACATTCGTTTAAATATCCATTCAAATTTATCCATGCCCTTATTGTAAGGTCACCACGATTAGTAAAGGGCAAACAAAGAAAGTGCACATAGAAAACGAATAGTACGAGTCTAACATAACACATCTAGAACCACAAGTCTACAACATACTAAATTCAGGTACTTGTAAAGGCACCTTATCTTAGGCTAACTTCCCGGGTTGGGTCTTAACCAAGTGGGCCCACTGAGCTTCACCGTTTCCCCTCTTCTAAACCGGAGACAGAGAGTTACCCCTCTTTTCAAAGAGACTCCTCCTATCTGTCACACCCCCGCCATTGCGGAAACATGAGGGGGCGACGAAATTGAATCATCACACATGATCAAAAGAAATTTATTATTAAGACTAAAGAGTTATTACATCAGTATTTCAGACCAAATGAACCAAATAAAACAAACAAGTCTTTTTATTAAGTAATATGTCTAAGCTAAGTCTACTAAAGTCTTGATCTCAAATCCTAGCGTGAGCAAAACAACAACTTAGATCCAAAACCTGAAAAACATGCTAAAATAGGTCAACTAAAAAGTTGATGAGAACATAGGTTTAAGTAACTACATAGTATAGATAACAAAGATTTGCAAATCATAAACAAGTTTCAATAACAAGTAAACAAACTTTTATACATCGATTCAACCAAACCTAATGACAAGATTGGGTTCCCATTGTATTGATATAGCATGAATAACAAGTTTTGCAGTTTCTTTATATCTAGTTTCAAGTTGATATATCTCGTCAACTCAAGAACTAGATCGGCTTGTCAGGCCCATAGATCTATGACTTACTCCCGTTGGCTTATCCCAAGTTAATGGTTGTAGAGTGTGTATAAAACCGTTTAAGTTTACAAGTATAGACAGTTATTGAAATTGCAAAAGTAGTATTTGAGTTTGATATAGTTTGAACAACCTTTGATATACGAGCATGTTTTCCACCCCAAAGATAAAAAGTAAAAGGGGCTATGTATCTCACCTTGCAAGTTTAGAGGGTTGAGCTTGAACTTGTAGTAACTTGGATTGAATGCCTTAAGGATTCCCTAAGTAAGTTTGTTAAGTTAATCAGAAACAAGTTAATGATAGTATAGGGATTGATAGTGTAATTAGTTGAAAGTGGTTGTTGTATACTAGAGTGGTTATCGTTCCAGAGTAGTATCTCCAACAGTAAAGTTCTCAGGAAAGAGTTGGTCGGATCAGAACCCCGTCTTTTCCTAGCCAGAACTTTAATGTTTGTCAGATAACTACATACCGGTTTGAAAGTTACTCTATTTGTATACTAGACCAAATTTAGGGTGTGAATTATAGAGTTGGCAAGTATAAGGGCTAAAGTGTAAATATAAGTTTAGTAAAGATAGAAATGAATTTAGTTGAATATTAGAGGGTTTTAATTAAAAACAAAGAGTTTTAGTAAAAACATGATTGTTGAAATTGAAAGGAATAAGAAAGATCAAAACCAAGTTTTTAAATAAAAGTTTAAACAAGTTTAATTAAAATAGGGCATTTAATCTTGGATAGGTCCATGATTATAATATAAACATATAAGGAATCATAGATCTAGCTAGTTATGAGGAATTTTTTAAAGGAAAAGTATGAACAAGCAAGAACATAAGAAGAATTTACTTAGAATGGAAGGATTTAAGCTATAATCTTACAGAAGATGAAAGGAACGACCTTTAGTAGCTAGAGAGCCTAGATGATCGTTGAGGTGTGAAGAATGAATAAGAATAAGGGTTCTATTTATAGGATGAGATTATAGACTTATTAGCAAGAATTAATTAGTAAAAAGGACTAAAATTACAGATAAATTAAACTAGTTTGTTATTTAAGATAAAATAAAAATAAAAATAATTTTCAAAAAGTAATATGATAGGATGAATTGGTTTTCACGGCAATTCAAAAATAGATTAGGATAAATATATTTTTTTGTTAATTAATATTAGGATTAGGATAAGTTCTTTTAAAAAAACATTTTTATTTATTTAAGATAAGTTTAAGGTTTTTAAATGATTTAATTAATAATAATATATAAATACTAAAAAATTTCAAAAATTATCATTAATAATAATAGTTAATTAAGTAATTTACAATAATTAACCAGATTTTGAAGACGTTACAGAAGAAACCCTTAAATCTACGTATGTGTAACTTTTACCTTGAAATTTTATTTTAGTCGAACGAAGTTACAAACTTGAACTGTTTTTGCTTAGGTTAGAGTCTAAGGCATCCAAAGTTACCATAAGTAGCATGTTCGAGAATGGATATGAGAATCAAATATATAGAATCACAATAAGTAAGCCGTTCTAAAGTGTAATAGAATACTCACTTTAGACAAGGCTTATTAAGGCTGCCTCAAATGCACTTCATATATGCCACCCATGAGTCTACGTGGGCCATCCATCCAGATGGCACCCGTTGAGGGTTCAATGCCCATATGTCTCCGCCCGCCACCATGGGCTGTGTTTGTTTGAATATCTGTGGGCCCAACTATTTTTTTATTTTTTTCTTTGTTTCTCTCTTTCCAAACGATATGAAATTTAATTAAAAATCAGTTGACACTTAATTTAAATTATGATTTAAAACATACTTTATAACCTAATTTAAAACATAATTAAAACTTAATTTAAATTTAAAACATAATTAAAACCTAGTTTTAAATTATTTCATAACTAAAATTTAAAACTAAAACACATAATATTAAACAAATTAAAGATGCGCGATTGAATCAAACGAGCAATCCGAATCCGTTGAACGCTCGTCTTCCCATGGGTCATGGTACCTCAAGCGCTCGTCATCTGTTTCCTCATCTTCATAAATAGGTTCGTATTCCGCTCCAGGGTCACTGATGTGTCCATCCTCTGAATTAGGTACATGCTCGTCTGTTTCCTCGTCCCCAATTTGTAGTTGGCCAAAGACTTGGTCGAATGCCCAGTTCCATTCTTCATCTGTCCATGTCAATGGTTCATCAGCAGGAGGTGAAGGGTTTGCTGGGCGTACAGGTTCAAGCGGAGGAGGTGGGTTTGCTGGGCGTACAGGTTCAACCGGAGGCAGTGAGTTTGTTGGGCGTACAGGTTCGACCGGAGACAGTGGGTTTGCTGGGCGTACATGTTCAATCGGAAAGGGATACCCTCCACCCATATTTGAGAAGTAAAAATATAATCTTTGGACTGACAAATTGAAGTTGGTGAATGAGATGAAGACATTGTGGTATTTATAGGGCATTTATATGCATTTGAAACTATCTGTTTGAAAAATAGTCGTTGGTAACTAGCCGTTAGAAATTCAAATCTAATTCTAACGGTAATATTAATGTTTTGTCCATACCTTAACGGCTAGTTTTATGTTTTCTCCTTATCTTAACGGCTAGTTTTATTTTTTGTCCTTATTTTAACGGCTAGTTTTTCATATCAGAGACTTACATAGCCAAGAGGCTCACCAAACACTACGAAGCGATCTAGTAGAACATATTTGGGCGAACAGTGACTAGCTTATTTATTTTTTCTATTTATTAACTTTGTATTGTTGTTTGATTTTATTGTTTTAGGTTGTTGTTTTTATTTAATTTAATGTAATTTTAATTTTTGTTTTATTATTTACTTATTTAATTATTTATTAATTAATTTAAGTTATTTAAATAAATAAATGAAAATAAAAAAAGATGATGTGGAAATAATGAGGTTGTTTATGAGATGGATGAGTATGGTAGTGTTGGAGGTAAAATGAGTTTGTGGGAAGGATGGAAGATAAGCTGATATGACATGCTGACTAGGACTGTTTATGGGATGGATGGTTGTTAGCGTTGCGGGCAATCTAAATTGAGTTGAAATGATATCACAAGTGATATGAGAAATCAAAAGGTTCATAGAATAATAATTAAATCAAGGTTAAATGGTATAGAAATCAGGGATGTCAGACTAACAGATCTATCTCTTCCTCGTATACTCCCTACAATATTACACACATACATACGCATACTAATGCATGAGATTTATCATTATATATATACTAGGTTAGAATCCCGTGTATTACACGAGTTGTATATTGAAAACGATATAACTTATAAATTTGTAAATACATCATAATTTGTCAGTCTATTATGATCGTCTCGAGATATATCAAGTGGAAATGTGTGTATATAACAAATTATTATTTTTCTTTAATTAGTTATATTTTGATTTCCTATTATATATTCTTATTTAATATAATTAGTATTTTTCTTTAATAATATATTTATAATATCATTATTATTTAATAAGATACAAGCGTATTTAGTAGGAGAGAGAGGCGGGAAAACCAATATGAGAAGACACGAGAAAGTGACAAGTGTCCATCTTAAACCTTTATTTATTAGTATAGATATATATTCACTTGATCAGCAGACGATGGCATTCTGATTTCCACCATCTCACTTTTTTACGTCACATTTATTCTATTTTTTTTATTAAAAAAGTTTTTCAAATTTATTTTAGCATCCTACCTATCATATTCTCTGTATAAATTATTTGAATAACACTTTTTATGTTGTCTATAAATAAATACTTCATTTTTAATTGTATTTATAAAAAAATTACCTTTTTTGTATTTTTAATTATTACAAAATCATGAATCATATGATAATAATATTTTGAGAAGTCTACGGCCCGTATTAAAATTCGAAATAAAAGCCCAGCCCAACTAATAACTCTGCAATAAAAAACCTCTTGTTTGCAAACCCTAACTTTCACCATCTTCATCACTTTCTTCTCAGCGCTCCACATCCAGGTCACAGAAAATGGTAAAGCAAAACCCTAATTTTCAATTATTCAACGATATATTGTAACGTGTATCTCTTCAAACTTGCTTGTAATTTTGATTTCTGTAGCCGTTCAAGAGGTACGTCGAGGTCGGAAGAATCGCCCTTGTCAACTACGGAAAGGATTACGGAAAGCTCGTAGTCATCGTTGATGTCATTGATCAAAACAGGGTATATACGTTATGAATTAGGTCATTTAGCCCTATTTTGAATCTTTATTTCTTACAAGTAATTAGGCTAGTTAGGTTAATCAAAATTTGATTAGGTATTGATTTAGCTGAAATAGTTTGACTTTTGGACTGTGCTAATTTATTTACCGTTTGCACTTGAATTCATAAAACAGTGGTTTCCTATAGTGGTAACTGATTGTAGTATTCCAACTGTATTTCAATTCTTATTATCTTGTTAAAACATTTAGAGCTCTTGCACTAACTGGATTGTGTTTGTAAATGTATTGATATTACTGTTTTTTGAAGAGAGTTGTTAAACGTACACCACCCCCTCTCATCATACAACCCGTATAGCCCGTACAGGTCGTATAAAAGCATTTACATCAGGTTCTCTATATCTATCTCCATCTTTAGTATTTAGAGTTTTCTTCTATTTTGAACATACATTAGGATCTCTATCTCCATCTCTATCTTTAAATTGTATAGTTTAGTAAATAGAGTTTCTCTAAATATAGAGATAAATGTTCATAACTCTATATTTTTTGTGAGTGTGTAGGAAAGAGAAAAAATAATAAAATAAGTGTATGTGATAGAGATAGAGATACATATAGAGAATGAGATGTGAGAGCCTCTAGAGGTTAAAACAAATTTAAAGATAAATTTGAAAAAATGTGATATTTAGTTAAATTATAGAAGCTGATGTGAATGCTCTAACTAATAACCCCCATGTATAGCCCAATACGGGCCGTGTTGTGTCCCGTATTGGGTGGTATAACCCGTGTAGTTGTCAATGGTGTACGGTTAAATGCAGGTGGTGTATGTTTAACGGTTCCTTATTAATCACGAGGCCATCTTTCTTATTGGCAGGCTCTTGTTGATGCACCTGACATGGTGAGGGGCCAAATGAACTTTAAAAGGCTAACACTCACAGACATCAAGATTGACATCAAAAGAGTCCCAAATAAGAAAACTTTGATTGCTGCTTTGGAGGCTGCTGGTAGGTATCTGGTTTTTATTATGTTATATATATGTTGTTCTTTTGTGGCTTGTTAGATCAAGTGAAGTTTTGGTTATTTGCAGATGTGAAGAACAAGTGGGAGAGCAGTTCTTGGGGAAGAAAGCTTATTGTGCAGAAGAAGAGAGCATCACTTAATGACTTTGATAGGTTCAAGATCATGTTGGCTAAGATTAAGGTAACATTACTAATGTTTTAGTTGGCATGATTCTTTTGTTTAGTTTTGTGTTGGTTTTTAACATGTGTACTCATTGCTGCCTGTGTTGCAATTTGTGTTATTGCAGAAGGCTGGAGTTGTAAGGCAAGAACTAGCAAAGCTGAAGAAGGAAACCACATGCTAGTATCATAATTTTGATTTTATTATTTAAGATTTTGTTCAACTTTGGGGGAACCCTTTGTTGATTGCTTACAAGATTTACATTTCTTCTCCACCTTATATCAAAATGGCAAGTTTTAAAATTATGATTTTGTTACATCTGTCATCTGCTATGAGAATTTGGTTTACAAATCATTGATGTTATCGCCAACATACGTTCTATTTTTTTACAAAATAGTTCCTCAACGAAAAATTGACATATAAAAGTCCTAGTTGAGAGGGTAATGTTTATGAAAACCATTATAACAATTAGTTTTAGTCGGTCGTTCTATGATTTTTGGTTATATTAATGTTTACTTATTTTATAAAAATTATGATTTTTGGTTATATATATGTTACTTATTTTATAAAATTTATGAGTGTATGAAGTGGAAATATATGATATTTGGGAGGGGTTTCCTATTGGGTACGAATCTTAGTATTTGATATGGCTATGTGAACCACCTGGTAGAGATGATTTAAAACACCATCATGACTGAGGTTATGTGGCTCCAAATAAGATTTTTACAAGATAAAACTGGCTCCTAATACGATTTTTACAAGATAAAGTGTCTAAAGATAAAACTGAGGTTATGCAACCTAATTAAACTTAAAGTGGTTGAGGTGAGGTACCCAAGACTTTATTAAAGTGAGGAGATCTTGGGTTCAAATCTCACTTGTGATAAAAAGGGGTTCCAGATTGGGCCATTGGGTTTTCTCACCTATAGTGAATTTTCTGCTAAGGGTGGTGGAGATGATCAGGTGGGTCAGTGGCCCGTCAGTGATCCAAATTGCGGTTCAAAAAAAAATTAAGCTCAAAGTTATATGAAATATTCTAGACAATGTATTGTTCAAATGTGTGATGTGGCCACTATAAGGCTCAGGGGTATCACACTACCAGAAATTGTTCCACATTTTCTCAATTGTTTTTTTTTATTTTATACTTAAAATTTAGAGTTAATTACACGGATGGACCCTGTGGGTTGGTTAAATTATGTATATAGTCTTTAACTTTGAGAAATTACGAGTTTGGTCCTAGCATACTTTGATTTCGTTTCACTGACGGTCTCTAGAGTAGATGTGGGTTAACTTTTTTGGTTAAGTGGGTATTAAATAACCATTTTACCCTTTACTAAAAGACAAGAAAATATATTATAAAATATAATTTATTATTAAATTTACATATATCCTTTTAAGTTAATTAATCATTTATTATTATCTAACAGGTTAGTTAAATAGACCAATAACCACTTGAATAAGTTATCTTTATAATCCATATTAAGGAGTTTCATAATCTTGTAAAATGTCAAATGTATCGTGAATTTATAAATCACGTTTAAATTTGGTCCCTAATTTATGAGATTTCATGGTGTAGGTATGTTCAATCTCTTGCTTATTGTTAATTTCCATAGTTATCATCTATAATTCTCATTCTTAAAGAAGTATTTACATATTTATTTTTCCTGATGGTTAATCATGTGTATAAATATGAATAATTTGTAGTGAAAAGAGAGAGATGTGTTGATGTGAAATTCACTTTTGTTTTGATTGCAAGATGAAGTTGAAGTAGATGATAATTTGTTTTTGAGATGTTCATACAGGGTCAATATACACTTTGATGATATATCTTCTTGTTTTTTCTTCTTTACCGGTTGCCCGGATTCTAAAGAAGTCGCATGTTTTCTTTTTGTGTCTCTAGCATTTTTGTGACTCGTTTTGGTGAAGCTTATACAAGAATGACATTCATTCTTTCACACCAATCTCTTTATAATTATCTCCATCGTTGCTTATGCTATGACTTTTTTGAACCTCAGTGTTGTGTCCTAGATATATGAGCGTTTAGAAAACTCAAACTCATCTCATTAGATTAAGTATAGCCACAATACTTAATCTAATGAAAGGAATTTGAGATTCCAAAACCATCGTAGACATAACATAAAAGGTCTAAAAAAGCAATAGTGTAAACAACAATGGATATAATTATAAAGAGATTGGTGGTGAGAGAATGAGTGTGGCATTCTCGTATAAGCTTCACCAAATGGAGTCCAAAAAATGCAAGATACACACCAAGCAAACACGCAACTCCTTTAGGATCTGAACACCAGTAAAAAAAAAAAACAAGAGATATGATCAAAGTGTATCTTGACCCTATATGAACATCCCAAAAACAAAGGATTATGTACTTCAAATTCATCTTGCAATCAAAGCAAAAGTGTATTTTACACCAATACCAACACATCCCTTTCTCTTCACTTCTCCAAATTATTCATATTTATAAACATAATTAACAATTAGAAAAATTAAATATGTAAATACTTATTTAAGAATGGGAATTGTAGATGATAATTGTGGAAATTAACAATTAGTTGGTGTAATTAAGCAAGAGATAGAACATACCTACACCATGAAATCTCATAAATTAGGGACAATTTAAACGCAATTTAAAAACTCACGATACATTTGACATTTTACAAGATTATGAAACCCCTTAATATGAATTGTAAAGATAACTTATTCAATTCGCCTATTTAATTAACCTGTTAGCTAATAATAAATAATTAATTAACTCAAAAAAATATCAAGTATGGATCTAGGATGAAAGGAAAACAAACTAGAGATTCGTCAGAGTGGAAGAGATGTCGAGAAAGAAGATTGAAAGTTTGGAGATAGACAAAAAGAAGATTGGGATAGAAGCCTTGTCGATTAATCTACTCTCAGTTCCAACTTCCACGCCTTCACTCTTCTGGTCACGGGTCATCCAGACCTAACCCAACATTGAAAATATAAATAGCCTAGTATAAAATAACACACACACACTCTCTCTCTCTCTCTCTCTCACACACACACACATAAAATGGGACCCCAAAAAATTGTGGGCCTAAAGTGCTTGCTCATGTTCTATCTCTTGCTTAATTACACCAACTAATTGTTAATTTCCACAATTATCATAACATGTTTAGGTCTTGTATTGGTAAAGCTTAAAGGGCACACATCGGTAACTTAATTAATTTTATGTAGCATGTTTAGGTCTTGTATTGGTAAAGCTTAAAGGGAAAGGAAACACAAATTCACACATTGTGGATCTCTTCGTTATCATCTCAATCCTTGTTTGTGCCAAAGCTTTTCTAGACCTCTGCAACTTGTCGTGGATGTATGATCGCTTACAAAACACAAATTGTGGCTGGTACAAGATCTTGTACTAGCCATAGGTTGTCGTCTTAAATCAAATTGTCGTCTTAAATCAAATCGTGTATGTATGATCGCTTACAAAACACAACTTGTCGTCTTAAATCAAATTCAAATCCAAACACCCCTAAACCTCTATCATCCTTGTCGTCAGGGGGGATTTACATAGGGCCGAGAGGGTTCACCGGAACCCCCTAAGTTTCGACATTATAGTAGAAAACTATATAGAAAAATTTGGGTGAACTCCTTAAAAAAAATAGGGTGAACCCCTTAAAAAGAGTTGAAAACTAATCAAGGGAAGAAGAAGAATATGGAGAACAAAAAGCACAACTAAATTTGTTCCGCTGATATGTGAAGAAATCAAGGGAAGAAGAAGATTGTTCTATTGTTTTTTTTTTGTGAAGTGGAGAAAAGAAGAAGATGAAACATAATACTCTGCAACTTTCAAGAGGCTTCAATTTTAGATAGAGAGGATGAAAAGAGAAGTTTTTAAATTAAAGCTGATCAAGTTTCATTTCCCATTATGTGTCATGTTAATGATACTTTTCAAAAAAAATTGGTCCTATCGAAAAAAAAGGCTATTATCCCTTTTCCTTTTATTAAACTTTAAAAATTGAACATATTCATTTTTTGTTTTATAAATTTACATGACGATGTTTTTATTTTATTTTATCGTATTTTTATTATGTGATAAACCTTACCTGACCCGACCAATCGAGCCGAACCAAACCGAAATTTTTTATGTCTGGGCCTATGAAATTGGAGCATTTAAAAAGGTGAACTCTCTGAAAAAAATTTATGGATCCGCCACTGCTTGTCGTAAATTATGTTTCAAGAATAAATCACCTATCACGTTGACAACAAAAAAGATACTTAGATAACATTTAATTATATCAAGTTTTCAACAAGGTGTATGTATTGCAATAAGAAGCTCTACAACAATAAAAACAACAAAATTTCACAATAAAAGCCACATGCATTATACTATACCCCACCTAGTTGTGGTGGTATTGGTGGTGAGGGGAAGCGTGAGTTTGAGGGTCAGAGTGAGGGCAAGGGAGGGTGAGGGTGAGGGAGAGGGCCAGGGGCAAGGTGAGGAAAAGTACTATGGCCAAGGCGAGGGTTAAGGTGACTTTGAGGGTTAGGGCAAGTGCGAGGGTGAGTTTGAAGGTCAGGGTCAGGGCGATTTTGAGGGTCAGGGTGATGGTCTGGGTGAGTTTGAGGGTCAGGGCGAGGGTCGGGGAGAGTTTGAGGGCGAGGGTCGGGGCGAGTTTGAGGGCCAGGGCGAGGGTCAGTGCGAGTTTGAGGGCCAGAATGATGCCAAGGGTGAGTTTGAGGGCGAGGGTCGGGACAAGTTTGAGGGTCATGGCGAGTTTGAGGGCCAGGGCGAGGGTTAGTGTGAGTTTGAGGGTCAGGATGATGCCAAGGGTGAGTTTGAGGGCGAGGGTCAGGGTCAGGGTCAGGGTGAAGGAGAAAGATTAATAGAACCACCACCAAAAGTGATAATAGTATAAGAACGTACAAGATGTAACAAACATCTTTTAGGATCCTGAAGTAGCGAAGGTATGTGTTATGATGAGGCGAGTTTGGGATTTCAAGATGCTCGTATATCCAAAACAAAATACAGAGAACAAGAAAAGCCATGACATAAGCAACGGTAGAGATGACCATAAAGTTATTGGCAATTGAAGAATGAGAGTGTCCTTCCCACATAAGCTTCGCCGAAACGAATGTAAAAAATGGTAGACACGTACTAAGCAAATATGCAACTTGTTTAGGATTTGAGTAAGAATGTGACCTGGTAAAGAAAAAACAAGATACATATCATCAAATCTATCTATACTAATAAATAAAAATACTAGGGGATACGTGACCATGTTTTTTTCGCTTCTCTCTACTATTAAATAATGGTATTAAAAGAATATATTTATAAATATTTAATATAAATCTAATTATGGATACTTATTATTTAATCACTGATAGTTATTATATTATTAACCGAATGAATTTAATAAGAATTAACATTTATCAATTACATAAAAAAATCAATATCTAGTTGAAAAAAATGTTTTAAAAACTAACTTAACATAATTTATAATTGTCACATCAAAATACATTTTTAGAGACATATTTTAACGAGTGTATGTGTTAACATATTATATTATATTCAACTCGTCTAATACACGTGTTATAAAGACATAAAGATTTTAGAGTAAACTTCGTTTTTGGTCCCTGTGGTTTGATCAAAATAACAGTTTTGATCCATTACTTTCAATTTAACTTTTTTGCTTCATGTGGTTACCTAATTGTCTCAATTAGAACCCTGGTACTAACTCTGTTTTATCTGTTAAAAGTAAGGGTATTTTAATCTTTTTTACCAATAAGAACTAATGGTGTCATTTTTTTAAATTAATATAGAGACCATTTGTGTAACTTATATAAAACAAAAACCAATTAAGTCTGTCTTCCTAAAAAAACAAAAACCCCTCAGCTCCCCCTTGCCACCACACCATTACCATCGCCATCAAACATATCCAAAATCCCCACCATCGAATCACCAAAAATTATGGCCTAAAATCTGCTTTTTAAAGCCTGCAAATCCATTAATCCTCAACAATAAGATCAAGAACCACCCCTTCTGTTGTAGTTTGGTTTCAAACATGATATCAATCTCTCTTCACAACTCTATAATAAAAAAGGTAATCTTTTTTTATGTACTCAAATCAACACCTCCAAATACAAATTGGACAATAAATTCACTTGATGACTAATCGAAATTAAACCAAAAGCGCCAGCCAAAGAGAAAAAAAAAACAATTTTAGAAACAGGCGTGAAAGGAATATGCACAGAAACGGCTATATATGCTCTCTACTTGTACAATTGAGAGTTCTTTCAGAATTCACAAGAAATATGCACAGAAACGGTGAAAGGCCATATAAAAGCAAAGCATTTGTAGGTCATTTACTTGCAAGAGGGCGTATTGCTCCACCAAGAACCACCTTCTTCAGTTTTTGAGATCCACCCTCACTAGATGATCCAGCTTCTGAACCACTGTGCAGCTGAGTTAATCGAACTAGATAGCCCTAGGCGCAAACGAAGACGAGATCTGAACTGAAATGGAGACGAAGACGAGATCTGAACACTAGTTACAGGCGGAGGATGTTAGTGGCGATGACAAGGAGGTCGTGAAGCAGTGGTGGTGATGGTGTGGGGGTGCCGACGCTGTGGTGGTGGCGATGGTGTGGGGGTGCCGACGCTGTGGTGGTGGCGATGGTGTTACCGAAAGTGGTCGTGAAGCACTGATAGTGGTGGTGTGGGTGTGCCGGCTCTGCGGTGGTGGTGTGGAGGTGCCGGCGCGGCGGGTGGTGTGGAGGTGCCGATACTGTGGGTGGTGGTGGTGCCGGTGCCTGGGCTTTGGTGGAGGCTAGAAGTGAAAGTGAAAGTGAAGCCTTAAAATGTGGAAAAGTTGTATAAATAGTCCTTGAAGTGGTGGGGTTTACACAATCAATAGATTATTACATAAATACTTCTTATTAGTAAAAAGATTAAAATACCATTACTTTTAACATAAAAAAGTAACGAAGTTAATGCTAGGGTTTTAATTGAGACAATTAGGTAATCACGGGGAGCAAAAAAGTCAAATTGAAACTAATGGATCAAAATCGTTATTTTGACCAAACCAAGGGAGCCAAAAACGAAGTTTACTCAAGATTTTATTATTAAATATATAACATTACATTATTCAAACCATATAATACACGAGATTCTAACCTAGTTATTCATATATGTAGAAGTAGAAGTAGAAGACGATTGGATCGGTGTATACTCTATAGAATGTGGGAACCACCAAATTCAAATTACCTTTCTTGTCTGTCGACAATGCGTACTCAAAACATAGAAAATCGCAGACATTTATATATCTATCTTTGTATAAAACACAACTCATCCCCCTTTGAAGTTTGAACACATCCCCAAAACCCACATGAAACTAAAAAACCGTAACCAAACTTACAGAATAGGCGCGCCTGCTTCTACAATTCGGAGAATCTGGATTGACATCAGGACTAATCTCCATGGCGTGTTGTTCGTCTTTTGTTATAATACTTGGGTCAGAGTCTTGATTTATTGTGGCCATCGATGTCAATTCAAGCTGGTTCTGGACGTTGGGTGATTCAAACCTTAAAACAAAACATGGGAAATCCAATCATCCTCAAATATAATCCCCGTCACGGATTCTTAAGAATCAGGACTTAAAGGATATAAAACAGGGCATCTTGAAAAGCAAAACAATCTCTCAAATGAAACGAAATGAATAAAAAGCTAGTCAAACTTACTCGGGAGGAGGTGAGATGGCGATGAGACCTTCAGCAATTACAGCCGGAATGTCGTCCTCTCCAACTCTCTGCGGTGCTGCTAAAAACCTTGTGAAAAGAAATGCTAACAAATAAGATCAAATCAAATCTTCAAAAGAAAATAAAATCAAATCGTAATTGAAGGTTTAACGGAAAGGGTTTCCATCACCGGAGGGATGTTGGTGGTGGCGTTGGACGGAAGACGGATACTCGAAAGGAGGTGAAACAGCGGTGCCATCTTCTGCCTCTCCATCTCTATTCTCCATGTTTTCAAACGAGATATGATGTTGTTCAAGGCTTGTATTTCCACCGAGAACCGGAGAATGTACCGATAAACTTCTTTCTAGAACCCAACAACTGAAGAAAGAAAGATGAGCGAGGTGAAGAGCCATACGAAAATTGGGATGGAGGTGCATGTTATAAAGAAAACAAATTCCACCAAATTTTAATGGTTTCAAAAATAAAAGGCAAAATAATAATAATAAGAGTTAATGGCATAAATGACGCAGGTAGTTTGATCAAATTGTATATTTAGGACCAGGTTTTAAACAGTACAAATTTGACCCAAACTTTTAAAACATGGTTGCGTCTTTAGCTGCTAATGTTAACAGCAGTTAGTTTTTAACAGAAAATTAGCCCATGTACCATCTACATGACTTACGATTGTAAACTTAACTCTAAAAATGAGTTAAAATCAGTAAAAAAATATTAAAAAATTGGTAAAAATCAGTAAAAGTTCGTAAAAAATCAGTAAAATTCGTAAAAAATAGTAAAAATCACTACTTTTTAATTGATTTTTTTCTAATTTTTACTTATATTACTCACTAGGTTAGAAACCCGTGTATTACACGGGGTTGGATCAATGAAATATTAAACAATTATTAATAAGCGAAAAAACACAAAGGAAATAGTTGAGAAAAGAAGTATTAAATAAATGAAATATTCATAATATAAATATTACTAAAGAAGATAATAAATAACTGAGAAACAATAACTGAAAAAAATTTCAATCAGTTACTTAATTATTAAGTAAACCCCCAACCCCACCCTACCCCCAAATGCCTAACCCCCACCCAAAAATCTAAACCCCCCACCCCACCCCACCCCACCCCCACCCAAAAACCTAAACCCCCTACCCACCCCATCAAAAACCTAACCTAAACCCAAAAAATCACCCCAAAAAACTAACTATGCTACACATATGTAGCAAAACGTTGAATTTTTTTATTATTTTTTTTTTGAAAGAGAACGACGCGGTGAACAAGGTTTTCGAAGCGGTTTTTTAGTTTTTGTTTATATTTTGAGTTATGATTTTTTTTATTATTTTTTACCTTTAATAAATAGTTTTTTGGTTTTCTCATGAAGAATGAGTTTTCTTATTATACTTCCCATATATATATATATATATATAGGGAAGGGTTCAAATACTAACCAACTTTTTACGTGATAACCATGCTAACCACTATCAAACAATCACATAATTTATACATTATTTTTTCTTTTAATTCTTAAAAGAGTATTTAAGTATCGTTAACATATATCTTGAACATAAATACGGAAATGATGAGTCTTACATATACGTACCAAATAATGATACATATACGTGACACATAGTGTTTACGTATTTGTAACATTATTTGGTAACATATACGTAACACTGTGTTTGAGAGTGGTTATCATGGTTATCACATAAATATTGGTTAGCATTTGAACCTCACCCTATATATATATATATATATATATATATATATATATATATATATAAACTCTCTTTTAGACGAAAACCAAGAAAATCACTTTATAGCCCTTGATTTCTTTGATTTATGGTTAATATTGATTAGTGACATTATTGTAATTAAATTAATAATTTGACCATTTTATAAGGGTTTTTAGGGTAGTATGGGAAAAGAAAAACATATTAATTTAGAAATTGTATCTTTAATTAACTAAATGTCCAAATTTCACTATTATGCCTCCTCTCTCCTCCCTAACTAAGTTTGATCAAACAAATCAATAAAAAAACACATTTACGTATATGTAAAGCTTACGTATATTTAAACAGATCTACATATATATGCTTACGTATATGTAAACATATATGTAATGTTGTAAACATGTTAACATATGTGTTTACGTATATGTAAACAGGTTACGTTTGGAGATGATGTGGATGTTACAAGTTGCGTATAAGTATCTAATACGAGTTACATATATGAATCAAAAGAGAGAAAAAAAAAACTCAACCTTACATACTTATAAACATGGGTATACAAAAAAAAAGAATTGAGTTACATATACGTAGCTCTTACGAGTTACGTATACGTAACTCATACGCAAAATAAATGAAGATCATCATGATGAATACAATCTGATGAATACCAACAATAATTAATTAAAAAAATGCCAGAAGTCGGGTTCAAACATGTTACATCCCGATTGAAAGTTATGACACCAACTAACTATTTGATTTAATTTTCTTTCACTATAATTATTTAATAATATTTATGTGGTTACATTCTTCCATAAAAAAATACAAATCTGACCATCTAAAATCAACTTCTTATCTTCAACCGAGCAAAATGAAGACACAAAAACAAATATAGAAGAAGAAACATGCGATCAAATGATTAAAAAAAACATATTAGTTGAGTTAATATATTTGGAAAGAATCAAAAGATTTTAAAATATTAAATAACTACTAAATTTAAAGGATATAAAAATTACATAATTAACCTTATAATTAAAAAATTAAAAATTAAAAAGAAAATTTTCTAATTGGTTGAGAGTGGTTTTCTTGATTTTTGCCTAAGTTTATGGTTTTCTCTTGATCCTCTTCATATATATATATATATATATATATATATATATATATAGAGAGAGAGAGAGAGAGAGAGAGAGAGAGAAAGGGTAGAAAAGAAACCCCCTTGAGTTAAGAAAACCCACGAAACCTTTTGAAAAAAATTAGATTTTTTTTTAAATTGGGATTGATTATTTATATAAAAAAAGCCCCGGTCAAAAAAAAATTAAAAAAACACCGAATAAAAATAAAAAACATGTAAAAAATAACAAAAATCAACGTTTTTTTCTTACGTATGCAATACGTCAGCATTTACATATGTAACAAACGTCAGATTTTAAAAAAAATTTAAAAACCGCTCTGCGTTTTTTTTAAATTTTTTCACCAAAAATGATAAAATCGAAAATAGAATCCATCCCAAAAATATTTTTTTTAACATACGTAAAACAGGGTTTAATGAGTTTTTTTTTAACTCAAGTGGGTTTTCTTTATAACCATCCCTTATATATATATATATGGGTTAGGTTATAGTAAAAATGGTTTTAAAAATAAGAAGGGTAAGAAGGATCATGGGCTTGACATGTGTCATTTTATTGTTTTTAAATGGAGGGCATAATAGTCATTGTGTGATATGCCAGGTCATTGTGTAATATCAGGACTGGTCATTGTGTAATGTTAGGTCTGTTCATTTTGTCAAATATTTTTCATCATTGTGTTATATGTATTAATCATTTTGTTTTACGTTTTAGATAATTTCGTGTTATTTTTGTCATTGTTTTTTATGTATTATATATAAAATAGTGATGGAAAATATTTAATACAATGACCTAATATTAGACACAATGACCAGACCTGACATTACACAATGACCTGACATATTTGAGCGGATTACACAATAATGAGCAAATTACACAATGAGCTGGAAAACGTAAAACACAATGATGAATACATATAACACAATGATGAAAAATATTTGATAAAATGAGCAAATTACACAATAAGTTGGAAAACGTAAAACATAATGATTAATACATATAACACAATGATGAAAAATATTTGACAAAATGAACATATTAAACAATGAGCAAATTACACAATAATACCATTTTTGTATATAACGACACTATACTCGTTTTTGTAATTTTTTTGTTTTTGTATATAACGAAACTATACTCATTTTAAAGATAAAAAATGCTCGTTTTCGTCATTGTGTTTTACGTTTTAGATAATTTCGTGTTATTTTTGACATTACACAATAACCAGACCTGACATTATTGAGTAATTTTTTCATTGTGTAATTTGCTCATTTTGTCAAATGTATTTCATCATTGTGTTATATGTATTCATCATTGTGTTTTATATTTTCCAGCTTATTGTGTAATTTGCTCATTTTGTCAAATATTTTTCATCATTGTGTTATATATATTCATCATTGTGTTTTAAGTTTTCCAGCTAATTGTGTAATTTGCTTATTTTGTCAAATATTTTTCATCATTGTTTTATATGTATTCATCATTGTGTTTTACGTTTTCCAGCTCATTATGTAATTTGCTCATTTTGTCAAATATTTTTCATCATTGTGTTATATGTATTACACAATGACCAGACCTGACATTATACAATGACGAGCAAATTACACAATTAGCTGGAAAACGTAATTTTTTTTCGTTTTTGTATATAACGAGACTATACTCGTTTTTATGGTGTAATTTTTTAAAAAAAATAATGTCGTATGTAAACGTTATGAACGTTTAAAAAAAGGGAGGGAATTTGATAAAAAGTCAACAAAAATGGCCATGACTAAAATATCCTTTCAATAACTTTTTCTTCTACAATTTGATCTCAACCATTAAATCATTTATACAATTTGATCTAATGGCTCTAAATCCTTCTCACCCTTATTTTTTTTAAAAAACCCTTTTTTATTTGAACCTAATATATATATATATATATATATATATATATATATATATATATATATATATAGGGTAAGGTTAAAATGATAACCAATATATATGTGTGATAACCATGAAAACCACTATCAAACATAGTGTTACGTATATGTAACAATTATCTTTCTGTTAGTATTACTTATACGTAAACACAATGTGTCACGTATATGTAACATTATTTGGTACGTATATGTAAGACTCATTTTTCCCGTATTTATGTTCAAGATACTTAAATACTGTTTTAACAATTAAAATAAAAAATAATTTATAAATTATGTGATTGTTTGATAGTTTTATCATGATTATCACATAAAAAGTTGTTTATCATTTGAACCCTTTCCTATATATATATATAGAGAGAGAGAGAGATAATGAATTATTTGAAAACTCCTAAATATTTCAATAACTCGTGAGAACTTGTCAAAAAACCAATGAAAACCATTTTATATATATAACTTCAGATTTAACCCTGATCCAATGATACTGAAATGTTGGCGAACCCCTCGACAATACTTCTTGACAGAAGTTTATGATTTTTAATTATTATGAAATGGATATATTGGTGGAAAATGAAATGACCATGGTTTAAATTAAGATACCTACTAATTGCCACAAATTGTGACAACTAGTTTTATACCCGTTTCAGTTCGGGTTTCAAAACTTATAACAATCAAACTTAACAAACATGTTCACCCAGATGAACTTACAAGCTCACGGGACACTCACAAACGTAACTAAAATCGTTTACTTCAAATTTAAACAACATGACCGTGAACTACTAATTATAAAAAATGGCCAAAACAAAGTAGATACTAATTATAGGAACTAACTTGAACATGTATACTTCTTTGTATACTATTAAAAAGCAAATTAAGATTTATAAGCCTTAAATATCAGAATCCTAAATCCACCATCAATTCTATTTGATATATCCTCTAATGTAGTAAATCACATTAATGTATGTTAACCGCTACTATTAATGTGGCATCTCCATAGCATTGATAAAACGACACAAAACAACAGTTTAAGTGAAGAATGCCCTTTATTACTTCTAATAATCGTTGCAAAATATGATAAACCTATGCTTCTCAAGACCTTTTGTTGAACGACAAAAATCTAAATATAATTTATAGAGTAAAGTATTATTTTCGTATTTGTAGTTTGACCATTTTAGCCAGTTTTTTTCAAAAACTTTTTTTAGCTTTTTCGTCCCTTACTTTTCAAAATCTAGTCATTTTCATCAACTAACTAACTCGGTCTACATTTTTACGTTAAATCAAGGGTCGGTTTGAACTTCATAAGTTAAAATCTAACTAAATTATCCCTGATTTAACCAAAATTGCCCCTGATTTAACGTTAAAACGTAGACGGAGTTAATCAGTTGGATGGAAATGGGTAGATTTTGAAAAGTCAAGGACGAAAAGGCTAAAAAAAAAGTTTTTAAATGAAACTGGCTAAAATGACCAAACCACAAGGATAAAAATGACACTTTACTCTAATTTATAAGTTAGGTGTAACTATGATTTTAAAGAGCGAAATATCCAATGTTTTGTATTTATACCAAGTTGGAGCAATAGAGGTTTCCTTCATTCCTTGAGAGTAGGACTGTAAACGAACCGAACGAACACGAATAAAGCTATGTTTATGTTCGTTCGTTTAATTTTAACCGAACATGAACTTTTGTGTTCATGTTCATTCATTAAGAAAATGAACATATATTCGTGTTCATTCGTTTAAAATCTAAACGAACAGTTCACGAACACAAACGACATAAATGGACGTAATTGAACAAACATAAATGAACCTAATTGAACAAACGTAAATGAACACAAATATCAAACATAAATGTGAAAAGCAACGACTAAGGTTTTGTATTAAAATTTAAATGTTTAAAATAAAATTTGAAAATATTAAGCATAAATAAAAATATTAATATATACAAACATACATACACACACACACACAAACACATATATGCGTAAAATTTGTTGCTGGCTAGACCGGTTCTTCCGGTTCTTAAACAAAAATTTTGGTATTGGTTATGGCTGTGGCTCAAAACCGAACCGCCCCGTCCACACCCTTAAAATAACCAACTAAATATTTACATAGTTATAATAATAATAATAATAATACCCAGATATAATCAGTATTTAAGACATGTCGGGTTAGATTGCGCTCTCCTAAACAGACTCGGTGACACTCGCCGCTTTGCGTGGGCCAACCCACTAGTATATATATATATATATGTAGGGATCTATATATATATATATATTTGAAATTTTGTATTAACATTTAAACGAACATAAATAAATGGACATAAACGAACGTAAATAAATGAACATAAACAAACGAACATAAATGAACAAATATAAACGAACGTAAATGAAGGAATGAAACATGTGTTCATGTTCGTTCGTTTAATTAAATAAACAAATTTGTTTTTCATTTTTTTGTTTATTAAATAAAGTTGAACATAAACGAACTTGCCATCAAATTATTTATAAACGGTTCATTTAACGTTTGCTTCGTTTAGATACCTACTTGAGAGAGAGAATGGTTAACCACTTAACCATGTTTTGGAAAGAATTAGAAAAAAAACTGATTAATTGTTTTTATTTGTAATGGCAACTGCTTATATGAGACGCGAGTACATGGCCGGCAAGTCGGCGACCCTGGTCCCACACGACCCCAATTAATCACGTTTAGTTTTTTTGAACGACAATTTGGATCATTGAATCACGTATAGTTGTCTACCCATTTATGACGTATGCCTTATTTTATTCCCATATTAGCTTAGACCCCGTGTAATACACACGGGTGAAAAATATCAATACATAAATTTCTCAAGTTTTATTTATGTATTTTACAAGTGTAAAAATTTATTACTGTATGCTAAGGATATAAAACAAAATTCAAAATATGTAAAAAACAATATATAATTGGGTTTCGAAAATATGTCAATTACTATTTAATTTAATTTGACTTTCATTTACTATTTGATTGAAAATAAAAAATTACATAATTAGATTTCAAATTTTTTTTAGATTAAAAGATAATTTAAAATAAATATGTTTTATTAATATAATTAGTAATTTATTAAAAGATATGACTGCACTTAATAAGAGAGAGAGGCGAGAAAAGAATAATGAGATTGAATATGGTGACGACACGTGTCATACAAAAACTTTTATTTATTATATAGTATAGATGCTCGTCTTAGATTACACCATGTTTTCTTTTTTCAAACGATAAATACATTATTTAATGTAAAAAGATTAAATAAATTTTGAAAAAATTGATTTGAAATTTATGAACATCATATGTGGTTCTTACCTTTAAGTTTTGTTTTTATTAAAAGAAAATATTGATTATTAAACCCGATTCAATAAATGTTTGTAAAAATAATTGCTAATACTCTAAAAAAATATGTTTTTCAAACATTAAGCTATTTTGTAACTTTAAATGTATTATGGTAAATAAAAGACAATGTTGTTATACAAAGGTTGTCTATGATTGGTCTAAAGTTACATAAATCTATACTATATAATAAATAAAGGTTTTGGTGTGACACGTGTCACTTTCTGGTGCATCCTCAACATATTTTTCCCGTCTCTCTCTCCTATTTAATAATGATATTAAAATGATACTATTTTAAGTATTTTCTATCAATCTATTTATGAAAACTTATTAACCAAATACATTTAATACAAATTAACATTTATCAATTACATAAAAAAGATTAATATCCAGTTGAAAAAATGTTTTAAAAATTAACTTAATTTAATTTATAATTGTCACGTCAAAGCACAATTTTTAAAAACATATTTTGACGAGTGTATGCGGTAACATATTACATTTTATTCAACGAGTTTAAAAAAAATATTTTAAGTATATAACATTATATTCATATTACCCGTGTATTACGCGGGATTCTAAACTAGTTTAAAATACAAAGATAATTAAAACTAGCTAAAATAATCTAAACTAGGAAGAAAAATTTTATGTTATATAAAATCGATACTTCCTTTCTCAACTCATATGAAAAATTTAATCAAGGTCATAACTTTACGATATTCGTATGTGTATCAATAGTGATGGACCTAAATTTTTTTTTATGGGAGTCGGAAACTTTCGGTGTAGGATGTCTATTAAAAGGGATTTTTGTCTGGTCGGATTATTAAAACTTTTTTGCCGGATTGAGTCGTGTCATCTAACTTTTTTTACCAAATTTAGTTACCAAAACCACTAAACACAGAAAACACAATTACTGAAATCAATATTTATATAATAAATAATAAATAATCTAGCAAATAATAAAGTAAAATTTAGAAAAAAAATTAAAAAAAAAACACTTAATTTATTAGAGAAAAAGTTAAAAAAACTCCTAAACTGAGGTTGTTTGGTCTTTTGGAATCGGATTCGGGAGAGTTATGGGGCAACACTTCGACATGCGACTTGACTCTCGCAGGCGACAATGATAGGTGATTGCCGATTGGACATATTAACTTATAATATGTTTGTATCTGTTAATTAATTTATAACAATTAATAAATTTATTTTTATAAAATTTTAAAGTTTTAAATTAAATTTTTGAGTGTCGTTTTGGCCAAAAAAATATTCATTGGAGTCGGTGTTAAAATTTCTTGGGGATCGCCCGAGATTAAATCATACATATTGCAAATGAAAAAAAAAATTATAGGTGTCGAGCGACCCATCCCCAAAGGGGTGGGTACGCCAATAATAGCTCAAACTTGACTCGTTTTCTCCCTTTTATCTCCAGCCGAGAACTCTACTCTTTCTGACTCAAGTTTTCGGTGAAGGTGAGGGGCTGAAATGAAGTTTGTGCTGGCTAGGGGGCTGGTCTAGACTATGTAGGGGTGTTTTTCCAAGTTACTCAAATAGTCCCTCAACTTTCAATCTTCCATAAAACCCCCTTCTATTATTCCTTTATGATGATTAGGAATATGTTACATTTATCCCTTTAGATGTCGAGAAATATGTACTTTTCACTTGTATAGGGGGTGGGTGTGGTTTAGGTTTCGGGAATGAGTGGGTGATTTGGCAATTTTGCCGCATGGGAACACCACCTCATGAATGCGGGAAAGGGATATGTGGGATGGGTTTGTCGATGGAAAGAACCGTTGGAGATGCGAGGGATGTATAGTTGTTCAACTCAATGTACAATCAAAAAGGTTAGTGATGTAAAATATGACGATTTCAATGGTTTATGGATGAAATGTGAAAAGTGATTTGGCGCTGATGTGGAAGAAAAATGGTGATAGGGATGAGAGGGATGTGCGGGACGACACCCACCCCCTACGTTGTTTGTCTAAACTAGAAACTAACATGTGTATAAACACCCCAAATTCCCAAAAAAATATTAATAAAAAATCAACTCATCAAGATGATCAAGGGCAAGCATATTTTTTAACAACTTTTTACTCTTAAAACAACCTAACCTGCACTTGCAGGATTTGAACCCACACCACTTTTATGGGAAGCAAACATCGATACCACTAAATTACAAGGCCATGGGTAGAGCAAGCATATATAGTCTATCATCAATCCCAAAATATATGATTAAACACGCCTAAAACTCTATTGCGTAATTTTTCTTTCAAGGATATATAAAACATAACATAAGTAGATTACAATTACATATCACACTGATATGAAGTTTCCAATATGGAAAACTTCTCATAAACAAACGCAATAATGATAGTACTCATTTATATATAACTTAAGGTTTCACATATATATAAATTGTTTTCTAGTTGCTCACATATGGTTACTTTGCAACGTCTCACATATAAAAATTTCTAGGTTGGGTTCCCAGCAACACCCAAGTGACATGCAACTCAACCGTACCCAATATAGTGGTAGTCAAGGAGGGGTTGGGTGTGGGGGTAGGGTGGACTAATCTTGTCAATAACTCAAAGTTGGAAGACTAATTTCGTAATTATGTTTTTATTTAGAAAGGGAGTTGTGAATTATAATTAAAAAAAATCAATTAGTCGACTAGGTCATATAGGTTAGAAGAGTCTGCAATTTAATTTATGGGTCTTTGAGTCTAATTAGAATTGCAATGGGTAATGGTTTGTTAGAGTTTTAACTGGTTTAATTTTTTTGTGTATCTTATGGGTTAAGATTATCATTGATTAGTTTTGGTTTATCTATTAAGGGTTTTGAGTATGTTTAGGAATAGTATTTGTGGGTTCTTCTAATTTTTTTGTTTAACGGCTTGAATCTCAAGTAGCAAGCCGTAGAACAAATTGTCGACGATGCAGTTGATACTTCTTTCCTCAGACGATTTGTTATTTATTAGTAAAGTTTACCTGCTTATCTTCTTCGAAGGGTAGGTAATCAACTGCTCACAAATAAATTAACTAAGTTTGTTTATGATTCAGAATCGTTTTTATTAAAAATTAAAGATATAAGATAATTCAAAAATCAGTTTTTAAATATGATTATGAAAAGTCATGTGATTTAATTTGGGGTTGGCGGGTTAGAATGATAAAATAGTGGACGATACATTTTATCTTTTTTTTTTTGAAAGGTCGATACATTTTATCTATTAATTAATAGGTTAACCGTGCATCAACAATTATTGATTTATTAATCGTCAACCGTTATAATCACCCACCCGTACGTACCTTACGTAACCCCATGTAATGCTTTTTCTTTAGTTTCAATTATAAGAGGGGACTACTAACAAGACACCGAAAATGATATTCATACCGGGCTCTATACGCATCGTATAGGGAAATACGATGCGTATTGCCCTTCACATATTCCCATGTTAAACAACATCGTACTACCTTGTCATTCGAACCCTTATACGCATCGTATTGAGCCATACGATGCAGTTTAGGGTACGAGGTAACGTCTGACCAGTTGCAGAAGGTACGTTGTACCCTATACGCAGCGTATTGCTCCATACGATTCGTATAGTGGTTCGAATGACTAGTTAGTACGATGTTGTCGGTTTGATCAGATCCTATACGCATCGTATAGGCATATACGATGCGTATAGTGGACAATTTTTTTGTATTTAAGGATGCACAATTCTCATATGAACTTATCATTCAAAAATTATTCAAACAATTTCTCAAACAAATTATAGCCATGTCTTGGTGGTGGGATGGTAACTACGGTTTTCAGGTATATTCTAACGAGTCGCTGGAAAACAACCCGTAAAGTTCAGGCGGTCAAGGTGTGAACCCGGAGGAGGCCTCGTCCGACGTTTATTCTAAGCAACGGGTAATGCTTCCATATTTGAGCGAGCCACTAAACAATCCCGAGTTCCTATACGGTAAACCCTCTTACCAAACACAACCCACTAACGACTTCGTATACGGTGAAGTCTCTTACCCGACACAACACACAGACGACTTCGTACACGCGGGTGAACAATTTTACCCACCACAACACACCGACGACTTCGTATACGGGGGAGAACAATTTTACCCAACACAAGACACCGACGACTGCGCATACGCGGTTGAACAATCTTACCCGACACAAAACACCGACTACCTAGTATACGCGGGTGAATTATCTTACCCGACACAACAAAGCGACGACTTCGTATACGCGGGGAACAAACCGGCTAACGAGTCCGAAGACGAGGAACAAACCCATTCAACCGCGTCGTATAAAACTGAACAAGTTTAACGTTACTACGTATATATACCTACAATTAGTTTGTTGTTTATTAACTGTCATCATACCATCGTTGCCGAATTTTCAGTCTCGTGAACACTTGGTGGATTGGGTTGTCCGCAGGGGACGTGATAATGGTTACGTCATTGTCACCCGACGATCTAGGAGAAAAGGCGATGACCCGTCAGCACCGGTTATCAAGGTGTGGCTTGTGTGTGACCGACACGGCGAACGTACGTCTACGGCCACAATTAGACGTGTTGGTAGCAAGAAAATAGGTTGTCCCTTTAAATTGGAAGGAGTATACGACGAAAACACTGTCTCAGTCGGAACAACTTCTTGTGGCGCACGCGTTTGCCCGGAAACTGTCTCAGTCGGAACAACTTCTTGTGGCGAAGTTGTATTCGCAAAACATGCCGCCACGTAACATTTTGGCAACCATACGGGAGCAAAACCCTAAGAGTAGGTGTATTAAAAAGGACATTTATAATTTGATACAAAAGATAAAGAACGAAACGAGAGTCGATGAAACTCCAATGCAGGTTCTGGAGCACCTGCTTTCTTCTAAAGACTAGGTCTACTATACTCGGGAGGATCTCGCCACAAATGTCGTGGAGGATGTATTTTTTGTTCATCCGAAATCGTACGAGATGTGGCGGGCGTTCCTGCACGTGTTAATGATCGACGCGACGTACAAAACAAACATGTATAGGCTTCCATTTGTCCAAGTCGTCGGTGTGACTTCCACACACCAGTCGTTCTGCGTCGCTCATGCATTTATATCTAAAGAACGGGAGGAAAATTTCGTCTCGGTGCTACAACAAATCAAAGGTATGTTGCAAAAGTGTATGGAGCCGCGTGTGATAGTAACAGACAGAGACAAAGCTCTTATGAACACGTGTGATAAAATATTCCCAGCCACTTCCAAGTACCTATGCAGGTGGCACATACATGAAAATATCTCAAAACATTGCAAGGCATCGTTCACAGACGAAGATTGGGGAAAATTAAAGTACTCATGGTCGGTGTTGTGTGAGTCTCCCACGCCAGATGTGTACCAGTACAACTTCAACCGACTCTACGAACGACTGTATTCAGCTAGACGAGGAAGTAAGTTTTTATTTTTACCTTATACATATTGTTTATAATTTACAATATTTATTACGATTTACATTATACATATTATTTTTCCAGAAGTTATAGACTATGTGACCAAAAATTGGTTGGACCCGTATAAAGAAAAGTTTGTATCAGTCTGGTCTAACAAAAATCTCAATTTTGGTCAACGTACAACGAACTGAGTGTCACAACCCCGGGCTACCCCTGCCCGGGCGTCGCGAGACAACCCTGGTATCTGAATGAGGTCCCATATATTTGGACAGCGGAAGTCTTTGTTTTTACTTGATGCCCTTTTTGTAATGAAATGTCATGTAAATAACCTCAAGGGTTAATTCTGTACTTTTTGTCAAAACTTGGGATCCACGTCCCTTTTCATTTCATGATAATAGACATTCAAAAGTCTATTATATAATGTACATCTGCTGAATTAATTTACATAATACAAGCCATTTAAAATGTCTAGGATCTACGTCCGTTCCAACATTTGGTCTTGTATTAGTCTGCCACAGGGATTTAAATATGCCTAAAGATCTTGTCTTTACTGCACCACCCTGAATTTAATGATTTCTTTCACTACCTGTGAAAAACGTTTTGAAAATGAACATCAGCATAAAGCCGGTGAATCACATTTAACTGACACGAAAATGATTTCTAACATAAACCAAATTAAAGCCTTTAAGCACGTTTCTGTATGGTAAATCTACACATTCAGCAGTCTTTTTCACCTGAAATATATACCACCTACATACACTGGGTTAACTGCCATGGGGTCAACTGGCTGAGCTCTATGTCTCAGACTGATAGCCTATTCCCAGGGTCGTGATGCTAAGAACCTTGTTCTTAGTCTTATATGATACTCAGGAACTCGTCCCTCATATAATCTGCTAAGGAACCATATCCTCAGTCTTATGATACCCCCTTTCATGATCTGTACCCAGCCACGGACCGGACTTTCACCCGTCACATGTATACCATTTGATCAAATCTACGTATGCTTATGGCCTGAATGCTATCACGTAGATTACCCTTATGATTAAAGCATTTAATTTGTTTCATGCCGTTTTCGTAAATAAAATGGTTTTATCGTTTGAAAAGCGTTAAACGTGTTCACCTTGATTTTGATGGCTGGTAGGGTTGTAGGCTTCGGAATTTGAGCAGAACCTCGACACGTTTCTTCCTAGGGAAGACACGATTAACGAGAATATATATATATGAGAGAATATATATATAATTGCGACTATATATATATGAATAGTTTTAATGATACCTACTTTGCGGGATTTGGACAGAACTACGGCTTGAGTTGGGTGTCGTAGGATTCTTGAACAGCGCTTCGGGACGTCGTAGAGTTTTGAGAGATCGGGTTTGTGTATAAGGAATGTTTGGAAACTGTACAGAATTTCAATCCCGTTGAAGGCCTTTTATAGGCTGAAATTCCGGTCTCTCGCGTACCGCGAGACTTTCCAAGGAAATCTCTCGCGTACCGCGAGAGGATGAGGTGTCACGAACGGTGCTGAGTCAGCATGACACGTGTCGGCTGGTGGCAAGGGTGAATGACACGTGTTTTCTGGCCCTGACGCGTGTACTATTCCCTCGCGTACCGCGAGGCTTGGTTGGGAATCTTCTCGCGTACCGCGAGAAGGTGATTTTCTGGCGCATAAGTAGTCCTCTCGCGTACCGCGAGGTTTTGTCAAAATCTCCCTCGCGTACCGCGAGGGAGTGAAATTTTGAATTTTTTTCTTTTATTTTTGGGTGTTACATCCTCCCCTCCTTTAGAATAATCTCGTCCTCGAGATTCATTGAAAGAGATGTGGATACTTTTTGCGCATTTCTGACTCAAGTTCCCAAGTATATTCTGGGCCACGCCTGGAATCCCATCTTACTTTGACCAACACCAATTGTTTCCGTTTAAGCTTTTTGATTTGTCGGTCTTCAATTTGTAACGGTCGTTCAATGAATTTGAGCTTTTCATTTACTTCCACATCTTGTAAAGGCATAAGCAAGGATTCATCAGCTAAACACTTACGTAGGTTTGATACATGGAATACATCGTGTACTCCACCCATCTCTACTGGTAGTTCAAGCTGATAGGCAACAGGTCCGATTTGTTTAATGATTTTGAAAGGTCCAACAAAACGTGGACTTAACTTTCCTTTCTTTCCGAAACGAATAACACCTTTCCAAGGTGAAACTTTTAATAACACCTTGTCACCGATTTGGAATTCTAACGGCTTTCTTCGTTTATCTGCATAACTTTTCTGTCGATCTCTAGCCATTTTTAGACGTTCTCGTATTTGCAAGATTTTATCGGTAGTTTCTTGGACTATCTCTGGTCCTGATAGTTGATTTTCTCCGATATCTGACCAACATACAGGCGTTCGACATTTCCGTCCGTACAATGCTTCAAATGGTGCGGCCTGAATACTTGTGTGATAACTATTGTTGTATGAGAATTCCATTAGAGGTAAATGATCATCCCAATTACCTCCAAAGTCTATCACACAGGCTCGGAGCATATCTTCTAGGGTTTGTATGGTTCTTTCGCTCTGCCCATCAGTTTGTGGATGGTAAGCAGTACTAAGGTTCAATCGAGTTCCTAGAGCTGTTTGAAAACTTTGCCAGAATCGAGATGTGAAGCGACTATCTCTATCTGACACTATGGATAGAGGCACACCATGTAACGTTACAATTTCATTAACGTAAATTTGCGCCATTTTGTCCATACTCATGGTGTCCTTGATAGATAGAAAGTGAGCTGATTTGGTTAAACGGTCAATGATAACCCAGATTGCATTATTTCCACGAGTGGTTCGAGGAAGTTTTGTAATAAAGTCCATAGTTATCAATTCCCATTTCCAAACTGGTAATTCTAACTGTTGTAATAATCCAGCTGGCTTTTGGTGTTCAGCTTTGACTTTGGAACAAGTCAAACATTTTGCTACGTAGATAGCAATGTTCTTTTTCATACCAATCCACCAGTAACTTTCTTTGAGGTTCTTGTACATTTTATCACTTCCTGGGTGCATGGTGTATTTGGACTTGTGTGCTTCTTCGAGGATTCGCTCTCGAAGATCACCTGTAACTGGTACCCAAATACGTTTATTCATGCGAAGGATATTATCTTCTCCTTTGATCAGTAAATCAAGCATTCCTTTCATTCCTTCTTTTTCAAAGTTACCTTCCTTCAAAGCTAACTCTTGTGCCTCTTTTAACTGACTTACAAGATCAATTTGTAGTTCAAGTCTGAGAGAATGTACTCTCTTTGGCTTGACGTTTTCTTTTCGGCTCAAGGCATCTGCTACTACATTTGCCTTTCCTTCATGATAACAAATTTCACAATCATAATCATTCAGGATTTCCATCCATCTTCTTTGTCTCATATTTAACTCCTTCTGGCTAAATATGTACTTGAGACTTTTATGATCAGTGTAGATTGTGAACTTAACCCCATAGAGATAGTGTCGCCATAATTTCAAAGCAAAGATTATAGCGCCCAATTCTAGATCGTGGGTTGAGTAGTTTTTCTCATGAATTTTCAACTGACGAGATGCATAAGCAATGACTTTCTTGCGTTGCATTAATACGCAACCTAAACCAGTATGTGAGGCGTCACAGTAAACTACGAAGTCTTCAATACCATCTGGTAAGGATAAGATAGGTGCGTTTGTCAGTTTTTGTTTCAAAGTTTCAAAAGATTCAGATTGTTTGGGTCCCCATTCGTATTTTACAGATTTCCGAGTTAGGGATGTGAGTGGGATTGCTATACGAGAAAAATTTTGAATGAACCGGCGATAATATCCCGCTAATCCCAGAAAACTACGAATTTCGGTGGGTGACTTGGGAATTTCCCATTTGGATATAGCTTCAATTTTGGAAGGATCTACTTGAATTCCGTTCACGTTGATGACATGACCAAGAAATTGTACTTCCGTTAACCAAAATTCGCATTTGGAAAACTTAGCATATAGTTTTTCCTTTCGAAGAAGTTCAAGTATGGTTCGGAGATGAGTTTCGTGTTCAACTTGGGTTTTGGAATAAATAAGTATATCATCAATAAAAACTATGACAAACTTATCCAAGTAAGGTTTGCAGACACGATTCATCATGTCCATGAATGCGGCAGGAGCATTTGTAAGTCCAAATGGCATAACCGTGAACTCGAAATGTCCATACCGTGTTCGAAATGCAGTTTTCGAGATATCGTTATCATGCACTTTCAACTGATGATAACCTGAACGAAGATCGATCTTTGAAAAATGACAAGCTCCTTGGAGTTGATCGAATAAGTCGTCAATCCGTGGAAGCGGGTATCGGTTTTTGATGGTAACTTTATTCAGTTCCCGATAATCAATACACATGCGCATTGATCCGTCTTTCTTCTTAACAAAGAGAATTGGAGCTCCCCAGGGTGAAGAACTTGGTTGGATAAAACCTTTCTCAAGAAGTTCATCCAATTGTTTCTTGAGTTCTGCCATTTCTGTGGGTGCCAGTCTGTACGGGGATTTGGCAATTGGAGTTGCACCAGGTACAAGGTTGATTCGAAATTCTACCTCTCGTTCTGGTGGTAATCCAGGCAGTTCTTCAGGAAAAACGTCTGGAAATTCAGATACTACATGTACTGATTCTATCTTCTTCTCCTTTTCCAAGGCAGTAATTGATACCAGACATGCCAGATATCCTTTTCTTAAGCACTTGGTTGCTTTAAGTATGGAGATTATCTGGATAGGTTTTGTGGGTTTATCACCTTGGATAGTTAGAGTTTTGTTTGTTGGTGTAACGAGTTTTACAACTTGTTGATTACAAAGGATTTCGGCTTGGTTATTTGATAACCAATCCATCCCCAAAACAATGTCAAAGCCAGTTATTGACATTGGTAACAATTGTACTGGGATAGTGAAACCAGCCAATGTAATGTAACAATTGTTCAGTGATTGGGATATTTTTATCAAATCACCGTTCGCTGTTTCTACTTCATATGTTTCAGCTAAGGGACTTAATGGTTCGTTTAATAGATTACAGAAATTATAATCTATAAAACTCCGGTTCGCACCTGAGTCAAATAAGACCTTAGCATAAACATTATTAAGAAGAAACGTACCGGTAATTACGTCCGGCGTTCTCTCAGCTTGATTAGCATTCATGACAAATGCTCGTACGGTCTTTTTGTTTTCTGGAGTGATCTTGGCTCCTGATCCTCCAGCTCTTCCGGTCCTTGCAAACTTAGGGCAATTAGTGCTGATGTGCCCCAGCTCTCCACAATTGAAACAAGTAATCATTCCCTTTCTCTTGAAGCAATTCTCAGTAGTGTGACCTGAGACCTTGCAATGATTACAGAATGGAGTTTCAAAAACACACTTTCCACTATGCCTGCGTCCGCATGTTTTGCATGATGGATTGTTAAATGGTAACCCCTTTTGCCCAAAGTTCTTGCTAAATCTTTTGGCCTCGGGTTTTGATTTTATAGAGGATTCGACTTTCTTCTTTTCCTCTATATTTCTGATTAGTCCAGCCGTCATGGTACCGGTCAATTCTACGGTGGACTCAATGGTTTTTGGTGAGACAACCTTCACCAAATCACGGATCTCTGGAACTAAACCGTAAATATATCGAGTTATGAGAACCGATTCAGGTTTAGCCAGGTGAGGTGCCAATCGAGCATATTCAAAGAATTTGGTAGTATACTCTCGATCATTGGTACCCACCATTCGGTGCTCCAGAAATTTTCTTTCAGCTTGTTCTTTTTCAGTCTTGGGGCAAAATTTCTTTTTCACCTTTGCCCGAAATTCTTTCCAATCCATGGCATTGGTCTTTCTCCTCCCTTTGGCAGAAATGATTGAATTCCACCATTCCAACGCTTCATTTTTGAAGGAGTTTGAAGCATACAGTACTTGATCTTTCTTAGCACACTTGCTAATTGCTATTACTGACTCCATCTTCTCTAGCCAGTGAAGAGTAGCAATACCGCCTTCGGTGCCCTTAAATTCATAAGGTTTACAGTCCTGAAAGGTTTTATAAGAACACCCTTTGTGTCTATACCTTTTTGTTTCATTCTCTTCTTCTGAGCTCTTACTGCTTAGATTTAACGATTCTTCAGATTCAGAATACTTATTGCTTGATGTTCTGGATCTTTTCGAGGTTTGAGTTCTACGAGAGCTTGCTACTTGCTCTGTGTTGGTTTTCGAAGGGTTTTCTGTTCTTTTTGAATGAGAGGTTACATAGCTTGGAGTTTTGATGTTTTCTTGTACTTCCTTTATTATGGCAGGAAGCATTTCTTTAATGCTTTGTTTGACCAGTTGTTGCAATTCTGGTTGTTGAGTAGCTATTTCAGGATTATTATTAATTTCTTTTCCTTTTTCCTTGGTAATGTAGGTAGCTGGACCGCTATTGTTATTTTGTTGAGACATCTAAGAATGCAAGACAAGAATTTGAGTCAAAATTTGAAGTTTATTATCGCTTAAACTTCATCTATTTGTTACAAATACAGAAATATAGATATGCATCTATATCACTTAAAGTTAGCTAATTATACAAATACTATCATTAACTTTAATCGAGAAGCACATCTCCCAAATCTTGATAGAATCTCCCCAGGGTCTCGGTCATAGCACCTTTCTGGATCAACTGATCTGCCACCCATTGTTCTGCGTACTTCCTGTCTTCCTGGGCTAGTTCGTAGTCAAATATAGTTTGTTCGTTTTTAACTACGACTTGTCTGGTGAAGTACAGTTCAGCACGTAGATCGTCAGCCTCTCTAAGAGCACGATCGAGGTGTTCATCAATTGATTTTGGCAGTTCATCATGGTATCCATAACAAGGAGGTGGTTCCCTGTGTCCCATCCTAAGATCGTGATATGCTGAGTTAACAGACCACACGACTTTTCCGTCGGTTGCATACTGACGTCCATCGGAGGGATCTACATAGAAGAAAGGTTCCTTGAAAACGGGATGTTCTGGAATAGGATCAAAGAAATACTTTCCACCACTGCCTTCACAAACGGCAGCCTTGTCGGATTCAGAAATCGAATGTGGAGTTTCTTCACTTGGACTGGGTGGATGCTCTTGAATTGTTCCGGTAGGGTATACTATGTCTAACGATTGAGGTAGTGGCATAGATGTCATAACAGGACGTAAAGATTCTCTTGAATCTTCCATTTCCACTGAATACTCTGATTCTTCCCTCAGAGGTTCAAGCCTTGCTTGAGTCTGCTCCACTTGTTCTGCGACCATTCTGTTCCAATTCTCCGGGGTCGGTAGGTAGTGGACATAATCATCATAGCTTGGTACTACTTGATTAGATGATTCTCCAGGGAAGAAGTTTGGGTAGTTATGAGGGTAATAGTATGGATCTGTCATCCTGAAATTTATTGGTTATGTTAAAGGCATCTTCCTACCGTTCGTTCAGTAGGCACAACTATTGGTTAAAGCTAAGATACTATCATACAAGTATCTAATTTTGCTAAAACCCTTAAATGCGGCTCTGATACCAACCTGTCACAACCCCGGGCTACCCCTGCCCGGGCGTCGCGAGACAACCCTGGTATCTGAATGAGGTCCCATATATTTGGACAGCGAAAGTCTTTGTTTTTACTTGATGCCCTTTTTGTAATGAAATGTCATGTAAATAACCTCAAGGGTTAATTCTGTACTTTTTGTCAAAACTTGGGATCCACGTCCCTTTTCATTTCATGATAATAGACATTCAAAAGTCTATTATATAATGTACATCTGCTGAATTAATTTACATAATACAAGCCATTTAAAATGTCTAGGATCTACGTCCGTTCCAACATTTGGTCTTGTATTAGTCTGCCACAGGGATTTAAATATGCCTAAAGATCTTGTCTTTACTGCACCACCCTGAATTTAATGATTTCTTTCACTACCTGTGAAAAACGTTTTGAAAATGAACATCAGCATAAAGCCGGTGAATCACATTTAACTGACACGAAAATGATTTCTAACATAAACCAAATTAAAGCCTTTAAGCACGTTTCTGTATGGTAAATCTACACATTCAGCAGTCTTTTTCACCTGAAATATATACCACCTACATACACTGGGTTAACTGCCATGGGGTCAACTGGCTGAGCTCTATGTCTCAGACTGATAGCCTATTCCCAGGGTCGTGATGCTAAGAACCTTGTTCTTAGTCTTATATGATACTCAGGAACTCGTCCCTCGTATAATCTGCTAAGGAACCATATCCTCAGTCTTATGATACCCCCTTTCATGATCTGTACCCAGCCACGGACCGGACTTTCACCCGTCACATGTATACCATTTGATCAAATCTACGTATGCTTATGGCCTGAATGCTATCACGTAGATTACCCTTATGATTAAAGCATTTAATTTGTTTCATGCCGTTTTCGTAAATAAAATGGTTTTATCGTTTGAAAAGCGTTAAACGTGTTCACCTTGATTTTGATGGCTGGTAGGGTTGTAGGCTTCGGAATTTGAGCAGAACCTCGACACGTTTCTTCCTAGGGAAGACACGATTAACGAGAATATATATATATGAGAGAATATATATATAATTGCGACTATATATATATGAATAGTTTTAATGATACCTACTTTGCGGGATTTGGACAGAACTACGGCTTGAGTTGGGTGTCGTAGGATTCTTGAACAGCGCTTCGGGACGTCGTAGAGTTTTGAGAGATCGGGTTTGTGTATAAGGAATGTTTGGAAACTGTACAGAATTTCAATCCCGTTGAAGGCCTTTTATAGGCTGAAATTCCGGTCTCTCGCGTACCGCGAGACTTTCCAAGGAAATCTCTCGCGTACCGCGAGAGGATGAGGTGTCACGAACGGTGCTGAGTCAGCATGACACGTGTCGGCTGGTGGCAAGGGTGAATGACACGTGTTTTCTGGCCCTGACGCGTGTACTATTCCCTCGCGTACCGCGAGGCTTGGTTGGGAATCTTCTCGCGTACCGCGAGAAGGTGATTTTCTGGCGCATAAGTAGTCCCCTCGCGTACCGCGAGGTTTTGTCAAAATCTCCCTCGCGTACCGCGAGGGAGTGAAATTTTGAATTTTTTTCTTTTATTTTTGGGTGTTACACTGAGTCGAGAGCCAGCATTCGCTACTCAAGAGCTATCTTAGAAATGCTAACAACTCGCTGGATAGACTTGTTGGGTTTGTTGATGAAATTGTTACATACCAGTATGTACAATTACAGCATGGGTTTGGGACAAGCTTGATAAGAAAAATGGACAACCACACAGCTATTGTATTGTTTGATAACTTACACGGTAAAGTTTCACATAAAGCTCTAGATTTGTTAGAAAACGAGTGGTATAAGTTATCAACTTTACGGAAACAAAAGGCATCGTGTGGTTGCTAGCTTTTCAGTAGCTGTGGGTTGCCGTGTGCTTGTCGTCTAGCAAAGATCAAAGCTACAAGTCATAAATACCACCTTTTAAGATTTAGCATGCTTTTTCTAATTCCAAAATGTTCTAAATATCTCGTTTTAATACAAGTGGCAGAATCCCGTTAGATGCGGTGGACGTATTCTGGAGGAAGCTCGATTTAAAACCGTCGTTTGTCGATCATGAAAATGTAGACGTGGATAAAGTACTTGGTCTTGTGAAAAACAAAATTATGTCACAACCCGATCAGGTAAAAAAAAGTCTGTTGTCGAGAATCACAGGGGTGGTCTTTACGGGCAAAACTAATAAGAAAGCGCCTGTGGTACAAGAAGATACTCGCGGTCGTCCAACGTTGAAAAAGCAACAACAAAGGAAATAGGATCTCGCGAGAAACAACTTGTTCACAGAATCACAACAGAAAAGATTTGAACATGCGAGACATAGCTCGTATACTCCGTCACGGGACTCTCGACACCGTCGTTCAACGACTAGTAAAGGAAAGCAACCACAACCTGATAACGGGTTTCCATTGATGATGGGGGAGGATGCAGTTAACAATATAAATTGTTTTAAGGATTCTATACCATCTCTGTTTCATCCATACGTTTCACATATACACGATATAATTCCCGATGGTAACTGTGGTTTTCGATCAGTAGCTGTGGGATTAGGGTTTGATGAAAATAAGTGGCTTTTCGTTCACCAACAGCTTCTCCAGGAGATGGACGGTAAAGAAGATTGGTGGAGATCTGTATTCGACAGAGTCGCCTTTCAATAGTATGATAAGCTACGGCTCACTATAGATTGGCAGAATGTGAAAGCCACACCCGTTAGCCGTTGGATGTGGATGCCATACACAGGACTATTAATTACTCAAATATTTGGCGTGATTGTTCACCTACTAAGCATCAACGGTAACCAAACCTTCTTCCCATTATGGTACAGTCCTAACCTTCACACTCAACATCAAATCGTATCTTTCGTTCATGTCAACAATGCTCATTTCATCCACGTCTAGTTAGACGGATATTATCCAATGCCCGTACCGAATGCTCTGTGGACTTTGCACCGAAATGATATTATTTCCAGATATGGCGGATCACGATGATGGCATTGATATGGTCGAGTTAGATGATCTTTCGCACTACCCGTATTTTCATTTTGCTCTCGACTCGTACGCTTTTGGCCAATGCCAGAAGCTACGAGAGGTGAGGATGGGGCCGGGGACGGTGGTCGACTGGGAGCTTCTTGGGGAGGTCCAGGAAGCAGAGCATGCCAGGGGCATCATCGGCGAGGACACTCCGTGGGACCTTCTGTTCGATCTTGCATAGTCGGAGACATACCGAGAGATCGTCGTCGAGTTTCTTTCGACTTTCGTGTATTCAGAGGAGGGGTTGGCGCCTCTAGAGGGGGAGGAGCAGGTAGAGGACCCACTATAGGTCTCATTTCATATTTTTGTGCACATTTACTGTTTGACCCTCCGTCAGTGGGCCGTCGTGACGACCTTGTATTTCGAGCCCGAGACGGTAACGCCACTTTACGCCGAGGCGGTGACGGAGGTGGACAAGGAGGATCTCCTTTTTTTTTGGGGTTTGATTTCAGATATCCCTTGGTTGGGTACCAAGGGTAGGGTCTCAGGGATTAGAGACCCCTTATATAGATATTTGCACCGGCTTATCTCGACGCCGATCGCACCACGTCAGAAAATCCGTGAGTGGTGAACTGATAGAGACCTCTTCTTTCTCTATTGCCTCCTTACCAGCACTCGGTGCGCCCTGTCCACAGGCCTAGCGCTTTATTTTGCATTTGCCTATATGCGGCAGAAGCGCGGGCTTTTGTATGACGGCGCTTTCATCACTCATATCATGCGTGTTCTTACACTGTGGCATGATCACGAGCATGAGATGTTAGCTCCCATCCCCCCTGTCCGATTAGACCGATGCACGGCCAGCAGCATGCGCATCACGCACCGATTCCTGGGCCTTGGCCTTCGGTTCGTAGGGGCTGTCCAGGACCAGTTCGGGTCCCGGTGCCGTTGCCGCCGATGCATGGACAGGGGGACCCACCCATCCCTGACCCAGTACATGGTGTGGGGCAGTTGCACGTTGATCACGTTCATGACCAGACGCCTTAGCATCCCCGACACGCACGTCGGTCTGTTAGGCTGGATATGGCCACCCAAGCATTGCTTGACGGACTTATGGCCGACTCCCGACGACAGGCTCGTCATAGCGAGCGGATGGCGGACCTCATGATGTGGGTGGTTGGTTGCCTAGTGGAGTTGTCACGAGCCGCCAGGATCGAGCCACCACCACTACTGTCACACCCCGGCCGGCGGCGGATTATACGCTGGAGCTGACGCGGTTGTTCATAAGCAAATGATCATCTATTAATTAGTGACAATATTTATTCATTGAAATTAAAACATCTGTTACACAAGGAAATGGAAAACGGAACATTCAAGACATAACATAAATTAACTTAAACTAGGTCCAAGTCCTAGGTGAGCAAGTAGTGTCCTCAAACAGGTGCACCTGAAACATGTGAGTAAATATCAACTACAAGTAGTTGGTGAGTAACATAGGTTTTGACACCAAACAATAGTTAAGTAAAAAGAATTTAAAATTCAATATGTTTAAAGCATAACTAAGGCATAAATGTGAAAACATACAAGGTTCCAAGCGTACAATTCAATCCGTAGTAAATGGAAAAATGGTAAGTACAATCCCACTGATTGTGTTTTGGAAAAATAGTAATATGGTACACACAAAACCTGCCAAGGTTCGTGTTAACTGTAATCGGATTCCCCTATAAATGATCATGTTAGGTACTACCTTTGGCCTGGGTAGCAGGTTAATGAATGTACTAGCATGAACACATGTAATGGTCACCAAGCAGTTTAAAACATAAAGCACATAGTAAATAGCATGAGAACATTGGTATTGAATTTGGTAAGTATAGTATGTAAACATGTTCCACCCCGAGTATTTGTAAACAATAGTAAAGAGAAAGGGGGCTATGAAACTCACATGAGTTGTGTACTAGTAGTGGATAGCACCAGATAAGGATCCAATAGAAAACACAATAGTTTGTCTGTGAACCGTCTACGTATGCCTTAGATTTATAAGCATAATAATTAGGTACACATGGGATATTGTGACGATGACACGGAAGAGTGAACGTCCTAAGACACACTAACGATTAAAGAGTAGACGAACTTTTCCACGTGAATAGAGGATTTTCTTAATATAATAATTAAGATAAATACGTTACGTGTCGAACGTCTCTAATTACGAATAATAATATTTAATAAATATATTTATGCGTTTGTATCATTTAATAATGCTTTAGGAAAATAACATAAGTTATTATATTATTTTAAACTCAGAGAAATAACACGATAATTAATTGTGTGACAAAAATAATAAAACTATTATTTTTATTCGGATCATAATAACGTGGATAATAAATAACTATATTATTTATTGGTTTGAACGCCACACACTGTTTATAAACGTGGGGAAAATAATATATATAAATATATTATTTTTAAATCGGAGTCAATGGTTGAAAATAATATATATATATATATATATATATATATATTTATAAGTGGTTATTAATACAAAATATGGGTTATAAAACTAGACCCGAACCTACGGGTGTTTTCCGAGTACAAAATATATTAACATAATCATATATTAATATTGGGATAACTTTTATATTGAAAATAACATTTAAAATTGATTTAAAAAGAGTTGAGGGTGGAGGGACTCGAACCCGGGTCCCCTCCCTACCAACACAAAGCCTTAACCAACTCACCCGCTAGGGTTATCGCACAAGAACCCAGACCCAAATGAGTTTTAATCCTCAACAGTCCTGAATTCCTTCCCCCATGCGAACCTGATCCCAAATTAGTCCCAATCCAACAGATTTCAATCGGGTCTGCTTTTAAAATCATGGGGCTAATGATCATCATTGAATTGCTAATCTAAGGGTGTATGTAATTGCAAAAATCATCGAGTTTTAGGTAGTTAAATTCCTGATTTAGAACTCGAAAACCCTAGGTTGATATTAGAATCAAATCGATTAAATCTTATAATGATTGGGGTTGGATTCATAGGGCTATTACAGATTGAGGTATTGCGAAATCACCCATATAGGTTAATTGTATTGAAGTTGTGTCCAAATCAGTATTCGATTAAACCCAAAGTGTGATGAACCCTAGATTTCAGATTTGGGAGAATTCGATAATGGAAGGTCAAATTATCATAGGGCTTTTGATTAGTAAAAGGTTGTGAATATGCCCATATGATTAAATTTCATTTTGGTTAAGTATAGGATCAAAACCCCTAAATCGAATAAGAATGAACCCTAGATTACGGATTGAGTTCAATTCGTTGTTGTAAGCCCTAATTAACATAGGGTTTTCAGTAAGTGAGTAAAAACGAAGGTGATGATGTAAGTAATTACCAGAATAGATGATGAATTGATGGAGTTCGATTGAAACGTGTCCCGACTACGACGGCTTTAATCTCCGGCGATCCTACTTGCTTCTCCGGCGAAACAGAAGTGTGCAAATACTTCAGTGGGGGTCGCTTGAAGTGCGTAGAGTGTAAACTTGTGAGTTAATAATCGAATTCGGTCGGATTCGTTGATATGAGGCCATGGTGTCGACGGTTATGACATTTATGTCCATAATTGGGCTTGAATTGCAGTAAAATCGATGATTAAAGGCTTAATGATGAACATTAATACCTTGAACGTGTGTAACCGTTATAATTTCAAACAAAAATCGGTTATAGTCTGCGATTTGGGCTCAAGAATATTCGGGTTGACTTTCAAAAGTCAACAGAAATCGATTATGGTTTATTTACAGATTTAGTCCCTCTAGTTTTCTGTGTTGGAGTTTAGAAAAAGGCAGAAATAGTCCTTGAGGTTTTAATTGAGTTAAACACATGGTTAGTTAACTTTTAAAAGTCAACAGGACTTAAATATTGGATTTTGACTTTACAAAGTCAAATAGAATTGGGTTTAGGTTAATTACACAATTAGACCTTGTGGTTTGAGTTTGAATATTGACTGAAACAGTCCCTAGAGTTTGGGTTGAGGTTAAATAGGTTAATATTTAACATAATTTGGTTAACGGGGTTAACCCTAAATTGTCGGATGTCACAACTACCTCTGCCACGTCAGTATCCGGGCGACCCCGTTCCGGATGCGGGCGTGGCGGGTCATGACGAGGCGGGGCGGGTCAGGCTTAGTTGATTTTATTTGTATTCAATAGTATTTCCTGTTGTATATGTAAAAACATTTGGATGTATATATTTAATTTTTTGATGTAATGTATATAATGTTATGGTTGTTTGTTTGTTTATTTGTAATGATATATTATAAACGTAAAAAAATAATTAATGTTTAAAAAAGATAAAATACATATATAAATTAAAAATAATTATATATTATATAAAAACAAAAGATAAAAATTATATAAATAAAAAAAATATAAAAATTATATAAATTAAAAAAAATTAAATATTATATAAATTAAAAATAAACATAAAAATTATATAAATTAAATAAAATACCAAACTTATTAAAAAAAGATAAATATAACATAAATTAAAAAAAAAAATCCTATACGTGGCGTATAGACCAATACGCCACGTATAGGCTTCTTAAACTTAGTAATCTGCCAAGTTTTGAAGCAAAAATATAACCCGTGACCCATACGCGTCGTATAGTGTATTACGCCACATATGAGTCCCAGCCGACAGACAGGGAATGACACGTGACATTCTCTGTTGGGAGACTAAACCCAATACGTCTCGTATTGGTCTATACGAGGGCGTATAGGGTTACGGCGTGTCCAATTAGTAATATTCCGTGTCTGGATAGAATTCCCCTAATAATATTAAAAAGAATTAGAAAAATCGTTGTCATCCAATTATTTAATTGTTCTTATCTGACCATCCTCCATTTCACCACGCGGCGTTCTCCTTAATCTTCGTCCCCGATAACGACCATTGCTGGTCCCACTAATGGAATATTGTCCCAAATCAAATCCAAAGCCTAAATCAAACCCTTTGCAAATCAAATTTTAAGAAAACATGACAACATGCAGTTTTGATGTCATTAAATGTTACTAGTTTTTTTACCCGCGCTATGCGGCGGAAGTCTGATTTTTACCCGGTTTTGCTGGTTTGTAGGGATAAACTTACGTCGAAACACATATTTGCTATAGGATACGATAGAAAAAAAAGTACTCGATTTTGAATACATCTCCGTTTTAATAAAATTTATACTGGTACGTTGACAAAAAAACTAAAAAAAAACCGCGTATTCTGTTTTTTAATATCAACTAATGAACAGAAGTAATTACGGAAAAAACGAAATTATTAGAAAAATAAACGGGTTAAAAGTGTATAATATATATAGTATGAGGGGTGAAATAGAAAATAAAAATAATAAAAAAATTAAACTGACACTTGTCACCCCCTTATTGGTGGGATACTATTCCCCCTATAATAATTATTATTATTTAGTGCATTAGAATTTTTTTTTTTTGTGCATTGAGAAGTTGTACATAGTGCATTGAAAACTTGTACATTGATAAATAGTGTACTTTTGTGAGTAGGAGCCTTTTGGTAATTAATACGTACTAAATAGCATTATTCGCATCCATCGAAGGTTTTGAACCCCAGTCGAACTTCTCCGGCTACCCACGTTTTTTTCTAATGAAACTCTGGCAAGGCCCAACCAGAGCGGTGTTTTGATTTTTTTAAAATAATACGGAATATTATTTTATGAAGCGGATTGATTTTATTAAGCCATTCCACGTGGGGTTTTTTATTAAAAAATCATTTTGACCGCCCAAAAAAACCATTTATTTACTAGTGATATTTATTGTGTAGCTTAGTGTGGAAATAAATATGATGATCAAAGCTATATTTTTAGTATTTAAATATGAGCTTAAAAGCATAAATAAAAATGAATCTAGCACTCGCTTGGATTTGAAACCGGGTGGTTTAATTCAGTTTAGATGAGGTTAACCAATCAAAGTTGTTTTCCATTCTTTCATTCAATTAAAGATATTATTTTTTAAATGTCAGCTCTTTTTTCAAAAAAGGTTGTTGTTTGGATTATAAAGCCTAATTTTTTTTCGTTTTTTTAAACTAATCTACTAAAAAAGTAGCTAGGTTTTTTTTAACGGCGAACATTGAATGTTGTGATACCGCACCCCCCGTCATATGGGAGAGTCTCGTCCAACTCCGGCCAATATGTTGTCTTAACCGGGCCCACTTGGCGTCAGAGTTGGAGAGCATCCAAGGAAAAATCTCACCCAATACGGCCCCTTCCGGGCTTGAGGGAGAGCCGATGCTCGAGCCTTGGATCGGTGTGGGTAAAACCCAGGTGCATAAGCCTAAGACTAGGCCTCATTTGCATGCCGCATAAACTAATGACGAGGGCAGGGATTGAACATGAGTTACAAGGAACATTAGGTCTCTCTCTTATCACTCCACCACCAGCTCATTGACACTAAAAGTAGCTAGGTGTCTGGAAACAATTAACACAATCACATTAGTAAATAGATTAAAACACAACTGCAATGAATAGTCTCAATTCCATTCGGTATATGACACGTAATGTTTTTTTTAAACCATTACTATATATAATATACGCTTTTAACCCGTTTCATTTTCTATTAATTTCGTTTTTCTTTAATAACTTTTGTTCGTTAACTTTTTTCAAAATACGGATGACGCGGCTGTTTTTTGTTATCTTTTTTGTCAACGTTCCGATGTAATTTTTTTTTAAAACGGAGTTGTATTCTAAATCGAGTTTTTTTATCATTGCCTATAGCGAGTGTCGTTACTGTTGTGGTACCGTGACGAGCCGAACCTATTATGAACGAACAAAATCATTGTCGGTATTGATATTATCGGAACCTGTATCGGTATTTGCTTTTATGGTTTTCGACGACACGAACCGGTAATTTTTTTATTGTTTTTTTTCCTTTTTTATTATTTAGTTTTATGTTTCTATTTTATTAACAATATTTATATTTATACACTATATTATGATTTTCATTTGGTCTCTACCCCTATATATTTATATTTATACACGTATATACATTATAATTTATAAAATATGTGATTTTTTTAGAGTGGTTATCAGGGTTAACATATAAATATTAATTATCATTTTAACCGCACTATAAATTTGATGATTATTTTATTCAAGATGGTGTTTACATTTGAAGGTGTTTTTTGATATTTAATTAAAGCTTATATTATATAATATTATATATTTAGATATGTTTTATGCAACATGAATGGTTGAAAATGATGGTAACAAATACTTATCAGGCGGTATGACATCCAAAACAGCTTGACTATCGTTATACTAGTTTGACCAGATTATATCGTTATACTAAATTGACCAGATTAGAAACAAATATTATATATTTAGATATTTAGATATGTTTTATATAACACGAATTATACGAAGCTTGTATTCTTTTCCTTTTCAAAAGAACACTTTTTTTCTGGATGGCAATTATCGTTATACTAGTTTGACCAGATTAGAAACAAACATGCAATTAACCCGAACTCGATTAACACCAAACCCGACCTACCTAGTTTGGGTCGGTAAACGGATCAGGTGGTTCCAGATTCGGGTTGACCCAAGGAACCGGTTACCCTTCATATTTATATACAATCATATTTATATACGAGCAATAATTAGGAAATATGTTACTTTATATACAATCATATTTGGCGGACCTAGTTATATGTAATATGTAATTTCAAGATTGTTAATATATTAAATAAAATCTATACATAAAAGCATATACTGCAATTATTCTCCGCTATTGGTTGATGTTTAAGCTAACACTTTGCAGGCAATATACTTAACAGGAAAACATCATGGATAATAACTTGCAGATTCAACTAAACAATATCTACAAATTTTTAGAATACCTTGGGAAGAATGACACCTTAGGCAGCCATTATGGGACTTATGGCAATTGTAGAAGAGCATACAAAAGCCATAGAGCTTGATAGCCCAGATCCTGCATGACCAAAAAGGAGATCAGGCTAAATGGGTTTAATTTTTTCTAATATTAAACAGTAACATTCTTACTTGTAGGAACAGTTCCATCAACCATAACATCAAGCCCAACTGGTGAGCCGACTTCCAATCCTCCTAATTTTGCATATTCATGGAAACCTTTGTATCTGCCTGCCAGGTACAAATCATGCTTAATATAAATTGTTCAACCGTAAAATTAGGTAACAACATTCATACCCGCAAATAAAATAGTGGCCCTATCAATGATTCTTCATGTCAATCAACAGGAGAAATTTGATGCACAACCCTTATCTTAGATGACCCAAATACGTCCTGAGCCGTTACAACGCACGACCCAACCTGCTTGTGTAGTCAGGTGGAATATATTAACCTGAAGCATATAGGTAAGACCGACTTCAACCCTGAGAATAAAACTTAAAAAAAACAATTATCGGTCTTAAAGTTGAAATCTATTTTATAAATACGTTGTACGTTACTGTGTTGTACTATAATTTTCTGGTCGGTTATACAGCAACTTCAGGCATCACAAAAGCACTTTGCACATGTATTTGAATACCTAATTTCTCTAGTGCTGCTTGAAGCAATATTGAATTCATAACTGATGCCATCATTCTATACAAATAATAACAATATCAAAATTTACTAAAAGACAAAGTAATCTTTCTTTTAAAGATATACCCCCTCCTTCCCGAATAAAAATGTTTTTTTTATAAACGGCCCATTCTAACCAGTGTTAACATAAACACTGCAGACCTGTTAGACCGCCTGACCCAAGTCGACAACCGAAATCTAATTGAATTGAAGGCTTACTTGGATGCTTCATGAAGCAAAACGAACAGAGGACGTCTAGTGAAATTTGACTCAGATCTTGGTGCCTCCCACTTCGATTTGGTAAGTTCCTTACCCCCAACATACTCTCCTTATTCATTCTCAATTTCTTGATTATGTTCTTCAGGTGTTGTTGTATCCAATGAGCTACATATTTCCACATCATCTGAAAGTCTGAAACAAAAGAATCAACAGGAGAAATTTGATGATCACTTTAAGCAGCAGCTGAACATCTTTCAATGCTCTCGAAATCTGTAGACGAGTTAGTTAATTAATAACAGAGTCGGTAGGAAGAATTATGTTCCTAGAAGAGATCTTCAGTTGCTTCTCAACTCAATAGGTGAAATCTTTCTCTTCTTGGTATATCTAGAAATAGACCCATCGGCTTCCCTCTATCTGTCTTGTTACTCGTGGTACGCAAACCCGCTCCCACCACCAGCGATGGATCCATTTCTTCTATGGCACCTGAAATTTTAGTAAGTTCAGTTTTGTCGTCCTAACTGATTTCCAACAACCAACAATCAAATCCAAATTACAAAACAATCAAATCAATTAAAGGCGACCATACTTCTTACCGGACACAAATCTTCAGACTCCGATGAACTCCGAAGGTGTTCCAAAGAAATTGACAGTGAAAATGGATCAACATTCGCAATCTTCTTCGCCACCCCAAACCGAACACCCCGCATAATCAATGTGTCCTCCTCATAATAATGAGGTTTCCTGGAGGCGGAGGTTAACAGAAAACTAAAACCCACTTCGCCTAATGTAACTTCGCGATCGCGGTGACAAAAAGAGCAGAGGCAAAGGCGTGACGCGGAAGATGATATTTAGGGTTTGGAGAGAAAGTGGTGAGGACGATGGTTAGGCGGGAAAACAATCAAGGGGAGCGCTTACAACATGACAAGTGTCCCTCAATTATTTTGATTTATTATATAGTATAGATAGATTATTATATAGTATAGATATAGATATAGAAGTATAGATATAGATTGGTTTGTGGATTTTTTTAGTTTTTTTTTTAACGGCAAAATCTAGATATTCTAAGATAACTGGGTTTCCCCGGGGCAACACCTAAAATATCCAGGGCAACCCATCACAGGAGGAACCCTCCAATTTGGTAAACCCCTGACCTGGCCACAGACCCTTTTTTTGCTGTGACTAGGATTCGAACTCAAGACCTCCACTATGAGACGTCTTGAGGCTACCATTGCACCAAATGGCCAATGGTATTTTTTTATTTTATTATTATTATTTTTTTTAATATGATTAATTTTATTCATACTATAAATTGATAGGTTTTGGGTTTGTGGTTGCAACGTAACTTGGTGGTTTTGATAATATATTGTTTTTGATAATAGTTACAAGATTTCTATTGTTTATTTTTTTGTTTTAATTTTATTACTTACGCATTATTGAAGTCCGTTTGGCATAACAAACCAAATACCATTACATTGTCATATTTTAGTTGGAAATTTGAAGTTATGGTTTATGGTTTATTTTCTTGACAAACATTTTCTATTGGAAACTTGAAGTTGCAATACTACTGTATAGGTACTAGTACTACATAGGAATTTTGAGGCTTCAATTATGGTTCATGATTTGTTCTTTTGCTAGTCTAAAGAAATCCAATAGCCCACAATATAACAAAAAAACACATTTGAGAAGCCCAAATAGCACCCCATTAAATGACCCAGTTAGTAACCTGATTACGGAATATACCGACCCGTTTAAACCTGATTACCGAATAACCGAATCTTAATAGGGTCGGTATTTGGGTTGGATTTCATTTAAAAAAAACCCGAACAACCTGAAACCCGATTACAAAACCCGATGAACACCCCTAAATAAAAACCTTGAACATATCATATCTTCGGTTAGTTCGTAGGAAACCGTACGCACAATTCTTATTATAATAAATGAATAACTTTATCTGTCATGTGTTAAATTCCGGTGAAGTCTATGTTTTTGTTTTCTCGTCTCTCTCTATTAAATAATAATGATTTTAAATAAATAAATATCTAAAATTTATTCTAATATTTTATTAATCCTTATTATAATAAATAAATAAATATATTTATCTACAACGTATCGACTTCTGGTGAATTCTAGATTTTTTGTTTTCCGCATCTATCTCCTATTAAATAATAATGATTTTAAATAATCAAATATTTAAAATTTATTAAAACTTACTAAATAATAAGAAGATTTCAATTATATCCTATCTTAAAATATAATTTTATAATTCTTAAATCTTCATAATTTTTTATTTCATCAATGGCTAATGATATCAAATATATAAATCTTTATAGAAACTATTGTTTTATTACAAATTGGATTTATTCAACCCGTATAATACATGAGTTTCTAACCTAGTAATATATAAAACATTTTAAACTAAATTACAATGCATAAAGTAAATGAACAATTATATGTGATGCTCAATTATGCCATTATATATGCTTCATTTTTGCTTGTAATATAATACTAGGTAATATACCCATATATTACATGTGGTTGTTTAATAGAAAAATAAAAGTACAATAATGTGTAAAAAAAATTTAAATAATGTGTAAAACAAGAAATATTTTTTTTTTTGTTTTATTAATTAAGTAATAATTACAATTCAAATTTTATATTATATTTTTTGAAAAATAAAAACAATAACATAATTAAATTTCAAAATTCAAACTTACTTAAAATAGAGAAAATTAGAAGATTTTGATAAGAAAAAATATGGTAATCACACGTGCTATTATTTGGAATCATTTATTAGAATAATGATGTGTATAAATTTGATGATTATTTTATTCAAGGTTGCGTTTACAATTTGATGATTATTTTATGCAAAGACGATTACTTGAGATAGAAAAAAGTTAACAAACTAGTATTTTTACCCCGTGAAATGATGATTATTTTATTCAAGGTTGCGTTTACAATTTGATGATTATTTTATGCAAAGACGATTACTTGAGATAGAAAAAAGTTAACAACTAGTATTTTTACCCCGTATTTCACGGGGTAGTGCAATCGTTTTTTCTTCGCACTACGCGGCATAAGTTTGGTCGTTATCGCTTCGAAAACAATAAAAGCGAACACCGATATCAGATACGATTATACCAAAACACCTTCAACGATGTTTTCCGCTCATAAGCGCTTGGGTTTGTCACGGTACCGCAGCGGTGACATTTTTTTTTCGCTATAGCATACTGCACAAAAAATATATTTGATTCTGAACACAACTCCATTTAAAAAAAATTATACCGGAACGTTCACAAAGAAAAACTAAAATCAGCCGCGCATTAATTTTTTTTAAGTTAACGAACAAAACGTTATTAAAGAAAAACGAAATTATTAGAAAATGAAACGAGTTAAAAACGTATTTTATATATAGTATAAGAGGTGAAAATGACATGTCACATTTTGAGTGGTGTAACTACTTTTCAATCCCACTTCTTTTTAATCTATTCTATAATGGTCTTTGAATAGAATAAATGAGCAATTTCATATATCCCTTACAAACTTGAAAAATATCATATATATACTCAACAAAAACTAAGAATATCATATATACTCTTACAAACATGTAATAATATCATATATATTCATTTCACTAAAAACCATTTAAAAGATGATCATTTTACCCTTATTTCTCTAAGCTTTAATGTTTCATATTTACCAATTTTTAACATTAAAATTTCATATTTACACATTTTCAACTTTAGAATTTTATATTTAACCATAAAAAATTATTTTCTCTCATTTTTTTTAATAATTTTACCAATTTTCTTTTATAACATTAGCGTTTTGTAACTTTCTCGCAATCATTTATTCTGAATCGATGCCTTCTGAATGGGTTTAGAGAGTCGCGATAGTCGCCATCAAGAATAGGAGAACGAGTGATCTTTTACGTATTTGATAAAACTAAAAAGTTAGGTTATAAAAAATCATATAATAGATAAGGGTAGAATGGTCATAAAGTAATAAATTATTTAAATTGGGTAAATATGATATTTTTAGTTTTTATTAGGTATAGATGATATTTACTCATGTTTAAAAGGGTATATATATGATATTATCCCTAGAATAAAAGGCATGGTTGTAGATTGAATTTAGAAAAGAGTTAATTACACCGACGGTCCCCGTGGTCAGTGACGGATCCAGGATTTTTCGCCTGGGGTGCATAAAATGGGTCGGGTCACATTAGAACGGGTCAGGTCAGAAAAATTACATTAGATCGTAGCAAAAAATCAAACTCCAAGGATTATGACATGACTTCAAAAAATTGGAACCATGAAACAAACATTCAAATTCAATCTAACATTTTTCAATTGATTTCAGAGTAAACCTACGTTAATTTAGATATCAGAGCTAATGATCTTTGAATCAAAAACCATACGAACCAAGTAATAAAGAAAGTAAAATCTTGGAGAAGTCTTGAATGAATCTTCTGTAGTAACCCAAGAAAGCTTCTGATTTCTGTTGGAGTCTTTGGGGCTTCCCATTTCATAACTGCTTCAATCTTACTTGGGTATACTTGAATTCCCTTCTCGTTCACAACATGCCCAAGAAATTGTACTTCTTGTTTCCAAAATTCACATTTTTAAAACTTAGCGTACAATCTTTCTTTTCTCAGGGTTTACAAAATTATTCTAAGATGCTCAACATGTTCTTCTTGGCTTTTGAAATAGATAAGAATATCATCGATGAAGACGATGACAAAATTATCAAGGAATGGTTTACAAACTCTGTTCATTAAGTCCATAAATGTTGCGGGGGCATTTGTTAGACCGAATGACATGACCAGGAATTCATAATGGCCGTATCGGGTCTTGAAAACAGTTTTAGGTATGTCCTCTTCTTGACCTTCAACTGATGATATCCTGATCTAAGATCGATTTTTGAGAAGTACTTGGCTCCTTGTAGCTGATCGAACATATCATCTATTCTAGGCAATGGATATCTGTTCTTGACAGTCAACTTGTTTAATTCCCAATAATCAATGCGCATCCTCATGCTCCCATTTTTTTTCTTTACGAATAGTACCGGTGCTCCCTAAGGCGAAGTACTTGGGCGAATGAGCCCTTTGTCTAAGAGTTCTTGAATTTGCTTCATTAGTTTATCGGGTTCTTTTTGTTAGTTTCTCGCTAGCGTTTATACGAGTATTCTTATTGTTGCTGTTAAAAAAAATTATATTAATGAACTTATATTTGATTTACTAAATCACAATGAACACTCAACTAGTCAAAAACCGGAACCGCCCAAGGAACCGGAACCGGTTCTTCCCAAAAACCGGTTTTTTCGGAACCGAACCGGTTCTTGAAAAACCGGAACCGAGTACATAGGTTCCGATTTTTCAACCAAGAACCGGTTTCGGAACCAGTTCTTGAGAATACCCGATTTGTGCACCTCTACCCTTGTGTCTTGTGACACTAATCCATCTATGTTTTACAAATTCGTGACGCGTATATGCTTAAAATTTTAATAGTGGTAAAACTTAAATTGTTTAAAACTAAAAGTGAAAAAAAGGTTTTATGAGTCAAATGAGTCAAACGGGTCAGACAATCTAGTTTTTTTATATAATTTATCTATGTTTTATGAGTTTATGTTTTAAACATTTATCTAATTTGTAACATTTTAAGTTTTTAATGTTATTGGAATTTTTAAGTTAGTTATTTATATGTTTAACTAAGTTTTTCGAATACCCGGAAATAAGTTCTTAAAATACCCGCCTTGAATTACCGGAACCGGTTCTTGAAAAACCGAAACCAGGTACATAGGTTCCGGTTTTTCAACAAAGAACCGGACCTGGAACCGGAACCGGTTCTTGAAAAAAACCAATTTGTGCACCTCTAGCTGGGGGGCCTGATTAAACTTGTCTCAAATGCACTATTACACTAGCAATTTTGTAATGAGGGGGTGCCTTCCCCCCCCCCTCTCACCCCTGAATGAATCCGCCACTGCCTGTGGCATGCTCATATTACAAGTTTGGTTTCTAACTTTGAAAAACTACACTGGTGATCCAACGGTTTACTCAAACGTTACAGTGACGGTCCCTAGAGTGGATGGCCGTTAGTTTTTGTTGTTAAAGTTTTTAGAATGACCAAAATGCCCCATAATTAAAAACAAAATAAAAAACCATGGGTCCCACTCTTTTTAGTAAGGCAAACTAGATTTTAGTAATTCAAAATATGGCCTATTAGTCTATAATAATTCATTATATCATTTTGGACGGTGACAGTCTTAACTTTAATTTTTGTTGTCGATAGCAATCTTATTAACATAATCATTATAAAATTTACGCTCCATCACACTTAGTGTTAAACTACAAGTAAAATCGAGTGGAAATCAAGTGTAAATTAGATTTTGCTATCTCATTCAATTAGTGTTAAACTATAGTCTCTCATGAAAATTTATTTACAAAGTGTAACTCATCAAGACGATGGAGAATACATAACACTTTAATATATCAAGTTTCCAATAAGTATATGTATTATAATAGGAAGTTCTCATAATATTTTAAAACACTTGCAACAATTACCTCCATAAAAGTTCATAATAAAAACAACATGCAAAATACTATACCTAATCTAGTGGAGGAGGGTTAATAACACCGGCAAAAGCAAAAAAAATAAATAATACACAAAATGTAATATGCATCTTTTAGGATCCTGTAACAGCCACGATACTTGTTCTGATGAGAGGAGTTTGAGCTTTCTAAACGCTCATATATCCAAGACAAAATACAGAGGTCTAGAAAAGCCATGGCATAAGTAACGACGAAGATAATTATAAAGAGATTGGCATTGGGAGAATGAGTGTGTCCTTCCCGTATAAGCTTCACCAAAACGAATCCCAAAAATGCTAGACACACACCAAGCAAATATGCAGCTCTTTTAGGATTTGAGTAATGATGTGAGCTGGTAAAGAAGAAAAACAAGAATAGATGTGATCAAAGTGTTAAATTGTATATTGACCATATATGAACATCTAATAAATAAAGTACTATGTAGTTTAAAATTCATCCTAGAATCAAAACATAAGTGTATCACACACCAACATCAACACATCCCTTTCTATTCAATTCTCCAAATTATACACATAAGTAACAATTAGGATAAACAAGTATGTAAATTTGTTTAAGAATGGGACTTATATGATATATAAACTCGAGATACATTTGGCATCTTAAAAGATTATGAAACCCTTAATAGGGGACGTGAAGATAACTCATTCAACTGGTAACTCGTCGACTTAATTAACTTGTTAAATAATGATAATATATAATTAACTTGTTAAATAATGATAATATATAATTAATTAATTCAAAAAGTTAATTTTTTTAATGAAATTTTTTTTGTTTTATATTTGTTTTTATCTTGGGCAAGATTTGAACTTGTGAGACATCATTCTTAACTTCAATAACCACTAGTAAAACATAGCCGAAATTACCTTGAATCAGGGTCTGGATTATCAGTGATCATGGACCTGTCCGGAGATTCAAACCTTCAAAATAGAAAAAAAACATTGGACAATCCACATCAAGTTTATATTTTCTACTGCTGTTAAATTAAACACAAGGCGCCCATGGATATAAAAGCAGGGGATTTGAGGATTCTTAAAAAAAACAGAGACGCGTCAAAAATACATAATGAATCTAAACAAGAGAAGATAAAGGTAACTGAATTTACTCTATAGAGGGAAGATTCTCTACATTTCCAATGATTGTGGATTCAGACAAGTTTTCATCGATGGAAACTGTAAACCTTGAACAACAAAAAGATAACATTTAATTTTACATTAAATCGTTCTCTTATATCTGATCTTACTTTTAGAAATGTCTCTGTTTCACCAATTTAAATTTAAAATAATGGATTTCAGATTAATAAAATTCAACTAATTAGTAATTAGATGCCAACAAACTTGTGTCAAATGAAGAGAAGAAGGAATCAAATGGATTAACATGACAGGCTCGGTCTGTTGTATAGTTGGGGTCATCTCATTAGAGTTTAGTGAAGATTGGTAATTAAGAAAAACAACAACACAGGAACGTTTTTAGATCATAAGCTCGATCTCTTAATTCTCATTAACTCGAAAATTGGATGTGCTGTATAACCCACAAGCTCGGGTTTATATAGAGGATACAAAACTTAGGAAAAAAGAAAACTATTAGATCACAATTATAACTCCAAAATAAACTAGGTTTATAATTCCCTAAACGTAACAAAAACCAAGTTTCCGAAACAGCCCCCCATGTGCTCGGGACAGGCTTCATTGCCGCCCCCACTCATATGCTTGAGTGGGTTTGGCCCAAGTCCGGATTACGGCCCAACATTTAGCAGTTAGCATGTTGACTAAATTAATACAGTTGTAACAGAGCATGAGGGCCCAAAGGATATAAAACAGGGGATCTTGGATAAAAGATGTTGTGAAATGAAATGAAAAGAAGAAACCAAACTTACTGGGTGGTGCCATCTTCTTCAATCTGTCCATCTCTCTGTGCATGCATGTTTTGGCTGAATAGAGCTAAAAACCTACAGGTAAGAATGTGTGAAACAACCGGGACTAAATCAAATCTTCATAAGAAAAGAAAAAAACAAATCATAATCGAAAGTTTACTGTGCAAGATTTGGATAATGGGTGGGATATTGGTGTTGGTTTCTGACAGACATGGTAAGCTCTAGTCCTGATGCTGTGACAACAATGCTCGACATGCTTTCCGATAACAAAATGGGCAGAGTAATTGTTAAAATTCAAGACTTAAATCAAGGAGAAGAAGCAACAATATAAATGAAGAAATAAGCATAGAGGTTCTACTTGTCATACGGAGAGCAGAAATTTATAAAAGGGCATAATGAGTTTGATAGCGACATGTAAAATTTCGTTCAGGGGTATCTGGATACATAAAACGGTAAAAAAAAAAAAAAATTCCCGCTGCGCGTCAAAAATTCCCACTACGCGTCGAAAGTTGAGGGGTACCGACAGGTACCCCTGCCCTCCACATACATCCGCCCCTGTCACCTGTACGTGTATGTTATTTGGATGGAAATATAAATAAATTACAAGGGCTAGTTTTTGCAAATGATTATAAGATAGAGGACGAACAGTAAACTAGACCAGGCCTGTCTGCCATGGCATGTGAAGGATCCACACATGACACATCCGCTTTGCCATGGTATGTGAAGGATCCACACATCCGTTTGACATGGTATGTGAAGGACCCACACCATACATATCACTTTCCCTGTTCTACAAACCTACATTTGATTCCCATTTATACTTTGGGTCTTTCTGCGTTATTTCTAGACTAATATTAGTTATCTTTTTATGAATACTGTGTTTAATTTAAAATTTTTAAACATGGCTTTTAACAGATAGTTCAAAAATTATAAACATCATGTGAGTCTTACCTTTAACTTGTGTTTTCTTCTTAAATTTAATTATTTAAACACATAACTGTTTAAAATAAACGTTAATACTTTATAAAACAATTGTATGTTATATAGAATTAAGTTTTAGGTATTTGAATTGTTAAACGTGAAGCTCATCGACTGCGGTGGATAGGTCGATCTCAGATGGTGGTTTGAAGGAGATCAAGGAATATAGCTAAATAACAATCTTATGGATTATTATGGTTCCATCTTTTCCTAATTTAATTTAGCTTGGGGATTAAGTTAGGGTTTGTATTACGGATTACATAAGTTATATATATATATATATATATATATATATATATATATATATATATATATATATATATATATATATAATATTTTATTGTTGTAACTTCCCTCACTTATCTCCTCTTAGATTAGGAGAATTATGTAATTATATATGTAGTTCTCATTCAAAGCAACACAATTGATTTTACCAATCACATGGTATTAGCCTAACTTTTAGGCCCTCCTCCCAATCACCGATCCTCTATTCCTCCTCCTTTATGGCCGGCGGTTCTAGCTCCTCCACCGATCCCTCTTCTCTTCCCCTTCAAACCCTATTACACATGATCACCATCAAGCTCTCATCTTCTAATTACCTTCTATGGCGAAACCAAATCACCCCTTTTCTTTCGCATCAAAACCTCCCATCGCATGTTGATGGTGTTGGATAAATTAAGGATACTACCAAACCAATTCAAATATTCCTTCCACAATCATCTCAAATATAGAATGATTGTTGTATTGTAAAAGAAAGTTCATAGCCATAAATAAAAATTGTAACTCTTGTCTAAAAAAAGAGAGTATATTATAGCGTTTTGATAAAGTCCATTTGAATAACCTTGTCTACAAGTTTCATACTATTTCAATAACAAGTATTGAATGGTGTTTTGGTTCAGTGATCATGTCAGGTGGCGGTGTTGAGTTTGTTTCAAGGATCGGGTCATGCAACAGGGTGGTGTTTGTTTGATGCAGTGGGTTGGGTTGGTTGATGTGTTGTTCTGTGGTGGTTTGGTTGGTTGGGTGGTCGGGTGTGGTTACAGTTGGAGTAGTTAGGTTGAGGGGGGAGGACAATGAGTAACCATGTGGTAGGGTGAGGGGTTAAGGGGTGGTTTGGTTTGTGAGAGATTCAAAAGGGAATTCATGTTCAACAAAAGTGACATGTCTAGAGGTGTATATTCTGTTAGTGGTTGGGTCTAGTGCATAAAATGCACTTTATGAAGAAGAATAGCCTACAAAGATGCATGATTTGGATCTGGAGTGGAGTTTATGTGGAGAATAAGGACGTAACCAGGGGTAGCAAAGCCAACCGAAACTTCAAAGCTTGTCATAGTTGGGTGTTTTATTAAAGAGATGATGGTATGGGGATGTATTTTGAAGAGTGGGTGTAAGGAGACGGTTTATGAGATAGGCGGCGGTAGTTATGGCAAGGGGCCAATAATCGACGGGTAGTTTGGCATGAGTAAGAAGAGATAGGGTGGTTTCAATGATATGTCGATGTCGATGTTCCGCGTAACCATTGTGTTCGGGTTTGTGGGGTGGAGAGGTGAGATGGGATATACCTCGTGTTTGAAGGTGGGAGGATAGTTTGATGTATTCTCCTCTATTGTCGGAGAATAATTGCTTTATGGTGATTTGAAAATAATTTTCGACTAAGTTTTGAAGTCGAATGAAGGTGGAAAGGGAGTCGGATTTTCTTTTAAGTGGATAGAGCCATATGTATTTTGTGTAATGATCTACAAAAATAATATAGTATTTGTATCCGTCATAATTGGTAATGGGCGATGACCAAACATCCGAAAAAATTAGTTGTAAGGGGGCATTAGAAACCAAAGTAGATTGATAAAAGGGCAATTTATGGCTCTTGTTTATTTTACAAGAGTTACAATTTTTATTTGAATGAGAAATATTGCATCATTGGAGTTTTGGCAGTGTTTTGGGCTAAAGACAGTTCTTAATTGATGGGTTTTTCATGCAACTCATTGAAGGTGATCGGAGTGTCTTGGGCATGGATGGCATTGATGGTGGGTTTTGTAGTTTTCTTGATCCAGGCCTTTAAGAATGATGCCAGTCACATCTTCTTGGTCAATCTTCTTTCCGGGGATTAAGAGTTCATTGACTATGGTTTTCACGGCTTGTAGTATTCAATGACGGGTTGGTTTGGGTTTTTGGAACACTGTTTTAACCAGTATTGTAGTTGTTTGATGTTGCCTCTTGAAGGTGAAGCATAGGTGGTAGACATAATAGTACATGCTTTAAGAGAAGTTTTGGCATTGGTGATAATGGGTATGATTTGGGGTGAAAGGCTAACGACAAGTGCACCCAAAAGAAGGCAATCTTGTCGAAACCAATTTGGGTAATCTTTGTGTTGGGTGACTGTCTTTGGTTACATATATACCGATGATTATTCATAGTTATCTATGAAATGGGGATGGAACCCCATGAATGTGTTCAAGATACTTTGTCGGGTCATTTTAATAAACTATTTTAGTTTATGAATTCACCAGCTTTGTGCTAACCCATGTTTTATCAAATGTTTTTGAACGCATCACAGGTCGTCAGTAGATGAGGCTTTTCCAGCACTAGAATGAACCGATGAATGATCCAGATGATGGGCATGCATGAAACTATAAGTCCCGAATGACTTGTTCCTTGTTTTTCAAATTGTAAGAACCCAAAACAAAGTAAAATCGTAACAAAAGAACTTTGAAAGTAAGATGAAATTGATTTGTATTCAAGAGATGAATTATAAACCGACAAACGTTTCTTGACAACTAATAACACTAATATAAGGATTGAAACGGCGTAACTACTGGTGTGAAAGGTTGCAAACTGCAACTGCTAAACGTCATTTCTTAGTGCACCGGTTCTTGACCTAAGGGTGAGCAAGTAACCGAATAAACCGAACCGAACAAAAAACCGATGCTTCGGTTAAGCCATAACCGATTAACCGAATTTTTCGGTTCGGTTTTGGTGTTTGACATAACCGAATTAACCGAACCGACCAGATTATATATACAAATATATATACACACATACACATACACACACATACACACACACACACACACATATATATATATATATATAAAATATATATAGGGGATGGTTCCAGAGAAAACCACATAGTTAGGCGAAAACCAAGAAAACCACTAAAAACCAATTTTTACCAATCATACAATAATTTATTTATTTATAAGAGTATCAATGTAATATTACCCATTTTTACCAAAAAATCATTTAAGTATTGGCTTACGTATACGTAACCCATGGTGTTACGTATACGTAATCAGAAAACAAAAAAATTGCGTTTACGTATACGTAAATTAATTTTTTGGTAAATTGTGTAATATTATATTTATACATTTAGAAATAAGTTAAAAAAATAAAAAATCTAAAAATAATTTGATTGGCTTTTAGTGGTTTTCTCGGTTTTCACCTAACTTTGTGGTTTTCTCTTTATCCTTCCTATATATATATATAGAGAGAGAGATCTAACAATTTAAATGGATTTCAATACAACTTGAGTGGTATATATATTCATGTAACTAGGTTATAAACCCCCTGTATTATACGGGTTAAATAAATAAAATATTATATACTTGTTAAAAAAACTTACATATTATATAGTTTTTTAATACAAATTATAGAAACGCTATATAGTTATTTTTTTTAAATGTTTATAAACAAACCTATTTTTTATATAAAAACATTTTATAAAAATAATTATAGCAATCATTATCATTTAATAGGAGAGAGAGGTGGGAAACAAAAAATTATAAAGACAATTAAAGAAATTTGTATAATTAATAGGAGAGAGAGACGAGAAAAAATATTGAGAATGCATAGGAGAGTGAAAAGTGTCCACCAAAACCTTTATTTATTATATAGTATAGGTATAGATATAGATGCCCGTCAATCTCTCCATTTGAATGGTATATAACTAATATCCCACATCGATACTGTAAGTTAACTTAGGTACCTCCCCCTCTCTATATATTACAACGAGAAACTAGCAATTTGTGTTTACTTTAAAATCCTATTAATTTTGTAAGAGAGGTATACTATTTAGTCAATTTAGTTATAATATGCATTTGAGTTTGATTTCTATTCAAATTCTTAACAAAACTTCAAAATTTTTAGCCCATGTCAATTTTTGGTTTTGCGGTTAAGCGAACTGAACCGAATGACTACCAATAACCGAAACCGATCAGTTTTTAAAAACCCTTTAACCGAAATTTTGGTTTCGGTTCGGTGAAGGCTCAAAAATGAATCAAACCGAACACACCCCTACCTAATATTACATACGGATATGTTTTACAGTCTTGTCTACAAATACATTGGACCTGACCTGGGCCTTTGCTAACAAGTTTGACAGCCCATAATAACATTTAAATAAAACAGTCTGACCCAACTAAAACATTTGTGACTAAGGTTTTAAATTGGCCAACAATCTCTCTGGCAACTATACCGGTATCTAGTGGTGTGTGAGGGTGTGGGTGTGTGACGGTGGTAAATAACACCGGCAAAAGTGAGAAAATCGCAAGAGTGCACAACTGCACAAGATGTAGCAAGCATCTTTTAAGATTCTGTAACAAATTGTATCAACTATAACAAAAAAAACACATATATATCACTTTAATATATCAAGTTCTCAATAATGTATATGTAGTATATTAGGAAGCTCTTACAATATTTTAAAACAGTTATACCAATAACCACCACAAAATTTCACAATAAAGCGACATGCAAAATACCCAATCTAGTGGTGGTGGTGAGGGTCAGAGTGAAGGGTTAATAACACCGGCAAAAGTGAAAAAAATGCAAGAATGCACAAGATGTAGTATGCATCCTTTATGATCCTGTAATAGCCTCGGTACTTGTTCTGATGAGACGAGTTTAAGTTTGCTATACGATCATATATCCAAGACAAAATACAGAGGTCTAGAAAAGCCATGGCATAAGCAACGATAGAGATAATTATAAAGAGATTGACAGTGGGAGAGTGAGCGTGTTCTTCCCGTGTAAGCTTCACTAGAATGAGTCCCAAAAATGCTAGATACACACCAAGCAAGTATGCACCTCTCTTAGGATTTGAGTAATGATGTGAACTGGTGAAGAAGAAAAAAGAGGAATAGATATAATCAAGTGTTATTATGTAATTCAAATTCATCTTACAACCAAAACAAAAATTGTATTTAACACCAACATCAACGCATTTCTTTCTCTTCCCTTCTCCATATTATTCATATTTACACACATAATTACCGATTGGGATAAATAAATATGTAAATATTTGTTTAAGAATGGGAAATATAGATGTTAATTGTGGAAATTAACAATTAGTTGGTGTAAGCAAGAGAGAAACAAATCTACACAATGAAATCTCATAAATTATTAGATCAAACTTAAAAACGACAACACCTAGATATTCTAGGATAATTGAGTTTCCCCACGGAAACAGCTAGAACATCCAGGGCAGCTCACCCTATGAGGAACCCCCAACTGGTTAAACCCGTTGACCTGGTCACAGACCCGTTAGTTAATAATACATATTTATTTAACTGAAAAAAATTATCAAGTGTGGATAATTAAAACCATATACATTCTAATTACTTATCTTAAATGAAGTGAACTATCAAAATTCAAAAGTGAAATTACCTTGTAGCGTGTTGTCCGTCTGTTGTTAGGATACCTGAATCATGGTTTGGATTATCAGTGGTCATGGGTGTCAATTCAATATTAATTTGACTGTTGGGGGATTCGAACCTTCAAAAGAAAAAAAACATTAAAAATCTACATCATTTAAAAATAGATTCTCCGCCACCAATTCTCAAACACCAGGCACACTAAGATATAAAAGCAGGGGATCTAATCTAGGGATTCTTAAAAAAAAACAAAGACACATCTAATATAAATAAATCTTCTTAAATGAAAAGAAACAAAAAGGTAATGGAATTTACTCTGTATAGGGAACAATCTCCGAGAGTGCTTCTACATCTCCAATGGTTGTGGATTCAGACAAGCTCTCAGTGATGGGAGCTATAAACCTTCAACAACAACAACAAAAAAAACAACAACTTGATATATGACCGGAATGAAAATCAATTAAAATGGTGGAAGAAGAGATAGGGAAGGTAGTGTGTAATAGGGATGGCAATGGACCGGGTGTAGGTAATTCCTGTTCCATATCTGGTTGTAAAATCGTATTCCATACCTGGCGCATTACCGTCGGGTTTGTGTTGGGTAATTACCCGTCAGTATCTTTTGTTAGCATAGAAACAGAATAGTTGTAATCATTTATATGCAGGACTTACTCGGACACCTCTAATAATAAACCCAAAAGACATAATGAAATCAAATGTAACAGGACTTGCCACAGGAGGTGTATTGGCTTCTTCAATTCCAGCTCTTTGGGTTGAATTGTTGTAAGAAACTTGTATGCTGATGAGGGCTAAAAGCCTAATGGCAACAACCAGGGTTAAATTAATTTCTGAAAAAAGAAAAAAACTGAACGTAATTGAATAATGTTGTTTGGTTTACTGTTCAAGGCTTGGTTCATGGGTGGGATATCGGTGTTGGTGTCTCACGGAAATTGGAGCTGATGCTGTGCTTGAATTGTCTTCTTTGTTCTCCATCAGCTCTGATTTCTCAACTCTGAAGATAGAAATGAATAAAATATGGAGATGGAAGATTCGTTTCTGAGGATGATGTGTATGAAACCAAGATTTTACGGGCCCCACATGAAGAAAACCTATCCCCGGTCCGGTCAGCGTTCCTTACTCCAAATAAAGCAACATCTTCCACCCTTTTACATTTTTAACCTTTTCTGACTTCTTATATTTAAAGTTTAAACTTTAATTTTGTTTTTTTTATATAACTTTTAGTATATAATCTTTATATGATTTGTTTATTTATTTTTATTTGTATTTTGATATTAATTTTATTATAAACGAAATCATATTAAGTATAACTGTCTTTTTTTATTTAAAAAAGGTAATTTTAAGGGTGAAATAGATTCACCTCATTCATATTCATAATATTAATAGAACCTAAAACATAACCCTGATATATTGTGAATACTAGGTTAGAAACCCCGTGTATTACACGGGTTGAATAATTGTAATTTTATAAACCTAGTTCAAAATATGTAAAAATTAATATATAATTGGGTTTAGAAAATACATTAATTACTATTTAATGTAATTTGACTTTCATTTACTATTTGATTGAAAATAAAAGTTACATAATTAGATTTCAAAGTTTCTTATAATAATGGATAATTTAAAATAAATGTGTTTTATTAGTATAATTAATATTTTCTTTAAAAATATATTATTATTAAAAAATAGAGGTGTATTTAATAAGAGAGAGAGGCGGAAAAAAATGATGAAAATAAATACTGAGGCGACACGTAGCATGAAAAACCTTTATTTATTAGATAGTATAGATATGTTGTCCGTAAGATTAGCGTTAGCACATGACCTTGTTGGATAGCAGATGTTTTGGGAAGTTTCCTTGAGAGAGAAAAAAAACACTTACCATGGTTTGGATGGAAATATCTATACTACTATATAATAGAGATAGGAAGGACATTTTGGTAAATTGGTTCATTTTTTAAGATGCCGCCTGTGGGAAATCTAGGGGAGTGTTGCACTTGGTGTAGTTGTTCAGGATGTAGTCCTGTGGGAAATCTTAAATATACATCTTTAGTATGTATAAAAGTTCAGGACGAGGTCCTGTGAGAAATTGTAGTTACATACCTTATGTCTAGGTATACATGATCAGGACCAGATCATGTGGGGAAGTAAGATATTTTATATCTTGTGTGTATGAATGTTTAGAGTGATGTTTTGTGTCTATACTGAGTAGTGTGTCGTCTTGAAGTATAGGTACGACCGAGTAAACTATGTATGAGTATATGATGACGTGTGGCAGGGGCTACCATTGTAGTGAGTAAGAGGTAAGGTTCAGGAGTTTGTGTGTCAATAAATAACGAGGTAATACTATATGCACGTAGATTTACTCAGATATAGCAGTTGTGTATGTGCACGTGATGTGTGTTTAGAGTTTGGGGTTACTAGTACATGTGTAGAACATTATGTGTTCTGGAGATATGTGTGTCGGTGTGTGTCCTTGTAGTACACACTTAGTCGTGCATAGGACGGGTGGTCAGTATGCTCAAGTATAGTATTTCTATCTTGACGATTTTCTCGACGTTGATACATCAAGGTGGTGCGAGGAATTTTGACGTCTTCTAGGCGACCAGTGAGGTGCTCTTATGAGATGCCTATGCTTATATCTCGGGAATTCGGAGCACGAATCCAGTGGGCGGAGATGAGGAGTTAGTGATAAAAGCGGTTACGTAGACGCTGGACCAGAGATATCCATGATGAGATTAAAGATGACGTTGAAGATTTCAGCACGAAGTAAACAAGGTGACGAAGAACCTTCATGGAACACGTTCCATATAAAGAATTCAGTCGAGGCGAGACACCAGATGAATAGGGATGCTTTCCCTGGACGAGACGATGAATAACTGAGGCTGGTGAGCAGACGGACTTCGTGTTTGTAAATTATAAACGATATGCGGTCGGTGATCGCATGGTAATGAAGTAAATAGATACTATGGTAAAGGAATTTTGTGGAGACCAGTGTAGCTTTGTACAAACTCCTGGAGATCATCAGAGAAGGGCAGAAGTAATACCCTTATGGGTAAGCAGTGAGCTTGAGTTTGAAAACTCATCGCAAGATGGTGATCAGGGTATGAGGCGAGAAGTATGACGACTTCAGTAGGGAAGAACGACAAATGTCCTTAGACATGAGAGGCAAGAAGCCATTTGGGGAGGTGACCGTTAGAGTAACGAGGTCACCAGGACTATACAAAGAATGACGGCAAAGGTGCCCGTGAGTAAAATAGGAAAATGGGATAAACGAGCACGTAGTTGACGGTGTTGTGCCGTCTGAGTAATAATTAGAAGGATGAGTAACGAGGGAATGCATAGGTGAAACCTACAAGACGCAAAGTAATGAAAGCAGGTAGTGTCAAGGTGAATGTTTGGCACCGAATGAATCTGGTGCACAATGAAGACAGAAGGATATGCCGGGGTGGTTTATGCCGACACAGGATTCGAGGACGAATCCTCTTTTAAGGAGGGTAGACTTGTAACATCCCGAAAATCTATTTGACCAAGGGATCGGGCTAGTAGGGAATCAAAGCCTCTATTATACAACTTCGGCCATAAAGGGTTTCGCGTAATGAGGAACCTATCATCAGAGGACCGGATAGTCGTTATTGTGAAACTCCGGGATACAAATGTATCGAATGGAAAAAATAGGGACCCGATATGAAATTTGTGGTTACATATAAACACCTTATGCGCAACCCTAGGTCATTACTTGACCTAGGTGTGTGTAACGACAACAAACAGGAAAGGGAAAGGAGGCCGGCGAAAGGGAAGGGAAGGCAGCGAAGGTTCCGCGGCGGTCTACGGCGGCGATTGGCTAAAGGGACTCCACTACGAGTAAGGTAACTCTCGAATCTCATCCTTTGATTCTTGTATCTGTTTTTGCATAAGAACCCGACTAGGGTTTAGGTTCGTGTGTGTGTCGCCGGAAAGAGGAGTAGCGGTGGAGACCGGATGAAAGAGGGACGAAGAGAGGCTGTGGTGGTGGTGGCCGACTGTGTCGGTAGTGATGGCGCTTAGCGGTGGTAACCGACGGCCGAGTGGAGGAAAGGAGAAAGAGAGAGAAAGAGGAGGTGACGGGTGAAGGTGGTAGCGGCTACAGGGACAGCCGGGGACGGCGAAGAGGGAGCAGTGGTGGTGCCCGATGGCCACTGCAGTCGGACGTGGTTGTGTACCACGGCGGCGGACGGTGGTTCTGCTGCTCCATCGTGAAAAAGGGAACCGACTAGGGTTTCTTGTGGCTAGTAGGTGGCGGGAACTCGAGAAGGGCACGAGATGACGGATCATGACGGTAGAACACGGCGAGAGGTACACAGTGGTGAAACCCGGTGGTGGGGGTTCACGGGAATGACGAGGGAGAGAGTGGAGTCGGGTTTCCACCCGATTAGGGTTTTGCATGCGTATGCATGCACACGTACGTGCATGCATGGGAACCGGGAGTGGGGCATTCAGTTTCCAGCAGGGCAGGGACGACCCTGATCGTGTACACTCGTAAGGAGGAATTTGAGAAGCTGAGGTGGCGAGTAGACAAGACCGAGTGTTAGGGCTTAGTTATTTACACTTTATGCAACGTATGTTTAGAACACGTTCTGATCGTATGATCACGCGCTTGACAGGTTTGGAATTCGAGCGTGGACGAGCGAGTTGCAGAGCAGAGACGGAGACTCAGCATAACCAGTGAGTTTCTAATCCCCTCTTTTTAAACGTTTTACTATTTTGGGGCTATCGTACATACTCGCATGCTTTATTAAGTGAACGTATTACGAGTTATGATTTAAACTTGAAGTGTTTTATGAGATCGTTATGTAATAATGAAGCTAAGGGTCGTTATGGGGTCCTTAGGGTGGGTGAACAAGAGTGTGATGATCTGGGTGTGTCATATTAGGAGTTAGTCGGGGCGAGTCGGGAATTTAGCTAAACCTGTGATGGTTATATAAGGAGAGTTAGCATGGGAACCCGTACGTGGTTCATTAATGAGTCAAGTAGGTGCTAGTATGTTGTCATCCGTCGTGTGCTTGATGCTGTGTGTATTGTGTCGTTGTCCTCGTGACACGACGGGTATCGTGTTTGCATGAGTCTATGTGGTGTCCATAGTATGTATGGGCTAGAAGTCAGTATGGTGTTTGTGTGTCGTATAACTTCCTATTCGGAAAGAGTTGGGTAATGTGTCTAGACGTGATGAGGATACGTCTAAGTAAGCGTTGGATTACACACGTGAGTGATCCGTAAATGGTGGTGAGTCGTAGTACATGTCCAGGTAGTGTCATGTGTATATATGTGTTACTTTGTGTGCTTGCATTTTTGTCCGTGTATACGGCTAATAGTGATGTGGCGGACGGAGTCCTTCGGGGTCATCATTGTATGTGTGATGTGTCAGTCACCGTATGGTAGATGATATAGTCACCGTGTGGTGGCTGGGTAGTCATCATAGATGACGAGTGTGTCGCTATGTTTAGCGGCGGGGCCATGTAACAAGGGTGGAGCTGAGCTTATGACGAGTATCCTGATGGGGATAACCCTGACGAGGGTGCAGTGATGAGGTATGTATTTGTGTGCTTATATATGTGTTAAATTGCATGCAAGTAATGAGTTATATTAATTGTGTATGAGATGGTATTGATGTGATAAATAGATGGAATCAATGTGGCGTGTCGAGTTAGATTGACCGTTGTGTCGGACTGAGTACATTGTGTACAAATATGGAGTCAATTGGTTTATGAGAGTCCTGGTTAGGACTGATAAGTCGGTGTCTATAGGTTGGATGAGTTAACCAGTGTATGGTTAATATATATGTTAAATTGTGAGTTATCAGAATAGTAAGTTCGTTCTATGTCAGAGAGACTTACTGAGTTAAAATGGTGGGTAGAGTCTGGGGTGGTGAATCCTTTGGGATATTATAAAATAACGGGAGTTAATTATATGATGAAAATCTATACAACTATTTTCTATTGACCGGAGGGTCTTAAGTGGAGATAAACAATAAATGAGACGAGTTGGCTTTTGTTAATTTAAACTATTAGAACTCACTCAGCGTAGCTGACTTTGTATGTACGTTAGATTGTTTTGCAGGTGATTCTGCTAGATGAGGTATCTTGGCTTGGGAGCGGACTACACGGGTTGGTGCGCATGCATTCGTCAGGTAACATTATGAAAATTAACGAATTTAAAGATAATACTATTTCGAGAAAGACTTCCGCTGTTTATTTAAATGAAAGTTAGATGTTTTTAAAGAGTATAATCAATTATGAGTACCAACTGTAGGGCGCCTGGTTTGGGGCCTTACACCAGTTACGGCATTTTTGGCTATTTTCATGGTATAAAAGCTTAAGGTCGATTCTAGGGTTTGGATAATCGATTTCCAGACGTAAAGTTGGAGCTTTTAGGGCGATTTCAAGTAGGAGAATCATCAAGGAGTCGATAATCGAAGCATTGGAAGCGTGTATTGATCGGATACAACCCATTCGGTTTATGTTCTTCATCTTCTACCTCTTGACTTGTTTATCCTTTATCATTATTATGAACTTTGAGATTTGTTTTACTGTTTTGATGATGGTAGTAGGCTAACTATCTTGAACTACCTAGATTTTGATGATTATGTTTTGTTAATTGGTTTTCTTTCGGATTTCGGTTTCTTTTTGATGGATTAACATTAAAGTAAAGAACTTGGCTTTGTTTGATTGGATGTATATGCATATTTAATCTTGATTTATGATCTATTGAATGTTCCATATGTTGCTTTGTGAATGTCTTTCATGTATGGTCGCATATTAGGTCACTAGTTGTGTGCATGTGATTGGTTTATGGTTTACTGTCTTGTATCCATAGGAACATCGATTGAGAGCTTGTTAGGGTTGAGTATTCCGCCTGCTTCAATAGCTGAAAGGTGCGAAGTTGTCGGGTAATTTGTGGTGTTAGGGTTTTAGGTGGACCGCTCTGAAAGGAGGGTTTCCTAGGTTGTCCTAGTGTCATTGTTATTCTGTGTCTTCTCTAGTGAATTCAAGTTACTCCTTCCACTAAAAGGTGTATTGAGATAGTGAGACTGAGAGGTAATATGTCTATCGAGTACTTTCGTGTTGTTGGAGATAGCTGAGAGGTGATCCGGCTAACTGGTGAGTTTCACACGTCCCTTAGGTTTCCTTTTAGGTCACACCCGGAGAATGATCTGGGATCCACTAGGTTGTCTATGTGTGTCGTATTCTAAGAGCCCGGTTCCATCATAGTTTCCGTATCCGAGAGATTTTCCAAGGTGCATGAATAGGATTCAAAGTCTAGGTAGTGCTTTCCCCGTTTGTGAGTTGTCTAAAGTTTCTTGCTTTTCGTTTGGTGTCGTTAGTTAGAGAGTTCTATTAGGTCACAACACAACCCCCCCTAAATACATTTCAGTTTAGTTAGTTGAGTCAGAGTCTAGGTAGAGTTGGCGCTAGTGTCTGGTGGGTTCGATATCCAGACTTCATTTGACTTTGCTACATTGATCGGTACACTTGCCGGTTGTGTGGTCTAGTATTAGGTTGAGTCTAGATTTATAAATTTAAAGCTAGAGTGTCTAGGTTAGGTTTTATAGTTAGTTTTTATAGACAGTCCAGTACACATCAAGTTTTTGGCGCCGTTGCCGGGGACACTTAGGCGATAGCGTATCTAACTTTGATTGAACTTATCTGATTAGTTGGTCTTTTTGTGTTTTGAGTCTTTTCTATTTTGTTGAGTCTAGTTTGTGTCTTGAGTCTGTCTAATTATTTTTGTCATTATGTGTGAGATCTGTGGAGGACCCCATTTTACTCGTCATTGCCCATATTCATCGGGATATTCTGCAGACTGGTATGATCATGCTTATCCGCATGTACAACCATATGAGGAATACAGAACTCAAGAGTAGTTGAATGCCTGGTGCAAAGAGTCAAATGAGAAGTATGAGAAAGATATCCAGGCAATAATTGCTCGCATTGGATCACATCGTCCGACGCATATAAAGCGTGTGATTTATGATCGTGAAGGGAATGTTATTGGAACTGAAACTGCATCAGGGGACGTGATTCTGGAAACTCCAGAACTGGAGGCAACAATGGACGACGTGCAGGTAACAGTGACAGAAGGTGAAACGCATGTCCCATCTCCATGTAAGTATTCTGACCTTGATTGCATTACTGATTTTTGTTTGTCAACTTCTACACAATATCACATAGTTCACTGTGATACTTTACACTTGTCTTGTGAGAATGAGTTGGTGCAGGTAATACAGGACGAAGATACAATCAAGGAGAAGCAGAGAAAGGTGCAAGAAATCATGAACACTTAATGGCACCTGATAACTAAAGCCGAGCAATTACACTTTCTGGAAGAAAATGGGTGGCTAATGGATAAGCTAGAAAGTTTTAAGCTAGAAAGAGAAGAAGCAGCTCCAGATCCGGGGACAAAAATGGACGTCTTAGTCCCACCTTCGGTTCTGCAGGATGTTAAGCAACCTCGGCCGGGCGTTTATGATTTTTCTAGGGATTATAGTGATGATGATGAGTCAATAGATGAGGAGGAATTCGAAAAATATTTTGGCTCCAAGATTAGAGACAAAGAAGAAGAGGAAGATGTGGATTTCTCTAATTCTATAGGATTGATGTTTGGTGAAGAGGAAGAGATTATTGATGAGCCGTCATGGGAAGACGAGTTTGGTGACGAGTTGGTGGGATTGCCAACTTTTGAAGAAGATGGAGAATTTGACCCATTTGGCGAGTTAGAAAACTTAGAAGCTCTGATGGAAGGAAAGCTGACTATGGAGACCAAAAAGTCACCAGTTGAAGAAGAGGAAGAAGTGGTTGTAGATGAAGAGAACCACAACGAGCCCGTGGAGGTAGTAAATGGTGGATCGCCACCCAAATCAGCACGATCACAGGACAGGGCACAGAGATGTATGGACCGGCATGTTTTTAGGGTCCTGGGATGGTCACACAAGGACCATAGGATGCAAAATACTAGAGATGATCATGTACCTCATTGATGTGTGATTTTTGATGTAGTTAAATATTATATAATAATATTTAGAGATTATGGTTTCACGAGACCAGGTTTTAAATTTATAAAATGATAATTACTTTAACTTAAAAACACACACAATAGGCAAGTGTACCTATCGCAGCGTAATATAGTTTAGGTAAGAACCAAGTATCGAACCAACGGACACGGTCGAATTCCAATACTCAACTTTTGTTAACGTTTAGCCGGTTTAATTAGTGAGTGAGTTTTGTGTGCTTGTGGAACAGGAAAGTAAATGACAGAAAAGTAAATGGCGGTAAAGTAAATAGCAGAAAAGTAAAAACGTGCGTGAAGTGTGTAACAGAAATGTAACGGACAGAATAGTAAATAACAGGAAAGTAAATATGTCGAAAATGATCAGGTTACGAATAGTGCTTTGGGTTTCGAATCCGTTTGGTACGTGATAATGTTAAGTTGACTAACCCAATGATATGACTACTACAAATGTGTGACCCGGGTCACCGCTAGAGCCTCGTCCTCACGACATTTTATTTGCAAAATTAAAAGCTTTAACAAGTGGTAGTGCCTCCCGTTAAGGATAACAATTACCCTCAACCCTTCGAATGGTCATCTCCGGGTTGGTTTAAGACATCGAACATAAAATGCTTTGTATTAGAGTTAAATAAGTGATTATATTTTGCTCACCGGGAGGCGGTGTAACAATGGGACCAAGTATAAAGACGTACCGTTTTCAACATTAGTTCACCAATTATTGGTCGCATAATAAGTTCGTATAAAGACGTACGATCTTAATAATGTTAACCAAGCCTTGGCTTATCAATCTCTACCTGTATAAAGACATACAAGCTTCAAAAGAAGTTTGATTAAAACGGTTTTGCACTTTAAAAATCAAGAACACTCACAAATATAAAAACGGATTTAGACAATAATAAAAGCCCACCAAAATGGTGGTTTTAAGGACGAATAGTTAAAGACATAAACACATCACTTGGATTAATACGTTAAACATTAACATGCACCAAACATCATCTTCACCCTAGCAATACAAAGAGTCTAGCCATGAATGGCCATACTAACTAGCATAACGCTGAGTTTCTTAGGCTCCCCTATTGCGGAACAAGGAGGAAGAACCCCTTTACTCACTACTACTACACTCTAACTACGAAATAAGCTTTATCTTGTGTGTAAGGGATGCTTCAATGAAGAACTCAAGCCATCTATTTATAGTCCTCAAAATGAGCAATGCACGGGCGTGCAAACACCTCGGGAATCAAACAGGGTACAAAGGACAGTGTACCGGAGTCTGGGAAGGCCAGAAGGGCAATGCACGACCGTGCAAAGGGATGCACGGCCGTGCATCCATCTGTTTGCTCCCCAGGCTCGTCTTTTAGCTGCTGGTTGACTTGTGTTGACCTGGTTTGACTTCTTGGGAGTCAATGCTTGGGTTTGGTCCTCCAAAAGCTTGATTTCTTCACGTTTTAAGCTGGTTTTTGCTTTGTTTATCTTGGAGCACCGAATAACCTGCAATTGTGAAATATTAACGTTTTAAGTATTAATTGTAAGGTTATTAATCAATTAGTACCATAATATGAGGATTATTACGCTTGCAAAACATGTATAATTTAGGACATATCATAATACCCCACACTTAGACTTTGCTTGATAACTCATGCATGATCATACCCATAACTAAAAACTTTACAAGGGAAATGGAACTCCAAGTAGTTGGAAATTCCGGGATAACTCTTGAGTTACTTATTCTATTTTTGTATAATTTTATTTTTATTTTTATATATGATGGAATCCATGACAAGCCTACTAGAACTTCAATTATGCATAAACTTTCACTCCTCACAATGCTCACTCAACTCTAGGGTTATATGTATGGATAATATAAGTCAAGTAGAACACTCAAGTTCGAATCGAATTATGCAATGATCATAAGCTTGTACGCAAATCAAGTCTCCACCAATTAACTAAGTAGTATGCATGAATCAAGAGCACTTTAAAAGGGTTGTAATGTGGCTAAAATAAAAATAAAGGGGTGAAGATGAAAATATTTTTGGTTTTTTAGGGATTTAAAAGGTTTGAAGGGCTGCAGCTATCATGAAACACACAGCTACGGCTTCATGGATTAAAATGGAAAATACTAACAGGTCCCTTTATAGTACTCGGATCATGAGGGTATAACTAATCCGAGGGCTCGTTTATGGTCAGATTGCCAAGACCAAGATCTCTCATTAGTGCCAACTCTTTCTTTATTGCGTAGTACACATTGCTGCCTCTCCGTATGAAACTTTCGGCTTGTAGCCTAACATCTCCAACTTTGATCAGATGTGTATACTCACTTTGGGAATGAGTTTGATTCTTGCTACATTTCTGTCACACCCCGACCAATGACGGAATCATCGAGGCGGACACTAAATGATTGTTCATAAGCACATGATATACTAAGATTTCATAATTCATTAATATGATTAAATTGTCAAACATTCAATTACATAACAAGTCATCATAACCTATTCTAGAACATTTCACAAAATTACATTACTAGGTCCATAGCCTTATGTGTAGCATCTTCAACACATAGTCACATATCTGCACCTGAAACGTAATCCCAAAACAAGTGTCAACTACGAGAGTTGGTGAGTTTACATATGTTTGAATATAATAAAAGTTTAGTTAAAAACGTTTATACAATTCATAGTTTGACATGGTATGAAACGGCATAATGTGGAGAATTCACTATGTGTATACCAATTGTAAGCATGTAATTATGTATATAAGCACAAAGGTTTAACGTGATAGGCATAGCATACCGCTACCCTAAAAGTGATAGGCGAATCAAGACTATGTGGGTTACACATAATTTAAAACCACCCTAAAAGTATCCATAGTATAACAAGTGACCATGCACAAAAGCACAATAATCTACGCATGTAAAAACACAAGTTGAATTGTATGTAAGTATGCACAGATTACGTTTCACCCCAAAATGTATAAAAATGTAAATACGGGATATGTAACTCACCTTGCAGCAAGGGTTTTACTTCACGCGCGTTGGTGATATTTGTATTGTTGTTATGCACGATGTAATCCTATGTAAACGAATATGTATCAAATATGTATTCGCGTACGCGTACATTTGTTTAAATATATGTGGATTTGTAAACGGAATAACCTTTGCGAAAATTATATGTTTTATAATCATTGTACAAATTAATTTTTGTAATACTTTGTATTTTTATAAAATTCCAAATTAAATATTTAAACTTCTCGAAAAAATATATTTTTTTTTATAAAACTTTGCATTTTATAATATAAATATTTTTTAAACTCGTGAAAATGTTATATAACAATAACGTGTATTTTCATTTATTTATAAAATGTTATTTTATTATTTATCGTGGGTTTAAATAATTAAATGACTTATGAAAACGCCGGTTTTATTATTTTATAAAATTTAACGGGTTTGAATACGCTCAAAAGTTGGGTTAAAAATAAATGGGCCGAGTTAACGGGCTCGAAATAATTTAAAGGGGTTTTAAAATTAATTAAGTTAATTAATAAATAATATATATATATATATATATATATATATATATATATATATATATATATATATATATATAAATAGGGAAATGGTCGGACCGGGTCGGCCCAGGAAGGAAAAGCGCGGGTCAACGGGTAACCGGGTCGGGCAGAGGGGATCCATGGGTCGTCATCTGGTCGGTCAACACAATCAACAAAAAGAAAATAAAAAAAAAGGTTCGACCGGATGAAACCGGGGATCGAACTCGGGTCTCGGTTGTTATCGGGAACGAGTGTGACCAGCCGGGCTATAAGCCCATCGCTGATCAAAACCAACACTTAAAACTCTTAACAAGACTCGGCCTTCGTCCCTGTTCTCGGCAACGCGACCAGGGACTCCGCCGATGGTTTGATTAGCCCGGATACGAAGCCAATGCTTTGCAAAGGGGGTTGGTTAGATTGCTAGAACAGAAAACGAAAGTATTGAAAACAATTTAGGGATTATACTTGCTCGGAACCCGTCTGCGAAGTCGAGAACGAAGCCGAGAGAACCCAAAACTGGAAACGGGCCTTGGGGTCGAATTGGAACTCCAAATTAGAAGGGGGGGCTTCGGAAAGAGGAGACGAACCTGAGGGTGTTGTCAATTTAGAGAGAGAGTAGACAGAGAAGGTGCGATGTTCGAATGAAGGTCGGATGGTGGACTTTTATGGTCAAACCCAAACCCGATAGTATAAAGTGAAATTGAGTGTGTGGGTTTACGCCTCTTGACAAGACGAATCGAACGAGCTATAGCTTATCTGTTGAGGTACAGAAAAGTGGTCGATTTCGAGGGTTTGACTTCGGATTCATTAATGGTGTCGTGGGTATCCGGTGATTAAAAGGGAAATTGATAAGGGGGAAAGGATCTGGGTAAAAAGGCGGGTGCAGGGGTGCCAATAGCAAATGTCGAGGTGGCGTGGTTCACGCGTTCGAGGATGGCCGGAGAAGGGGGGTAGTCGCCGGGCCGGAAAAGCGAAAAAGGACTTGTCAGTTTCGGTCCCTGTGGTTTCAAAACTATTTAAAATGGTCCCTGAGACATTTACATACTAACCCTTATGGTTCTATTAAATTCTAAATAGCCCCTGGACTTATTTTTAACTTAAAACCTTATAGTTTTGTTATTTTCAAACTCACCCCTTAACTTTTAATTTAATTAATAAATTTACTTTCTTTTTTTTTTAAACATAATTAATTTATATTATATTAATAAAATTTTATAAACATATTTTTATTAAAATTAATCATTTTAAATGATTAATTTTATAAAATTAAAAGCCATAGATATATATATATATATAAATTATTTAATTTATTAAAAATAATTTATATAGTTTTTCATATATTTTTTTTTAAAAACTAAATTTTCAAAATACATAAACTGAAATTTGTAAAAAAAAACACTAATTTGCATAATTTGAACAATTATACGTGTATATGTTTCGAGATAAAATGCTAAAATTTTTACGTGTGAAAATAATATAATGAAAATTTTGAAATGTCGCAGTCTCTCCAAGTTAAAGGAATTTCGTCCCGAAATTCGATTAGCGAAGGTTATAGAATTGGGAAAAAGATGCCAATGGACTTAGAATGGAATTAATCACGAAAGAAGGACTTAGCGGGAAATAGCATATGATAACGAATGACGACTTTAATTCGAGTCGAGTTGTCAATTAATTGTTCTAACAGTATCATGAGATTTATGCATACAAATGTTCATATAAAGCATGAATGTAAACTCTTAGAAACCACACTTAACGATATTGATGTCAATTACCTTGTGACATGGCATTTTCCTTTAAAACTTCACCCCACGGGTGTTTATATTTTCAAATATTGTTTTGCAAAAACATTTTGTTTCAAAAACCGGTACTCTTCCTAGTACTTATGCATGGTTTATACTCGTTATATCAAGTGAGTTTATGTATAGGGTGTACCAACGGCTAACCCACCACCCCTTTGATATTCCGAGGATTCCCGTACATAATTACTAGGATTTAGACCATTTTAATTAAATCATCTTCTTCAAATGGAAATTGTACAATGAAATGCGTACATTCTGAAAGTGTTATCACATCCATGAGTGGTTTCATAGTATTTCTCCTTACGAATATGTTCAACAATTTAAGTCAATTTTTAACAGAGTTAGAAAGTTGGATGATTGAATTAAACGTAGCAGGTTTGTTTCACAATAGTATAGGAATGAGATGGATGGTGAAAGCATAGTTGTTAAATTCAAGAATGCAATCACGGATGATAGAATTTATAGCAATGGGTTTCCCACCTGCTACTTCCATGATATACGAGTTATCAAGTTTGGTTTGTTGTTTAGCAAATAGTTGGTTAAAAGCAAGAGACACAAATTTCCATTGGCATGAGTATTGAATAAAACGGATGTATAAAGATAGTGAACAAAGGAACGTACCGTTGACAGTGTCGTCATTGGCCGGAGCCTCGTTAACATTTATATTAAATGCTCGTCCACGAGGACCACCTTGATTTTGAAGTCTTGGTCATTGGTTTCGAAAGTGGTTTGGATCTCCACATTCGTAACAGGCCCGTCCATAGGTGACAGCGAGAGGCACCGGATGATTGCCTTGAGTAGCTTGATTAACGATAGTGCGAGCACGGCAAGTAGTAACAACGTGTCCATAGCGTCCACAATTTGAGCATAGACGGCATGCAGCATGCGGGGCATGGTGATACTTGCAAGTAGGGCATTGGGGAAATGAACCTACATAATTTCTCAGAATTTGACCCGCAGGAGTAACTTGGGTCACAGGCACGGCAGGAGTGATGGCCGCAAAGTTTTGGGCCTTGCACTTCTTATCATGATGGGAAGATTCGGGCTCTTCGTCTTTGTCGGACATGGAAGTAGCAGCTTTGTCGACCACTTTCTTGGTACCCTTCCTAGATAAGGTACCCGCTTTGACGTGATTGTCAGTCAACACAGCAGATAAACGGATAGCGTCTCCGAGAGTGGAGGGATTACTTCCCAATACGGTGTCTTGGATCGGCATAAGCAGTCCACCTATGTATTTTTCGATTCCCCGTGCTAAGGGAGTAACCATGTGGGGCACGAGCAGACTTAGTTCTTGGAAACGAGTGGTGTAAACCAGATTCTCTCCACTATCTTGGGTGAGATCCCAAAATTCAGCTTCGAGTTTCCTCATTTCGTTGCGAGGACAGAACTCGTCAGTCATAAGTCGTTTCATTTCATCCCAAGACAAGGACATAGCAGATTCGATGCCTCGAGTACGTTTCTCACCATTCCACCAGGTGAGAGCTCGTTGTTGGAAGACGCTGGCAGCATAACGGACCTTGAGATTGTCTGGACAATCGCTGTTTAGGAAAGTACTCTCCATACTTTCGAACCATTGAAGAAGGCCAGTAGCACCTTCCGTCCCAAATAATTTGGTGGGGTTGCAGGAATTGAAATACTTGAATGTGCAGTACGGTGGGTTTGCACCATTCCCTTGCGTATTAGACCCATCACTATTGTTGTTAGCTTGGATCATTTGTCCTACTAATTGGGCAAGTAGTGCAGCAAGGTCTGTGTTGGAGTTGCTGGAGTTAGCATTAACTACGCGACGGGGAGGCATTCTATAAAATATCACCAGAAAAGACAAGGATTTATGAGACTTTTGGATAAAATGGACATATATGTGCCACAGTTGGTGGACTGTTCACAACAATGCAAGTAGGACACGAGATGATACTCATCAGGTCACGTGATAATGTATGTATGTTTTGACTAAAAACGTACACATAAATCATTCAAAATTTTATAACGTAAAGGATAGGGGAAATAAACCATGAAATCTATACATGGGAAGATAGATACCATGGATTTCATTTTAGTAAGGGTCATTATTCGCGCAATAGGAATTACCGGGATTCGCATGCACTACAAACTGCTATTACGTGTGCACCCGTAATAGTAATTTGTTTTACATGATCACCTAGTTTCTCCTATCTTGCTACAATGTCCCCTAGCTTGGGTTTATGTTCGGATCGTATTCTTTCGAATACAGTGACTTATCAACGTTAAATAATTTCTTAAAATTTTCAAGGAGACATGCTTTAGCCTATAGATAAACACTCACTTCGGGAATTCCCAGGAAAGCATACGGGTCCATTTATTTGGATTTATACGAAATGCATTTCCTAGACAGAAAACTCAAAGTACAGGTGTCACCCTTCCGGATTGCACGTGTCCTTTACTCATTTTAATAAATTCAAACATTGACGAGATTTTTAAGATTATGATGAAACACGTAGGAATATTGCAGATAGTATGGATGCGGAAAGCAGGAATCTGGAATAAGGATGCGTAGTGTAAATGTTCGCGTATGTTTGTATAACAAGCATGTATTGTATGTGCAAGGCCTTGTATGTATCCTACGTATAAGAACCATGTACCAAATTTGGGAAATTCAAATAATAACCTAATTACACATAAAATCACATAGCATTTAAACACGTAGCATGTAACACATAAGAAGGTGTCCTAAGGTTATAGTCTAGGTCATGTGTCTAATAACCTAATTCCCTATAACCATGGCTCTGATACCAATCTGTCACACCCCGACCGATGGCGGAATCATCGAGGCGGACACTAAATGATTGTTCATAAGCACATGATATACTAAGATTTCATAATTCATTAATATGATTAAATTGTCAAACATTCAATTACATAACAAGTCATCATAACCTATTCTGGAACATTTCACAAAATTACATTACTAGGTCCATAGCCTTATGTGTAGCATCTTCAACACATAGTCACATATCTGCACCTGAAACGTAATCCCAAAACAAGTGTCAACTACGAGAGTTGGTGAGTTTACATATGTTTGAATATAATAAAAGTTTAGTTAAAAACGTTTATACAATTCATAGTTTGACATGGTATGAAACGGCATAATGTGGAGAATTCACTATGTGTATACCAATTGTAAGCATGTAATTATGTATATAAGCACAAAGGTTTAACGTGATAGGCATAGCATACCGCTACCCTAAAAGTGATAGGCATGGAATCAAAACTATGTGGGTTACACATAATTTAAAACCACCCTAAAAGTATCCATAGCATAACAAGTGACCATGCACAAAAGCACAATAATCTACGCATGTAAACACAAGTTGAATTGTATGTAAGTATGCACAGATTACGTTTCACCCCAAAATGTATAAAAATGTAAATAGGGGATATGTAACTCACCTTGCAGCAAGGGTTTTACTTCACGCGCGTTGGTGATATTAGTATTGTTGTTATGCACGATGTAATCCTATGTAAACGAATATGTATCAAATATGTATTCGCGTACGCGTACATTTGTTTAAATATATGTGGATTTGTAAACGGAATAACCTTTACGAAAATTATATGTTTTAAAATCATTGTACAAATTAATTTTTGTAATACTTTGTATTTTTATAAAATTCCAAATTAAATATTTAAACTTCTCGGAAAAATATATATTTTTTTATAAAACTTTGCATTTTATAATATAAATATTTTTTAAACTCGTGAAAATGTTATATAACAATAACGTGTATTTTCATTTATTTATAAAATGTTATTTTATTATTTATCGTGGGTTTAAATAATTAAATGATTTATGAAAACGTCGGTTTTATTATTTTATAAAATTTAACGGGTTTGAATACGCTCAAAAGTTGGGTTAAAAATAAATGGGCCGAGTTAACGGGCTCGAAATAATTTAAAGGGGTTTTAAAATTAATTAAGTTAGTTAATAAATAATAACAATAATATATATATATATATATATATAAAAATAGGGAAATGGTCGGACCGGGTCGGCCCAGGTAGGAAAAGCGCGGGTCAACGGGTAACCGGGTCGGGCAGAGGGGATCCATGGGTCGTCATCTGGTCGGTCAACACAATCAACAAAAAGGAAATAAAAAAAGGTTGGACCGGATGAAACCGGGGATCGAACTCGGGTCTCAGTTGTTATCGGGAACGAGTGTGACCAGCCGGGCTATAAGCCCATCGCTGATCAAAACCAACACTTAAAACTCTTAACAAGACTCGGCCTTCGTCCCTGTTCTCGGCAAGGCGACCAGGGACTCCGCCGATGGTCTGATTAGCCCGGATACGAAGCCAATGCTTTGCAAAGGGGGTTGGTTAGATTGCTAGAACAGAAAACGAAAGTATTGAAAACAATTTAGGGATTATACCTGCTCGGAACCCGTCTGTGAAGTCGAGAACGAAGCCGAGAGAACCCAAAACTGGAAACGGGCCTTGGGGTCGAATTGGAACTCCAAATTAGAAGGGGGGGCTTCGGAAAGAGGAGACGAACCTGAGGGTGTTGTCAATTTAGAGAGAGAGTAGACAGAGAAGGTGCGATGTTCGAATGAAGGTCGGATGGTGGACTTTTATGGTCAAACCCAAACCCGATAGTATAAAGTGAAATTGAGTGTGTGGGTTTACGCCTCTTGACAAGACGAATCGAACGAGCTATAGCTTAGCTGTTGAGGTACAGAAAAGCGGCCGATTTCGAGGGTTTGACTTCGGATTCATTAATGGTGTCGTGGGTATCCGGTGGTTAAAAGGGAAATTGATAAGGGGGAAAGGATCCGGGTAAAAAGGCGGTTGCAGGGGTGCCAAAAGCAAGTGTCGAGGTGGTGTGGTTCACGCGTTCGAGGATGGCCGGAGAAGGGGGTAAGTGGCCGGAGAAGGGGGGTAGTCGCCGGGCCGGAAAAGCGAAAAAGGACTTGTCAGTTTCGGTCCCTGTGGTTTTAAAACTATTTAAAATGGTCCTTGAGACATTTACATACTAACCCTTATGGTTCTATTAAATTCTAAATAGCCCCTGGACTTATTTTTAACTTAAAACCTTATAGTTTTGTTATTTTCAAACTCACCCCTTAACTTTTAAATTAATTAATAAATTTACTTTTTTTTTAAACATAATTAATTTAAATTATATTAATAAAATTTTATAAACATATTTTTATTAAAATTAATCATTTTAAATGATTAATTTCATAAAATTAAAAACCATAGATATATATATATATATATAAATTTTTTAATTTATTAAAAATAATTTATATAGTTTTTCATATATTTTTTTTAAAAAACTAAATTTTCAAAATACATAAACTGAAATTTGTAAAAAAAAAACACTAATTTGCATAATTTGAACAATTATACGTGTATATGTTTCGAGATAAAATGCTAAAATTTTTACGTGTAAAAATAATATAATGAAAATTTTGAAATGTCACAATTTCCATCGTGGCACCAGTTGCCAAACTTCAAACATTTTTCGTATCTTTTGGCTCTTCTTTTGGCGGCACTTTTTGACAAGCCGTAGAATGGTGGCAGTTGTTCTTGCTTGCGTCACCGTTTTCTTACATCACTAGTTGCTTTGAAAATCTTCTCTCGGAGTTCGGATGGTAATTCAGGCTTTGTGAAATGAAGGCAGAAAAGCAAATTGAAATCAAAAGAATGCATATCCAGCTCTTTAAGGTCTAACCGGTAAAAGACCAACTTCTTTCTTTTTCTATTTTTTTTCTTTTCGGATTAAGACAATTTCTTCAACAATTCTTTTTCCTTAATTTTCTTGAAATAATATTTCCATGAATTCGTTGCAGATAGTTCGGATGTTTCTTCCTAATACATCCACCTTCTTGTATATTCCAATTCTTTTGAGTAAAACAGATTCTTTTCAAAGTTGTCTCAATGGTAATAAACTTGAAATAACGACATAGGATAATTTTTCCATTTTGAAGACAGTTAGCCAATAACCGGTATTTACGAATAACTGGTTGGGTGATAATTATAGGTAGTTGAAAAGAAAAGGCTAAGGCTCAAAGGGCTATCTAAACGGATTATATATATATATATATATATATTTTGGTTTAAGGATAAGGGTAATAAGGTCCTAGGTGCCTCAATCACTTTCATACTTCTACTAGTTCATGGTCTTGATATGTATAGGTCACACAAATGCATAAAATTCAATCGAAAAACACTCAGTAATGCCAAACGCAAGAGCATGCGAATAATTATATACTGCGCCAAAAATTTGATGCAGTGTATTAGGCTTGATTTTCCTCACATGAAAACGGATGGGATAGGGTTTAGCGAATCGTTATGCATAATATTCATTTGCTTCTACTTGCCATGTATTCATTTTAATTAGTGCGAACTCAAAGAGGTTTTCAATATTAGGGTTTAAAATTTTAAAATTTTTCCAGGTTTTACAAAAGGTAGGTTTTTGTAAAAATTTAGTCAAATAGGTAGAAAATCACAAGTTGAGTTTTTACTGCTTTGAGGTTACAAGTTGTCCTGAATCTCATAATTCCCCACCCCACACTTAAAACCGTGCATTGCCCTCAATGTACAAATGCATGTAATGAAATGCTATGCAGGAAGTTTAAATGCATGAAGTTTTAAGGGAAAAGAAACTGGTACTCCCCCGGTCAATTCGGTGTATAACCTAAGGCCAAAACTTATTGGTGCTGTCAACACTTTGCTTCAAAGGCTTCATCGAATTTCACATAAATTTGATGTGGTTTCCGATTCCCCAGGTTGTAGAGATGGAGTGTGATTCCTCAAAGAAGTAGAGAGACTATCTGGTTATGCTATTTGTAAGGCCCCAAACCCGGGAGGCCCCACTTGTTGGATTTACTCATTCACAAACAGTTCTTAAACATGAATTTCATTTAAACATAACTTAATCGTTGTTCATACATGCGGAAGCGTAAACATTGATTAAATCATAATTACATCATAGACAAAACATAACGGGATGCCAGTCTTCAAAAGCAGTCGGGTAACTCTTCATCTCTAGCCAAGCATCACCGTCCATCCTCATAACCTGCCTTAACCTGAATGTGCATACTTAAAAACGTCAGCTACGCTGGTGAGTTCTAGCTTTACATAAAACCTTAACATAAACATTTTGCCAAAAACATAACATACATTTGTTTAACAAAAGCGTACGTAAAACATGCAATAACTTAACATCATCATAACATCGCAACATAACACATAAGTCAACATGAACCGAATCTGCGCCTTCTCGTAACCGTCAATTCCATACATCGCGTACCAGCGGATGAACTTAAGGCTCGTTACCTCTAAGTCACCCGTCACACAGGTCCCCTAAGGCTCGTTACTTCTAGGTGGACCAAACATAAGTCTCCTAAGGCTCGTTACCTCTAGGTAGACAGCGCATACCAGCGGATGAACTTAAGGCTCGTTACCTCTAAGTCATCCGTCACACAGGTCCCCTAAGGCACGTTACCTCTAGGTGAACCAAACATATGTCTCCTAAGGCTCGTTACCTCTAGGAAGACAGAACATAACATAGGCACGATTTCCCCGTAAGGAATAGTACCTTCCATCGGGATCCCGGTAATCCCATGGGTGACCGTCATCACCCCATCGTCAACCAGTTGTACAACCGTTAGCCAGCCACAAAGGCCCCCCGTAAGGGTGAGGCCAATACATACATACATTAGCTCCCGTAGGAACTCGTGGCAGATTCGTTCATTCGTGACTTTCATAAAAACATTTACCTCATTTTAGTTAAAGCATTCGTACGTTTTATTAAACAAAACATCATCCCTTTCGTAAACCTTTCGTAAACTTCATTTGGCAAAACGTTTCATAAACATCATCTCGTAAACATCCTTTCGTAAACATCCTTTTGTATGTATGCACACCAGCCCAAAAATATTATATAAAACATTTAAAAGAGGGCTTCTAGAACTCACCTGAGACGCTAATATGGGTTGTCCTAAACGAAGGTCCAACAACGTCACTTCCGATCTGAATTGATTAGTTAAATACACATCAAACCAATCCCGACTCTAACGGTTTAACCATTCTAACATACTGACTTCACTTAACCAGTTCTGATGTCTGCGCACTTGGCAAGTGCGCAGACCCTGCTGCCTGCGCACTTAGCAAGTGCGCAGACCATGCTTCCTGCGCACTTAGCAAGTGCGCAGGTCCTTCCTCCTGCGCACTTAGCAAGTGCGCAGGCCATGCTTCCTGCGCACTTAGCAAGTGCGCAGGTCTATCCTCCTGCGCACTTAGCAAGTGCGCAGGTCTATCCTCCTGCGCACTTAGCAAGTGCGCATGTCCCTCCTCCTGCACACTTAGCAAGTGCGCAGGACCTGCTCCGTGCGCACTTAGCAAGTGCGCACGACCTGTTCTTCGCGAAAACCCTAACTTTCGCATTCGGGTCTGATCATGTCAAGATCCCGAACCTGTTGCATTCAAAACGTTCGTTTTCCATTAAGGAACTCAAATCCGTGATTATCTTTCAGTTTCATCCGCTCAAACCTTACATTTTCACCCAAAACCCGAAAAACCCAAAAACAAACAAAATCTCAGATTTAGGTCGGATCGTTACCTGAATCGAGCTTCTGATCCAGAGGTTCTTCTCACGAGCTCTGGAGTAACACTTTGCTGAAATCTCGGGTCGATCCGCCAACTTTCTCTCTCTACGGTTTCTCTCTCTAAAAGTTGCAAATGAGAGAAAAAGGGGTGGCATAGGCTATTTATAGCCCGCTGAGCCATCCGACCCGACCCGCCATGCCTCGTTCGTTTATTCCGTTATTATAACTGTCGTTTTATTTTTGGGATGTTACACTATTCTACCTGACACATAAGGGAAAACATAAAAGCAGACAAGGAAAATAAAAGGTAGTAGTTAAGCTACTAAGGTCCTAGTATCGAGAGGGCATACCTAGGGCTGAAGTATGAGAAACTTAAATTTGAAAGGTCAAACCTGAGATCCATGATTCTGCCGTATGCACCAACCTCTCAATTTATTCATGATCATCGGGTTGCCTCCCGAAAGCGCCACGTTTATTTAAGGGTCGTTGGCCAGACCCGTACGTGTTTTATTAGTCTTTCTTCGGGTGGGATAATCAGTCAAATGGGTGGCTTGTAATATGGAGAGGTTCATCCAACCAATTTGATAACCATGCATATAATGATAATAAACCAATCCAGGAACTAGTGGAGTCCATCCTGGACCAGCTGGACAGAGAAAAACAAGGTAAAAAGTGTTTAAACTTGAAACGGTCATAACTTGAGCTACATTTGGAGTTAGAGGCCCCCCGACCAGGGGATGGAAAGGTTTCGACGAGCCGGATCATGTGGAAAATGGTCGTAGGCGGTTTGTCCCAATGGTTCGAGCAAAAATTCCCCATTAAGTGGCCTAATTTCATAAATCAAAGATTTTCCCCAATTTTATAATTTTTATACCTTCAAATTTTTAGTGTGAAAACGGGTGAATCATTGATTTATATATTTTCAAACTCTATTTATAGTTTTAATTTTAGTTTGGATGGATCGATTTGAAATTTTGAAAATTTTGTAAACCTGCCAAATTTAGAATGCTCTATAGAATAGCACCTAAAGAAAATGGTGTAATTAAATCACGCCACCACCATTTGAAATTTCCTAGACCAAACTTCAAGAAACCCATGTAGTGAAGGAGACGGTCACCCCGGTATGATAATTTTGTCACGTAATCCTCGTTAGATGAACGTTGCTTCCTCCATGAGAAGTGGTCATCCGAGTGATATGCCTTATCATGTGGCTTATGTGATTCATAGAATGGTTCACTGATATGCTTGGTCACAGGCCAGCTGTCACTCTTGCAAGGAAGATGTCACACCCCTAAATTTATTTACTTAATAAATAAATAAATAAATCAAGGTTGTAACGATCGGTAACATTACACAACAGCGGAAGCTAAATAAAGACTTCTAAGATGTTGAGCATCACTTGATACTAACATAAAATAGTACATTGTCCTAAATCCATATATAACAAAATCGACTTGAGGTTTAACAGTTATACGTCTTCGGCTTCTAGACTTTAATCTGAATCGTTAACCTATTCCAACCGTGCCATAGCTACGTGTTACCTGAAAAACATACTTAAAAATGTCAACGTAATGTTGGTGAGTTCACAAGTTTAATTATTGCAATGAAAAGCAGTTTTCCTTTTGATGATGTATACGTGGCCATAGTATGAAACTGTTTTCCTGAAAACCTGTAATGACTTCGTAGTCATAAAATGAGTCGTTTTCCCAATGAAAACTCGTGATGACTTCATAGTCATAAAATGGGTCGTTTTCCAACTGAAAACATGTGATGACGTCATAGTCATAAAATAAGTTGTTTTTCCTGAAAACATTGATATTGTGTACTTGGCCATAATACGAAACTGTTTTCCTTGAAAACATCGATAAAAACTTTCGCAAGTAAACGAATGGCAAAACCATTTGTGTGTAAATGATTGGCAGATCCATCTGCCCGAAAACGTTTCAATGAATATGATAAACAAAACAAGTAATGTTTGACCCATCCGTAAACTAGCTAGGATTACGAATAATCTGTACATACATGAGTCATAACCAAACCAAGACCAGGTGTTTTGCCCCTCACTCGTACCTCACGAGCAATATTAGAACACTATGCGGTCATTTGGCCAGAGGGACCCATGGTTAGCGCGACTAACCATGACCGGGGGTGTCAGACCCAATAGTACTATCCATAGATTCCTAGGCTAATCCATAGCTAATGGTTATAAATATGATGGTCAGCAACTCATGCAAACATAAAGGTCGGGTCTTGTTTTCTTGTTACCATATGAAAATGTTTGTAAGTACGTTTTATGCTTTCCCGAATGTATCAGGCAATGATGTTCCCAAATGTATTAAACAATAATGTCTCATGTTTTCAAATGCGTAACTAAGTATGTTTCTCCCCCGATGTTCTAAAACATTTAAAAGTTAAAAGGGGCAGTGAACTCACCTGGAGGAGTGATAACATCCTTTATGCACCAACGAAAACCAAAGTCCACGTAATACGATAGTAGCGGGTCTATGTCCTACTCGAGTCATACGATACCTGTAGGTACTTTAAGAGCTTTATGAACTAACCCTAATGTTATAAGGTAAATCTAAACTTGCGTCAAGTTGTCACGTGTGCGGTTGAGCTCTGTGGATTCTTAAAGGTATTACCGGTTCAATATACGGTGTCTGTTTAACGGTCGGTAATATTAGTTACTTAGATCAAACAAGTATTCTCAACTCGATTATGTTCCCATAGTCATGTTTGAAAGTGTTAATTCGCCACGCACCCAAATGTGTCTAACTGTATGCGTTTGTGGTAAAAATTAATCCTTCGTATTCATGTGACTCTTAACAGAACGTGTGCAACTCTATGTCTTAATAAAACCGTTTCAAGACTTAATAATATCTTCGTACGAGTCGTTATAAATATATACATACTCATATATTTATATAGTTTCAAAATCTTAAAATATGTTTGTACCGTATTGTATTTCTCGAATAAACGTTACTTATTAGGATTTGTTCGGACTTGCGTAAACATATACGCATAAATATACTTAGTTTAGTACATTCAGTTAACCTATTTTATTTATCCGAGTTTTAACCGAAAACATATATGTACATATAACTTTACTCATTGAATATAAACGTCTCGAGTAATCGTATACTAGTTTGTCTTCTTACAAAACATATCTTTATATTCTATGTATATATGTTAACTATCATTTAGAACGAGATATGAACACATATAAATACATATTCGTTTGTACTATTTGTTCATGATATTATACGTGTTATGTTTCGAAACTGTTCATATCAATATATATATTCAAAAACATCAAAGTCATATGTTTATTTATTCTTGTATTCGTATATTATATTTAACAATTAATTATCCCATTTTGTATGATAAGTATATATATATATATATAGGTGTGTTCGGATCCGAATGTCTATCTACATATGTAACGTAAGCGTATTTATTATTGTTGTCTAGGAAACCCTCGTTTAGTTGATAACGCTAAAGTAATATTTGTATAAGTTTCGAAATGTCCATATGTATTATCCCATATACAAGTTTATAGAAAATGTATTCGTTATCCATTTTATCTCAAATAATAAGTATCAACGGTTTATATATAACGAGTATCTTGTAACCGTTTATACGGTTAAAGTGACAATTATTATTCGTATATATATACATATATATAATGGCCGTTAGTTATATTAAAATTCTCGTCTTCCTCATTACCCCTTTACGTTGTCATTTATTGTGTAATTTATGTATATAAATTGAAAGGAAACCTCTCATTGACAACACGTTAACTCGAAACGTTAATATTAATTGTTAGGTTAATATTTATTTTTACCGTTTACCAAATCATTTAGGCTCAACGTAACTTAATCACACACGCGTTTAGTTTCCTTATACTTAAATGTAAATTGTTTAGCGCACGTTTATACCTTTTAACTTGTACACGAATCCGCTCGTAAATGACCCGTTTAGGAGACCGATGACACCGTTGACGTTTGTGGACCGAAAACCGAGGCCGTCGGGAACGACCCGAACAGTCCCGCCTATCCGGGTGCCATCCCGTCTTCACCACAACCTGTCCAAAAGTCCATACAAACACACGGGAATGAAAACCGGTCACAAGTTCAACCGATCTAACGACAATAAATAACCGTAATGTAATCTATTAGACTTTGATAAAACATAACTCCAACCTTGTAGATCGGGACGATTGGAAACCCTACAGGACGAGATATGGTCGTCGAAGACTAGCCGAAACATCAAACCGAGAACAAATTAGTACAATAGTGTAGATCTAAATCCCGGAATAACAAGAAAATGAGAAGAAGCTCACCGGAATCCCAGATCTTGGCTGGAAGACTGAAACAGGTGATGAAGGTAGCGTTGGGCTGGTTGGGAGCGCCTCCTGAGATGACTGTCGTGGTCCGAGCCCTTGTCGGATAAACGAGGATGGCCAGAAAGACGAGTCTCGCCGGCCCTGTACAGATCCCACTCGCCGGAACTCCCGTTTGACCGGGTCTTGTAAGGAACCTGTTGGTGTCTCAAGACCTAGCTGTCTGGTGAATGGGAAGACCCATGGTTGTCGGAGTTCCCGTTAAAACCCGGAACCACGAAGGGGGGGGGGGGGAGAAAGGGGTGTTGGTCGCTGTCGTCTCCCGGGATCAGAACCACCACGTCGTCGCAGCCTGTAGCGGCTTCTGTCCGCTTTCCCGTGCCCATCGCCGCCCCGTCTGCCGTGTGTTGCGGGTTTCCGCCGTCGATCGCCGGAGGGGAGGTGCCGGAGTTGAGCTGGCGGATCGCCCTTCACTCTCCTGTATCTCTCTCGTTCACACACATATGTGTGTGTGTGTGTTTGGTTGTGCAAATGAAGGTATAAGGAAATCCTTTTCTTTTTATACCTAGGGTTTTAAATGGGTAAACAACCTACCAGTATCGCGTATCAACCCGTAAGTTAATAGTGTAACGTCGCGTAAAATCGTTCTGGTTTAATTACTTCTCGTATGTAATAACAAATAACAACGAAATAATTATCTAAAATAATTATTTTGTTATAATTTATTGTCGGGGGATATCCGAGTCGTTATAGGTGAACAACGCGTTTTTGAATCTATCTATCGTATTTTAACGTCTCGTACTATGATTATTAATATTATCTTTCAATTTTTTTTTTGTAATAAGTATGTCTTAATACTTTCCGTAACAATTTACCGGTTGATAGTATTTATACTATTAAGGTTGCCCGTTTGCGCGTCTACCGCGGTTTTGCGTATCCGTATGCGTATTTCAAGTGAAATTATCCTAACGGACTTCTTAGACAACTATTAATAATTAATATTAATAGTTTGTTATCTTAAGTATTCGTACTACACCATATCCGTTTATAAGTCGGCGTCTAGCGCGTTAAACGTTTAAATATACATAATCGTGCACATACATCTATTCTTTCTTAAATTCTCATGATCGCGTAACGAGTCATTAAGTGACACCGAATGGCTAGTTTGATGTTCGTATTATGCAAATTTGGAACTCTAACGGGCTTGGATCTTTATTTGGCCTCAAATAGGCTTGGATTTCTATTGGGCCTTATTGGGGCTAGTTGGGTTTAGCCCAACCACTATGTTTTAGATTTCGGAAATTTCATATGTGTCACATTCTCCCCTCCTTAAAGAAATTTCGTCCTCGAAATTTGTTATACTTACTTGGATTAGGATTTTGTATCCTTACGCCATTTTGGATTCTTTAGGGAGAATTTTTTTTTTTTTTAGGTCATTCCAACAGTAGTTGGTATACGCAAGTAAAGCGGATATTCCATCAAATTTCGATATTAGATGTGTAAAGATTTGTGATGTCAATGTATCATGTAACAATGTAACGTTACTGTTGAGTAGATATTATGTCAACTGTGTTATTTTAGGAAAACTCTTTGAACATATCGTTAAGTGAACGACGTCGTCTATACCTTGAAGTGATAATGTCATCACTTGGATCCCGTAAACAAAAGGGGTTACAACCAGTTAGTTCATATTCATCTGTATAATCAGTACGTAGGTTGCTCTGATTCAATTTGAGTTCTAAGAAACAGTATTAACACTTACCATTCCTCACATAGGAGTTGGAATGGTTTAGATAGAAATATTAACGAAATAGATATCACACAATGAACTTTGAGGCAATAAAATCTCGTAGTATCATTTAGTCATCTAGACTTTTATGATTCTTCAGAAGATGAGGGTCAGTCTAGATGAAGAAGGAAGAAATGTTAATGTATTTGGGAATCGTCAAGTTGGTTTGGTTCAACAGTTACCAGAGGTAAATGAATCTTCATGGGGTGCAAAGAAAAAGGGAGAACGGATATCCCATCAGTTACTGAGTGTTAGTACTCAGCTTTACTTCTATTCGTTTTCTAACCACATACCCATTATATCGGTAGACTGTGAGGTGATAATGGCCAGTTTAGTCAAAGGCTTGACTTCTCATTAAGCGGATGTCAGAAGTAGACGGAAGTTAATTTCAGAGAGTCTCCAAACGCGAGTACGTCATGCACTTATGTTCCTTAAAGATAACGCGTAGATATTCCCAAAATATCTTGGGAGGGTAATAATAAATTAGAAGGAAAATTGAGAAGTCGAAAGAAAAAAAATGCATGTGTAGCCCTTCAAAAGAGCAGAGTTGGCTATGATTCGTCCTGTGTTCATCTTTCTGGTAGCATACAACTATAGACTATTATCAATCGTAGAAAACAGAAATAAACTCTCAATTTCAACTTAGGTCCTTGATTTCCTATCAAAGTCGGTTGGAAAGGATCAAGAGTTTTCAGAATTTGTTAGCAACTGATATTACAGTATGTCTGTAACTTCCTTAACATTCGAATGGTATTATCGTGACTTACCATTAGGTATTTTACTCATATCATTTATTGCCTTAAAGTCCTTAGCACAAGGGTTTAAGTCGCGAAATGGAGGTAATGAGTGTTAAATGTCGAAGTTTTGTATTTTCCCTAAGCATGTGTTAAGAAGTCGTTTCCTAACAATAGTTGTTGTAGAGCTCTTTAACCCTTGAAGGTTGGGGGTAAGAGGTGTGAACATGTCCCTCCTGTAGGCTAAAATCAGATACTCAACCAACAAGATGATCCTTAGGGAAATGTAAGTACAAAGGACGTAAAGTTGTTCACTTGTCTCAAGTCGGGTCTCCACAATGCCTTATAGGTGTCACGTGTAAGAGAGTCAAATTAAATTCCCTTGACGAGAGTTGGTGCATAGCGCTTCTGACGTAAATTTCAAGTAATTGTGAGATTGCATTATAAGATAGACCCTGAGATTACATCGTGATCCCCAATAATAATTGTGCAATTACTGCAAGTATTGATCGTTGTAAGGATTAACATGGAGTTTCCACGACAAGCGGAGTCTCGAAGGATATGAGTCGGTAAGTAAAAATGGATGAGCAAAAATATTCGTCGTTTAAGATCCACTAACGGTTGGTTGGATTCAATTTAAGTTTCTCTTGTTATTTCAGAACTACGAGAATGTTACATGAATATCTAATTGAGGAGTCCGAATTGTTAAGGTTCGATTCATGCTAGACTGAAGAGCGTTCACGTGCGTTGATCGAGAAATAACGAAATCGAAAAGAGACAACCCATAACGCAATCTCATAAGTTGAGGCAGTACTTTATAAAGAATTCATAAATTCGGTCCAAATACCGAGGTCAAATTACCGAGAATAGAACTGTTCAGATTTTGGTTAGTATTTTCGTGCCAATGAGGTCTCGACAAGAGTTTTGGACTCATTAGAATTCGAAGATGAAGGAGATGATGTACATTTCCACGTTGCATCATCTGATGCCCTTTTGGTTCAACACTTTGGTTATGGTAATTTTGATCATTAATCGAAAGACTGGGAATTGAGATTAGGAATACAGATTAATCATGAACATTAACTCGGACAGTAAGACTCACTAGACTTTCCATGTGCTGTAAATTATGATTACGTGTGCACCCGAAATGATATTTTACTTCGCATGGTCCCTCTAGTGTTTTCCTTATCACAAGCCCTAAGTTAAAAGGGAGTTAAAATGTTCATTAGATCATGTTGAATTCTCGAGTACAAGTGTATACATTCTATTGGGTTACTCTAAGTCATGTGTATCAATGCTCATGAATTTGCCGACTATCGCTTGCTGCTGGATGGAGTTGATGGTAGAGAGGCAAAATCGGTGTCCTATAATAACAGGATGAGTGTGGTGGAGATCAGGCACTATGTTAGGGTAGAAATCCTCAAATTTGTGTCGAGCAAATTATGTTCCAAGTTTGTATGTACGTGCAGATCAACATGATCCCGATGAGTATATGGGTCTCCTGACCAGTGGAGTTCCCTCCCGTTTAGTCCTGCTTATCCACCTCGGGTTCCCTTCTGCTTGGGCAGTCCCGTTTGTCACATCTCATGCCGAAGGTTTTTGTCATCCAATCCAGCAATTCATGGAAAAGAGTATGCATACCACTTCGAATGAAGACTACATATGTTAGATGAGAAAACTAGCTCTACGGCTGGAGTAGTTATAGGTGTGGTACATGTATGGATTGTGGTATGGGTTCAGCCTGCTGTGATACCGAGTTTGGTAATTAGCGATTACTACCGTCATCGCCCCAGTTCAGCCCGTAGCTCGATCTTCTAGGGCTACAGTGTGCTGAGTACCCGTCATCCTTGCCTTATAATCCGAATAGTGACACTTTGTTGAGTGATGTTGTAGATGTCTATTATTTCCATATTGATGTACATGTTAAGTGTTCGTTACATGTGTCATGTAATTGTATTAAGTATTAGTGTAGCTAATGACACCCTAGTGTACTACATAACAAATGGTCTACTCAAGTTGTTCGGCAACGGTTGGAATTTCTATACTCAAGTCTTGGGTGTTCTTTTGTGTGACGCAAGTCTTAGAAATCTTGGTCGCTAAATGAGTCTGGTTATAGCCTAGGTGACACTAAGGAAACCTAATTCGCTAAAACCATTGGCTCTGATACCAATCTGTCACACCCCTAAATTTATTTACTTAATAAATAAATAAATAAATCAAGGTTGTAACGATTGGTAACATTACACAACAGCGGAAGCTAAATAAAGACTTCTAAGATGTTGAGCATCACTTGATACTAACATAAAATAGTACATTGACCTAAATCCATATATAACAAAATCGACTTGAGGTTTAACAGTTATACGTCTTCGGCTTCTAGACTTTAATCTGAATCGTTAACCTATTCCAACCGTGCCATAGCTACGTGTTACCTGAAAAACATACTTAAAAATGTCAACGTAATGTTGGTGAGTTCACAAGTTTAATTATTGCAATGAAAAGCAGTTTTCCTTTTGATGATGTATACGTGGCCATAGTATGAAACTGTTTTCCTGAAAACCTGTAATGACTTCGTAGTCATAAAATGAGTCGTTTTCCCAATGAAAACTCGTGATGACTTCATAGTCATAAAATGGGTCGTTTTCCAACTGAAAACATGTGATGACGTCATAGTCATAAAATAAGTTGTTTTTCCTGAAAACATTGATATTGTGTACTTGGCCATAATACGAAACTGTTTTCCTTGAAAACATCGATAAAAACTTTCGCAAGTAAACGAATGGCAAAACCATTTGTGTGTAAATGATTGGCAGATCCATCTGCCCGAAAACGTTTCAATGAATATGATAAACAAAACAAGTAATGTTTGACCCATCCGTAAACTAGCTAGGATTACGAATAATCTGTACATACATGAGTCATAACCAAACCAAGACCAGGTGTTTTGCCCCTCACTCGTACCTCACGAGCAATATTAGAACACTATGCGGTCATTTGGCCAGAGGGACCCATGGTTAGCGCGACTAACCATGACCGGGGGTGTCAGACCCAATAGTACTATCCATAGATTCCTAGGCTAATCCATAGCTAATGGTTATAAATATGATGGTCAGCAACTCATGCAAACATAAAGGTCGGGTCTTGTTTTCTTGTTACCATATGAAAATGTTTGTAAGTACGTTTTATGCTTTCCCGAATGTATCAGGCAATGATGTTCCCAAATGTATTAAACAATAATGTCTCATGTTTTCAAATGCGTAACTAAGTATGTTTCTCCCCCGATGTTCTAAAACATTTAAAAGTTAAAAGGGGCAGTGAACTCACCTGGAGGAGTGATAACATCCTTTATGCACCAACGAAAACCAAAGTCCACGTAATACGATAGTAGCGGGTCTATGTCCTACTCGAGTCATACGATACCTGTAGGTACTTTAAGAGCTTTATGAACTAACCCTAATGTTATAAGGTAAATCTAAACTTGCGTCAAGTTGTCACGTGTGCGGTTGAGCTCTGTGGATTCTTAAAGGTATTACCGGTTCAATATACGGTGTCTGTTTAACGGTCGGTAATATTAGTTACTTAGATCAAACAAGTATTCTCAACTCGATTATGTTCCCATAGTCATGTTTGAAAGTGTTAATTCGCCACGCACCCAAATGTGTCTAACTGTATGCGTTTGTGGTAAAAATTAATCCTTCGTATTCATGTGACTCTTAACAGAACGTGTGCAACTCTATGTCTTAATAAAACCGTTTCAAGACTTAATAATATCTTCGTACGAGTCGTTATAAATATATACATACTCATATATTTATATAGTTTCAAAATCTTAAAATATGTTTGTACCGTATTGTATTTCTCGAATAAACGTTACTTATTAGGATTTGTTCGGACTTGCGTAAACATATACGCATAAATATACTTAGTTTAGTACATTCAGTTAACCTATTTTATTTATCCGAGTTTTAACCGAAAACATATATGTACATATAACTTTACTCATTGAATATAAACGTCTCGAGTAATCGTATACTAGTTTGTCTTCTTACAAAACATATCTTTATATTCTATGTATATATGTTAACTATCATTTAGAACGAGATATGAACACATATAAATACATATTCGTTTGTACTATTTGTTCATGATATTATACGTGTTATGTTTCGAAACTGTTCATATCAATATATATATTCAAAAACATCAAAGTCATATGTTTATTTATTCTTGTATTCGTATATTATATTTAACAATTAATTATCCCATTTTGTATGATAAGTATATATATATATATATATATAGGTGTGTTCGGATCCGAATGTCTATCTACATATGTAACGTAAGCGTATTTATTATTGTTGTCTAGGAAACCCTCGTTTAGTTGATAACGCTAAAGTAATATTTGTATAAGTTTCGAAATGTCCATATGTATTATCCCATATACAAGTTTATAGAAAATGTATTCGTTATCCATTTTATCTCAAATAATAAGTATCAACGGTTTATATATAACGAGTATCTTGTAACCGTTTATACGGTTAAAGTGACAATTATTATTCGTATATATATACATATATATAATGGCCGTTAGTTATATTAAAATTCTCGTCTTCCTCATTACCCCTTTACGTTGTCATTTATTGTGTAATTTATGTATATAAATTGAAAGGAAACCTCTCATTGACAACACGTTAACTCGAAACGTTAATATTAATTGTTAGGTTAATATTTATTTTTACCGTTTACCAAATCATTTAGGCTCAACGTAACTTAATCACACACGCGTTTAGTTTCCTTATACTTAAATGTAAATTGTTTAGCGCACGTTTATACCTTTTAACTTGTACACGAATCCGCTCGTAAATGACCCGTTTAGGAGACCGATGACACCGTTGACGTTTGTGGACCGAAAACCGAGGCCGTCGGGAACGACCCGAACAGTCCCGCCTATCCGGGTGCCATCCCGTCTTCACCACAACCTGTCCAAAAGTCCATACAAACACACGGGAATGAAAACCGGTCACAAGTTCAACCGATCTAACGACAATAACTAACCGTAATGTAATCTATTAGACTTTGATAAAACATAACTCCAACCTTGTAGATCGGGACGATTGGCAACCCTACAGGACGAGATATGGTCGTCGAAGACTAGCCGAAACATCAAACCGAGAACAAATTAGTACAATAGTGTAGATCTAAATCCCGGAATAACAAGAAAATGAGAAGAAGCTCACCGGAATCCCAGATCTTGGCTGGAAGACTGAAACAGGTGATGAAGGTAGCGTTGGGCTGGTTGGGAGCGCCTCCTGAGATGACTGTCGTGGTCCGAGCCCTTGTCGGATAAACGAGGATGGCCAGAAAGACGAGTCTCGCCGGCCCTGTACAGATCCCACTCGCCGGAACTCCCGTTTGACCGGGTCTTGTAAGGAACCTGTTGGTGTCTCAAGACCTAGCTGTCTGGTGAATGGGAAGACCCATGGTTGTCGGAGTTCCCGTTAAAACCCGGAACCACGAAGGGGGGGGGGGGAGAAAGGGGTGTTGGTCGCTGTCGTCTCCCGGGATCAGAACCACCACGTCGTCGCAGCCTGTAGCGGCTTCTGTCCGCTTTCCCGTGCCCATCGCCACCCCGTCTGCCGTGTGTTGCGGGTTTCCGCCGTCGATCGCCGGAGGGGAGGTGCCGGAGTTGAGCTGGCGGATCGTCCTTCACTCTCCTGTATCTCTCTCGTTCACACACATATGTGTGTGTGTGTGTTTGGTTGTGCAAATGAAGGTATAAGGAAATCCTTTTCTTTTTATACCTAGGGTTTTAAATGGGTAAACAACCTACCAGTATCGCGTATCAACCCGTAAGTTAATAGTGTAACGTCGCGTAAAATCGTTCTGGTTTAATTACTTCTCGTATGTAATAACAAATAACAACGAAATAATTATCTAAAATAATTATTTTGTTATAATTTATTGTCGGGGGATATCCGAGTCATTATAGGTGAACAACGCGTTTTTGAATCTATCTATCGTATTTTAACGTCTCGTACTATGATTATTAATATTATCTTTCAAATTTTTTTTTTGTAATAAGTATGTCTTAATACTTTCCGTAACAATTTACCGGTTGATAGTATTTATACTATTAAGGTTGCCCGTTTGCGCGTCTACCGCGGTTTTGCGTATCCGTATGCGTATTTCAAGTGAAATTATCCTAACGGACTTCTTAGACAACTATTAATAATTAATATTAATAGTTTGTTATCTTAAGTATTCGTACTGCACCATATCCGTTTATAAGTCGGCGTCTAGCGCGTTAAACGTTTAAATATACATAATCGTGCACATACATCTATTCTTTCTTAAATTCTCATGATCGCGTAACGAGTCATTAAGTGACACCGAATGGCTAGTTTGATGTTCGTATTATGTAAATTTGGAACTCTAACGGGCTTGGATCTTTATTTGGCCTCAAATAGGCTTGGATTTCTATTGGGCCTTATTGGGGCTAGTTGGGTTTAGCCCAACCACTATGTTTTAGATTTCGGAAATTTCATATGTGTCACAGAAGAGGTGCCACCATTATCATTTGTTTGTTGGTGAATACTTCCTCTTGCATAATCTCCTCCTGGATGTTGGACTGTTCCATACATCCTTCCTGTGCTTCCATATTTAGTACTTCCACCGGTTTTTCTTTAGAGATTCGTTCTTCTAACTCCTTTGATTGTTTAGCTTCCAGCTTCTCAGGAAAGTCAAGAAATGATTGTAAAGTCGTAGTAACCTTTTCCTCTGAATCATCCGTTTTCACTTCCGATTGATCCAGGCTTGTGAAGATGGAAAGTTCTTGCTCCTTAGAATCACTTGACCTTACTTCAGATGATGGAACTATGACTTCTGATTCTTGGACTTTGAAGGAATCATCTTGTTGTTCAGTTGGAAAGCTCTTTAGGAGTTGAACCATAATATCTTCCAAATCACGAAACACTTTTTGTTCAGTTGGAGAGCTATTTATAAGTTGCACTTTAATTTATTCCAAATGATGAAACAGATTTCCTAGGGTCCATGAGTTAGAATCTAGAGCTGAGTGTTGAATTTCTTAAGGTGGTGTGGTTTCCTCATATGGTGGCAAGTAGGGTTGGTGAACATCTGTGGAATACCCTTGATAGTGATAACAATATTGAGTGTAGTGGGATTCCCCACAAATCTCACACAAAACCTCCGAATAGTGGTACTCATAGTCGTATTGATATCCTTCATAACAACTCTCGTAGTTGTCATCCATGAAAGTTGTTGTAAAGAATAATCAAAACAAACCATAAAAGAAAATGTTAAAGTTAAAAAGGCTAATCCGTTAACTCGATTTTTTCTTGAAATCACCGTGTACCCGGCAACGGCGCCAAAAACTTGATGCGTGATTTTTGATGTAGTTAAATATTATATAATAATATTTAGAGATTATAGTTTCACGAGATCAGGTTTTAAATTTATAAAATGATAATTACTTTAACTTAAAAACACACACAATAGGCAAGTGTACCTATCGCAGAGTAAAATAGTTTAGGTAAGAACGGACACGGTCGAATTCCAATACTCAACTTTTGTTAACGTTTAGCCGGTTTAATTAGTGAGTGAGTTTTGTGTGCTTGTGGAACAGGAAAGTAAATGACAGAAAAGTAAATGGCGGTAAAGTAAATAGCAGAAAAGTAAAAACGTGCGTGAAGTGTGTAACAGAAATGTAACGAACAGAATAGTAAATAACAGAAAAGTAAATATGTCGGAAATGATCAGGTTACGAATAGTATTGCTTTGGGTTTCAAAATCGCTTGGTACGTGATAATGTTAAGTTGACTAATCTAGTGATATGACTACTACAAATGTGTGACCCGGGTCACCGCTAGAGCCTCGTCCTCACGACATTTGATTTGCAAATTTAAAAGCTTTAACAAGTGGTAGTGCCTCCCGTTAAGGACAACAATTACCCTCAACCCTTCGAATGGTCATCTCCGGGTTGGTTTAAGACATCGAACGTAAAATGCTTTGTATTAAAGTTAAATAGGTGATTATATTTTGCTCACCAGGAGGCGGTGTAACAATGGGACCAAGTATAAAGACTTACCGTTCCCAACATGAGTTCACCAATTCTTGGTCGCATAATAAGTTCGTATAAAGACGTACGATCTTAATAATGTTAACCAAGCCTTGGCTTATCAATCTCTACTTGTATAAAGACATACAAGCTTCAAAAGAAGTTTGATTAAAAAGGTCTTATACTTTAAAAATCAAGAACACTCACAAATATAAATACGGATTTAGACAATAATAAAAGCCCACCAAAATGGTGGTTTTAAGGACGAATTGTTAAAGACATAAACACATCACTTGGATTAATACGTTAAACATTAACATGCACCAAACTTCATCTTCACCCTAGCAATACAAAGAGTCTAGCCACGAATGCCCATACTAACTAGCATAACGCTGAGTTTCGTAGGCTCCCCTATTACGGAACAAGGAGGAAGAGCCCCTCTACTCACTACTACTACACTCTAACTACGAAATAAGATTTCTCTGGTGTGTTCTTGGGGTGTGTAAGGGATGCTTCAATGAAGAACTCAAGCCATCTATTTATAGGCCTCAAAATGAGCAATGCACGGCCGTGCATTGGATTGCACAGGAGTGCAAACACCTCGGGAATCAAACAGGGTACAAAGGACACCGGAGTCTGGGAGGCCAGAAGGGTAATGCAAGACCGTGCATCCCTCTGTTTGCTCCCCAGGCTAGTCTTTTAGCTGCTGGTTGACTTGTGTTGACCTGGTTTGACTTCTTGGGGGTCAATGCTTGGGTTTGGTCCTCCAAAAGCTTGATTTTTTTCATGTTTTAAGCTGCTTTTTGCTTTGTTTATCTTGGAGCACCGAATAACCTGCAATTGTGAAATATTAACGTTTTAAGAATCAATTGTAAGGTTATTAATCAATTAGTACCATAATATGGGGATTATTACGCATGCAAAACATGTATATTTTAGGACATATCACTCATTATATGCCATGTATCATGTTTGGTACAGGTAAGTTTAAATATTGGTGGACCGACCCGTTTAGATTTTTCAAAACCCATTTAAGGTCTGCTATCGAAGCATGTCAAATTGGTGGTAGATCAATTACACTAAACGGGCCGGAGGGGAGCGGCATAAAGGAGAAGCTTCCTGATTAGGTTTGTTTCTCGGGTTAGCACCTGAGTGTATAGTTTGTATAAGTTGGTTTTATTTTGAGTATGTTTGATACTGTTTGGGTTCGCTGTGAGATTTATTTGTGCAGGTATAGATCACACCGTCCGTACTCAATCTCCATTCGGGCGGAGACGATTTAATTATTGTGTAAAGGGAACCCAGTAGAGAGTTTGTGCAAGCCGCGAATGAAATGCTATACGGTTGCACCAGTGGAAGAATGAAGCTGCACAGAATCATGCTATCATTACCAGCTAAGTCGTTTCCACTTTACTATTTTTTTTGTTTTTGAGTCTTTATTTTTATTTTTCGTTGTTTCTTGGTTCACATTGAGGACAATGTGTCGTTCAAGTGTGGGGATGGGAAACATCTTGAGTCTAGTTTAGTAAGTTTGTTTTTCTTTTATAAAAAGTCAAAAATACAAAAAAAAAATAAAAAAATTTCAAAAAAAAATGTCCTTTGAATTAGAGTTTTTGCAAGCAAAATGGATGATGATAGGTATAACTGGATCTGCTTTTTGAAATTAAATGGAAATAATGATAGAAAACGCGTATAATCTGTGATGTTTTGGTAGATCCAACCGATTTGATAACTTAAATATCCTGTGCGTGTTAATTAGGATAATTAATTGAATTTAAATCATGAAATCTTGTGGGTATTCATCTTAGGGTATCGGTGAAACTGAAACTGTCGACATAGGGTGATAGGTACCACGTTAAGCTAGAATTTAGAGTTTTTTGAAATTTTCTTGGCACACCACTCTCTTTTTATGAAAATAAATCCGAGTTTGGTGGCGCCCGCATCCATATATTCCATAATTCACGAGTAATTGAGTAGAATACTGAGTTTTGCTTATGTGTTACCCTCCGGGATGACCACTTGGAGAAAACACCCCTAAGTGATTCTTATGTGCTTAAATTGATATGACTTAGTCTATGTGTTACCTTCCGGGATAGCGACTTGGTTGAAATGCCTCTAGACGAAAGTTCATTTGCTTGATAGTTCTCATTGACATTTCATTCTTTCATCTTAATTTCTAAAACCTATGAATCTTAGTTTAACGTGGTGGGAGAAATCTATACGGTTTACCCTGTGTCTAAACATGACCGTGAGGCGGGATTAGGTGGAACTGTAGCTCTTAAGTGTGAGACCAATAGATAGATTGATATGCTTGGTAATGTAGGAATTCGGAACACAATCGGGGGCTTGATAGTTGGTGTTGGGTTTAGTCGGATAGAAATATCAATCGTTGCATTTTAACGCTTGATTATATATGTGTTAATGAATTTATAAGATTGTTAAAGTTATGTCCAGTTGTGATTACATTACAGAGATCTTTTTCGAGGACGAAAAAGGATTAAGTGTGGGTATGTTTGATGTGTTGCAAAGCACACCACTTATTCCTGTGTGTTTCGTGTCGTTTTTGTTTAGTTTTAGAGTCGTATTGAGTCTTTTATAGTTAGTGTTGATTTGTGTCATGGTTTGTAGGTAATCGGGTGAGTTTGGAGCTTAAACGAGCAAGATACGTGAAGGCACGAGCGAACGAGGCGAAACGAGAAAAAGAAGTAAACTTTCTGTGAAAGTGGTGCTCTCGCGGTACGCGAGCTAGGACGCGAGGGGTGTGATTTCAGGAAAATTGTACGCGACTATCTTGTCTCTCGCGGTACGCGAGAGGCTGGACTCCTGGGCCTCGCGGTACGCGGGAGAACCCAGTTACAGCCTTTTTGGCTATTTTCATGGTATAAAAGCTTAAGGTCGATTCTAGGGTTTGGATAATCGATTTCCAGACGTAAAGTTGGAGCTTTTAGGGCGATTTCAAGTAGGAGAATCATAAAGGAGTCGAGAATCGAAGCATTGGAAGCGTGGATTGATCAGATACAACCCATTCAATTTATGTTCTTCATCTTCTACCTCTTGACTTATTTATCCTTTATCAATATTATGTACTTTGAGATTTGTTTTACTGTTTTGATGATGGTAGTAGGCTAACTATCTTGAACTACCTAGATTTGATGATTATGTTTTGTTAATTGGTTTTCTTTCGGATTTTGGTTTCTTGTTGATGGATTAACATTAAAGTAAAGAACTTGGCTTTGTTTTATTGGGTGTATATGCGTATTTAATCTTGATTTATGATCTATTGAATGTTCCATATGCTGCTTTGTGAATGTCTTTCATGTATGGTCGCATATTAGGTCACTAGCTGTGTGCATGTGATTGGTTTATGGTTTACTGTCTTGTATCCATAGGAACATCGATTGAGAGCTTGTTAGGGTTGAGTATTCTGCCTGCTTCAATAGCTGAAAGGTGTGAAGTTGTCGGGTAATCTGTGGTGTTAGGGTTTTAGGTGGACCGCTTTGAAAGGAGGGTTTCTTAGGTTGTCCTAGTGTCATTGTTATTCCGTGTCTTGTCTAGTGAATTCAAGTTACTCCTTGCACTGAAAGGTGTATTGAGATAGTGAGACTGAGAGGTAATCTGTCTATCGAGTACTTTCGTGTTGTTGGAGATAGCTGAGAGGTGATCCGACTAACTGGTGAGTTTCACACGTCCCTTAGGTTTCCTTTTAGGTCACACCCGGAGAATGATCTGGGATCCACTAGGTTGTCTAAGTGTGTTGTATTCTAAGAGCCCGGTTCCATCATAGTTTCCGTATCCGAGAGATTTCCAAGGTGCATGCATAGGATTCAAAGTCTAGGTAGTGCTTTCCCGTTTATGAGTTGTCTAAAGTTTCTTGCTTTCCGTTTGGTGTCGTTAGTTAGAGAGTTCTATTAGGTCACAACACATTTAGTTAGTTGAGTCAGAGTCTAGGTAGAGTTGTCGCTAGTGTCTCGTGGATTCGATATCCGGACTTAATTTGACTTTGCTACATTGATCGGTACACTTGCCGGTTGTGTGGTCTAGTATTAGGTTGAGTCTAGATTTATAAATTTAAAGCTAGAGTGTCTAGGTTAGGTTTTATAGTTAGTTTTTATAGACCTTCGAGCACACATCAAGTACGTATAACCTAAACCATAAATAAACCGACTGTTTTATTGGTAATGGCAACTTGCAAGTGCTTATTACCAACACAGCGATGCGGACCCTGCCCAATGCATCTCTTGGAATTTATGATTTATTTCATATTCTCCACTTAGATTACACCACGTTTAGTTCTTTAAACCAAATTCACGTATTTATTATAAGTAGAATATTTCATATCCTGTGTTCGGATCATCCCGTCTGTAAGCTGGGCACCCAATTCTATAGCGTCATCTATGTTTCTGGGTTTCGAGACTTTGACCATGTCTCCTATCTCACTTGCTAGCCCCCGGATATATATTTTAATTAGATTTGATTATGGAGTGGCCAAAAGCGGAACTAAAGTCTCATACTCCAAAAGCTTGGTCACGTAATCCTGATGATTAGTGCCTATCATCCTCAGATTCAGAATTTTGTTCTCAATATGCTTAACCTCGTTGATTGTGCAAAACTTTCTTTCAACTTTATCCTTGAATGAGTTCCAACTCATTTTATAGGCCCTATCTCACTCTTTGGCAAAAACTAACGTGTACCATTCAAGAGACTGGTTCTTGAATAGGTTCGAGGCATAGAGGACCTTGTCCTCTTTAGCACATTTGCTTATTTCTAATATTGATTCGGTATTTTCGATCCATCGGGGTGCAGCGACTCCTCCTTCCTTTCCTAGGAAGTCATACGGTTTACACGCTTGGAAAGTCTTGTAAGAGCATCCCATGTGTTTGCTCCTCTTGTGTTGGCGTTTAAAACTTTCCCCTGAGCTATCACTCGAAGAGTGATCCTCATATTTCCTGGTTCTCTTAGTGTCTGAACCCTGATGAGTGTGTGTATGAGTATGTTCCTTTCTCTCATTTCTTATGGAGAGTGTATGGTGTTTGGTGTGGTTGTTGAACTCAGAACGTTCAGTCGGGTGAACTGAATGTTCTTTAGCTAATTTGTTGGCTTCGGCCTTGGCCTTCTCGAAAGCCTCCAAAATAGTAGGGATCGCATCCTAAATCCCTTTAATTACGAATTACTTCTTTTAATTCAGTGAATACCTCTTCTAATTTGCATATGGATTCTTCAAACCCATTATATTTGCATCCTTTTGATCATCACGGGATGTTACTTGTCTCAAAATCTTTCGAATGAACGGGATTTGGTTCATGGAAATGAGCAATGTCTATTGCTCAATATGCTAAAAACAAGCTAGGGTTTATCAATGGAAATGTTTCCAAACCCACTAGCTCTCCGCATCTTGATCTCTAGCAAAGTTGTAGTAACATGGTAATTTCGTGGATACTTAACACCTTGTCATGAGAAATCTGTGAGGCTGTTCTTTATATGGAAACGACATATCAACTTTGGAATGAGTTAATTGATCGTTATGGTCAAAGTAATGGAGCCAAATTTTATCAGCTACAAAAAATCTTATGTGTTATTTCACAAAGATCAAATCCATTTGGGATGAGCTAAATGCACTTGATGTTATTCAACCATGCACATGTGGTAATTACCGTCTCTTGTCCAAGCGTGAGGCAGATCAACGCTTGATGCAGTTTTTTATAGGACTTAACCCTTCCTATAAGACAATTAGGCGAAATATTATAATGATGAAACTGCTTACGTCTATCAATCATGCATATGCTCTTCTGATTCAAGACTAAAAACAGAGGGAACATCATTCTACAGCTCATTTTAGTCGCCCAAATGCTTTCCACGAATGTTAATTCTCATGTCCTGAGAAATTTTGATAACAAAAGGGGACACTCAAAAGGCTGGTATTGATTACAATGAGACTTTCTCTCATGTTGTTAAAATGACCACCATCTGCAGTGTTATTGATGTTGCTCCTAAACAACAGTGGGGTTTGTATCAGTTAGATGTCAATAATGCTTTCTTACATGGTGATTTTGATGAGGATATTTTCATGAGTACTCCTCCGGGTATGCCTTTATCCTCTCCTGATCATGTTTTGAAGCTTAAAAAATCTCTTTTACGGTTTGAAACAAGCTTCTAGGCAATGGTGTGGGAAGCTATCCGATGCTCTTAAAATTAAAGGCTATATACGGTCTGCCAATGACTATTCTTTATTTTCTAAAACAATGAGTGATATCGTTGTTCATGTGGTAGTTTATGTGGATGATATTCTCCGGTAACGATGGCACAAAAATGTCTACTTTGAAAGCTTTCTTACATTCCACATTTTAGATCAAGGATCTTGGTTCTCTTAACTACTTCTTGGGGATTGAAGTTCTAAAGACTGATTCTGGGGTGATCATGACTCAACGAAATTTTGCCAAAGATCTTTTGACTTAGTTTAATGTTGCAGATATTTCTACTGTTACTTCCCCTCCGCCATAGCACTTACAACTCAAAACTAGTGATGGACAAATTCTTGATGAACCTTTAGACTATCGCAGGCTCATTGGGAAGCTGAATTACTATATTATACTTTGCCTGATCTTACTTTTGTTATTTAATTTCTCAGCCAGTTCACGAGTGATCCATGGGTTTCTTACCAGGATGCTTCCTGGCATACTCTTCGTTATGTCAAGGGTACTTGTTCAAAAGGTTTATTCTTCAATGATAACCTCGACTATTGTTTAGCAACTTATTGTGACTTTGATCGGGCTTCATGTCCTTACACTTGGCGATCTATTAATGGTTATTTCATTTCTTCTAGGGGCAGTCCTATTTCTTGGAAGTCCAAGAAACAGACCACTGTTTCACTTAGCTCTACCAAAGCTAAGTATCATTCTATTCACCGGGTGTCACACCCCGGCCGGCGGCGGATTATACGCCGGGGCTGGCGCTGTTGTTCATAAGCGTATGATCATATATTAAATGCGTTTCAATAATTATTCATCATATTAAATTATCTGTTACAAAGAGAAATAGAAACATAATGTTCAAAACATAAACAAAATCTAAATTTATTAATGCTAATGGTCCTCAAACAGGTGCATCTGAAACATGTGAGTAAATGTCAACTACAAGTAGTTGGTGAGTAACATAGGTTTTGACACCAAACAACGTTGAATAAGTTTTACAATTCAATATATTCAAAGCAAGTCTAAAGCATAAATGTGAAAACATACGAGGTTCCAAAGTGTATAATCAAGCCATGTAAATATGTATGCACAATCCCCCGGATTACGTGAAGTAAGGTACCAAAATGTATACACAAAACCCGCCAAGGTTTGTGTTAAGTAATGAATCGGATTCCCATATAAATGATTATGTTAGGTACTACCTAAGGCTTACCACACAAGTTAATGATTGTACTAAACATGAACATATGTATCACCAAGTAGTTTAAGACATGAAGCACGTGAACTTTGCATAAGAACATAGGTAATTGAATTGTGTATGCAAAGTTATGTAAACGTGTTCCACCCCGAGTATTTGTAAACAAAGTAAAGTAAAAAGGGCTATGAAACTCACTTGTAATGAAGCTAACAAGTGGTATGATTTGTTAATGATAGATAGGCTTTGTGAGAGTTTCTCACAATCAACCTACATGGATAATTGTATTCTTAAACTCAAAGTATGAAATTTTGGGATTTAAGGGTTTCATAGGATTTGGGATTTGATATGGGATTTGTACAAGTTTGAATGAAAATATATGTTTATAATGATAAGGTAATACTAATTAGAATTAATTACAACCTCTAATTAATTATATAGTATTTATAATAATAATAGTATGCTTGTATTTATAATAATTTAATAAATAAATTATGTAATAGAAAAGGTTTAAATAATAATACGTTTGGATTTATTTATAATTATCCTAAAAATAAATAAATAAATTATGGAATGGGAGAGGTTTAAACAATTATTTTATGTAGATAAAATAATTAATTAAACTATTTAAATAATCTATTTTACTTACATGATTTATAAGAGAAATATTAAATAAATATATGCTTTAAATGAAATTAATAGAACTTGTATAATTATTTATCTAAAATAAAAAAATATAAACAAAATTTAAATTTCAATAATATATCGTCTTTTAAATTCAAATTTTAAAACTCAAAATTTTAAAAATCTCACTCCTTAATATATCGCCGCAATTTAAATTTAAAATCTAAAATTGAATATGAAAAGTTTAAAACTAATAAATTAGAATTGAAACCAAACATATTTTTTTGAAAAAAAAAATCTTGACATTTAAAAATTTTTTTTAAATATAATACACTTTAAAAAATAAATATTTACAAGTTTCTTAATTTTAATTAAGAACTAACTATTAAAATTTACAAATCAAAATAAAAATTTATTTATAAATATCAAACTTAATTAAAAAACTACTAATTAAATATTAGTAAACTTTATTCGAACACATATTTGTTTAAAATACAAAAGTAGTATTTTCAATTTTTATATGTAAAATTAAAATTTTGGTTTTTTAATGATATAATTTTAAAAACCCACTTTTAAATAATAAAACTTTGAAAACTCTCTTTTTTTAAATCTCGTATTTTTTAATTCTTGATTTTTTTTTAAATATTCACTTTTGATGATAATTTTAAAAAAAATTGTGAGTCAATGGTAATAATTTTGAATTGATTTGGTAAAATGTTTATTTATATAATTTTTCAAAAAAAAAAGAGCTAAATATGGAAATATTGAATGAAAATGTAAATGTGGTTTTTGGGGGAAAATGGGTGTGTGGATGAATGTGGTGTTGACAAGTGGCAAAATATTTAGTTTTTTTATTAGAATAGAGATAGGGGAGGTTCAAATAATAAGTGGTTTTTTGCTAAGAAACCTAAGAAATGATAAAAACCTTAAGAAACGATATCAAACTTACTCTGATTGAGCTCATTCCAGCGGCGTTGGAACCGTCTCATCGAACTTTACCATATTAGCTTTTAGGGTTTAGATTTTAGGGTTGAATTTTATGGTTTTAGCCTTAGGGTTTAGCTTTTAGGGTTTAGATTTTAAGGTTTAGGTTTTTTTTTGGTGGGGGGTTTAGGTTTTTAGGGGGTGGGGGTTTAAGGCTTTTCGGGGTGGGGTTGGAGGGAGTTTAGGTTTTTGGGGGTGCGGGTGGAGGGAGGTTTAGGTTTTTGGGGGCGGGTTAGGGTTCGATGAGACGGTTCCAACGCCGCTGTAATGAGCTCAATCGGAGTTCATTTGATCCATTTATTAGCGAAAAACCACTTCTTAGTGGAACCTTCCCCTATATATATATATATATAGGGGGAGGATCAAATAAGAAGTAATTTTTCGCTAATAAATCTAATAAATGATAAAAACCTTAAGAAACGATATCAAACGAACTCCGATTGAGCTAATTTCAGCGGCATTGGAACCTTCTCGTCGAACTCTACCATCTTAGCTTTTAAGGTTTAGATTTTACGTTTGAATTTTAGGGTTTTAGCCTTAGATTTTATGGTTTAAGTTTTTTTTTGGTGGGGGTGGTGGGTTTAGGTTTTTGGGGGGTGTGTGGGAGTGGGTTTAGGTTTTTGGGGGGCTGGGGTGGGGGGTGGTGGTTTTAGGCTTTTCGAGGTAGGGTTAGAGGGGGGGTTTAGGTTTTTGGGGGTGCGGGTGGAGGGGGGTTTAGGTTTTTGGGTCCGGGTTAGGGTTCGATGAGACGGTTCCAACGCCACTGGAATGAGCTTAATCGGAGTTCGTTTGACCCACTTCTTAGTATTTCTTAGCGAAAAACCACTTCTTAGTGGAACCGTCCCCTATATATATATATATATATATATATATATATATATATATATATATATATATATATATATATATATATATATATAGAGGAAGGATCATAAGAAAACTCATTGTTCATAAGAAAATCAAAAAACTATTTATTAAATGTAAAAAAAGTAATAAAAAATAATAACTCAAAATATAAATCAAAAACTAAAAAACCGATTCGAAGACCTTGTTCCCCACGTCGTCCTCTTTCAAAAAAAAAAATCAGCGCCCTGCTACATATGTGTAGTAGGGTTAACTTTTGGGTTAAGTTTAGCTTTTAGGTTAGGTTTTTTTTTTTTTGGGGGGGGGGGTGGGGTGGGTGGGGGGTTTAGGTTTTTGGGGGTGGGGTGGGTTTAGGTTTTTGGGTGGGTGGGTTGGGGGGTTTAGGGTTTTGGGTGGGGGTTAGGCTTTTGGGTGTACTACATATATGCAGCACCTTTAATGAGGAGTTTTTTGGTTTTCTCATGAAAATGAGTTTTCTACTGAACTCACCCCCAAAGCGTAGCTCGTTGTAAAAGCGAACATCACTTCACCGTAAAACCTGAAAACGTAGCGTCAATAAACCTGAATGCAAATGCAGACGCAACAATTAGAAATCTAAAGCTAAAACATTAAAAACCCGAAAAAGAAAAAAGAAACCACAAAAGTAAAAAACACACTAAAAGACTGAAAACGTAGCGTCAATAAACATGAGCGCAAATGTAGACGCAACGATCAGAAATTTAAAGTCAAATCATTAAAAACCGAAAAAAATCACAAAAGTATAAAAAAAAGCCCTAAAAGATAAAATAGGTACTATTTACCCATGATCTTTAAATAATAGTATATATTAATGGTTCTTTACAGAATAAAAGACATGGTTGTAGTTTGAAATTAAAAGAGTATTTGTTGCCAAAACCGTGTATGAACCAAAGTATGTTGCAATTGAGTTTGACACTTTCAAGGATATGAAAATGAAACACTTGCATTTTCTAGGAAGGTAGCTAGGTTTTATAAGTGTATCTTTCTATCGTAATAATAAGTTTTCTAAAACTAAAGTAAGTTGTTTATATTTAACTAGTGGTTGAAACCCGCACGTTCTGGCTCGGTTGTATTGAATTCGTGAAAAAAATTACATCTAAACGTAGATAAAAATAAGTACGTAGAAACGGGAATCCGGAATAAAACAAAAAAACTATAGAAAACATAATTTTGAAGCAGCTTCGACGAGTTTTACGTTCGTATGGTTGAGTTTGTTCATATATGATAACATTGTTTGTCGTGTTTTTACTACCTTTATTACTAGAATACAACATAAAAAATGAATTTATATATGTAAATTTACATGTATTCATATATTAAAAAAAATACACATGTGTAAGTTTACCACTTACACATGTGTAAGTGTTTACCATTTATACATGTGTATAATGTTTTTTTAAAATAATTTAAACAGAAGAGATGTATTAATTGGAGAGATAAAGCATATTTTATGTTGTGTTTTAATAATAAATATAGTAAAAAAAAACAATTTTAATTTATTTTTTAACGAATTCACAGAGTTCTTATATATATCATATAACTTAACATGTAGAGGATAAAATATAACATGAAAAACAAAACATGCTATGACAAACAAAGTAGTCATTTTTCTTGTGCTGTTGTAGAAACGGATTATGGACCCCACCCATAACAAATGTAGAAACAAATTTTCTTGTGCTCTTGTGACGAACAAAATTTTATGGACCCCACACATAAAAAATGACATTCTAACTTTGCCATGTCAAGTGGGCTTACTCTTTTCTTGTGCTGTTGTAGAAACGGATTATATGACAAACAGAGTAGTCATATTCGAAATAACCTCTACCAATCGAATCGTATTTAAATAAAATCTGTTTTAAAAAAATCAGTGGGTTAAAACTTAAAACTTAAAAAGCTCTTTTAATAGTATTTTATTTAAAGCTTACATTTTTATAATTATTATAAAAACATATTAGTAAACATACAATTTAAAATGGAGTTGTGAGTATGTTAATAGTAAATTAACCTTATTGGCTATGTGGTAGCATTTGAGTGGACAAACCTTTTTTTTAATTTTCATTTATAATCATTACACTATGTATAATATATGCTTTCAACCTGTTTTATTTTAAAATAATTTTATTTTTAATAATAACTTACATTCGTTAAGTTTAAAAAAATAACAGAATGTGCGGTTGATTTTGGTTTTTTTTTTGTGAACGTTCTGGTTTTTTTTTAACGAGGTAGTATTCAAAATCGAGTACGCTTCCATCGTGAAGAGCGGGGTCTTTGTATATTTTTTTACTATTCTTTTAAAAAAAAATTCAAATGACGACGCTCCCACCACGAAGCGCGGGGTCTTTGTATTTTTATTAAGGTTTGATTTATTTTTTATTTTTAAATTTTTTTTCCTTTCGTACATTTTAACGTTTTGATTTACTATACAATACGTCCCCGGCGCGTAGTGCGGGTTTTAATTTCTAGTTAAGAATAATATACAAACCCATAACATAAACCAAATATCAGTTTTCAAATAATCATGATAATAAAGTTTTTGAGAATGATAATAAACTTTGTTTATCCCAAGCTCGTCGATGCTATTATCTAATTATTGTCTAGTATACCCCTTCGAACCTCTTAATGATAATGATAGATAAATGTTAAGAAAAAAATAGTAATTAAATTTATTAAGTTTTCTTGCATTAAACTCCATATTTTCAAATCAAAATGACATATAGTCTTTACTACAACACCAGGAAAATACCATTATGTTCACGTTAAGAGTAAAAAAAAATTATAACTATAGGATGATGTCATTTTGTCAAACAAGTTTGTAACTATGCTATCCAAGACTAATAACAAAAAATGTAGATGGTTACCTATGTATAGAGATTCTTGGTCACTCTCTTTTATTCAAATAGCTTGGGCTGACCATCTATTATTGGCTCCTCTCGTCTATTCGAAATAACAGAGTTCCCGTCACCCACCGCGGAGCGCGTCTGTTAATTTTGTTTTTCTTTGATAACTTCGTTCTTCAACTTTTTTCAAAAAACGGATTGCACGGTTGTTTTTAAATTTTATTTGTCATTGCGCGGCTGTTTTTATTTTTTATTTTATCAACGTTCTGATATAAAATTATTTGAAAACGTAGTTATATTATAAATCGAGTTTTTTTTGTTTCGTAACGTATATCGAGTACCGTTACCGTTGTGCTACTGTGACGAACATAACTTTTTATGAGCAAATTAGACAACCTGATACCCATCACGAAGCGCGGGTATTCAACTAGTTAGAACAAATAATAAAAGTTTTTACATAAATAAAAGTTTTTACATGGTTAGATAACTTTAGCAAATCACTAAAAAAATCTCCATATAGGTCTGTAGCTATAAAGCAAAGGATCTCTCTCTGGGCTGGGTTTTTTAAATATACGACATTACGGCCCATTCTGAAGTTCAAATAGAAGTCCAGCCCAAATGATATTTCATCATTTTCATCACTACCACCAGGAGCCCACGTGTATCTCATCAAATGTGGCCCAGGACCTTTCCTATCGGCGCTTCACCAAAATGGCAAAGCAGAACACTAATTTTCACCCTTTCAATGAATATAGCAACCTATCAGTTTGTAGCTAACCATCGATACCCCGTCAGTAAAATGACGTACGTAGAAACTTAGTTCCTTCCGACCCAAGTCAACCTTCGGTAGCAACTCAATTCCTGACGACCAAAGCAATTCCCACTACAAGAAAAACGGGTTTTAGCGACGACATGTCGTCGCTAAAGAGTCTGTAATTAAAAAAAATTGTTTTAAGATAAGACCTCTCGGAACATACCCCAATTATCATATAACAATACGCACTTACTGTTCACATAATGTGAAAAGAGGCAAGATGCAATTTAAACGCAAAATTCATGAAAGAAAACCATTCTTACCATAGGCGCTTGGATGACCATAAACTCCTGTTGGTGGGTATACATAAGGCCAGGGTATGGAACGGCGAACCATAAAGAAAAGTATAACTCATTTAAAATAAGACATCATCTCCTTTATGAGGATGTGCAAAAAGGCAAACCATAAAGAAAAGTATGCAAGCTGCAAAAAATGTTAACTAAATTACCATCAAACCACTAAAAACCAAACATTTCCTACTCCTTGGCAAAGATGTAGTTCACATTTAAATCATAATCCCTATTTATCACATGTAAACCATCAATATATCACTTTCATTTAAATAAACACCAAAAGACTCCACAAACATAACTATAAAATAATATAATCATTTTATAGGTAATGAGTAATAAGGGTTACGGGTTACCTTTAACTTTGCTAGCTGGAATCTTCCAAATGAAAGTGGCAAAGAAGGCCTTAATATCCATCTCCGGAAATGGTTCCAACAAAAATCGCTTACCTGCAGCCTTGCTTTCAAAACCCCTGTTGTTAGGTCAATAACAACATAATCTAATGAGAACCTAATTCAAAGAAGATGCATCAAATAGCAACAAAGCATATTTTGAAGTTGGCAGTAATAAAAAACTCATTAAAACTGTCATTTGCACTTGGCAATGTTGCTACTGTAAATTGAATATCTTGTGGGCAAGTTTTGACAAGTGATCATTATGGGCAAGTTTTGACAAGCCAAAAAGCATATACTAAGGTGCTATTTACAAGCAGAGCAAAAAAAACATCCTAGCCATAACTATAAGACACAAATACAAAGAAGAAAAAGAATAAAACAAAAACACAAAACTGAAACAAATTGTAGAATAGAGCGGAAACTACATAGATCAAAAAAGTCATTTAACTACACAGAAGAAGTCATTTCCTTCAATTTTCTATTACTTTCTATTTTGGTCATCATTATTGACTCTTGTTAGTGGATAATACTAATTTCCCAAATGAAAGAGCCTTTTCTGGAAGTGGATTTGTACTTTAAATCCAAAATCCTAACATATCACATACCATTCTTTCTAATTAATAAGGTTTAAATGATTGTATGAGTGTACATTAATAAAACTATAAATAGAAGGCCCATGTCTATATGAATAGCACTTTCCATTGAAAAATCAAATGCTACCTGTGCGTCTTGATCTTGAGGACTAGCTTCCCTAGTACCATAGCTGCATCTTTGATATCTCTCAAGTGTCTTGGACATGCTAGATTAAAAGATTGAGTCAATAGAGATTAGAGACGATCGGTTTGATTGTAGTTGCAAACTTGCAATGCTCTTTAGAAACAGGGATGCGATTTTCTCATTTAAATAATAAAAATTATTAGCAAGCTAAACCTGTTTCTCATTTAAATAATAAAAATTATTGGCAAGAAAAAGACATTTACCACGTTCTCCTTTTTCTCATCCTTTGACTCTTCCTCGGCCAATGGCTTATCAGAAACCACAGCTTTCTCCCCTTCATTCACCACTTCCTCAAGCCTCCCTGTGAAGAAGCATAACAGACATTACTAACTCAAAGAAAATAATATAATAAGCACAGGTGAAGCTTTCAAACAATTTACCTAAGCATAGCAGACCAACTTTTGTCAAACTGTTCAATTTAATTGCTAAAAAAAAGTGACCATCTCAGACTGCATAAAAAATATATGTTTATGCGGAACAATAATTTAATTAGACTATTAAGAATAGGATTAGAGGCCAACACATCAAACTATGGGTAGTTGTAGGGATTAATCTCTTACCTCATAACCCATAAAGTACAAGAAAATTTTCATATCAGGAAAATCAGTTCTCTTAAGCAATCTGTAATTAGAAAATGAGGCAAAGATCACCACAAGAATTATACTCCTCTCTCAATTGACAATTAGCATAAAATATCAAAAGAAGCACCTAAACATGCATGCCAAAGACAAAATTGGGCATTTGATTTAGAACAAGGGAAAATAATGAATGGGATTAAAAGGTCACCTGCAACAGTAGACGAACTACATGTCTGCTAACAACTGCTACCACAATGGGTGTGCAGCTAATATTTGTATGGAGAGAAGGCTTTGATGAGCAGAGCCGCACTTTAGCAGATGCATTTATAGCTACACTCATTGTCATTACAAATCAGACTGAAATCATGTTAAATCTTAATTAATTGCGTCAACTATAATCGATTAAGAAGCAAACGACCTATTGATGTTTATCCGATCCGAAGAATTCTATTCCTCTCTCAATTGACAGTTAGTATAAAATATCAAAATAAGCACCTAAACATGCATGCCAAAGACAAGTGATGTCTTTCCCTCCCCTGTTTACGCTAAAAATCAGACGATAAACGAAAACAACCAACAGAAATTTGAACATTATAATTGTAGCCTGTACATCCTTGTTTCTCATTTTTCTAATGTCAGTCTTCTACAAGGCTTTTAATAAAGAAAAAACAAACATATAATTTCATCAAAAACAAATGTGGGAAATCCTAGAACAAATACAATTTACATATATAATTAATCCTTTATAAGAAATTATAAGATTCAGTTACATATTTTATTGGATCAGTGTATAAATTATGTTATATTAAAAGAATAAACTTATGATATTGAGTGAAGATGAAAAAAGAAATCAAAGGAAAACAAGACCATGACCAATGATCTGATGCTTTTTGGTGATGGTAACAGCCATGTAGAAACAGATGATGATACTTTTATGCATATGTAAAAGCCTACAACCATGGCATATCACCTCCAATACCACCATTTTTTATAATATCCCTTTTGTTGTCTAAACCTATCTACAACATATCTACATTCAAATAACATGAATCTTCAAATAATAATATGTTTTATGAACCATTGATGTAGAACAAATTACAAACAACACTTCTAACAGCAATTAGATGGTTTCTTTTGCAATAACAACAAGAAACTTGAGCAAAAACCCTTATTTATATTAGCAAACAAGAAACTTAAGCAAAATCCCTTATTTACCATTCTCCAAATAATAATGCTAACAAAATTCGTATCTATGTTTTTAGGGCATATGTATCTATGTTTTATCAGTTAATTAAATTTACAAAAATAATACATTTAAAAAATCATGCAATTTTCATACAGGCATTTTATCGAGCAACTGGTATTCATACATTCAAACATCGTACAACTTGAGTCTTTTTGTTCAATTAAGCTCCAAAGCACAAGTTTAGCAATGATTATCATGAATTCAAGATTTCATAGTAAATTTCAAACTTTCCAATGCAAAACCTAGAGAAATTACCTGCAAATTTGAAGCGAGAGAGAGAGAGAGGGATACAGAGAGTGAGAGAGACGAACACATGTGGAATACGGTGGCTTCATGCTTTTTCGTTGGTGGCTGTTGGTGGTGGTGGGCGCCCAACTCAGTGGAAGAGCCTTTCGATGGAGCAATGAATTTGGGTTTTAGGGCGTAAAATTTCCAAAGTTCCCGCCTGCTTTTTTGGAGCAATGAACTGGTAAAGAAATAGAAATACTTTCCCAACAGCGCGTAAAATTTCCAAACATCCCGCCTGGCTTTCGGCGACGACAGGTCGTCGCTTCTGGTGACCTACTGGCGACGACATGATGTCGTCGCTAAAGGATTCGTCGGTAAAAATCAAGTTTCTTGTAGTGAATTCGCTAGTACTTCGTCGACAATTACTGACGGATCGACAACGGGTACTTATAAAATTTATTTTTTTCTTTTTTGGATTTTATGCTTTCCATCATTGAATCCTGACTAGGCCTGTTAAACTGGGCGGGTCGGACGGGTTCGGGTCACGACTGGCGGGTGGCGGGGTGGAGCGGTGGCAGTGGCGGGGGCGGGGTGTGGCGGTGGCGGGGGGCTGTGGTGAAAAGTTGGGGTGCGGCGGGGCGCCGTGGCGAGTGGGGGTTTGGGTAGGATGACAAAGTTGGGGGACTCATATGCATTATTTTGAAGTTAAAAAAAATTTAGTCGACTAATTTAAGGTGATCCAAATTAACCCATGAATATTTGAGATGATCCAAATTGAGTCGTTGACTAATTTAAGGTGACCCAATTAACCCTTTGACTAATTTGAGATCACCCAAATTGGCTCATATTCAATTGTTTTTTTTCTCCCAAATGAACCTATTTTTTAAAAGGATAGGTCAAGATTGTCACCCTTAATCCTGACGGATCAATGACGAGTATTTAAAATTTTTAACTTTTGTTTTTCTTTTGTTAAAATTTTCTGCTATCGTTTGGTGACAACTTTTTTACTGATAGTTGATTGTTTTGTGTGTTTATATATAAATAAAGGTAAGGGCCATTTGTTCATTTTAACATACAATTTAATCAAAGCATAAGTGCCATTGTTCAATTAACTCTAATTTTATAGAAGATTTCTTGAAAATATAGCACATGGATAAAATCGGCGGGAAAACAAAGATACCCTTTAAACTAAAAAGACAAAATCACACCTGAATGTTTCAAGGAATTGAAGCCAATCTCTTTTAAATCACACGCAACACTCCTACCATCAATGTTTTGGAACCCGGAAAGGACCGGTTCGGCCGGGATACGGAGGGTTAGCCGTGTAACGAACCAAAATCCAAAATATATTATTATTTGCCTAAATAATATTATAAGGGTGAAAGTAGAATAAAACAAAATGGAAGGTTTGTTTTAAATGGAGCATTAATCTAGTTTTGAAAGAAGGGGTTAAATCTGGAAGTGTAGGGGCTATTTTGTAAAAATTACAAATCTGATTGAAATGGGGTGGGGGTGTCACGCAAACACACACCTCGTGTGTGTTTGTGTCGTTCTTTGCAAGGGGGAGGGGAGGAGAAGGCCATGAACTCAGAAATTAATGATTTGCATGAAGAAATCTCATGGAATTGAAGTGTTCATTATCAAGCAAACATCATGTAAGCTTTCCTTTCATCTCTTGAACCTCCTTTAGAGGTGTTTTTGGTGGGTTTTGGTAGAAAACCCAAATTTGGTCAATTGGTGTGGTGATTTTGGTTAAATGTTGATTATAAGCCTTAATCTAGTGTTGTAAATGGTGGAGAATCATGATTTACATGATTTAAACATCCAATTTTATGATCCAAGAATTAGGGTTCTTGAGGTCAAATTGGGGGGGTTTTGATTTGGAGATGTTTGAATGTTGAATTGAGGTTGGGTAAAGTGTCTATGGAGTTATTAGACACATAATTAACCATAAAGCCCTAAATTTTATGGTGATTTGTAAAATTAGAGTTTTGGATGAATTTGGGTGGAACCCAAACGGGTCAAATGGGTGAATGATTGTGTTGGGAGGTTAAAACTTGTTTAAGGTGTAATTATTCAAGTTTAGAATGGGTATAGTCCATAAGGTCTAGGGTGAGTTTTAGACCTCAATTGGTGAATGGTGAAATTTGAAGTTTGACTTTAATGGGTCAAACAGGTCAAATGGGTTGAAAGGTTATTTTTGGGTGTTGGAGGTTTGGTTAAGGTTGTGTTAACCAAATTAAGTTGGGATGTTGATCTATAGATCATAATTGTGTCTTAAATCCCAATTTGGTGTGTGGATTGAGATCATAGGATTGCTAATTGCAATTGGATTGATAGGTGATCAAGGTATAAAGGAGCTAGCTTTGAAAACCAAGTGGAATCGTCTCTAGCTTAAAGGTAAGTGCTTTGCTCTTACTTAGTAATAGATATGGTGTTAGTAACATGTAAATAGATTTGTATAGTTTAACTCTATTTATATGTGGCGATTTGGTGTAAGTTGACTTAGTGTGGTAAAGAGTCAACTAATATGTGAAATATGTTGATTTGGTGTAATTTGACTTAAGCAGTAATGAGTCAAACTAGTGTGTGAAATATGTTGATTTGGTGTAATTTGACTTAAGTAGTAATGAGTCAAACTAGTGTATGAAATATGTTGATTTGGTATAATTTGACTTAAGTGATAATGAGTCAAACTAGTGTATGAAAAATGTAGATTTGGTGTAATTTGACTTAAGTGGTAATGAGTCAAACTAGTGTTTGAAATATGTCGATTTGGTATAATTTGACTTAAGTGGTAATAAGTCAAACTAGTGTATGAAATATGTCGATTTGGTGTAATTTGACTTAAGTGGTAATGAGTGTATGAAATATGTCGATTTGGTGTAATTTGACCTATGTGGTAAAGAGTCCAACTAAATTGTGGAATGTGGTATATTAGTGTAATTTGACTTAGTGTGGTATGAGTCAAACTAATATGTAAAATGTGATGATTTTGTGTAATTTGACTAATATGTGGTAAGAGTCAAAGTAAAATACATTTGGGTGAAATTGAAGTCATTAAACCTCACTTATGTCGTTGTTGTTTGAAGTCTAAGAACCTCACCCGATAGTTAATTGAGGTCGTGAACTTCACTAATGTTGTTGTCGTTTGAAGTCTTTGAACTTCACTAATGTCGTTGTAGTTTGAAGTGTAAGAACCTCACTCGGTGGTTAATTGAGGTCGTGAACTTCAATAATGTCGTTGTCGTTTGAAGTCTTTGAACTTCACTAATGTCATTGTTGTTTGAAGTCTAAGAACTTCACATGGTAGTTATTTGAGGTCATGAACATAACAAGTCGTATTGTGGTATTTGAATTCTAGGAACCTCACACGGGTGTTATTGAGGTCATGAACCTCACATAGTCGTTTTGTGGTGTTTGAGGTCTTTAGAACCTCACAAAGGAGGATGGTCGGGTTAGTGGGTGTTTAACTAACTAGCGTGTACATACATAGGTGGTAATGTATGTAAGGTGTTATATATGCTTATTGAAGTTTTTTTTGGTGTAAATTGATATTCGGTTGGGGATTAGACATGCATAGGCGTTATTACATGCTCCCGGAAAAGCCCAAACTTCTAGTAGGTATATCTCAGGCTATAAAATGAACTACGAAAGCCATAATATATGAATTTGGGGTGCCTCGACGCGAGCAATTCAAAAAATGGGTCTGCACTGGGTTGGGCGTAATTTACGGCCACTGGGCATAAATTACGATGGCTCGGCGTAAATTACGCCCATATGGGACTGTTTACGGTCCTATTTACGCCCAAAATGCCAAAATGTCGTTTTTGGTCCATTATTTTCGTAAGGGCCTGGGGGCTCATATGGGGGTTGTATATCATTACTAATGTTGTTTTATGGCGTTTTCTTGTAGATAAAGCTCCAGTCGAAGTCTCGGGTCACGCTTCGTGTCGGTTTAGATTCTCATTCATTTTCGTGGACGTTGGCGGTTGGAGTTGGAACCCTTTGTTGGGATTCCTTAAAATTGTTTTGAGTCATATCTTAGATATTGAAACGTGTTGTTTGTTTTAAGATGTCGGTCGAATGTTTAAAAACAAGTTATGTTGACATTTTGTTGTAATTTAACATGTGTTGTTTTGTCAAGAGTATTAACTGGGACCTATTTTTCGCGTGTGTTGAAAGTTAAAATTGGTTAAAATTTTTGGGTGTTACAAGCCGGTCCGGCCATGGGTGTATGGGCCGCTGTCAATTGACAGACCGATTCAGTGGCTGGATAGTTGGGTCGATGGGCCGAGTTTGCCTTACTCTCATCCGATCTTCAGAAGTTCCTTAACACTAAATACGATTTGTCAACTTTGTTGACCTGCTATTCGGTTGTTCCTTCTTCGAGTCTTCGCTGATCTGTTGTTCCATTCCAGCCTCATCCTCGATCGAGCTTTTATCTGTCAGCGGTCCAGCCTCTAAATCGATCAATCGATCCAGCCGACTTCGATCTCCTTCACTAATCCTTCGATTCAGGAAAATGATCGGTTAAAAATAGATATGAACAGAGACTGTGAAGAATTGAGAGCCTGGTGAAGGGGATTAACCCGTGAAGGCTTAACACCAAACGGAAATGTGAGGCAAAGGAACGAGCTGCGGCTCATAGCGAATCATGGCCCGGGTTTCGGTGCTCGTTTGTTCTCCCGCCAGGATACTCTCAATACATGACAAGGCAACCCAGGAACAAAAGAATTGAAGGACCTAGTCCCGGCCACCTAGCCAGCAGCGGCTCGTGGGCTGTCACGGATGACGTGTGAGTCGGATGAGGCCTGTCACGGATGAAGCCCTTACCTCGGTCCGTTGTGACAAAGGACGAAACAAGTTTAAGCAACGCGATCCGCTATCAGGACTTCAACAAAGCCCAGTCATGGCTCGATGTGTAGCCCGGCCTTCCCAGTCACGGATCATGTGCTGATGTCCGAAAACAAGTTTAAAACCACTCTCTTTTCTATCAAACACTTAGAAAAATGTTAAGGAAACATAAGGCTAGAAGATATACATACGTACGAAAGAATTCTCATTGGACACTAGATAACGACACCAAAGTAAAGTGAGACAAAATGATAAGAAGCCAAAACCCGTACCTGGGACCCGTGACTAAGCAAGGTTAACCCGTAGGGACAGGATACGAGAAATATGGAGTCAACTATAAAAACAAAGGAATTAGAAAGACATGGACCCGCAACATAAGTATATGGTCGGTACATTAGAGGCAAGTCAACTATTAAAACAAGAAAGTACTAGTGAGGCCAACATATAACGGATAAACAGTCAGGCATGGAACTCGCAATGTTTTCAAACCCGGACCGGGAACCGGAGGCTTGAGTGGTCCGGTTATGGGTGTTGAACCGGGCCTGCAGCGACCCGGCCGGTTGGACTGGGAACCGATGGTCGAACCGGAAACCCGGTATTAGCGTGCGGTTGGACCGGATCTTTGATTCCAGATCTAAAAGTTGTTGCTATTCTCCCTTGGATTGAAGGGTGTTTCGAGCCCAGTGCATCTTCCAGATCTAAAAGAGAGAAGAGACAAAGGAGGCGGCGGTGGTCATATGGGCTGGATTCCGACCAATTCCACCGTCGCCCGCGGCTGTCGTGGATCTATGACCAAGAGGACTTTCAACAAGAACAAATTCTTGAAGATGATCTAGTATTAACTGTTTTAATCGATGATTTGCAAAATACTAAAAAAATACCAAGAACAAATTCTTGAAGAATTAAATGTTTGAGGAGAAAAAGCTAAAAGGTGTAGAAGAGAGACAAATTGATGATGGCTGAGAAGAAGAAAACTTTAATATCTCAACCATTTAGGGTTAAGAGATATTTATAAAAAGAACCCTATGAATTACAACTTTTACACATATAAACCTTCTATTATTAGTAACTAATTAAATTACATAAATAATATAAGAGTTAAACATTTAAATAATTGTGTTTGAAGTCTTACAAATATTTGGAATTTTGTTGTATATATTATATTTTTTTAAATATTTATATTATTTATGACATCATCCGTTTCTTAAATCCGGTCCAACCGGTTCGACCAGTGAACCGGTAAGACGTTCTATTCGATCTCCGGTCCGGTTATGGAAACATTGGGAACTCGTACAACAGAGATACAGTCAACTATAGAGACAAATACCTGAAACCCCTTAAACATCAAAAGAGGCATGGTAGTCCAGGTAAGTATGAAAGAGCAAGTAAAACCAATTGCAGGTTCATGGGCCAGAGCTCCAAATTATGAAACCATTATAAATAGCTCACCTGAAGGAGCAAGTGACGGCTCTTAAGTATGAAATGTGAAGGGTGATAAATAATAATAACCTAAATTTTTTGTTTGGGCTTTCAGATCAAAGAAAATAAGAAGATTGGGCTTAAAAATACAGATTAAAATAATTTAAGGACTGGACTTATGAAAAAAAAACATTAAACTAATTTATGGATTGGGGTTAAAATCATGGATCATATGTTTTTTTTAGTATTTTTAACCTCCAAGGCGTCCTGTCCGGTCCGGTTATGAAAAGATTGCTCCTACCACATTTGAACTCCCAATCTTCTGTTGTCTTATTCATTCAATTATCTTCTGGATACGATCTGACACGATTTCTTTAAGTGCGAGTTCGTGAAGAACTGGGCCACCGACTTGCAGGCAAATATATTATCTTCTTATTTTTCCCCAACCCAGATAACCTGTTCACCGGAGTTCGAACTGTTGAAGAACTGAAGGCTCTACTAATGGCGGGATTGAATTGAGAAGATTTAGGGTTTAAGACATGTTTATGTTCGATTGGGGTTTTAGAGTGAAGAAACGAAGTGATTCGGCATCAAAGAATTGGCGAAGAACTCCTCCCACTTAACTTTCCGGCTTCATCTCGTCTGGGTTGTGATTATTTGTTTATGTTAAAAGATTACTTCTGGGTTATGTTACTAGGTTAAGCTTCTCATTCATCGATTATGGATCTTTGGTTCATCATGGATATATGATTTTTCAGTAAACTTGAAATGTTCTAATGGAATATTTTGAATTTCATCACTAGGTGGAAGTAACGTTTCTCACGAATTAATTCCAATTACAATTATAACTAGTTTTATACCCGTCCGGTGGTCGGGTATTCAAATGTAATGAAATAAAAACTGAACCATGCATTTAAAAAACACAACATAACACATAAAGAATACATGAATGAATTGCTTGATTTCACTCGAATGTTGAAAAAACAAAGTCGGAATCGGTTACTGGTTCAAGATATATGTCGTATGTTGACCGTCAATTTTCATCATGTATTTCCTTCCAACTTGGATATAACAGGTAACCCATTTTGATAATTTTCTTCTAAAATAATCCATTTGAACATGAGATTATTTAGGCTAGAAGCTTTTTGACACAAAACAAAATTGATACTTTTTCAAAAGGATCAATTAGCATTTAGAGATAAAAGCAAATGCTAGCCATGTGAAAGTGACGTAAATGAGTAAAAGGAATTACTTCATATATGGAGACGGGTTAACCAACGAAACACATGATTATGCATAGCATGTACAATTGAACTTAGTATTTTTTTTTAATACATCAATATGCACAAGCAAATGAGTAAAGGGAATTACTTCATATACGGAGACCGGTTAACAAATGAAACACATGAATATGTATAGCAAGTATCGTATCAATACACAGAAGTCATACCAAGAAAAAAAAACAACCTTTTATTGTAAGAGCATAATTTAAATCTAACATGATACTAATAGTTACCTATAAGTGGTTGTTTGTGTTAGTCCCTTAGAAAGTTAGAAGTAAAAAACAAATACAATATCAAGATAACATATCTTAAAAGTAATACAGAAAATAAAAAATCTTAAAGATGCAAATACCTGGATTTTACTCGTGATCCGACTTTAATAAGAAGGCAGACATCAACTGTTATGAAAGGATCTAACCTGTTAGAGAGACTATGCAACCAAATCAACCTGCTTTAAGTCAAATTGGTATATAATTCAACTCGTTTAACCTGTTAGAGAAACTATACAACCCGTTTAAAGTCAAACGGGTCAAAATTGTCACAACTAAAAATAAAAACAGAAAAGAAAAGGCATGAGTGCATGACAACTTACAGCAGCAATGAAAGAGCTTGAATCCTCCTGTGGTGAAGGATGGGTGATAGGTTTGACAACTCTTTTCTTTCTTTTGTTTTCCCTACAACTTGTTAATTATTGTATTTTATTATTTTACAAAGACGGAGTAAGTGAGGGCGGTTTAATAAAGTTTTGTTGACTGAAATGGACAACATTCATAAGGTATTTTTAATGTTTAGGAGAGTGAAGCAGACGATAAAAGTGTTTCGAGTCAACCCAACCCGACCCGTCTGACCATAATAGTAATACAAAGATAATGATGCTCAATACTTTAAGAATAAAAAAGGAATACTAATACAAGTAGTTCCCATAACACCATTAGGAAGTATGTAATACCATCACAACTAAAACCTACCTCTCAAACTGATTGAAGTAACCTGCATCAGTCTGATGTGAATCAAATCGATAAAATAGAGTGATATTTTCAGTATCTGCTTAGAAGATAAAAGAAAATTATCAAGGAACATTTGACAGGCCTTAAAACCTATGTCAAGTAGATAATCTATAGATTATTTTTAGATAAATTTGTACACCTTGGTGATGATTGATGTCGCCTAAACGGTCTATAAAAACTAATAAATAAACCTAACCTAGACTCCTAAGTAATAAATGAAAAACCTATGAACTAGACCTCACTGACAGGCAAATGTAACTATCGAGTGTAGCACAACTTACTAATACTAGACTCTGAATCGTACTAAAGATTGATGATTGAGGGTTGACTACACTAAAGATTAACTAAGAATGTAGTAAACTAAGTTAACTCAAGCTATCAAGATCAAGATTAAGGAAGAAATCAGAGATGGGAAGAATACTACCTAGGTCAGAATCCTACTTGCAAAGAACAACTTCTACCGGTTCTGGAAACTATGATGGATCCCGTTTCTAAGGAAACATATCTAGATAACCTAGTGGATCCCTAATCATTCTCAGGGTGTCACCAACTAAGGAACCTAAAGATGTAATAAACTAACCAGATAGTGGATTACCTTTCGGTCTCTCCAACAATGATAAAGTACCCTAATAGACAAATCACCTTTCGGTCTCACTATCCACCATACATTTGAAGAATGCACGGGGTAATCTCAAGATAAGAACTATGACTCAGAATAGCAACAATCACTAGACACCTAATACCAACTTCCTCTCAGGCAGCTGACACTCGGATCCCTAACGACGAAGACTAAACGACTATCTCTCACTTCTCGGGTATTGAGACAGGATACACACTCAGTTCTAAATAACATTCAACCACAACTCCTATGAATCATTATCTCTAGCAAACCACACAAACGACCACAAATCCTAAGATCTATGACCGATATACTCTAATCAAACCGGAAGACATCCACAATCAACGTACGGAATCAATAATCAAACATAAATCAGATCTAAGTATGCATATACATCAAAATAATCAACTCAAGATTTTTTACAAAATCATAAACCATCGATTAATATCCAAAACCAGTAAAAATCATAACATAACGCAGTAATCATCATAAACCTAGGCAGTGTCAATGTTTTAGCCTAGGATCATACTCAAAACATCCATAACAGAAATAAAAGACAGAAACATGGTGTCAAACACAGCAATCAAAGATAAAAATCAAAGCTTGACAATCGAATACGCTATTACTAACGAACCCATATTCGAAAGCTCCAATCTTGCACTTCAATGGCCTTCTCTAGCCCCAAAATCGCCCTTGGCTCTTCTCCAGACGGCTAAAACTCGAACTTGTGGTATTATGGCATTACAATTCTATTAAAATTTGAATTTAGGGTTTTTCGCGATTTTCATGTCTCTCGCGTACCGCGAGGAACAAAATAGTCACGACTTCTTCTAGCTTCCCTCGCATACCGCGAAGATTCTCTCTTTCTCTCGCGTACCGCTAGGCCTCAAAATTGCAACTTTTTCTCTTTTAATCTTCCGGCTTCATTCTTTTGCTTGATTTCTTCACGTATTCACTTGTAATCTTCACGAGCACCTATAAACATACAATAGACTCAAATACAGACTTAAACGACTAAAAACGAACACAAAACTAATCAAAAACGCACAAAACAATATGAATAAAGATGTGTGCTTTGCACTACATCAATGATCATGAGATAGATCAGCTTCCCCATGGTTATAGCTGATGTACGAATCATCTATGTTGTCAAGATTCTGTAAACAAAAAAAAAGCAACACTTGGAATTTTAAATTTGAATGTTGAAAAGAATCTTGAATTGAGATAGTAACTTTTATTAGTTTGAACTGAGTATAACAACTTCATATCTACCCTAAGGTATCAATAAATACAATACCTTAGATAATTATAAAATCAAAGTACATCAGCTCCACAAACAAACGTTTGTAAACATGTGTTACACAGAACTACAAAGCATAAATAGAATATTTAACAATAACCAATAAGAAGTAAATGAGCATTGTATGCCCTATCTAAGAGAGCATGAACTTTTTCAAGAGCATCATCAAACACATGTCCATTTGGAGATAGAGATGCTTTACAAGTGTTATAAAGCTTCTGTAGTTTATAATGCTCGCATGATTTTTTATTATTGCAGATTCCTTGTTAGAACAAAAGGATCCTCTAGTAAAATAGAAGACCCTTCTACACTAATAAAAAAAACTAATGTAGTAAACTGGAATCACGAGTAATTAATAACTAACTCATATGATCTTAAGAAAACTTGGAATGAAGGGTATCCATTTCTTCATCAAATGGTCTGGCGTCACAAACCGTTGTCATTGCATTTGAAAAACAAAATTAGGGAATGCATATAAAATATTATGTAGAATACATCAAACATTTATTATGAGAGCCGGGTGATCTACAAACTTTGATCTAAAATAGCACACATGACATAACTATGATCAACTGAAATTTTGAAGACTAACGCAACAGACCGGTGTGACAAGATGCATATGCTAGAAGAATGAAATTTTGGAAAAATTATCTTTACTTTGAGTAACCCAACAATTCTTCTAGCATAAGCATCTTGTCATCATTGTCTGTACCAACAATCTTAAAGCCATGTATGCAGATTTGAGAAATTTGTTTTAAAATTTCATACTTGAAACATAACCAAAACCCTAGCTATGAACACGAACACACTTGTAAATTTGTAAAGAGAAGATAAAGCGATCAAATTTGCTATAGATCATCAATTATGCACCGACTCGAAAATCATCAAAATTAAATCCATCAACATTCAATTCAAATGTAAGGTGCAACCTATTTTAACAATCAAAACTCAATGTACAATTGTCTAATTAACTTCAAGCAACAAAATTCGTCAATAGAAACCCTAGAAGTTTCATTATCCATGTCTTGCCAAAATAAAACACCAAGGAAAAAGTTCGTTGAGTAAGGATTAATGAAATTAGCAGTTGAAACAGTTCGGTGAGTTTACGAGCAAAATTTAGGGTTTTCTGATAAGAATTTAAGAAAGGGGTTAGGAGGAAGAAGAACGAATGTGGAAGCAACAGAGAAGAATGTAACATTTAAATCCAAATCTACATACCTAAAAATGGTTGCGAATCTCCGGTATAAACCACATAGCCTTCTTCATTTAAATAGAAGAGAAATAAGAAGATTTACGTATAAATTGACAAGGGGTTACCGGCCAGTTTGGGGGAACATGGTGAATCCGGGATGGTCTTTCATTGAAGCGGTTGAATGAGAAATATGAGGAATCGGAGTAAAACTGAAACATAAGAGGAGAGAGAGTGTGGAACTTCCCTCAACTACTGCTTCTAGAAGGATTTATGAGACTTTGAATGGTCCAGATCAAAAGTTAAAGACTTTCTAAGACCAAGATCAACCTAAAAAGTAGTTACTATATTCGGTGTCAATAAAATATATAATTCTTTCGCCACCAATCAAATTAGTATGACAAGGTTATAAACAAACACGAACCAATTAGTACGGTTATATAAATATATGATGCAGGAGCATCGAATCGGATGGGTTTTATTGATATTATCCTCTCGTTGTTTGAATTATCGGATCGGATGGGTTTTATTGAGATTATCCTCTAGTTGTTTGAATTTTGAGGTTATCTTCTACTATCTGAATTTTCATTTATCTTTTTTTAGTGTCTATATCTTTTATTTGATTTTGTTATTATCTACAAAGGTTTTAAACTCGATAAATACTCTTGGATTTTATCACTTTAAGGGATGATTAGTTTTTGAATATTTTATTTATCAAGAAACCTTAGGGATTTGAAGCTTTTGAATCCTTTAGTATTTCTAGCCATTTAATTGCTTCTGTTGAACCGCATATTTTGATATAATAGCTTTGGTTATCAAATTGTTACTGCCCTATGTCGACCCACGTGATCTTAAGATCAAATGGCTCTGACAACTAGTCTGAGATCTTGATTGAAAACCAATGTTATTAAAACCGGACTGGCTAGTCGGACCAGTCCGACCGGGAACCGGTGTCACCGACGGTCCGGTCACGCATATTTGAGCCGTTTTCCCCAAAACCGGCTGGTTCTTCCGGTTGGGCGGTCGGATCCTGAACCAGCGGTCAACAATTGGGTCAGTTTGCATGAGAAAAATGCCGGAAAAACCTCAAGTAATGGCCGGAGTTGTTGCCGACCGTTGCCTTGAGCACTTGCCGGCCTTGACTGTTACCTTGAACGCTTGCCTTGAAAGCTTGCTGGCCGGAGTTCTTGTTTGACTGTTGCCTTGAACGGTTTTTACCAAGAAAATGAGTAGAGAGAGATATTACAAAATTTTATCCTGATGTTATACTTATTTCCCAAGTTATTAAGACTTGAGGACGAGCCTTTTTCGAAGACAGGGAGAAGGAGGTGGAGAGGCCCGACCACCCAATAGACCTTGGGGGCTCAGACACAGAGCCGAGCAAGAGGAACCATGGTCCTAAACTATTTGAGCGGGTCAAATTGATAGTGAACAAGATACGGCCAATGTTCCCTTCGAACCAGGTGGCATTGGTCCAAGGCAAAACTGACTAGTTTTTTCGAAGACGGGGGAGTATGATGTAGGAGCATCGGATCGGATGGAGCCTTTTGAGATTATCCTCTAGTTGTTTGAATTTTCAGATTATCTTCTAGTATTTGAATTTTCATTTATCGTCTGTTAGTATCTTTATTTTTTATTTGATTTTGTTATTATCTTTAAGTACTCTTGAATTTTATCAGTTTAGGGGATGATTAGTTTTTGAAGATTTTATTTATCAAGAAATCTTAGGGTTTGAAGTTTATGAATATTATTTAAAGAGTAAACTGCCATTTTCGTCCCTGTGGTTTGGTCAAAATTGCCACTTTCATCCAATAGTTTGTTTTTTTTGTATCTGGGTCCTCGTGGTTTTAAAATATTGCCATTTTCATCCTCGTGGTTTTAAAATATTGCCACTTTCATCCAGTCAGCTAACACCGTCCGTTTTTCTCAGTAAATGAGGGGTATTTCAGTCCCTTTTACTTATTTGTTTTATTTTTTCATCTTTTTTACTCACTTTTTAATCATCCCCAATTTAACCTCTAATTTAATCATCCACCTGCTGGCCTTCTTCCTCTTTTCCTGACCAGTTTCCGACGAGCACCACTGGAACACCTCCGTCGCTTGTTTCTATGATTAAAAAGTGAGAGTAAAAAAGATGAAGAAATAAAACAAATATGTAAAAGGACTGAAATACACCTCATTTAATTGAGAAAAACGGACGGTGTTAGCTGACTGGATGAAAGTGGCAATATTTTAAAACCACGAGGATGAAAATGGCAATATTTTAAAACCACGAGGACCCAGATACAAAAAAACAAACTATTGGATGAAAGTGGTAATTTTGACCAAACCACAGGGACGAAAATGACAGTTTACTCTTATTTAAATTTATGAATGTAAAATCATAACGGTTAGATTATGTTTTATTAGAATTTCCTGTTCATTTCAATTAGTGTTAAAGTAGTATCACATGAAAATTATTTGCAAAGCGCAACTTGTCAAAACAATGCAGAGTAAGTATAATCTATCATCAATTTCAAAACCAACTCTCCCCCTCCCCCCACCCCACCCCCCCCCCCCCCAAAAAAAAAAAAAAAAAAAAAAAACTATCATTCTTGCCACAAATTCCTTTTCAAGAATATATCAACTTCAACATCAACAGAAAACAAGTACATATCACTTTAATGTATGAGACTTCCAATAAGGTATATGTTATAATAACAATAAAAAAGTCACAATAAAACTGACGTTGAAAATACCATAAACAATCTTAATGGTGATATTGGTGGCTAGGATGAGGGGGAGGGCTAGGGTGGAGGTGATGGGGAGGAAGAGGGTGAGGGTGAAGGTGAGAGGTTAAAATAACGCCAGCACCGGTGAGAAAAATGCAAAAATGCACAAGATGTAATAAGCATTTTCTAGGATCTTGTAATAGGTAGGGTGGTTTGAGTTTTCCGAACATTCATACATCCAGAACCAAAAACAAAGATCTAGAAAAGCTAGGGCATCAGCAACGACAGCGATATTTATAAAGGGATGTGCTACAAGAAAATGAGCCTGGTTTTTCGGTTTTAGAAAAAACAAAACGAGTCCCAAAAGTGTTAGACATAAACCAAGCAAAAATGTTGCTCTTTTAGGATCCGAGTAATGATGTGACCTAGTAAGAGGAAGAAAAAAAGAGCATATGTTATCAAAGTGTATATTAACCATATGTGAACATCTCAAAAACAAAGTACTATGTACTTCAAATTCATCCTAGAATCAAAACATAAGTGTATCACACACCAACATCAACACATCCCTTTCTCTTCAATTATCCAAATTATACACATAAGTAACAATTAGGATAAATAAGTATGTGGGAGTTATAGATAGGAAATTAACAATTAGTTGGTGTTACTAAGCAAGAGAGAAACGAATCTACACCATGAAATCTCATAAATTAGAGGACCAAACTCAAACGATACATAAACTCGAGATACATTTGACATCTTAAAAGATTATGAAACCCCTTAATAGGGGTCGTGAAGATAACTCATTCAACTGGTAACTCGTCGACTTAATTAACTTGTTAAATAATAATAATATATAATTAATTAACTAAAAAAGTTATTAAGTATGGATTATCCAACAGTTTCTATTATAATCAACTTGTCTAGGCAGGTTTGGGATTGCTTATTTTAAGCTCCCTATTAACTTTTGCAAAAGAGGCAATTTCATATATACCTCTACAAACTTGAAAAATATCATATATACCTCTACAAACTTGAAAAATATCATATATACCCAACCAAAACTAAAAATATCATATATACCCTTACAAACATGTAATAATATCATATATACTCATTTCATTAAAAATAACTTAAAAAATGACCATTTTACCCTTATTTCTCTAAAACTTTAAAATTTCATATTTACCAATTTTTAACATTGAAATTTAATATTTACTCATTTTTAACTTTAGAATTTTATACTTAACCAGAAACAATAGCTTTCTCAAAATACTATTTTGAATTTTCTCATTTTTTTATAATTTTAACAATTTTCTTTTATAGTATTATCATTTTGTAATTTTCTCGCAATCATTCCTACTGAATCGATGCCTTCTGAATGGGTTTGGAGAATCGCGATAGTCGTCATTAAGAATAAGACAACAATTGATCTTTTACGTATTGGATAAAACTAAAAAAATTAGGTTATCAAAAATCATATAATGGATATGGGTATAATGGTCATAAAGTAACAAATTATTTAAATTAGATATATATGATATTTATCCATGTTTATAGGGGTATATATGATATTATCCCTTTGCAAAAAGTTATAAGGAGTTTTGTAAAGTAAGTTCCCCTTACTTCTCAAAAACTCATTTTCCTCCCTTTAAAAAGTTAAAAGAAGTAGCAAAAGTCACATTTATCAAACGCCTTTTTAAATTATAAAAGTTAGAGTAAATTACACAGATTGTTCTTTATTTATACTATAAATTATACTCTGTGTCCTTTGACTTCAATAAGTACACCACAGGTCCTTTTCTTATTTACTTTTATACAGCCTATGTCCTTTACACTAACTGGTGTTAAATTTTTCAGTTAAGTTTTGGCATGTGTCTTGCACATGAGGATATAATGGTCTTTTTACCCTCATGTGCAAGCCAAAACTTAACTGAAAAACTTAACACCAGATAGTGTAAAAGACATAGGGTGTATAAAAGTATGTAAAAAAATGACATGTGTACTTATTGAAGTCAAAGAACACTCTAATTTATAGTATAAATAAAGAACAATCTGTGTAATTTACTCTAAAAGTTAATAAGTTAATAAGTAGTTTCAATAAGCGATCCCAAACACCCCCTTAATGAAGTAAAAACTATCCCACCCATAAAGATCACCATCATCAACTCAAATTAGCTTCAGTGTATGCCAACAACTTAAAATCAAAAGGGATGGTGCATAGAAAAACCAAGAGAATATGTATTGATAAATCAAATCTTTGTATGGAACACAATTCAAACCAAACATTCAAGAACAACTAGTAAAACATAGCCGAAATGACCTTGTAGTGTGTTGTCCATCTGTCGATAGGATACTTGAGTCAGGGTCTGGATTATCAGTGATCATGGATCTGTCCGGAGATTCAAACCTTCAAAATAGAAAAAAGAAAACAGGGGATTTGATGATTCTTATAAAAAAACAGAGACACGTCTAAAATACATAATGAATCTAAACAAGAGAAGATAAAGGTAACTGAATTTACTCTGTAGAGGGAAGATTCTGTACATCTCCAATGGTTGTGGGTTCAGGCAAGTTTTCATCGATGGAAACCGAAAACCTTCACCAGCAAAAGATAGCAATTTGACATAAAATAAATCTTCATAAGGAACGAAAAAAGGAATCCATTAAAAGGAAGGCGTCAAACTCAATCTCAATCTCACTGCCTCCGCCACCTGAACCGTTCACACAACAAACACTTGTTTTGGTGGTGGTGGTGTTCTTTTGGCTCTCATGTTGGAGACGCCAGAGGTTGGAAGTTTAGTAATAACTAATAATTAAAATTTTGAAATTATTAATTTTTGTAGGTATTTTTTTTACAGGAATCATAGTTTCAGGGCTGGTCCTTGTGGGGTGCCTAATGGGCGACAACACAAGGCCCGGTTTTTCGAGGGGCTCTAATTTTTAATTTTTTTATATGTATTATATATTTAATAAAAAATTAAAACAAAAACATATAAATTATAAAGTATAATAATCTAATTATATTTTAAAACCCAATAACTTTTTTAAAATTAACCCAACATCTTTTTAGCCTAAGAAGTTTTAAACCCATCTAATGATTTTAATCCAAATACCCAATTACATTTAAGTTTTAGGCTTTTAGCCCATCTAATGATTTAAACCCAAATACCCACTTACATTTAAGTTACCATTTAAAAATTTAAACAAATTAAAAACATAAAAAAATATGTTACGGCTGGAATCCTGGAAGCTAGAACGTCGAACGACAGAAGCTAGAAGCCAAGGATAGAACAGGGGTGGCATTCGATCTTTCATCTTCTCATATTCAAACGATTCCAAAAGAAGATTTTGATAATTGATAATAAGAAGATTTCAATTCATTATCCACAAATCACAATCAAACAGGAGATTACAATTAAGTAAGTTTGTTTCTAACTTTTTCAATTAATAAAATCCAACTAATTAGATGCCAACAAACTTGTGTCAAATGAAGAGAAGAAGGAGACAGGTTCGGTCTGTTGTATAGTTGGGGTCATCTCATTATAATTTAGTAATTAGCATGTTAGACTAAATTAATACAATTGTAACAGAGCATGAGGGCCCAAAGGATATAAAACAGGGGATCTTGGATAAAAGATGTTGTGAAATGAAATGAAAAGAAGAAACCAAACTTACTGGGTGGTGCCATCTTCTTCAATCTGTCCATCTCTCTGTGCATGCATGTTTTGGCTGAATAGAGCTAAAAACCTACAGGTAAGAATGTGTGAAACAACCGGGACTAAATCAAATCTTCATAAGAAAAGAAAAAAACAAATCATAATCGAAAGTTTACTGTGCAAGATTTGGATAATGGGTGGGATATTGGTGTTGGTTTCTGACAGACATGGTAAGCTCTAGTCCTGATGCTGTGACAACAATGCTCGACATGCTTTCCGATAACAAAATGGGCAGAGTAATTGTTAAAATTCAAGACTCAAACTTCTGAATTAATGAGTGTTGCGAATCTTTTCTATTTGCTTTTATAGAGAGAGAGATTTTCATCGTCCGATAGAACTTTTTTTCTATTTCGTTTGATCGACGATTGAGGGTCGTCCCACGAAATCTAAATTCCAAAATGTCAAACTTTTTCTACGTCCGATAGAACATTTTAGTACCACCAAATCGGAACGTGAAGTGGTGAAGGACGGACCCACACACGGCAAAACATCCCTTTCCCTTTGGAAAACTCGTGTCTAGTTTTGGGTCTTTCTGGGTTATTTCTAGACTAATATTAGGTTTTTTTTTAATGGATAATGTGTTTAATTATAATACTTTTAATTTAATAGTTTTAAATAAGGTTTTTAAAAAATGGTTAAAAACTTATAAACATCATGTAGTTTTTCCTTAAATATAACTGTTTAAACACTTAATTGTTAAAAATAATCGGTAATACTTTATAAAAAAAGTTGTGTGCTTATTTATAAAATTTAAAATTTTAGATGTTTGAATTTCTTACAATAACAATTAAGATAGAATTATTTATAGGACTGTAAACGAGCCGAGCTCGGTTTGAAAATTTTAACGAGCTGAAAAGTTGAGCTTGTGCCAACCCGATAATTTAAAAAAAGTTTTGATTTTTAAATGATCTAAGGTCGAGGCAGATTCAAAATATCATAGGCATTATTTTTTTTCTCAACTTTTTTATATGTTATTTATTATGATTATTATTAGTAATAACCTTTTTTTAGAACATTAGTTTTATATAAAACCAAACTAGTAAGAAACTAGATTGGGAAACAAATTACAAAAACACAAGCGGGTTTTTTAACCACTCAACTCAAGAAATACTACTTTTCCTGTTTCTATTACAAAACCATAAAAAAGAGCGATACACAATAGAATAAAAAATTAGCTCCTGGCGATCCTTTTTAACGTTAAACACCGAGGCATTTCAATTATCCAAATAACCCACCAAGCAACAACTACAATAGCCTCTATCACCTTCTTATGAGATGACTTTACACCACTTGATTGAACCTAGTCCATAATCTCCTTCGGGTTTTTAGCCAAAGGAATAGCCACCTCTAACCATCTAGCTATAGCAGACCAAGACCGCACTGCCACAAAACACTCTCCAAATAAATTATATGCAGTTTCTGGGAAATTGTCACACAACAGACACAACACATAATCCACATCAATTCCTTTTTCATCCGGGTTAACCCGAGTAGGAATTATATTCAGCAAAACTTTCAAGGCCAGAATATTTACTTTCCTAGGGATAAAACTGTTTCAAACCGTAGATCTAGGACCTAAAGAAAGAATCAAACTATCAATGACTTTACGAACCCCTCCAACCTTGAACTCTTCTGAACAATCAAGAGACCAACTCCAATAATCTTTTTTATTTGATAAAGAGACCTGCTGAAGAATCCCACACAAATCATTAAGTGAAACAAGTTCCGCCCCTCCCCGCAAAGGTCGCCGCCACTGCCATGAATATATATTGTCCCACTTCCTATTTCTAACAAAACAATCTTTATTCATAAATTTCCCCACCATCTGTAAGGCCCAAACCCGGAAGGCCTCACATGTTGGATTTACTAATAAACACATAGTGAATTAAACTTTTAATAGAATAAAAGCAGCAGAATAAACGTCATTACATTGTCTCAAACAACAACCAATTAAAACATTGTCTATTGCATTCACTCATTCTCAAAACATTTACAATGGATGCTAGATCTCTAATGCCGGGTAACTCTCTCGCCAAGTCAAGCATCCACTCCCCATTCTTCTAACCTTAACCTGACATGCATATTAAAAGTCAACTAATGTTGGTAAGTTCAAGTCTTTCATTCAATTAGGAAATGGTTTCATTATTCGAAACATACATTAGGGTTTTAAAGCATTTATGAGAAATCAGGGCTTATCATTTATCATTCAAACATTTAGTCAATTAATCATCATCAAAACACCGTTTAATGAAACTTTCATTTAACATTCATTTAAGTCATACATCATTATCTAATTTAATAGTAACTGGACCGGATAGTATAATATATAATTTAATATTTAAAAATATATAGATAAGTTAAAATTATATGTTTAAACATATTTGAACATCTATCAAAATTTAATGAAAATGTCTAAATGAAGTTAGTTTGCAAAATAAAAAAGAGTTAAATACGGTTTTATTCCCTGTGGTTTAACCAAAATAACAGTTTTAATCCAAAAGTTTAAATTTGATTTTTTAGTCCAATAGTTTCATTTTTATATCAATTACAGTCCGGTCCACTAACTCCATCCAAATTTTCTGTTAACTTTATACAAAAAAAGACTATAATACCATTGTTTCTAAAAAAATATAATTATTAATAGATAGATTAAAAGACAACGCCTTTGAACAATATTTTTATTATTTTTTATTTTTTTTGTTTTCAACCCTCATACTATATATAACATACGCTTTTAACCCGTCTACTTTTCTAATAACTTCGTTTATTTGTTATAACTTTAGTTATTTACCTTTTCATTAAAAAACGAAAAAGTGGCTTTCTTTAGTTTTTTTTATCAACGTACCGTATAAATTTTATTAAAAACGGAGTAGTATTCAAAAGCGAGTATTTTTTTTCGTACGCTATAGCGACTGTACGTAATTTTAGCCTCGCAAACAAGCCGAACCAAAATCGACAATGTCCCCACCGTGTTGCGAGTGGAATCGTTTTTGCCCCTTATAGTATGTATAATATACGCTTTTAACCCATTTAGTTTTTTATTAATTTCGTTTTCCTGTACTAACTAACGTGAACAAAATGATTTAGAAGATTTTTATCTATTAAAACTGACCGAAGCGCGGTTTTCTTTGTTTTTTTTCCAACGTTCATGTATACCTTTTATTAAAAACGGAGTTATGTTAAAATTCGAGGGTTTTTTTATTGTTCGCTATAGCGCGTCTGTGTTTCGACGTAAGTTTTATCCACTCAAATGAACCGACCCTGATAACGACCAGACTCTCGCAGCGAAGCGCGGACGAAAAAATATCTAGTTTCTTAAAAACCCTAACTTCTTAAAAATATATATATATATATCATCTCTGTCACTCCGACTATAATACCGCTGTCACCGCCACCACCACCTCCGGCGCCACCCCCAAATCAACGGATTTGGTTTTGGCCCATGGTTTGTTGAAACCAACAGTCGATTCCTTTCAATTTCTCCTAAATCCCCAAATCAACCTCATGCCAAGCCCTGTTTTTTGTTTTGTATAACCATAGCAATGCAACAAGCTCTAGCACTGAGCTTAACGAGTTAGGCCTGAAATGATTAATCCAACTGATTCATCCAAAACAGCAATTATAAACACTATAAATTCAAAATCAGATCCACAAAACTAAAAGCAATAAATCGACCAATTCCATAAAACACCATATAAAGAAAACAATAACCTAATCGATCTTACAAAAAAAAAACAATTACCTAATCAATCTCTTGAAAAGACGCACCGGCAGCAACATCACACACTAAACTTCCCTTTTGATTTACCTTCACGGCCCTTGTAGGTGCCCCTAACGACCTGAACCTCGTCGTCTTTTCTGACGGGGATGGAGCGAGCGTTGTACTTGGACCGGATGTCGGTGGAGAGGGGTGCGCTCACACGGCGGACGCTCGATGGAGCAGTAAAATGGACCCTGCGGCGTGAGCTGGTGGGTTGTATTTCATTGTTGTTCTGGTTCTGATAACGTGTTATGGTTTGGGGAGGAAGAGAAGGGACGACGATGGAAGATGGAAATATAAGGTTTATTTTAGGTGGCGGCTTGATTTGGGGGTGGCGGCCGGAGGTGGAGGTGGAGGTGGGATGTGGAGGTGGAGGTGGAGGTGAGTGTGGATCTTGAATTGAATTGGGAAGGAGAGATGCAGATATAAAAGGAAATTAGGGTTTTTAAGTTCTTTTTTTTTAAAGGGAAAGGTTTTTATTTATTTATATACTAGGTTAGAGACTCGTGTACTAGACCGGTTGAATACAAATAATAAAATAAAGAGTATGCTTTAAATTACGTATATGTAAAACAATTAAATAATAAAAGCAATAATAATATTGATAACGAATGAAAATTATTACAATTCATAAGTGTCCAAACACTTCTTTGTATACAACATTTGATGTAATAACCGACCATCTTTATCTAATATTTATAGTTTTAGTCCGTCTCTACTTTTAACTCTTGGTAATACAACATCTAGTTGATCATGTGTGAAAACTGGTTTTGTCAAAAACAAACAACACTGAAGTAATGGCATAAGAAATACTAAATCGTTTTATTCGGAAATTTAGTCTATGCAAAATACTAAATCGTTTTATTCGGAAATTTAAATCATTATTGTAATGATATTACTTTCCATATCAACCCAAACTCACATGTTTTAACCATTGCTAAAGATGACTCGAGAACATTTGAACTGTTACCCGATTCGCCCATCTTGCCACCTCTTGTTTTCATAAACAAAGTCTAGAAGATGAGAAAAAGGGTACATGAAGTGGCAATGTGTAATACCACTTTTTTAAAGGCGAACATTGAATCATGTGAGTAGAGGTGCACAAATCAGATTTTTTTTGGAACCAGATCCGGATCGGATAAGTCAACGTTGGTCAAGGACCGGATCCGGTTTTGGGGTGTGAGGTTTGGAACCTATTGGAACCTTTTATCCGATTTTGTCCGGATTTTTTGTGTCCAATTTTTGTCCGGTTCCAAATTTGTCCGATTTTGTCCGGTTTTTATCCGGTCCCTTGGAAAACCATATAACCGGTTCCAGATCAGACGGTTCCAAAAATATCCGATCCGGTTCCAAAAAATCCGGTTACAAAAAAACCGATTTCGGATAATCCATCGGATCGGATCCGGATCCGGTTATAATGCCCACCTCTAGATGTGACGTCGCACCCCCCCGTCAAATGGAAGAGCGTCGTCCAACTCCGGTTAATATGTTGTCTTAACCGGGCCCACTTGGCGTCAGAGTATGGTGTTCTAATGCGCCGATATATCACAAATACTCTAAATTAGTATTAATATTTTTTTTATTTTAACTACCTTCCAACTCCAACAACAACAATCTTTTGGTTTACAAAATCTAGTAACTGCCTGCCTTGTGCTCAAACAACTCCAAGCTGTCTAGCTAATGCAACACCAGCAGTTCCCAAAAAACCATGAATATGAATAACTTGAATAAAATTATAATAATAGTGATGGAAATTAGCATAATTTTTTTATCTTTAGATGTTATTTCAGAAATTAAAGTAGATAGGCTCTAACCTGCATGTCATCATTAAATATACAGTACTTCTTTCTGTATCTTTGAAGAGTTTAAAATGCCCACTTGAATTAAAAATCTTCAAACTGACTCAACATGACTATTTAAAAAAGTGTTCAAATAAAACAAATATACAAAAAATTTTAACGCAAAAAGGAAATGAGCCTGGATAACAACTTTAGGCCAACGTCTATGAAGAGCTTCCATCAATTCATCCACTATTGATATATATTCTTCTCCTTCCAACCTTCGTTCTCTTAGTCATAAGTCTGTTAAAGTAAATAACATGAAACGAATATTGTTGTGCATCCTAAATATCATTTAACTTTCTCTTTTACACTTTCTAGAAACGAAAGATAATTTTTAACCAAAAAGGTCATATGGTTCAGTTGGGTTACTCATAACTTAATGTGTGGAATCTTTTGAATTTGTATAAATAGTGTGGCTACTTACAGAGAGGATCTTCTAGAAGCTTTTCATTGTTGGTTCCAACATCAAGCATAATAGGAAGTACCTGTGACAGCAGAATTAGAAAGCAACCATCATAAAATTTCGTGTGGACAAGGTCGGGTTGTGTTGACCCACAAACACTTGTACATTTTTTTACAGATATTTAATGTGTGATTTACGATAACAGAAAGACTTTTAATAAAAACTAAAATTTTAAGGTTGTATGCACTAAAAATAAACTTTGGGTGACTTGCAACTTGTTTGACATGGTCCCGTTTTAGCTAAATTTGATTTGACTCAGTTGAGATCGAACACAACTCAGATCGGCCCATTCAGAAGTAAATGGGTCAAAATGATCACCTCTACTTTAAGAGCCATGTGTATCATTGTATGCAAGTAATATGTCACATAAGTTCAAGTTTTTATATAAAAAAAATACCCTTTGTGGATTGATACCATCAGCAGCAACATACATATCGAGTTTCCCAATAGGAATGCCAATTCCCTGAACTCCCAGATCACCTAAGCCCAGAATACAACTGCCAGCCGTAAGCACTATCATGTCTACCTGAATAATTTGTTTACAATTATACTTGATTACATGAAGTATAGCCATCTAAGTTTAAGAAACAGTATAGCTGGATAAATATGAAAACCTTCGGTATAAAGCTAATATATTTGAAGTATATGACAAAAAGTAACATGTAACTGGTATATATAGAATTATCTTTGTCATTTTATTCTGTAGGAATTAAACTTATATTATGAATGTAAGCAATATATAATTAATAAGTTTTGATCTAGACTCAATGAAGTCATATAGCATTTATCAATGAACGTGAAATTTCATTCCAGATAGAACCCCATAGTGGAATGGCCCAAATAACCTCGAAACTAAACCCATAGTGAAAAAGTTGCAGATCTATCACAAAAAAAGAAAAGAAAACATTTCAAAGGTTTCTTCAATGTAATCTCTAACTATGAAGTATGAATTAAATAACAATACCTGTAAACACATATTTTATTGGAATTGTTCATAACAGATCCACCTACTCTAGATGCTCAAACTGATTATATCAAACAATTTCGGAGAAATTTCAGATCAATTAAGTTGAAATGTCAAAAAATGGAAATAAATATAAGGAGGTAAGAATTACAGTTTGAAGCCATACGAACAAATGAAGCCATTAATCAACTCTGGACAGTGATGAACATTAAATCCAATTCCTCACTATGTGAAAAAAAAGGATTAAAATTAACCAAGGGCGAGAAACTAACCGAGGCATATGAGAAATTTGAAGGAATTGGATGGAGATTTGAACGAAGATCGGCGAATCAAGCCCTAACAGAGGGATGTTGAACTCCGAATCGCGAAAGAGGCTGATGGATGAGTAAAACAAAGAACGGAAGGAAACCCTAGTCCATAGAAATGGCGATTGAGAATGAGGATCCTAATGGGCTGTTTAGATCCGCGAGTTTCATTAAATGGGTAAATATGTTTTGACGGGAAATCCTAAGAAGGTACGAAAGATGACATGTGTCTTAAAAATATTTATTTATTAGGATAGATATTTTTTTAGTAACAGAGGTATTATAGTATTTTTTAATAAATTTAACAGAAACTTTGAATAGAGTTACTGACCAGACTATAATGGATATAAAAATAAAATTATTGGATTAAAAAGGTCAAATATAAACTTTTGGATTAAAACTGTTATTTTGGTCAAACCACAGGAACTAAAACTGTATTTAACTCAATAAAAAATAAATAAATATTTAAAAAAGAAAGCCTGCAAAAAGTAGATACTACAAGATTTTGTAAGATTAATTCATATTAATTATTATAAGAAGTCTATCAGTCCACTTCCCAACACCTTTCATCATTTCCGACAGCAACTCTTCTTCTTCACATTTTTAAAGCTTTTTATCATTCTTCTTAATCTTCATGTTTTCTCTTAGAAAACAGAGTAAACATAATCCGTTGGAGAAATAGATACCTTCATTCTTCTTCATTTTCATCTTTTCTTCTTCTTCAGTCAACTTTTTTTTAAAGGGTCACCCTATATTTTTTTTAAAGGGTTCACCTAAGTTTTTCTATATACATTTCTACTACAATTTCGAAACTCGGGGGGTTCCGGTAAAACCCCCGAGGCTATGTAGATCTGCCCCTGCATGGTTCGGGGCATGGGTCGGGTCATGGTTCGAGTCATGGGTTGAGGCATGGGTCGAGTCATGGTTTAGGTCATGGTTTAGGTCATGGATCGGGCCATGGTCGAGTCATGATTCGGGTCATTAATTATACAAAATTATTTCATTCCCTGAAGGAATGAAAAAAAGACACACATCCCTTAAGGAATAAAAAAGAAGGGAAATAATCATATTCCTTATGTAATGGTCCATTTCATTCGTACATAATAAACCAAACATTTTTTTTTCATTCCAACGCAATGACTCGTTTCATTCCACCAGACATTCATGCATACCAAACACTAACTTATAGTATATTTATTATTTTTACTATAATAAACCTCGCTCATTGTCTTGCCATTGGGGTGGTGATCCAATGATAGAGGCAAAACCTCTTAAACACTTAAAAGACCTAAAGGTCATGGGTTCAAGTCCCACTAAGTAAAGAAATTTGTCGTTAAAAAAAAATTTGTTTGTGGTATACAATTTTTAATTCAGAGTTTAATAAGATTTTATATTTTTCAAAAAAGCAATCTATATTTTTTAAAACAAAAGGATGTGGTTTGGATGATGAAGTTTAAATTTTAAAGAAATTAATTTACTAAAAATAGCACGTTTTAATAATATTGTGTATCTAATAAATAATTATATCTTTTAGCTACTCATGGCTAAATTTACCTTTATAAAACATATCCAAAGTGTTTTTTTCATTAATTTACACGTGACAATCTTTTGAGTGTATTTTTGATGAGTACTCTCATCTTCTAAACTTGTTAAAATTTCGTTTAGTTTTTAAGGTTATTCAATATTGGTGTAGAATTGAATATTTTTCCATATCACCTTTAGATCCACATCTTTATTTTTTTATTCCATATAACCTTTTAAATTAAAAAAAAAGCGTCACATCATCACTTGATAACCAGCAAAATAACCTAAATTTTACAACATTGAAATACATAATAAAAGTTGATTGATTTTTTTTTATAAATGAAAAAATTAAATCTATATCTATACTCTATAATAAATAAAGTGTCACTTTCCTATACATTCTTAAGTTTTTTTTCCCGTTTCTCTGTCCTATTAATTATATAAATTTATTTAATTGTTTTTCTAAATTTTTATTCTATAATTATTTTTATAAAATATTTTTTATTTAAAAAAAATAGGTTTGTTCAAAAAATATTTTTATAAATTAAACATTTCTTTCATTATTTTTATAAAACATTTTAAAAAAATAACTATATAACATTTCTAGAAATATATATTAAAAACTATGTAATATGTCAAAAATATATAATATGTAAATTTTTATTACTAAATATATATAATATTGTATTTTTTTAACCCGTGTAATATACGGGTTTCTAACCTAGTTCTTTAATAAAACATTTAAAAAACTTGATTCACTTTTCCTTAAAATAACTCAAAAGGATATTTCAAAAGTATCTCTGTATGGGCTGGATATACTGAAAACTATACGACATTACGGCCCATATTGAAGTTCAAATAAAAGTCCAGCCCATAGAACATGGTTAATTAAAACTTTAGTGACCAGATTCTTATCATTTCAAGAAAAAATGATTGGTCATGTCGTTCTTAAATGAATATTCTCTGTGTGCAATAATATGGTGGAATTCATGTCTTATATGCCTATCTTTTGTGAATATTTTAGAATAAATGTATTCTTTATGAAATCCCCCTCTTATTGGCAGGCTCTTGTTAGATCAAATGAACTTTTGGTTATTTGTAGATGTCAACTTCAAGTACAATTGGGAGATCAGCTCTTGGGGAAGAAAGATTATAGTGCAGAAGAAGAGAGGGGGATTTTATTTATTTGAGTTGGAAGGGCTAATTTCGTATTTCTGTTTATTTATTTGAGTGTTTTTGTCTGAATAGAATTGCAATCGGGTCATAGTTAGTTGGAGTTTTTATTGGAATTTTATTTATTTATTTATGTTCATCTAAATGGGTCTAGATAATTACGGATTGGATTTAGTTTATTAAAGATCTGAGACAGATAAGGTGGAAGGGAGTTACTACTACAACAGATGAAACTATGGAGATCAAGGCTCTAAATCAACTATTTGGTGGATTGTGGGTCACATTATATATGCATATGGATAATCAGGTGCAAATTCAAAGCAATAGTAAGGCGCTGAATGCGGTCAAAGTAACCACAGTAGAGTTTAATCTGGCCTGGACCAACACTTCTTAAATGGGGGTAAAGGCTGAATATCGACATCATTACATATGGAACTTGAAGTGCTGGAACCACCTGATATTCAACAAAAGTCAACTGTTAGAACTGGAAAAAGGCAAATATCATCTGAAGGGGTATTGAATATTAGGATAGTGTTGTATAATCATCCGGAAAATCAAGAGGGATATAAAGCTTTGAGCTTGATCAATACTTCTAAAGTAGGATTGTTTCTTGGTCAAGGGCCAAAGTCAACTTGAAGGAACTTTGGATCAGTTTTTGGTTTGGAATAGCTACTCAACAACAAAGTCAACATTTTGATATGGACTCATTATTAGTCAACATTAATATAGCGGGGATTAAGAATGAAAGTAATCAAAATGATTGCTTTTATTTCTTTTTAAAGACCGGAAATGAAAGTCAACTGCGTAGTAAACTGTAGAGTCAACGAATAAATTTGGTATCCGCGTCATGAATCCGTATGATGTGTTTGTTTGAAGTGGTTGTATAACCTATTTGGTTTATGGTTTTCTTTGATTGTTATAGCAGTTAGTTGGGTACAATTAAGGGAGAACCAACAATTTGCAAGTCAACAAGTAAATGGTCAAGGTCAAAGTATCACATATTCTACGACTTACATCACTCCTCATAGCCTCTGATGAGTGATTACCCACGATAGACTTCCATCACCCCTCGTTGCCTCTGATGAGTGTGTTGGAGTTTTGAGTGAAAATTGTTTTTTCACAAAGTTACAAAAATGACTTTTTGCCAACTTTGGACGGAAATAAATATATGTAACTTAGGTTATTATTATTATTTCTTTCTGGGTTACTGTTCTCTTACGTGAGACCTTCGCTAGGAAACAAACCGCGTCCAAAATGGAGCTAAGATAAATGAGATATCGATGCTCAAAGTTGGGTATTTAAAGCTGAAATAATTCAACTTTTCTTGAGTAGAAAAGTGGGAAAAGTGGGGAAACTTGTCCCACATAGGTGGGATGAGAAACTTTTAAGTGGTTTATAAGATGGAGCACTCCATTAAGTTTGTTACCTTATAAAGGATGACACTCAATGGGAACCAGGAGGGTGGGAGCACTTCGCATGCTCGCATAATTTGGCGTTTTGATGGCGCCGCGAGCTGCCTTAGTATTTTTGACCAGCTACGAGTGGTCCGGGTTCAGTTCCCGGGCACATGGCGTTCCCGGGCACATGGCGCGGCGGTTCAGGCGCTCAGTGGGTGCGGTCCGCGTCCCACTGCAGCAGCTACGCGTTCTGGCGCGTTAAGTTTGCTGAACTGTTTCCTGTTATCCAGCTCTACAGAGTTAAGAATTTGGCAGTTTCGAATCAAAATTCAAAAACCAAATAAAGAGCATTGAAGGCGTTTAATACTTGTATAAATACCAACTCAGACTTGGCATTTGAGACACACTGATTACACATCAAACTCAGACTGATACAATCTAAAACTGAATAAATAATTATGTCTTATACTATTTCTTTTTTAAGGTACTCTTTCAGGTTTAGAGTCCTCCCCGGCTGTAAGGACAACTTCGGCCGTTGTACCCTGAGAAAAATTCGAGTTCTCTTGGGAGACTCGGAATTTGTTTTAAGGGACCCGTGTTAAACACGAAGCCTCGGTCACGAAATTAGTTTTCGTTTATTGTATTTGTACTTTTCTTTTATTTCAATTGTAAAGTATTGTAATTTACTGCTTTAATTATTTCTTGTAATGTAAAGAAATTTATACAAGTGCTAGTCTTTTATACTTTTGGCGAACGGTTCCTAGAGAGTGAATTCTCAGTACAAAGTTTTGTGTTGAATTTCTTGATATTCAAAATTACATATACAATTAAATGTATTTCTTGAATGATATTCAGCATATACAATGTCTTATAATAAGTGCAAGATTTTATTTTATTTTATATTACAATAAAATATTTTTTGAGTTAATGATATAAATGACCCTTGTGGTTTGATCAAATTGCATGTTTGACCCCTAAGATTTAAAAATTACAAATGTAGCTCAAATATTTGAGAACTGATGCTCCTTTAGCCCCTGATATTAACAACAGTTAGTTTTTTAATAGAAAGTTAACCCTTGTGTCATCCACGTGACTTACGATTGCAAACTTAATCTTAAAAATGATTAATATCAGTAAAAATAAATAAAAATATTAGTGATTTTTACTAATTTTTTACGATTTTTATTGTTTTTTACGATCTTTTATTGATTTTTACGAACTTTTATTGATTTTTACCAATTTTTTTAATACTTTTTATTGATTTTAACTCATTTTTAGAGTTAAGTTTGCAATCGTGAGTTACGTGGATGGTACGTGGGCTAAGTAGTTAACTTTCCATTAAAAACTAAATGATGTTAACATCAAGGGTTAAATGCATAAACAAATCTCAAAAGTTTGGACTAAATTTATAATTTTTAAAATCTGGAGACCAAACATGCAATTTGATAAAACCACAAGGGTCATTTATGCAATTAACTCATATTTTTTTATAAAAGACTTCTTGAAAATGAACTAATGAAGCGCGTTGTTGAAAATGGCGGGAAAAAAGAGATTCTCAATAATACTATACTAGTATGAAATCTTACGGAACACCCCCTCGATTATCAAATCTTACTGAACATCACTTGTAGACTTTTCAAAATCAAAAGTTTTTTTTTGTTCTTTTAGTTGCTTAGGGTTATTGCCATTTTCTATTCGGTCTTATTTAATCATATTAAACTAAAATTTTGAACGTTTCGTATGTTTAGTACACATAATTCTCATGAAAATTATTAACGAAGCTCAACTCATCAAGATGATGGAGAACAATTACTTACAATTTCAAAATGAATGTCTAAACACCCCTAAAACTCTATGATTATCATAAATTTCCTATCAAGAATATATCAACTACAACATTAAAAAAATTACATATCACTTTAACATATGAAGTTTCTAAAATTACGATAATTTAAACACGTATAATAATAACTATAAAAATTCAAAATAAAAGTTACAAGCACCGTGCTACACTAAATCTACTAATCTAGTAGTGGTTTTTAGGGTTAGAGTAAGGGTGGTGATGATGTTTGAGTGAGTTAATAGGTCTACGTGACTCACCAGAATGGGTATGAGGTTTGGGCGGAAAAAACTTATAAGGATGAATGTGGTGTTGAAAAATGGTAAAAATGGGAATCATTTATTAGAAGGATTATGTTTTCTCTAAAATTAAGTTTTTTTTAATATATGAAAACAAATAAAAGTTGGGAGTAAGTTTTATAAAGGGTCTCTAATACTAAGTATAGTTTTTGGGGTCGATTATCAATAACTAAATAATAGTTTTTTTCGGCTCGAGTCGAATTGGGTCGGGTCACACAATAAAACGATAAAAACAAAAAAAAGATGAACAATAATAATACGGGTCGGGTCGGGTCACACAACTTTTCTTTTAAGAAAACCTTTTAATATTCATATTCCTAAAATTGAAAAATTAAACCCAAATTAACAAACAAAATTCACATTTTGACTAATCATTAATCAAATACACACATAACATATAAATTCAGTTAACATATAAATTAAACTAAAACACAAATAGAGAGTGTAATGGGAGTTGAGACTAAATCACTAATCTGCTTCCAAGTTAAGTTTCTTTCAACTTTCAATTTCAATTGCTTCCAAAACTCCAAGTTAAGTTTCTTTCAACTGCTTCTTGAATCCTGAGTCTTGCCGTCGACGAAATAATCCAAGTTAAATTTCAACTTTCAATTTAAATTTGAAATTATTTCAACTGCTTCAATCGTTGCTTGGCTGCCTTGAGAGGTAATGCCGCTATTTTTTTTTAATACCTAATTACGTTTAATTTTTTTTAATGGGTATTAGGTTTATTCATGGGTTTATGTGTTATTTGAACATATTTTGTTTAAAAGTTATTGGGGTAAATTATTAAATATTTAGTTTAAGAGATTAATAATTAATTGGTCAATTATTATAGGGTTAAAGGTCTGGTTTAATTGGTTTTTATTTATAAAATCTATAACCTAAAAAAAATATTTATTTGGGGTCAGTGTCAAAATTTTATGGGGGTCGGCGTCAAAATTTTATGGGGGTCGCTCGAAAATATACCATATATGTAACAAAAGAAAAAAATTTTATCGGTGTCGGCCGACCCGCCGACACCATAGTAAGTCCGCCAATGCCCACACAGACTCACCTTGAGGTTCTAAAGGTTGAGAAAAGTTGTACGGTATTGGGTTCAACGCCACACCACCACCAAGTGACCAAACTACACAACGCATGAGTGATAGGTACTTTTTTTTTCCATGTCAGACTAATATTAAGTATTTATTGTAAATAAATTTTACACATTAAATAGAGTTGGTTAAGAAAAGGACTCGTGAAAAGAATGGTTCTTGAATAGAATAAAAGTCATGGTTTTAGATTGAAATTAAAAGAGTATTTGTTGCCAAAACCGTGTAGAAACCAAAGTATGTTGCAAACTTGCAATTGAGGTTTACACTTTCAAAGCATTTTCGAGGAAGGTATAGCTAGGTTTTATAAGTTTATAAGACCAAAACGAACCAAAGGAAATTTTAAAATAATAAGTTTATAAAAAATAAAGTAAGTTGTTATTTTTATTTATTACTCAAATAGAGAATGGATCATTTGAGAACTCCTAAATATTTTGAGAACTCGTCATAAAACCAATCAAAACCATTTTTTTGTTTTTACTGCCTTTATTATTAGAATATAACATAAAAATATGAATTTATATATGTAAATTTACATTTATTCATATATTAACAAAAATCTACACATGTGTAAGTTTACTACTTACACATGTGTACGTGTTTACCATTTATACATGTGTATAAATTTTTTTAAGAATAATTTAGAGAGAAGAGATGCGTTAGTTGAAGAGATAAATCATTTTTATGTTGTATTTTAATAATGAAGGTAATGAAAACAAAAAAAAATGGTTTTAATTGATTTTTTGACGATTTCTCGCGAGTTCTCAATTATTTATAAGTTCTCAAGAGATCCAAAGTCCTAACCCCAAATATATGTTTATTTAGTTAAATTAAACTTATCTTATAACAACAAATGTTTTGAAACTGTAACAGATAATTATATGACAAACTAGTTATATTTAAAATAACTTTCTTAGACTCTTAGCAGTCGAATCGTATCTAAATACAATCTGTTTTAAAATATAAATGGAGTTCAAACTCAAAAAGCTGTTTTTTTAATGGCAAAATGATATATAAAAAAATACCACCGGTTAGTAATAACTAACCGATGCCAAAAGCAATTACAAGAACTATATAAGTGGATTTTTCAACCAATTTACCTACTTCTATTGTAACTTTGAATAAATGTGTTTAAAAATAATCGTTAATACTTTATACAAAAAACATCAAATAGCTTAACTAACTACCAACAACCATCAAGCAGATCGCAGATGGAATCAACAAAGTCATAAAGCAGAATTACTAGAATACCCTTGAGCTTTTAATAAGCTAATCCTTTGACTTATGTATTTTGACTTATTAAGTTGACATTTGTTGACTTTGCACTCATTATAATAACGTTTAACTTATTTTATAACAACAAACGTGACAAATTAGTTATTTTTTGAAATTACCAGTTACCAATCGATTATATTTAAGCAGAAATTGTTATAACAATGAAATCAATAGGTTAAAAGATAAAAACTTTTTTTTGAAATTACTATAACCCGGAAAGTCCGGAATGTAGCGCTTGAATGCTTGATGACAGGATAAGAGTCGGCTTTTGAAAACCAAAAAAAGGCATTAACCAACTTCAACATCAAATCTATACTATATAATAAATAAATGTTTTAATGGGACACTTGTCACTCTCATATTCATCCTTAAAAAAAATTTTCCGCATCTCTCTCATATTAATTATGCAAATGTCTTTATTAAAAAAAATATTTCAAATCTCTCTCTCTCTATCTCCTATTAAATAATAATTATTTCTATAATTATTTTTATAAAACGATTTTTATTTAAAAAAAATATGTTTGTTCATAATTTTTTTTTTATAAATTGTACATTTTTTCATCTTTTTTATAAAATATATTTTAAAAATAATTATTTTATCAATAACATAAAACATACAAATGTTCATAAAAGCTGCTGATTTACATCAAACATATAAATAATTTATTAAACTGATGTAATAAATGGTTTTTATCTTAGTTTTCTAAAAAAAAAAAGAAAAATAGTATAAACTCCTGTCATCCAATCATAGACATTCCCTTGAGAAATGTACTTTTCACGGGTCGTACCTTCGATGACAATTAATGTTATACTAGTTTGACCAAAGTAGAAACTAACATGTTCTTTTATTTATCAATTCTTGCCATATCATTTCAATCTTGATGAATCAAATTAAATAATAAAAATAAGAAATTGGATTTTAATAATCTTACATTTTACCAATTGGTCAATAATAATCTCAACTGGGAATATTTTTACCACAAATTCCTACTTTCAAACTATTTTTTTACATTGAACCCCCGTTAAAAAAACTTAACGTCGTTAGATTTTAACACTTTTAGATTTTAAATTATTATCAGTAAAAGTGTTTTGCATTTTATTGATTTAATTTCAAATGTTATAGTATTGTTTTGTGTTCAATATCTACGCATAACACATGCAATTTTTAGTAAAGAAATAATCAATAATGTTTGTGACGTACGCAAAATATATTTTTTTATGCAAAATAATGTTAAACCTTTTATATGAATATGGTTTAAATGGATAGTGCAAGAAGAGATTTGCACAACTACAACTTAAGAGTTGTTACCTTGATTAATGAGATAAGTCATAAATGACATATCACTTATGCAAATGTTTTAGAATAAAATACATGAATATAAGATATGTAACATGCTTTATTTGAAGTAATTGTGGAATTCACAACTATAAATTCTAAGATATGAAAGAAATATATGATAATACAAATAGACGTGCACTTTTTACTAATGATAAGTAGTCATTTGAGAATTTTAGATTTTAGAAGGATGTGGCTATGTAAACTCTTCTACTAGACATTTGAGAATTTTAGAATATACTAATACACAGAATTCCAATTGTTAATCAACTCTTTTATTATTATTGAACATTATTTTTTATTTCAAAGTATCTAATAACGATCAAGATGCTGTCTTTATAGATTTTAAAATATTTTTAAATATAGGTTAGAACCAAAATTAACTTTTCACTGGTCCTATTTTCCATCAAATATTACTAAGCATCCCCTTTGACATTTCAAAATTAAAAGCTTTTTTATTCTGTTAGTTGCTGAGAAATATTTACTTTTCACTGGTCCTATTGTCCAAGACATTCAGTGTTAAACTAGTTGTCTAAACTAGAAACAAACCTGTGTCCAAACATCCCTAATTCCCTAAAATAATTGATAAAAGCTCAAGTCATCAAGGATGGAGAGCAAGCATATATAGTCTAATCATCAATTCCAAAATATGTGTCTAAACACAGCCAAAACTCTATTACATACCAGATTCATATGAAGTTCGAATAAAGGTACATTTATCGTAAATAAAACACAACGATAGTAGTCATGTATATATAACTTAAGGTTTTACATATATAAGTGTCAAATATGCTTACTTTGAAATGTCTCCCATATGAAAATCTCCTAGGTTGGGTTCCCAGAGTAACACCCAAGTGACATGAACTGCACCCAATCTACGGGTAGTGAAGCTGGGGCTGGGGTTGGGAGCTATAGTTGGGGTTGGAGGTTAAGAACACAGCCAAAAGCAAGAATAAAAGTGCAAGAATGCACAACATGTAACAAGCATATTTTATGTTCTTGTATCGATAGGGGGACAAGTTTTGATTGGATGAGTTTGTGTTCTTTAAACACACATTTATGCAACACAAAATAATAGCCATGATAGTTAAAGCAAGTGAGACCATGAAAAAGGAAATGGCAAGAGGATTGCGTTTTTCCGTTATAAAGCTCACGAAAAGGGGTATAAAAAGCGTTGCATATAGACTTAGCCAATATCTAGGATCCGAGTAATCATGCAACCTGATAAAAAAAAGTAAGAACAGGCGTAATCAAAGTGTAAATTAACTAATAAACATCTTATAATATATACTTTAAACTCATCGAGCAATCAATACAAAAGTGTTTGTCACACCAATATGAACCCATCCCTTCCAAATGTAATCGAATTTACCTTGTAGTGTTTTGTTCATCTTTTGTTAGGACACTTGGATCAGGATCTATAATATCCATGGCCCGGGAGGTCAATTCAAGCTGGTTTTGGTTGTTGAGAGATTGAACCCTTCAAAGAAAGAAAAAAACACATTGGGATCCATATCATCTTAAAAATAGATACTTCACCACCAATTCTTAAAGAACCATACCCATAGATACAATAAAAGCAGGGGATTTTTTTATTTATAAAGACCCATTTTCTGAAATGAAAGTAAAAGAAAAGAGAATTACTGTATAGCGGGATGATTCTCTGCGAGTTCTTCTTCATCTCCAATGCTTGTGGATTCTGGCAAGCATTCGCTAATTGGAACTATAAAGCTTCAACAACAACTTGACATAAATCAAAAGGAAAAAGCAGGGGATTTTTTATTTATGAAAAAAATCAAAGACCCATTTTCTGAAATAAAAGAAAAAGAAAAGAGAATTACTCTATATTGGCTAGTTCTTCTTCATATCCAATGCTTTTGGATTCTGGCAAGTATACGCCAATTGGAACTATAAACCTTCAACAACAACAACTTGACATAAATCAAAAGGAACATAATTGTAGGTTTGCTAATCAACATCTGAACTGTTTTATTCACCACCAAAATAGGAATTTTAATTGTGGAAACTAACAAGTACAAAACAGGGTTTTCATCTTGAGATTCATTGTTGCTATGCTCCCTTCCCTCAACCACTGTCCCCTGCCTCAAAACATTCCATTTTTTTCTTTTTGTCCTATCATCCTATAATCTTACAGTGTCTTTTTATTTCTTTTATTTGATAGGTTAACCGTTAGCTTATTTATTTCTGCGGTGATCAGATCTCTTTATTTGTTGTTGGACTCTAGCCGAATAAGCAGAACTGAAAAAACCGAAAACTAAACCGTTGAACACCCCTATCGCCGCTAACCTCCACTACTACAAACCCTGACCCGCCACCACCATCCGCCATAGCTGATAAAATAAATTAAGACGTATTTAAAATTATTTTTTTGATGAGTATTTTATTTTTTTTACAAAAGTCTTTAAAAATAATCATATAAAGTTTTTTTTTATGCCAAAGAGGTTGTGGTGTAATGGTTGAGGTAAGGCCCGAAGTCCCAAGAGACCCGGGTTCCAGGGTTTTACCCACGCCGATCCAGGGTTCGAGCCTCGGCTCTCCCTCAAGCTCGGAAGGGGCCGTATTGGGTGGGGTTTTTCCTTGAAAGCTCTCCAACTTTGATGCCAAGTGGGCCCGATTAAGACAACATATTGGTCGGAGTTGGACGAGGCTCTCCCATGTGACGGGGGTGCGACATCACAACATTCATTGTTCGCCTTTCAAAAAAAATATAAAGTTTTTTATAAAAACTATAAAATATGTTTTTTTTTAAGAGTTGATATGTATTCAACCCATAATAATACTTAAAATAAAATTAATTAATTAAAACCTCTTTAAATATTCAAAAGGCAAAATAAACAAAACAAAAAATGTTAAACTTGTATTTGTTGAGGGTATGTACAACCCTATTTTATATAGGTTTACACGCAGTTAATATATATATTGTCAGGTTATCATAAAGCCTTCTGGTGGAGTGGTGGTCTCATGACTTTTTAAATTGAAGGTCATGAGTTTGGGTTTCACTTGGGACAAATTGTTCCAGGTTGAGCCAGGATGTTTTCCCAGTTGTGGGTTTTCTCCTAGGTGGCTCCCGGGTTCGAGTCCGCTGCGGTTACAACCCTTTGGGAAAGACATGATGACTCACAGGAGCACCCGGGCTGCTTCTAAAGGGAGTAGGGTTTAAGAAAATCGTATTTGAAAAAAGAAAAATTTTGTCTGGTTAAGATATTGTCGTCAACTTATAATATTAAAAAAGAAATTGGTAATATTATAAAGAACTAGTCAAACAAACAAAACAAAAACCCTAAAAGAATATAAAAAAAGGAGCCGGAAGCTGGTGAGGGATACGGTATTAACTATCAGTATCAATATTGGTGGAGGATAACTTATCGTTTTTTTCTTAATTAAGATTATATTTTATTTTATTTATGTGTTTGATTAAAGGTAATATGTTTTTAACGATAAAAGTATTGTAACCGGAACTTTTTAATTTATTTTTTGTATCCGATAATCAAGGTAATGGAATTAATTACTCTCGGTTAAAATAGGTTATAATTAATATTATAAGAAAATTAATTAAAGAACAAAATCCCGCCTTTCTTATCAAAGACTATTTGATTAGATCAAAAATTAAGGATAAAACCCAAAGATTCAAGAACCAGATTTACCCTGCCGTCCGTTGTTCATTTCTTGGATCATAATCCGTGGTCAATTGGAGCTGGTTTTGTCTGTTGGGAGATTCAAACCATTGGGCAATCCATAAATAGATAACCCACCACCAGTGGCGGATCCAGGAATTTTTTTCAGGGGGTTCACTGTTTTTAGATGATCCAATTTCATAGGGCCGGACATAAAATTTTTCGGTTCGGTTCGATTGGTCGGGTCGGGTCGGGTCGGGCAGGGGCGGCTCAACCATTTTTGGAGGCCTAAAACGAAGAAAAAAACATGAAAATTATGCTTAAAATGTTCACAAAATCAACTAATTTGTATTTAAGAGTCATCTACTCATTTGTTTCTATCAATTTTTTACCTCTAATCATATGAATGCTCAAGAACACACATTTAGTTTAAGAAAGAGTTCTTAGTTTTATAGCTTCACAACCGGATCAAGCGAGCTGCAGTGGGCCGTGGGGTGGGCAGCGTCGTCAGGGGGTTCACCCTATAATATTTTAGGGGGTTCACCCCAGTTTTTTTACCTACCGTTACACTAAAATTTCGAAACTCGGGGGGTTCCTGTGCACCCCCCGCTTCACTATTACATCCGCCCCTGCCCACCACCAATTGTTAAAGCGCCAATCCCAAAATGATAGGAAAGCTCGAGATCTTAAAAAAAAACAGAGAATTAAAGCAAGTTAATCTTCTCAAAAGAAGTGAACACAAGGAGAACTTACTCAGTAGAGGTTTGATCTTCTTCAATTGCAATGGGAACCACAACCTCTTCAACTCTTTGCGAACTAATATTTGAATTGCTGTTTGAGATATCCATGCCTCTGGTTTCTGGTTCACGCAGGTTGGAGCTGATGAGATCTAAAAAACTTCAGAAAAGAAGTATGTTACGGTTCGATCAAACGTTTAAGACACAACTGATTGAATGCTTACTGTTCAAGGCTCGGATATCGGACGGAAACGTGAAGCGGATGTTGTGCTTGAATTGTCTTATATGTTCTCCATTTTCTCCGATACCGGAAAATGGCGGAAAAACACGAAAACCAGGTTTAAGTTATGGCGGTCCGGCGGATGAAGAAGGCATCTAAGTCCAGGCTCCTTAGATTTTCGAACCGATGTCGCCTTCGAAAAAAAACGTAATGCATTAAATAACCGTCGCTGGCGTCCCTATGCAACCACGTGCTTTGTGAATGTCACGCGCTTCTTTGTGAATCTTTACTAAAATAAAATTTTCATATATTTAAATTTATTAAAATAACTAAAAGATAAACTAAAATATGCAAATGTTTGTGAATGTTACAAACGTTGTCTTTAAATATAAAAAATATAAATGATCCTTGATGTTAAAACATGTCATTTATACGAGTTGGGCGTATAAAAGCTTTGTTACCCACGGGTACCTTACAAACACGAATATATAATTATCTTTTCATAACTCTCTCTATTGACATGGGATTTAAATAGGCACTCACAATCCTTAAATATCAATTCCGTAATTTCCATGGTTCATTTTGATCAACTTCTTCACTCTCCTGAACAAAAACCCTAAAAATATCAATTTCTTCGTTGTAGGAAGAATCGAGCCAATGTATGTGTGTATATGGGTGTTTATTTCAAAACAAATAGTATGTTGAGAACCGTATTAACCTTTGTGCTATTTATCATATAAATTAACTAGAGTACATATATATTTCAATAGGTTTAAGATTTAGTTTTTAAAAATATGGTATTTATAGTCTTTTATCTAAATGCATATATCCAGTTACACTATATCAACCTATTTGGTTTTTTTAGCAGGTAAATCAACCTATTTTCCATGAAGAGTCAATGATCTTTAGCCCAAGTGGTTGAGGTGAAGTATCCAAGACTTAACTAAAATGGGAAGGTCTTTGTTTCAAGTCCCACTTGTGACAAAAAGAGGTTTCAGGTTGGGTCGTCAGGTGGTTTTCTCACCTATAGTGGGTTTTCTCCTGAGGATGGTGGAGATGATCGGGTGGGCCAGTGGCACGCCAGTGATCCAAATTGATGTTAAAAAAAGGAAAAACTTCGTAAAATAGTAACCAAATTTCAAGTTTGTTCCAATTAAGTCACTCATATTTTTTTTTGGTGGCTAAAACGAAAAAAACCAAAACTTTTCTATTCCCGGAGATTTCTTTTTAATCTATATAGTAATAATATTGTTTTATTCAGGTGAGGAAAAAACAAATACGTAAAAAAAAGGTGTTGAAAGCACTTGGCAGTGTACTGTTGAACGCCGGTCAAAAAAGAACAATTTCTTTTCTTGTCAAAAATGGAATCTCGAGTGCCTAATTACGATAACAAAAAGTTATTTTGAATATTTATAATTTAATTTATTTGAAATAAAAAAAATACAATTAGATAAACCTATAAAAAACGTCAGCCGTCTCTCAATCCATCCGTAGTGGGAGCGTGAGAAGGGGGTGACGTGAGCCACATAAGATTTTCAAGCCCAGGAACACCGGCCCCCTAGTCGTGAAAGGGGCGTGAAAGAGGGGGGGGCGTGGGCATTTCACGGGCGTTGAGGTTGTATTTGGTTTGACTTTTGAGTCAAATTGTTATTATTATTTATTTTATTATTAGTTTTATTATTAGTTCTATTATTATTATTATTGGTTTTATTATTATTATTATTATTATTAGTTTTATTATTATTATTATTTAGTTTTATTATTATTATTCTTATTAGTTTTATTATTATTATTGTTATTATTATTAGGTTTATTATTATTATTAGTTCTATTATTATTATTAGTTTTATTATTATTATTATTGTTATATGTTTTTAGTTTTATTATTATTATTAGTTTTATTATCATTATTATTAGTTTTATTATTATTATTAATAATTAAATGCGGGGCGTGAAACCACTACGCACCTTAGTGAAAATGGGCAGTGAAAACTCCTACGCTGATGTGGCGCTAACGTGGAGGGGCGTAAAAGAGAGGGGTGTGAAACCACTATGGATAGCCTCAGAATCTTTAAATACCCACCACGAATTCGGATTGTTGTTGGTTCTCAGCCGGTATCACACACACCACCATATTCTTCAGCTGGGCTATTAACCTTTCCCTCCTTCTTTGCTGATGCTTCTGATGAGGAAACCCGAACTCCTGCTCCTCCTACCACTGCCCAGGTAATCGAACCTATACCCGCTACACCACATCCCACTGGTCTCTCAGGACCATTCAGATATTCTCCTTTTATACCTTTCACATCATCAGCCTCCTTTTCCTCCACCACAACAACCAGCAACCCCGCTAATCCCAGCTCTACCGCTGTAACATCTTACCCCTTGTTGACAGTACCCCTGTTGGGAATCCCGCGCTAGCACTCCCACCACCTCATGCTTGGTGGTTGGAACAACAATGTTACATGCATTAATACGAACAGTGGATGCGCGAGTCACTGTTGGCGAGTGTGTGCGCAAGGCTATTCAATGGTTTGGAAACTCCCGCGACTCCGGGAAATCCCCTACCCTCGCCTACCACATCCAATGTATTAGTTAACCCATTCTTACAGAACTTCAATTTGGATGCACCAAACATGCCTTCCTCATCGACGGATGATTTTTCCAAACCATATCGACCCGCGGCTTTGGTCGCCACGTCCAAGTTTACTACACGTATTGCACAAGCTGAATTTCCTACAAAATTACGCATGCCGTCGGTGGTGGGCAAGTATGATGGGTCAGGGGACCCGGACGATCATCTTAACGTTTTTGTAAGCGTCGGTGGCGGGCAAAGCCACAACATTTAACGCGCGGCCTGAAACACACGCGCGCGATCAACGCTTAAAGTCTTTACCCCTAACGGCAAAGCCACATCATTTAACACGCGCCCTGATACAGGCGCGCGATCAACGCTTAAAGTCATTGCCCCTAATGGCAAAGCCACAACATTTAACACGCGGCCTAAAACACAGGCGCGCGATCAACGCTTAAAGTCTTTACCCCTAACGGTAAAGCCACATCATTTCCCGCGCTACTTGTAGAATAGATACGCGGTCTAAAGACTACCAAATCTAATACTTTAGGGATTACTCAAAACTCAGAAATACGACAAGCATTTCAAAAGGCAAGCATTTCACTGGTATAGAGGCCTATTCCGGTGCCTGAATTTACAGTGAGATCTATCTTTCACAAGTGATTGAGAGTTGAAGTCCTATGATTAAATACAACACATAGTCTTTAGATCTAGCACTAATTAAGATCGAGTATCAAGCATTTTCTCGCCTTACATCAGAGATTCGTTGGATTATGTCTATACTACAAGACCTTAAGATTAAATTCCCTAGTTGTGGTGTGACAATCTTAGTACCACATACCTATAAGCTAATCTATTCTTTCACCAACACACCAAACATTTAGAGATTGATGTACACTTCATACGATATGGTGATTGCTCAGAGTATTCGTGCTCGCTATGTACCCACTATTCTTCAATTTCTGATTTATTGGCCAAAAGACTGTATTGTCCAAACTTCATGCCCCATTCGACTTGTAGGGGCATATTAGCCGATTGATTTTACCATTGGTTTATCTTTCATTTAGCTTTATCCTCTTATCTGTACATTTATTAACTTTTCAAATACTGTTAATTAAGGTAACTATTGTTAATTGTAATTATCCCGCAACACACATAGATAAAAACATATTGATTGTTGAATGAAAAACATGAGAAGTTCTTTAACCTATTTGTTGTGTAAACCTGCCGGTTAGAGTTATTGAATTTTCTTCTTTGCTATCAAGATACATTGATACGGATTGATTCATTAATTAATTAAGGAATGATGTCTAGTCGTCTAGATCGAAGCGGCCCCGCATGACATTGCATGCAAAGTTGCAAACTAAACCAAGTAACCAACTACCCCCCACCCCCCTTCACATAAAGCAAACTCCTCCACCATTTTATCTTTTAAAAAATATAAGTTATTTTATTTAAATTATAAATTTGTTTTTGTATATAACTTTTAATATATAACATTTAAATAAATCTAGATACACTGTTGTGATATATTTACTTTTGTCTACAACCCGGCCTAAATTTTATCACAACCGGAGTTGTATTTAATATAATATATTTTTATGTATAAAAGATACGTGCACATAGATGATATTTTAACTGAGTAGATAGATTCAACCAATGCATAATGTAATTTCAAACGTGACCCTGATTTGTGCTGAATATTTGTAGTCCAATGATATTGAGTAAATAGATTCAACCGATACATAATTGTATATCGAATTACTTGAGGTTGTATGGGTAGACTGATGTACAAGCCTCCTCTGGTGGGACGTGCCAGTTGAGCCCATGCCGTTAAAAAAAACATAATTGTATACGACAAATTGACGATACAAGTATACATTGAAAGTAGTGAATCAAATTATTAATGTATGTTAACCGCTACTATATATTAATGTGGCATGTCCATAACATTGATAAAACGACACAAAACAATGTCCTTTATTTTACTTATAATAATCTTTGTAGAATATGTATGATGGACCAATGCGTCTCTTAAAACCTTTTGTTGACTATAGTTTGGAGGGAAAAGAAATAGACTTTGTTTTTATTTGTGATGGCAAGTGCGTAAAAGCGACGCGAGAACACGACCGCCAACCCCTCCCCAATTAAATAATCATGTTTACCCATTTATGACGTATAAACTGAAGTATGCTTTATTCCATATGCTCCTTTTAGATTACATGACCATGTGTTTTTTTTTTCAAATGATAAATAAATAATTTAATTTAATAACTTTGTATAAGTTTTGAGAAAATGATTTGAAAATTATTAAAAAAAAGTATCGATTATCTAAACACCACTTTCAGTAGATGTGTTTAAAGGTAATCCCTAATAGTTTACAAAAAAATTATGTTTTTCAAACATTAAGTTATTTTGTAACTTTAAATGTATTAGAATAAATAAAAGACAGAGTAAGTTATATAAAGGGTACTCGTCTACGATTTGTCTAAACTTATAAAATCAATCCTTAAGTATTAAACTTAAAATTCAAAATTTTAAAACATGTCACTTGTTCAATCCCTAAAACCCCTAAAACATATCATCATTTAAAAAAAACGTTAACATCCCTAATGTGTCCTATGCGCGAAGGTATATGAGCATTCACATTGCGGATGTTTGTGAGCTCACGGGCCTAGGTGGAAGAGAGAGAGGGAGGAAGGAAACGGGCACTACAGACGTGATAGAGAGAGAGATGTTTGTGGTCATGGACGGCCATGAAGGGGAGAGGACACCATTTATGTGAGAGGGGGTGTGGACCTTTTGACTTGAAGTAGAGAGTGAACCATTCATGGAAAGCTTCCACTGTGGATGCTCTATAAGAGGTTTTGCGTTATAAATGAGTACAATTTTTAGTTTTACGGTGCAGTATAATAAATAAAGTAAAGCATGGTCATTATGAGAGATAATAAGCGTCATACCATTATCAACGATCACTTTTTTCAAATCGATATATGGTATTGCATTATGAACCAGCCAAGATCTGAGGTCGTGTGAGTTGTGGCACTGGAGTCGAGGTCGAATCCATGTGTCGATAATTTTATGTGTATCCAATGGAGAGTGTTATTGGTAAAGTCAAATAAAGTCAAACTGGTTCATTGTCAAATGCCAAAGTCAAGTTAGAGAACTAATTGAATGTTAGCAAAAGATGAGGGGCCAGAGTTGTCAATTGTGAAAATAGTTCGTTAACGGTTTGTTACCTACGATTTGGGTATTTAGGGCTTATTTATTGTTCTTCGTTTCTAGTTGTTCAAATTCATTTTTCAATTCATGTGGTAATCGTTTGTAATAAGATCGAATCATTGAAGTAATCAATTTTCTGGTGTTATTTTCTTAACAATTGGCATTAGAGTCTGGTTAAGGCTTTAATCAGAGATCGTTGACGAAGAAGAGTTCAGGCGAATTCAAGAATGGTGTCAACGAAGATCGATACGGAGAAATTCGATGTAAGAAACGATTTCATTTTATGGCGATTGAAGATGCGAGCTCTCCTGGTTCATCAGTGGCTTGTCGATGCTCTTGCGGGTGAAGCCAATTTATCTGCAACCTTGTCCGGTAAAGAAAAGAGAGATATTACAGAGAAGTCGCACAGTGCGATCATACTAAGACTCGGTGATCGGGTTTTGAGGGAAGTATCGAAGGAGACTACGACATCCATATTTGGTCCAAATTGGAAAACTTGTACATGACCAAATATCTGGCCAATCGACTGTACCTCAAGAAAATTTTGTATACGCTCATCATGAGTACAGGAATTTCACTGGAAGATAATACCAACGAATTCAATAAGTTGGTATTAGATCTTGATAACATAGATGTGATTTTGAATGAAGAAGCTCGGGCAATTATATTCCTAGTCTCTCTAGCTCATTCTTAAGAGCATTTTGTCGATACACTTATGTATGATAGAGAAACTATAATCATGGAAGAAGTGTTGACTACTCTGAATTCAAAACAACTCAAGAAGAAATCATATCATAAAGAAGGTGGAGAGGGACTGTTTGTAAGGGGGAGGCCAAATCAATGGAACTTAAAGTCTAGGGGTTCATCAAGGTCGAAATCCAAATTCAAGAGGAACACTTGAAGAGGGACTGTCCTTAATGGAAGAAAAAGAAAGTTAAATCAAGTGGCACTAAAAACTACAACAATCATACTCCTCAAGTTGACTCTTTAGAGGGGTATGATAGTTTTGATGTGCTTACAGTCTCAAGTGGAGGGATCCAAAGTGAATGGGTAATTGATTCTGGGTGCACATTTCACATGACACCTATTAAAAGAGTTCTTTAAGGATTTAAAGAATGAGGAGCTGGGGTCTGTTAAGCTTGGTGATGATAGAACCTGCCAAATTCTTGGATCTGGTACTGTTACATTCAAAATGGATAATGACATGGAGATGGATATTCAAAATGTAAGGTATATTCCTAATCTTAAAAGAAGTTTGCTGTCATTAGCTACATTTGAGAAGCCATGGTATCATGTTTTCTTCAAGAATGGTAATACAAGGGTAGTTAAGGGATCTATGGTGGTTTTGTCTGGAATAAGAAAAGATAACAATATCTACCTATTGGATGGTAACGTTGCTAATGGTTATGTATCTATAACATCTGAAGAAGGGAATCCTGTTGCTCTTTTGTGGCACAAAAGGCTAGGTCACATTAGTAGCTAAGGACTTGTTGAATTAAGCAAACAACAAGCCGTTGGTGAACTAAAAAATTGTTACATTAGCTTTTGTGAAAAGTGTGTTTTAGGAAAAAAATAAAAGAGTAAAGTTTAGTAGGGTAAAAATCACACAAGAAACATAAAATACTTCTCTTGATTCTATCATAGTCTTATGAGAAACATAATCATGTAGTTCTATGGCATAGAACTGTAAGGCCCCCAAACCGGGCACCCTACAGTTGGTTCTCATAACGGGTTATTCCTTTGAATATACTCATTTTAGATATATTAAACTACAACGGAAGTCTTTCTAAAAACATTAATTACTATTTAATGTCACTAAGTTACCTCACGAATGCTTGCACACCAATCCGAGTAGCACCGCTCCCAATCCAAGATACGTTAACGCAACGCTTACCTGCAAAACAATCTATCGTACACACAAAGTCAGCTACGCTGAGTGAGTTCTAATAGTTTAGTTTAATTAAAAGCCAACTCATCTCAAAAGTCATTTAAACTTTACTCAGGACCCACGGTCCTTATAAAATAGGTCCACAATTCATTATCAAATAGATAACCCCTGTTATCACCCGATATCCCATAATAGCTCATTACCCAAGACTCATTCCATAATAATGATAATCCCGCAATCTCATCGACATAGGTCGAACTTACCTACATTAATATCTCATGTTCATGTACATGTATTAACTCGACACTTGGTTAATACAACAATCCCCTAGACCTCAACTTACTCAGCCTTGACCAAGGCTCTTACAAATCAACTAACATGATCGTTATGAACATCACAATCATGGCACCACTGCCAATCTAACTCTACTTATCACGTTAATACTATCTCAAGCACAATAGATATAACTCATCACTTGTATGAAATTTAACACAAATATATACAAGCACACAAACACATACCTCTTCGCTGCACCCTCGTCAGGGCATTCGACACACCCCGAGCTCATCACTGTCCTGTTGGACATCGTCACCTTTGGTGACCTCCCGAATGACATAGTCCTCCACAATCCCGTTTGCCGTGTCATAATGACAACAATGCAAACACAATACCCGCCGTGTCACAAGGACAACGACACAATGCACACAACACATGTATAATCACATAACAATATACTCTATATACATGATTCATTAACTGCACCTGCACTTCACACATAGCACTAGGATAAGATATCCTACACGTATTCATAAGCGTTTAGCTTATATCCTGACTCACCCCAACTAACTCCTAACACAATACGCTGGTAATATAGCAACACACATACAAATACTATATCTCATTATTTAAGCACATACCACGTACATGCACACCCTATGACACTTCCTAGTCGTACCCGTATGACCCGTTTACTACAATCCTGACTCACCTCTGTTAGGTCACTATACGACCTGTGACCATATCCCCACTTGTAACCCACATGCATTAAGGGTAACCTCTAGTCCCTTAGTCCATATTTAATTAATTAACTTCGTAAACTCATCGGGTTAGATCCCGAAGCTCGATATACATTTAATGTAATAAAACACGTCCTGAAAGTATGTACGATAGCCCTAAAACATTTAAAAGAGGGGAATAGAAACTCACCGGATATACTGGGTCCAAGTCCTTGCTTTTCAACTCATCCGTCTATGCTCGAAACCCAAACCTTTCAAGTGCGTGATCACATTATCAGAACACGTTCTAAGCATACGTTATGCAACGTATAAATAAATTAGATCCTGATGCTCAATCTCATTCGCTCGTCATACCATTCCTACGAAACCCTAGTTTCCCACGTTCAAGTGATCCGGACCGCCCTTGATTCATTTGGAACCTGCATACCAAAACCGGCTTCATCCCATGCATGCACAACGTGACCATGCAAACTATATTCCCACGAGAGCACACATACTTGAACCGGGTCTCATACCCACATGCAAGCCATGCATCGCAAAGGCCTAAACATGCGAACATATGAACTCGAGTCGGGTTTCCATGCATGCGTGTGAACTCGCCATGCAAACCCTACTCGGGAATGGCTCTACCCGAACATTCCGTCTCCACCCATTGCACCACCACCTCTGCCACAAAACCTCCACCCTCACTATCAAGTCACCAACACCATGGTCACAACCTTGCCATCATCCTCCTCCTCCTCAAGCCATAGCAGTGTGCCACCACTGCTGCCGCCAAAGTCGTCGTCTCTGTTGCTTCCCATCGTTCTCCTTGTCCTCGCCGGCGTGTACCATGACAGCCTTCACCACCATCGGCTACCACCAAGGCGTCCATCCCACTCGAAATCCCTAGCCGAGCAAACCCTTGTCTTCCTCGCCACGCACCGCCGCAGCGCCATCACGACAGCCCCTCCTCCTTGCTCTCTTCCTCTCGGCAGCCGTCTACCGCACAAACCGACCACCCCTGGGCCCTCTCTTGCCGGCTGTCACCATTACGCACCACCACAGTCGGCCGTTGCTCCTCTCCCGTATAACCGTTTACCCATAAACGAAATTAAACATGGATAAGAATACAAACGAGAATTACCTTACTGTTTTCTTGGTCTCCATCGAGTGAATAGAACCTTGAACCACCGTAGCAGCCGTCGCCTCCCTTTTTCGGCTCTCTTACTGTCGTCGCACGCCTAGGGTCAAGAATGGCCCTAGGGTTTGCGCAAGTGTGGCTCTTATATCACAGGATGTTTCACTCGGGTCCCTGTGTTTCCTCCTTCGCGCGTTTTGACCTCATACTGTACATTAAACGACTAACCAGGTCTTACTCTTTATGTTAAATCAGGCTTCACATGAAAACCTTAGAAACCTCTCATTTAACAAAGAGTCGGGTCACCCGCTAACTCAAACCATTAGTTTTTGGATTTTTGGGATGTTACAAGAACCTATATGTTTTGAAATGTTCTACATATCCAATAAAGACACAACCAATACCTTTCTTACCCAGCCTTTTTGCTTTTGGGTTCAAGGAATTTAACCATTGCCCTTCACCCCAAGCACGTAAGTATGTCAAGTTTGGTGGCTTTTTGTATCAAAGCTCATATGAGGTGACTTTGTTCCTTTTGTTAGGAAACCTATTAGGCTATTAATTTTTTTTTTGAAAGGCAAATTTCTTTATTTCTGTGGGAGTGAGACTTAAATCCATGACCTATTCAAACCTTGGTGTACGTGGCCACCAACCCCAATGGCATAAAGATAGTAAGTGGCTATTAATTAATAGCAAGCTTTCAACATGGCCTCCCCCATAAACCCATCACTCAAATCCATGTAAGGTAACATGAAATTAACAATCTATTTAAGTACCCGATTCATTCTTTCTTTCATACCATTTTTTAGATGTTTAAGGCGTTGTGATTTCATGTATAATTTCTAAATAAAAGCCATACCCAACAAACCATATCTCTATCCCAAATTCTCAAGGAATTACTTTCAGGGAGACTTAAAACTTTCCTAAATATTGGAAAATAAATAGGATTATAAAATTTTCCTCCTACATTTGTGCGTACGGTTTTCATTAAACCATTTTTATGTTACTCAACTTCTGCTTTATAAATTTAAAATTTATCTAATGCTTTATCCTAATCATGCAATAGATATATGTACAAAATCTAGATGCATCTATAAATTTCTTATTGCATAAAGGCGGAGGTGCATGAAAATCACACAAGTCACTATCTATTAATTCTAGCATAATAATCTCTTTTTACGTCTTTAAAAGGGTGTCTAGTGATTTTCGTTAACATACAAGTTTTACGTTTTTCACTAGTCACGTCAAAGGCTGTTACTAGACTAATCTTGTAACCTTTTATAATACATATGTCCTAAACGAGCATGACAAGGAGATGATTGAGTAATATCATGGCTAGTCATATACATAAAATGATTATTAAACTTGTATAGACCTAGAGAGGGTGAATATGTCATTTTTCAAAAGTTTTATGATAATTTAAGAACTTTTGGATAACAAGCCAAGATTAGAAAATTAAATCAGAGAAAAGGGATGGAAAAACGTCACCACACAAACACCACGATGTATAGTGGTTCTGATGAAGGTTAACTACTCCAACGTACGTCCACTCCTTGATCTTTGATCAAGAATTTTCTTCACTATCAACGTCTCTATATACTCGATAGAGGTCATCATTACAAATGCATCACTGAATGGATAGTGATCACCACCAACGTCTCTTTTTACATGTAGATGTATCCTATGCGTCTCCCTTATGTTAAACTTGGAAGGGATCATGAAGGTTGTAAGTAATATTGTGTTTGTGCTAGACTTCATTAAGATTTGCTTTTGAGCCCTTGATATTCTCTTGCTTGCTTGATAATTTTAAGGTTTGAAATGGACAAGTGATCCACTCTAGAGTATAACAGTCACTACAACAATAACACTTTATAGGGACGAAATTTTTTAACCATATACCGACGACAAGTCGTCGGAATAGGCTATCTAGACGACATGTCGTCGGTACAAGGTTCGTCGGTATTGCTTCGTCCCAATAGCTCAAAGATGTCGTCGGTATAAGTGTCGTCGGGATAGGTTGACCTATATCGACGATATGTCGTCGGGACAGGGTCTAATTAAAAAATTCAAAAAGAAAAGCTATACCGACAACATGTCGTCAGGACAGGCTCGAATTAAAAAATTCAAAAAGAAAACCTATACCGACGACATGTCACCGGGACATGGTTTTTTTAATTTTTTTAATAATTTTTTAAAAAGGCCTATCGGTATAGGGTTTTTTAATTTTTTTAATAATTTTTGAAAAATACCTTTCCCGACGACATGTCGTCGGTATAGGTCATTTATGTTTTTTATATATTTTTTAAATTTGAATTTTTTTCCAGAAATATAAAATTTATATTAACAAAAACCTGCAAATTCAATAATATAAACCATTCAAAACAACCAAATACCATACCATAACATTGTCCGAACCACAAAAACTAATATCCGAACCACAAACTTGTCCGAAACACACAAACATTCAAATTGTTCACAAACCAAACATGCAAATTATTCAAAACAAACATCCCACGACATTCGCAACAACAAAGACAACAACTACCGGCTAATTATCGTCGCTGCTTGTTCGACGTTCCCATATGCGACACATTTCTTCCATTTGGCGTTGCATTTCAAGCATTTATTGATTATGGATAGCCATTTGTTGTTGTTCTTCCTCTCGTTGTTGGCGTTCATGTTCTCGTTGTTGTTGTTTTTGGACTTGTTGTTGAATTTGAGTCATTCTCTTGTCCATTTCTTGCCAATGGGGTTGTGGAGGGGGGTACTAAACACATCAGGTGTGGGATTACTCACCACACGACCAACACCACGTATATGGCCACGCCTATGACCCAATGCACGTTCCATGCACGCAAACTCATCAACTGCAGATGAATCACTACCAGACTCGACAAAGGATCTTCTAAACTCCTCTTGAATTCGGTCCTACATTAAACAATGTAATAAACAATCACTTGACTGTTTTACTAAAATTCGACAGCATAACTGCTGTAAAATGGATAACCAAACTGTTAAACTATAAGTCATAAACGATAACAATTCACAAATTCCAATCAACCAACATTAATAACAACAAATACTAATAATACTAGCAAAAATATCCAACAATTGGGATCGAGTTGGATGTTCTAAGTCTATTAAAGTGTGTTTGGGTCGTTTTAACCCGTTTAAAGTTACAGTTGGATGTTCTAAGTCTATTAAAGTGTGTTTGGGTCATTTTGACCCGTTTAAAGTTACAGTTGGATGTTCTAAGTCTATTAAAGTGTGTTTGGGTCGTTTTGACCCGTTTAAAGTTACAGTTGGATGTTCTAAGTCTATTAAAGTGTGTTTGGGTCATTTGGACCCGTTTAAAGTTACAGTTGAATGTTCTAACAACAAAATCATTTTACTTACATAGTCTGATGCTGCAGTGTCATTGGCCTAACCCATCCCTTCTTTATAATGGGTGGCTTTGAATACATCAATAGGACCGGTCCCATGTGAAAAACAAAAATAATTTCACTAAGAATTAATAAGCATGTTTGTATAATACTAACAATTGTATTTCATACCTCCATGTGTCGTGTCGGGCATATGATTTGCTCCCATGGAAACATGGGTAGCGTTGTTGGGCTCTGTTTTGTTTGTTCTTCTAGGAGGGGTTTCTATAGGCCTAAGTTAAAAACAACTCATCAATCAACCTTTCCTAGTTTCCTCGATCAATATCTTCTGGTGGATTATTCCTCGCCTCCTCCACATCATCGTGTCACACCCCCAAAATCCACCAACGGAGTTTTACCGTTAGGGGCGTGACATAACAGGATCTCAGTCATTAGTTACGTTGAACGACTCTATATGAGTTTAAGAAAAACCACTAGTATTGCTCATAGTCACGATGCAACACTAGTAATGAAAATACTGATTTAATGTAAGACTGCGGAAGCGAAAAGTAAATGAAAAAATGCGCTAAAACAATTGCGCCAAAAGTAAATAAACCAACAATAAATAAAGTAAATAATTCTTGAGTTTGAAAATGATGGACTTCAAATGCATGCATGCCTTAGCTCGTGCTTGTACCTTAATGACCTGAGAAAACATGCTAAAACGTGTCAACACTAGGTTGGAGAGTTCACAGGTTTATATGTTTGTAAAGCTTACTAGATAATACCATATTCAATTATATCATAGGTAGCTAACCTAGTACATGTTACTAAAGCGTTTCGACACCGAAGCTGACTGTCTGTATGTTTGAACTGCCTTCCACCATGACTATCACAATCAATGGTAATTGTTTAGGTAAATGTTACACCCGTTCGACTACCTGTCGTGTTAGCGCGACTAACGCGGGTGGGGCTTGTCAATGCCTAGTAGTACTACTCAAGATTTCCTCGCTAACCCATATACTAACGGTTCGATAAGTAAGGACTTTCGTGATATGTTTGCGCTTAGTACACAAGTGATATAAAAGAAACGTAAGATCTAAATGTTCGTACCCATGTTTTCTCCCCCAAGTTTAAAACGTAAGAAAAAGGGGCCGTGAAACTCACCTTAGAGTATGTGCGAAAGAAAGCGAACCTAAAATGTTTGACGACTAACTGCCACCTATAAACACCGGTTTATAAGTGTATGTTCGTGCAAGTTGATACAAACCCTAAGTATCCAAACAATCCCATTGTTTAAGTGTTTGAAAAGAGTTTACAAGTTTGACTCATGTTTGACCAAGTTTGACTAAGTTTGACCAAGTTTGATCAAGTTTGACCCGACGACCCGTTGGTGACTCGTTTAATGATTAAATGTTTGTTCAGTATAATACTTCTATATTATACACAAATGATCATGCTGTAACACTTAGCAACAAATCCTTATTGTTCTAACAAACAAGCATGGTTTCCAAAAATAGAAAGTTTCTATAAATAGCAGGTTTCTTTAAATAGCAGGTTTCTATAAATAGCAGGTTTATATAAATAGCAGGTTTGTTCGGGATTCGTGTTTCCTGAAATTATCATTGTTAATATGCTTGTAAGACTACTATAACGTGTTCAAGATCATCATATCACATAACCATTGCATAGAACTTAACATGTATATCACAATTCCAAGTAAAGTTTCCATCTTTAGTAACCTATGACTAGTATGCGTGATTTCAAACACCTAACACGTTACAACAGGTTATTGTATCTTAACTAACACGTACCAATCATTAAATCATGTCATGCACGTCTAATTAGCAAGTTCTAACCATTTTTAACAATTAAAGTTTCCTTATTTGGAAAGTTCGCAAAACCGGTTTATGTATTTAAAATCTGATTTCACAATTCATGTCAACATGTATCAAGTAGTTCATAACCATCATCACATCATCCTAATCACTTCTAGTATACAATATAGAATTCTCAAAAAGTTTCCATTTTAAGTAACTTGTCCATTACACGTTTCGTTTACACAATTAACACGTCAATTCGATTCCAAATCATTCAACTAATATATCTACAACTATATTAATCATAACTCATGTCTAACATGCGATTTCTAAACATCACATAATCAAAAAGTTTCAATATTTAACAAGTTACTAACCACACGGATCTAGGGTTTTGCAAATAACCATAAAATCAACAAATACATGCAAAACAATAATAAAGTTAACATTTTTATTATAAAAATCCATGTTTGGATGAACTAGGGTTATGATCTAAAATTTAGGAATCAAAAAGTGATAAAATCGAACGAAATGACTTACGTAGAAACGTTAGGAATGTCGAGAGGAGTCCAAATACGCGTTCAATTTCAAGATCGGAGGTCGAATCGATGGTGCTTGGGTTGCTTCAAGGATTCGGTCGATGAGGGGGGTGGGGTCTTGAGGTCGACGGCAATAGGTGATGGGGTTTAGGGTTTTGATTTTTTTTTTAAAGTTTTATCCTTATCTACTTATTAATGGGTAATTAGTTTGGCCTGCGGGCTTAATTAAGGCCCATAAGTCTAATTAATTAACTAACAACTTAATTAATAATTAAACATTCGATTTTTATTTTTATAAAACTACTAACTTTTATAAAAATACTAACTACGCTTTTCACACGATAAACACGTACGAAAACAATAATATTCACATAATTCACGTAAATTCACGTAATCACATATAAATTATAAAAACTCATAATTTATATTAAATATAAATTATTAACTGTTCGTAATGTTAATTTCGATTAATCACCAACGTTCCGGGTTAGACTCGAGTGCGATCCGATGTGTGCGAACTAACTGACACATTTAATTAATCCTAATTAAATGCAATGTATGTTTGACCAACTGTGATAACTGAGTTTGAAATGAATAATGTTTGAACTAACGAGGTTTGAGTTAACGGAGTTAACCTGAAAATGCCGGATGTCACACATCGTATCCCCCATGCTCGTTGAAATGAACTCTCAACTCTCTCTTGTGTTCTTTATAAGCCCTCTGACACTCGGCAGTGATTCTGAGTCTAATGCCTCGCCACTTGTCAGTCTTCAGCTGTCCAGATCAAAATATTCCTACAAATGAAAGTAATTAGAAAAAATCTAATAGTTATGAAATTATAAGTAATTATAAAACATCTATACTTACTAAGAGAGTAGGATATACGACATGTTTTGTTTTTTCATTTGGAACCTTGGCCCAATTAGGATAATGTGGGGGAACAACCTTTTCAACCTCTAGGGAGATAGCATGTATAAAATCAGACGCGTTCTCTCCCACGAACTTGTACCCCCCGCCATGAACTTCAACATCAATGGGAAGAGGCTTCCTCCCATTTTGCTCAAATTTCTTGTATAACTTTAGGTTTTTGGCTTTGGAACGCCTTTTATGGGATGCACTACCTACATTGACACATGAAATTGAAAAGTTAGGTAATTGTAAAGACATACATTAAACAACAACAAGTAACTTACCACCAGATCCACATGCACAACCCGACGCGAAGTTATACGGACCCCCATATCCACCATCTCCACCATCACCACCGTGTGATTGCGACATTGTTGCCATTATTCCTTCGACAAAAATAATTAGTAAGCATAAATAATTAATAATCAACAAAGATAAATAGTACATTTTTAACTACATTCAATCAGAATAATCACTACAATAACGTGTGTCAACAACATCATCGTCATATTCTTCATCGTCATCATTTATTTCGTCTTCCTCATCTGAATCGTATGCTTCTTCATCGTCTCCATCTTCTTCATCATCATTAATAAAATTTTCATCGAGATCAATCGGGGCAATATGACTTGGGTCACCACCCTCATTTAAAGTTGTCCGCATGGGCAAGTAGCCTAAGTCGACAACCAAATTACCAAAAAATGATTGAGTTTCCCATGTAATAGATTGAGTTTCAGCATGGGGAATAGAAGCTTGGTCACCACCTACGTGACTTGATTCACCAACTTCACATCCGGTGTCAACAACCAAATTATAATCATTTGATTGAGTGTCGTGCAATATATCTATCTCACTAACAACACTAGGATGATCCCAAAGCTTCCGATGGTGAACGTCCTCAACAACCCTCCATTGGCCAGTGGTTCGAGAAGGATCTCGAAGATAGAACACTTGTTTAGCTTGTGTGGCTAATATATATTGGACATCGTCATACCATTCTTTACCAACATACCATTCACATCCGATGTCAATTATAATAGTATTGTTTTGCTTAATTAATATTTTACCCCTCGTGTCAAACCATTTACAACGGAATAGTACAACCGAGTAACCATCTATGTAGTTCAACTCTATGATCTCCTCTAGTTGACTATAAAATGGAGTATCGTCTTCTCCTATTGTAACCACACCACTGTTCTGAGTAGTGCGTCGGGCATCACGATTTTGTACCACAAATCTAACACCATTGACTATGCAAGCAGTGTAAGAATATGCGTTCAAGGGACCATGTGCCAATGCCCTTAATTCTTTGTTATCGGGTGTAGAAGATGAAGAAGAAGATGAAAATATATTTGCTTCATATTTTAACCATGAAGAAAAATCGGTTTGCATATTGCGTTCAGGAAATTTAGATTCAAATTCACTAGTAGATGGACAAAATAAAATTCAAATTAGTTTATCATAATAGCTAAAATGAAAATATAATAATAGTTTATCACTGATAGATGGACAAAAAAAACTTACGATTTGTAGACTTTGATTTCATCGCAGTTGTTCTACACAAACCATTGTAATGATTTGTTGGCAAGTTTAGAGAGCGCGATGATTTTCTTTTTGGATATTGGTAGACATTGTGATGAAAACACTTGAAACTGCCTTTTGGGAATGCCAACATCTGCATTTCTATCTGGTCAGTTAAATTTGGTTTGCATACCGTCCAGATACATAGAGCAGAATGTCAATGCTTCATCTGCAACATAACCCTCTGCAATTGAGCCTTCAGGCTTGTCTTTGTTTCTAACATATGCTTTGAGCTTTTTCATGTATCTTTCAAAAGGATACATCCATCTCAAATACATAGGGCCACCAAGAATAGCTTATTCGGGTAAATGAAGAATTAGATGAACCATTATGTCAAAAAATGTTGGAGGATATATCATTTCTAAATTCCATAATATCTTAACCACTTCCTCATTTGCCTCATACATGTCTTTCACATCTACTAATCGTAATCGTGCACAAAATTTTTGAAAGAATGTGCAAACGTCATTGATTGTTGTTGAAACATTTTTGTGTTGAACCGGTCGTACCCCTATTGGAAGCAATCGTTGCATGAGGATGTGATAATCATAGGACTTTAACCCAATTATATTTGAATCATTAGGAAGTACCTTATTTTTGAAATTCGATCCAAATCCATCAAGCAGTCTCACTCCTCTAATAAACTGACAAAAGCTTTCTCGATCACTGGGTGTGAAAAAGTAAGGAGCTTGTGGTTGGCACAACTTGTTGTTTTTTTGTGTTAGTCATAGGTTATGTCGAATACCCATGTTTTCCAAGTCTCTGCGGGCTTTGTGTGTGTCTTTTGATTTATCGTTCATCAACAAAGTACCCAATAAACTCTCACACATATTTTTTTCCACGTGCATAACAACAAGATTGTGTTTTAAAAGCAGAGAAGACCAATAATCCAGCTCAAAGAAGATACTTCGTTTAGTCCAATTCAACTCTGAGGCAACATGCTTTCTTTTTACACCTCCATGCCTTGGATGTTTCCTCGGAACACAATCGGGGAGACTTTTTTAGTTGTTCTAATATTTGAGCATTACTCAATCGTCGAAGAGGATCTCTTGTCTCTTTCTTACCATTAAACAACAGATCGTTCCTCCATTTATGCTTTCTAGGAAAGAATCTTCTGTGGCCAACAAAAACTATCTTATTCGTTATAGAGCATGAAGGTGTGTCAACGTTACACGTAGGGCATGCTTTATAACCTTGACCACTCCATCCAGACATGCTACTACGAGCAGGATAATCATTGATAGTCCATAACAGTGCGGCATGCATACTAAATACACTTTTGGTTGATGCATCTCTCACCGAGACTCCTTCAGCCCACAACATTTTCAACTCATCGACCAAAGGCCTTAAGAAAACATCAATATCCTTACTAGGTGATTTAGGCCTGGGAATTAGCAAGGTTAACATGAAAGAAGACTCTTTCATACATAACCACGGAGGTGTATTATATGTTGTTAACACTACCGACCACATACTGTAAGTCTGACTCATGTTACCGAACGGATTAAAACCATCGGCAGCCAAACCTAAGCGGACATTCCTTGGTTCTTTAGCAAAATCCGGATATCTCTCATCAAATTCTTCGCATGCCTTCCCATCAACCGGATGTCGCATCATACCATCCGTTGAGCGTCCAGTATTATGCCAGATTATATCTTTTGCTGTTAATCTAGAACTATACCTTCGTTGAAGCCGTGAAGTTAAAGGAAAGTAACGCAACACTTTCTGCGGTACTTTCTTCCCCTTTGTGTTTTTGTCAACCCATCTGCTCTCATTACAAACCGGACAGTTTTGCATTGATTCATTCTCCATCCAAAACAGTGCACAATCATTAATGCAAACATGGATAGACTGATTTCCTAACCCAATCTTTCTTAGTTTCTTCTTAGCTTCATAGTGTGACACTGGAATGTGATTTTCCTTCGGTAATGCAATTTGTAGAAGCTCTAACAGTTGGTCAAACGAACTATTTGTCCATTTGTTGATAACTTTAATATGCATCAATTTGGCTAGGAAGTTTAGGGAAGACATTTGACTACAACCGGGGTATAACTCCTTATTTAGCTCGTCAAACAATGCATCAAACTCAGGGTCTAAACCAGTTCCATCTTCATCTATATTATCCTCGTTTGTATTTTTTTTTCTGCCATCACATCATCTATGGCATCAAACATCTCATTATTTGTTGTTGTAGTTATTGGAGGAGTAGGTGTTCTACATGGGGCAAAAAGTGATGCTATCTTCGCCGCACGAGGATGTTGTTCACCGTGATAAATCCAATTCTAATATGATTGTAGACACCCATGGTCATGTATGTGGCCATATATCGTGTTTAAATCCTGTAGACACGTATTACAACAACGTATACACGGGCAAAACACTCTACCTCGACTGTCGACATGGTTCTCGGCAGTCTCTATAAAGTTGCGAAGACCGCTTAAAAAAGCCGGAGAATTCCGATTTCCCAATGTAACCCAGCTTTTATCAATTGTCATATCTAGTGTCATATCTATTGTGTTATAAACATACACATATACGTGCATACAATAAATGATATAAATGAATGTATATGATTTGATCAGTACTCTAAGGCAGTAGATCCTAACCCACTTTTTGAATATTCTATCTTATATGTATACACTAGTTTAGATCTCGTGTATACACACGGGTGAAAAATATCAATAAATAAAAATTTTAAATCTTTATGTATATATTTTACACGTGTAAAATGTATCATATACTAAGGATAGAAAACAAAAGTCAAAATATGCAAAAACTAATATATAATTGAGTTTCGAAAATAAATTAAATACTATTTAATGTAATTTGTTTCTCATTTATTATTTGATTGAAAATAAAAGTTAAATAATTAGATTTTCAAAGTTTCATAAAGGATAATTTAAAATAAATATGTTTTATTAGTATAATTAATATTTTATGTAAATATATATTGTTGTTAAAAATAGGAGGTGCATTTAATAAGAGAGAGAGGCGAGAAAAAATGATGAGAATGAATGTGGACGTGACACGTGGCATGGAAAAACTTTTATTTATTATATAGTATAGATTTTAACGAGTTGACTATTTAAGAAAAAAATCAGCAGCATTTCCCTTAACTCCCCAAGTTTGCAGATAAACCGCAAACTCGAAGGAGTAAGGAGAAATAGCTACCAATTTTTTCTTAAATGTCAACCCGTTAAAATATATACATATCCTAAATGAGATAGAATATTCAAAAAGCAGTTCCAAAGGGGACAATCCAAAATTTATCTCTATCATATAAATTTCGAACAAGTATATTCTAAAGGGTTATCCTAAATAAACATACTAGTGTACACAACATGAGACATGACATACATAAAAAAAGACGTACATAAATGACATTAGGGGTGTGAGCCTTTTTCTTATTTATTTTTTAAAATTTTAAAATATATATTTTTTAATATATATAACTAATAGTATTTATAAAATCATGATAAACGAGTCGTTTACACCCTAAATGAAATAAAAATTTGACTACACAAACAAAAATATACAAAGGTAAAAAAGTCAGGATACGTACCTTAAATAAGTTCAATGAAACATAAATATAATGTTATTCCAACCTCGTCAACCGCAACGAGTTCCAAACTTGTAACAAAATTAAATAAAGTTACATATACATACATACACACTTACATATATACATACACAATTATATACATAAAAATCATACAAATACATACATACATATGTAAACATAAACAAACATACATAAAAATACATATATAATAAACTTATGAATAAATACACAATTATATACATACAAATCATACAAATACATACATACACATATAAACATAAACAAACATACATACAAATACATATATAAACCTTTGAATAAATACACAATTATATACATACAAATATATAAACATACATAAATAAATAGAAATATACATACAAAACATACATACATCAGTTGAACATAAATAAACATATTTACAAATACATATATAAACATATGAATAAATACACAATTATATACATACAAATCATACGAATACATAAACATACAAACATATATACACATATATACATACATACATACATACATACATACATACATACATACATACATACATACATACGTAAATAAATGCTCAATTACACGATTACAAACATATACATACAAACATACATACACATATATACATACATATTAACTAATCATACAAACTAATCATCATAAACACAAATTACACACATACATACAAACTAATTATCATAAACATAAATTACACATTTACATACACATACACACAAACTAATCATCATAAATACAAATTACACACATACATACAAACACTAATTTACATAAACTAGAATATATAAACTAATCACACATCTAAACCAAATTACATAAACTAATAAAAAATTACCAATTACATCATACATACAAAATACCTACTCGTACATACATAGAAAATCATAAAAATCATAGATCTAAACCAAATTTCATCACAAATTAGTAATTAAAACAAGTAATTACCTTCACAAAGCTAAAAACCCAAGAAATGTTGAAATTCTTCAAAAACCTAACCAAATTAAACAAACAAAACTTCAAAATCTTGAACAATTAGCTAAAATATAAAACCCGGATGTTACCTCACCTTAAATCCCGAGAGTTTTGTGAAAATTGCTCCCAAATACCTTGAAATTGCCGGAGAGAAGAATTTGGGGGAGTTTTGGAGGGGTTTTTTTTTTGCAGAAATGAGGTTCTGGCCGTTGTTTTCCCTATTTGTTCGTGTTGAAACCTATACCGACGACATGTCGTCGGTATAGGCCAGAGTGCCGTCGGCATAGGACACCTATACCGATGACATGTCGTCGGTATAGGCTTTTTTAGGATGTTGACTAGTTAACAAAATTAACAACCTTATACCGACGACATGTCGTCGGTATATGCCTTTTTAGATTTTTTTTAATTTTAATGAAAAAAATTTTTACCACGAAAATTTAATAAATAAAAAAAGAAAATGAAAATTAACCTATACCGACGACATGTCGTCGGTACAGGGTTTCACCAATGAAAAATTGGGTGCCAGTTTTCCCTCCATCTGACCCTACCCTATACCGACGACACCCATACCAAAATTAGGGTTTTCCCTATCCTGACGACATGTCGTCGGGATAGGGTGACCTATACCGACGACATTTGTCGTCTGCATAGGCGTCGTCGGTGTAGGGTCAATTCCTTGTAGTGAGTATAGTGTGTATTTTATATGTAAGAGAAAAGTCAAAATGTGTAAGGAAAATTTGTTTAAATAGCGAGAGTGATAACAAAACGAATTTCAATAGTTGGACGATTGATGACACGGTCAAGCCATTTATCAATCGTAATCTCTCCATTCTCTTTTGTGTCCCAATAAGTTCGATACGATATGTCCAAAAACTGACTTTGTTCATATTAGCATGGTTTTAAGCACTTGTATATCATGGGCATTGCTTATGCTTTTATAATTTCTTAAAACTTTAAATATATACAAACTTTTTAAAAGTTCTTAAAAAATTATACAAAACTTAAGTATTATTGAAAAGGAAAAAGGGGTGAAAATAAGGAAAAGAAATAAACAGTAAATTACGCGGATCTATCACTCTGTTATGGTAAAGTTTACTTTTCGTTTCTAACTTCTAGAAATTACTCATTTCGCTCCTTTCGCTCCTATTGTTTGCTCAATTGTCACCATTTTGATCCCTAGGATATAATATCAACACCGACATTCGTGAGATCGTTTGTCATGCTCTCATCTTTGGCCACATACGAGACCGATGCAATGCAGCGTCCATAGCTTCCTCCCCCCCATGGTGACGTCCGTGGCTTCACCATTGGACGCCCTAATCATTTAATTTCTGTAACATACCATAATGGTTCAAAAAATGCTTTTTAACATGTTAATAAACCTTTAAAATAAAAATATTATGAAAACAAACATTTGCGGTTTAAACATCAAATAGATGAAAATTCCAAAAAAATTGAGGACATGTTATCATAACCTTTGGAAGTAAACTTTTAGGACACTTTATTGAGTTATTTCCCACCACAAGCTTTAATTTAGGAACTATTCAGAATTGGTAAAAACTGAAATCAAAATCAAAGGTGGTTCATCACATGCTTCTCCTATCATCTCTCTTTCCCACCCACCTTTCTCCATATCTATATTTATTTCTTCTCCTTTGTCCACCTCCATGTCTTCTGGTTCAATCCATTTGGTCGATTCTCCCCCGACTTGTTACTACGTATTACGGGGTCGCTTGACCCCATTCATATCCGGAGCATACCGATTCTTTGAAGATGGGTACTAAGGTCAAAGGCTTCTTTAAAGGCCTCAAAAACATCTCAAATATTTTCGGTATGTAATCAACCTCACCTATATATATGCATTGTATTGTTTGTTGTGCATGATAATGTGTGTTAACGTTTTTATGGGGAATTGAAGATGAAGAAGACGAACCAGAAATACAGATCGGTATGCCCACGGACGTGAAGCATGTTGCTCATATTGGTGCTGATGGGCCCGCCACGGAATCTCCCAGCTGGGTGCATCGTCATCAATCTTTCTAGTTTCTATCAAACTAAAGACACTCTTTTTTGTTTGATGATCGAATCTATACCTAATAAATAAATAACTGTTTGTGTCACATCTCACAATTTGTTGAGACAAAAATTACTTTTCCCACCTATTTTTTAAATTTCTTCATTACTAACTACTTAATATTTCCTCTATTAATTTCTAAATCTTCGTTACTATTAATATTTTCTTTATTAATTCTTAAATCTTCATTACTAGCTATTTAATATTTTTTTATTCAACTCGTGTAAAACACAGGTTTCTAACCTAATTATTTATATATGATTATGCATATAATTTTACGTCCTTTTCTTCCCATGTGACGCAGATGAAGGGGTTTAGTGGAGGACGAAGTCAATCAGGACCAATGGAGAGCTCTGGTATCAAAGAAGGTTCTCCATGTTTTCGATATTTTACTTTCTTCGTTTATTTTTATAAATAATAAATGGGGTAAAATGATCAAACATGTTGAAAATCGCACATAACTCGTGAAACAACTTATTAAACCAACAATATATTATTATTATTCAAATAATATACTATTATCACTAACTTGGCTTATTACCCCTCAAAAAAGTTCTACTAGACTTCTTATATGTTACACAATTATCCAATTTAAGTTTTTTTTTGTCACTACTAGTTGTGAACTAACCCGAATGCACCTCTTAACATGTTTAGGTAAAAGAAACCATAGGAGTACTCGAAGTGAAGAATTAAACATTCCAGATGTGTCCAAAACATCTAGACACCATCGTCACTCAATGGACAATTCTTCGGATTCTGATTCCAAATCAAAGCCTAGGAGACACAGGATCCGACGGTCCCGCGAGAAAGGGAACTTGCCAGACATCCCCAAGAGATCAAGGCGAAAGAAATCAAAGGACGATGATGGGTCAACAAGATCAAAAGATAGTGATTCTTCGAGTTATGAACCCCATTTGGATCTTTAAACCAGAATTAGGATCATCTTACAACAAAACTCAACAACTTTTGTTGGAAATAAGGACACTTGGAAGTACTTTGGATCTTCACCAATTTGTGAAAAAATGACCAATAATGTTTGGTTACTTTTGGGGTAGAATTGAAGAAGATATATCCATATGTATGAACCACTCCCATTTTCCGATCCTCCCTTTTCCTATCTAATTATGCACCTCAAGTTTCATGTGGGATTTGGGGTCGAATTTTATTGTAATATGAATCCATGAACAATATGATGGTTTATTCGGTTTAAAAAAAGTTATGTTTTTTTTTCTTGTCTTTGATATGATTTTGATTTAAATATATATGCTTAAATACGTAATATGATTTATTTTTCATGATATAAATGTATAAATAACATTGTAGTATTGTCTTCTAAAGATTATTTTTATGATATTAATTTTTCTTCTAACCTAATTATTATGAATCAACAAACGACATTTCCTTGTAAAGAGAATCTTTGCGTAAAAAAGAATACTGGGAGCAAAGAGTATCAGTCCACCAAGACTCAAGACGCTGCTCGAGAGACTGAGCTTGGGAACCATTTGCAAATAAGGGACTGATAGGCAGTGGTGAACCTATAAATTTTTTTCATGGGGGTCGAAAATTTTTGGGGTCGGTTGACTAGAAATATATAAAACGTATATAACACTAAAAAATTTCCATGGTGGTGATCGAGATTTTAACACGTATAGAACACTAAAAAAATATTTCTCATGGAGGGCAGCCATCCCCCATAAGCCCTTAATCGGTCCGCCTATGCTGATAGGAGTAAACATGCAACCTTTTCTTTTTTATTGTCTTGACATGAAATATAACCACAATTGTCATAAAATTCATAAAATACTTTAGTGTTAATATGAACATATTAAATCTCCTGTTATCTCGAAACCAAACGTGAGCAACGACGTTGAATTTTCGTTTCTGTTAAGCCGAATAACCAGAAAACCGAACTGATAAACACTCCTAATTTCTTGCATGGAAAAATAAATAACTTGATGTTATCTTCTGTTTAAATTATTAACTTTTTTTTAAATAGAGATATAAACCTTTTCCTTATATCTATTTAAAACTTTCTTTTACTAAAATTGAAAGTTCTTTTAAAAAAAAATCCTTTAAAAACACCAAGATTTAAGAAGGTCATGAGTTCCACTCCCAGTCGCACGAAAATAAAGAAATTTGTCATTTAAAAAAAATGAGTCAATTTAAATCATAGAGTTGATAGTTGTCATCACTCATAAATATCCAGCCACTCACAATTGGGTTTAAGAAGAATAATATTATCGAAATTGGGTTCGGACACCCAATCCTGTTGAACTTATAGATCCGCCACCACCAATTACAAACCCTCACCGTCTCATACAACAATCCAGTTTCGTATACTCCACGCTGTATTACTATAACTATTATTCATTCATTCCTTTTCAAACCATTTGCTTCCAACGAGCCCTAGAAATCAATCCCTTTGATTCATTCAATAATGGCCATGCCAAGTATTTACAGAAGAGTTCTTCCTTCTCCTCCTGCGATTGATTTCGCCTCTTCCGAAGGGAAGGTCAGTCCTTTACCCTCAATTTCCATGATGCCTTGAATTTAGGGTTTTGACCTTAGTGATTGTTTATTTATAGTTGTTTTTGTATTGGATTAGGTTTTGTTTAAATCTTGATTTTGTTGTATTTCTGCTGTTGGAATTGATTTTTGGGTTTTGGTCCAATGATGGTAGATTGGTATTTGTACTTTGTGTGATGATCTGATAAGTGTACAAAGTTTATTAATTTTAGAGATGGATTACTAGTGATCTTATGTTGGAGCTACACTTTGACCTTGAGGTGTCAACTATCATTACCTTTTCTTTTTTGGTATTTATTGTTGTAAATTTTATGATTTTCAAGAAGAAATATTTAGGCTAGGCTTAAGTTTGAAGTTATCAGTACAAATAGGGTACTGTTAATGTTAACTTTGCAACATTTATATCGGTTTTGCATTAGGGGAGTACTGAGTTTGACATCAAGATCATTTTTTTTGCTGTAACTGAGGGAATAATATGAAAATTGTCATAAATTAACTGAAATAGAGGTTATGTTTTGTTTGGTCAAGAATAAAAAAGTTCTTGGAATTGCTTCTTTCAACTCAGCTATATATGTGTTCTGAATTTGCAGCAATTGTTCATGGAAGCCACTCAAGGTGGGACCATGGAAGGCTTCTTTAAGTTAATCTCTTACTTTCAGACACAGTCAGAACCTGCTTACTGTGGATTAGCTACCCTTGCCATGGTCCTGAATGCACTTTCTATCGATCCTGGTAGAAAATGGAAAGGTACCTTTAATTATCTTTGATCCCGGTAGATAATATCTATTTTGATATAATCTGGTCAGTACTAAGTATATTGTTATGTCTGGAAACTAGTGATCTGCATTTTGGCACTTTACAAGTTTGTATGTTATCATGACATAAACCATTAAGTGTTTCAGGGCCCTGGAGGTGGTTTGATGAATCTATGCTGGATTGCTGTGAGCCACTGGAAAAGGTTAAAGCCAAAGGCATTTCTTTTGGGAAAGTTGTGTGTTTGGCTCATTGTGCTGGAGCAAAAGTTGAAGCTTTTCGCACAAATCAAACTAGTATTGATGAATTTCGGAAGCATGTTATTGCCTGTTCTTCTTCTGATGATCGCCATGTCATATCATCATATAACAGAGGGACTTTTAAACAGGCATGTTCTAACCTTGGCCATTTCTTGATTTTTTTTGTCAAACCACATTTGGCATGAGTAATGATGTTTGTGATTTGAGGAGCTGATGCAAGTATTCTATTATATTTTATTCTATTGCAGACAGGTATGGGTCACTTTTCGCCTATTGGAGGGTATCATGCTGGAAGGGATATGGCATTAATTTTGGATGTTGCACGTTTTAAATATCCTCCTCATTGGGTACCACTTAAATTACTTTGGGAAGCCATGGATACTGTTGATGACGCTAGCGGATTTCGCAGAGGGTAAATTTGTGCAATCTCTCTCACATACACACAAATTGTGCGCCACCCTCCCAATTTGAATCTAACCCCGTTATTTACTTATGTTGTGTTCAGTTTCATGTTAATATCCAGGCTTCAACGGCCACCAGCATTACTTTATACCCTGGTACATCCATGTTCACATGTGACCTGCTTTAGATTTGTTTTCAATTTCAGTATCATTGTTGACATTACATAACCTATGCACAAAAAGTGGAAGAAGTGGTTACTGCAATCTTATACATATTTTGATTTTGTATGTTGCAGAGTTGTAAGCATGAGAGTTGGGTTAATATTGCAAAGTACTTGATGGAGGACGTTCCAGTATTATTGAGTTCTAAGAATGTGAAAGATGTGAAGGATGTTCTTTCCATTGTTTTCAATTCTCTTCCTTCAAAGTTTCTTGAATTTATTAAGTGGGTTGCAGAAGTTAGGAGAACAGAAGAGGGTGGTCAAAGTTTAAGTCCAGAAGAACAAGAAAGGCTTTCCATCAAGGTATCTTATTGCCATGTACCATAAACCATAAATCCCTAACCCTTAACCAACTAATTTCGACCCATCTAGTTATCAGTGGGTTGATTCGGGTTATATTCTATCTCTATCAGGTCACACGGGTAGATAAAATTAGCGAAAAAGGAAACAAGTCAAATGTGTTGAAGTGAGCCAAAGTGTACTTTTTGATACACAAAATCTCAAAAAAAAACATTTTATTCAAAGTTATTACTTAAATAAAGGATAATGCATGTTGAGGGCACCCATGCATTCTACTTTTTTCACCAAGGACACTCATATATTGATACTACTTTATAAACCACCCAAGTATGTATGCGGTTTCGTTTTATATCAAACTAGCCCGAAAACATACCTGATGGCGAAAATCCTTATAAAAGTTTTGAAAATAGAAAAATACACTTGTATAGATCTATCAAACAACAATGTGATGTAAAAAAACTCCGCTTTTTTGTTATTTTATATGATCTGGAAACACCGGATTTGGTTTAAACAAAAGCGGGTAAATACTTTGGCGGCTTATAAAGTAGTTTCAATATATGGATGTCCTCAATGTAAAAAAGTTGAATACTTCGGTGGCCTTCACGAAATGAGAGTTTTTGTACTTATTTTTCACTAATTATAAAAAAAAATCTAAAAAGTTGGACAAAAAGTGTTTTGGGTCAACGCTACCTTTTCTGACACATCACCTAACCTACTCGACTCGTCCATTTTCCCACCCTCTTTTCTCCTGTGTGATAGATTTCATGTTCACAGTTTTCTGGTGTTTCATGTAGGGGGAGATATTGAAGCAAGTTCAGGGCACTCATCTATACAAGCATGTCACAGATTTTCTGTTCACTGACAAGTCAAGTTGCCAGGGCTCACAGTGTTTGGGTAAAGAAACCAGTTTAACCGATATTGCAGCTAGTGTGTGTTGTCAAGGAGCAGGGTTTTTAAAAGGAAACAGTGAATCCTCTAACGGGTTTTGCTGTGGGGAAACACTTGTACATTGCATAAAATCCAATGGAGACATGCCACCTGTTACAGTAGTGTCTGGGACAGTGACAGATGGCATTGTTAAACAACACGTGGATATGTTGGTTCCTTTATCTCCAAAAAATTTAAATTCATCCAGTCCGGAGTTAACTAATTCCATTGGAATGCACCCCGCTAGCAATGACGTTCTTACAGCACTTCTACTGGCTTTACCACCACAAACCTGGTCTGGTATCAAAGATGATACCCTGTTGCAGGAAATTATTACCCTTGTTTCTATGGATAACCTTCCCACTTTGCTTCAAGAAGAGGTACAATATTAACCAAGTTACTTATGATCCTTTTTTTATCGCAGATTATGCACTTGCGTGGACAGTTGAATGTAGTAAAAAAAAAGTCAACTTGTTAATGTTATAATCCTTTTTGATCGCAGATCATGCACTTGCGTGGACAGCTGAATGTTCTCAAGAGATGCAAAGATGATGAGGTAGAGGAAGATCTTTCTGCACCTTCCTTCTAGCACATCTTAAATATCCTCCGTATATCCATTTTTCTTGTAATAATATTAACCATAAACCACTCTCCCACTAAGAAAGAATAAGATGTGTACAACTTAAAACTCTTTATGGAAAATGCTATATCTATATCTATTCCCCTCTGTGTTTTAGGTCAATCATCAAGAAACAAGGCATGTTTTCATGAGATCAGATCCTGTTAGTAACAAGTCAAGGTTGTTCTTACACAGGTCAAACTTGCATAATCAAGGTGAGTTGTCATCACTAGGACAGCAACAGCAACGAGCCCTTGATTGCTGTAGCAGATTTTTTGAGAGATTTGAAAGGCCAGATCGGCTTTCCGGTGGGATGAGACGCATTATTACATGGCCTAAACCAATTGCTTATACATCACACATAGGTTCAAGGTCTATATTTTCTCTTAATTATTTATCGCGTTAAGAAAATTATAGGCGTTGGTTTGGTTTACTAAGTTGTTGTTAGGCTATGATTGTAGGTAATTTGTGCCTACCAGAAGGAAGCTCACATTATTTTTAGCTTTGTTTCTCCAGAAGTAAATAGAATATATAAATCATTCTTGAACCTATTTCTTTTTTCTTTTTTTTTGATAACCGGGGGAACCCGCTTACGTGGTAAACCCCTGGGCCCCGACCAATACCTTACTAACCTGTCAGAACAGTGATGGCCTTGTGGTACAGTCATATTACGGTTTTGGTTTCAAATGTTCAGAAATTACATTTTTGGTCTCAATTGTTCACTCGTACGCAACACTTTTGATCCATGGAGACATGTTCGTTAAAAGTTTATGTTGAAAAGTCCATCTTTCTCGTAATACTTAAAAAGAAAAGAAAATATATATATCAGAACCACCCCCTTTCCCCTTAACTTTGTTCTAGCTCCACCCATTCGCCGATCTTCATTGGTGCCCCATAATCGATGTACCGGATATTTTGCCGATAGTGGAACCGTAAGGTTGTGTATTGATTGATGATTGAAAGAGTTACAATGTAGGGAAATATATAAGACAAGATGTTACACTATGGTACCCTTTAATATACCAAGATGGAAATATAAGGCCAAACATAAATAGACTAACATTCCCCCGCAAGTTGAGGGCGGGGAACGACCTGCAACTTGGACCGTAAAAATAGGAATCTCTGTGACTGTAGAGGCTTGGTAAAGACATCAGCAATTTGGTCATGTGTGGATATGAACTGAACTTTTAGTTGTCCCTGAGCCACCTGTTCACGAACAAAATGAAAGTCTACTTCGACGTGCTTTGTGCGGGCATGAAATACAGGGTTTGCTGAGAGGTAGGTGGCTCCTAAATTGTCACACCAAAGTGTGGGGGATGATGGCTTGATGCCGAGTTCCAGGAGAAGAGCTTTCAGCCAAATTAATTCAGCTACTGTATCGGCAAGGGCCTTGTACTCAGATTCATTCGAGGATCTTGATACTGTCTTTTGTTTACGGGGAGACCAGGAGATGAGGTTCGCTCCCAAGTAAACAGCAAACCCGCCCGTGGAGCGACGATCAACTGGGCAGCCTGCCCAATCTGAGTCAGAAAAGGCCTGAAGAGAGGAGGTAGTAGTGGGCTGCCAATGGGAATCTGTGAATGCCTAAAGTGAAGAGCCCGAGTCGTGTCGAATGAAAAGGCCAAAATCTTCAGTGCCTTTTAAATACCGCAGAATACGTTTCACAGCAGCCTAATGATTTTCGGTAGGGGCTTGCATGAATTGGCAGACCCTGTTCACGGCATAGGCAAGATCCGGACGAGACAAGGTGGCGTATTGAAGGGCGCCAACGGTCTGACGATACCTGGTTGGATCCGAAAGTAAGGGGCTGTCATCAGTAGCCAATGTCTGAGAGGTGCTCATAGGGGAACACACAGACCTGAACGCTGAAGAACATCCAAAATATACTTCCGATGAGACAAAAGGACATTGTTGTTATGACGAAGAACTTCAATCCCCAAGAAGTAATGAAGCTGTCCAAGATCTTTAACAGCAAAAGTGTTACTTAAACGACGAATGAGGCTATCAATGGCCGAAGTATTATTGCCCGTGATGATGATATCGTCCACATAAACAAGGACATAAACAAGGTTGGCGCCAGTCTTGAGAATAAACAGAGACGGGTCAGTTTTGGACCCGTAAAACCCATGTTGATGAAGAACTGTGGATAGTCGTTGGAACCAAGCACGAGGAGCTTGCTTGAGTCCATATAAAGACTTGTGAAGAAGACACACATGATCAGGCTTGCTAGAATCAACAAAACCATGGGGTTGTTTCATGTAGACAGTCTTCTTTAAGTCGCCATGTAAGAAGGCGTTTTGCACGTCCAATTGGCGAAGAGACCATTTGTTGGTCACGGCAAGAGATAAAATCACCCGAAGAGTGGTGAATTTGATGACAGGGTTGAATGTCTTATGATAATCAATGCCAAGTTGTTGTTTAAAACCTTTAGCAACCAAACGTGCCTTATAACGAGTAACTTTGCCTTGGGGATCCTTCTTTAACCTATAGACCCACCTGCAATCAATAACATTAGTAGGATGAACATTAGGAACTAAGGACCACGTGTCGTTCTTATGAAGTGCATCAACCTCCTCAGTCATGGCAAGGCACCACTCCAGAAACTTGTTAGCAACGGAAAAGGAGGTGGGTTCAGTGAGAGCAGGACAGGGGAAGGCAGTGGTGCTGTAGGTAGAAGGGTTGTATGGAGTGGGCTTTTTGGAATTAGGGCGTAGGTTAGAAGGTCTAGGAGGAGGAGGAGGAGGAGGTGGGGGTGGAGGTGTTGGGATAGGGGTTGATTGAGGAGAGAGAGGAGCATTCTAGGCAGTAGGTGTTGGGGATGTAGGAAAAGTGGGCTGTGGAGAGGGGCTGGACTGGGTTTGGGCAGTTTGGGCCGGACCAGGTTCAAAATCAGCATTGTGGACTGGAGCTGGAGCAAAGTCAGGTGGTGGAGATTGAGGTATGGGTGTAGGGAAAGTAGATATATAGGGGGTAGTAGGTATGGAAGGTTCCTGTGGAACCACGGGTGAGTGAAAAGGAAAATCAGTTTCACTTAAACGAACGTGTCGGGCAATGTAAATGCGTTCGGTAGTTGGGTCAAAACAACGATACCCATGATGGACGGGACTATAACCAAGAAAGACACATGGTGTCGATCGAAAATCCATTTTGTGTCGGTTATAAGGAAGAAGATATGGAAAGCACTGACAACCGAAAACACGAAGGAACGAGTAGTCGGGTTTACGGTTAAAAATTTGTTGGAAAGGGGATATATTGGAGGAGATACGAGAGGGTAGGCGATTTATGAGATACACGGCTGTTTCAAAGGCAAAGTGCCAAAATCGCTGTGGGAGTTTGGCGTGGGCAAGAAGAGTGAGCCCGGTTTCCACAACATGACGATGACGACGCTCAACAATACCATTTTGTTCACTAGTGTGGGGACAAGAGCGTCGATGAATGACTCCGAGTTTGGTAAAAAATGGGGATAGGTTACGGAACTCCCCACCCCAATCTGTTTGAACACTCTTTAATTTGGTACTAAATTGTCGTTCCACCATTATCATAAATTTAATAAACGTGGAATAGACATCATATTTTGTGGCCAAGGGATAGAACCACATGTAGCGGGTGTGGTGATCAACACATAACATAAAGAACCGATAACCATCAAGAGACAAAGTGGGTGAGGGCCCCCAAACATCACAGCATATCAAATCTAGAATTTTATTACTTTGAAAATTGGAATTATGCAATGAAAGTTTAGATGACTTTCCCAACTGGCAAGAACTACATAATGAAGAACATAGTTTTGTGGAAACTGGTAATGAACAACTAGAGACAATGGAATTAAAAACACGTTGATGCGGATGACCAAGACGATTATTGCCAGATGGATGAGGGTGCTTTGATGGCAGTAAAAGCAATCTTGTTGATGGACTTGAGTTGAGGTAGATGGATTGAGTAAAGACCATTATCACTTGGACCCGTGAGAAGGGTATTGTGTGTAGACTCGTCCTTCACAACAAAGAAAGAAGAGTGAAATTCAAAGTAAACGTTATTATCAAGACAAAAACGTTGAACAGATAGTAAATTCTTTTGGATTTCAGGCACGTGAAGAATAATGGAAAGGTTAAAGCTTTTGGTGGGCGAAAAAATTGTGGATGAGCCAATATGAAATATAGGAAGGGGCTTACCGTCGCCAACATGAAGGGAGTGATTACCTTGGTAGACCTCGAAGGTGTCAAGACTGGATAAGTCCGGAGTGACATGGTTGTTGGTGCCCGTGTCAGGGAACCATGTTGGGCCTGATGTAGATCCTGTGTCAGAAAAGGAGGCAGTGTTGGCCTGAGAGGGCTGCCGAGTAGAGGATCCTGATTGAGTTGGGCATTGGAATGGTAAATGACGTATGCCACAGCGGTTACAATGACCATACACCATATTTTGCATAGATGCCCAAGCAAACTGTCGAGGAGAACTGCTGTGATCACGCCCCATGTTGTTGTAATTGCCACGTGAGTTTCCACGCCAGTTCCCACGACGATTGCCCCTGTTGTTGTGTGACTGACGAGAGGCAAAGAAAGCTTGAGGATGTGGGTTGTTAGATGAAACAGCAGGGTTTAGATGATACCCTAGTTGAGAAGCCAACTGATGAAGATGACTGATTTGAGACTGAGTAGAGGTGGCGGCAAAAACCTGTGGTGAGGCTGTTGTTACTGTGACCGCAGGGCTGCTGAGTTTATTAATCATGTAGTCATGATCACTAAGGAGACCATGCAATTCATTAAAGGTGATAGGTGGGTGACGAGCCAAAAGATTCGACTTTAACCCGTTGTATTCTTCACGAAGACCGGAGATGGCAAGCATGACTATATCCTTGTCTTTCATAGGTTCATCAATGTTGGCAAGGGTTGTGGCATACTCCTGTGCCCGACTTAGATAGGCAATTGGGGTTTCATCACCAGCCATGGTGATGCGCAGGAGCTGAGTTTTCAGCGTGTATTCACGAGAGGCGTTATTGGGTGCATATGCACGTTTCAAAGCTAGCCACAAATCTCTGGAGGTTGTCTCTTGAACGTGTTGAAAAGACGCTTCAGAGATGGTGGAAATAATGAGCATCCGGACATGAGCATCATTGGCTATACAGCGAGGAAACTTGGGTTGTCAGTGGAAGAAGATTCTTCGATTATAACTTTTGGTGGTGGACATGGTATGGTGCCATCCACATAGCCGAATAGATTGTTAGTGATTAAGAAGGGTTCGATCATTGCCTTCCAATACCCATAGTTTGTAGGAGAGAGGGTGAAGGCAAATTTATGGGAGTTGTGAGCAGTTTTCTCTGCAAAAGTAAAAGCTACAATCGTAGCCATGAGAAGGTTGATAGGTTGCTGACTAGCGGATTTTTAAGGTGGCCGGATTAGCCGGAGAAGAAGGCTGATTAGCGGCTGGATTAGGGAGGCTGATCAGTTTGCAGAGGAGAGGTTGTTGAGGTTCCTTGGTGCTCTGATACCAAGTGGAACCGTAAGGTTATGTATTGATTGATGATTGAAAGAGTTACAATGCAGGGAAATGAGATGTTACACTATGGTACCCTATAATATACCAAGATGGAAATATAAGGCCAAACATAAATAGACTAACACCGATCTTCATCGCCACAGTCGGATCGATCAGTGCCCCCTAATTGATGCACAAAGATCCTGTTCGCATGTTCGAGGTCCAACAATCGCAGGTGGTTAAGTTTTCCCAGAGATCATGTTTGCAAGCCTTCACAATGTCATCTTCTTTTACAAATTTTACAATAATGGATGATCTTCACATAACAAAGACGCAAGTATAACAGTTGAAATTCGAAAGGCTAAATCACATTTTAATCATCTCACTGATTGCAATAAAACTTGCCGAAGTAAACATGTGGGAAATCAAAACATCTCCAACCCAATAATTCTGCTGTGTTTATTTTCCAGAAAATTGATAATAAAAAAAACTCGCCTTCGCTCATTTTGGAGAATTGTGTGATCGAAGTACAATATCGTAACTGACAGCAAAAAAATCAAAACATTGCAAGTGGTATCTTTTAAGCTGACTTAAGTGCTTTAACCGCTTTCTCGGCTGCATCATCCAGATCCTCGGCTGTGATCAATGTCATCCCGCTTTCCTGTATATCCCACAACACGAATTATGAAATTTTTATTTTTTAGTTCCCACGAACATTACATAACTAATTATGGGAACTTTAATTAATAAATAAAGTTAAAATATACCTTGAGTATTCTCTTTCCTTGATCAACATTTGTGCCTTCAAGACGAACCACAACGGGCACCTTCAATGCAACCTGGGAACAACAAAAGAGTTGCCTAAAATGTATTTTTAATGCATAAATGATATAACATCGTATATATTATTGTTGAAATAATGACTTTGCAATAAATGTGATGCCAACTCACATGTTTAGCAGCATTAACGATCCCGCTAGCTATCACATCACACTTCATTATTCCTCCAAAAATGTTCACCAATATTGCTTTCACTTTATCATCTGATGTCAAGATCTTGAAAGCCTCAACAACCTGCACCATTTCAAAACTATTGTGTCAGCTAGGCTATAATAACCCCCTATGAGAATTTTTTTTTTTTAGTTTTAAACAAATACTTACCTGTCCTTCAGAAGCATTCCCACCTACATCTAGAAAATTGGCAGGTGTTCCTCCATGTAACTTTATGATATCCATGGTGGCCATTGCCAATCCAGCACCATTCACCATGCATCCAATTTCCCCATCCAAACCAATATAATTTAGATCTGCTTTGGCAGCTGCAACCTGTTGAAAACGAATACCAAGAAAAGTAACATAAATCACAGCTTACTAGTTGTCTCTGGTTAATTGGGCCCTCATAATATTATTTATTTATTTGTATCCAATTTCACTCAAGATGACCGTGTCATAATATTAAGGAAGATTAAAGTCATACTTTCACCCATTCACTTACTTATGGGTCGATTCAGATTGTGTTCTATATCAAACTGGTAGAATAACAAAACTAGCTAAAAAAGAAAACATGTGAACATTTGTGGAAAGTCGCCCAAAGTGTATTTTAAAATCCATAAAAACCTCTTAAATCATTTTTTAAAATTATTATTTTAACTAAAGCTCACGTTTGTGGATAAAAAGTGTTATGAACCAACTGCCAACCAAACCAAACCCATTTCAATGGTATAAAAATTGTACTCCTTTTGATCCATTACCCAGCCCGCTTGACTCACCCATTTTGCCGCCTCTAAGGTGGCGTTTTGTTTGCAGTCAAGGATCACTATGGGTATTGGTTTTATAAAAGGGTGGAATGAGGATGGGCACATGGATTTCTAAAACCAACCCTTTAGGGTATGGATGATTCGCAATTTGTGGGTATCAAATTCATACCCTTAAAGCATAAACTATATATACCCCCACACAACGGACTAGCTATACCTCACGAGGATCCTCTTGTGTTGGATCACGAAGAGCAAATATCTCTTTTTGACGGTAAGCAGCATTATCATCAAAGTTTAGCTTGGCATCAGCAGCTACCAATTTGTTATCAGAAGTCTCTGCAATTGGATTGATCTGAAATAGGAGGTTTGAACTTAATACCAGAGTATGAAAATTAGAAGGAAAAAGAAAGACATGAAGCCAAAATTTCTGTCTATAGGTAACTAATTCTCACCTCCAACTGTGTGCAATCACATTCGCGGAAAAGGTTATACAACTTCTTAACCTGTTCTATTGAAGCGTCTCTGTCAGCTACCTTTGGAGCAAGACCATCTACAACTTTGGCAGCATCTTCATCTGTAATTCCTTTGAAAACATCAATAGGCACCTGTGAAAAGTCAAATTAGTCAAATATAAATGGATAGGCATCAAACAATGACAAGAAATGCCAGAAGAAAAAACTGTGTTAGAAGAAGGCGTACTTTGATGATCATGTCAGGGAATTTCTCAGCAAGGTCTTCAATGCTGGTTCCTCCCTCTCGGCAGGCAATGATAAGCTGACAAGATGAAGGTCGGTGAGCATTAAATCGTGTGTGTGTGAAGAGAGAGTGAGAGAGTCAAATTTACAGTAAAGGCTAATAAGAGGATAATTAAGAAGGGGCTTACAGGACCAGCAGTTGTACGATCCAGAGTGATTGCAAAGTACATTTCATTCACAAGTGACACCTTTTCACACAAGTAAACCTGCATCAGATATAGGGTACACGTTAATTTCAAGATGCTAGATTTGGAAAGCTTGCAAGATTTAAAGAGAAGGGTAATTAAGGTTAAAATGAAAAAAATTATAACTTGTAATTTACAATCATCCATTTTTTAAAGTAGTCGATTATTTTGGGACAGATTAAAATTGAAGAGTGGACAATACATTTTGTGCACTGTTCACCGTATATTGATTGCCAAGCTTAGTTGTGCACTGTTTACAATTACTAATCATGTTGCTATCTTAACTAAATGTTTACCCTGAGGTAGTGCATCATGATGTGCGCATATATTCATATGCATTTAGCCTTGATATTAAACAAAGGGCTTGCAATAGATAAACAGAAAACCCACTGTGTTGGCACGAAGGCTTAACTACAAACCAACTGGTACTACTAAAGACATTTATGGCAAAAACTATATGTTCACCCGTTCGTAGCTGGGTGAGATTTAAGGAAATTAGCCCAAAAATGGATTTAAAGAACTTAATGATAACTCACAATAATAAAATGAAAACACGATAAGCTTTAAAATATAAAAATATGCTTGGTAGTTTGTAATTCCATCATGTTAACTAGTACTACTACTCCACATAACTCTCATATATCTTTCTAAAAAAATTCCATTTTCAAGTTTTAAGAGAAGTCAATACTATAAAAGTCGGCATGTATCCCTGCTTCTCAAAATGTCATCAAGAAGGAGAAATACCTAAATAAGGTCAAAGAAGATTAAGCATAACGATTAATTTCAGTGCACTGGAGTTCTGTGATAGAGAGAGAGAGATGGCAAAGGGCAGCAACTGCTCCAAAACTTACATCTAAACTATGACAAATCACAATTGTAAGAGAGATAATGTAACAACGCTACTATAACATGAGTGTATATCCTATTAGTATTAATGGACAACAATGATATCATGATGAATAAGAATAGAAAAATGCCAAACCTTGCTGACAACTTTGCCTTGGGGGCCTGTTTGTTTAGTGACAAGAGTCTGCCCAAGCATCTTCCCTACATGAACAAGAAATTAAGAAGTAAAAGGATTAGTAATCCATCAATCAGTGAAGAAAAATAACATTTTTCCCTAATTAATAGCCTTTCACTAGTCAAATTAGTAAAAATGAGAATAAAATGAAATAATACCAGCTATCTCTTCTGCCTGGTCAACTTTGACAATGTGAACACCACCCTGAAGACCACTTGTGAACTTCCCTAGGCCCCGTCCACCAGCAAGGATTTGGCTCTTAACCACCAACTGAAACAAAAAGAAAACAGTGCTGCTTATATGAACCCACAAACAGGTGGCTCACCCAGTAGCATTACCAGTACAAGCTTTAAGTAGGACATGCCTCAGATGCTTTTTTGTTTCTAAACGAAAAGGTTAAATAGACGAACCGTATGCCAAAACTTACCTCCTTTTCAATGGGAAATGTTGTTTGAATGGCCTTTCTGACTTCCTCAACAGAAGAAACAGCAACACCTTTCGGAACATTAATACCGTATTTACTCATCAATTCAGCTCCCTGATTTCAGAAACTTTGAGTAAATAAATGACTAAAAACTATATCACATAAAGTATATGTCTAGACTTATGTAGTACCATGCAGTGACACCATAAGAATTTATCATCTTATAAAAAAGGGACAAATATCATGTAGGCATACGTCTTAATCAGGATAAAAGAGCATAAAGGAGAGTCTTTCAAACTGGTGCAATTCATCTAGCTGTCCTCATGAAAACATGATTTCTTTAGGTTTCATATTTAGCCCTATCCAACTAATCTAGGATAAATACGACAAAATAAAAGTCAAAATTCCAAAAATCATTCTTCTTATTCTCCCCTGTTTTATGTTCTAGGGTTTGATTAAACGTTTCAGTGATGAAAAATTGGTACCACAACAGAAACGCGATGTTATTTAGAACAGAATACAAAGCATACGTAAAACTTAAAAACAGGTGAAAGGAGAGGGAATACAACCTGATACTCATGGATGTTGAGACGGCGGAGCTGCTGCTGCTGCCAGTTTCCGGCAACCTTGATCGATTTAGTTGCGAGCTTGTTCAACAATCCTCTCACCATTCTTCTTTCTAAATTTCAAATCTGGAGCCGATCGGCATAAAAAAACAAATTAAAGTTGGAGAACAGATCGAAATATCGAATAAAGAATCAGAAGAAAGTAGAAGAGAGATCAAGCAACCTGGTGTTGAGAGCGAATCACAGAAAAAGAAATCAAAGACGCTGCCGGGAGCGGAGAGTAAAGAATGACCTACAAGCCGGAATTTGTGAAGCCTTTTTCCTATTTATATTTTTTTTCATGGTTTTTGTATTTTTCGCAAAATATAAATAAAAAATAATTTTTACATAAATCAAAATCAAGATTTTACATTAAAAAGGTTAATTTTCTGAGTAATATTAAATATATTTTAATTATATTAATACTCTATGTTAATATCACGTGTATTATACGGGTTGAATAAATATAATGTTATACATACTTAGTAATAAAAAATATGTTTTTAAAAATCTGTAAATTACACGGGTTTAATAAAAAAATATAATATAATTTGTTAACACGTACACTCGTTAAAATATGTATTTAAAAAATGTATTTTGACATGACATTTATAAATTCTAATAAGTTCATTTTTAAAACATTTTTTTCAACTGAGTATTAATTTCTTTATGTAATTGATAAATGTTAATTCATATTAAATTTATTTTGTTAATGATATGGTAACTATGCATAATTAAATAATAAGTATTCATAATTATATTTATATTAAATATTTAAAAATATATATTTTAATATCATTATTTAATAGAAGAGAAATGTGAGAAAAATATAATAAGTATGCACCAGAAAATAATACGTGTTCCCTAAGATTTTTGTTTATTAGTATAAAGATTTATACCTTCGTAGTAAGAATAAGTATAAGTGTATAACTACATCTTAAAGCAAAAAAAAATATATTTAAAAATAAAAGTCTATGCAAATTAAATTTTCACTCACATAAAATATTAAATACAAAATTGAAATCAAACAAAAATGATTTCTCTCAAAATAATATATTAAATATCTAATCATTTTAACTATATTATAATGCATTTACTAGGTTAAAATCTCGTGTATTACACGGGTTAAGTAAATATAATATTATATATTCAGTAATAAAAAAAATATTTTTAAAAACTCGTGTTTTACACAACTTGAATAAACCCATAAAATAAAATATAATCTGTTAATACATATACTCGTCAAAATATGCCAGAAGATTTATTAATATAAAGATTAGTATTTTCTTTAAAAATATATTATTATTTTTGGATAGTGGTTTAATTAATAGGAGAGAGAAACAGGAAAAATGATGAGAATGAATGTGTAAGCGACACGTGGCATTGAAAAACCTTTTATTTATTATATAGTATAGATTAGTTTAATCTCCTACACCCTTAATTTGAAGTATGAAAAATTAAATTTATACACTCTTTATAACCTTCCATAAACAAAAAAATCTTGAAAAGATACAAGTCATTATAAATTGAATTTCCACTCATAAAATATCAAACAGAAATAAAAAGATTTCTATTAAGCACAACATTTTAAATTTTGGTTGTCTAATAAATTTAGAAAAGTGCACATAAATCGAACCGAGGAACCGTACAATTGTAAATGGAGTTGATTAACATCCACATTTTCTATTTAAATCGCTTATATAATAAGAACTAGCTTATGGTGAAAAATATAAATACATAAAATAATTAAATTTATATGTATATATTTTTCAGGTGTAAAAATGTATTATAGATAGTAAGAATAAAAAAACAAAATTCAAAATTTATAAAAACTAATATATAATTGGGTTTCGAAAATACGTTAATTATTATTTGATTGAAAATCAAAGTTACATAATTAAATTTCAAAATTTCTTATAATAAGAGAGAATTTTAAATAAATGTGTTTTATTAGTATAATTAGTATTTTCTTTAAAAATATATTATTATTAAAAGATGGATGTGTATTTAATAAGAGAGAGATGCGTGAAAAAAATGATGAGAATGAATATGGAGACGACACGTGGCATGAAAAACCTTTATTTATTATATAGTATAGATATAGATGAAGGAATATAAGTATTCGATGTTTTCGTGAGTGTCTTGGTAGTATACTTTAAAACCCTTCACTTTTTAAGAAAGTTGACTTGTGATGACATGTGTGATAATCGCGAGAGTTCACTTTCATATTGAATTATTTTCGTGGTATGCACTAATATTCAATTAGATAAGGTTCAAATATTCAAAAACGAAAATGTGAAATCTGTTAGAAATTTCGTGTGTTTGATACTGACCAAATTAACTTCTATATAGGGATAAAACGATGCAATGATTCGTCATGACATTTATTGGTTGAAAATCGTCATAACCATCAATCCTTAACCATTGTTTCATTCATATTTGGATTACCAATCTGGTCCGGATGACTAAGTTAGGTTCGGATGAACAACTTACTCCCGATGAGTAAATTACTCTGGATGACCCCCAGCCAGGAGCGTTGCCCCTTGGACCTCATTAGGGGCTGCCGCCCCTATGACCCTGCTAACTAGAGGCGCTGCCGCGAACCCCGTTGTTCAGTGGGCTTCGGCCCCTTAATACAACAAGGTGTTTTTAATACCAGGAATTATAAGATCATCAAACAAGTGTGAACTCCACACTTTCCAACTTGCTTGATGTTTCATTATAACTTCTTATTTGGTCATTAGGTTAATCCAATTACATAAAATAGCTAAATGACACTAAAATCACCAACACACTTGGTCAATTGAAAATCAAATGTTGCAATATAAGTAAATGAGTCACTCCCTTTCAACCCGTAATACTTTTTATTTTTAAATTTATTTATTTTGAAAAGTTGCTTTAAGATTTTCCCAGCTCCCATGTTTGTCCCATAAAGCTCTATGTATGAAGAAGACAAGCTCTAATTCAGGAAGTTTGGTCTTAAAAAAATCATTAGTGGTTGATAGGATCATGGATGAACTCTTCAGCTTGATGTAATCTCGGCCTGTTTCTTAGAGATGAAAGCCCAATGAGCCTAAGAAAAGCTGCTGATTGCATAATAACTCTACACCGGGGGATCAATAAACTACGACCGTCAACCGTGTTAGAGAAAATCAAAATTCATTGCATAATAAATAAATGAAAAAACATTCAATAAAAAAAATTCTAATTATGTTATCTACTTTTTCACTCTTCTCTTCACTTTAATAACTCTACACCGGGGGATCTCCAGGGTCAAATCACAAAAAGCTTATTCATTGGGTAACATGGTTACCAACTTACCATACAATTTGGCTGCAGCTACAGGGTTGGACCCTCCTGTAGTATGGGCTTGTAACTTGTCGGCGATCAAACCCTCCGGCAAGTAGTCACTTGTCTAGTTGTTGGTGTGGCATGAGTTGCTTTTAGGGGTGGTAATCTTGATCCATTCTTTAAAAAAAGGGTTCATTTGAGCAAAAATCAATTGAATATGGGTCAATTTGGGTGACCTCAAATTAGTCAGTGGGTTAACTTGGGTCACCTTAAATTAGTCAACGGATCAATTTGGGTCACCTCAAATATTCAACGGTTAATTTGGGTCACCTTAAATTAGTCAACAGGTCAAAATGATCAAGTATTATAAAATCTTGTTAATCATTTTGCTCCTAGCCCGTTCTGACCCGAACCTATTATGACCCGTGACTCGAACCCGCGAGATGTCTACTTTGGGTGACCTCAAATTAGTCATTGGGTTAATTACTAGCTTTGATGTCCACGCGAGATGTGGAATGTCGCGTGCATTAGCCATGGTTGATGTTGAATGTGCCTCCTTGACTAAAAGTTTCTTCTATATGCATTTTTCAGAATATATGTCTACTTTTGAAGTAAGGAAAACATAAGAACTTCACATTACAATAATGCAAATGGACAACGAAATACCTGTTACATATTTACCAAAAAAATGACCGAGTTATTAACCTATTTTGTACCAAACAGAAAACCAAGATAAGAAACAGATATCAATTCACTCTTTTTTATAAGAAAAAGAGTACGTTAAGACATATCATATGTATAATTATACACACATCTCACCAAGCATCAAACCACTACGAAGATTCCAAATTTTCAGCATAAAAACAGATAGTTTTATGATAAAACTTAAGGAGGAATACACCTCAAAACTTAAAGCCACATTTTCCAAATTCTAATCATTATCACATACAAACACTCCCAAACTACAACAATCACACAACACAATCTATCCAAATCCTTCTTAGATACACAAAATGGTTCCAATCCTAATCGCAGATTCATCCATTCTAACCCATCAACTGAGCGACTATTTAAGAGATTTTTTTTTATAGCAAATCAAAACTTACATCAGATCATGAATTAAATGTGTACTCTTGGTTGGTCATATGTGAGGAAGGTTCCATATCAACTTGAAAGCTATTAGATTTAATGTTCGATATTGCATTCAGTTCAAACCAATTACCTACAATCTCGTATATTAATGCACATAACCCTACAAAAAATTGAACAAAATAACAAACTAAACTGACCTACAACAAATGTTTGGCATAGTGACTATAAAAAAAAGAACTAAACTGACCTACAACAAAATGATTTCTGTCACCTTCACTCAAGTCCTCCGTTGTTTCCTGCATTTCCCTGCAAAAACCATGCCAAATGAAGAATGAACATAACAATATGATGTCTTTATTAAATCTTATGTGCTTCAAAGGTATATTATGATCAATATAATTCTACCACTAATGGTTAAGTACAAATATTTAATCAGAAATTCTTGAGCTTGCCTGATTGAAATACCAAAAGTTTCCCTCCAGTGCTCTTCATTGCCATAAAAGCAGCCTGAGTGATAAAGAAGTGAAAGGCATGTGACATAAAGTCGACAAATATATCATGCTCCTTTACGGGGTGATATTGTAAATGAAACAGAAAACTTAGTAATGTAATAACCCGAATTTTGAAATGTTAAAATGAATAAATAATAAGTTTTATACAATATATATATATATATATGATAATAATTTATTCTAGTTTATTATACATAGAAAGAAAAGTAATTTATAAACAAAATGTTTATGATAATAATAAATTTAAGATATAACATAATCAATTTTTATATGCTTACAAAGGAGAAGTTAAAATGAATTTTGTGATAATAAATATATAATAAAATAAAACAAGATCTCGTTAAAATATGAAAACATGTTTATAGTAAATGAAAAGAAAATAAACAAAGGAAATCGTTTAAAAGAAAACAACAAAAGAAATTAATGTGTACAAAAAGTCTACTGCGAAAGAGAGGGCGCCGGCTTTGTCACCGGCCCATTTCATCGAAGGCAGCGACCGGCCACCACCACCAAATTCGACCAATAAGGTCGAGCTCCGAAACCCACCTGTCACGTGAGACAAACGAGCCGTCATCCACCCTTCTCATTCTCAGAAACGTCAACACCGCTTGCCTGTGCGCGCACGTGAACCACCACCGGCGCGGCGCCTACCATCTTTACCTTCATCACGAAGGAAACTCGACTGTAAAAAAACAAAGTTACGGTTCTTTGCACATCACCATTTTTGCCTCCTAGAAAGATCTCTCCCTTCCAACACCACCCACCCAGAACTCGCGTTTTTCCGGTGACATCCGTATTCCCCGGCGAACCCAAAAACGAACCAGAACATTAAACGTATACCCCTATTACTTATCTCCATCTTTTGACAAACATCTGGTCATATTCGAACGTTAAAAGCTGCTCGCGCAATTCAAGTCAATTTTCCGTTGAACCCTGTTTCTCTCCGGCGAATTAGTTAAGGAAGAAGAAGACATTCAGGTAAGGTTTTAGATATTAATTTCAAAAATTTAACACAAATGCTTACATAGTTCAAGTGGTTAGACATCAATCCCCAACCAGGAAAGATCATATGTTCGATCCCCATAACCACCCTGAATTTTTCCTTTTTCTTTTCATTTCAACCCCAACATGTTTACTAGTAAAAGTAATAACAAAATCAAGTAATAATAGTTATTATGTTTAGATATTTTATCAAGTTATTAAATCTGAAAAAATTATATATTAAGTTTTGTTAAATATGAAACAAGAATTTATATAATATATATTAAAATAAGAGTTAAACAAATTATGAATCTCCATTGGAAGACTGATCTTTTTGGAAAAATATGAATACATATTAAATAACTTAACAATATCTTCCTTCCTAAAAACTATGTCGTTGAAAATCCAATTAAATAATAATAATATAAACGACGTGAACTTAAACGTAAGTTAATTGAATTATAATTTAAATGTAGATTCTTACATCTGTTCAAAAAAAATGTAGATTCTTACAAACGGACGTGAACGAGTTGACATCATTGTGGAACATTATGAACAATTAAGGTGCGGATATCCCTTTCTCTATTTTTATAGTACATATACCTAACTCAGCTATTTATACAGTACGAATATGTAACTCTGCTATTTGTATAGTACAGGTTTTCTAAAGATTATTTTAATTATCTCAAAATATTTAACTCCATTAAGTTCGTTGGAATTTCTTTTACGTAATTGAAATCATGTAACTGTTTAAATTTGTTTATTCGCCCGCTTATTTCGAGTATGAAACAATGTTTGAAACATATTCACATACGATATTATTTGGTTTTAAAAGCACTCATTATCGTATGTTCCGATTAAATATGATTATTTTAAAATATACCGTTAAATATTTTTATTCTGGTACTCGAGCACGCCCCTACTTGTGGGGGTGACCACAAGCATGTCATTGCGGCATCGATGGCGTGGCACCGACCGTGACGGTGAGCCTAAATCATGGCGTCTCTCCTGTTTATCTGAAAATACCGGCTATATATTTCAAGGCGTATGGATCGATCCTAGGATATTATTATTTCTGGTGGTTGGATTGCCCATACACCATCTCACATCGGTTCAGGACTAGCTAGCCTGTTCCGCTTGTTTCTGTATCGGGCTCGATGGGTATTTCTGGCGATGTAACAAGTATTTAAAAAGTTATCAGCGTGATTACAAGTATCTTTTTACAAGCTTATATGGTTACAAGTTCCGAAATCTGATATTTATACGTTTACTAGTTTACATGTTTGTGAGTTTACCTGTAGATGACTTTACAGGTTTACGAGTTGCATGTTTACGGGATTACATGCGTACGAATTTACAAGTCTACGAATTTACGTGTTTACAAGTTACAAGTTTTGAATACTCTCAGAATTACAAATTTATAAATCCTGTTATATCCTTAAATATATATATATATATATATATGTAATATTATAATTATCCTTTTATAAAAACTATCCGTTCGTAGCATTTTGCTCCCTCGCTTTTCTTTCTTTCTTACAGGTTCTCAGGGATAAAATGAAAGCATGAAGAGAGTTAAAATTCAACCTAACTGGTAGCATAACTTTTCAGCTTTAATAATGTATGTAGTTATTACTAAATTAATAGGATTAAATCTTTTGTAACTTATTCAGATATTTATGGAATTATGTTTTTGTCTCTGACTCCAGTAAAAGTGGCACGTCGGCCCTATAGCGGAGTCGGGGTGTTACAAGTTAGTACATTAATCCCAGCACCAAAAGCTGAATCAGCTGTCTTATTATTCTGAAACATAGTTGGAATGCTTTCCAGCAGTAGATCTAGATGCTGACGACACTGTAACCTCAAACATAATATTAATTACACCTGATATTAGTTCCAAACATCTTGAAAACCAAAATTTCATTAAACTAAATAGATCGTAAAAAACCCTCATAAAGATGTAAAGATTTTGCATGACAAACCTCTAAAAGCTGAACAATAACATCAGTTTGAAGGAGTGTAAACATCTTGTACATCAGGAACTATGAGCATCAACGGCTGCAACACCAAAATCAAGAAAAAACTATAGTTCCAGTTAGATGTGATTCAGACAACGAATAATCGTGATGAAGTGATTTTTGCAGGCTAGTCCACCTAATTGATATTAAAAGTACAAGCAGATTCAAAACCACATACTTTCTGTCAATTATAGGTTGCTTAATTTGTGCTTAATCTCTCTCCAATTATGTATCCACTGATTTCTCAGAGCCCTTAAAATCTCCAATGCATTCATCAACCATAATTAAGTCAGGCCACAAATTGACATAACTTTGTTCCATTCAGCCTCAATTTTGTATCTTTCTCTACAACACTCCAATTCAATTCTTGGATTCTATTTAAACCCTCAAATCTTTTTCTCTATTCTATTTGTATGTTTAAATGAAGATCCTCCATTGCTACCCCTTCATGTCCATCTTCATCTTCACATTCATCTTACCAATTTCATCGGCCTCAGATCTTTTCTCAGAAGCACTCTTGACCTTGAAATCAGAACTCATTGATCCATCTAATGTTCTAAACACTTGGGTTATCCCTCAAGAACAAAACCCATCTCCCAAAATCCAAGCTTGTTCTTGGACAGGCATAAAATGCAATCAAAACTCAACAAAAATCATAGCTTTAGACCTTTCTTTAAATATATGAATGGTTATTTAAATATATGAATGTTACATTTAATTTTTCTAATACCCTATGAATGGGACCAATAAAATAAGAAGCAATAAACAATAAAGTGGTCATTTTGTCACCTCATATGTCAATGTACCACAAGAGGAAGTGGAGATTGCACCATTTGCAGAGACAATGCATATTGCACGCGGTCCTTGTTGAGAGAATGGTATAACCTTTATCATCACATCCTAATGGAACACAAAATATATAATGCAACGAAAATATACAAAAAATCAGAATTATGCAAAACTGATATTACAATATATACCAGCAGCTTTAACCCGACCTGGTCTCTGGTAACAGAAGGAAAAAAGGATAACATTTTCTGAAGATTTTAAACAAAATGATTCTTGAAAGACATGATTTGATTTACCTTGTATAATTCAAGAAGAATCTTGTCAAGAGACTCTTGTGCATCGAGTGGGCATAGATGCCTAAACGATTTGATTGCTTCAACTGTCTCGTCGGATCTATTCAACTGTTTCATCACCACATCCGTGTCTTTCAACGCACTATCAACTCAATCACCAGAATTGTTTGCAGCCAAAACAGTAATACCGCATTGCTTGGATTGTTGTCTACCAACCATTAGAAAAGATTACAAAATTAGTTCACAATCCCTCACTTAGGCCTTTTAACAAACAGTTGTTGATCATTAAATTTTAAAAATCGGTTTCTTATAGTCTTTCAAAATGATCTCCTTCCATTTAATTAATTACAATTCAAAACTCTAAACGCGAAACTGATAAAAATTAAACAGAAAAACGATTTTCTTTGATTATTTAACTAAAATCTACATCAACTTGGAACCATAGAATCACTGCATTTGACATTGAAAAGTACCAAATATCAATCAGACCTGAACATGTTTGGCTTTGACGTACGGAGAATAAGATGAAACGGATTATTACCACTTTTAGGTTTCAGCGACGCCCGTTTATTCTCCGAAAACGGCACCGGCCGTTGCCGATTTGCGTACGGCTGAGGTGTGGAGAACAGAAATCCTCTTGCCGTTGAATTCGCTAGATCTTTTTTCTGCCACATTGTTGATTTACGATGGTGAATTCAACTCAATAACAAGGAATTGAAGGATCAAGAATATTAGGGTTTCGTGAATGGTGATCGGAAATATTTGGGATTCGCGTGAAGGAGGGACAGGCGGCCGATTAGGTTTAGGAAACGGAGCCTGGTGAGCGGTGGTGGCTTGAGCAGAAGCAGTCGAACGGAGCTGGCGATTCAGGAACATGAGTAATTGATGATGGCCTTTCAATAGCGTGGAGAAGAAAACGACGGGTGAATTAAATAGCAGGGAGGATTAATCGAAGGGAGGGATTAAACAGCAACTCAAAACATTTAATGCAAAAAAAACTTTGATTAGTTGTCTCAAGATAATTTGATATACCCAAGTGAGTGAGACTCAAGTGAGGAAAAAAGTGGTTCCAACATGACGCCACGTCATTTTAATAAATTCTCACATCACACTCACTTGGCAAAAGAAATATCCAAAGGAGTGAGTGAGGTATGACCATTAAATGCATTTTAATAATAAATTTATAAATAAAAATTATAATAAAAAAGACATAAATATAAATTATAATAAAAAAACATAAATTAAAATTAAAATAAAAAAGACAAATAAAAAAGTACATAAATAAAAAATAAAAAAATTACTCGATTCCATATTTTGCCTTGATCTCGTTTTGTTTCCTCTCGATAAAGGTTCGTCGAGGGCCAGTGATTTGATCAAAGTTGAGAGCGAGAATTTCCAACTCTTCTTTTTCTTTTTTCGAATTAAATTTCTTTCTTTCTTTCACGTTAAATTCTTCCATTTGATCCACCATTTTTTGGCCAATGTCAACGTGAATTGGAACCGAGCCGGATCCCGAGCCCGAAGCTCTTGTCTTTGCTTTTTTCTTGCCGATCGGACGTTGTATGTCGTCCTCGTCATCCATCATCTCCAGGTTGAGATCATACATTGATCTTCCGTCGGAAGTGGTCGGACTAGCATCAATGTCCGTCGACAATCGTTTCTTTGAAGATCCGTCTCCGCTCGGACTCAAGTACAATGTTTGCCACTTCGGAGAATGCTTTAATACCTCCCAAACCGCAATTGGAGCTTGGGCTCCTCCGTCGTCTTGATACCGGGTGTAACATCCTAAAATGGCGAGAAATAAGGTTAACGAGTTCAAGCGGGCCGAAGTTGGGCCGAGTCAGTCGCGAACCGGGCTTGGTGAGGTCTCCCCTATAAATAGCCTAAGGCCCTCATTTTTCTCCTCTCAGCAATTCTAGAGAGAGAAAACCGTAGAGTGAGAAAGTGTCGGAATCGCACAAGATTGCACCCGCTCGTGTCTCTTGCACTCGTGATCATCCCCTCCAAATCAGAAATCCAATCCAGGTAATCATCCGATCATAATCTGAGTTTTTGTGATATTTTAGGATTTTCGGGTTTTCGGGTGAAAATAGGACGTTTTTACGGATGAAACTTGAGAATAAGCTTAGGATTAGTATCTACAATGAAAATCGGTTGTTTTGAGCAAAGAAAGTTGAAGTTTTGACATAATCGAACCCAAACCGAGAATTTCGGACTGTTTGGGGAAGATGACTGCTGTTGCAGGCGAACTTAGCAAGTTCGCCTGTTAAGTTCGCTTGGTGGAGGCGAACTTATCAAGTTCGCCTGGTTAAGTTCGCTTGGCAAGTTCGCTTGGCCAAGGGTAAGCGAACTTATTAAGTTCGCTTGACAAGTTCGCTTGGCCAAGGGTAAGCGAACTTATTAAGTTCGCCTTTAAGTTCGCCTAGGCTAGTGGAAGCGAACTTAGGCATTAAGTTCGCCTATAAGTTCGCCTAGTCCAGTGGAAGCGAACTTAGGCATTAAGTTCGCCTATGTCAGCTGTGTTAGGAATATAACTTGGTTTAGATCTGATACGAGTATAGTTAATTAATCCAGATCGTGTGCGGCGCTCATCAGACCGCAGATAGGACAGAACAGGACTAGCTGATCAGGTGAGTTCTATGTGCCCCCTCTATGTTATGTGCAAATGATTTATAAATATTTTTGGGGCTGAAGTGTATACACTAAATGAATAAATGTTATGAATGCCAATGTGAACATACGTGATATATATAAATATATGAAAATGAATTATGAACAAAGATTGAAACGTATGTTTACAAAGTATGAATGAAATCTTGCCTTATATTATATATATACTGCATGTTATGAATATACGTGAATGTTATGGACACTTCGATGCTAACGACTACTACGGTAGACGGACGACCACGTGTCTATCTTGCAACCGGGACAAAAACGTTCCTTCATCAGCAAGGAACTAAAAAGGGGCATAAATGGGCGGTCGAAGCAAATGCCAAATCATATGTAGAACGGTTGCAAACATGGTAGCACGTGGGAAACGGATACCTTCGGGTAGACGGGCGAAAAGGACGGCCTACGACGGTAGGACGGTATGACGGACGGCCGAAGGTTGGCCGGACGGTTTTTTTTTATGGCGGACGGTTTCTAGGACCGGACGAGTCAAAGGGCTACGACGGTAGCTTCATGGCGTATGCCTTTGTGGCATATCTAGTAAAAGACGGGTTGATCACCCATATGTGTACGACCAAATGAATGTTAAGAAAAAGTTAAGAATACGTAATTACGTTCTTATGTAAAAACTTATGAATACTTTTAAGAAAATAATGTTTATACTTAATCATTTTAAACTAGAACTCACCAGCGTTCTGATTTTTAGTATACATTTCAGGTAACAAAGAAAAGGGTCGTACGAAGGCGTGAAGGTTACCCGGCTAAAGACTGACATCCCGATTTATGTTTTTGTTAAATACTGATGTATGTGTTAAATGTCAAGACTTCCGCTGTAATGTACTCAAATGTGAATGATTTTGGCTGTTAATTGAATATGTTAAATTTAAAGTTCAGTATTGATGACTTTGTTTATGAGTAAATCCAATAAGTGAGGTCACCCGGAGAAAGGGGCCTTACACCGGGACGTTGCTTCCTTTAAAATGTCGGTATCACTACAACCGCTTTTTCGGCTTCTCTCACATTGTTGGTAGATACCATGAAACTGTAAAACTTTTCGGTTAATATGAGTCCATTTAGAACTCAATTGATCCACATTTCTATACTCGGGGGTGCACCACTTAACGCTTCATACTTTGTAGCGATACGTTTCCATAACGTTGTTTTGTTTTGAGCGTTACCTAAAAAAAATAAAACATAACCAATATTAATTTTGTACAATGAAGTAATAAAAAGATAAAACTATTATAATATATATAAATACCTATAATGGGATCCTCCGAGACGTCGACAAACGCCCTAGCCAAGTATAGCTCTTCCTCTACATCTCACTTCTTTGTAACCCGTGAGGATGATTTTGAAGCCGTCGTTTTCTTTTTATCTTTACCTTTACCTTTACGCACGGGTTGCTCTTCCTCGTCTTCTTCTTCTTCATCCTCCGGAACGCGTTGCGTTTCCGAAACAAACTCCAGATCTTGTGAGTATCCGACTGACATATTGGGCATAGTAGGCTTGTTTGGGACATACCCCGGTGAACCGAACGGGTTTTGGTTAAAAGGTGGTAGTTGGGTGAACGCGTTTGGGTTTAACGGAGACCGTATGTTGAACGCATTTTGTTGAGACGCATAATGAAGCCAAAAATTGAGATCGTTAGGATTCACGACGTTGATATTTTTATAGAGACACGATGATTTTTTATAAAAATTATAGTCAATATAGGAGAGTTTTTTAGTGTGTTTTATAAAATGTTGTTTAGTGGTTATTTATAGGGAGTAAAAATGTTTTTTTTTAAGTTACTGTTTTTAACGGTCAAATATTAAATGTTCTAGCCGTTCAACGGCTCTCTTCACAGCTGGCCCTTTGGTGCAATGGTAGCTCCAAGACTTCATATAGTGGAGGTCTTGGGTTCGAATCCTGGCACCAGCAAAAAAAGGGTTTGTGGCCAGGTCAGGGGGTCTACCCAGTTGGGGGGTTCCTTCTGTGATGGGCTGCCCTGGTTGTTCTAGGTGTTGCCCTGAGGAAACCCAATTATCCTAAAATATCTAGGTGTTGCCGTTCAAAAAAATGTGTCTTAAAAAACAGAGTAAATTACAATAATGTCCATCCAATATACATTATATAGTAGTATAGATATAGATAACTATGTAACGTTTCTATAATTTGTATTAAAAAACTATATAATATGTCATAAATATATAATATGTCATAAATATATAATATGTAAATCTTTTTTAATAAGTATATACATTGTATTTATTCAAACCGTGTAATACATCGGGTTTATAACGTAGTTTACTAATACATAATACATAATTATTAATAATATATATTTTAAATATTATTGATAAATTATGTTAAACTAGGGGATTTATCCGCCTCGCGTTGCGGCGGCGTCGAAACGTACAGCAACTCGAGCCGCCCCGCGTTGCGGCGGTGTCGAAACGTATAGTAACTCAAACCACCCCGCGTTACGGTGGCGTCGAAACGTAGACTAACTCTACCGCCCCGCGTTGCGGCGGCGTCAAAACGTATAGTAACTCGAACCAGCCCGCGTTACGGCGGCGTCGAAATGTAGACTAACTCTAATTTATACGGCAAGAATTTATACGGCAGGAAGCTGAACCTAAACGGTTGAGTAAAAAAAATTACTGATCAATTGCAAAGGTTTTTCAATATAAGGATAATGATTACGTTAAGAGACATACAACCGGGTATTTATGTTAATAATATTAATGCTTAAATTGCTTTTACATGTGTTAACATAAGTAGTTTTTAACCGTCTATTATTCTGTCTTTCGTTATTATGATTTTTCTTCCATACACTACCTTCATAACTAGATTTTTTTTCGCCCGCGCTTCGCTGCGTCCGGTCATTATCGGGGTCAGCCTATTTAGGTGGATAAAACTTATGTCAAAACACAGACTCGCTATAGCGCACGATAAAAAAACCTTGAATATTAACATAACTCCGTTTTTAATAAAAGGTATACATGAACGTTGGAAAAAAAAACAAAGAAAGCGCGCATTCCGTTTAAAAAAAATAAACGAACGAAAGTTAGCACAGTAAAACGAAATTAATAGAAAACTAAACGGGTTAAAAGCGTATATTATATATACTATGAGGGGCAAAAACGATTCCCCTCGCAACACGGCGGGGACATTGTCGATTTTGGTTCGACTCGTTTGCGGGGCTAAAAACTACGTACAGTCGCTATAGCATACGAAAAAAAAATACTCGCTTTTGAATACAAGTCTGTTTTTAACAAAATTTATATTGGAACACTGACAAAAAAAACTAAAGAAAGCTGCGTTTTCTGTTTTTAATGAAAACGTAAATAACGAAAGTTATAACAATGAAACGAAGTTATTTGAAAAGTAGAGGGTTAAAAACGTATATTATATATACTATGAGGGTTGAAAATAAAAAATATTAAAATTACTACTCACTATCGTTGTCTTTTAAATTTACGTACGGAAAAAAAATACTCGTTTTTGAATACAAGTCCATTTTTAACAAAATTTATATTGGAACGCTGACAAAAAAAAACTAAAGAAAGCCTCGTTTTCTATTTTTAATGAAAAGGTAAATAACGAAAGTTATAACAAAGAAAACGAAATTACTTGAAAAGTAGAGGGTTAAAAGCGTATATTATATATAGTATGAGGGTTAAAAATAAAAAAAATATTAAAATTACTGTTCAATACCGTTGTCTTTTAAATTTAGTTTATAATGGCCCCTAAAACATATATTATGGGGACTACTAATGGCACACGGGAATTGCTATATGGACTTAGCCATATACGCATCGTATAGGGCAATACGATGCGTATAGCCCTTCACAATTTCCCATGCCCGACATCCTCGTACAACCTGGTCATTCCAACACTATACGCATCGTATAGTTCAATATGATGCGTATAGCGTACGAGGTACTTTCTGCAACTAGTCAACCATCACATCGCTATACGCCCCGTATAGATCTATACGTGGCGTATAGCGATGTGATGGTTGACTAGCTGCAGAAAGTACCTCGTACGTTATACGCTTCGTATTGAACTATACAATGCGTATACGAGGTTTAACCAGGTTTGACCCGAATCCTATACGTACCGTATTGCCCTATACGATGCGTATAGGGCCCAAATTTTGTGTATTTAACCATGCAAAATTCTCATTCGAACGTATCGTTCAAAAAAATTTCAAACAATCTCTCAAAAATTATAAACATGTCTTGCTGGTGGGATGGTAACTACGGTTTTCAGGTATATTCCAACGAGTCGCTAGAAAACAACCCGCAAAGTTCAGGCGTTCAAGAGGTGAACTGGGAGGAGGTCTCGTCCGACGTTTATTCTAATCAACGGGTAAGGCTTCCAGATTTGAACGAGCCACTGAGCAATCCCGAGTTCGTATACGGTGAACCGTCTTACCTTACACAACCCACGAATGACTACGTATACGGTGAAGTCTTCTCCCCGACACAACAAACTAACAACTTCGTGTGCGGTGAAGTCTCTTACCCGACACAACAAAACTTCGTATGGGTGTTATTGCAAATAAAAGCAATGTTGCAAAAGTGTATGGAGCCGCGTGTGATAGTAACAGACAGGGACAAAGCTCTTATGAACGCGTGTGATAAAATATTTCCGGTCTGTTCCAAGAACCTATGTCGGTGGCACATACACGAGAATATCGCAAAACATTGCAGGGCATCATTTACAGACGAAGACTGGACAAATTTCAAGTATTCATGGTTGGTATTATGTGAGTCTCCCACGCCAGATATATATATCAGTACAATTTCAACCGGCTTTACGAACGACTGTATGCAGCCAAACGAGGAAGTAAGTTTTGAATATTTAATATTTTCAGTATTGAATCTTTATTATACATTTAAATATTTATTCAATATTTAATATTTTTCCAGGAGTTATAGATTATGTGACTAAAAATTGGTTGGACCCGTATAAAGAAAAGTTTGTATCCGCGTGGTCCAACAGAAACCTCAATTTTGGTCAACATACAATGAACCGAGTCAAGAGCCAGCATTCGCTCTTAAAGAGTTATCTTAGAAATGCTAACAGCTCGCTAGATATACTTGTTGGGTTTGTTGATGAAATTGTATCAGATCAGTATTATCATTTACAGTTTGGGTTTGGAACAAGCCTCATAAGGAAAATAAACAGCCACATAGCTATTGAATTGTTTGATAACCTGCACGGTAAAGTTTCACATAAAGCTCTAGATTTGTTAGAAAACGAGTGATACAAGTTATCACATATACGGAAACAAAATGCAACGTGTGGTTGCCAACTTTTCAGTAGTTGTGGGTTGCCGTGTGCTTGTCGTCTGGAAAATATCGAAGCTACAGGTAAACTGTTCTGACTATTCAGTAGTTGTGGGTTGACGTGTGCTTTTCAAAATGTTCTAACTATTTCGTTTAAAATACAGGTGGCATAATCCCTCTAGATGCGGTGGACGTCTTTTGGAGGAAACTTGATTTAAAACCGTCGTTTGTCGATGATGAAACTGTAGACGTGGATAAAGTACTTGGTCAAGTGAGAAACAAAATTATGTCACAACCCGATCAGGTCAAAAGAAGTATGCTGTCGAGAATCGCAGGGGTGGTCTTTCCGAGCAAAAGTAACAAGAAAGCGCCTGTGATACAAGAAGATACTTGCGGTCGTCCAACTTTGAAAAAGCAACAACAAAGGAAATAGGATGCCGCGAGAAACAGCTCATTCACATGATCCCAACAAAGCAAATGTGACCCTGCGAGACACAGCTCGTATATTGCGTCACAAGAGTCTATACAAGCGAGTTCGGTCATTCAACACCGTCGTTCAACGAAAGGTAAAGGAAAGCAACCACAAGATGATAACGCCCATCTTGGGTTTCCATTGATTATGGGGAAAGATGCGGTTAACAATATAAATTGTTTTAAGGATTCGATACCGTCTTTATTTTATCCGTACATTTCACATATACAGGATGTAAATCCCGACGGTAACTGTGGTTTTCGATCGGTAGCTTTGGGCTTAGGGTTAAATGAAAACCGGTGGCTTTTTATCCGACAACAACTTCTACATGAGATGGACAATAAAGAGGAATGGTGGAGAACTGTTTTTGACAGAGTCGCCTTTCAAGAGTATGATAGGCTACGTCAAACGATAGATTGGCAGGATGTGAAAGCCGCACCAGTTAGTCGTTGGATGTCGATGTCATACACAGGACTCCTAATTGCTCAAAGATTTGGGGTGATTGTTCATCTTTTAAGCATCAGCGGTAATCAAACATTTTTTCCATTGTGGTTTGGTCCTAACGTTCACGCTCAACATCAAATCGTATCGTTAGTTCACGTAAAAAATGCTCATTTCAACCACGTCAAGTTAGACGGAGATTTTCCGATTCCCACGCCGAATGCACTTTGGAATTTACACCGAAATGATGATGCAGCAAAATGGGAAAATATATACAGTGATCGTATTGAACGATTTAAGAAAATAATGACTACTAATAGATCTAGATTTCCGCAATACTTCACAAACTACGGATGATGTTTGTTAGTTTTAATTAATTATTATTTAAATATAATTAATTTTATTTGTCATTTTAATTATTTTATATTAATTTTACTTAATTATAATTAATTTTTTATTAGTTTTAATTAATTATTAATTAAATAAAATTAATTTTAATAAAAAACAAAAGAACTATACGCCACATATAGATCTATATGTGGCGTATAGACTTGAATAAGAGGGAATTCAAACTTTTCAAATCTAAGATATTTTAAAGGCTATACGCATCGTATAGGTCAATATGTGGCGTACAAAATACCAAAGGTTGAAAGCTATACGCCACGTATTGATCTATACGAGGCGTATAGCCATTTGATATACCAAGTAAACGCATCGTACAGTGCCAAACGAACCAAAAAACCACAAACAAAACCATACGTGACCCGGCAAGAAAACGCTCGTTCATTTGGATTGTCGTCTCAAAAAAACTTTGTAAAGGTACGTGTCTCAACCCGCGATCATTAATGTTAGGTTTATATTGAATATTAGCGGGTAAAACTGGGGTAGATTAGCGATTTTTAGGTTGAAACTTAAGAACTATACGCCACGTATAGGGCCATACGTGGCGTATAGTTCGTCTGGGGAAGACGATGAAGCTATACGCCAAGTATAGATTTATACGTTGCGTATGGCTCAGGTTCCCGGCAACTTGGCCCGCGTATAGCCTGGTTGCCCGCGTATGGCTTAGTTTGCCCGGTGACTAGCCTGTGTATGGGTTGGGGGCCCAGCGTATGGCTTGGTTTACCCGTTAACAGCCTATACGCCACGTATAAATCTATACGTGGCGTATAGGTTTTTAAAAAAACATTATTTTATAATTTAAAATAAAATATATTATTATTATTTATTTAAAATAATAAAAAATTAATTATTATTATTTATTATTATTTAAAATAAAAACAATATATTATTATTATTTAAAATAAAAACAATATATTAATAAAAAATTAAAAACAATTAATTATTATCAGATATGGCGGATCATGATGATGATATTCAGATGGACCAGCTAGACGATCTTGCGCACTACCATTTTCTGGATTTTCCGGCCGATTCGGAGGCATATGCCCGGTGCCAGAAGCTGCGGGAGGTGCGGTTGGGCCCAGGGACGGCGGTGGATTGGGGGCTCCTCGAGGAGGTACAAGAAGCCGAGTGAGCTAGGGCCATCATCGGCCAGGACACGCCATGGTCGCGTCTTTTTGATATTTCGTTCGCGGAGACCTACCGAGAGGTGGTCGTCGAGTTTCTTTCAGGGGAGGAGCCGAATATGGATCCAGATCATATTTTTTTTTTCTATTTTTGGGGTCGTTTACTGTCAGACCCTCCGTCAGTGGGCCGTCATGACGGGCTTGTACTACGAGCCTGAGACGGTCACGCCACTTTTCACCGAGGCGGTGACGGAGGTGGACAAGGAGGAAATCCTTGTTTTTTGGGGCTTGATTTCAGATAGTCCCTGGTTGGGTACCAAGGGGAGGGTCTCGGGTATTAGAGACCCTTTGTATAGATATCTGCACCGGCTTATTTCGATGTCGATCGCACCGCGTCTGAAAAGCCGTGAGTGGTGCACTGATAGAGACATTTTCTTTCTTTATTGTCTGCTTACTGGGAGGCGGTGCGACCTATCCACGTGCATGTCGCATTATTTTGCATCTGCCTATATGCGACAGAAGCGCGGGCTTTTGTATGGCGGTGCTTTCATCACGCAGATCATGCGGTCGGTTACACCATTTGACGTGCATGAGCCTGCGATGTTTCCGGCCATTCCCCCTGTCTGATTAGACCGTCGCACGGCGAGCGGCATGCGCATCACGCACCGATTCCCGCAGGGCCTTCGGTTCGTAGAGGCCATCCAGGACCAGGTTTGGGTCTCGGTGCCGTTGCCGCAGATGCCTGGACAGGGGACCCGCCTATGCCTCATCCGCTACATGGTGTGGCGATGGAGGACGGGCCGCCGCACGTCGATCACATCCACGACCATCCGCCACAGCATCCCCGACACGTACGTCGGTCTGTTAGGCTGGAGAGGGCTACCCAGACATTGCTTGATGGCCTTGTTGCCGACTCACGGCGACAGGGTCGTCAACTCGATCGCGTGGAGGACCTGATGATGTGGGCGGTTGGACAGCTCGTGGATCTGTCACGAGCCGCCGGCATCGAGCCACGCCCACTACCACCGCCACGTCATTATCCGGACGACCCCGTTCAGGATGAGGGCGGGTCGGGTCAGGATGAGGGCGGAGCCGGTCAGGGTGACGGCGGAGCCGGTTAGGTTTAGTTCTTTTATTTGTATTTTGTTTTTTCGTTGTTATGTATGTAAAACATTTTGATGTATATATTTTAATTTTTGATATAATGTATATAATGTTTAGTTTATTTGTTTGTTTGTAATGTTTAATATTTTGTTTGATTGTAATGTTTAATATTTTGTTTGGTTTGTAATGTTTAATATTTTGTTTGGTTATACTGTAAAAATATAATAAATGTTTAAAAAAAATATAAAATATATAAAATTTATAAATAGATAACAAACTTATATTAACAAAATTATATAAATTAAAATAAAAATAAACAAAATATAAATAAAATAAAAAAATATATAATTAAATAAAAAATACCTATACGTGGCGTATAGGTCAATACGCCACGTATAGGATTCATAAACTCCAAATATTCCAACTTTTGAAGCAAAAATATAACCTGTGCCTCATACGCGGCGTATTATACGCTGCGTATAGATCAATACGCCACGTATTGGACCAGCCGCCAGACAGAGAATGACACGTGTCATTCTGTTGTCAGTGACTGAATTCTATACGCCCTCGTATTGCCCTATACGAGGGCGTATAGTGTGGCGACGGGTCCAATTAGCAATATTCCGTGTGTGGTTGGAATCACCTTATATTATTTCAAACTCAAGCCGAACTCCACAATATAAAAATATGTATATGTGTGGAAAGTGAAGTAGGTGATTGCGCAAAACCAGATTCCGTGGGGCTAACGCCTAACATGATTAACATCTAGATGTCCCCCACGACCCCGCCCAACAAGGATACCATGTATCTATTCTTGCCCACCTACTTGCTACACCCTATGATAGTATGACTATGATGTCACATTTTCCTTCTACAATTTAAAAATAGAGAAATTCTTAAATTCAAATAATTATAACAATTAATTTTATCTTTATACCTAGGGACGGTAAGCGACAAGTTTACAACGAATATTTATAATTTTAGTCTTATATATATGATTGAAAAACTGTATTCTGTATTAGACGTAATACCCGTTAGGTATTTATCGGGTAATTACTTATCAGGTATGCATGTTACACATTTTTATATAATTTTATATTTATAAACTACAACAAATCAGCATATGATAAATTACATATATGAGTATCATCATAAAAATGTTTGAAATATTTAAAATATGTAAATTTCATGATGATATAAAATTTAAAAGATAAATTCTTACTTAATAGCATACAAAATATAAATAACATCATCAAATATGTATCCTAAAAGAAGTTAATTTTTCTAATGAAACTATTAGAATGAAATATTTCTAGACAGGGGTTAAGGTATATAATTTTTTTTCTTTCGAATATATGGACTAGGTATATGTTTCGGGATACGGTTTCTGGTAATCGAGCTGGATATCACCTAACACCATAGTCATGAAATTTTTTAAACTAATCTCATACCCGAATACATATCCCGCAATATTGCAGGTTTCGGGTATTCCTGTCGTTTCGAGTTTTTACCATCCCTATTTATAACTAAAAAAGATACAAATATATTTATATACTTAGTAAAAAAGTTTCATAAATTATTTTTTACGACATCTTAAGAAGGCTATTAAAGGTATATTAGGGAATGGTAAGTGCATTACCCTCTTGCTTACCGATTCCCCTCTCTTTTCTCCCTCGAAGCTTCCAAAACCTGTTCTGTTGTGGATCGCTGCAAATGGTCAGTGTTGGGCAGTTTTGTAGTTGGGATTGGATGCGCCCTCCGGCTACTCTTGTTGAATCCCGTGAACTGCTGCAACTGTTGCTCCTCCTACGACTTGTCTCTCTATCTCTCTCTCTAACGGAATCGATAAATGGACTTGGTCTCTCGATGAGTTTTGCATGTTTTGTCGTCCTTAGCTGCCGGAAATGTTGTTGTGCATTCCGTTCTTAGTTCGGTATGTGGGGACTACATTGAAACGACGGATCACCTGTTTGTCTCATGTAATCTTGCCGAATCCATTTTGCAGCTTATTTCTCAATGGTGTAACATCCCGTCTGTATACGCCTTTAGCACTAGAGATTTGTTGGATATGAATAAATATACTCGGGTCTCAAAAAAGAAGGTGAAGGCGATCCACGTGGTTATCTTACCTACTCTTTGGTGATTATGGAAGGCTAGAAATAACCAGAAACCTATCTCTATCGCCAAGCTAGTTGACGACATAAAACTCCTAGGATATCTTTGGGTAACAAACCGTTCGAGGGCTTCCTCCATAACTTGGGACTAGTGGCGCTCGTTTAATCTTCCATGCTTTGATGATTAATTGTTCTTAGGCTTGTTCATCTTTGGTTTTCTTGTAACCGGTGAATGTTTTTCTTTCTTTTAACCTAGCTTCCTGTTAATATAAAGTTTTTGTCGGTGGTTAAAAAAAAATAATTACCGGTAATAAAAATCTTGATTTCTCAATTCTCATTTTTATCTGAAGTACACAATAAAATTAATTTATTATTATTATAACTAGCACATTTTTGTACATTACTAGTGTGAATGTTTGACATTATTGGCTTTGGAAACATTATCATATGGTTTCTTTATTAATTAATGCATGGAAAATTCTTATATCCTGTAGATGCAGGGTATACTGCAAATTTTAAATACAATCCTTTTATTCTTTTTAATATAAAAATACATTAGTTTATTATGGACTAGCTTAGCACCCGTGTAATACACACGGGTGAAAAAATATCAATACATTTACATGTGTAAAAATGTATTACATATACTAAGGATAGAAAACAAAATTCAAAATATGTAAACTTAATATATAATTGAGTTTCGAAAATACGTTAATTAGTTTTTAATGTGATTTGACTTTCATTACTATTTGATTGAAAATAAAAGTTACATAATTAGATTTTAAAGTTTCTTATAATACGGGATAATTTAAAATAAATGTGTTTTATTAGTATAATTAATATTTTCTCTCCTATTAAATAATAATAATTTTCTATAATTCTTTTTATAAAACGTTTTTTATTTAAAAAATAGGTTTGTTTATGAAAACATTTTAAGAAATTGAACATTTCTTAAAAAATAACTATATAAAGTTTCTAAAACTTGTATTAAAAAACTATGTAATATGTCATAAATATGTAATATGTAAATCTTTATTACTATGTATATAACATTGAATTTATTCAACCTGTGTAATACATAGAGTTTTCTAACCTAGTGACATAATAAAGAGGAGCTTAAAGTAAAAAATATTTTCAGATAAATAACATGCTATAGAAGATAGTTAAAAAGTGTTAGTTTATAATCACCTAATATTAAAAGCTTAAAACTTTAAAATACTTACATCGACCCACAATTACCTCTTGACTCCTCCCTAGTAGTACACCGTATAATTGCCACGTGCACTCAAAATAGTCTAGTTATGCAACACAGCAAAATGCATCCACGAAAGTTACCACATAAATGGGAAGTCTTCTACGCTTCATGCCCACCCTTTCTCATCCACTTGATCTATCATGAATCGTGTTCCCGAGATAATGGAATATGAAGCCACTGTCCCTCATTGATGACATGTGCCTCCTATATTGTCTTCTCTTCAAAGTTGTTGACAACATAGATTCTGAATGGTGATCGCCCTTCCCAAATGAATTGTTTGGGACCCCAAATTGTGTGTTGGAGGACCTAAATTAGTAATCCATATATGGTTATAGATATATAAAAGATGTTTTACATTGTTTTGATGCCGATTAGCCATTTCTTTCTACATGAACTATGTTATGAAAATTTTGAAGAAAGATGAAAAAAAGGTAGAACAAAATTGATCATGAGACCCTAATAAATATTTAGTACATATGTAAAAGTTTTCTGATGATACTATGTGAGTTTGTGTCGCATATAACCATTGTCACAAAAGGAAGTTTTCTAATGATACATGAATGAAAGGTTGATACATTTTTGCTAGTAGTGTCACATACATTTAAGTTGGTATTGATTGAAAGAAAGTCAGATACTTGAGCTAGGGGTGTGTTCGCATTGGTTCGAATCCATAACTGAACCATATTCAAAATTTTTGGTTTTCAAAAATGTAAAATCGACCGGTTTGGTTACTTTTTGGTTTTAGTTATCATTTAATTGTATAAAACAGTTCGTTGTGGTTCGGTTAACCAACCAAAATGAAAAAAACACATTTGAGTTTGACAAAAGTGAAAAAAAACAACAAATTTAATACATTACGAAATTCAGGATTCCCTCCCTCAATGATACTAATATCTAAAGAAGAAAATACAACAAACCACTTATTTATCTAAGGGCCTCGTAATGGGGGCGTGAAATGGGTGGCGAGAGCCACTTGGCTCAACCATTGGCGTGAAACACGCCACCTGGGGCGTGGCGTGATCCAGGGCGTGGGGCTCTGGCATGAGCAGGTTCACGGGCAAAGGGGCACTTCTCTAACTCTTCGATAAATTTAATATTATTAAAAAATAGATGCAGGGCGTGAAACCACTACGCACCTTAGTGATTCTGGGCAGTGATTGCCTCTGTGCTGATGTGACAGTGACGTGGCGGGGCGTGAAACCACTACAGATGGCCTAATGGTTCGGTTATATATCGATTCAATTAATTCATTTTTATGAATATATGTAGTTGAAACCGAACCGGTATAGGTGGTTATTAGTAAAATTATTAAAAGCAAACAATCAACTTTACATTTTCTTTTGTCATCTTAGTTCGTATTTTTGTTATGATTTGATTATTTGATTTTTTTTTTGTTACCCTAACGCTAACACGAACAAAATTAGGCATCTAAAACTATAAAGTCAACATAGCTATAACATTATTTTTCTCAGAACTAACTATTTAATAGAATTCACATTAAAAATTTTTGACTAATTTCATTACACTTTCTCTTGAATTTATACCATATTTTAATGGAGAAATAACATGTATGACCAAGCGACAGCACTTATTTTAAGGCAAAAAGAAAGTTATTAGACAGACATTCAAACAAATATTTGATACTGACTACTGTTAACAGTGTCTATATCAAAAACCATAAAAGGAAAGAGTAAAGAGGGGTTTATTTGATTTCTTAAAACACGGGGTTTCTTGTGCAGAAAAATAGAGATGGAAGCTGGGAAGGGAGCAGAAGCAGGAACATCATCTGGGTCTTCATCAGTTGTGAATGGAGGAGATTTGAAGAACAAACAAACAGGGGAGTTTACAGAAAACTCATCAAAAATTAGGGTTCAAGAACATGAGCATGATGATGATGAGGATGATGAACAGCATGAAGAGGGTTTCTCTAAATTTGTTCCTGGTCCTCTTCTTCCTCTGAAGGAGCAGCTTGAAAAGGATAAGGTTTTTACTTTTACTTTATTTGTTTTTTTCAAAAGTTAAAAAATCCATTATTTCTCATTTTACTATTATATAATCCTAAGGTATTTTTAGTGATGGTTTGATCTGTTCCAATTTAGGGTTTATAAAATAAGTGGCTTTAAGTAAGGGTTTGCATACTTCTAGGGCTTCTTTCATATATAACTTCACCCTGTTTGAAAGTTCAATTTAGGGTTTGTAGAAAGGGGGATTTAGTAAGCCCTTGTACGGTTTTACCCTTGCTGCTTTTAGTAATTACCTTTAAAATTCTCAGTTTCAGAAGGGCCGTTTGCATTTTGTGGTTGGGGCAAAATGGGTATTTGAATTTAACTTGTGCTATTTTACTTCACTATGATAAGATTCAAATTTAGAAGTAAAAAAGTTGAGATCTTGCTATGTTTTTCAAGAATGAGTGGAAATGTACATCTGTTTAGTTTGTAAAATCCTTTTGATACGAAACTTTCACATTTAGGGTTTCTGTAAACTATAATATGAGTAGTGAGCCCTAATTCTCAATTTATCTAGTGCTTTGCATTTCGTCTTTTGGGGCGAAACTGGTATTTGAATTAGGTGTGATTTTGTGGTTCTTTATGTTAAGATTCAAATTTAGAAGTAAATAAGTTTAAATCTTTCTCTGTTCTTTGGGTATGGCTGTTATTCTTGCATTTTCAGCTTTTTAGTTAAATTTTTGCTTCTCTTTGCAAGGATCAGTAGTAAGTTTGAATCTCGCTGACAATAGTCGGGCATGAGGATTCACTATTTTGGTTTTACAGGATGATGAAAGTTTAAGGAGGTGGAAAGAGAAGCTGCTTGGTTGTGTTGAAAGCGATTTGAATGGTTAGTTTTATCACATTGTTATAATCATATGTTATGTTACTAAAACTTGTCATAATTTTAAATTCTAGTACGCATACTTAGTTTAATAAATGCTAAACCAAGGAACAAAGGAAACAATACATGTAGAAGTGGTAAGAAGGGTGGTCGGTAGGGTTGTAAACAAACCGAACCGAACGAGACGTTCATGTTCGTTCGTTGAGCTTTTATCGGACAAACAAACAGTTCATGAACACATAACCAAACGAAATTTTGTGTTCGTGTTCGTTCGTTAAAGAAATGAATTTGTTTGTGCTTGTTTGCTAACATTATAAACGGACACAAACGAACATAAACGGACACAAACAAACACATACGAACATATAATAATTTAATTCTAATGGGAAAAAAATTTAGAACATAAATGAGCAAACATTAATGAACATATTACCGAACGTTCACAAACACTATTGAACGAATGCGGCATGTTCGCATTCTTTCATTTAATTAATCGAACGGACCGTTGGCCATTTGGTGCAATGGTAGCCCCAAGACTTCCCATAGTGGAGGTCTTGGGTTCGAATCCTGGCCACAACAAAAAAGGGGTTTGTGGCCAGGTCAGGGGGTTTACCCAGTTGGGGGGTTCCTCCTGTGGTGGGTTGCCTTGGATATTCTAGGTGTTGCCGTTCAAAACAAAAAAATTAATCGAACGGAATTTATTTGTTCGTGTTCGTTCATTTATTAAACAAACAAACGTAAACAAACTTCCCGCTGAACGGTTCGCTAAATTTTTCAGCTTGTTTACAGCCCTAGTGGTCGGGTGGGTTGTATAACATGCCTCCTACCTTTTTTCGGTATGGGTCGAAACATACCTTATTAGGTTGGGCTGACCCGCAAACACTTTTTGTCCATTTTAGATTTCTTTTAAATTATTAACGTGTTAGTTACTATTACAGAACAATATTAGTACAATAAAAATCTGAATATTTGAATAAAACAATTTAGGAGGTTATATTGAATGACTTTAACTTGTTTGACATGTTCCCTTTTAGCTAAATTTATTTATTTTACAAGAAGAAAACTCAACCCGGATCTACCACAACAACTTCGGTGTGCATTACATATAAATGCTCTCAGTACATGAACGACTTTTTCACTCTGATGGTTTTCTTATTAGGGGAAAAGGACCCCGAAGTTAAATTCATCTCAGTAGGAATCATATCAAAAGATGTTGGGGAGATCACGTTTCCATTACCGATCAAAGAAAATCAAAGTGGTCGTCCCCTTTTTACACTTAGAGAAGGAGTTCAGTATAGGCTTAAGCTAACATTCAACGTCCTCAACAACATTGTTTCTGGTCTAACATGCATCAACACCGCGTGGAAAGGAGGAATCCAGGGTAATATTTTTATATTTATATCATGCATATATGTATAATACACTCACTTTACATGTATATATAATACCACTCACTATATAGAGTAAATTACCGTTTGCGTCCCTGTGGTTTACACGATTTAACACAATGCGTCTCTAACACGAATTTTTAACGTTTTGAGTACCTGTGGTATACAATCTGTAGACCACAGGGACGCAAACGGTAATTTACTCCACTATATATGTATATTATGTATCCATTTCATTCGACAACAGGTAAAACTTTTCCTGTATTAATCTGTAAATAATTACAAGATTCTTCCCAAAATCAAGACTTTGACTTTTGAAGTAAAAAACAATAAAAGTTGAACATGAATTTTGTTACGAGTTAACCACCTTTTTCATATTTCTTGTACTTGCTATAAAGTTGCATATGTGCTAGCTAATTTTCACGAATGGTTATAGTATTCATACCAGTTTTGAAGCCGAATATACCCTCTTTGACTTTAAAAGTCAAACCATGCTAAAGTGTATGAATCGTTCCATAATTTTTGCGTTCTTGCTGCTTTGGTGACAGTGGATCGAATCAAAAGTATGTTGGGTACATTTGCTCCCCAAAAAGATGCATACATTGAAACCTTAGATGAGGAGACCACGCCGAGTGGCATTCTTGCAAGAGGAATATACACAGCAAAGCTGAGGGTAAGTTCCGTTTTTATTTGTCTGAATCATTAAGTGACGTTATAACAGACTATCGTCTCCAACACATGAAAGCTATTTTGATTTTGTTGGGTGATGCAGATTGAAGATGATGACAAGAGGTGTCATTTGGAGCTTGATTATTCTTTTGAGATCAAGAAAAAAAGTTAAAAGTCTATGTGACATTCATGTGGGAAATTTGATTCTTCAAGTCTAAAGATATCCACTCTCAGTTTTTATGTTCTTTTGCTAGTAAACTTAAAGATGTTTGGTGAGTTTTTAGCTTTTATTACAAGTACAATCTTTTGTTGAATCTAAAACAAGACTTCTATATCAACTTGTACTTTATTCAATGTAAGTTGTACTTTGTGGATTTGTCAAAGTCATCGTTTGTTGCAAAGTTTATCCCTTTAAAGTTTAAACTATACTTGATAAAAATAGAAGTGAAATCATGGGCTCGTCTTGCCAAGATGGGATGTCCAGGACAAACGGGGTGCAAACAGTCCGACTCTGAGCAGCTCGCAATCACGGCACGGTAAAAGCTCGTATTGAGTCAAGTTTAAAGGAGTTTGAGTTTATATTATGGTTCATTTAATAAATAATCTAAGCCCCAGCTTCACATTTCAAGCTCGACTAGGCTCACAAGACTTATGTTTATATAATCTTTATTTAATATATTAAAAATATATATATTTACATAGTAACAATTATTATTATTTATAACATCATGATAAAATAATTAAATGATATAAATTATGTTAATATATATAATTAAATAATTAACAACTAATAAACAAGCCGAGTTCGAGCTTGAAAGACTGCTTACGATCCAAACTCAAGCTCGAGCTCTCTTAAGTTGAACGAGCCAAGCCCAAGTTGGAGCTTAGATTGGCTCGGTCTCGGCCCAGCTCGTTTATACCCGTAGTCCTTGCTCTTAGAGGTGGACAAATAAATTGGTTTGCGAACCGAACCTGACGACCCGACTTGAACCGAAACCGGTTTAAAACTAATAGCCATGTGAACCGGTCCCGAATTTTTATGAACATGCGGTTTGTAACCGGTTTGCACTCTCCAACCTAGACATCGGTTTGGACCCGAACAGGGTTGTGAAACCAGTTCCACCATTTAAAAAACTAGCAGTTGGCCATATTACAGTTTTCTAGTTGTTTTTAGACGTTATACTCATTTTTTTAAACATTTTTACCCCCATATATTAGAATAAATATGTACTGGATCTCTTGGTTTAATCACAATACTCAAAAACGCTCTCGAAAACATAACACTATGGCAACCGAACGTGTTGGTGCATCCTCAAACAACCTTTCCATTGCGAGGATTCTACCAACGAGAAACCCGAATATTTGGTCAAAATTCAATTCATGTGAAATGTCAAATGGTCAAAACCAAGCTCGATGCAAGAAGTGTTGTAAGTTGTTCAAATCGGACTCGAACTCGACTTTGAGAAATCATATAGGAAAATATTGCGGAAGAGGTAGCGACCAGACAATTGGTACGTATGAGCAACAACGAATCCGGCGAAGGTGTTGTTGAACACAAGACAACGACAACGGTGAATAAAATAAAATAAAAATTGTATTCACTTCATAATTTCCTTGAATTTTGTTTGGTTTGTAATTAAATTATGAACTTTATTTTTTTTATTTAGTTTTTAAATTCTTTTTAAAATGATTCATTATAAACCGGGTTATGAACCGGTTTGGCACACGAACCGTTCTCAAGCCAACCCAAATCGGTTTCTACCGGGTAGGGTTTTCACTAGCATCGATTAGTTTGGATCCGAACCAGTTTCGTAATCGAACCGGGTTGGACCCATCTTGACCTGACCCATACCGGTTCCGACCCAAACCGGTTTAGGGTTACGACCCTATTTGTGCACCTCTACTATGTATGTATGTATGTATGTATGTATACTTCATCATGACACATCAATGGGATTATCATGTACCTGGGTATGATTCCAGGATCATATCCCACCATCATTGATAAAAAATCGGACCATCTTCACATTTCCAGTGGGTGTTAACCCTGCATCAATATCTTATATTTGTCAAATTAAAGAAAAGTGACCTCTGATAATGGCATAGGTGTGCATAATGAACATGGGTCATAACATAAATTTTTATTTATGGCCAAAACTGATTGCCTGCACACTTTTTTTCTTTTAGTTTTAGAATAAATAAAGTGTTGCAATTACAAAGCTATATTATTGCAATGATATCCAGAATTTTATAATATAGAAATGTAGAAGGTTTCATGCATTTGAATACATTTCACGTCCAGTTTGACCCATTTAGTTAAATCTTTAACCTCAACTCAATTGACTTGTTAGAGATAAAACATAACCAAAAGTGACCCATTTTATATAAATGGGTGGAAAGTGCCACCCTCAACTCCAGTCCTGGAATATTGCTCACGTGTCTTACTACATAATATCCTACATTATAGATGAAACATGGTATGTTATAGACCAAAATCAAGTATCACATTTTCTTTTTTGTCATGATGAGGATGATAGAAAGGTAAAATATGTCATTTTTAACTTGAAACCATTCAAGAAACACAAGGACCACATGGATACGTGATTTGGTTTTTAGTGGTAAAGAAAACACAAGGACCACATGGATACAGGGGATGAGGGAGTTCGATATTTTTTGGACAATATTATTAGAGCAATTTAACAATAATGGTCAAATAATTCAGTATAATTAGTCATGTTATAGAGCATAAATACTTGTACCAAGTACAATCACTTTAATTTTGCCGAATAAATCAAAATATCACGTCAACTGTTGCATATGAATGGTAGTAGAAAACACAATCTTTAATAAGGGGATGTACAAAAAAATAACATTAAGAAGAAAGTATACTTATAGAGAGCCAGAAAAAAAAAAAGAACACCTCATGGTTTTTACACATAATTCAGAAGGAGATCAGCTGAAGAGCTTTTGACTCTGCAACTTTGACCCAAGTGAACATCTCCAAAAAACATATCTGCATCATCATTTTACATACATAAACTGCCAACATACACACACACACACACATTCATATATAATCATTATCTTAAAGACCAGATTTACCTATATTCACAATACTCAGGCCATGCACAACGAGCTTTCCCATAATCCCAATAACAATCTTCATCCCTCAAAGGTCCACGCTTAGCTGTTGAATTCACAAGTCAAAATTTGAAGTCTTTTCTTTGACTTTAATACTTAATAGGGATCTAGAAAAAAAGGAATACAGACCTTTAGTAACAAATTTTGATTTCTTATCAGGGTGAATATCATGCCACATCTCAAGCCATAACTCCCGCATTAGAATTGGGGATCTCACAATGTTCCTATGATTTGCTGCCACCCGTGTTTTAAACTCGACTAAATATTTCCATGTGTTTTTATGAAAGTCTGGTAAGTAATTATATACCTTTATCGAGTTCCCAAACAGCTGTCCTTTGTCCTGGAAGGCTTTCAGAATCTTCATAATAAGTTATGTATTTAACACGAGGAGATCTTGTCATGTTGGGGATTATGTCTGCCCCGAGATGGTGTTCTACATCTAAATGCATTTGCACGTCTTCCCCTTCATGCTCTGACTGAAACAATCACAAAATAAATTCTTAACTGAATTTCGTTCTTGATTATTGGCAGGTTTACCATAAAGTTATACTATAAATACTACTACACATAAAGTAACCACTAAGGGCTTTGGCATATTACCTGAGGAGTTCTTGTTATGTTAACTTTTGGTCCCAGCCAATTTTTGCAATAAGAAAGAGAATTATATGGTACCTGTAAACAACTTTATGTTTGTTAATCTCAAGGTAATATACTAATATGATAAGAAAGTTTTCAATAATTAGGGCATAAAAGATAAAGCTATATAGTGTATCATAACTTAAAGGGTTTATAGAAAAGTCCCTCAACTTAATAGTTAATTTTAACATGTTAAAGTCCCTGAACTAATGAATGTAATGTAAACCTTTGAAACTAAAAGAAAATGACAGTTAGTTGCACAATTAGCACATATATAGTCATCACATAAGCATTTATTTGTTGTCGCCGATGCCATGTAAACTCTTTTGCTTAAGTGGATTTTTTTTATGGCAGGGCCACAGGGTCCTAAGAAATGTTGCTTGTTAGGATTAGCAAAAGAGTCTAAGTGACATCACCGTCAGTAAAAAAAAAGGAATTCAGGGACTTAAATAGTTAATACGTCAAAATTACCACTAACTGAAGGTTTGTATATATTGAACAAGTAACTGTTATTTACCGCTAATTTCACAGGGTTGTGTAAATGTAACAAGTTCAGGACTCCAATTCTTAATATGTCAAAATTAATATGAGGGACTTTGTAATGCAAAATAAGAAGTATGATGACTTTTTATGATACTAACCCTAACTTAAAACATCCATTTAATTATCTTAGCTTACCGTCTCATCACCGCTTGCAGCCCCAGGATTTCCTTCAATCAAATTCCCAGACCTATATAAAAGAAAGGAATCAACTTGTGAGCTGCTGTCTCATCCATTTATTTTCTGTGTTCTAATGAAATCATCCCTCTCTTTCAATTGTTTATCATCTCTTTAATTTCATGTTGATCTTATCAAATATTATAATAAAAAGATCCTAAACATGGTAAAAGAGTCTTACCTGGTATATAAAGATCCTTCAAACTCATAAACAACATCAGTCATAATCCAGTTATCAGGATAAGGCTTGCCACTTGGTGCAAAATAGTAACCAACCTATTTAGAAGAATCATATAAGGTTCTGGTGCTATGTATTCTATGGTTCAGTGAATTGATGTTGATATTTAGCATCTTAATCGGTACCTCAGTTCTTGAATCTACTCCATATATACAAAAGATGTTCTTCAGAGGTGGTCTCTCCCAAGGTGTCAAAGGATTTATAACTTTATCACCATGATATAACCTGGATAATAAAGGGTTTCGTTTCAATTCATTGTGGAAGTATGTTATAAATAACAAATTGTATTTAACAACTTCAACTTGCAGGTACATGTACAGCCCCATGACAAGAAAATAAATAAAGGGTCGGATTAATGCCATTTTACTGCAGTTTAAAAGGGTAACAGGTCAAAACAGTCCGAGTTGAAACATGCCGTTTTACTGCGGTTTGAAAAGGGTCGGATTAATGCAAACACCTTTTGTCCATTTTTATTTTTATATTAATTAATGCATTATGAAAATACAATATTATTAAAAAATATTAATCCAAATCATTGAATAAATATGTTTAGGAGGTTGTATGCCTAAAAATAGACTTTGTACGAATTTCAACCGGTTGTACCCATTCCGCTTTTAGGACTATAAGTCTATAATATGATCTATTTGAGATAAAACACAAACCAAATCAACTCATTCATAAGTAAATGGGTTTAATTTGCCACTATTAAAATATATATATAGCCGTGTACTTAAGAGGACTATAATATATGTGTACATATATATAGAAACACACATAAAGACTATCAAGTACAAAACAAAGAACTATTGCATCCAACATTGAAGCCATCAGAATTTAAACAACTATACAAACAATTATTCATTACTCACTTGTCTAATTGGTAAAGAAGCCTTTTGCTATCAGGATCATAATCCTCAATTGCTTTAAAAAATGTCCCATCTGCTATTTCACGAGCAGAAAAGAATAATTGAGTAGGGACCCCACATTCCATGTTAGATAAGTTGGCCTGCATTTCATCTCCAAAGGATGGATAAGCTTCTGCTACAATATTAAAAACCATTAATATAGCCAACATCAAGTAAATTTATAAAAAAACATTAATCAGACTCATTCCATACCTACAACAGATGGGATCTCAATATTGATTATGTTAGTTGGAAATCCAGAATAGTTTAACCAATATTCAAGATCATCACACTGATATACATTGTGTTTTTTTCTGCACGCACCAAAAAAATGCTTTGAGTACATATTTTCACTCCTACAATACTCTGAAAAAGGCGACATCCATAGTGAAGAGCCAAAAGAATTGAACATCAATCGGGCTGTCCCCTGATATCTCACCAAAACATATGATGCACATTAAATTATAGACAAAACTACAATGATAATTAACATCTTTGAATAAACTGACGGGTTGCATGCATTAAAAATAGACTTTGGGTGATATTTGATCCGTTTGACCGTTCGAGCCATTTATAAGTAGATGGGCCAAAGTTGCCACCTCTACAAAAAGGTAATATATAAAAGAAAGTAAAGAATGAACCTCAGGTATAGGAAGACCAAAAGTGGATCCAGAGAGTGTTGCTTCTACTGTCTGAACCGAACCAAGAAGAGGAGCTCCTGAAATTAAAAACAAGAAAACATCAATCTGTAGATAATCCCCAAAAGTCAGTAGTGACGTGTATACATGCTTTGACTTTGACCAAAAGAGGCCCACCATACCAACAGCAAAGTAGGCATGAATATGATCATCTAGCCACTGGATATATCTTTTGGGAGAAATTTCTAGCTTCAACCACTCTAAAAAGTATCGAAAAACATTGTTACCCAGTGAATGGGCAAATACAATGGACGGACCACCACGATGTTTAAGAGCTATTTCAAATGTAAGCCTGCAAATAAACAGACACCATGGTTTTTCATAATTTGAGATAAAGGGTGCAAGAAAAATTATTCAAATTATATACAAACTTTAGCTTGTGGAAGTACAAATCCCGCTCCTCAAGCTTTGATGGTGACAGTCTCCAATCATATGGAACAGCAAGAATAGCATTTGCCTCAATCCCAAATTCAATGCACCATTTAATCCATTCTTTCCACACCGATGAAAGTGGGCCTGAAATTCAAGAATTCATTTTCAGGAAAGCAAATTTAACAATTATATCCGCACTCCGGAGGTCATATTTCCACACACATGTATATATGTTCATGCATTAAAAAAAACTAAAATGAGAAATGAAAACTTTTTACCTGTTATATAACCCGGGTCAAGCTCTGTGATGGCAGAAAGGCCACTATCTGGTCGGGATTTGCATTCAGGGTGATCTGTTTGATTGTAAGGATCCAACATCATGCACTTAAGCCAGCAATTCATTGCAGAAAGACACTGCATGGTAGATTGTAGCCTTCTTCTATCATCCACCGACATTATCGGATAAAAATGAGAAAAATGTAGCATTACTTCTGCTATAGCACATACATATATAGACAGGAGTGTAATCAAATTTAACTTTAATTGAACATAACATCCAATTTCACTTATTCATGTCTTCACATTATTCTAAAGTATAAATTCTAACATAAAGTTATATAATTCAATAGGAGGCGATTTCATACCCAACCAAATTATGTATTTGATAGAGCACAATAATACTATGTTATCCTTCATAAACAAAATCTATATCTATATACCTAATAAATAAGTAGCTGGTTACGCCACGTGTCATAATTCGGTGAGCCCAAGATTCTTTTTCCGGCTTATTTTTTCTTAGTTACTAACAATTTAATATTTCCTTTAGTAATTCCTAAATCTTCATTACTAACTGTTAATATTTCCTTTATTCAACCCGTGCAAAAGGTTTCTAACCTTGTAACCTAATATATATGTATAGAAAAACACACGTCACAGTTGCTTGATCAACAAATCATCAAAGATATAAAATAAATAAGAGCATGATAATGAAATTTCTATTGAACAATAAAACAGTTAACTGAATGAAAATATACTTTGGTGGTGTCGAGCCAAACCAAATCGAGAGGATTGAAATCAAGAGGAGAGTAAGGGCAATCCAAAATTGACCATGCTCTAAGTTGAGTAGAAGCAAATCCTGGTATTATATGTCAAGCCCTGAATGTAGAACCCACTGTTGGCGGGAATCTCCTCAAGCAATATGGCGCCAACATTGTTTAATTATTATTTTACTCAATTGTACAGATAACTTAGTCAATAGAGTTTGTTAGGATTAAATGTTTATCTCCTATTTATCCTCACTGTATCCTTGTATTTATACGCATACTTCAATCAATGAAATCATCAATTTCAAGAACCATTCTCAATCTCTATACCTTCATATGGTATCAGAGCACGGTTCCAATACCCCATCTTCTCAATCATCTGCTTCAACATCTCCCTCCAATTCTCGACCTGCAACACCAACACAAACCATGTCAGAACTCTCCTCCTTCCTCGTCAATCCCTCCATGAAAGATCTTACCGTTGTAACCCTACCCGCTACACTCAAACTTACCTCCACCAGCTATTTGGCTTGGAAAACCCAGGTCGAAGCATTGCTTTATGGCCTGGATTTATACAAATTTATCGATGGCTCGTGTTCTGCTCCCCCTTCGGTCACCGCTGCAGACGGCAATCAAACGCCTCACAAGGACTATCCCCAGTGGTTTCGCCAAGACCGGTTGCTTTTTGGAGCACTTGTGGGTAGTCTCTCACCTCAAATAGTACCTCTGATCCAAGGAGCTGCTTCTTCTCAAGATGCTTGACAGGTTCTAGCCAACACCTACGCCTCCCCAGCCGCGGGCACATCAAGCAATTGAAACACCGATTGAAACAGACATCCAAAACCCCAACACAATCCATAACTGAATACATGCAGACAATCAAAAGCATTGTCGATGAGCTCGCTATACTTGGAAAGAAGATGGACGACGAAGATGTGGTAGACGCTGTTTTAGGAGGCCTCGATCAATCATCCTACAAACCTCTGTTGGATGCTATTCATGCCAGGGATACCACAATATCATTCAACGAACTTCATGAAAAACTCATAAATCATGAGTTATCCCTTGCACAACAGATTGGTACTCAAGGTATCCATCAACCAACATCGGTATTTTACACTCAAAGCAGACCCAACAACGGTGGCAAAGCATGGTCCAACAGAAACTTTGGCTATCAACCTCGCAACTTTCAGGCCAAGCATGGACCTACAGACAATGGTATCCTCCCGACACCGACATCCTCACTTACTACCGGGAACCGCCCATTCCTTGGCAAATGCCAATGGTGTCACCAACGTGGTCATTCTCTAACCAATTGTCCTGTCTTTAAGAAAACTAATCCTACTGTTGCAGTTCCTACTTTTAATCGTTCTTCGCAGGCCAAGAATGCACAAGTTTACTCTATGCACACCAACACCATCAATGGAGATACTCAAACCAATTGGCTTTTTGACAGTGGTGCATCTCATCATGTCACTAACGACTTACACAACTTGTCCCTCCATGCACCATACGATGGAACGGAAGAGCTGGTTATAGGTGATGGTTCGTGTCTCCAAATCACTCATATTGGCTCTCTAATAATTAAAACTTCAAACACACCACTCATCCTTAAAAACGTACTTTGTGTTCCTGGTTTATCTAGAAACATAATTTCCATTTCTCGTTTATGCATTGATAACAACTTTCTTATTCAATTCTATTCTTTTGTGTTTGTTATTAAGGACCGGGCATCCCTTCTACCACCACTCCAGGGCACAGCAACCCGGGGAATCTATGAACTCCGCTCCTCTTTGTTGACTTCACCGTCGGTCTATGCTTTGCAAAAGGTTGACTCCTCAACATGGCATCATCGGCTCGGGCATCCACACGCCAAAGTTTTCAAGCTTCTGTCTTCCTTTGTTTCTTTTAATTCTACTTTCAATGAAAATTGTAATTCTTGTCGAACTAATAAAAGTCACAAGTTATTGTTTTCCACTTCATCTCTTTTATCCACTGCACCACTTGATTTAATATTTTCAGATGTTTGGTGCTCTCCCATAGCTTCATATGATAACTACAAATACTACATTATATTTGTCGATCATTATACAAAGTATATATGGCTATATCCATTAAAACAAAAATCGGATTCACTTTCCACCTTTATTCGTTTTCAAAAGCTCGTTGAAAACTACTTCAACAAGAAAATTAAACAATTCTTTTCCGACAAAGGAGGCGAATACATCAAACTTGCCCCTCACTTGTCTTCTTGTGGTATTTCCCATCTCACCTCACCTCCTCACACACCGGAACACAACGGATATGTCAAACGTCGTCACCGCCATATAGTTGAAACCGGTTTAGCCCTACTCTCTCATGCCAACTTACCCACTTCCTTTTGGCCCTTTGCCTTTACCACCGTCGCTTATCTCATTAACCGCCTACCTACACCATCCCTACACCACAATTCTCCATTTTTTTGTTTATTTCAAAAACTACCAAACTATCAAAAGCTACGTAGTTTCGGTTGTTTATGTTACCCATGGCTACGTCCTTATTCACCACACAAATTATCCTCTCGATCCACTCCTTGTATTTTTGTTGGGTACTCTCCAAACCAAAGTGCATACTATGCTCTTGACCCACTTACATATAAACTTTACTCCTCCCGTCATGTTCAGTTTGTAGAACATGATTTTCCCTTTCACAAACTCACCAAGTCAAACTTCTCTCCTTCAACCTCTGATCTAGATAATTGGGCCCCTCTTACTCTACATATTCCCACCATCACACCTACTGTTCCTTCATCAGAACATGACCCATCTATTGCTTTCCCTACATCACCAACTCCAATTACTCCTCCTACGTCAACTTCACTAGCCCTTAATTTACACTCAAGCCCTGTCATCATAAATAACCCCATGCACACATCCCTAATATCTAACTCTTCCCCCATCTCACCCACCACTCAAACTTCCACCTTTGCCACCCCTTTATCCAATGAACCTCCTACATCAGCCCTTCCCCTTTCTACAAAACCCTCCACTCGATCAAATCCCAAACCAAATCCTCGCTATCACAACCATGATTTTCTTCTATACACTTTCACTACCTCCGCTCCCAATGAACCTCCAACCGTCACTCACGCTCTCAAACACCCCTCATGGCGCCAAGCCATGCAATCCGAATTAGATGCTCTTGAACCAAACCATACTTGGACCCTCGTTCCCTCCATCAACGCACCAAACCTTGTTGGATCTAAATGGGTTTTTCGTATAAAGTATAACCCGGATGGATCCGTGGACCGTTTGAAAGCACGCTTAGTTGCTAAAGGTTTCACTCAACGACCCGGTATCGATTACATCGAGACCTTTAGCCCTGTTCTTAAACCCGCTACCCTACGCCTTATCCTTTCTTTAGCCGTTTCACACTCTTGGTCTCTTCGGCAACTAGACATCAACAACGTTTTTCTCCAAGGAACACTCCACGAAGATGTGTTCATGGCCCAACCACCTGGGTTTGTTAACCCCTCCTTCCCTCATCATGTTTGCAAGTTAAATAAGGCCATCTATGGGCTTAAACAGGCTTCCAGAGCATGGTACAATGAACTTAAATCTTACCTTCTGTCTCTCAAATTCCAACCTACCATCTCAAATTCCTCTCTCTTCTTCCTCACCAACAGTCCATCTCCGATTTATATCCTCGTCTATGTTGACGATATCATTGTCACCGACCCGTCTCCCTCTCTCATTGATCGCTTTATTCACCTTCTCGCCACCAAATTTTCACTAAAGGATCTTGGCTCCCTCTCTTACTTTCTTGGTGTGGAAGTCATTCCTCACAACCAAGGTCTTTTCCTTTCTCAAAAGAAATACACCCTTGATATCTGATAAGCGACCACAGTTTCATGTATTAAAAGGTGTAATATGTTATATTTATGCAATTTGATATGTGGAATACAAAGGTTTTGTGTAGCCATGCATGTGCAGGTGTTGGAAGCTTAAAGTATGATTTTGGAAGATATTAAGCGAGAGATGCAAGAGTCGGAAGAGACACGGAGAAAACGGGGCAAAATACAGGTCCGGCGTAAGCCTACGCCACCGGCGTAAGCTTACGCCCCATCAGGGTAGGCCTACGCCTGAGCATTTTCTTCACAGCAGTTTCCAGTGCCCCAGCGTAAGCCTACGCCACATGGCGTAAGCTTACGCTGGTTACGTTTTCTGGACGCGAATTTTGGGGAAACAGCCGATTTTTAGGTTTATTTGGGGGTTTCTTCCCCAAAAGTCGAATCCATCTTTTGCTACACACTCAGAGGGCGATTTTGGGTGATTCTAACATTCACTTGAAGATTGAAGATGATCTCCATCACCATGGGCGAGTAATTCACTTGTGGCTTCCTCCAGGCGGATGGTTCATATAGGTTTCATGTTTTGATTCAGTTTATTTACGTTTTTGGATCTATTTAGTTTCTGACAACAACTGAGTAGATTGATGTATTAGTTATGTTAAACAGTTTATTTGAGTGCTTTGAGTTTGCTTGCTTTACGATCTTGTTCGGTTGATGACAAAACCTAGTAGCAGGGTCGGGTGACTAAAGGGGGTAACTTAGCATTCATAAATTGGGTGATTGAATTATACTGGTTTGTGACGAAACTGGTTGTATAGGTTGCTGACAACAGCCTGTCTTCAATTACTATTTTAACTGATTTTCCAACACTATGTCTATGTGGTGTCCAATTAAATAACTGAGTTTTGCATAAACCTAGAATCTGAAGTTTGGAGGAGGTTGCATTTTTATTTGATCTGTGTCTTCATTCTCACTATCAAACTAAGCAATTCCACTAACCACTGATTCCTCGTGGATACGATACTCTTCTTACCCTTACTAGTTAAGTGTTTAAGGATTGTTTTTTACCGACCTAACGACATCGATCAATATCCTCCACAAAGCCAAAATGAGTGATTGTAGACCAATATCAACTCCTATATCCTGTTCTGAACCTCTAACATTGCATGGTGGCTCTCCCCACCCCTCACCCACTGACTATTGCACCATTGTCGGTGCCTTGCAGTACTTATCCCTTACTCGACCGGACATTGCCTTCACCGTCAATCGGCTGTCCCAGTTCATGCATGCACCCAGTTCTATTCATTGGCAGGCACTCAAACGACTGCTCAGATATTTACAAGGCACACTACATCATGGCCTTCTACTTTGCAAACAATCACCTCTCCATTTGCATGCTTTCACTAATGCCGATTGGGCGGGTGACAAGGATAACTATCACAGCACCACCGGTTATGTCATTTATCTCGGTGCCAATCCCATCTCATGGAGCTCTAAACGACAGAGTACCCTTGCACGTAGCTCAACTGAAGCCGAATTTATGGCAATGGCCTCTACTACAACTGAAGTCCAATGGTTAACTCAACTTCTATCTGAGCTTGGTTTCAAATCACCTACAGTTCCTACCATATATTGTGATAACTTAAGTGCCACAACATACTCTGCAAATCCGGTTTTTCACTCCCGTATGAAGCACTTGGCCTTAGACTTCCATTTCGTACGTGACAAAGTTCAAGATGGTTCCCTTAGGGTTACACATATTTCAGGAAATGATCAATTAGCCGATGCCTTGACCAAGCCACTACTCAGACCACGGTTTCAACTTCTTGTATCCAAGAATGGACTCACCTCCGGTTTGTCCATCTTGCGGGGGCATGTCAAGCCCTGAATGTAGAACCCACTGTTGGTGGGAATCTCCTCAAGCAATATGGAGCTAACATTGTTTAATTATTATTTTATTCAATTGTACTGATAACTTAGTCAATAAAGTTTGTTAGGATTAAATGTTTATCTCCTATTTATCCTCACTGTATCCTTGTATTTATACGCATACTTCAATCAATGAAATCATCAATTTCAAGAACCATTCTCAATCTCTATACCTTCATATTATAATCCCTGATAACTTTGAGTAATCGCCCTTCAGTTGGCTGCCATTCACCACGACGGTTCTATCGGAAACCACGACGACGATAACGAACACGACGGCGATGAACTTTAAATCACTTCTCATTCGTCCTTCCCTCGCCGTGTAACGCCGTGCGCGGCTTATGAAGGTTGGCTGAGGGTTAAGTGTAGGAGTTAGTTGGGGATTTGGTTGATCTTTATAATCTCATCGGAGACTTTTCGTCGCCGCTGGGGAAATTGAAGCATGGATTGTTTAGGATTTGCTTATTAAAAAATTTGAAATTGTCTGTTAACTACATTTTCATATCTAAGACTGTCCGCAACGCTAACAGCCATTCATTCAACAAACAGTCCTAGTCAGCATGACACATTAGCTTTTCTTCTATCCTTCTCACAAACTCATTTTACCCCAACACTACCACACTCATCATTCTCACAAACAGCCTCATTATTTCCACATCATCTTTTTTTATTTTCATTTATTTATTTAAATTACTATTAAATAACTTAAATTAATTAATAAATAATTAAATAATAAAACAAAAATTAAAATTACATTAAATTAAATAAAAACAACAACCTAGAACAATAAAATGGTTTAGGTGTTTAGATGTATTTATAGTGGAAAAAAAACTAGTCGTTAAGAAAAATACAAAAAAAACTAGCCGTTAGAAAAAATACAAAAAACTAGCCGTTAGGAAAAATACAAAAAAAACTAGCCGTTAGAAAAAATACAAAAAACTAGCCGTTAGGAAAAATACAAAAAAAACTAGCCGTTAGGAAAAATAGAAAAAAAAAACTAGCCGTTAGGTTTTAATTATGTAATTTTATAAGATTTAAATCATGTTTTAAATTAATGTTAAATTAGGATTTAAATATGTTGTAAACTAAGTTTTAAAAGATAATTTCAAATAGGGAAAAACAAATTTTTTTTATTTATATTTAACTAGCCTAACCGTTAGATATGAAAAAATTTTAAAATTATTTAATTAAATTAAAACTAACATGGTAAAAAAAAGAGAAGAAAAAATAACCTAAAACCAGTGGTGGGGTCCACAAACTTCAAACAAATGAAGTTCATGGGGGTGGATGGTTGCTCACGGGCGGATGGCACTCAATGCTGCCTTGTCCCACATGCATGTGTCACATAGGCCATGGATGGCTGAAGAATCTTGCGTTGCGGGCAGCCTAATAACATTTTTTGAGATCCAAATGAAAGTAAAATAAATTAGGGTTTTAATAAGCTACTATATTATTATACACCGACATAATTTATATAACAACAACAGTCGTGTTTGCTAAGAGCTAATGCATCAACAGCGGACCCAAAAAACTTTTTTATAGCGGTTGGAAATTTTTAGGGTCGATTGTTTTTATGGGGGGCGATCGGGGGCTATTGAAAAAATTTATAGGGGACGATCATGATTTTAACGGGTATATAATTGTCACACCCCCGTCAAGACGGAAACACGAGGGGACGACGGAATTGAATCATTACACATGATCAAAAGAAATTTACTATTAAAATCAAATAGTTATTACATCAGTATTTCAGAACAAATAAACCAAATAAAACAAACAGAACAAATAGTTCTTCTTTTTGTTAATTCTAGCTAAGTCCACTAAAGCATAGTCATTGATCCTATCACGAGCTTGTCAACATCCTAGTTAGCTTCACCTGAAAAAACATACTAAAATATGTCAACTAAAAAGTTGGTGAGAACATAGGTTTAGATAGATACATAGTAATAGATAACAAGATACAAGTTATAAACAAGTTTCACAATTCCAAGTAATTAAACTTTTACACATGAGTCCACAACCAACCCTAGTGATCGATAGCTCTCCCGTCCAACACCTTGTCAGGGTGTTAGACTAAGTGTAAGTGTCAAGAATGCAGTTTCTGAACATCCAGCTCCTTCCAAGTTTATTAGAATCCACAACTTGAAGGACGCTCGGAATTGATTGGCATGCATCAACCCGATAACTGAATGGGCTAGTCAGGCCAATAGATCTATTTACGTACTCCCGTGGCTTCCCCGAAGTTAATGGTTGTGTAGGTTTTATAAATAAGAGAGACTTTGTAATGAAAAATGACATAGTATAGTAACATGTATAAATCAGTTTAGTTTTACTAGAATTAGAAAGTTTATTATTGAATGCAAAAGAATAGTTTAGACTCTAGAACATGATTTATGTTTTGATATATGAGCATGTTTTCCACCCCAAAGTAGAAATAAAAGAGGGGATATGAACTCACCTTGCAGCAGGTGGGATTGATCTTGATTACTGAAGTAACTTGGTTTAAGAGATGCCTTAAGAATTCCCTAAATAAGTTTGAGTTTGAGTTAGTTTACAGAATTGTGGAAAGATGAGGGGTTGTTTTGTAAATAGAGGAAAGTGGTTGTCGTATACTAGAGTGGTTATGGTACCAGAGTAGTACCTCCAACAGCAAAGTTCCCAGGAAAGAGTTGATCGGATTAGAACCTCGTCTTTCCTAGCCAGGACCTTACTGTTTGCCAGATAACTACATACCAGTTTGAAAGTTACTCAATTCGTATAGTTTAACCGAGTTTAGGACACGCCTGGTAAGTTTAGGAAGTATAGGGGCTAAAGTGTAATTGTGTATTTAATAAGGATTGAAAATAGATGAGTTAAATATTAGAGGGTTTTATTAGAAATTAAAGAGTTATAATAAAAATATAATTCTAAAAGTAAGAAAGAATTAAGAAATATATAGTTTTAAAAGTAAAGCGTTTTAACAAGTTCTAAGGATTTATAAAATATATTTTATAATTCTTGTGTTTTAAAGAAGAAAACGAAATCTTTAAATAATGTTTAGTAATATATAAATAGTTTCTAGTTTAAATAACGTTATTAGTTTTAAATAAAAAATAACTTTAAACGGTTTCTCAAGAAATCTTTTATAAACAATACTTAAATATATATATAGTTTTCCATTTAACTAACGTTATTAGTTTTAAATAAAACATAACTTTAAATTTTTAAATAAATACATGATTCCTCACGAAAATGTTACATAATTCCCTTATGTTATTTAAATGATACATAATTTATTTTTACTAAAATAAAACAATATATGTAACATCTTAGTAAATTGGAAATTCTAAAAAAAGGATTTGTTAATCACATTTATTTGCTCAAAAACATAATAATATATGTATTTATGGATATATGTGTGCGCAGTAAAATAGTAAAACAGAAAATAAAGAAAAAAGAAAACAGTCACTGGGTTTCGAACCCATGACCTATGTTTTGTTGCTTCTGAGTTTTAACCACTAGGCTAAGGTGGTGGTTTGTTTAAAAATTCAGAAATCAACTTATTAACCAAAAGTCCCAGTTCACCATCTTCCTTCCCAAACAGAAGCTTAGTTCATGTGTAACCCTAAAATTCGATTTTGAACCAGCTATAATTCAAAGGACAATGCGATGGAGGGTGGATGATACCTGGAATCGAAAACCACACGGATTAGAACCAATTTCGTGAATGATTTGCTTCGGGAGGGTGCTTGCGTCGTCGGAACAGGAGCAGAAGAAAAAAACGTATTTTTTTTGTGGTAGTTCCGTTTAGGAATCGACGTGGGTATTTATAAGGGGCTTAGCTCCATCGTAGACGCGAATTCAGTTGGATTTAGAACGAGAATTAAGGAACTTTGAAGCTTGAATTATCATAGACGGGTTTTCAAATTTGGATTTTCAAAATTTTGAAATTGATAACGTTTTTGCACGAATTACTTGTTCCACTCGATGGATAATGATTAGACACGAGTTTAGAGGTTTTTTAAAGTTCCAGATTTTGTGGGATTTGAAGGAATGAATACGATTTTGACTTTTAGAAAGTCAAAATTGGTTTTGATTACTTCCGGGGTTCAAAATAAGAAGGGTTTTAAAAATAAGAAGGATTTTAAGCTTGATATGTGTCATTTTATTGTTTTTTAAAGGGACGACATAATGGTCAATGTGTAATATAACATGTCAATGTGTAATATACTAGGTAAATGTGTAATACACTAGGTCAATGTGTACCACAATGATCAGACCTGATATTACACAATAAACTGATATTACACAATGAACATATTACACAATGACCTGACATATTTGAGCGAATTACACAATAATGAGCGAATTACACAATGAGCTGGAAAACGTAAAACACAGTGATGAAAACATATAACACAATGATGAAAAATATTTGACACAATGAACTTGTATTACACAATGAACTTGTATTACAAAATGACCTGACTAATTACACAATGAACTTGTATTACACAATGAACTTGTATTACACAATGACTTGACTAATTACACAATGAACTTGTATTATACAATGACCATACGTGGTATTACACAATGAACTTGTATTACACGATGAACTTGTATTACACAATGAGTTGGAAAACGTAAAACACAGTGATAAATACATATAACACAATGAACTTGTATTATACATTGAACTTGTATAACACAATGAACCTGTATTACACAATGACCTGACTAATTACACAATGAACTTGTATTACACAATGACCAGATATTACACAATGACCAGACGTGGTATTACACAATGAACTTGTATTACATAATGAACTTGTATTACACGATGAACTTGTAATACACAATGACCTGACTAACTACACAATGAGTTGGAAAACGTAAAACACAATGATAAATACATATAATACAATGAACTAGTATTACACATTGAACTTGTATAACACAATGAACTTGTATTACATAGTGATCTGATTAATTACACAATGAACTTGTATTACACAATGACCAGACGTGGTATTACACAATGACCAGACGTGGTATTACACAATGAACTTGTATTACACGGTGAACTTGTATTACATAATGACCTGACTAACTACACAATGAACTGGAAAACGTAAAACATAATGATAAATACATATAACACAATGAATTTGTATTACACAATGACCAGACGTGGTATTACACATTGAACTTGTATTACGCACTGAACTTGTATTACACAATGAACTTGTATTACACATTGACCTGACTAATTACACAATGAGCTGGAAAATGTAAAAAAAAAAAATCGTTTTTTGTTTATAACGACACTATACTTGTTTTAAAGATAAAAAAAACGCTCGTTTTTATGGTGTAATTTTTTTGAAAAAATAATGTCATATGTAAAAGTTATGAACGTTTAAAAATGAGGGGGGAACTTGATAAAAAGTCAACAAAAGTGGCCAAGACTAAAATACCCTTTCAACAACTTTTTCTCCTACAATTTAATCTCAACCATTAAATCTTTTCTACGATTTGATTTAATAGCTCTAAATCCTTCTCACCATTTTTATAATTAAAATTCTTTTTACCTGAACCTAATCCATATTATATATTTATGAATGAAAGATGTTTAATTATAAAATTATCCTTGTATTTAGAAAGAGATAAAGGGTCATTTTGATTACTCAGAGTATTCACAGCCCGTTCTATATCCTTATCTTTATAATACACTAAAAATCATAAAATATTTTTTCTCTACTTTTTAATTAAATAATATTTTTTACACCTATATCATTATTTTTTATCTCTCCTATACTAACGATCACTTTCAAAAGATATTAAAAAAATTATACAAGTGAACAGTGTTTTCACAAATATATAAAAAATTTATACCTTTTCTCTCTCATCCACTTACAATCATTTTAAACCACTACTTAAAATATACAAAACTCACTCATAAAAATATACCAACCGGTATCCAAGGCTCTTAAAAATATCAAGATGTAAATTGGAAAGTAACCCCAACACATGGTAGCTTTTCATTAGTTGTTTTTTTTCCACATACCTGACTTTTATTTATATACATACGTGGTTGATGTAAGGGTGGAGAGAGTCATTTCACCCGAATAAAATTTTACAGTGTTATTTTTATTTTTTTTAACCCTCTTCAATCTTAAGAGGAGGGTGTGAAACCATTGAGCCCTTGAATTTTTTTTAGAGAAACCTTCACTCAATAGTAATCAAGTTTCTCAAGTGTTCTATTTAAATATCTCAAATTTTTTTTGTCCCTTTAAAGTCACTCAACTTTCACTAAGTGTTCTAATTCTGACGAAACCTGAAGTTTGGTTCAAATCTTAGGGACAAAAACTGAAGTTTACTCTATTGAATATTAAGTAGATATCTATATACTATATAATAAATAAAGGTTTTTCATGCCACGTGTCGCCACCATATTCATTCTCGATCATTTTTTTCCCGCTTCTCTCTCTTATTAAATATACCTCTATCATTTAATAATAATATACTTTTAAAGAAAATACTAATCTTTATATTAATAAATCTTCTGACATATTTTGACGAGTGTATGTTTTAAAAGATTATATTGTATTCAACGGGTTTATTCAATCCGTGTAAAACACGAGTTTTTAAAAAAATAAATTTATTATTATTTAATATATAATATTATATTTATTCTACCCGTGTAATACACATGATTTTTACCTAGTATAATATTATCTGGTGGTCAGGGGGTTTTTTCCAAAGGGCCTCCCTTCTGTGAAGGTCATGGGTTCGAATCTGGTAAGGTGCAATTCATAAAAAACTAGGAACATCCTCTGCAGATTTTGAATTCCTTGGTGGTTGTTTGGGTAGACTGGTGTACGAGCTTCCCCTGGTGGGACGTGCCAGTTGAGCACACACCGTTCAAAAAAAGAATAGACTTTCTGTTAAAAAAAAGTAGATATATAAAATTTGTGGGGTCATCCGCCACAATACCGGTTCATGAATATTGAATGTTAAGTAGATATATAATATTATTTGGTGTAATTTAAGAGTAAGGGTAAAATAGATTTTCTATTTAAAAAAAAGCAGATATACAAAATTTGTGGAATCATCCGCCACAACCAAATTGTTCAAATGCTTGAACTCAATAATTAAATTAAAAAATATGAAGGGAGAAGTGCGTTTAGTTCCTTATGAACTCTTTGTTAAACTGGTGAAGAAGTGGAAAAGTAGAATAATTAAGAGTTAATTAATGGTTGCTTTGATGAACACACAAGCTACAAATGTATCAGTTCAGTTCAGTTCAGTTAACGTTCGGTTATAGGACACACTTAACATAATCATAACTGATTTATCGGTTAATCAAAGATCCTTAACCATAACCGTCGGTTAATCTTGGTTTTCAGTTAATTCGGTCCCTGTTATCGGTTATTTTGGTTAACGGTTAAGGTTTGCTCACCCCTATTTAATGGTTACGGAGGTAAAAAGTATGAAAGCGGGCATTTCATCAGATGTGTTAGACCTTTATAACCATGTCGTAAAATATTACGCATATAGTCATATGATACGTGAATCGTGTGTCTATTTTCTCTGGCGTAAAATACTTGAATCTCATTACCATGCATGTTATTTCCTACATGAATTTATTTTTATATATCATACGACGCTTCGCTCGTGCACTGTAACTTATGGGTGCTAAATTGAATGTTTTCCTTCATTTGTTACAGGCAGTAAACTCCAAATGGTAAAAAATATTAGTTGAAACATTTTCTTTCGTTGTTGGCATGCCCCAATTGGTCTAGAATACGTAAAATCTTTGCTAAATCTTAGGGTGAAGGGAGTCGTGGCACGAGTTGCTCACGGGCTCCATAGCTTGTCAGGGTTACACCGCTGCAAATCTCATAAATAAATATACCAAAAGTTGAAATATACTACCAACTGTTTTGACGTAAATTAATGATTTCCGAGAACATTAATATGCCATAACAATGTTACTATTTTTATAAAATATTAAACCATTTATGCCACCATAACGAAGATAAGTTATAATAAAGAGGCGGCGGAAATTCGCATAAACGTGGCGACATAAAATACGATGGACTCAATGCAAACGTCTTCAAGTCATAGTTCGGTGACGTTAGAACCAACCGCCTCTTTTGTCTTCTATTCGTTTTCATTGAGTTTTGAGTGATTTATATTTTGATATCTAGATTAATTATGAAGTTATTAGAGTGAGTGTAGCGGGTTCACACACATACGTCAAATGAGGCGTTAAATACCACGACGGGTTGTCAAAGAGGGGCGCCAAAGGGAGGGACGTTGCCCTGTTAACGGGCGCGAAAGGGAGAGTTGTGTGATTATTTATTATTTTTTTTAGTCATCACACCATGACAAATCACACTTATTTTTTAATTTTCTTTTTACTTTATTCAACTTGTTTTAGTTAAATTATTACACACTTTTGATGGTTTAGTTAGTGAGAGTCTCACACCTACGTGGCAGTGACGTAACCATCACTTTTACACTTTTTAGTTAAACCACTACATATAGTCTTAAGGTGCTACTTTTTCAACAAAATAATTTTGAAAATGTTTTTTTAGTTTTATTTTAAGAAAATAGCAAATTTAAGTGTTATCACTCTATCCAAATAAATTTAAAGTTTTACAAAGAGGTTATTTTCATGATTTATTTGTTGTTTATAATGGTATAAATAACACGATGTAGATGGTTAGCACAATAACAAATCCTAAAATTTTCTTTAGGGGTTAAAAATGTAGGTCCGGTCAAATGGGTTGAACTCAAAACAAGTATATTCTCCATTCTACAACTACAAAATTTTTGGCTATTGGGATTTAACTTTAAGAGCAAATTATAAATTACGTCTTTTAATTATTACCCAAATTTTAGTATATGTCCTTTAACTAAGGAAATTATAGAAAACGTTCTTTATGTTTGAAAAAGCTTGCAGGTTACGTCCTTTGGCCTAACGACAGTTAAAATTTATCGTTAAGTCTGGTCATGTGACTTGCATGTGAGGGAAAATTAGCCTTTTAACCATTCGAGGGACTATTTGTGTAATTAATTTAAAGAACTAGGCTTAAACTACTGCAAAACAAGTAGTCCCTGGAATGGTTAAAAGACCAATTTGACCTCATATGCAAAGCACATGACCAGACTTAACGGAAAATTTAATGGTCGTTAGACCAAAGGACGTAATGTGTAAGCTTTTTCAAACATAAAAGACGTTTTCTATAATTTCCTTAGTTAAATGACGTATACTGAAATTTGATTAATACTTAAAACGTAATTTGTAATTTGCTCTAACTATAATTTATGAATAACCTTAATTAAAAAAATTTGCATTTAACCCTAATTTTTAGTTTTGATTGTTTAACGATATCTTAGTGACGTAAAACAACTAAAAGCATTTCCCGCCAAGCAAAACGACAACGTATTAACATGAGAACCAATTTTACCCGTAAAAAAACAAACGGACGTTGAAAGCAAACCCGTGTCTCTTTGCGATCAACCGAACGAAGAAACCGAAGATCTTTCTTGAAGATTTCAAACAAAATGGCACATCCGAATCTCCTCATAGGATCAATCACATCTTTCAGATCTCTATTGCATCTAAAATCGCCATGGAAACATCTCCTGCATTAAAATTCAGATTCAGAGACCACGGTAATGATATGGAGAACGGAGAATCTGTCATCGGCGATACAAGTACCGAATTGTCTTCATTCACCAGCGATGAAGACTCCGATATCGAGTCTGATGAGCTTGCATCCATGACCGCCAAGGTAAACACTGGATTTGTTTCGTATATTTGCCCTAAATTTGATCAGGTTATTGTGTTGAATTAATCATTAATTTTATATATATATTTTTTTCTTTTTAGGGGATCAATCATCTATGTTTAGAACTTGTTGAGCTGAAACAAGCATCAGAAGTTGATTTTCAGGATAACTTAATTTCCAATTATTCATCCTTTATCAGGTGAAATAAAAAATTTGTTAGTAATATAAATTTTCCTGATAAATGTAGGGTTTGTTTATTTGATATCTGCCATCATGTTTCACAGGGTTTTTAGAGAAACAGAAGGTATAAACAATGAAGTGATGCAATTTAAGTATCATCTGACGGCCCAAAAGCAGCTTGTTCGAAGTCTAATGGATAATGAGTGTCTAAAGACTCTATCTGATGTTCCAATTGACACAGTTTTTGATGAATCCATGCTTGATGATCATAATCCCACAACTTTGTTCAAGACTTGTGCTAATGAAGTTTTAGAAACCCTAGATAACCTTCTATTTGAGCATAGATTAGAAGAAGCATTGGGAGTTTTTGAGATTGAAGATGGTAGTTCTCCGAAAGTGAAGTTTCAAGAAGATATTTCGCCGGATGTCTGGACGTGTTATAAATCTGACATGGCAGAAAGGCGGGTCATGCTTGCTGATAAGCTCACACTAATGGCCGACAACACAAGGGTGTCTGCAGCAGAGCTGCAAAAATCATTAGCTGGACTTTCCAGGCTTGGTTTTGATCATCTTGCAACGCGATTACTTTTCAAGTATTACCATACGCGTATCGCCTCAGGTGTAAACAATTTGCAGCCCTCATCAAGATCTCTACCTGGGATTTATGTTCATGATTTAGCAAAATATGTTTTCTCTATGATTTCTCAAGCAGCAAAGAGTTTTGTTGTATTACATGGAGAAACGTCTTCATATGACTCCGAACTTATGAAATGGGCCTGTGAGGAAACAGAAGCTTTTGCTGATTGTTTCATCAAACATATCAGATCGATTTCGCAGATTAATGATGGGTTGTCTACAGTGGTTGATTCTATGCACTTTGCAATGTCATATTGCTCTTTGTTAGAAAGTCAAAAGTTAGAATTACAACCATGCTTGATTGAGCATATCCTTCCTTGTATGGAAGGTATTTTAAAGGCTCATTTTGATCATTTCAAGAAAGTTATCAGCATCTTTACATCTAGTGATGTTTGGGTTATGGGAAGATATCTTATATCAGGAATGTTGACAGATGGGAGTTCTTCATTGGTTTCTGAGCAACATCCTGAATATTGTTTGCTCACCAACAGTGGTAGGAAATTTGTGTCACTGCTACAGGTATGTCCTATCTCCAAAATTATAAAATCTCTACTTTTTATAAAGTTTGGATTCATATCAATTATGAAGATAAAATTTAGCGTTAACATTTCAGGTTGTAATCGAAGACGTTTCATCTTTGGTTTCTATTTTGGGAAGCTCAATTCTTGAAGAGCTAATGGACCTATTTACAGAATACAGTTTAATTCTTGAAAGAGCCCTCACCTATGAAACAAATGATGTTGTAGAAGGTGCATCAAGAATCAAATTGGCAAAATCACTGTCACAAAAAGTTTCAGTTATTGCCAATTTATCAACACTTGAATACTTATTCTCCAATGTTATCAGAAGCCTCTTCAAGGACATAAATCAGTTCAAGACTGTGATTGATGGTCATATGACGTCAGTTTCAGACAATTGTAGTAGACTCAGAGCACACTTATACAAGCAATTTATACATCGCATAATGTCTAACGAAGCCTCATGTATTAAAGACCGTGTCGACCTTGACTTGTTGCAGGGTCTGATGCCTTCTCTCCCTTATCAGGTAACCACTAACAGTTTCTTAAACCAATAAATTCTAATGGTGTATTGTGAAACCCTCCATTGGCATGCAAATTTTTTATCTGATATTTGAATTCAGCAATGATTGTTCCTCTTAACTGACAGAACCTAATGTAACATCATTGTATCTTTTATGACAAATTGCATTAGTTAAAGGGAACACAAATAGATATAAAGGATTTATAGATTATCTGTAATTCATAGCTGACATTGTGAAGTGAAATGAACAGATACTGTTTCTGGAAGTAAGGAAAGTAGAAGAACTTGCTGAAGACAATATTGTCGAATTTGATTGGTTAGCGAGCTTACTTACTGAGCTCATCGGAACTACTTTTGATTGGATTTCAAAAAATGGTGAAAATTGGATGGCTCGTGACAAGAATGATACAACTGATCAGCAATCTGATAGACTGAATCAGGTGACAGTATTTTAACAATCGCTTAATTGGATGTATAAAAGACTAAAAATAGCATCTATACCTGAAGTTGATCACATTAACTGCAAATTTTTTTGTACTAACTTTTTTTTCACAACAGTTTGCCCTTGACATGCAATTTCTGGTTGAAATAGCAAGGTGCGGAGGATATTTAACCACCACTATGATCAACTGGTGCACATATCTGGTATCACAGATGGAATCAGCCATTGTTTCTTCTGGGTTTGATCTAAACAGGTACATACAGAATCACCATTAACCATTTTAACTGCAGCTAGGTGGACTAAACCATTACTGAACCTCTTTCCAATATAGTATCAATCCTTGTTAAGAAAAGAACATTTTTTTTAGTTAAGATCTTAACTCCAGACGGACCAGACCACATCTTGGAAATTTTTAGTGCAGCATCCTGTGATGTCGAAACGTGAAATCAATCAGAATCACTTCATCCAAACACTAAAAACTAATTATCAGATAATCATCTTATCGGGACACCCGTTTAGAAGTACTGTTTTCATAAACTCAAGTCAAATAGTAAACAAATTTATAAAGAAAAATACATGGAAGCCATTATAAACTCAAGTAGTCAAGTCATAAACAAATATCTAAATACATGATTTTCTTTTCGGTAGATGCGTTGTTGATTTTGAGAAGGTTGCAAATTCCGCCATGGAAGCCATTAAAAAGCTCGAAGCACTGGAAGAAAAAGCACAACAGTTAAACGAAGACTTTGATCAGCTTGATGATGAAGAATACCAACGACATTCTTCAATAAACTCCATTGAAGAAGACACGCGAAGCTCTTCAGAAATTTCCTTTGAAACAACAACAGATCATCTCATTCTGGATCTTGAAGAAGATGAAAACAAAGACGAGGTTGAAGATGAAAACAAAACAGATCTTGGAGAAAAAGGATCAATGGAAATTAAGAACAAGAAACTGAATAAACTGTCGTTTTCAACTGAAAATGGTGATGCAGAAGAGGATAGTGGTATCAAAGATGGTGAGATAGAAGAGGTTAGTTTAACAACTTCAGATGAGCTTTTGGAGCTGAGGAAGATTAGGAGGGTTAGCAAAGTGATTAGAGATCAACTCTAGTAGGGAAGCTTTCATACCATGGAACTGAGTTGATCCACCCCCAAAGTAGTATCAATAATTATTAACATTTTTGTTTTTTTTTTAAGAAATCCTCTTCTAATAAAAGACTAAATTTTATTACCATATTAATAAATATTAAAAATTAGTTAATTTCAAGGTTACCACATGTGAATTTTGACATAAAACGAATCTAATATGAAATTCATGGTTTAGGTTTAGTCCATGGGGATTCGAGTCCATTTATGATTGAACTTTTGAACTTCTTGCATTTGGGTCCAACTGGTCGGTTCACGGTTTGACCCATTTAACCAAGCTTATCTAAAAAATTAAAGAAAAATATGTTGTCATAACTTAAACTAGTTAGGTGTTATAGCAAAACTTAAGAAAATATGTATTATTGTATTATGTCATTCGTTACATACACATTTGTATTTTAAAGAAAATCAAGTTAAACAGACCATGCTTGTGTCAATCCACAAATACTTGTGTCCCATTTGGATTCACGTGTTTGCACGGTTTTTGTGTTCAGGTTCGTATCAAATTTGGATGTTCGTGAGAGGTTCAACCCACCAACCCAAACCATTTAACACCACTACGTTAATAGAAATGATATTAATGTTAACTCACTTTCTATTTGAATTTAAAAAAAAAAAAAAAAACCATTCTGTAATCATGCTGATTATTCACGTTTATTATAAAAATCCTATATTTTTCATGACTTGGATATTTGCATTATTTCTTTTAAGATTTCACATAACATAACCAAATTTTAAAACTTCTCAATGCTGCTAGACACACAAAGAAATTTTCAATAAACTAGACATGATTCACAACTGTAAAACAAATTCAAACTCGATGTCAATAGCCTAGCATACCATCATCACTAGTGATATTTCAGAAGTCCAAATTCAAGCAATTCATTACATATTTTTAGGATCTGCAAGTATCACGATTAGCGGCTATTTTCACGACGCCTGACATATCGAGTCCGATCATTGTATCTGGGTCTGTCTTGCACTCTTTGTGGCACTGGTTCCACCCTCCTCTGCCTTTCAGGTGACCTTTGAACTATCTCTCCATTCACATATAGCTCAGCTGAAATATCAAAATCAAAAGCAAGAATATAATAATCACACATGACATAAAGAAAAGTATGCTAATCACACAGTAACCATACCTCCATAATCTTTGTTTTCAGCATCCACATATGAATCTGGTAGAACAAACAGCACACCAGGCAGCCCTGTAAAAGATAGCTAGGATTGTGATCACCAATTTTATAAAAAAAACAACCAAACAAACTAAGAAAAAGTATATAAAAACCATATGAACCTTCTAGTTTATTTGACGTCTCTTCATCAATTTCACAGCCAAATCCAAAGTATCTCTCACAAGACACATTATAAATCTTCTTCTTTGCTTCTTCCTCACTACCACAATTGATCAAATTAGATTAATAATTTCAGCAATGTTAAATTGTTAAAATCAAGATGAGAACGTCAAGTTATTGCTAATTAGTGATATAACTGGATAACCAAATAGGCATTTGACCTCAGATCGGAAAAGTTAGGGTTTTATGTCGTACCTTCCTAGAACTTTAGCTAGGGTTTCGACGTAACAATCAATCATCTGTTGCTTATTGGCGCCTTCGCTGCCAGGCTTGTCCATTACGATCAACCAATGCTCGTAATCACATCCTGGGAACAACGGCGCCATCTCCGTCGGTGGTCGATCGCTGAAGTTCGAACCAGAGTTAAGCGGCGAGTACGCACCTCCAGAGCGGTTCACACGGCACCGGATAAGGTTCAGGTGAACAGATCCTGGCGCGACCACGCGGAGAGAGTGTGAAAGGGATATCGTCGAACGGGCAGGTCGAAAGAAACCGGGTAGAGGCGGAGCCCTAGCTATGGAAGATGAAGACGATAAGAGACGCTTGGAAATCATGAGGTATGAAGATGATGACCGAAAGGTTAGAAGTGATCGGCCAATTGCCGTCGCCGTTGTCGCCGCCATGTCGGTGTATACGGTGGTTCGAAATGAGAACAGGGGTTAGGTGAAAGGGTTTATGGACATTGGACAGAGAGGGGGGAATAGCCGAATAGGATTAATTCACAATATTCACATATTCAGTATTGGGGTTAATATCACCAAAAGCCCAATTAAGTCCGATTAACGTGGTTTGCTAGCTTACATCATTTCAACCTTTTACGAAGAGTAATGCTAGTCTGAAGGTGAGGGCACACTTGTGTCAAGTAAGCGTCACATAGACACTGACATAACTCACCCTTACTTTCATTAAGATATATAATGGTGGGGTGAAGGTGACCAGTTTTATAATAATTATATAATTATTATTTTTTTAATTTAATTAATTTATATATATTATTTATATTAAAAAATAATGCTATTTAAATCACAAATAAATAAAAAACCTAATTTAATTTAATAAATTGGATTACAAACAACAAATAAATAAAAAAACCTAATGATAATTACGATTACTCTATAGATGCTCCATCATATCAGTTCTAAAGTTTGTATGAGTTTCTAAACAACGGATTATCCGACGGTTTGCTTGTCTCTGTTAGTTTGTTATTTCTATAGTAGTCGGTGTAATATCCGGGATATTCCGACCAATCTTTACACATATTGCCGAGTTAAAACTCGCTTTCGTATTAAAACTATTTCCTTAAAAAAAAAGACAAATATTAAATATGAATATATATGTGATAGTTATTTAAAAGTATAAAAATATCTATATATATATATATAGATAGATTCTTAAAACTTTGTAAATAAATTTATAAAGCGTTTTATGGAGTTCAAGAAAAAAAAAATCATTCGAGGAAACTTATTTCATTTAACATAGATAATCGATTTTTTTTTAAAACTCATCCATTTATTTTTATAAAAATCTAGGGGCTGAAACTGTCAACTCTGAAACATACTTTAAACAAAAAATCAAGTTTAAACATGAAATGCTAAAAACCGGAAACCTCAGGGACCTGTTGTGACATTCCCGCGAACATCCAGTGTCAAGAACCGGTTATGGGTTCGAAACCCATAACCCTCGACTTTTGCCTCTTTTCGACCGAAATCACAAAATAGTCCAGGTTCGCCGAACCTCGGGCTCACACTCGCGCATGCGACCCGTCTCCGAGGTGTCATAATGATCCGATTCGACCGAGGCATCGCGTGGAGTCAAAATTTACTTCGATCGGCCCAACCACCACCCACAACCCGTTCACGCAATAAATTCTAAAATTGGCTATAAATACCGACTCATACACCTCGACGACATAATCCTTAACCTCCCTCAACGGCCTGTTACGCCAAATCGTACCCACATTTGCTCAATCGAAACAGCGACCGCCGACTCCAAGTCAAGACCCAATCTCCCTCAAATTGATACCAAATCAGGTAATTCTTAGGTCCATAACGATCGATTTCGTGAAAGGATCAAAATCCCTCTGTTTAATTTCATAAGCAGAGGGTGATTCGATCCAATTTTGGGGGATTTGAAAGCTATGGTTCATACGGATTAGGGGCGGGTTCGGGATTCTCTTTATGAAATTCCTTTTCCGGATAGTTAACCAACGAGGCCGTAGCCGGGTGGTTAAGTCGTGAGTGCGAGGACTTGGGCGACCCGGGTTCGAATCCAGGCAACCCAAGTTTTGTGTTTTTATTTTTTATTTTTTGGCTTTTAAAATAGTTTTAAAAATTCACAATTATTTATATAAAATCAGTTACATTTTTATAAACTCAGAACTGATTTCTATTTATACTTTTGTTTCCAGAAAACATTTTAATTAATTAAAAACTTGGTTAAACTTATTAAATTTTTAAGGATTCTTTATAAAACTTATAAAATGACTTCAACTTATGTTATAGAAATTGAAACCCACTTTATTATTTACTTCATATGAAAAATAAAACTTTTGAGATGAGTTTTAATATTATTCATAAACTTATTAATCAAAATTTTATATAAATGTTATAAAATCCGGAAATCTAAAAAAAATAATAATATATATATACACTTTTACTTTCAAAATTCGAAATTTATATACACTTTTAGGAAATGTAATTAATTAAGGCAAATACATTTTCTTGTTTAAAAAGGAAAACTAGAATACTCATAAACTTGAAAACTTTATAAAATATAAACTTATCATTTTGAACTTATAAAAACTTTAAAAACAATATTTCATAAAGCATAAACTTAATGTTATGAACGTATAAAATGTGGGGCAAATATTTAGAAATTTTTAATGTTGATAGGATATTCACACCCTATTTTTACACTTCACTTTAAATGGTTTTGTAAATCATTTTTAGATAAAGTATTTTATTTTCAAGACAAAACTTTTAAATAGTTGTTATTCATACTTAGTAACTATTTAATTAAAATAATCCCTCGTTAATCCTTAATGATAAAAAATCTAAGAAACTTAATATCCATTTTACTAGATATCATCCTTTTAAAACAATAAATTTCTATTACTAAAATACTTGTTTACTTATTACTAAGTTAGAAACTCTAAATGCTTGGAAAGCTAATACCTAGCATACGTAAATAATGAGTATTTGTTTAAACTTCACACGTAACGATAATCTAAAAACTTGTTATGAAGCTAAATTTTGTAACACGACTACTCCCATCTTAGTCGAAATCTTGAAATCCTAGATCGTTTTCCATATATTTATAGGATCATACTTGAGATCTTATGCTTGTATTCTTAGGCTTATTGTGAGGGTATTCTTCCTCTCAATCTTGCTACACTTACTCTTGTCGGATACTCTTCATCAATCCAAGTGAGTATACTTAGCCCCTTTTTCCTTTCTATACTTTTGGAGTGAAACATGTTCAAAAACTTTAAACTTATACAATTCTTGTACAACTATGACTAGATGTTTATTCTTATGTTAAACTTGAGACTTGTATGCTTAGATTAAACTTAAAACTAGCATATTCATTAACTTTGATCAAGCCTATGGTAACAATGATAGATCTATTGCATTTGACCAATCCACCTTGATTGATTGACCCCTTCGGGGGGGGGGGGGATCCCTTGGTGATTGTTACTGAATTAAACTTTAAACTTGAGACTTATAAGGGTAACCTGCGGGTTATGCCTAAACTTGGTTGGAGGGTTGAAGTGCACAATGTTTAAGATACTTGTTCTCATACTTACATTATAGAATGCATATATCATAGTGAATTGTAATTCTTTTCAAATCCTTGTTAAACTGTGTCAAAACCTTTGTATCTCACCAACTATTTTGTAGTTGACAGATTCTTTCACATGTTTCAGGTTCTACATCATGAGACTTGTTTGTGATCACATAGGATGCTTTGGACCTAGACTACTTATCAATTAAACGTTGTATTCTTGTTATGTTTCCTTGTATTGAATCTTAAATTATTTATTAATAAAGTATTGAAAATTTAATAGTCAACCTTGTGCTATTGAACAAACGCGTCCGCCCCGACGTATAATCCGCTGTCGGTTGGGGTGTGACAGTCGGCTCGTCCTCTTCATAATCGGTGCACATAGCTCGCCCTTTATCTTCTATAATCATGTTATGTAATATCAGACAAGCACACATTGCATTTTGAAATTTTATCTTTCGTTCACATACGTGCGGGATGACTAATTATATGCCATTTCTTTTTTAAGACACCGAATGCCCGTTCGATATATTTTCTCGCCGACTCTTGGGTTCTTTTAAAGTGCCATCTTTTTTCATCCCTTTCTTGCGGACAGGTAAATGCTTTGACAATAGTAGCATATTCTGGATAAATACCGTCGCCCAGATAATAGCCAAAACTGTATTCATTGTCATTAGCAGTAAAAGAAGACTCGGGTGCAACGCTGTTCTCGATATCGTCGAAAACATTTGACTGATCTAAAACATTTATATCATTGTTTGATCCCACAACACCAAAGAATGCGTGCCAAATCCAAAGATCGTTCGATGCAACGGCCTCGAGCATTAATGTGGGCCGAGGATGGTCTCCGCGTTGGTGTTGACCTCGCCACGCAGTAGGACGGTTTTCCCACTCCCAATGCATGCAGTCGATGCTACCAAGCATCCCTGTGAGGCCATGGACAGACACATGTGCGTTGTACAATTTCTGTATATCAACTTTCGTCGGTTTTCTTAAATATTTTTTCCCATACAAGCTAATTATACCAACACGTTACAAAAAGTAATTTATATTTTACCATACTAAATTAGTTTATATATAAGTTTAGAAATACCTTCACAAAAATGGAAAAGACTATCCAGCGATGTTTTATCCGTCATCTTCAAATAGTCATCCATTGAGTCAGCTGCCTTCCCGTACGCGAGCTGTCGAATTGCCGACGTACACTTTTGTAAAGCAGTGAACCCAAGCCTCATTCGGGCGTCATATTTTTGTTGGAAATATTCGAACTCGCGTTCTAAATCCCCAACAATTCGAAGGAATAACGGACTACTCATTCTAAACAGACGTTTAAAAGATTTATCGTTATAATTTTGATTTTCTGTAAAATAATCTCTCATTAGAAGATCATTTGCAGCCGCACGATCCCGGTTGACTCAGACTCGTCTTGAAACTCTAGAAGATTCTTCGACTAGATGATTTATAAAAATCACTGATGCTTGAACCGCACTCACGAAAAGCTTTTCACCATCCGATGAGTCGGATGATGAATTCGATGATGAAGATAAATCCATTGGAACTTGAAACAAGTAGAGAGTATTTATAAATATATAGAGTGTAGGTTTTTAAAGAAGTGGTAATTGGTTTGTATATATAGATAGTTTAAAAAAAAATTATTTAATCCTTACAAACGACTAGTTTGACTAGCCAACGACTAGTTTTGATCAAAGCAATCCCCTCTCACGCCGGTGAACACCACCACCTTTGCCCCTTCACCCACCAGCGGCGCGGTGTTTCACGCCCGTGGTGGGGTAAGGTGGCACCACGCCCACCGGCTCACAATGGCATTACGTTTAGTCTTACTATTCCAAAAAGAGGTGCACAAATCGGTTTTTCAAACCGACCTGGTTTAAAACCAAATTGAAACCGGTTTGATTAAGAAAAGTCAAAATCGGTTTGGGTTCAAACCGGTTTAAGATGGGGAGTTTGACCGGTTCCAGTTTTCAAGGGGGTTTTGACAGGTTCGGTTTGGTTTAAACGAATTTCAGTTTATAGGTTTCAAACCAGTGGTTTGAACCCGTTTCAAACCGGTTTGACAATCGGTTTGGACCGGTTTGAAAACCGGATTGAGATCCCAAACCGGTTTATTTGTGCACCTCTAATTCCAAATACCGATTTTAGTTCATTAGTTTTAGTTTCACTTTTTTAGTCTGTGATTTCATTTTTGTTTCAGTTAAACTCACACCTCTAACACCGTTTGTTTTTTTCTATTAGCTTTTTGTGAAAAAACATTAATGCCACTGTTATTAAAAATATCCACCACGAATATCTTTCTTTTCCACAAAAACCCTAAAATCCACATTAACCTCCATTTTCACCACCCACACCCACACCCACCTCCACCTCCACCTCCACCTCCATTGCCACCACCACCCACAAAAATCCAGCTAGGATAAGACTTCCCTGTTGCATACACCTTGGGGTAAGACTTCTTTGTTTGCTTACACCTCGAGGTAGACTTCTTTGTGCTTGCAAGGCTTTCTACTTTAATCTACTATGGAACTACTCTACTAATTTCACACAACACATAAATGCAGACAAATAACACATATTATCACATAAGCACAACATGATTCCAATTCCTTAAAAAAAACAAATTCCAAATCCAATTCTTTTTAATTCTAATTCCTTTCACAAATTCCAATTCCTTTAAAACATTGCACAAACCAAACGCACCCTAAGAATATCGTTAAAATCTAGAAACCAAAATTTGAGTCACAACAATTTGTTTAAAATCCTACCTCAACATCAATAAGAACTGCATTAGATCATCCAGAATGGCATGCCATCCCTCTAAGCCAAGGTGACAAGCCCTTTACACGTGGAACACGAAAGTATGGGTTAGCTATGACCAGCTCCACGGCGCCTCTCTCTCTCTCTTCAATCTCTCTTTTTGGAACTTTTATTTAATAAAAAAAATAGTGATGTACCGGTGGAGAGTGAAAACCATTTCCATGGTATAGTGAGTAGGGAGTGAAGTGGCGTTGATTTGACAGTGAGTAGTGAAAATCACGCCTGATAACCTTAAGAACTTAAAAGTTCAAACCATAATTTTAGATAGGTCAAATACTAACGGACTTAAATTTGTAGCTCGTTAGCAATTTTGATTCTTGATTCTTGAAGTTAGTTGTCGATACTTGCTATATCAAGCAAAAAAAAAACAAAACAAAACAACTCGTGGACTCACGAGCTGGCTTGAATTGTCTACGAGCTTAATATTAAGCTCGATTGGGGAGAGGTGGGTTACGAGCCGAACTAAGCTGGCTTGTATAATTTCGAGCTCGAACCCAAGTTAACAATGTGAGTTGGAGCTAGTTACTATTGAAGAAGGCGTTTTTTCTTGCACCAGAAAATGGCCATAACGTATAAGAAGATGCTACCAGTGGTACCACCACCCACAGTCCATAGAAATTTACGCATACCAACTTCCTTATCTCTGTCAGTGTCATTTTTGAACAGGTCGATATGAACGTTCATTCCAAACACTCCAGCAACCACCACCAATGAACTCACCACCAGAGTTGCCGCCGTCAACATAACACCCATTTGCAGCAGCTGGTTCTGCTTCTCATCCAACATTATGTTGATGTAGTCTTCCGTATCATCCACATACTCCCTCAGCTGTACCACACAAACAAACATTCAAACTTCCTCCATCTATACTTGAAATAAAATTTAATTTTATAAAATATATTAAAATCATTACACGTACCGTGGATAGTTTATTGAGAGTGCCATCAATTTGAACAAAGTAAGCCTCAAGAAGCATTTCAAGTTCCCCGATGTTAAGATGCTTGGTTCCACCGCTATCAGACTGGCTATCAACTTGTTGGATCTCATCGTCGTCGGGAACTCTAGCATAAAAATAGAGTAACTTTCAAACTGGCTATCAACTTGTATTTATTGAACATATACAACAAGTCAACAACCATACCTCTATCTCGGATAAATGGGATACAAATTATCTACTAAGTTAAATGATTTCTTTTAATTATAGAAGAAAATATATTTAATCACAGTCCCAACCTGTCATCAATTCCTGTGTTAAGAATCTCATCATCTTCCTTAGTGACAAAAGAAGAAGAGGAGGAAGAATTATGAAGATGTTGCTCTAGCTTGAGAGTCATATACATTTCAGCCATGTCTCCATCATCATCTAGCAATTGCTCTAATTCATCTCTAATCTGAATCAATAATATGAATTCGTTGATAGTATAGTATCAACTTTTATCAAACAGCGCGCATCATCATATATAATAATAAAACCAACCTTCTGTACACGCCCTGTAATCGCAACCAATCGACTTTTAATTTGACGGACATGTTCCAAATTAAAAGTACTAATCTTTGAGGTCAACTTATCAAGTGCTGGATGTGCTTCTTGCTCCAATGTACTTGCCTAATTTAAGATAATGATTAAATTAAACCTGAATAACAAAAATGGCAAGTTTAAAGAAGATATGATATCCAGACTCACCTCATTATCCAATGAAGTGCAAGCAGTCTCCAGTGCAATGAACTCAAATGGAAGAAGCTTTGGTACATCTCGCTTATCGAAAGAATGTTTACCGGCAGCTTTAGTCTCCTCCTGGATATTAACTTCTCTTGGCCGTGGCTCCCCCAGATCATAAAAATGGTGTTCTGGCTGTAGCTAATTGGTAATTTGGTACAACCAACATAACAATTAAAGAAAAGTTTAAATCAAATACAATTTGCCATATACTAGGGGTGCTGAACTCAAGCTTGTCTAAACTCCAGCTCAGCTCGGATTTGACTCGCTTATTAGTTATTAAATATTTAATTATTATTATCATATATTTATAATTATAACTTTATATATATATATATATATATATATATTATTTAGTTATTTTTATCAGAACTTTATATATAGAATAAAAATTATTATATTTACATAAATAATAGGTTCTTTTAGGCTCACGGGCCTAATCAAGCTCGGTAAGTAAATCTCGGGCTCGGGGGTCGTTTATGAAATGAGCTTCAGTTTAGGCTCAATTCAGGTTAAGCTTTTAGCGAACCGATCTCGAGTACTTCATGAGCGGCTCGGCTCGTTTACATCACTGTCACATAGTGATGAACAACAAGAACTATGGTACAGTAGAATAACAATTGCAGTAATTTGGATTTAAATATCCAAAAACATCACACAATCACTATCCTTAATTCGGATAACTTTGAAACTTTCATCAAAAATCAAAGTTCATTTTCCTACGGGGCAATGCTATAGACAATTATAATTTCAGGAAGTAGATAACCTGAGAAGTAGCCTGATGATGACGCGAAACACGGCGTTGAAGCTGGTCAATAAAGGGAGCAACAGATGGATCTTTCGAATTAAGCAACAACACCTCTTGCGCGGTAATTATGGCCTTAATATGCTCAAGGTTAACAACGATAGCCCGTTCTCTGCCAAGAACGGTAGACGGATACGATAGGATCGGGTCAAGGATGCGGAGATCCCGTGCAGGTAGCCCCGTTCGGCGCATGATAGAGTGCTTACCGGCCTCAGTAATTTGGGCCCGACCCGTGGAATCGAAGACGAGCCACGGCCTGACTCCTGTAGCCTTTTTCCGAAGCCCTGGTACACCAACGTTGAACTGTGTAGTGGCAGTTGGTATTGACTCGAAGACATCTTCTGTGGTAGCTACGGGAGAATGAGTGACGCTCATGACTGCAATGCCGACTGCCATGCCCACGAGTTCTCAGTTTTATTAACAAGTAACAGCCTCCACCAAGCAACAGTGAGAGATGTCATAGATACAACCGGGAAAAAGATAATTTAAATATAATATATATTAGCATGTTAGGTACCCTTGTAACTATTAACTGATCTTTAATTAATTACAATTTTCTTTAAATAGACTCAATATCTATCTATATATACATGTTGGCAATATATTAACCATGCTTACAAGTTACAAATCATCTCATTCTCATATACAATTTAGTCAGGCTAATAAAGGAAAAAAATGAAGTGCTTCAAGTCTAAACCCAAAAAGGGAAGAATATAGCCTCTATTTCGTGGATATCATATAACCTTTAATTGCAACAAGTCACCTTGTCAGGTCAGAAATTAAGATCTACACATAGTATTAAAACTAATCTCTCTCTCTCTAACCCCCCTTCCCCCACCCCAACCGATCGACCTCTCTACAGAGATTGAGCCATCATCCTGCAAATTAACAAACAACAAACCCTAATTTTGAAACTTGGAGTCGGACTCGACGAGATCAGCAACTGTTTTCTGATTACATGTATGTGTACAGAGAATCTAGATATGGAGAAGAATGTTTTCTAATTGAGCCAATTACCCCAGAATGAAACATCACACCTTCCGCCGGCCACCATTGAAGAACACCATATCTGAAAACGAGAGAGAGAGAGAGAGAGAGAGAGAGATCGCCACCACCATCACCTGAAACCCACCTGAAGCGTCGGCCATCTGAACCACATGAAGACGAAGTCGCCGGACTGAGATGAAGACCAAACCGTTGCAGCCCTGCTCGAAATCAAGCCACCATGAGGGATTGAGATTAGACAGGGGTTGTGCCGGACATGAGGTTTTACCCGTGAGGAAGTTGGTGGCCGGAAATGGTGCCGGAGGTGTGGCTGGGGAAACGACCCTCATTTAACGTTAAAAAATAAATGGTGTTAACCAATTGGATTAAAATGGCAAGTTTTGGAAAGCACGAGGATACGCAGGCGAGAACCGTTGGCCATTTGGTGCAATGGTAGCCCCAAGACTTCCCATAGTGGAGGTCTTGGGTTCCAATCCTAGCCACAGCAAAAAAAGGGGTTTGTGGCCAGGTCAGGGGGTTTACCCGGTTAGGGGTTCCTCCTGTGGTGGGCTGCCCTAGATATTCTAGGTGTTGCCCCGGGGAAACCCAATTATCCTAGAATATCTAGGTGTTGCCGTTCAAAAAAAAAAAAACGCCGGCGAGAAGCCTTTTTGATGAAAACTGTCAAAAGTGACCAAACCACATACACGAAAATGACATTTTACTCTAAATTAAATAAGATTACAGTCAACATTTAAGTTGGATGGAACCCATTAATTGCATAAAATTTAATTAATCTGCTTGTTTATAAAGAAAAATACACACATATAGCAGTATAGCACCAAAGAAAAAACTACACACTACATTCTAACACTGATCGAAAAATTCTAATATACGGAAAATAAATGTGACAGAGATTCAAGAAATCGAACAGGTTTCAGGTTTCTGTCATGGATCATCCAACACCCATTCCATCTCGGTTCAAGATCCACAGAAACCATCAGCTTTTCATGAGTCTAATCTCCAGGCAGTATCAGGGTAACCGGTTTGCCCATTATAACCACTACCCGCCGCCCCTTGCTGATCTCCGCCTGGTGCACCACCTGGCCCAAACCGTCCGCCAGCTCCATACCCACCAATGTTGGTATTATAGCCATCATTACCACCATAGTTACCATAACCATAGGCTTGACCACCATACCCAGAAGCTCCACTTGCAGATTGACTCATTGGTCCAGAAACAGCAGGACCACCTCCACCAGCATTCCAAACTCCATAACCAACATTTGGACCATATCCTGCACCACCATAACCAGGACTCTGACCACCCCATTGGGTCTTCACTCCACTTGGGTTCCCATACCCTCCTGTCGGACCACCATAATCACCAGCACCATAATTCCCATAACCACCATACCCATAAGCCGGCTGACCATAGCCAGAATACGGCAGGTAGCCACCACCAGAGGCCTGCTGATGCATAAATCTATTACCATCCATCCGATCATCAAACGAGCCAGCATTACCACCTTGATAACCACCACCATCCCGCCCACTGCCACCACCGAAACCACCAGGATTCACATCTTTAGGAAGCGCTTGTTTAACCTCAACAAGCTTATTATTCAATTCATGGAAAGTTTTCTGCAGAACTCTATCAACAGCATCTTCTGTATCGAATGAAATGAAACCAAATCCGCGAGGTCTGTTTGTGTTTTGATCAAACATTATTACCACATCAGTTACTTCACCGTAATTTTCGAAGTATTGGCGGAATTGTTCTTCTGTTAAAGTTGAAGGCAATCCACCAACAAATATCTTTTTTGTCCTGTAATTTCCCATCCCTCCAGAACTCCTTCCAAAATTATTAGGTCTAGATGTTTGTTGTTCTTCCCTGGATAATGCTCTCTTAGCTTCCACCTGCACATAAATAAACAGAGCATATGCATAACTGGAAGCTAAAATCATCAAAATAAAAGCCCTAAAAATGCAAAAATTAACAAAACGCATACAAAATCGAATTGGCGATGATAATTAACGGTTTCTTACAGTTCGGCCTTCAATAGTGTGCCTGTCTTGGAGAACAGAATCGAGAACGGAAGGATCTGAGAAAACGACGAAGCCGAAGCCACGTGGACGGCCGGTAGTCTTGTCGCGCATGATAACGGTCTGAGAAACGACGCCGTACTTGCTGAAGTAATCAGTTAGGGTTTCCTCGGTGGTGTCCCAAGCTATTCCTCCAATGAATAGCTTCCCTTCGTCTGAATCCATCGATACCACAAACACGCTGAAAGACGCAGTGAAGAATGGAGAAAAATTGGGGTTTTGAATTTAGGGTTAGGGTTAGGGTTTTGGGTGCCGATGTGTCACAGTGACTCCCCGGAGAGAGGAGTATCAGTTACGGTGCAGATAGGAAGAAAAGGAAGTCACGACATCGATCAGGCAGGACGTCGCCGTTTGAGGTTCAGTTACGGGTATGCTGAAAATCTGAAACGCAGCTTTTAACACCTCTTTTTGGTGGTGTTTGATGTGCAGGTGACTTTGGGAATACATATATTTTTTAAAGAAAAGAAAGATATAGTTTATTTAAAAAAAAAAAACTTTAAACAAGCTTCCTGCTCTAGAAAATTTGCGAAAGAGAGGAGTGAGTATTAGTCTGCAAACATGTCCGTGCTGTGATGTTAATCCCGAATCTGTGGATCACGTTCTGGTGGGATGCAGTTTCGCTTCTTCGGTATGGGTCAGGATAGCTCGGCGGTGCAACATCTCCTCGGTTAGGGAGGGGCTTAAGGTGTCAAGCGTACTGCACATATTTGGAAGGCCCGAAGCACATATTTTTAACAACATAGATTGCAATATAAATTATGCAATTTAGGAGATCAAAGTCGATTACTTTACTTGGATAAAACATAGGTCAAAATCGGATAGATTGTAATGGGTCATCTGAGAAAAATTGTTACTTCATCTGGATGGTTGATATATATATATATATATATATATATTTTCCATTTTTGGTCAGGATAGTTTTTATGTAGGTTTCAGGAGGTTTTTTTGTAATCGTATCTGTCTTGCTATTTTGCTTGGGTCACCAGGGTTTTTTTTAATTGTATATGGATGGCCTTGCTATTTTGCTATTACAATATTCAATTTAATACTTAATTTTATTTTTTTAAATAACTTGTGCTCGATAATTAAAAAAATATATAAATACCAATGTTGTAAAACAAGGTCTCCGAGGCCGAGTACTCCCCGAGTAATCGTTACAAGGTGGGTTGTCGAGGCCCGGGTACTCCCCGAGTACTCTCCGCCTAGGCCGAGCACTCCCGACTCCGACTAGGGAGCGCCTAGCGACATAGATAAATACATAATCTTATATATTTTTTTCTTCTGAACATTCTGATATAAATTTTAACGAAAACGCTGTTCTCAAAATGGTCTCATAAGCGGTTATAACACATGTTTTGATTAACATTACGAATGATAAGTAATTATTTAGAAATAATTAACATTAATTGTCTAAAAGTAATTAATAAAATGCATTAAAAATTTGAAAAAAATAGAGTAAAAGACCGCTCACCTTTCACCTCTCATTAACGGTAACATAGGTTAAGTGTACGACTCTACATGACGCATACGTGACTTTCACTATCGATATCACTTACCTTAACACTAGGCCCATTGAAATAGGAAGAATGCATCAATCACGTGCTAACCTCATAATTAAACTCTTGAAAAATAAATATGACCAAATAATTAATGATAATGAGAAACATCAACGTCAACAAGCATCCTTTATGAATGTCGCTAATAACAAATCACAACACAATCATGCTTCAACTATAATCATTGTTGTCATAACGTTCACGCTATGTGATAATGATCACTATGGAACCAATAATTAATTGAGTTCGATCATCAATCTTGTTCTTTAACATTTCTTTCTGGGATTTTGAAAATCTATAAGCCGACTGACCAAAAAAAAAACCGACCACAAAACTAAATCGATGAACGATTTAAACCAATCATTTCAAAAATAAGATAATTAACATTTGAAATGCATATACAACAAAAAGCTTACCAGCCAGCTGTTCAAGTGACACTATAACAAGACTGGTTTTTTGATACATGAAACATGTAGAGACACCAAATCCTCTCTACAACTTCACCTGCCATAAGATTTCCACCATTTAACTTTTTTACTTTTATAAGTTTTCAGTTCACATTATTCAGTAGTTCACTTTTATCATTTCAGAACATTAACTATTGTAAGCAAGATTTCGACTGGTAATTTAAATATTTCATGGGACTCGGCTAAACCATTATTACGTAATACGTATAGATTCAGATGAAGAACTCACATTCTATGTGTTCCTTGTTATCATCAATACAACTGCAACATCTGTAGAATGAAAATTATTATAATACAAATCAAGAAACCGAAGCAAGAATAAGTTTATGGATAATAGATACCGAATCTTAGTAATTTTCCCTTTGAATTGACTCAACAATTCATTTGCATATACTTCAAATAAGCGAGACCTACAAAAATCAACAAGCATACAAGCGAGAAATACTCAAGGAAATTTGCTATAACTTCTGTTAAAACGAAATAATAATAAAAGAACAGTTTACCATGGAGGAAGTGAAGCTGCTGTAAGTGCAGGGGAGACTTCCCACAAACGAAGAATTTGATTGCTTAGTTTTACTTCAAGATACTCGATGATTTCCTTTTCCTTCTATAACATGTTTGGAAATATGGTCATTTTATATAAGAAGTCAATGTACCGCACAAATGTAATGATATGTAAATCAACCTGATTACCCTAAAATTTGTGACAGAAAGACTACCTCTGAGTGTTCTTTTTGCTGTACAGGATCGACATTTTGAAATCTTTCAAGGATCAATTTGTGCACTCCTTCATATAGTGTGGAGATACTAAGAGGTTGTTCATGAGAATTCAACATGAAATGTTGAATTATATGATTCCATCTGCTTGATATACATCCTACCAGTAAAAGTTCCTGTCATTATACAGTATTAGTAAAAAGTAGAGGTGGCAAAACAGGTCGTACAGGTTGGGTTATGGGTTCGGGTAAATGAGTCATCTCTAAGATTGGGTAAAAACGGGTTGGTTTGATCCATCGACATTTTTTGCTCCATCTATAAACTTTTTTATAAACAATTAATGCATTCAACATAATCATAATAATTATATTACTAGAATATAATATATATTTTTAAACAAAAACCATTTAAGAAGTTTAATGCATTTGAGTTTAATGCATTTGGGTCCACTTTAGACCATTTTCAACTTATTTGCATTTGATTCACTTCCTTTTTAGTTGTTTTTTTTTCTATTTATGTTATAAAAAAAATACAACCCGAATCAAACCATCTTCATATACATGTGTTAAAAGTTAAAACTGCCATCTCCAGAATCACATGTCAGAAGAAAAATATTCCCACAATCCCATTAAAATTGCACCTTTTGACTTGATACATGGTTTCAAATATTTGATTATTTAGTAATCACACTTGGCTTTAACTTTTTTAGCTACACGTCTTTATGAAAATGGAAACAAAGTCCCCAAACTTTGCAAGGTGATCGGTTACGGACAGAAAAAATACTAAATATGATGGTTTGTCTTGCATTTAAGTTTCCACAAGTTATCCAAAACTCTCATTCTTGCAAACATGTTTCTGGCCATTTTTGCAAATGTCAATGGTTAGTTGCAGCAAGAGACTAACAAACCCTTCATTGAAGACAATAAACGGATTCTTTTAACCCAATTCAATACCTTCAATTTATTTGTGATGATGATTATGAGTGCATGTAATTTTAAATTAGAATCCTACACAAAATGAAATGCTGCAACGTTCCCGTAACGGTGGGATCTAAAGTCTTCAAAATGAGGCGATGAACCATATTTCATTTGCTACACAATGAACCATATTATGTTTAAGCTAATCAAGTATCTAGAATACCCTTCAGAATGAGTCATATGATATGTAATTAACCTCAAACCTAGAACTAGATATAAGAGCTTATAGCAGAAAGAAAAAAAAACATTCGAAGTCAAAAGAGGTGTGAAACAAATGACTCACAATTGCCTCACAAAAGTTGGCATTGGCTTCTTTTGACATGTCTAGCCGTTCAAAAACTTGTACCCACTGAACTTTAGGGGCAGAAAAAATCATGCTTGCCCCAAAAACCAATCTGATAGTCCGTTTATCAAGCAGATATGAAATGGCTCTTGAGCGCCAATGATTCCACCTGATTCAAGTAATCAATTACTTTTTTAATATATTGCTAACAAAATGCTTTAAGAAACAATTTGATGTGTATTTTTACAACCAAACCAATACTCCATCCATCCCAAAATAAATGTAATATTCGAATTAGTATGTACTTAAACGAGAAAATGATAGAATCTTGTGTACCAAAAATAACTTTATCAATATATGGTGCTAACTACTAACGAGCAAAGAGGTCATTTCTGTTGAAATTTTACAAGAAAGAATCAAGATATTGCATTCATGTTGCTCATATGTTCTGGACGATGGGGATAAGTGGATAACAAATATTCAAATTCGTTACTTACACATAATTGCCTCTGAATAAAGAGGAGGGCCTACATGGTGTGTCGTGTATGTACATTGAGACAAAAGAAAAATTGTATTGTCTTATGTAAAAAATAATACTTTGGTCTAAAATACTTAAAGGTGGCAAAATGGGTGGGTCGGATAACAGATTTGGGTCAAAACCGGGTCACTGTTTGTGCATATCGAAAAGGACTGGGTTGGCACCCAAACATTATTTTTTTCATATATTATAATCTTTTATCATCAACAAATGTGTTAAATAGGATAACAAAAACAATGTTACTGCCATAAGGCTATGTGTTATACCTCCACTTCACTTTGCAACATCTTTCACCACATCAGCACCACATCACCATCTTTCACCCTATGTTTTACCCATCTTTCACTTTTCATCCATTTTTTATTTATTTTTAATGTATTAAAAATTGAGAAAGAAGAGAGAGAGAAGAGAGAGATATAGACAAGAAGAGAGACAGATGTGGCAATGATTTGGGTTTGAATCCACCGCGGTATTGCAAAAGTGCGGCGGCTACAAGGGTGGGGGCGGTGTTGTCGCACTCACCGCACCCTCCACCTTATCTTTACCGATGGTGCAGCGTATGTATTACATATGGCCTAATAACCAAATTTTTTGAATAAAGCAATTTAGGAAGATGTATACATTAAAAATACACTTTTGGCAACTTTGGACTGTTTGACCCGCTTCCCTTTTATCTAATTCTTTGATTTTAGTCATACGACCTCTTAAAGATAAAAACACAACCCAAATCGACCCATTCCTATGTAAATTGGTCGAAATTGCCACCTCTAGAAATTTTAGATCCACCATTACGAACTTTTTTTCAAATAAAATATCTATCACTTACCAAAGGGCATTTAACCCAGTGGTATCTTGGTGTATTAAATGGTGCCCCCTCCCCTAGAGGTCGAGGGTTCGAGTCCGTTGTGGACCGTGGAGTAGATTAGATAAGTATGTGAGTTGCTGATTAAAAAAAATCAATCACTTACACGTAAGCCGTTAGATGAATTTGTTGTTCTTGAAGCAAACCGTCATTCGAGTTTACTTGTGTTATGGTCTTAGCAAGAACATCTACACTTGTCTCTATTGATGAAACACATGAAACCACAAGTTGTCTTTTCTTAATTCCTTGAATAGCAAATGTTGTCATATCAATCTTTATGTCGTCTTCAGCCTTCACATGTAGAATATCATCGGGACAAGGTATGGGCAAAAAGTCCATCATACCCTCCTCATTTTGCAGCTTCAACTTGCCAATATACACATCTAAGTAGTTCATTTCTGTCCTCTGAAGTTCATCAAGATCCATTTCAATGGTTGCTTTTAAAACAGCTTTGATATGTGAATCCCTCATTGATAGAGCGCGAATTAGATGTTCTAGTATAAAAAATGTTGCTTTATTAAGCATAGCAGATGACAGATGTGTAAGGCCCTGCTTTACATTGTGGGAGGGGTAGTTAGTGTTAGGAACAACGTGGCGCAGCGGAATCAACACACACATGCACAAACGATAATCACGCGGTACAGAAAAATAAACAACACAAGAATTTTACGTGGTTCGGTCCCAGTGGGGGACCTACGTCCACGGGCTGCAACTAGGTTATTTCGTTAAGCTCTAGGCACACAGATTACAGTTACAACATAGGGTATTTATAGATTAAAACTAGGGTTCCTAACTTGTTCTCCAAGTTAGGACCAAACCGTAGAGATAGGCCCATTAGGGCCGGCTAACCCTAATTAGGGCCGGCCGCCTCTAAACGAGACTCCACACCTAACAATCTCCCACTTGGAGGCTCGAGCAATCCTCAATCCACCATCCAAGCAGACCCTATACCAGTAACTCTAGTAATCTTCAATAACAGAAATTCTCCAAGCCTCCAGTTCTAAGAACAAGCTAACACTTCACTATTAGAAGTTTCCAAGCCTCCAGCTCCCAAGAACAAGCTAAGATTTCAAATAACAAAAGTCCTCCAAGCCTTCAGTTCCCATAAACAAGCTAGGACTTCAATCCAATCCTCCTAGTTGCAGCAACCAACTCCTCAATTACCAGAAGAGCCCGTTGAAGCTCCCCCGAGCTCCAACCCAGCAGTCATCACTGACCCAGCCATGGCAAAACCCGCCATTGACTCATCCTCAATCTCAACCGGCACCTACTCACTCGAACTACCGACTCCAGAGACTTCCAGAGGAAACACCACTCTCCAAAACCTGCAAGTACTATGGAGAGATTTTCCCATTCGGAATTCCGGTTTTCAAAACCCAACGGTGTTTTGAACTGTACCCAGAACACGTCCCATGCTCCCACTATTCCCAAAACCCCTGACCTGGTTTAAACCTCCGAATGCACTCAGCTAACATCTCTGTGGCTCTAGGATTCACACTTGCAAAATGAATCCACTTAGCTCTACCCGATGCAGCGAGCCAAGACTTTAATACTCGGAAGTTGGTTCGGAAGTTGGTTCCCTTCTTCCAACGATACATAAACCTGTATCTTCCCAAAGTCTTCAAACAATAGATTCACCAATGCTTCACATAAGTGAGTAATGAAGCATACTAGAATCTTGAACCCAAGAGTCTCCACTGCCTTCACTGAGTCCCAATGCATCAACCCAGACACATTCTCAGAAGCAGAATTTACTATCTTTGACATCGACTCTAAAGAATGTCCCACATACCATGCAGCTCCTCCAAGTCAACTATGCTCAGCTCCCACTGTCCCTGTTATCCCAACCCATGCCAAATGTCGTTCCACTGATCACCACTGAACAAGAAACAACTTCACAGTTCTAGACCAGCTAACCGGCAAACAGTTATAACAGCAGCAGAGCTTTCATGAAAGCAAACGGTACCAAGGATTCCGCGACCGTACACCCGATCGGCTAACCCTAACCGAAAAATCTTTCAACCGAGCAATATCACCTGACTTCCTTTTTATTTTCACTTATGTCGTCACCAGCACACCAGAACCGGAATACTTAAAACCCAAAGCATTCCAAACCTGCTGGTTCCATTTTCACCGGTTTTATCCCACAGTACCATACTCAAGTTCTTTTGACAAAACCAACCAACCTCCAAACCGTCAAACCTTTGGATAATAACCATCCCGTCTTCAGCCATAACAATAGCAAACAGAAAACATATCGAAACAGTGAAATAAACACAGTAATGTCACGGGCCTGAACTTGACAGTTGTTCTACCAAACACTGTCAATAAACCGATCTGCTCCTGCAATAAACCTCGCAGACAAATCTAAACCCGAATACTGAATTTCACATAACCCGGTTCCCAAATAGTTGATAATAAACAGTCAAACAGAACTAAACAAAACTCTAACCTTTACCCGACGAATCCAAGAGCTTTATAACCAAACCCTAATCGGCGGCTTCAAAGAGTTTAACCCGGTACTATAAACAAAACCATTTATACCTGCGATATCATAACCCGAGATACCTGACCCGACGCTTCACCTGCAAACCCGAGTGAAACCAGCAACTCCAAGAGATCCACAACAGAAACTCTAATTGCAAAATCACTTCAAATCAGTCCCGAATAGTCCTGTTTTCTCCTGAAACAGCCATGTTTTCCTCCAAAACATTCCTGTTTTCTTTCCCCTTTTGCGCAACCTAGGGTTTGAAAAAACCCTAATTCTGGCGGCCCAAAAAACAAGAAATCAGGCTGCGAATCAGCCCTGGAACAGCAGCAGAAAAACGAAATTTTTTTTCTTCCGAAAACACTGTTAACGCCGGAAAACACTGTTCGCGGCGCGGCGGTACTGTAGCAGCAGATCTGAATCAACCCTCGATCAGCCTGTACCCTTTTTCTCGATCGAAAACCGTGCAGACCGTGTGTAAACAACGAGCCAAAGCTCTGATACCACTTGTTAGGAACAACGTGGCGCAGCGGAATCAACACACACATGCACAAACGATAATCACGCGGTACAGAAAAATAAACGACACAAGAATTTTACGTGGGGGACCTACGTCCCAGTGGGGGACCTACGTCCACGGGCTGCAACTAGGTTATTTCATTAAGCTCTAGGCACACAGATTACAGTTACAACATAGGGTATTTATAGATTAAAACTAGGGTTCCTAACTTGTTCTCCAAGTTAGGACCAAACCGTAGAGATAGGCCCATTAGGGCCGGCTAACCCTAATTAGGGCCGGCCGCCTCTAATCGAGACTCCACACCTAACAGTTAGGTAATTTACATTTTTCTCAAGAGAGAGTATTGAAAATAAACTTTAAAGAAGGTTAAAAGAAATTCCCACCTGTGGGAAATGAGGATTGGATGTGAGTTCAGAAATGGCTGCATCTAGTTCATTCACAGAATCTTGGTTGCCATCTATGCTCTTGAACACCTAAAAAGATAGATAATCAGGTGCTTAATGTTAGGGTAGTTAGGTAATTTTATATGTATCTCAGTAACCATTTTTCATTTTTTCTTACTGCAACTCCTTAACTGTTTTTCCAGGTTTGATTATTTTGAATCCAAATAATCATAAAACTATATTCTAAGTTCTAATTAGTTTTACCAAACACTCAATAGGGTAAAAGGAGTCACTGTACACTATGTTGCAAAGATTAGTTCCTCATAATATTATAATAATCATAATGCTTTATCAGATAGCAGGTTTTTGAAGTTATAGATATTTAGGTAGTTATTCATTTATCTAAATAATCAATTTTCTTATAGCTTGTGTGCTTCTCCAAATCTGACTATCATGACACTAAAGAGTCAAAAGATACTGAAATTAGATAAGTTTTTTGCTAAGCTCTGTAAACCGATTATTGTGACTCAAATCTCAATTTAAACACACTAACCACTCTCCCCCCAGTTAACTCAATATGTAATCATGAAAAACTGTAAACCCTAACAAATGCAAATAGGTATATCAATTTACAACCACAAATGCTAAAGTTCAAAACAACCCACCAAGATAATCCATATTATATAAAGGATCTACTTCGGGATCACTTCATACAATTCGAATAATTTTGTAGCGGAACAAACCCTTTTGCACAAAATCATAAATTAGTGTCAAATACTTTGAAAACCAAATTCGCAACATAGAGTCTTCTTAATTAATAACATGGAATGCAAAATTGAATCTAAAAGGAAACTAGAAAGAAGAAATCAAGGGTTACTCGCATCCTCGAAGAAAATGGCCCATTGGAAAGCTTTCTTAATGTTTAGCGGATCCCAGTGAGCAAAATGACCAGATGATTGATACCCACCAGAAGCTATTTGATCAATTTCAACAACTCTTCTAGTGAAATCTCCGGATGAGACCAAACACCCATCATCTTCTTCTTCTTGCTATTTTCCCGCGCTTTTTACATGTCGCGGTAGAATGGTCCCCTGATCTCTACATATGTAAGGGGGTGTTTGGGATTCATTTCAAACTAATTATTAACTTATTACCTTTTTTTAAAAGGTAATAAAAAAGGTAATAAATTAAAAGTTTGTTTGGATAATTGATGAAAAAGTTAGTTTTAAAAGGATGAAGAAGTTGTTTTGGAGAAGTAAGTATTTTTAACTTTTGGAAGAAGTTAAAAGTTGTTTTGGAGATGGAATCCCAAACACCCCCTAAATATTTCAGGGAAAAATATGTTATTGTTCAGAAAAGAAAAGCAGAAAAATGAAAGACTTCAACATTGGGCCAATTTTACGGTGGAGGGGGTGTCTCATGTATGTGACTCGGGTAAAATAAATTTTAGTTTTAAAAAGAGTAAACTTCAGTTTTTGTCCTTAAGTTTTGAACAAAAATCAGGTTTCGTCCCCCTGTAACACATTTGATCCCCGACGTTTAATGTTTTAACAGTTTGCGTTCCTGGTCATTAACTCCGTTAATTTTTCTGTTAGTTTTTGTGCAAATTTACTAATATACCCCTTCTTCTTCTTCATCATCAGACTCAATAAAATGTATATGAGACTCAATAACATGAATGACACTTTCTTCTGGCGCGACCCCCCTCCGGCCACCGGCTCTCCGGCATCACCTCCCCCCTGACCGACGACGGTCTTGGTGGCTCCAACAGAAATGGCGGTCGCGGTGGTTAGAGATTCTAGGAAGCAGAGACAGAGGTGTAGACAAGGTAGCAGGCGGCGTCGGGTGGCCTAGATAACGATGGTGACGATGTTAAATAACGGAGACGGTGACGGGATGAGTTTTCTAGCAACATCCCGTCTAGGGTTCTGTCGTAGCAACGGTGGCGGAGGCTGAGGTGAGACCTGATGGCAGTGGAAACGGAACGAGGATGGTGTTCCGACGACGGAAACGGTTTTCACCACATGAATCCCCCATCACCTGGTTCGCCGTGGTCATCGTCGTCGTTCTCCGATCAACACCACCACCGGTAGACTTCGTATGCTGCCATGGTGAACGGTGGCTGTTCGTCTGGTTCGTTTTACGGCGGGTTTAACGACGGTAATGAAGAGTTTAGTGCTAACAACGGTCTGCAAGTTGTTTCCGATCAGATGCAGTTGTTTGACGAGTGTAAAAATGTGGAGTGTAAAAAAATGGAGTCAAATTGCTTCTTGGGTCTGATGATTGAAGAAGAAGAAGAAGGGGTGAGGGATATATTAGTAAATTTGCACAAAAACTAACAGAAAACTTAACGGAGTTAAGGACCAGGGACGGAAAGTGTTAAAACATTAAACGTCGGGGATCAAATGTGTTACAGGGGGACGAAACCTGATGTTTTGTTCAAACCTCAGGGACGAAACCTGTGTTACAACGGAGTTAGGATTACACCCCTTGTGCTTAGGGTAGTTTAGGGTAAAAATGACATGCCATGTTTTGAAGTGACATGACATGTTTTGATCGAATAATCTCTAGAGTATTTTTAGGTTCAAGAGGTTCCACCCCCTCCACTTTTAAAGTAAAAATCTTATCGGTACTTCACCCTTATATTATCGGTACAATGAGCATTCACAACTCATTTACTATACTCATCTTTTTCCTATAATATAGAGAATTTTAAGGAAATGAGTTAAATAACGCTTCCATCCCATTTTTTATAATTTAGAGAGCATTTACGGTAGCTACAGTGAATTGCTAGATGTAGCAATTCTAATTCGCACCGCATCTTCTTCCCCGCTTGTTCTTGTACCTTAACAAGCCAAATCGTCTTCTGATTTTGTCGATCGTTCCCCTAGCAAGTATCACAATCGATTTTTTTTGACAGAATTACCATCCAATTTTGTCGATCGATCTCATATTCACAATCGATTTTGGCATATTCGATTTTGACAAACCATCCCTTTCAAAAGCGATTTTGTTTGAAGAGGTCTAGAGACGACGATGTTTTCAGGTGGCGGTGGTGGACAATGTTTCAGACGACGACGATGCACATGTGAATTAATCATATGCCTTCATAATGCTTTATGTTTTGAATGTAATATTTCCAAAAGCCAATTACGAGCATTATATTGAACTTCAACATGGAACACATTCAGTTTCCCCTATGGATTTTAATGATTTTCGTTGTGGATTTGAAGTTATGGAAAATGTTGAATTGAACTAGTTTGATGAACTATATTTGCTGGAACTGTATTTGATGTCTCATTTGATAAACCTTTATTGATGGTGGTTATTACTCTCACTCAATAATATTGATGCTTCAAACCATGGTTTAAATTATTATGTTTGCGAAGAACTTCTTGAAATAGCTATATTTGTGAACTGTTGTATCTTAAGTTTTTTAAAACAAGACAAGCCCTTGGTTTGTGATTATTGCTACCTGGTGTTTCTTTGTAGCATTTGAATCATCATAAGATTCATAAATGTTTGGAAACTTGCTTCATGTATGAGATTCACAATCGATCAGTATTCTCCACTTCGACTAGGATCTCAAACAAATTTGCATCAAAACACCGACCAAGATAAAGTAAGAACTTTTTATGGTCCTTGGATCCGAAATCTTTTTATTGATCATCTATGTTTGACTATTTGGTATACCTGGCAAATTCGACGGGTTGGGTCAGGTGGCGTGACGGGTCACAACGGGTTCTTAGCAAAATGGGTTCATGTTAGAATAGGTTGCTCTTAAAAAAAGTGTCAATTTGGTTAGTCTCAACTTAATTAGATTCGCACCATGCATGCGTGCATTACCTGTTGCTAACTCCTACACATTAATAGGAGCACAGAAAGACTGAAATGCTACACATGAGTACTGAAATGTTTCTTGAATATGGGAAAATGTATTTCTGTATATGTTGCTTACATACAAAATGAGACTTACAATATATAGAAGGAAAAAGAAGACATGAAGAGACTTAGTAACCGAACAATTAACTAGCCATAACTTAAGGGAAAATAAATAAAGAAGATGAAGTGATGGTGAGTTGAACGGTTGCATGGAATGCTGAATAGTTGCTCTTAACATGCCCCCGCAAGCGAAACGGTCGGAAGAACGTGAAGCTTGGACCGAAGAGATATAAACCTAGCAGGAGCCAACCCTTTAGTCAGGAGATCAGCAAGTTGGGCAACAGTAGAAACATGTCGAACATGGAGAGTGCGTGTGAGAACCATATCATGGATGAAATGTAAGTCAATTTCAAGATGCTTTGTTCGTTGATGAAGCAATGGGTTGACAGCAAAGTAGGTAGCTCCAAGATTGTCACACCAAAGAGTGGGAGGAGAAGTAGTCTTGAAGCGTAACTCAAATAGAAGAGACATGATCTAGCGAAGCTCAACAGCTGTGTGAGCAAGGGCACGATATTCAGCTTCTGTACTAGATCGAGCAACAATATGTTGCTTTTTAGAACTCCAACTGATAAGGTTTGGACCAAGGAAAACGCAGTAGCCGGTAGTAGATCGTCGATCATCGGGGCATCCGGCCCAATCAGCATCTGCATAAGCATGAAGAGAACATGTAGGAGAGCGACGGATAGTTAAACCATGTGCGATAGTGCCCTTGAGATATCGTAGTATACGTTTGACAGCAATCCAATGGCGGTCAATAGGATTTTGAAGAAACTGGGAGACTTTACTCACAGCATAGGCAATTTCAGTTCTTGTCAAAACAAGGTATTGAAGAGCACCTACCGTGCTATGATAAAGCAAGGGATCAGAGAGCGGAATACCGGTATGTTTGGAGAGCTGACGACCGGAAGCCACAGGAGTAGATAATTCCTTGCATGGATTGAGACCTGTACGTTGTAGAAGATCAAGAAGATATCGGTGTTGTGAGAGGTGTAGAGTGTCATCAGTAAACGTGGCCTAGATTCCCAAAAAACTGCTTAGAATACCCAAGTCCTTGAGAGCGAACTGGGAGTGTAGACGAGTAATCAACATAGCCACAAAATCAGATGAGCTACCTGTAATAATAAGATCATCAACATACGCAAGAATATAACATGTCATAGAGGCCTCCAGTAAACAAATAAAGATGTGTCTGATATGCATTGGGAGAAACCAAAGGCCTGTAGAGCAGAAGATAACTTTGAAAACCAAGCTCTTGGAGCTTGTTTAAGATCATAAATAGTCTTCTTAAGTAAACAAACATGTTGAGGGCGAACTGGGTCAACAAAGCCTTGAGGTTGAGTCATGTAGACGGTCTCTGAAAGGTCACCATTAAGAAAGACATTGTTAACATCTATTTGACGAATGTCCCATCCACGAGAAAAGCAATTGACAGAACCAACCGAATGGTAGTTGGTTTAACAACCGGACTAAAGTCTCAGAGTAGTCAATCCCTTTTGTCTGGTGAAAACCTTTGGCGACTAGTCGTGCTTTATAACGACTAATTGTCCCATTAGGATTGCGCTTAATATGATAAACCCATTTACAACGTACAATGTTGGCCTGAGGGGGAGCAGGGACTAAAACCCACGTGCGGGTGGAATGCTGACTTCTGTGCTTGGGTATATGCTGAAGGTTCAGTGATTGGTGGTGAAGATACATGGAAAAGGATGTGGTCAGGGAATTGTTTTGATCGACAGGTATGATCACGAGTGCGAGTAATCATAGGATGAGGTGGTGGTGGTGGTGGTGGTGGTGATGCTGGGGGTGGTGGTGATGTGGTGGTGTTGGTGGCTGAGGAGTAGGTTGAGTCAGAGGCAAAATAGAGACAGGAGGAAAAGCAGTGGTGGATGAGTCATGGAGAGGAACAGGTGAAGGGAGAGAGAAAGAGAAAGTAGTTTCATGAAATCTAACATGGCAGGAAGTATAGGTGCGATCGGTGCGGGGATCATAACACAAGTATCCATGGTGATTAGGAGCATAGCCTAGGAAGTTACATGGTACAGACTTAGGTGAGAGTTTGTCATGGCGAATGTCATCGAGAAACGGGTAACAAAGACAACCGAAGGTGCGTAGGTATGTGTAGTCAGGTTTGGTATGAAATAAGAGTTCATAAGGGGATAGATGATCAAGGGTCTTGGATGGGAGTCTATTAATGAGAAAGGTGGTAGTGGCATATGCATCATACCAGTAAGTTTTGGATAAACTGGCATGAGATAGCAAGGCGCGAGTAGTCTCAGAGAGATGGCGAATTTTCCTTTCAGCCACCCCGTTTTGCTGATGGGTGTAGGGACATGAGATGTGATAGGTAATCCCACAATCTGATAAAAATTGGCGCATAGGACCTTGAATTAGTTCGGGAGCACCATCACATTGGAGGTGTTTAATGGTGGTGGAAAACAAATTTTCAACAGAAGTTTTAAAATGACGAAATGATTCAACTGCTTGTGAACGGTAAGTTAAAGGATACATCCATGTATGGAGACTAAAATCATCAATGAAAATTATAAAGTACCGATAACCCAAACGGGAAACTGTTGGAGACGGTCCCCAAATGTCACAATATATGATGTATAAAGGTACATTACTACGAGACAAGCATGGTAAAAACGGTAACTTAGTGGATTTTGATATATTGCAAGCGTTACAATTTTTATTGAAATTAGAACAAGAAGTAAACGGAACAGAAACATGTTCAAAATCATAAGATGATGGATGCCCTAGGCGAGTGTGCCATAAGTCTTGAGAGCTAGAAGTGGTTGCCGAGAATGAGTAGAGGCGATGTGGTTTAGGACGCATGTGGTGAATCAGCTAACCTGCCAAAGACTGAAGAGATAAACCACGATAAGAGAAAACAATGAAAATCGGATTGTCAAGTACAAGTTGAGTAATTGATAAAAGATTTTTAGTTAGGCAAGGAACAATTAAAATATTTTTAAGTAATAGAGTATTGTTAGAGAGGAAAGCACATAATATCCCTAATGTCATTTATGTACGTCTTTGTTTATATATGACATGTTTCAGTTTGTGTACACTAGTATGTTTATTTAGGATAACCCTTTAGAATATACCCGTCCGAAATTTATCTGATAGAGATAAATTTTGGATTGTCCACTTTGATACTGCTTTTTTAATATTCTATCTCATTTAGGATATGTATACATTTTGGTATATTTAAACCCGACTCCTTTAAGACAAAAGATAAAAGTTAGTAGTCAATAAGTTAATCAAACCATTTGGTATATTTAATCAATAATAACCGAAATCAATTAAATTGATAGGTTAAGGATTTTGAATAACTAAGAGGCCTAATAATGAAATGCAAGTCACCAGGTAACCCTATACAATGCTAAATAACACGATTGGGAATTGAATAAATTGGCCAACAATATATATTTTTAGGAAAATTTGTATAAAATTATCAAGTGTTTCATCAGTTTCTGTAGGATGGGGTATTTCAATATGGGATGTGGTTTTAAGTTTTAACTATTTTTAGTGGATATATATTAAGTGATCCTATCAAAAAATAATTATCATTTGCATCCTTGATGTGATCATTAATATCTTTTGATGTGACCATTTAGTTTTTTAATTTTATAAGTTTTAATATATTATATTTCATATTATTTTTAACATTTATACACCATTGCGATGTATTTTTTTTACTACGTTTCAATATAAATTTTATAAAAAAATAAGGCGTATAAATTTTATACAGATAAAATTTTATAAGACTTGATTTTTGACAAATTTATATCAAAACGTAGAAAAAATAAATATATTGTAAAGGTGTATTTGAACTTATATAAAATAATCATATTATAAAAGTTATAAAACAAAAATAAAATTATATTTAAATGAAACCCTAAAAATAATTAAAAAAATATTAAATGAACATGTCAAAAGATGTAAAAGATAATTTTAAGGGTAATATTTGATTAACCGTTTGGCATTTTATGCAAAAGAGACAAATATTTTCTTCAAAGGACCAAACATAGAGGTATACACAAAGTTTAGGGACTAAAAATGTAACTGACTCCAACAATCACCAAAATCAGTAAATCCCCATAAACCCCACCTCTCTCCATCACCATCTCGCCACAAATGGTGTGAATGCACACACACTTACACTTACACTTACACTTACACTTACGCCTCTCATGGGTTCGCCGGAAAACCATCTCCTCCCCATCATCCTCCTCCTTTGTTGTTCCTCCTCCGCCGCCTTCGATCTCACAAATCTAATCTACAAGGGCTGTGCAAACCAGAATTTACAAAACCCAATCGCCTCCGAAAACCTCAAATCCCTTTACACAGCCCTAGTTTCCCAATCCTCCACCACCAATTTCTACAAAACAACCTCCGGCGGAAATGACCAATCAACCACCTCCATCACCGGCCTCTACCAGTGCCGCAGCGACCTATCTAACACCGACTGCAACGCCTGCGTCAAAAAACTCCCGGACACCATCCAACGAGTCTGCAACCGAGACACCATCGCCGCTCGAGCCCAGCTGGTCGGCTGCTACATGAGATACGAGGTTGTCGGGTTCCAGCAGGTGCCGGCGACGGAGCTGCTGTACAAACAGTGCAGCTCGCGTCAAGTCAGTGGGTCCGGGTTTGACGAGAGGCTAGAGGCGGCGTTATCGCTGATACCGAAGGGGGTTTCTAATGGGAAGGGGTATTACGCCGGCGTGTATCAGTTGGTTTATGTGTTGGGGCAGTGCGAAGGTGATTTGGGAGGCGGGGAGTGTGTGAGCTGTGTGAAAAGTGCGGCGGAGGTCGGGAGGAATGAGTGTCAAACCTCAATATCCGGCCACATTTATCTTCAGCAGTGTTACATTAGCTACACATATTACCCCGACGGAGTCCCCGGCGCCGGTAAATTAATTTCTAATTTCTACCTATCGTTCTCATTTTTAAATAAATTATTATGTGACTATACATCAGATAATTTGATATTTTTTATAAAAAACTAAATATTGTGTCGCGATGTACTTATTTTGTTCTATATTTTGATATAAATTTTATATAAAACTGACTCATGTCAAATATAAATTATTTCGTCGAATTATTTCCGACAAAATATTGGATTTGACTCCGGTTTTTATAAAATTTATATCTAAATGTAAATAAAAATAATACTATATTGGTTTTTTACAAAATATTTTATATTAAAAATTACATAAGAAAAAACAAAATTACATGCTAACTAAAGTTATATGACTTTATAAAAATCAATATTTGATGAATAAAAAATACAAAATATCAAAAAGGAGAAATTAGAATATCATTATGCAGAAAGTACAAATCGTTAAAGCAGGGTTTTCTTTCAGAAACGACAAGTGGACGTACACTTTTTAAATTTTCACTGTACATGATACATTAATTTGTAATAATCTGTACGACCCAATTTTCCGTCCGTTACAATGTCGTGTTTGATAATGATATGTTGGTGGTGACAGGAGACGGAGGAGGCGGCGGAGTTGGTGGTGTGGAAACAGGGGTGACAGAGATAGAGGGTAACGGTGACGGTGGTGGAGGCGGCAGAAACAACCCACAGAAAGCGGTGGCAATTGTTTTCGGTGGGCTAGCGGCTCTGGGACTGGTGCTTGCTTTCTTGTTGGTTCTCAAATCAGCTTTCAAAAAGAAAAAAGAACACTATTCCTATGGAGGTTAATACATATTATAAATTTATAAAATAAGTAATTTAATATTATAATTTTTTATTAGGTAAATATAATTTGAAAATATTCCTATACGATATACTGATCAGGGTGGCTCGACTATAAAAAAATAAGTTGCCGCTTAGGCCTCCCATATTTAAGGGGCCTCAATTTTTAGGATTTAACTTAGTTTAATTTTAGGTTTTGACAAGTAGAATAAAAAGTCAGTATGCCTGAAAAAAGTTTATTTTCACTAAAACTCACTCCAATTTTAATACGTGAGATTGTGTGACTTTAAGAAATTGTATACAAAAAATATGCATCATCATATTCCCATGTGTTAGGATTTTAAGAAAAAAAATGTATTTTTTATGAAAAAGACCCCGATTTTATAATTCGTTTTGGGCCCAAAAAGAAGCTGAGCCGACCTTGATTAATAGAATATTACAGTATGGTCAAACTAGTAAAATTGTGTTGGTTTGAACTTTGACCAGTTGTAATGTTTGTTCTCTTTTATATTTTTTAAGTTTTGGTCAAATAATGCAGGTTACTAAAGATGGAAGACTGTTTTAAGGGGGTGTTAAGATGCAGCCAATGAAGAATGTAAAGTTAAGGAAAGATAAAAGAGGGGGGACTTGCTTTGCTTTTACCCTTTTCTTGGGGGTGGGTGGTGGGTGAGTGGGTCTTGAACTCAAGAGTTGTTCCTTCGCTTACAAGTTAACTACTTTTATTAGTCTTTAATCATTTAGCAATAGTGTTTATGTACATACACCTCCTATAGTTTAATGAAGGTTGGTATAGATAATATTTGTTACCGTTGATGTCATGTGTTGAAATTGGTCACATTTTGGTATTTGTTATGAGAAAAGTTAGTAATGGCCTCTTTTGTTTTAAAAGTGGGAATGGGTCCATGGGTTCAAAATTATTGGTGTTATGTTGTGAGCATTTGGAAAAGCTTTGTTTCATGGAGGCTTCTTTTTGGCTTTCAAGTTCTTTTTAGTTTGTTGTTACTTTAAACAGACTTGTCATAAAAAGAGTATTTTTTATTTTATAAAACAATACCTTTTAACATTTCATTTCAGTACTTGCTTATTTGGTCATTCAAAGTTATAAAATTATGTATTTTGGTAGGTTCAACCTGCAAAATTACCTACGTGGCATTTACTTACATGATTTTTTTTTTTAAATTATCATAGGCAATTGATTCTTTTTCTTTTCTTCTTCTTTTGAAGTGGGTTAATTTGACACTGGCGAGGGTCTTTTTCTAGAGAAGTTTAAGAAGGGGTATGTCGTTACCCAAAGTTGTGACATTCAAAGTGAAAAAGTTAACAACGCTATTGATATGTTTAGTTTTTCTTTAATTTTTATTTAGCATATAGTTTAGTTTTTCTTTAATAATATGCTAGTGTTTAATTGTAACATCCGGCCTCCCGTACCAACAATATTGTCCGTTTTGCCCTGTAAGAGCTCACAGATTTGTTTTTGGTTGCCCGGGTGAAAACTTCCCAGGGGGTCACCCATCGCTGGATTACTCCCACCCGAGCACGCTTAACTGTGGAGTTCTCCTCTCATCCACTAACATTAAGCCCCAAAACGCGTTGTGGTATTTGAGGCGGGGCATTCCTTATGAACTCAGCATCTCTCCCGTGGACAGAACATAACATAACGATATGGGATTTGCCTAAGGTGTTACAAACACCCCCCCCCCCCTTGGGACTCATCGTCCTCGATGAGGTTTGCCCCACTATCATAGACAGAACATGAGTGGCTATGATACCATTTGTAACAGCTCAAGCAGAAGTAATCCAGAGATGGGTGACTTTCTGGGAAGTTTTCACCCGGGCAACCAAAAACAAATCTGTGAGCTCTTACAGGGCAAAGCGGACAATATAGTTGGTACGAGAGACCGGATGTTACAGATGGTATCAGAGCCAGGGGCCGGACTGGTGTGTCGGTGAGGACGATAGGCTTCGTGAGGGGGGTGGATTGTAATATCTCACACCAGTTGAGGGGGAGAACGAAGCCTTCCTTATAAGGGGGTGGATACCTTCTCTACCAAGAAGCGTTTTGTCTGGGCGAGCAACTCGTCAGGTGAAAACAAAACCGTGAGTTCCTGGATGGGCAACCCATCGGGGGCAAAGCGGACAATATCTTGGTACGGTTTGCTTGGGTTGTTACAGATTTGCCCCCTATCGTATCAGAGGCCGGATGTTACAAATGGTATCAGAGCCACTCCCGTTCTGTTCTGTTTACGATAGTTGGGCAAACCTCATCGAGGACAATGAGTCCCAAGGGGGGGTGTTTGTAACACCTTAGGCAAATCCCATATCGTTCTGTTCCGTTCTTTCCACGAGAGAGATGTTGGGTTTATAAGGAATGCCCCGCCTCAAATACCACAACACGTTTTGGGGCTTAATGTAGTGGATGAGAGGAGAACTCCACAGTTAAGCGTGTTCGACTGGGAGTAATCCAGGGATGGGTGACCCCTAGGAAGTTTTCACCCGGGCAACCAAAAACAAATCCGTAAGCTCTTAGGGGGCAAAACGGACAATATTGTTGGTACGAGAGGCCGGATGTTACATTAATACTTAAAAAAGTAAACAAACTTGTTTGTTTTTTTAGGTTTCAAAATAATTTTCTATTGAAAATTGAGTTATATCCAAAATAAAATATTTTTTAATCTGGTGGCCCACTACTGTGTCCGAGACCATGTCCGTCTCCACGAACAGATTGTGACTAGCTCGTCTGTCTCCGTCCACGTGATGTTAATGGGATCCGCATTACGAATGCATTCATGCCTCCATCGGATTCAAATCACTTTCACCCAAAACAATCACCCATTCACCCCTTTAATTGGTTTCTAATTCACCAACATATCTTCTGTACATTGAAGATACAACAATGAGGAGAATATAGGTATGCATTGATCTATTTGCATGTTAGGCCAAGGGGATTACCCACACATTTCCACACACCTCAACGTCAGCGTCACATCAGATTTCACAGCTTTTTCACACTCTTCACATTTGAGGGAAATGGTTTCACATCTCCACACTGCCACGTCATTTTCTTTTTCTAATTTAATTTAATATTAATTTGTTTTAATAATTAATATAAAAGCATTAATAATAATAATAATAATTTTGTGCTGAACAATAATAATAATAATAATTACAATAATAATAATCGGAGAATAAAAATAATTTTATGCTGAATAGATAAATATTTTTTAATTGGGCCTCATGGGTAGCCCACCAAAATCCTAAATTGGTCTTTAAAGAAAACCAGAAAAAGAAGCGATTGAGATCTTCACCGGAGAAGAAGAAGCCGACCGTTTAAGATGGTAGGCCCCACCCCCAACGGCTACAAGTCCATTTCCACGTTGTGGAGATCTTCACGGAGGGGCTCCACGATCGTGGACCACGCCAAGGAGGTGGTGTTCCACACCGGCCACGCGTGCCAGGTCAGATCCACAACGTTTTCACGGGGGTACTCCCCTTGGCCTTAGGCCAAGGGGAGTACCCATTTTTTTCTACACCTCCACACCCCTCCACGTTAGCGCCACATCAGATTCCACTGCTTTTTCACAACCCTCCACATTTGAGAGAAATGGTTCCACATCTCTACACCGCCACACCATTTTCTTTTTCTAATTTAATTTAATATTAATTTGTTTTAATAATAAATATAAAAGCATTAATAAATTAAAAAGAAAATAATAACTTTTTTATTAATAACTTAAAAATACATTAATAATAAAAAAAAAACTTAATAATAAAACTAGACTTTAATTGTTGCCCGAGTCGATATGAAGCACCAAATCATGACGAAGATTGTTGTGCCTCTCACGGTTGCGTTTATATTATTCGTTTACACTTTGTTGGGCCTCGCTAACTTCCTCCAATCCAACTGCCGTTTACACTTTGTTGGGCCTCGACACATTCGGATTCGAAAGAAGATGAATTAAGTGAATCCATTTGAGAGTGGGTTGGATTGAAAAATAGTTTGAGATGGTTGAGATTGATAGAAAGGTATATGTGTTTGAGATGGTAAAAATATGTTTGAGATGAGGTATATTTATATTATAAAATATATTTAAAAATTTATTTATTTATTTTTAATTTTTGACCGTTTGAGAGGGTTGGCCCCACCTCCCAACGGCTACAAATCCATTTCCACGCCGGTGAAAATCTTCACGAGATCCCTCCACGACCGTGGACCACGTGCAGGGGGTGCGGTGTTCCATGGTTTCACGATGTCCATGTCATCTTCATGCCAAGCTTTACGACGGTAGTCCCCTTGGCCTTAGGGTCAGGGGGGTCTTCACTGATGATGAATACGATGTGATAGGGAAAGGGATGGGGGTTGGTGAGGCTTCTATTGTCGATGTTAAAATCGATTTAAGGGTGATTGTTTTATGATGATAACAACAATAATTATTGTAACACTTTAAATTTTCAAACCTAGATAATACTAATAATAAAAATAACAACAATAATAATAGAAATTTGAGATTTTATAATCAGAAATTTTATAATCAAATTAATTATTAACCTAACTAGGAATTTAATTTGATTTAAATTTAATTAATTTCTTATTTACCAATCTTGTAGTATTAGCAACTTGAAATGAAATTTAAACATAGATCTGATTAAATTAGTTGATGAGGATTAATTAATAATATAATTTAGATAATTATACCTCGGTTGAACCTTAAACCCTAATCCCACTTGAACCCTTGTTCTCCTTCCCTTTTTGTTTGAAACTAGTTACAATACCTGCGCTACGCGGCGGGGCACGTATATATCCTCAAAACTATAGTCGTATGTTGCGCTTGTACATTTTGAAACGTTATTACAATGAAAGTGTTAAAATTTGCGATGTAAAGATAGGAGAAAAATAAAATGTTCTTTAATACTAAAACAAATCATTAAACCCTAGGAAAAACAAATAAAAAAAATTGGAAAATTTTATTAAACAAAAAACTGGATTAGAAAAGTAATTAAATAAATAAAACAAAAGAATGCCACCCTAAAGGATCGAACCTGGGTGGATGGTGGGTGAGGGGCCGCACACTTGCCGCTAGACCATGGAGGGCTTTTGTGTATAACCTTCTCCACTTATTCCTTTATACACGCGTAAAAGCTGTGGGAGATTAAAAAAAGAAAAAAAAAAGCGGCCAACCACATCACGACACGTGGCACCGCGGCCCATACCATCGAATACCGATTTAGAAATGTTCACATCCCTCTTGAAATGTACAGTTCTTGTAAATGTCGACCCATAACGAGCCAATGGTGGGTCAGTCAAGTGTATACTTAGTAAGGTCTAATTAGTTTGTTATTTACTTGGTTGATAAGTTTCCTGAGTTGTAGGAATAGCAATTAGAGTTGGTTAGGAATTCTTGAGGTGCAAGTCTCTTTAACTATAAATACCCAAGTCATGGGTCATATTTTGTAATGGTTTTTTTTTAGTTAATAAATGTTTCCGAGATCGATTTATGATCTAAACCTATGTTCTAAGTTCTATTATGATTTTACCAGTTTCACTTAAGTGTGTGCAACCGAGCGGTTTAAGGACTCTTAATCATGTATGTGATAGTCAATTGAAACTTGGATGGTGATATGAATTTCCTGGGACTTCCGGCGACTAGGATAAGGACGGGGAAGAAGGTGTGCAAAACATATTAAATAAAAGAAAACTAAAACGTTTCTTCACATATTTGCTAATGACCTTAGGCCATACCATATGTGTGGTGTTGTTGAAATGGAGGTACAATGGGTTGTGGCTACACCGCTCCCCACCTCTGAGGCGCCGCACTTTTGACACAATTGTGGTGGATTGATGGCGCGGTATACAACTCATCGCCGTACAATCTGTCTCTACCTCTCTCATTTCAATATATTGAAATTTTTAAAAATAGGCGAAAAGTGAAAGATGGGTATAACATAGATGAAAGATAGAGGGAAAGATGATGATGTGACGACGCTTAATGCTGAAAAATGAAACAAACCCATAACACTTGTGTTGGCTATTTTAGTGTAATTGGATTGACTTGTTAACCAAGTGAATCATAATATGCATCACACAAGTCAGGAGGTGCGAAGTGCACACTTATTTGAGTTTATTATGATATTAGGAACCTAATTGGCGCTTAGGAGCGAAGCCCCTAAGCAATGGCGGTTCCAAGGGGGCAACACCCCTTTGGCGGGGGTCCGGGGGCAGCGTCCCTGGAAGCGGGGTCCAAGTGGCAGAGCCCCTAGCTGGGTTGAGGCAGTTTTTAACAATTGTTGCTATGTGAAAAAAATCACATGGTTGTTATGTGAAAAATTCATTAGAATCTTAATTTTTGGAATTTCACATGTGAAATTCGTTATAAAAACTTGGACAGTTTTTGAAGCAATCCGAATTTCAAATTGATAACTGCCAAATGCAGTTTCTGGCCCTCACCCTGCATATACGAATTCTGGATCATTTGGTCACCTCTCTCAAGTTTTCTGGTTCACGAAAATTCCATACAAACACATATTCGATTCTTGATATCTCAATCTGAGTTTTATCCGATTGAAGTATTCAGGAGAACCACTGAATAATTTCGATATGAAAGTGTTTCACGACTCTCAAATATCTGTTGCATCAATTTCAGAAATTCCCCACATATTATTGTTTCCATTTACTCAACACAAAATGATATTTTAATCCAATTGTTTATATCTATACTATTTAATAAATAAAGGTTTTTTCATGTCATGTGTCGCCTCCATATTCATTCTTATCATTTTTTCTCGCATCTTTATCTTATTAAATACAACTCTATATTTAATAATAAAATATTTTTAAAGAAAATTCTAATTATACTAATAAAACACATTTATTCTAAATTATCCTTTATTATAAGAAACTTTGAAATCTAATTATGTAATTTTTATTTTCAATCAAAAGTAAATGAAAGTCAAATTGAATTAAATAGTAATTAACTTATTTTCGAAACCCAATTATATATATTAATTTTTACACATTTTGAATTTTGTTTTCTGTCGTTAGTATATGTAATACATTTTTACACCTGTAAAATATATACATAAAGATTTAAGAATTTTATGTATTGATATTTTTCATCCCGTGTGTAATACACGGGTTCTAAGCTAGTACATATATAAACAAATGTTTTATGAATTTAGAAGTTATCAAATTAAGTTTTATATTTCTGCTTATTTTAATATTCAAGGTATAACTAGATGATATTGATTAACTCTATTATTGAAATTAGATAAACAATTGTTAAACATCTAACACATACTATAAACGGTTAAGGAAAAACTTATATACATACATTTTTGCCATAATCATTTTCAGTAACATAGATTTAGTAAATCAAGCGATTTTGATACAAATTATAAATACGATATTTTGGTCTATTTAACCATGAAGAAATTTAAGTTTGGAACATGACTAAGAAACTGACAACAATTTAGTGATGATCGGCAGTGATAGCTTAAATAGCCACACACATAATAACAAGGGTGTCTCGACTATATATAAAAATAAGTTGAAGCTTGGGGCACATATTTAAGGGTTTCCCAATTTTTAGGGTTTAACATGGTTTAATTTTCAGGTTTTGATAAAAAGAACAAATAGTATAATTGAAAAGGTTTTCTTTTAATTAAAACTTATCCCAACTTTAATATGTGTGATTGTGTGTTTTTTATAAATTGTATATAAAAAATGCATATTATTGTATTCTCACGTGCTAAGATCCTAAACAAAGAAAAATATGTTTTTTTTATAAAATTTGAGCCTTCAAAAAAGTTGAGCCCAAGAATGATCATTTAAAAAATCAAGAACCTTTAAAGTCCGGAAATCTTATTACACTCACGTGTGCTTGTTTTTTAAATCAATTTTCACAACACATTGGAAAAAGTTTGTTTAAATATAGTAGTCACAACTAAACAAACGGATCATAATTTAGAAAAACAAAAATATATATATAATTTATTTATTCACCAAAATCCTATTCCTTAGTTTCAGCTTTAGATATAGTAGTCCTCTTTTTATAAGCAACAGGGACCCATAATTTTTTTTTATGAAAGTCGGAAAATTTTGGGGTCGATTAACTAGCGCTATATAATTTTTTTCGGTCCATTTCGGGTCGAATCGGTTCGGGTCATATATAAAAAAGATAATGAAACTAAATTTCATATAATCAACAAAAAGTACGTCAAACGTCATTCCAAAATGCATAATGAAAATACAATATATCTAAAGTTGTTCTCTACGGGTTTTTATTTTTTGAATTCTAGCCATAACATCATCTAGAGAGACATTTTTAAGCAAGTCTTTTTCAATATAACAAATACAACTATCATTTAAATTCTCATCACCAATCCGATTAAGCAAGTTGTTCTCTACGGGTTTTCATTTTTTGAATTCTAGCCATAACATCATCTAGAGAGACATTCTTAAGCAAGTTTTTTTCAATATAACAAATACAATTATCATTTAAATTCTCATCACCAATCCGATTACGCAAATCGGACTTCACATACTTCATTGTCGAAAAACATCTTTCAACAATTGCGGTTGCTACAGGTTAAGACTTGAATTTGGAATTTAGGATTGAGATTCGGCTTAAGACTTAAATCATAAACTTGTAATTTAATTAGATAGTTATTATTTTATATAAACTACTATATTAGTGTTTAATTGAGATTAATTATTTATATTTGAAAACATATAAATTTCTAACTTGGTTTTTCTTAGGGGTCGGTTTCAAAATTCATGGGGTTCGGTTTTGAAAGTTCATGGGGGCGATTGAAAAATTTTACAGGGGACAATCGGGATTTTATTGCGTATATAACACAAAAAAAAATTTATGAAGGACGGCTGTCCCCATTCATACATAGCCTATGTAATTATAAGTTAAATCCATAAAAGAAATTTCCGTGAATCAAAATTATGTATCTACTGTTAGAAGTTTCACAGGTGCTAAAAAAAGTAACTTTATTTTTTTAATAATAATTAGCATTTAAATTAATATAAAAATTAGTATATAGTTTTTTCTTCAATTATGAGTGAAGACAACAACTATCAATAATGGCTTCTAATTGTAGCTTTTATGCTCATTGAAAACGAAGTTTTGTTTTTTCTTCTCATGAATTCGATGGGGATTCAAAAGTTTGATCTTTGCAATACCAACCGATATAAAGGAAGTCCACCTTTGTTGTTAAAAATAAATTAAAAAAAAAAAGATGAAAATGTAAATGAGGCAATAATGTGTCTTCCCACCAAGATTATAAAAAGTAGCATATAAATTATAGCGAATGTCAATAAGATATTGTGAAGGCTTTCAAATTTCTCAAGTTGCTTGTTAACGAGCTAAGAAGCGGAGCTTAAACGAGGTCGATTTAAGTCACACTAATCCTATTTAACTCAAAGATAAATAAATATAAAGTAGTTCAAATATACATGCTACTCGGGTGTAATCAAAATATTTTTAAATATATTTGAAACTATTAGATAGGATATATTAGTAAATTAGGATTTATCGTAATAATCTTTATCATAATTAGAAAACGATTAGGTTTTATTTATAATTATCCTCAATAGATTCCTATACATGGTTGAAATATAACTAATACTACCTTAAATGGTTTTTTTTAGAACAGCAACACATATATATATAAATAGAATCTTACATGGTTTTTATTATTTTGTAGATACATTTATAGGTATTTGTAATTATATGTTATAGTTTCATGTATCTATTAAGCACCAAGATTACAAGCCATTCTTAAGGATTCAAGTTAGACTCTAAGCAAATGACTTTGCTAGAACTCGGTTTGGTTCAAACCAAGCCTACACACAGTAAGGGGAGGAACATTTAAGGGGTCAGAGGGGGCCCAAACCCCCCTATTTTTTTGTTCAGAACTATTGATTTCGGATCATTGGTTTTATTTCATATTAGTTATAGTGTTTGGACCCCCCTAATCCAGACCAAAAGCCGAAATATGTTCCACAAATCCAAACAATCACATCATTTTTGGGATTTATGGTCTTTATTTGGTGAAAAAAATTTGGTTTTTTTATTTATAATATTTTTGCCCACCTCAATTTAGTGGTTCAAGTTCCACCACTGCACACAGTTCAAGTTCTAGATGACGTATGACTCGCTCTATTGTTAGTTAACCCTGTGACTCTTGCTCACCAAAAATCGTAATTAGTAATATATATATATAAACAAAACTTGTAAGCATGTTTCCTAAATCATATGAAGAAAACCATGATGAGTCATATATCATGATTAGAAGAAATAATCATTATCAAATGATTAGAACTGCTAACTATGTGTCATATTATTATGATCCACCCACCAAGGTGCCATTTATATTGGTATATGGTCATACAGGTTGCAACTAAAAGATAATAAAGCAAAAACACCTTAGTATTAGTAGGTATTGTTGTATTAGATTTTAATGCTTTATGATCGGTGTCAACTTTATTTGTTGTTGCTTTATCTTTTATATATGTTTCATTATTATGTTCTACTTTCCATGCGAAATGATAGGAGAATTATCATGATTTCAGGGTCTTCCTTCAAATGTGAAAATTTCAAATCAAATTCTAGAAACTTGAATCTGCTATTAAAAATAATGAACCATGAAAACTTTATGATTTCCTTTGAATATAAACCCAATCAAGAGTTCCTAACTAGAATCAGCAGAGAAAGCATAAAACGATCTTACACTAGTCATTGCAGATTATACTAGTTTCATGGTGTAAAGGTGTGAAAGAGTGTCTGCAACCAACTGGTTGCAGGGAAGCAGCGGACGAAGGTGGTAGACGGCTGGGGAGCGATCGTATGCGAGAAGACAAGGATCGGTTGTGTGTTGTGTGAAACCCTAAGCCGGAGAAGGGTATTTATACCCGTGTTTCCAGAAAGAGTCTTTGTGCAAATGGCCCATGAATTATCCGGACTCTTACAAAATAGTCCCTCCAGTTGTGATCCAGCCAAACATGCAAAAAAATAAGAAGAAATTCATTTATTAGAAATTTACTATAAATAACTAATAATTAAAATGACTTTTTCATACCATTGGAGATTATGATTTTAACATAACCTATATTTTTACATGTTTAAAAAACCATCATTATTTGTATAAACATTTTTGTAAAATCAACCATTTTTACAGAAAATTCGGATCTAAACCTGAAACAGATGCATAAGAAGAACAAAGACCTGACACACAACCTTGCATATTTACGAAGAGATAGGCAATAATAAACGAGCATAAAATTTTTATAATTAACTATAACAAGCTTTGATCGAGCATATTTACGAAGAGATAGGATAAATTAGTCCATCTTAAACATTTTGATTTTACTGTATATATGGAAATCATATAAGTCTTCAAAATGAAAAGAAAAAAAAATAAGAATTTTATAGCAAAGTATGCAAGACATGATAACGAACACTATCGAACACTATCATGTTATATATAATACTAGGTTAGAAACTCGTATATTATACAGGTTGAATAAATTCAACTTGTTGTAAACTAACAGTTTTTATAAAGATTTGTATGTTGGATGTCATCAGCCATTGGTGAAATAAGAAATAATGAAGATTTAAGAATTATAAATAACAAATAATGAAGATTTAAGAATTATAAAATTATATTTTAAGATAAGATATAATTGAAGTTTTATTATAATTTAGTAAATTTTAATAAAATATTAGAATAAATTTTAGATATTTAATTATTTAAAATCATTATTATTTAATAGAAAAGATGGTTATTTGATAGGAAAGAGACAAGAATTTTTTTTTTAGATTTTACCAGAAATCGACACATATAAAATAAAATTATTCATTTATTATAATAAAGATGTGCACATTGAAGTTAATACGTTTACCTTTTCACATAACCGATATTGTAATATTAAAAAAATCACTATTCATCCTCAGCTTGTTTTTAATAAAAAATCACGTGACTTAAAAAACCTCAAATAAGATAAATTAAGGAGTCAAATAAATGGAAACATGTCTAAAAGTTTAACTATAAATATTATTATTAAATAAATTTGAAAAGGTCTTTACATTGAAGAATATTTACAACTAGCTTTTACCCCCGCGCTTCGCGGCGAGAGTCTGGTCGTTATTGGTTTGGCTCGTTTGCGTGGAATCGCAGACTCGTTATAACGTACGATACCCAAAAACACTCGAACTTGAATACAACTTTGTCTTCAATAAAATTTAAACCAGAACGTTGACAAAAGAAATTATTAAGAAAACGGCGCATTCCGTTATTTAAAAAAACATAACGAACGAAAGTTATCATAGATAATGTTGTCGACCCCATTGTTAATAAAATTTAAAAGAAAGCATAGGCACAACGGTAAAAATAATGTTAATAGAAAGGAAACATAAAACTAAATAATAAAAAAGGGAAAAACAAATTAAAAAAATTACCGGTTCGGTTCGTCGAAAACCATAAGGCGAATCGATAATACCAATATCGACAATGATGTTGTTCGCCCATAATAGGTTCGGTTCGTCATGGTACCACAACGGTAATGGCATTCGATACAGGCAACGATAAAAAAATCGATTTTGAATACAACTCCGTTTTAAAACAAATTTATATCGGAACGTTGACAAAAAAAAACGGCACACCCGTATTTTGAAAAAAGTTAACAAACGAAAGTTTATTGAACTTATGTGGCAAATCTATAAAAAAACGAAGTTTTGAGTAAAAAAAATTACAGCTTATTTTGAACTTTAGTGGCCAGTTTATAAAAAAAACTTTTATAAGAAAAATGAAAAAAAAACTCTATAAGAAAAGGGAAAGCACAACTCGACTTGTACTCAATGCAAAGAAACTTGTACATCCCTGCTATACTATTCACCCCATGGGATTACTATTCACCCCCATGGAGTTTAAATAAGTTAGTCACGTTGACAAAAAAAACGGCACACCCGTATTTTGAAAAAAGTTAACAAACGAAAGTTTATTGAACTTATGTGGCAAATCTATAAAAAAACGAAGTTTTGAGTAAAAAAATTACAGCTTATTTTGAACTTTAGTGGCCAGTTTATAAAAAAAAACTTTTATAAGAAAAATAAAAAAAAACCCTATAAGAAAAAGGAAAGCATAACTCGACTTGTACTCAATGCAAAGAAACTTGTACATCCATGCTATACTATTCACCCCATGGGGTTTAAATAAGTTAGTAATATAGTTTTTGATAATTAAAAATTAATTTTGCACAATCGTCCGGAACACGAAAACTCTGCAGCTGCTGTGCTTTGTCGCTCTCGCCTATTCAACAGGATCACCCACCTCACCTCCGCCCGTTTCTCATTGGCCATTATCAAAGCTCACTGATCACTGTCGAGGCCGACTCAACATATTCTGAAACCTAAATGAAATTTAAATTTAACTTCTTATTCTTAGAAAACTAACATAACAAACTTATTAACGATAAACTAAATAATTTACAACTAATAACATTGGCAAACATATCACCCTTCCACCCGAAGAACAGGAGCGTGGTGACCCGACCCCACACCACCCAGAAGGAAACCCCTGGCTCAACCTGGAACATTTTGTTCTAAGCGAGACTCGAACCCATGACCTCCCATTTGGAAAGTTATATGACTCAATCAGAAGACTCGATGGTTATTTAGATGAAGTTTATTTTTAGCTTTCTTTGATATAATTTTTTTTAATAAAATCTTCATAATCTATTTTTTCTAATAGTTTTTATAAACTATAGATGACAATGAGTTAACCGTCATCTATGTTTCCTTAAACTAAATCTTGACCGTATAAACTCTCTATAACCGCTCCTAGAACTAATCTCAGCCTTACAAACTCTAAAAATTTGACGGTTACTAATCTGGGGATTTCAGTTCTATAGATGTATTCAACTTATGACTTTATGAATAGATCAATTGAGTTCAAAGTTTTGATTTCAACTCATCAGGAATAACTTGATTTTGTTAAATTCTCAATCCTTAAACTTGCATTTACAGACAATATGATCAGACTACCATATGAAAGAAGTAATTGTTTTAGGGTACTATTGAAGAAGAGCATGCATGTTTTGTCGTTACACAACGGTCATACAATACTAGAGTTCAATTGTTGTGAGCTTGACAAGATGATCATTCAAGGGGAAATAATGTAAAAAGAACTGATTTTTATTGAAAAGGAATTCTGCAAGCTACCCGTTTCTTTCTTTTCGTTGCAAGGATTAGAATGTATCACTCCAAAATTGTGATTTCAAACCACCATCAACATTTAACAGATTTAGTAGGTTGAGAGGAGCATGATGTTTATGAACGTTCAATGGTACCTCTCCAAGTGCCCGCTGCTTGAGCATATCGTTTTGGTCAGGTCCATATACCATTTATGAGGCTCCTTCCACTATTGATGTTATTATAAAGATAATAACTTTAATGCAGAATGGATATCAAAATGTAATCCACTTTGCAGCAGCAGGAAGCAAGTTTACATAATTTGTTGATCTTTTACCGTGTGTTCATTTGATTTGGGCTTTGGAAATCTCAAAGTATTACATGAAGGTAGTATTTAAGTTAGAGATTATATCTGATAGTTGATCAGGGAAAAGGTGTTTACAAGTGTCATAAACATTAGATTTAGACGTCATATTTTCAACTTGGTATCAGAGCCCGATCATTTTCTGGGTTTTGATCGGCCTCTTTTTCCCTCCCGGAGACATCGCCAGTAACCACCCCACAGCCGCACAATGGCCCTCCTTGCTCTCTTCTCTGCAGTTGACAAAACTACCCACAACTCTATCAAATTTGGGTTTACCCTCTCCCCTACCAACTATGGCTATTGGAAGCAAATGATCCAACCTTTTCTTGTGACCAACAATTTATACGGATACATTGATGGGACGATCCCCTACCCACCTGCTACTCTCACCCCGGCGGCCGCCTATGGGAAAGAAAGCTCAGTCCCGCCGCCGCTGCCAAACCCAAATCACTGGCTTTCCAACAATGCCCATGTACGGTTGATTGTGCTGTCCACCATCTCTGAAGCTAATTTCAAACATGTTCAAGGTAATACCTCTCGTGATCTCTGGCTCTCTCTTGAGCGTGCCTATGCACCAAATACCTCCTCACGAGAATACACACTTAAAACTCAGCTGTTAAGAATCTAAATGACCGGAGATGAAACCTCATCTGCCTATCTAACCTGGGCACATGAATATTCGGATGCCCTTGATAATATTGGAGAACCGATCAAGGAGAAAGATCTCGTTATGGTTGTTGTATCTAGACTTAGAGATGAATACAATAACCTGAAAACCAATCTTCTTGCCCGAGAATCCCCTACTGCCTTCACTTATCTTCATGCCCTTTTATCTGATCATGACTTTATGATCAAGAAGGTTGCCCCTGATGTGTTTCCTGTTCAAGCCTTCACTGTTGCTGCCACCAACCCAAACTCAGCCGGGTCTTCTTCGGGACTGCCCTATATTCAGCAATCCCTCCAGCAACTTGTTGCTCAATTTGGGCTTCAACTTCAGCATGTTGGTACTCCATCCCTGCAGGCTCCACATGCCCTTTTTACCAGCCATGGGCGTGGCCAGCGCCACTGTGGCCGTGGCCGACCCAACTTTACCAACCTTTCCCGCAATCAAGGAGGCGGGAACCGCAACCAATTTCACTGGGCCTCGAATCAGAATACTGTGTACGGATCATGCAACAGGTGCAGGATTGGTCACATTCCATCACAGTGCCCCAATCGTGACCCTGCCACTATTCGGGTAAGACAACCTTCTGCTAATTTTGCTGATTACAAGTCCGAAACAACAACTTCTTGGTTGCCCGACACAGGTTCAACCAATCATGTGGCACCAGATCTTTCAACCTTCGACGGTTCTGAGCCTTACTATGGTGAGGACAACCTTCATGTCGGCAATGGTACAGGTTTGAAGGGAAAGGATAGTTCATGACGGGCGATGCAGAGGCGATCAGATGAGAGATCTAAGCACCGGTAACCATAATGGGAAGTGCTATAGCCCAAGAAGACACACGAGGTGGAACGAAAGTCCATTTTGTGTTTGTTGTAGGCACGGAGATGAGGAAAACGTTCACACCCAAAGACCCGAAGGAAGGAGAGGTCGGGTTGGTGATGATGAACCTGTTCAAAGGGAGACAGGTTGGACTGTAGGCGTTGGCATCCGATTTATGAGATAGACCGCTGTGTCAAAGGCGAAGTGCCAAAAACGGGGTGGAACAGTGGAGTGGGCTAATAGAGTGAGACCGGTTTCGACAACGTGTCGATGGCGGCGTTCAACAGTGTCGTTTTTTTTCACTCGTATGTGGGCATGATAGCCGATTAATGATGCCAAGAGTGGCAAAGAAGAGAGATAGGTTTCTAAATTCTCCTCCCCAATCAGTTTGGACAGATTTTAACTTGGTGTGAAATTGTCTTTCAACCATAACTAAGAAGCGTTTAAAAGTGTCATAGACATCAGATTTACATTTCAAGGGAAAAAACCACATAAACTTGGTGAAGTGGTCAACACAAAGTAGGAAGTAATTATGTCCTTCAAAAGAGGTAACAGGAGCCGAGCCCCATACATCACAAAATACCAAATCTAAAATTTTAGAACTTTTAAATGTAGATGATAATAAGTGAAGTTTTGAGGACTTCCCAATAGCACAAGAGTTACAAAAGGAACTTGATTGTTTATTAGTAATTGGTAGACCATATTTTGATAACATAGATTGCAAAAGCTGGAAATGTGGATGGCCAAGCCGTTGATGCCAGGTAGTTGAGGAAGCACGAGTAGGGGAAAAAGATATCTTCGGAACCGGTGTAGCCCGAGGAAGACAAAACGAGTAGAGCCCATCTTTACTTGGACCCGTGAGGAGGGTAAGCTTGTCCTTAACAGCAAAGAAATCAGCATGAAACTCAAAAAATAAATTTTATCGTGGCAAAATTTTTGAACAGAAAGAAGGTTTTGTTTAATTTCAGGGACATGTAGGATGTTCGTAAGGCTAAAGGTTTTATTAGGTGAATAGAATTTGGATGAGCCAATATGGAGAATGGGTAAACCTGTACCATTGCCTACATGAAGGTTGTCCTCACCGTAGTAAGGCTCAGAACCGTCGAAGCTTGAAAGATCCGGTGCCACATGATTGGTTGAACCTGTGTCGGGCAACCAGGGCAACCAAGAAGTTGTTGTTTGGGACCTATAATCAGCAAAATTAGCAGAAGGTTGTCTTACCCGAATAGTGGCAGGGTCACGATTGGGGCACTGTAATGGAATGTGACCAATCCCGCACCTGTTGCATGATCCGTACACAGTATTCTGATTCGAGGCCCATTGAAATTGGTTGCGGTTCCCACCTCCTTGATTGCGGGAAAGGTTGGTAAAGTTGGGCCGGCCACACCCACGGTGGCGCTGGCCACGCCCACGGCTGGTAAAAAGGGCATGTGGAGCCTGCAGAGATGGAGTACCAACATGATGAAGTTGAAGCCCAAATTGAGCAACAAGTTGCTGGAGGGATTGTTGAATATGGGGGCAGTCCCGAAGAAGACCCGGCTGAGTTTGGGTTGGTGGCAGCAACAGCGAAGGATTGAACAGGAAACACATCAGGGGCAGCCTTATTGATCATAAAGTCATGATGTAAGGACCCAAACCGGGCACCCTACAGTTGGTTCTCATTACGGGTTATTCCCTCGAAAGTACCCATTTTAGATATATTAAACTACAACGGAAGTCTTTCTAAAAACATTAATTACTATTTAATGTCATTAAGTTACCTCACAAATGCTTGCACACCAATCCGAGTAGCACCGCTCCCAATCCAAGATACGTTAACTCAATGCTTACCTGTAAAACAGTCTATCGAACACACAAAGTCAGCTACGCTGAGTGAGTTCTAATAGTTTAATTTAACTAAAAGCCAACTCGTCTCAAAAGTTATTTAAACTTTACTCAGGACCCACGGTCCTTATAAGTTAGATCCACAATTCATTAACCATTAGATAACCCCTGTTATCACCCGATATCCCATAATAACTCATTACCCATGGCTCATCCCATAATAATAATCCCACAGTCTCATTGACATAGGTCGAACTTGCTACACTAATAACTCATGCTCATGTACAAGTATTAACTCGACACTTGGTTAACACAAAAAATCCCTAAACATCAACTTACTCAGCCTTGACCAAGGCTCTTACAAATCAACTGACATAATAGTCATAAACACTATATCACAATCCTGACACAACGGTCATTCTAACTCTACTCACCGCATTAATACTATCTCATGCATAATAAATATAACTCAACGCTTGTATGCAATTTAACACAAATATATAAGCACACAAACACATACCTCATTACTGCACCCTTGTCAGGGTTACCCTCGTCAGGGCGTTCGACACACCCCGAGCTCATCACTGTCCTGTTGGACAACGCCACCTTTGGTGACCTCCCGAAGGACATAGTCCTCCACAATCCCGTTTGACGTGTCATATTGACAACAATGCAAACACAATACCCACCATGTCACAAGGACAATGACACAATGCACACAACACATGTATAATCACATAACAATATACTCTATATACATGATTCATTAACTGCACCTACACTTCACACATAGCACTAGGATAAGATATCCTACACGTATTCATAAGCGTTTAGCTTATATCCCGACTCACCCCGATTAACTCGTAACACAACACACTGCTAATATTGCAACACACATACAAATACTATATCTCATTATTTAAGCACATACCATGTACATGCACCCCCCTGTGACACCTCCTAGTCGTACCCGTACGACCCGTAACTACAATCCCGACTCACCCCTGTTAGGTCACTATACGACCCGTGACCATATAACCACCTTTAGACCTAGATCACATGATCTCATAGACACCCCTGTAGACCCTCTGACTCATTACTGAATGTTTTAGTTCATAAACACCCAGGGTTAAAACCCAAAACTCTTAACACGTTTAATACGTTAAACATCTCTAGTAAGTATGTACGATATCCCCAAAAACGTTAAAAACATTTAAAAGGGGGGGGGATTAGAAACTCACTGGTTGTACCGAGTCAAAATCCTAGCTCTTCACCGCGCGTACTCGCTCAAACCCTGAACCTGTCAAACGTATGATCACACGATCAGGATACGCTCAAAACATACGTTGAATAACGTATAACAATAATTAAACCCTAACGCTTGTCTCGAATGTTTGTCATTCAAACTATCGAACCCTAGCTCCACGTTTCACGGGTTGAACCATTCATAACCCGTTTAGACACCATAAATTCAAACTAGGTTCTCATGCATGAACGTACCCGGCCATGCACAACCCTAACTCACCAAAACCCAAGCTTGTCCAATCCCGTGCCGAGCACTATCGCTTACCACCGGGTGCCACTCACACCCCCACCACCGTGACCGGTTATCACCGTCGTCCTCATCTACTTTCTTGTGCACTGCTAGCACGTTCATCGAGCCCCGTCATGTCTCCATCATCGTCTTCGTCCTCTAGCCGGGTACAAACCCTAGCGGGTCAACACCACGCAACACCGCCATGCACGCCACCACCACCTTACTCCTCACGTCCGTCCTTAGCCGACCCACACTTCTCGGTCGTGCAACCACGGCCACCACCAGCCGTTGCCTACCCCACGCCACACCACCAAAGCCTCCTCCAGGGTTGTCATCACGTTCCACAGCCGCCGGACCCACCGTGGTGCACCGCCACCACAGCCAACGTCGGCTGCCGTCTCCTCCTCACCGTTCGCTCTCTCTCTTTCCCGGTCATCGATCGCCATCTTCGACGAGTCCTCGCAGCCTTGCCGTGTTATCACCGCCATATTCAGACACCATTGTTACTCGATACCATCCCCATACAGTCGACCGCTTCCATTACTCCCACCTTTGCCGACATCCACAACCGAGAACCCAACCGTAATCGGGTTCCTAACCAAAACACGAGCGTAAAAAATGAAACAAAACATAAACGATGAAGTACCTTTGAGATATGTGGAGTTTCCTGCTCGAAATCACCTCGTCGGATCACCCGTCGCCGACCACCTCTCTTGCGGCCTTTCCTGATGCTGTCACACTCCCCTGGGTCACCAATGACCTAGGGTTTTCCCTTAAAGTGGTTTATAAAGGACCACTAGTTTCGTATCGGGTCCCTGCGCTTCTATCTTACACGTTTTGATCTCGAGCCTTCTTTAAATGACTAACGGTGTTTATTTCGGTAGTTAAACGCACCTAGTATAAGGATACTTTCAATTTCTTCTCACTCAATATAGGTTCAGGTCGCCCACTAACCCGAACTACTAGTTTAGAATTTCCAGGATGTTACACATGATCAGATAAAAGGGCATGAAGATCAGTGAAGGCAGTAGGGGATTCTCGGGCAAGAAGATTGGTTTTCAGGTTATTGTATTCATTTCTAAGTCCAGATACAACAAGCATAACGAGGTCTTTCTCCTTGATCGGTTTTCCAATATTAGCAAGGGCATCAGAATATTCCTGGGCCCAGGTTAGATAAGCAGATGAGGTTTCATCTCTGGTCATTTAGATTCTTAACAGCTGAGTTTTAAGTGTGTATTCTCGTGATGAGGTATTTGATGCATAGGCATGTTTAAGAGAGAGCCAGAGATCACGAGAGGTATTACCTTGAACATGTTTGAAAGAAGCTTCAGAGATGGTGGACAGCAGAATCATCCGTACATGGTCATTGTTGGAAAACCAGGTCTGGTGATTTGGGTTTGGCAGCAGCGGCGGGACTGAGACTTCTTTCCCAGAGGCGGCCGCCTAGGTGAGAGTAGCAGATGGGCAGGGGATCATCCCATCAATGTATCCGTATAAATTGTTGGTTACAAGAAAAGGCTGGATCATTTGCTTCCAATAGCCATAGTTGGTAGGGGAGAGGGTAAACCCAAATTTGTGAGAGTTGTGGGTAGTTTTGTCAACTGCAGAGAAGAGAGCAAGGAGGGCCATTGTGTGGCTATGGGGTGGTCACCAGCGATGTCTCCGGGAGGGAAAAAGAGGCCGATCAGAACCCAGAAAGTGATCAGGCTCTGATACCAAGTTGATCAGATGAAAGGATTTGTATATTCATGAAAGGGAAAACCGTACAGTATAAAGGAGAAACAATTACATATAGGACCCCTCAACTATAGAATAATAACATTGACTAATACTGATGTAGAAAACAGTGTTTATTAATTTTGATTTTCATGTTTGGTATGCCATATAAGCTTCCAACTTCACTAGCCCATCTCAAATATCTGTTTTTGGATGTGTGCTCAATGGAAGAAAATGAGATTTCTTCTGCCCTTTGTATGATCAGGAGCTCCCCGGTGTTATCACCTATGGTGGCGGATCCTTATACTTTCAGTGACAATTTTTCCATATTTCTTATTAGATGTATGATAATGAGAAGTTGCATGTTCAACAAACTCCCACCAACTTTCTTGATCCAGAAAACTACTCAGATTTGAACTTGGAACATCTAGAGATATTAGAGATAGAAATGTTTAGTAATTTACCTTTTGAGATGGAATTTGTGAAACTTATCATGACCTAGTCACATGTGGTAAAGAAGGTACGAATCAAGCTTAAGAGCAACGTTTCTGTTGATGAAGAACTGAAAATGCTAAGAGACCTTGCTACTCCCATTTCCGCATGCATCACCTTTGGCTAAATTAATCATTGAACGCCCTTTAAAGAACAGTCAAAGGATTATGAGAAGTCAATAATAACATCGGGCCCCGCCTAAGACGGATAGGTGTAAATTATTAAAAGTATTTTAGGGTCCCCAAAATGGGGTATTGCTATTAACAAAAAGTTAATAACTTTTTTTGTTGAACATTTTGGATAAGTTAAAATTTTATTAATTTGAAAAACCCGAACTGGGACGGGTATACAACTAGTTGAAATAGTTAACAAGACATTTGGGAAAATAATTATTTTTAAATAAAATTTAGTATTAATAAGAGTGTTACCTTCTAGATGTAAAGTCTATCTTAAAGTTTTTAATTCTTGAAATAAATTTAGACTATTAATATATAATCTGCTATTGTGTTTCACCCAATTTTCAAGCTTTATATAATTTTTATTTTAAACTTTTATAATTAATCAGTTGTAGTTTTTATATTAAATAAAACTAAAAATGTTTTCAAACTCTTTAAACTGATTAAATTTGCTTAGAAATGAAGAGTTAAAGTAATTGATTTTAACCAATGTTTTTAAACCCGGACCAGGACCCGATTGCCTGAACGGTCCGGTTTACTATGTTGAAACGATCCTGCAGAGACCCGGCCGGTCGGACCGGGAATAAGGGGTTGAACCGGGTTGAACAACCACCGCTAAAATGCCGGCCTTCCACGGATATTTGGTGCTGCCGTTGTCAAAGTTCCGACCGTAACTGCCGGAGTTGTACTGGACGGCCTTTTGCGGTTCGATTTTATCAGATCTGACAAGCTTCCGGATCTCGGATCTGACCTTGGAGAAGACATGGATCCAGCTGGTTTTGCTAGGGTTAGGGTTTCGGTTGAACTCCAGATCTCCGTAAGGAGGAAGGGTGGACACGTAAGGAGACGGAGGAGAGTCTCCGGCGATGGAGGAGGGGTCGGATGAAGCTGTTGGGTGGGAGATGGGTTGGAGCTGTGTTACGATTGTATTGTTCAGGGACTTAAGTATCAATTTGTAATAGTTGTGGACTTAAGTGTCATTTGTAATAATTGTAACTGATGGTTGTTAAATACTGTTGAGATGGTTAATGAGAGTATGCTTGATTTTGGAATAATTCTCTTCTGTTCTTCTTCTTCCTTATCAAGCTGTTGGGTGGGATTTGGAAGGACAGAAGGTGAGGAGGGTTTCTTGAAATTGAATTTGGACAGAAGGTGGATTGCTCTTTCAAAGTAAGTTGTTGCTCTTTCTTTATCGCGATGAAGCTCCCATAATAATTTTGCATATTGCGAAAGAATTTCACCATCGTTAGGATCCACTAAAATAACCCTCGAGTAGTATTCTTCCGCTCCTTGAAGATCTTGCTTTGACTGCCAAATGATCCCAGATAAGTTATAATTTGTATTAGAAAAAAAGAAATCAAACTGTACACATTCAAGTCCTTATACCAACCAATATTTTTCGTTTTTGTCTGAGTGGAAACTTCCTAGGAGCCCCCCTTGAATACGTTTAACTGTGGAGTTATCTTCTCATCCACAGTCAATGCGTCCAAAATACGTTGGTGGTATTCCAGGCCAGACATTTCTTATGAACCAAACATCCTACTATGAACTGATAGACCAATACATGATTTGCCTAAGGTGACACGCAACCTATTTGTATTTTCATATGTAGCCTTTGGGAGAGTAGCCACGTTGGTTACAACATTGGTGACTTGGGCATTATACATCATACTCGGGTTTGAGTGGAGTTGCAAGAGGAACCTCACATAGTGAGAAAAACCTTTTGAACCAGTGTAACGGACCGCTATATGTGCTCAATTTGTCTCTCATGTGATGGATTTAGGGAAATCTAGTTGTTCGTCGGTTAAGAGTTTTCAGAATTAAACGTTTACTTTTTAGACAATATATTTACCTATGTATAGGCCGGATGTCAAGTCATATCATGTCATATGACCATTAACTTCATGTTGGATGTTGTGCAAAGGGAAAAAAATACCAACATATTGAATTTTAGAAAATGTTATATTATTATTGCCATAAGTTTCCCAAAAATACCAATTGGGCATAATTCCCTAGCAAGAGAGGATTTCCGGGACACTCATTAACCATCTTCCGGTAGTGCTCCTCCACATCATGATTATCTCCACCACCGCCACCAGCCGCTTCTCCACCTACATGAGAAAGACTCCGACCTCCGCCTCCTGAACCAAACCCTGCATCAACACCTAACCCTTTAGCAAGATACATTTGAGAACCAGTATCATCTTTTATTTCCAAATCCCATTTGCTTATTCAACCTCAAACCTTTGTTTTCTATATTAAACTCACAAAACCCTTCATCTTCTTCTTCGTCATCGTCGGATTTAAATCTTGAATTATGGTAAGACAAAGATGGGATTGTTTCCAATACAGAACTGTGAAATCTACTTGAAAGTTTCTTGGGTGGATTAAAGAAACTAAAATCATCATCATTATCATTATCATTGCCACCGGAACTCATCAAGCTTTCTAAGTTCCCTTCGGACTGTGCTCTTCTCATTCCGCCACGACTGAATGAAGGAGATGAATTACATGAAAGTGTGGTGAAGTGTTATCTAGACTTTTCTACTTTTTGAGGGCCACCCTAAGCCTAAATTAGTCTTGCAATCTTGACCCAAATGTTTAAATTTAAACTCATTTAGACTTTAAATACAAAGTCATTGGATGTTTTGGGTTAACTACTCTTCAGAGTCCGTTTACGAAGCAACTATTTTTTAATCGTGAGAACCCGTTACCTACAAGTTCATCTATCGAACATTAGGATTGATTTCTAAGTAAAAAGTTACAAATGAAAGTAGGTGTTACATGAGTTTAAAATCTTAACACTAGCAGTATTTAAGAACATTAGGATTGATTTCAGATACATCCTTCTTACATATTTAAATTTGACGACACATTTTTACATAATTTCTAATACATCGTATGAATACACTGTAAATACATCCCCAATCAGGTATTTAAATTTACATAAAACATTACATATTAAAAGTAATTAAAAAATAAAACTAATAATTTAAATTAAAAATAATAAGTTCACATAAAGGATTTAAGAGTATGTTAGTGGGTGTGTGAGTTTGCTGTTAAAAAAAAATTTAACATAACACTCAAAAAAAGAGAGAAACCTAAAAGTATACCCATCTTTTGGATACATTTATACAAATGAAGTAAATTTGCAGCAAAATATATACCTAATTAGTTGCATGACTTAGAAGAATAATAGGAGAATATCCCACCCTTTTTATGGTCATATAACTATATTAACCATCAACTGCTTGGATTTAGAAATGAACCAAAAAATCTGAACATAAAAGAAGTACAACAGCAGAAAAAAGAGATTATCTGAAAGCATTTCTGATAACTTATGAAGATTCAATTTCTTGTATGGTACCTAATTTTTGAAGCAATGGCTTCTGATAGATGACATTATTTCAAAGCTGTAGGACAATACATAACATACTGCACCAGAAAACTAAAAATAACTACTGCTCAACTAACTCTTTCTTCTTTTTTCTTTAACCAGCTAACTGAAAAAAATGGCTTGTTTTGGAGCATAAGAAAACCAATACCGATACCAGCAATCTTGTATCAACTAATGGCAGGTGGTCAAGAATGAGACCACTATCAATCAACCTCTCTTTGCTGTCTAAGGTTACATGCAAATGTATGCAATGGGGTCATGTTAAAAGATGAATGGATGCATATACCGACAGTTTGTTAACCAATTGACCTTTTTACCCTTCAACTGGTGGTTCTCATAGCTGATCTATTTGTCTTCATTTTTTGTCTTGACTAACTTACTTGCTGGAAAGTGCAATCTTGCTATCAGAGGTCTAGGTGCCCTCGTTTTCTGATCAAACCCTCTCACACAAACAAACCCTGCAAATATTTCACAACATATCATTAGCAAATAAATTAAGTTTTTGGGCATCACATGTTTCTGTAAAAAACAACACTTTAAGCTTTACATACCTCTCCAAAAGCATTGTTGAATTTCTTGGGTATTCAGCCCTATCAGACCCAATTTTCATCGTTAATTGCTAGTGTTAAAATGTATGGAAAAGCTAAGAGAGATGCAATAGACGGGTATAGAGGTTGCAATATGGGTGGGTTGGGTGAAACGAGTTATTTTTCTGCATGGGTCGGATTGGGTTGGGTAGACATGCAAATACTTGTTTGTTCATCTTTTTTCATAAACAAATAATGTGGGTTAGTTATAACTACAAAAACAATATTATTTCAAAATTAATTTAAATGAAACTATTTATGAGGTCGTATGCCTTAAAAAAGGCTTTGGATGACTTTCAATACGTTGGACCGTTCCCTTTTGCTCATTTCTTTAATTGACCCATATGAGATAAATATTAAACACAACCCAAATCTTTGAATAAGACTGCTATTACCTTTAAAGATTGTTGATACAGAAGTCCCAAAGTACACTGTTCTTCTTGGCAGGTTCCAAATCCATGCCCTTGGAACATCAATCGGATTCAAACTTGATGTATGATCAGCAAACATCTGCACATAAATAGATCACATAAAGTTTAATTGAATTGCATCGAATATTTTCTTCATTTGTTAATTTCAAATGGTTTTTCTGTCAAACTAGTTCAGACTTGAGATTTCAATGTACCTCATTAACTTGGAAGTAAGTACCGTTAAGCGGAAAGCTCCCTCGCGTCGCTGTCCTACATGGCATCTGTGATCATAGTGGTCACATAAGCAAACATTAAAGCCACACAGACTTGCTTGATGATTTTTATTTACAGTTTCTTGAAATTAAAATCTACTTACCAAAATAGTTCCTCTAACCACTTGTGAGTTTGCTTCTTTTATACAGTTGCATGAGAAACATGTTGTCCTGTCACACAACATTCCTGATTCTTGGGCCTGACATCCTCTTTCAGGAGGTTGCATGGAATGTGCAGTTTCACCTGCAAGGAAACAATAAAAAATCAAAATTATGTTATAGTTATGAGATCATAATGCAAAAGTATTTTATTACTAGTAAAGAATTTTTTAATAAGCAGGAAGAACATGCTGACCTGGCGTCCATATAGCAAGGAGGTAAGGGCTTGGGTCATCGGGTTCTCTTTTGTACAACTGAAAAATAATAAAATTCAAACTTTTAGTTAATTTATGTAGCATAATCAGGGGCGAAGCTATGAAGGGGCCAGGGAGGGCCCCGGCCCCTGCCGTTTTTTCCGTTACTAGTGTTAATTTTTCCGTTTTCGTCCGAAATTTTTTTACGTATAGAGCCGGCCCCTGCTTATTTTTTCGGCCCCCGCTTCTTAGATTTTCAAGCTCCGCCACCGAGCATAATGACATGTATGGAGTGTTTGGCTGGCTAAACAGAACTACTAACCCCTTCTAAAAGTGGATGGGAGTTTGGAAGCTCATATCTGCCACAGAGTAAGGATGCATTAATACTTATTGTAGATATTCTATTTTGACTTTATGCAATATTATAATGAGAATTTAGAAACTTACACTAGATGTTCAGTCCGTAGCCGGCTAACATTTTTCAATTTTGGTGTAGGTATGGAAGCAGCTTGTGGATTTAATGCAACTAATGCTTTTGACATATCGCCTTGAATTTCCATGCTATTTTGCATTTTCTGTAAATTTGCTGTGAATTCATTCATGTCAAGTTTGATAGTTGGGATTTCATCTGCATCATCATAGTATTGATCTTCAATGTCACTTAGTGATAATTCTGCTGTTTCCGGTTCTGGAGTTGTTGGTTCCTCAATTATTGGTTCACAAGAAAATTGTGTATTTACATTGCAGTTGTTTTCGACTGGAGGTAATTGCATGGGCACACTGATCACAGGTTGGCTTGTATTTGTTGCATATGTTGAATTTGGTGTGTCTGAAGGTACCATTCTCTTCTCTTCTGGCCCTGGGAGGGCAAGCCTTGCACTGCAACATACAGATTCATAACACTTTTACTATAATATTTGTTTAATAAAAGTGTAAGGTTATAATCAAATGTCTTAATTAGCTTTCAATAATGACAAAATACAGGTAAACTTGAATTTTGTAATGATAACAGGGCTAAGTAACAAGTCTAGCTTAATAAACACACATACACACATCCATACATTATGCACACATGCCGGCACTGATTCAGTCAGTGTCACAAATCCTTGCTTTTACATTTTTTGGGGCAATTTCGTATATATCCTTCTAGAAATTCAACCTTTCATATATGTCTTCCTGAATTTCAAAATATCATATCTACCCTTGTAAAACACTAAAAATTTCATATTTACTCATTTCATAATAAAGAAAATAAAATCAGTTACTTAAAACAACCCGTAACGAAGAAAGCATTATGCATTGAGATGATCCACAGTAATAATGTTGTTTTCCTATTTGATTACTCAATGAAACAGAATTTATAAGTAACTGATATTATTTAGGTGGAATAGGTGAATAGGAAAATTTTAATGTTGTGAAAGGGTTAACACAATATTATGAAATTTGTAGGGTTACGTATAAAATGTTCAACTTTTAGAAGGATATAGATTATAGACATAAAATTAATCCTAAGTTATATATCATACCTTGCAAAAGCACTTGCAAAGTGTCGACACTCTGCTCTCATGGGGCATGCATTACAGTTTGGCTTACTCTTTGTGCAAAAAACCTGCATCAATTTGAAGTAATTAAAACAGTGAAAACTCTTCCTTTTTTTTAACTGCAAAATTTAACATTACCTTTCCAAATGTGATCATTTGGTAGTGTAGCTCATACCTGTCATTTAACCAAATATTAATCAATAGAACTGGCAACTTTAAGGTAAAACATTACAAGTAAAGATAATTGTTTTTTCTCTATATGAATGATTTTAGCCTTTTAGGGTAAGTGTTGGTTACAATGTCAACTGATCCATCTTGCACAGCCTAGGCCAGAGATATTTCTGAATTGACTCCAACACAGGATACCTGTGTAAAAAGAGAAATCAGAAACTCTTTGGTAAAAAATATAAATTTATTATTATATATTACTTACATCTCCAAGAGATGCAATTGCAGTGATTCAGGTAATGGTTGAAGCGGGACCCACCCCAGTCTCACTGCTATCCTCCCGACGTTTGTGTCGACCTAAAAAGGATACGTTTCTTGTAAAAAAATTCAAAATGTGGAGTTCTTTTTTTGGTCATACCGGGAAAGCAAGATGGTGAAGCGTTAATAGGCGCACACACTCCACACTTTTCAGCCCCAATCCTCTAATACTTAGCAAATAGTCCCTGCGATATAATATTATTAGAATAAATCTATACAATATAAATAATAGACACCCTTTCGTAAATTAACAAACGTTTTCTAGAGGGGCTTACTTTGCTTTATCTGGAGGTACATCCCGTAACCATTCGAGGTCAATACTCCCATGGTCTCTTACTAGTCGTTCAAGAAAATCCTATGGAATATAATAATAATCAATTAGCAATTACAATTTTCACTGTTATTTTGCTCATAATGAATTCTTAGCACCTTTATTCTATCAGCCAGCAAATTATTCATTCCACGTTCTCTAATAGCATCTGAAATCTCATTAACATGTGCATGTCTTAATGCTTCATAGTCAAGTGAATCTTTTGCGTCTTCACTTCTTTCTTTTTTTTCACAATTTAGTAACACATCCCTTCTTAAACTATCCCAATCAAACACTTTCTTTTTTTCATCTTCTGATATTCCCTTTCTACCCTTGGAGACATTTTTATATTGCCCGTTTAACGGCTTGTGAGAACCGTCATTGGGCTCCTTTGAGCTTTCTTCCAGGCCTGCATTGCGACTACACAAGTCCTGTTTCTGTGCACTGTTATCTGGTTTGGCTGGCGGTGGATAATTGCCGCCAAGGAAATCATATTGGTGCCCTTGTTGCAGCGGTTCTTGTTGGTAAGTTACATTACTTGTATGATATCCGCTGGTCATTCCCGACTTGGTTGAAGGCAAAGAAGATATGTTTTCGCCTCCTAACAACCCGTAATCTCGGGCTCCCTCATTTTGCAAGCCTGTTGTCATATTCATTTGAAACTGACTTGATATTGGTGTTTTTGGTAAATGATGCATGTATTGTGACCTGTTATTTAGTGGTGGGGTCCAGTTGTCTTGACTGAAAAGTTCTTTGAACATGGTAACCTTCTCGGCCCGCGTATGATTAGCTGGGTTATGCTCCTTACTGGTTTCAAACCCAATCGTTTGATCTTCTGCTTCTGAGTTTGACCCTGAACTTGATCTAGTTTCATCAATGATTTGAATTGTGGAGGAATCCAGGGAATCTTGTGAGAGAATCACTTCTTTTGATGCCTTGTTTTGTTTATTTGCTGCATAGTTTGTTGATGAAATGCTATTTCTATTATGTGGCATGTGGTCAGATGATCCATAGGATATAAACGGTCTTTGGTTGAATATGGGCTGCTTTCTTATGTTATCAGTTGGTAATATTGTTTCAATCGGCTCTTCGACCAATACACATGTGCCACCTTGGCAGCGTGTTTCGTTGGTGTTTCTTGTTTTAGGGTTGAATTTTGCTGCAAGAGACATGAAAGCCGAACTGCAAATAGTGGGAATGAATAAGTTATCAGGTTTGACTTTTGACTATTTTTTAGGTAACTAGATTATTAAACACTAGAGATGGCAAGATAAGCGGGTTGGATAACGAGTTGAAACGGGTTCTGGTAAAAACTAATTATTTTTGAAGTGAATCAGGTTGGGTTAACCTTTAAACATTTTTGTCCAGTATTAATGTTTAATACAAAAACATTGTTGTTACAATACTAATCTAAGTTCTTGAATATAATGATTTAGGAGTTTGTATGCATTAAAAATTACATATTTGGTGACTTTTGACCCATCTGAAATAAAATAATCAACACTTCTAATTTACCTTGAAAGATGATCTGAAACGTTTTGTGTGAGGAAAACACCGATCACCGAGTCAACCACGGATCCTTTCCATCTTGAAAATCGTCTATCTCCTGGAAAAAAAATGGTACCATATAAATATAGTCAAGACTACATGTACTAACATATTCCGAATCTTGATCATAAGTAAATGAGTCAATAGTTATTTACGTGTTCTTAATTTGGGTTGTAGTGGAGATGGAAATTTTGAACAATTTACATATGAATTGGTCGACTAATGAGTCAAAATGTATTTTTACTAAAATAGTAATGGATAATATATGGGATGGCCATCCTAGTATTCAACTTTTTTCATTGAGGCCACCAATATATTGAAACTACATTAAAGTCTACCCAAGCTTGTATCTAATATCATCTGTACTAATTATCTAATTCCAACCAAAAAAAATCTATACTATATAATAAATAAAGGTTTTCCATGCCACGTGTCACCTCCACATTCATTTTCATCATTTTTTTCCCGCCTCTCTCTCTTATTAAATACACTTCTATCTTTTAATAATAATATATTTTTAAAGAAATACTAATCTATATATTATAATAATAAATAAATCTCCTGACATATTTTGACGAGTGTATGTGTTAATAGATTATATTGTATTCCACGGGTTTGTTCAACCCGTGTAAAACACGAGTTTTTAAAAAATAAAATTTTTATTAATTAATATATAATATTATATTTATTCAACCCGTGTAATACACAGGATTTTAACCTAGTATGCTATATGACAAAAATGCCCATAAACTTTTTTGAAGAGACAACACTTTAACCTGCTATATGTTGACATCTTTTTTCAAATCTATTTGTCTTTTCAAAAAGTATAAGTGTATTTTTGTTATTCAACATTTTTGGCCATAATTAGTACAAATGAAACCAAATACACAGTTATGTTGGGTGGCCTACAAGGTTGTTTCAAAATATGGGCGTCCTTGATGGAAAATTTTGAAAACTTGGGTGACCTTCACATACATTATCCCAAGATTATAATTTCTCACATCATACTTGACACTAATTATTTATTGGAAAAAGATTGGACAAAAAGTGTTTATAATTCCCCCCTCTCCAAAAAAAAGTTATACTATACTGAAATTTGAGATGATCTTTTTTACCTTGAACAAGATGCATGCGGGCAATGAATGAGTCTGCTCGCCCACGAAACACTTGTCTTTCATCTTCCCACCATTTTTCTTTATCTTTATCCATTGCCTCTGTAGCCTCGCTCCCTTCACTACCCATCAATAGTTTCCAAAGTCTATCCGTCTCGGGATCAAGATCCACCTTTGGCCTTGGCTTTCGTTTCTTGACTAGCTCAAATGGTATAATGGCATTATTACCCTTGTATGGAACAAGTGCATTCCTCTCTTTCTTATTCCCTTCATAGATGCATAGACCTTCTAACATGGATGTAATATCCTCAATTGAAACCCCACCTTTTTGTTTCCTAGGCCGACCTGCATAAAATAACTGGTTTCAGAAACTTTTTACGTTATGAAAAAACTGTTCTGATAGACTAGTAATCGGTCAAAAGTCAAAACATGATTTTTAGTACATGTCGAAGTGGGTGTCGGGTTGGTTTGACCACAAAACTATTTAAGTGTGTTAATTCTGATTACAAAAACAATATCTTTACAACAATAACATAAATCTTTTATTATTCAGCCAATTCATACATAAAACAGTTACATATTGCTACCTCTATTTTTCTTTTCTTTTGAACAACTTTTTACACCTAAATACAACCTATCCTTGCACTTGCAAGGATTTGAACCCACGCCACTTTTTGTGAGGTGGGCAAGCACCATACCACTAGACCACTAGGTCATGGGTTGCTACCTCTAATTTGTTTATGTATTTGGGAAACCAGAGTTTTATTTTAAAATAAGTACCTTTTGGTTTTGTGAAGGATATCTGGTGAACTCCGGAGGCATCTTTATATGGTTGCAGAGACATATTATCAGGTCTGTTTGACCTCTGACTAGGTGAATTTTGAATTGCGGTCCTCCTTTTATCCAACGAAGTAGCAGGGGAGGTTACTACTGGAGATCTAGAGTAATCTTTTGGTGGAGTAGCAGGCATCTGACTCCAGCGAACCATTGCAGTTACCGAGTTAACTTGGCCCTGAGTTGATCTTTGTGATCTTTCTATGATTGGTTGCATTCTAGATGAGCCAGTATGCTTCTGTAAATTCTGTGTAGCAGCAGCCATTGGTGGTTGGAAATGCCGCTCGTTGACCTGATAAGATGGTTTGTTGACCATTTTTATGCAAGAACTTAGTAATTGCATAGCTGACACGTTTCCATAAACAGGTCGCCTTAATTCTCCTCTTGAGTTATCTTCGGGACGAGGGATGGAAAGGTCATTCTGCATCTTGGTTTTCTTGTGGCTATCCATTATTCTAGTCAAATCGTTGCTATGGTCAACACGTCCATCACCCTCTAACAACAGTTTCTGGTACACATATAGAGAATCCATAGCATTTAAATTACTGGAATTTATCTGCTCCAGAGACGGCCTTTTAACACCTCTTCTTTCAACAAAGTTTATTGTTTGACCTTTCAGTTCTCTCCCTTCAAGATCTGTAGACATGATGGGACCCACCTGATTATAACTATTTCTCATGGTCAAATTTCTTGCAAGCACATTCAAAGCATGGTCCCGTGCTTTAGCCATTGGTGTTGATGGCCAATTTAGCTCAGATTGTGTATTGGTTATTGGGCTTTCTTGATTGGTGGTCACACCTGCATGCATATTATTTTGTGCAACATTCATAGATGATCTCTCGAGTATGCTGTTTATTCTTCTTTCTTGTTCTATATCTCGGGGATTATTCTTTACATTAATACCCTGTGTTTCTTTATTTTGAGTTTCATCTCTGGCCACAGGCTCTGAGTCAAAATTTAATTGTTTTCTACATGATCTGGTGGGAGTTTCAACAACCGGTTTTGTAGCTTTTACCTCTTGGGTTTTCTGTTGACTGTCCGATTGTTCAACAACCTTCTTCCTCACATATTTTCTTTTACCGTTAGGGCTTTTTTCAACACCATTTTCTTGTTGATTTCTTCTCACATACTTTCTTTTTACGCGGTTGGGATCTTTGGGCGTTTGTGTCCTTTTAGGTTTCCCTTCTCTAATCACTTTTGGGCGGTGTTTTTTCCGTCTTGCTGGTGTCTTCTGATTGGGTGTCTTGTTTAAGTCGATCCCTAATTCGCCTCCCTCCTCGAGAACTAAATGTTCTTTTTGTGTTGTTGAAACCGCTGAAGATGCAGAGTCCCCGATATACTGGTTATCACCATCTTCAATTCTTTGACTTTCATGTCTATCTTTTTGTTGAGTATTGGGAGTAATTGGAGCAAATGGCAATGGGCCTGTGATCCTAGACGAGATTGCATCGAGTTCAGATCTTGGTGGTGAGTTCAGGTCATAGCTGGGGCGGCATGGGGCCTGAAATCCATCTGTTGAAAAAAAAACATTTAACAAAAACAATGATCCTAATGATTATAAATTTGATTTAAGTTTGTAAAAAGTTTCAATAACCGTAGTGGTGGTCTAATTATCATTATAAACAAACGCTTTTGGTTTTACTACAGAAAAATAACTTCAACATTGACTTTAACTTTTATGCATAATGATAACTATTTTAATCCCAAATGTATAAAATATAAAGGTTTTTCACCTTTCTGACTGAATGTGGGAGATTGTTGATTTCGAAGCATAGTACCAACTTGAGTAAATGAATTTTGAACTGGCGTTTTATTTAAATCATGAACACTATTGTTTTGTGGTCGATTTTTAAACGGGTCACTTATCTGGCTCGTTTTGGGCCTCACTATAGCGGCCAAAAGACTACTGTCCCAATTTGCAGGGTCTTCCGAGGGGAAGTATGAGACTGAGGGTGAAGCTTGGTTGGAACCATGGTTAGGGTTCAGGTTATGGATTCTGTTTGGAACATGGGTTGAGTTTGGATTCAGGTTATGGATTGTGTTTAGAACATGGGTTGAGTTGGGGTTTAGGCTATGGATTGTGTTTGGAACATGGGTTGAGTTTGGGTTCATGCTATGGATTGTGTTTGGAACATGGGTTGAGTTTAGGTTCAGGTTATGGATTGTGTTTGGAATATGGGTTGAGTTTAGGTTCAGGTTATGGATTGTATTTGGAACATGGGTTGAGCTTAGGTTCAGGTTATGGATTGTGTCTGGAACATGTGTCGAGCTTAGGTTCAGGTTATGGGCTGTGTTTGGAACATGGTTTGAGTTTAGGTTCAGGTTATGGATTGTGTTTGGAACATGGGTCGAGTTTAGGTTCAGGTAATGGATTGTGTTTGGAACATGGGTTGAGTTTAGGTTTAGGTTCAAGTTCTTATTTGGTGTACTAGAAACTTGATTTTGATTTTCATTATTTTGATAATGGTCTTGAGCTACTTCATTCAGATTCAGAGGCTCTTTTTGTAACAAATCTTGGTACATACCAACCAAATCCTCCCAATGCTCATTTTCCATTTGATTTCTAGGCTGGTTAGCAGTAATCAAATTTGATGTTTGGGGATTCGGTTTTCCTGGTGTTACAGGTGTCCAAGAACTACTTCCACTCTCATTCCCATTCTTATTCCCTCTAGAATATGAATTTGTCAGCATAACCGGATTCCAAATCTCATCATTTTGCACAAAGCCGTTACCATTCTCATGATGGATCGTTGTCCAAGAATCTATATGGCCCCCAATTCCATTTCCAATTGACCTGCCCGGAGTCGTCATCCATGATTCCGATTCCTTGACACACATAATTCCCTCATCCGTTACAATGCCCCTTCTTGGAATCTCACCTGAACCTTCACCCCCTTGTGGAAAGTGTCCTCCAAACATGGCTGCAGTCCGAGAACTCTGATTCTGCCCAACACCATTCTCTGTTGGAATAACCTTCCCTGCAATCCATGATTCCTTATTTCCATAAACAGGGAATGGAAAACTCCTCCCATAGTTCATACCTGGACTCACCAGATCACCAAAAATTTAACTCCTTTATCCTTTTTTTGTACCTTTCCAAACCCTAATTCAAGAATAATTCAATCAATTGCGAATCCGGTTCCGGTTCAAGAACCCTAAATCCCAATCCCTGAAGCTATACTGCCAAAATGCATTTTTCTCACTGAAATGATCATCTTCTACCTAACATGTATAAATCAACAAGAACAATTACATATAGTCATGCTCAAAAGAAGGGAATTCTACAATAATCAAAACATGAATAACATGCAGACAATTAATGCCAACAAAAATCAAACGAATATAAACAACCCCTAAAATTATTAATTTAAAAAAAAAAGGAAAACAAACCAGGTAGCTTTGCTTATCAGCAAACAAATTGCTCCCAGGATTTAATTCCAAAAAATGTGAAATTAGGTTTTTAATTTTGTTAGAAAATTGGGATTAAAACCCCATGAAATCCGAATAGAATCTGATGGGGGAAATGTGAATCACACCTACTTTACAGGGAAAAATATGCAAGGAATGAGAAAGAACAGGTAAATCTTATCTCAGGTGGCGTTAAGCTCACCGATCTTTGGCAGCGTCATCGCCGGAGGTGTAATTCACCGGAGAACGAGTCAATGAGATGACCGAGAAGTGAGTCTTTCTCTTTCTTTCTTTTTTTAAACCAAATAAGAGAGAGATAAACAGTACATCTGATATGGAGTGTGTAATTAATATATGTATATATTTCCGTATTTATTATTATTATTATTATTATTATTATATAAATTAAATATTTATTAACTTTTTATGTATATGAAACACATGGTGCGCAGGTCTTGCTTTTTAGTTTTCATAATTGGGGCACGGTCAAATACCTTTCAAACCTCCATGTTTGTTAAGCATGATTTTGAAAACTGGCCGGACCGCACCGGTTACCACGCTTCGGAAGTTCCGATCTGGACAGCGGCCGATCTCGAATGGAAGCGACGGATCTGGAACGGAGCTCAAATGCAGCGGCGGCGGTACTGCCGGATCTGGACAGGAGACGCCACTCGCCGGAGGAAGGAAGACGTTGCCGGAGTGTGAAGGAGATCGGAGGAAAAAGCTGGGTTTTGATAAACGTTAACGTTCATTGTTTATGTTTCTTTCTAATGGGAAAAATGTATTTTTTTTTTAAATTAAATATAAAATCGATACTTTTTATGTTTATTTCAACTATACTTATTACAAGATTTTTCTATTAATAAAAGTTTTTGCTAATAAAACGTTATATATTTTATTCATATTAGTTAAATGAAGGTAAATAGTAATACGTAAGAAAAATCATGATATAATATGTTGACATTTATGGATGTTTTTTATTCTCTCATTTTTATTAATAAATATTTCCATATGTAAACGCCGGTTATTATATTTTTTTTTTAACTGCAAATTTACTACTACTCTATTTTAGACTAATAATTCTAAAATACTTTATTACACAGGTTTAAACTTACTATCTCTCTTCTAAAAGGCATATTGCTATATCAAGTGGGATATCCCACATTAACACCTGTTATTATATAACTTATTAAAAATGATGGTGATAAATATCATCACACATCACTCGCAGGGGCGGATTTACTTGTGTCGGAGGGGGTTTACAGGAACCCCCCGAGTTTTAAAATTATAGTGTAACGCTAGGTAAAAAAACCAGGGTGAACCCCTTAAAAGATTATAGGGTGAACCCCCTTACAAAGTATAACAAGTGATGTAGTGTTTTAGGCTTTGCATTATAACATGAAGGTTGTGGGTTCGAATCCCTTCACCAACATTTTTGAAAACCTTTTTTTTAGCTGATTACGTTTGTGGGCTTCAATTGGGACTTGGGCTTGTTTGTGTCTTGTTTTTTTAATTTGTCTTGTTTTTTTGTTGGGCTTCAGTTGGGACTTGGGCTTGGACTGTACTAGAGATTAGAAATTGGGGATAGATTCATAGATAGTTAGATAGATCGAGACATCAGAAGACTCAGAAGAGAAATTAGGGATTGAAGGAGAAATTAGGGGGAAAAAACATACAACTCAGCAGCTCAGCAGCGCTACTGCCGTGCACCTGCCCATCCACCGACGCCGCCCACCCCAGTCCCCGCCCACTGCTGCTCGCCTCGCCTGCTCAATGCTCCCCTTACCACAGACACATACCACAGGTTAGATACTTAGATTAAATGTTAATTTGATTCTTTGATTTTAATATTAGTTGTTGTTAGGGTTAATTTTAATGTTTGTTGTTTAGTTGTTTGAATGTTAGTTTAAGTGTTAGATGTTATTAAGAATGTTCAGATGTTTGTTGTTTAGTTGTTTAAATGTTAGATGTTATTAGATTACGAACAGAAACTTCAATTTTTCCCAGTGAATAGGAACCTCAATTTGATTTGATTTCTTTTTCAAAGTAAATTGAATTTGATTTTTTTTTTCTAAGAACAGGAACTTCAATTTTCAATTTTGTGTGAATTAGGTGTTTGATTGATTGAGAAAAAACTTCAAAAAAGTTTACATAAAGGATGTTTAACATGCTTTTTAAAGATAAATGATGTAACCTGTAAATTCATATAAACGTAAAGGATGTTTTCTGTAATTTAGTCTAAAAGATATTTTCATAGAGTACCATCTCGAATAGTAAACTGTCTTGAATATATTTTTTATTATTATATCGTATTTTTGTTATGTGATGAACCTTACTCGACCCGACCCGAACCGAACCGAACCATCGAACCGACCCGAAAATTTTTATGTCCGGCCCTATAAAATTGGAGCATCTAAAAACTGTGAACCCCTCAAAAAAATTCTTGGATCCGCCACTGATCACACGCCATATGTATTTTCATTTTTTTTATTATTATTATTGTTGGTTTTTTTCAAATTCGGACGATTAACACATTAAAAAATTAAAAGTTCCTACTACCTTTCACATAATTTTATTTATGATTGGATATAAGTTTTATTCAAAACCAAGCCGGGTCAAAATTTGGTTTTCTTTTATAACTTTGGGTATATAATGTTTTATAAATTTCTGAACATACTGTTGTGACATTCTTATTTTTCATACGTTTTGATATTAATTTTATTTAAAATTGAGCCGTCGTAACACGCAGGCATAACCCGCTGAAATACCATGATGAATTTATTTTTTGTCGTTAAAAATATATTTTTATTGTTAACTAATTTTTTATTAAGAAACAAAGAAAATCAAATGTGTGATGTCGCTAATATTTAACAAATTGTGAAATTGACCATATTAAAAATTAACTTTTTTATTTTAATTCTTAATTTTCACATAGGATAAAGTGGGGAATAGGTGTTACAAGAGGGGGTAGTCTGGTCATCTACATTCATGTTTTGGTCCCTAGCAGAAAATACATGTGAACATTAGATGTCTACTTGTATTTTAACTAACAAACAACGACTAAGTCAAATAACAAATTATCAATTAGGTCCTTCATCTATTGTCTAATTTAAAATGATACCCCATGTTGGATAACTTTCACCAAACTCGTTTACTTTAATGTAAAAGTTTGGTCAAGGTTTCTTCACAAAATTTTTGTTTTAAATACAAAGACATTAGTTCAACGTGAATTCAGAAATTTTCGTCTAAGTGGGCAAGAATCGTTCCTTTAACAATTTTAGTAAAAAATAACAGTAAATAATTACATGTCAAAATGAGTAGAATAAAATTAACGTCTTTAATTTATTATTTTTTTCCTAGCATAGCCACCAAACAAGTATACATAATGCTTTGTATAGTAAGATTTATTATACAAAAAAGGGTACCAATTCACATAAGTTACACAATCTTTGAATATCAAATACTTAATGTGATAAGTCGATGACATGGAAGGTGAGAAATAGGGATGAGCATTTGGTACCAAGTATCGGTACCGTACCGAAAAATTCGGTACCCACTTTTCTAAAAATTCGGTATCGGTATTTTCGATACCGGTACCATCTAGAAATGAACATTTGTAACGAGTACCGTACCGTACCGTACCGATAGATGTGGTACCCACTTTTCTAGAAATTCGGTATCGGCATTTTCGGTACCGATCTCATCTCTAGTGAGAAATGAAGGTGATTATTTTGATATTTAGACGTTATGATAAAATATAACAATTTTATTAAAGAAATAGACATCGACGCCATCTTTAAGGGCGCATTCTCACCCCAACCCAACACATAGATTCGCTAGTATGTATATTGATATTTCATGTTGATTATAACATTGTCATTTCCCCAATCCCCATATAACTAGACAACAAATACTTTGAAAACGATAGTTATAGCATACGACAAATGTTTGGTTATTACATGAAAATTTTGGCTGTCATAACATACGACAAAAGTTTATAAATTTTATATATAATAATACTAGGTCAGAAACTCATGTATTTACACGGGTTAAATAAATTCAACTTGTTATAAACATACAGTTTTTATGAAGATTTGTATGTTGAATGTTATCAGCCATTAGTGAAATAAGAAATAATAAAGATTTTAGAATTGTAAATAACGAATAATGAAGATTTACGAATTATAATTAACAAATAATGAAGATTTAAAATTATAAACTTATATTTTAAGATAAGATATAATTAAAATATTCTTATGATTTAGTAAGTTTTAATAAAATATTAGAATAAATTGTAGATATTTAATTATTTAAAATCAAATATTATTTAATACGAGAAAGAGTTATTTAATAGGAGAGATAGTCAGAAAATAAAAATCTAGACTTTATCAAAAGTTAACACGTGTCAGATAAAGTTATTTATTATTATCATAAGGATTTTTAAGCTAGATTTGAATACACTACTTACTTGTAAGATAAGAATATATTTTATAACATGAATACCAAAGTTTTTGAGAATTATAAAATGACTACTTCCATTTATTCACTTCGCATCTGTTGGAATCTTATGATTCTTCAAGTTATATCTCTAATTTTAGTAATGTTGTAAGTTGTATGTTAAAGCCTAAAGGGGTCTCAGAGCTCTATTTCAAGTTTGGGGTCATTTATGGAGTTTACTTAATAATGAAGGGGTGTGAGGAGAAAATACTTGCCAAAAAGAAGGTAGAGAGAAAAACAGGCAGGGGCATAACGGTAATTACGTGGGTCTTTTCTCGAGAATAGGGTTCTCCGATTTTTAAGAGATTCCCGTTTCGGGACGGACGGACGGACGGACGGCGGAGAATCGGAGAAAGGTGGGGCATATATATTCCTTTAATAAATAATAAATTTACTATTAAATAAAATGATATTTTACGACTTATGTTATACAAGTGACGTTCAAAGTGACTTTTTAAGTGACTTTGTTATCTTGATTTCTTTTTCCATAAAGTGAAACAAATCTTATTGTAAATGTTTTTTTTTGAAAGAAAAACTTCATTCACCAAAACAAACCACATGTAAGTCCTTAAATCAAGGACCGCAAGGAAAACCAGAAATTACATCAATATAAGAGGGGAATCGTACCAATCCTTCAATTCTATACATTTGATTTTTGATCTATTTCTAATCCAAAAAAACGAACTAGCTTTAATATTTGCGATAACGTCCACCACTTTAGTGTTCTTCCTTTGAAAAACCATCTCATTTCTGGCAATCCAAATACACCATAAAGTCGTTAACACAATCCCGTGAACCGTCCTCGTCTCATGTTTCCGTAGCTTCAATCCTTTTGCTAAAGAAAGTAAATCCCTAACCTCAAACGCATAGAGAGGAGGCAACCTGCACCAGCTCGCAACCCTATCCCACACCTCTAATGCAAAAATGCAAGCAGTAAATAAATGGGCCGATGATTCCGTGTAATCGCCACACAACGGACAATTTATATCTTGTAAAATCATACCTCTCTTCGTCAATTCCACCATAGTTGGGAGTCTATCTAGTTCCGCTCGCCAAGCCAAAACATTGCACTTCAAAGGTATCCATACGTTCCATCTCATTTTATAAAAATAGCTAAAATTCCGAGCCGAAATTAATAGTTGTTTAACCGCATATACCGTAAAATTAACTGGGCCACCACCTACCCATTTCCACGAATCCACTCCCTGAGCCCAAACGTAATCATGTATCTTCTCCAAAAGCCCAAAAAGTTCTCCAACCTCCTCAGCTGTCGTCGGCTCTCTTTTCCAATTCCATTTCAAATTTTTAACGGTGCTTCCAAGGGTGATTCTGCTTTCGACCATACAATCTTTACATTTTTCTAATCTAAATAGATTAGGACATGATTCTCGAATAGGCGTTTCCCCAATCCACATATCGCATCAGAACCTTATAGACTTGTCATCTCCAACCGAACCATAAAAATAAGAATTCAACTTCCTACCATCCGAAGTACATCTTTCTCCCACCTTCACAATCTCGTTCCAACATCCGGAAGACTTAGAGGCGAGAGGAAGCGACAACCAATTGTTTTTACTCCTGTGACATTCTACAATGACCCGCTTCCACAAGCTGTTTGCTTCTTTCTTGAATCTCCAATGCCATTTAAGAAGCAAAGCTTCGTTAATATCTTTAAGACGGCTAATTCCCAAACCACCCGCCTTTTTAGGTCTCGCAACTCTATCCCACGCAACCCAATTAATTTTTTTGTCTTCACTCGTACCACCCCAAAGAAACCTCCTCATAATACCTTCCAATTTATTAATCACAGTCTCGGGGGCTTTAAAAAGTGAGAAATAATATATGGGGAGATTCTCCAACACTGATCTAATAAGTATAACCCTCCCCCCGATAGACAACAATTTGGATTTCCAAGATGCTAGACACGCGTCCATCACATTAATCACTGGCAACCAATTGGTGATGTGATTCATGTTCGCACCCACTTTTATACCGAGATAATTAAAAGGAACAATACCTCTTCTACATCCCAACACGCCAAGCATATTTTCCACCTCGGTGTCAGTCGTACCTACACCAAAAAGATTAGATTTATGAAGATTGATTCGCAGCCCCGAACATAAGTAAAAAACCCGCAGAATTCTGGCGGTCTTTTCCAAGTTTTCTCTCGACCATTCCCCCAAGATAAGCGCGTCATCCGCATAAAACAAATGAGTAATATCTTGATCATTCTCCGAAAGTTGAACTCCCGAAAGTTCACCAACCGACTTTGCTTTTTTTAAAACCCACGAAAGTGCTTCCATAACAATCAAGAAGAGAAACGGGGAAATCGGGTCTCCTTGTCGGAGGCCTTTCTCACACTTGAACTCAAAAGTCGGTGAACCATTTACTAGAACCGCCGATCGTGCCGACTCCAAAATCCCTCTAATCCATAGAACCCATCGATCCGGAAAAACCCATTTGCAACATTATGGATAAAAGGAAGTTCCAATTCACATTATCGTATGCTTTCTCAAAGTCGATCTTCAATAAAAATGTCTTTTTGTCTTTTTTCTTAAACCATCCCAAAAGCTCATTCACAATCAAAGGCCCATCCAAAATGAAACGATCACTTAAAAATGCCGATTGGTTCTCCGAGATCACGAACCCCAAAACCTTTTTGAGACGATTAGCAAGGACCTTAGAGATCACTTTACTAATAATCCCTATAAGGGTAATAGGTCTATAATCTTTGAGACCCAAAGGGGTGCAAACTTTAGGAATCAAAGTTATAAAAGCCGACCCACAACCAAAACTAATCAGACCTGCCTCATGAAAGTCGGAAAAAATATTGAAGAAGTCATCCTCAAAGAGACTCCAGAATCTCTTCACGAACTTGAAATTAAAACCATCCGGCCCGGGGGGCCTTGTCTGCCCCACAATCAAAAACTGCATCCTTAATCTCTTTTCTAGAAAAAGGCTCGATCAGACTCTCCTTATACTCCATCGGCACCTTATTAATATCATCACATTCCAAAGGCGGTCGCACTTTAAACTTTTCTTTGAAATGATCTTTGAAAAATTTTAATACATGTTTTTTAACTAGGGACGGTTTAGAGACCCACTCCCCATCAATCTCCAAGCCATGAATCGCATTCCTAGCCTTTCTCCTATTAACCATACTGTGAAAGAAAGCTGAGTTGTCATCTCCAAAAGAAGCCCATCTGACCCGAGATTTTTGTTTCATATCTTTACATATGCAAATTTCAATCTCTTCGATGCTTTTTCTACATTCCATCCACACCCACAAATCCTCCTCTGATAAATCTCTCTCTTCCATACGCAACTCAAGATCTTCTTTTTCCGCTTTAAGAATCACCATCTCTTCCTTTTCCTTAGAATAACAGTCTTTCGACCATTTCCTAAGCCTGTCTCTCAGCATCTTGAATTTTTTTAAAAGAACCACATCCGGAGGACCATCACAAACATACCCGTCCAAAGCCTTACTGACAACCTCTTCACAATCAGGCCTATCCAGCCAAGAATTGAACCAACGAAAAGGTTTCGGACCAAAATTATTATCAACTAAGGAAAGAACCAAAGGCGAGTGATCCGATCGTTCTCTAGGAAGGGCTCTCAGACAGGCATTTGGCCAATTATTGAAAATCCCAGAGCAAACGAACACCCTGTCTATTTTACTTAATTTGCAACCTTCCCTGCTAGCCAAGTAGGTATATTTCATACCTTTCATGTTGTACTCCCTGAGTTCTGCTTCAAAAATAAAATCATTAAAATCCATGGCCCCCACTGGATCAAACAAAGTATTTTTTCTGTCTTCGGGAAAGCGAACTGAATTAAAATCCCCCAAAACAACCCACCATCCCTGCCCCGATTGAATCACCTGAATAATCTCTTGCCATAGTACCCTTTTAACTGTATTATTCCGAGGGGCATAAACATTCATTATGTTCAATCTATGATTCCCATCTCGAAGCCAGCCGGATGTAACCAAAAAATTATTATGCTTAATCGAACTTTCCTTCTGAAACACCTTTGAATCCCACATACTGACCACCCCCCCTGATCTACCATCCGCGTTAACCCAGTCAAACTCACACCCAGAATCACCCCAAAATTCGGCCAACACCTCTATTTTAGGATCCGAACACATCGTCTCTTGGAGCGACAAGAATGAAGCTCCAAAATCCGACTTAATCCTCTTAATCCAACCCGCCTTTCCAACAACCCCAAGCCCACGAATATTAATTGAAATAAAATTCATGACTTACAAAATTGTACCCTTTCAAGAGCAATCGAATCCACAATCATGTTATCGAAGTTTGCCAATCTCGCACCTACTTTGTCGCCAAGATTTTTTGTGGCTTCTACTTCACATGTTTCTGATTCACTACCAACCGACCTCGAGGACTGACTTATATCCGGACGAACTGGCCTCTCCTCTTTCGACTGTGCACGATCCCCCACTAGAGCAGGTTCACAATTTAAATCCAAACTTACATCCGTGCTTTCGCCTGAAGGCGTGATGTAAGTTTCACCATTACTCTCAATCCTTCTTGAATTATTTAATCCCATCTCATAATTGTTTTCCACCTCGTTATCGCTAGCAAGATGATCCTCAGCTTCCAAATCATTAAAGTCGACAGGCCCAACAACATTTTCTTTGCCTCCTCTGGTAGTAACCTTGGACCCATAATGAATGGGTCCAACCCAAAAGGGTCATCCAAGTCCATATTTAGTCTTGTTTCTTTATGTGGTCTATCATTACTACTATTGTAAATGTTTACTTTAAAAAAAATAGTTAAGTTTTATATTCTATTCATAGTTGTATTTTATCATTAAGTTGTATCAACTAATAAAGTTATAAAACTATGTGTACATTTTTAAGAGAAAATTGAAATTTAACCATTTAAAAATACATGAATCACACAATTAAAGTATATATCTTTGTTCTAGTTGAGATTTTATTTAGAATCGGTGGAGTAATTAGTTTAAAAGTTACTATGAGCAAGTTTGTATCTTTATAATGTCTATGTTTAATAATAACTAGGTATTTTCTCCTACGATGTTTTGGCTCATCAACCGTCAATTAACTTTTTTTACTGTTAATTAATGTCAAGCATCAAGCTATGGTTGAGTATACAATCACGATTATGCATGTAAATTTTTATAAGGTGGGAGCAGAAGTATAATATTCATATAAATTTTAGTAGTACCAAAGCAATTGAAATTTACGAAATATACCATAATAATTTGAAATTTAGTGATCAGCAACAACTTGGGTATCAGAGGTAAGTTGCATCAGCAACAACTGATCTGTAGCAGTAGTAACTTGGTCATCAACAGTCGCTTAGTTACTGTTGATGGGTTTTCTACTGAAGTGTTTTCCACTGATGTAATTGTCTAACTGCCAAGAGTAAAGTTGTGATGGCTCGTCCTCTATAAATAGATGATATTTGTCTGGTTTAACTAAAGAATTGCGAATTTCTGGTTTAGTTTGTCATAAGAAGACATCATACTTGTTTTTGTTTTCTTTGTCTTATCTGATTAAAAATTTTGGAGCACTATCAAAATTACTTTAATATGAAAGTGATTCACACGATTCAAAAGACTATCTAATTAGAGTATAGCGCTTGGTATGAGGATGCTAGGCATTTCTAGCAAAGATGAATGACCACAAATAAAGAGGGAAGTGAACTGAAAAGCGTTCTCGTGGGGAACTAGTTTTCCGGATATACATTCTGACAATGAAGTTGGATTCAATATCGATTATGTTTTGGGTATAAAGTAATGAAGGTTACACTTCTCGTTATCTGCATAACACTACAAGAAAATGGTAAGTTTTATTCAAAATTATTAAATGTATTTAGTTTTTATTCTTATACCACTAAAAGAAAAAAAAAATGATTTGAACAGTGTAAAAAAAATACGGTACTTCGATTGAAACATAAAATTACCTTTATTTGTTGCGCTTTCATTCAAACTAGGTTTTTAAACCTGCGCGTTGTGGCGGGAGGGTGACTAATCCAATGTTATTGATTCAACGAAAATATTAACGTTCAAACATTACAAAAAAAAAAAAAAAAAAAAAACATATTTATTTTTGCAGTTAAATATGTTATTAGTTAAATAAAAAAAATAAAAAAAATCAAAAGGAAGAGCTGATTTAAAAAAAAAGGACAGAAAGGGCTCTTTCGAGACCAAACCCTGGTCCATCAGGTTAGACTAAAACTAAAGAAAGCCGAGCGTTCCGTTTTAAAAAAAAATTAACGAACGAAAGTTATTAGAGAAAAACAAAATTATTATAAAATTAAATGGGTTAAAAATGTATATTGTATAAAGTATAAGGGACGAAAACAAAAAAAAAGTAAACGAAGACGTAACCCCATTGGTTTGATACTGTTCACCTGGGTTGCTTTTTAAATGGGGTTCATAATTTGTTCATTAACACAAAAAAATTTACGAATCTCATTCATTCACACAAAATTTCCTACAAATCTCATCCATCATTTCTTATTACTTAAAGAGTTTTATTTTTAACAATAAATGTTTCATTTGTGTTATGTGAATCAATATTTTATCAAATGGATGGTTGATGAAAGTTTTTTAGTATTAAATTATGTCATTAAAAAAAAGATATTTGTACTATCTAATAAATAAATATTTTTTTCATGTCACGTGTCGTCTCCATATTTATTCATATCATTTTTTTCCGCATCTCTCTCTTATTAAATACACCTCTATCTTTTAATAATATTATATTTTTAAAGAAAATACTAATTATACTAATAAAATACATTTATTTTAAATTATCCGTTATTATAATAAACTTTGAAATCTAATTGTGTAACTTTTATTTTCAAACAAATAGTAAATGAAAAGTCAAATTACTTTAAATGGTAATTAACGTATTTTCGAAACCCAATTATGTATTAATTTTTACATATTTTGAATTTTGTTTTCTATCCTTAGTATATGTAATACATTTTACACCTGTAAAATATATATATAAAAATTTAAGAATTTTATGTATTGATATTTTTCACTCCGTGTGTATTATACACGGCTTCTAAGCTAGTTGATGATAAAAAAAAATCTATAATGCCATTCTCTTTGTGTATAATGATACCAATGTATAAATAAAATTTATTATGTTCTCAAAGTGTCCTCACTGATAGGAAATATTTACAAAAACCGGTAGGCCAATTTCTCAATTCTATTAACATTACCTAAACTATTAAACACCAACGTTTATGAATAGTTAAGGAGCCTAGCTGTCACACCCCGGTCGACGACGGATTATACGCTGGGGCTGACGCGGTTATTCATAAGCACATGATCATCTATTAATAAGTGATAATATTTATTCATCATAATTAAAGCATCTGTTACAAAGGGAAATAGGAAACAAAGCGTTCATAACAGAACATAAATTAAATCCAATCTTTATTAGGTCCAAGGTCCTATGTGATCATGCAATATCCTAAAACTGGTGCACCTGAAACATGTGAGTAAATGTCAACTACAAGTAGTTGGTGAGAAACATAGGTTTTGACACCAAACAAAGTTGAGTATAGTTTACAATTCAATATGTTCAAAGCAAGTCTAAAGCATAAATGTGAAAACATACAAGGTTCTAAGCGTACAATCAAGACATGTAATAGGAAAAAGGTTTACACAATCCATCTGATTGTATCATGAAAAAGTAGTAAGATGTATATACAAGAACCCGCCAAGGTTTTGTGTTAAGTAATGTATCAGATTCACGTATAAATGATCATAAAAGGTACCACCTGAGGCTTGACACACAAGTTAATGATTGTACTAACATAAACACACGTATGGTCACTAAGCAGTTTAAGACATAAAGCATAAAGACCTTAGCATGAGAACAAAGGTATTGAATTGTGCATGAAATGTAGTTATAGACATGTTTCAGCCCAAAAGTATAAAAGGAAAAGGGGCTATGTAAACTCTCTTGTATTGAAGCTAGAATTGTTATGAATTGATAAAGATTGATAGGCCTCGTGAGAATTTCTCACAATAAACCTACATGTGTAATGATACTCTAAATTCAATGCACGTCTAAATGGAATTAAGAAAATTTTGGGATTTTAGGGTTTCATAGGATTTAGGTTTGAAGATGGACTTGTATACATATTTGTAGGAAAATATGAGTTTGTGACTAGTATTGAAATATTAATAAAAGTAGTTTATAAAAGTAATTAGAATTTAGTTAAGACTTCTAATTAATTACATAGTAATTTATCTATATAACTATTCTAAAGATAATTAATAAATAAAGTTATGGAATAAAATAAGTTTAAATTAATGTATTTGGATTTATTTATATAATCATTCTAAAAATAATTTATAAATAAATTATGTAATGGGAAGGGTTTAATTAATTTAATTTTTTGTAAATAAAATGATTAATTAAACTATCAATTAATCCCTTTTTAAAGGAATTATAAAAGACTAGATACAATAGGCTTTAAATGAAATTAATCGGACTTTGTATGAAATAATTATTTGAAATAATTATTTAAAATGATTATTTAAGTATTTTTATAAGTTTAAAAGTGTTTTAAATAATTATTCTCACCAAAACAATTATTTATAAGCTTAAAAGAATTTATAAATGTTTAAACATTTAATTAAAATTTGTGTAATAAACACTATTAATTTATAAATAAAAGAACATAATTAATTTGTCTAAACAATTTATTTACATTAGTTATTTAGGAATTTATGATGTTTTATATCATGTTTTTAAATATAATAACATAAATAAACATTACTTTATATTTTTTGTTTTTAGAATATATACTTTATAAAAAATTAAATTGTATTTTAAACATTGAATAATATATTAAAAGGATTAAAAGAATTAATTCCAAAAAAAAACAAGCCTTAGCCGGTCTCGAACCTGCGCCAGAACTGGCCACACACACGTGAACTAACCATCAGACAAGGGTATGATGCCTTGGTCTTAACCCGACACGTTTAATTTAAAAATACAAGCCCCTCAATCTGCTCGATCGAGCAGACGATCGAATCCCATTTCATGGGGCTTTTGATCCCTGTAACAAGACGAGTCTAAAGACACCCAAATTTACCTGAAATGGATATGTAAGGAAGGAGAACGACTGAGCGAAACAGTGTCGGGTTCGTCGGCTAACCAGGGGATTAAAGAGGTGAAATTCGATGCAATGGAGGGTATAGGAAGCTCGCAATGAGTGTCGTTAACGATCAGGGACTTCTATTTATACGCAATTTGGACTGTAATGACTCGAACGCTTAAATGCTTGATAGTGGGTTATCGGTTACGAGTTAAGCATTGAAATGTACATAAAACTTCGATTAAACACAGAGGATGGCTCATTTAGATGTCCTCAACGTAAAGTCGGTTTCAGTTTCGCATGAAAATATCACAGGAACGAGTTCGGGTTAATAGGTTAGAGAACTGGTGGCCTGCGGGTTTCGAACCCAAGGCTGGAATAGGGAAAAGGAAGAACCCGGGTTTGACAAAACAGGCCCCTGTAGTTTCAGGGTTTTATCATTTTATGCGCAAACTAGGGTTTTAGTTAGATTTAAAGTTTCAGAAATTACACTATCAACCCTCGACTTTTACAAACATAACATTATCAAATCTATGAATTTTTATAAAACCAATATTATTTTTAAATGTTACAAATATAATTTTTTTAGCAAAACAAAATGGTTTTATTTATATAAAATTATTTACTTTGTAATTTATATAACTTAAGTTTTATAAACCCTAATTTCATTTATAGAATTTATAACTTAATTATTATAAGTTTGTGTATATATATATATATATATATATATATATATATATATATATATATAGGCTTAGAAAAATAATTTAACATATATATATATTTATTTCTTTGAACCTTAAACAATTATTTATATACTCCTTATATAAACATTTGTTATTTTTAAAATTAAACAATTACATCCAAAGTATGTATGTAGGTATTCTCATGGATTGTAATAGATAAATAGGATAACTTTGTAAATCATATAATAGTGAAATTACAAGTGCAGGAAAAGTTAAAAATAAAGACCGGAATTTCCTGGGAATTACACTAGCAGGCTGCTTAACCTAGCAAGCAGGTTGCTGATTTTTTTTTTCATTTTCACCCTATACTATATATAATTTACGCTTTTTACTCGTTTAATTATGTAATAATTTTGTTTTTCTATAATAACTTTCGTTCGTTGACATTTTTTTAAAAACGGAATGCACGACAGCTTTTATCTTTTTTTGTCAACGTTTCCGATATAATTTTGTTTCAAAACGGAGTTGTATTCAAAATCAAGTATTTTTTTTGTATCGTAGCCCATAGCGAGTGTTGTTACCGTTATGGTTCCGTGACAACCCAAACCTATTATGAGCTAACATTATTGCGTGTATTAGTCTTATCAAAACCGGTGTCGGTATTCGTTTTTATGGTTTTCGACGGCCCGAACTGATAACAACCAAACTCCTGCCGCGGGGCGTCGGCGAAAAATGACCACACTCCCGTGACGAGGCGCGAGTGTTCGTTTATACAAGCTTATTCAACTCTTTTTTTTCGTTTTACGTGGATACATCCCGCCGCGAAGCGCGGGGCCGGAACCAACTAGTTGAAGTATTAAACTATAAATTAATAATAAATCATTCATTTCAAATTAAGGATATGATTTTAGTGTAAACAATAGGCGTGTAAATGAGCCACGCCAAGCCGCCTGTGAACTAATCGAGACCAGCTTGTTAAAAACTTAAATCGATTTGGCTTAAATGAGTTTGAGCTTGATATTGAGCTTATATTGAGGTTCATTTAATAAACAAACTAGAGTCTCAAGAGCATATGTGATTGACTAGACTCGTGAGTCAAATTAATGTACCTAAACAAGTTTGTTATTATATATTTTATTTAATCTTAAATGAGTCTTTTATTATATAATTTTTATTTAATATATCAAATAAAACACAGATGATAAAAATCACTTACCGTATAAAGTAAGAAATATGTTATACAAATAACATCCTGATTCACTTATTTAATTAGTAATAATATATTCAACATATTGTATTTATATTTTTTTTAGAATGTGATGAAAACAGATGATAAAATAAAAAAAGAATAAATAAACACGAATGCTATTATTATAATATTAAAAGTAATAAATAAAAGAATATATCAACGAGACTGAAATTGATGAACAATCTTAAACATGAGTGTCTTCCACTGAAATATTTGTCATTAAAAAGTTGTTACCTGTCTTTGTCTTGTGACTCCTTTTTGTAATTTTTTATTCCATAAATGGAAGGCCCATTGCTTCATTGGTTGTTTTTCTTATATGATTTATTATTTTGTGACTAAAGTTGAGATTCATTATTCATAAACATATATAAAGAATGAGGATCTTTAAACAAAGTTTTAGTTATCAAATATCAATAGAGTATTTTAGGAAATATGTAGATAAATGATTTATAAAAACATTTAAGCATAGATAAAGAGAGAGTATGACTTATTTATACCCGCTTATAACGTGTTAGATTTTTACTTATTGATTGATTAGATAATTATTAGAATTATATAAAATATAAAATAAGTTGGCTTTTAGCTTATGTTAAACATATAGTTTTAGTTATTTAATTTTAAGTTGATATATTTTATGATTTTTTTTCTCGCATGATAGTTTATGCTTTTATGAACTCATTTTATTAAATAAAAAGTCATGTTTAAGATGATCATAAAATACAACATGCCTAACATAACAAGTCTTTATCGAATCTGGCACATAAAGTACTACGACTTCTCTCATACTCATAGTTCATTCGCACGTAACTACTCTGACTTTATAGTTATTTTTCTAGACTAATGTTTATGCTTTTATGATTCGATTTGTTAGAAAATATGTTGTATTTCAAAGATTGGTTCTAGTAAGAGACAAAATGTCAACATAATAAATTTTTGACCGAACCTCATAAATTAAGTAGAAAAGGATATTCCCATGTCTTTTTCATTGTCGGGACTTCGACGACACTCATAATTCATGCAACTTTACCATTTTATCATTAGTTGACGTATATTGACATGCTTTTGTTCGTCATTATTTTACATATCGTGGCCTAACAACGTCACCTCCTCTACCTCACCTTTAATGACATCTACATCCACCTTATGCCCTCCCTTATTTTCTATATCATCGCCATCTTATTTAAATGTCTACACCATATTCCCATGTACGGATTACTTCAAGTAACAATTAAAGGTCTCCCTAAAGTGTTATTCACTATCATTTCCTCCTCTAGCTATAAAATGTCTCAATCGGTATTCGTAGTCAAATTCTTAAGTATTAGGTTATGTGTTCAATGATTGAACGATTTCAATTAAGGTGCGGGTAAACCATGAGACTTAGACACATAAGAGTTTGTGGATCAAAAACTAAAACAGGTATGCCAAGCCAATAGTTAGGATGGTGTGAGGTGTGAAGGCTAAGATCGGAAAGTGGGGAGGCAAATTAGATTTATCAGTAGCCCTAATGGATGATTTCAAGTTCGTAATAGGATGGACTTCTTCGATAAGGTGAGGGTGTTTCCGATTAAGTTTATGAATACTCTACATCTTAGATGTAGATCAATATCCATGGCGACCATGGAACGAGACACATGAGCCGTTAAGAGAACGAAGGCAATGCAACTCAAGGCCAATTTCAACAAGTGGAAATTGAAGACGAGCAAGGGATCATGTTATGTAGAAACATTGAGTGAGGCGAAAGGTGTACGAGGCAAAGGCACCGAGTACGGAGAATAAGTGAGGATCAAAAACTAAAAATGCCAAAGGAGAAACAAGTACATTCAATGGAGCAAGTCGTTGATGAGATAAAGTGTTAACAACACAGAAAGCACGACGGGACCATCATTGATTTAGGTGGGTGAGAATGTGACGAACCGCCTAAAATACGGATCAAAAGGCTATGTACTTCAAAATCTTCCTCGTCAATTTTAAATAAAGGGCTTTGGGACAAGAATCTAGGGTTCTCCATGAAAATCTATGGAGAACTTTTGAATCATGATTAGAAAGTTATCGAGACTCCCTTGAAAGTATTTAGAATAATGCATATTGTAGAACTATCTAGAACATGAATATTCTAGAATAGCATTCCTTTGAAAGATTGAGTAATGTAAATAAGATCATATATTTCTTATTAAAATATTGTATCTTTTTTTCTTATCTTAATGCAATCTACAAGATTTGTGGGACCCATAAATATTTTATCTTAAAAGACAAAAGTGAGAGGTTCCTGTTTTTATTGACCTTAGACACTTGTGTTGAGCACTTGAGCTTATTGTGTTAACCGAGATGGTATCTTAAAAGGGGTTGTTATACTACCTATCCATCTCACACGTGAAAACGTTAAATCAATTGAATCCTTTTTTTTACTCCCTCATATCTTAAATGCACACTCTTGAATCTTGATCCTATCCATATTTTTTAACGGCTAATACCTACACTTGTGAAGGGTACTGACATAGGAAAAAAATTCTTGGTTCCGTCACTACTTAAGAAAAAAATACTTATGTTGTGTACTTAGAAATTCAAGTATCAGAAAAAAGCGACCACATAGGAAAAAAATTCCTCGTTCCGCCACTACTTACATCCACGTCCTAACCTTTCATCATGAGTTGTTGCTCATTAGTCTTGTCTCTAAACTAATAGAAAACTTTTTATACAAACTCAAAACTGTTAGTAATAACTTAAAATTGTTTATAAAAATTTCTCACTTATGAAATATTGAATATTCAGTAGTAAAGATTGGGTTTGGACTCAATATTTTCTTGCAACCAAGAAATAATATTTGTTTTATTTCCGAATTGTTGGTCACATCCTCATTTCATTAAACCGGCTTTTTTTACTTGGTGTAAATTCGAGTCACCTCTTATTCAAGAAACTTTTTTTTATTAATCTTTGACCTAAAAAGAATCACTAATTTATATAGAAACTTTTACTTGTTTTATAAAAATATTCAAAGTCTTAATTTTATTCTTTCAACTTCACTTAAATATAAATATGTTAAATTTTGTTTTACAAACATTTCATTTTATAAATCTATGTTTAAAATTTATAAGACTTTGTCAAGCGATATTTGGTCATTAGTCATTACTCTTTGACATTTATTTATCTTGTGTTTTGTCCTTTTTTATTTTTCTTGATGTTAGCGTTGTCCATAATTAATCGCATATCAAGGTTGATTCGTTGTTGTCAAAAACATGTCTAATGGTTAGATGGTCAATCCATGGTCTGACCATGGGGTCGCTACTTGGCTTTAGTTCCTGTAATTGTATCCTTTCCGATCAATCGATCCACAACACAACTGTCACATCAACCATGGTACATCCTTGATATTCTCTGTGTTGATTTTGAGCAGCACTAGAACACATGGTAGAGATGAATATCTATAGAGTGATTCCAAATGTCTAGCATCACTTGATTTGACCTGCTAGTGCTTGCCAATATCAACAACCTATCGTAGGATAAGCCGTGGGAAACAGCCCCTGCACAAAGCCTAGAAAAGTTATGTACATCATATCGGGAACGCCTCTCCGGATGTATAAATTGACATCATATTGATATTTAGAATCCGCAACATGCGATGTATAAACCTCAAACTTTACTAAGCATAGCCCTTTCTATGTAGAAGTGTATGATGATGGTGTTTTATAATGAAATTATGAAAGTTAAAAGGCATAGATGGGCCACTTGCTCAATATAATGTCACAACTCACAATAATAGTTTCATAACATATGAAAACATAAAAGCTCGTAAGAAAGGCCACGTGTCATCTTCATAAATGTTCATCCCATTTCTCTTCTTATTTCTTAATTCCTATGATTCTTTCTGGCAGCACTATTTGGAACTAAGAAAAAAACCAAGCACCTGAAAAAATTGGAACGTTTTTTTATTATTATTTTTTTTTAAAATAAATTTATAAGTTTGGGTTTGTTGAGATTGTTTTTAAAGCATTTTTATTTCTCTCTAACATCTTTAAAAAAAATTTAAGTTTATATCTGTTTTTCTTATTCATGATGACACTTTGTAGACTTATTAGAAGAAACTAATTACAAAAAAATAATTGCCTTTCAAAAGAAAAAGAAGAAGAAACTAGTTAAAAAAAAACTATTTAATTGTTATGAATGAGTCTAATATGGTGACTCTCCATATCCATAACCTTCATCTACTCATTAACTTGTATTAATGTTTAGGTCTCTATATGTAAATGATATGTGATACTCAATGAAAAGAGTTCCCTCACTCTCTTTTCTATCTTTCTTCACAATATATTTCTATGGTCTTATTCTTATCTTTATATGGTTCGTACAAGATTGCTAGTAGGTCGTTGTTATAGAACACGTTATCAGCACGAATTCGCTCGTTGCTCTCTGTTTTTCGTTTCACTTTGAATCCACCGTCACCGCCTCGACAGAGATTTGCGGTTACTACTTCTTTCCTGATTGACAGCCGTTGATCCAAACTAACGCAACCATTTGAACGCTGCACCCGTCATTGTTTGCTACCGATCTAACCACTCCGCAATTTTGGATCTGATCTCCAATCGCAAACAGGTAACATTGATCTTATAAATGTGTTTATAGTAGTAATGGGGATTTAATTACTATGTTTTTTCCGACAACCATAACCTCATTCTATTGAAAACAGCAACCCACGAAAGCTGCATAACATATGTTTTGATTTTATATTAGAAAATGGATGATTTTACTGTTGTGGTTGAAACAACCGATGACCCGGAAAGATTTTTGGATGTTATTATGGTAATATTATTAAACACACAAATCGGTGATCCGATAAATATAAATCTACCCCATAAAAGGTTGTCGAATCCCATTGCTACACGGTTTTGAATAACAAGAATTGGAATTTTGATAATTTTATAATTTGTGCAATTTTATTTGAATAACAAGAATTGGAATTTTGATAATTTTATAATTTGTGCAACTTTATTAGTCATGGTTTAATTATTATGAAGTGATCATTGATGTTAACTGATATTTATGGTGACCGTTTTCTTTCATTGGTTCTCTATGTAACAAATTAGTAAAACTGGTTTTTAATTCTAAACTTAATTTATTTTTAAAGATGTATTTTTATTTAGAGAACCTATTTTAATAGGCTATAATAAATCAGGTAATTGAATCTAGATTTTAATAGATGTAATCTCACTCACATGGCTTTTCTATGTTGCTTGTTTTATCGTCTAATTGACGTTTTGATGAAAATATTATATCTTTAAGTGATGTTCCTCCTGGTCTGATATTTAAATATTAAGATATGTGATTATTCATTATAATTCTTTGATTATTATATCATACTATGAGTGTATTTCATTATTGTGATTATTTCTAACATTCATGTTTTATCATACTTATTCATATTAATTTATTAGTTATTTAAAGGCATTTTATTAAGAACTAATATCAATGTTTCATATTCATATAATTAAATCCCAAATTATTATATTAATTAAGTAATTAATCTTGAAATAGTGGTCACATATGTTGGATACTTATTATTCAAATTAAACCTTGTTTTATGACATTAGCATTAAAAGAGGATTATTAAGATTATTTATTACATAATATGCATGAAAGATGTGATAATTTGATTTGTCATTGTCTATGAATAAATTATCATTTTATATGTGTATGATTAGATATTGAATTTAACAGTTGTAATATAAAAAGATAATAGTTATTTGAAGTTATATAGTTAATTCAATTGATATGTTTTACTATGTTGAACTCTTTGGCTAATTGAGTAGATTTTGAAACTAAGATAAAATATAATAAATGTAACCATGAATTAGCTTGTATGTTATGCGTTCATGAATGTTGTTTCGTTGTTGAATTGTAATTTTATATCTTAAAAGAAATCTAGAATTCGAATAAGGTGTTGTTGTGGGTTAACATGATTTGAGATTTACATTCTTTATATATGTAATTGATATGGACATATCTTTTACATTTGAGTTGGTTTAGCTTAACATTGATAAGTATAGTAAGGACAGGCCAAAGGCTGCTTTTGAATAATCGCTTAACTAGACCATAATAAACTTACATAAAGTGGTAAGATTTTAGAAGGATAAATGAGCGTAACTCAATATATAATTATTTCTCGATTTATATTATGTGAAGAGAAAGTCATTTATAAGAAAAGTTGAATAAAACAATTTTCATTTGTCACACCGTATATATGCTTTTGAAGTAACATTATTATTGAAGAAGTATAAAATGTTTGAAACAACCAACATGGAAGTTGTGTGATTCTAATCAATTCCCTGAAGCGAATATGATTGTATAATGATCATTGTAAAGTGTCGTGATCATAATTGAGGTAATTGTAGTGACGATCGTGATGAGATCAACCATGTTAATAATGAAATTAACGGCAAGAAGTGATATAATACGGGGTGATTAAATAAAAAAATTTCTGGAAAAAATGCTTTAACATGAGTGATTGAAATATTAATACACTCTTCTCTTGTATTTTCTATGGTGTGTTAAACAAGCACAAATACAACTAAAGCATATATGATCATAAACCAGAAGTATTTGGATCGTGATTATTTAATAAATTGGCATGACCGGTTATACCATCCCGAGTCAATGATGACGTGAAATATATTGAAGAACCAAGGGATTCTTCAAATTGATAATTATACATGTATTGTTTGCTCTCAAGGGATTTCAATTATTATCAACTAAAGTAAGGTTTGAATACTAAATATTCTGGAAAATGATAAAAGATATATATCATAATGAGTATAACATTTACTGTTTTAAATCGATGCATCGTCTAAATGGTTATCAAATTCGCAACTTGAAGGTTGCGTGATATTTGGCTTAGCTAATGAGATAGCAAGCACATTATTATAAATATTTATGTTGGTAATAATTTTGAACTTAATTCCCAAAGTTATTAATGGTTATTGGAATAAGTGTTCAAGTTTTTATAACTTATGTTCATACACGAATTGCTTTTGTTGAAAACGATCAGTAGACGTCTTTGATTGATTGCAAAGCTAATAATCATGAGAGCAAAAGTTCATTTTTATATTTGGTTAAATGTGATTTTGCATGTAGTGACATTAATTCACATCATGCCAACGAGTTTTAATATTTCCTCCCTATTACAGTTGGTTTTTGGTCAGGAACCAAATATTTTCCATCTAAGATTTTTGGTTGTGCGGTATATATTGAAATTGATCCACCACAATGCACAAAGATGGGACCTCAAAGGAGGTTGAGAATATATGTTGGGTACGAATAGAGCCACTGATGATAGATTTATTTATGGCTCAATATATTGGTTTTCACTTAATGAATTAACATCCCAACATTAGGGGGAGATTAAAAGCAGCCGAAAAAGAATGAGTTGGAATGAATTATCATTGATCCTCAAAGTAAACAATGCGAACCAGAAGTTCGAAAGATAATTCATTTACCAAGATTAAAGAATAAGAGTTACCAGACACATTCAGTGACCTTAAAAATAGTGACTAAATATGCCAGCTGCTAATGCTCCAATTAATTTTAGTGTCCAAGAAGGACAATCACATATTAATAATGAGTCTATGGCACGTCTGCAGTGTGATAGACTAGTCGATTCCAAGAATAAAAATCCTCTAAAAAGGAGCAAGTAATTAAGATGGTCAAGTCGAGGTACATTAGAATGGTCTCCTGAAGAGACGCTAGACATGATGGTTCCAGAAGAACCTCAGGTAACTGAAAGTAAAGAGATCTCGGTAAATTATGTCATGTCTAGAAATGTATTGAATCAAAACAAAATCGACGTCGTTATACTTTTGAATATAATGTAGCGCTTGAAATGATGAGAATCAATAATTAAGATCTGCCTATGAATGAAAAATAGAAATGATTGGCCAAAATGGGAAGACGCAAATGAGGCAGAATTGTATTCTCTCACAAAATAGAAATGGTTTGGACTAGCAGTCCAGATACATGAAGTTGTAAATATGTTGGATATAAGTGTAATGAAAAAAAGATGGAAGGCAAAATTGGTGGCATAAGGATTTTCGCAAAGACGTATAATTAATTATAAGGAGACACATTCTCTAGTGGTGGATGCAATGACTTCCAACATCTCATTAGTCCGGTAATACAAAAAGAGAATTGATTTGCATTTTAAAATGTTGTAATACACATGATAACAAAATTTACAAAATAATCCCTGAAGGATTTATACTACTAAAATCATGTAGAGTAAGTTCTCGAGAACATTATGATTGTTGTAAGCAGATTTGGATCTGTATACATTATGTTTGTTGTATATGTTATTGAATTGATTGGAACTCCTTAGGAGTTTTCTAAAGCGATTGAATGTTTAAAAGTTATTTGAAACATCTTAAAGATGTAACCCTTGTGCACAATAAACATGCAAGAAATAAATTCAACATGATGATTGTAATATGCCAATGATGATACAGTATAGATTGGAAATGAATCCATTGTTATTAATTTGTAATTGTTTGTAATTATTTGTAATTATTTTGCTATAAGATAAAGTTTATGTATCAAAACTTCTAAAGAATAAATGCACATGCATAGTTGGTGAAGATATGAAAGAAGTCTTTGATTAATTATAAATGTCTGAAGCATTTATACAAAATCTTAAGAAATGTATCATATAAAGTTAACAGTTTATATATATGAATTAAAATAGTCAAGTCGAGTGTGGTATAATCGATTTTAGTGATTATCTAGGTTAAGATAGATATAAATATGATGTAGTTAGTCCATATGTTTTATTAAAAGAACAATATGAGGTTTACAAGTATTACACTATATGTTGATGGTATCACTCTATCTCTTGAAGAGATAGAACATATGTATAATGATAATTTTATCCATCAATCAAGTTATATCGAGAAGATGTTGAAACATTTAAAAATGGACAAAACTTATCATCTAAGTATGTTAAAAGTTGTCTAATCATTGTCTCTTATCATCTCTTCTAAAATAGAAGAGAATTTGTTGGTCCAGAAGTATCATAGTTAAATGCAATTGAGCATCAATGTTTTTTTATTAGTCATGATTAGATATATCATTTATATCGTACTCATTGATGAGATAATGCAATATGGTAAAATCTTTAAGGTACAAAGGTATGGGTTTATATTTTACTAACCCATCGAAACAAGTTTAGTTAGTTTTGCAGATGCAGGTAATGTAACACAACACAGTCATGAATCTTGTGGTATTCATTTATGAGAGGAGGCAGCAAGGGTTTTGCATGAAGATCATACAATATTGCTTAGCATAAAAGGATGGCATATGAAGGGATCAAGCGGTAACTATCAACTACGGAAGCTTTGAGCAAATTTCACAGAAGTCAACACGTATCACTTAAAGGATATATAAATGAGGGGGAGTATTATACACGTTGCATTCTTTTTCCCTTCACTAAGTTTTGTCCTACTGGGTTTTCTTACTAAGGTTTTTAATGAGGCAACATAACTGATCTAGTAGCATCAGTTTATCTTACAGTCTTGAAGTACCGATTTAATATCATCCTGAAGTATGTTGTTCATTGTGTATAATGCGTGTTGCACTCCTTTTCCCTTAGCTATGGTTTTATCCCACTAGGTTTTCCTAGCAAAGTTTTTAATGAGGCAGCACCACCAAGCGTATTTGAAGTAAAAGAAAATTATATTGTTTTATTTCATTATGTGGATAGTCAAGGGGGAGTGTTATGAATGAGTCATAATGTGGTGACTCTCCACATCCATAACCTTCATCTACTCATTAACTTGTATTAATGTTTAGGTGCCTATAAATAGAGACCTCATGTAAATGATATGTGATACTCAATGAAAAGAGTTCCCTCACTCTCAGTTCTATCTTTCTTCACAATATATTTCTATGGTCTTATTCTTATCTTTATATAGTTCGTACAAGATTGCTAGTAGGTCGTTGTTATACAATATTAATGATTTATATCACATAAAGGTAGAAAAATAAATTTAATTTATATATATAGGGTGTGGTTCAAATGATAACCAATATTTATGTGATAACAGTGATAACCACTCTCAAACATAATGTTACGTATATGTAACAATTATCATTCTGTTAGTGTTACATGTACGTAACACTATGTGTCACGTATATGCAACATTATGTGGTACATATATGTAATACTCCTCATTTCCGTATTTATGTTCAAGATACTTAAATACTTTTTTAACAATTAAAAGAAAAATAATTTATAAATTATGTGATTGTTTGAGAGTGGTTATCACATAAAAACTTGGTTTTGAACCCTTCCCTATATATATATATATTATATATATATATATATATATGCACACACACACACACACACATATATATATATATAGGGAGAGAGAGTGAAGTTCATTTCAGAACAAGAAAATTTTAGGAGAACAAAGCTAACAAATCTAAATCTTTTAATTTTTTGATTCATGGTAAAAAAATTTAAACCTTTATACTTCTTAATAAACTACACATATTGTCCTTTATTTATACTATAAATTACACTCTGTGTCATTTGACTTCAATAAGTACACCACATGTCCTTTATTTACATACTTTTATACACTCTATGTCCTTTACACTAACCCCCATCCATTTTCACCATTAAATCCCATCATGTGCCCCTCACATGATGGGTAAAATAGTCATTTCCTCTTTATGTATCTCCCCAGGTGACCATATAAGCCCGCTATAACGACACTTCTTAACGTTCCACTATCAACCCTAACTACGATCGAAGCTTCAGTAGAGTTAATGGCTACAATGACGACTAGGGCAACAAGGCCACTGAGGTTCTGCATTCGAAGGCACACGGAACATGAAGAGGTCGACGACTACTACGGTAATGCTATGAACACCATTGTCTACTTTTGTGTTTAAAAATACCCTTTGACTTAATAAATCGTGTAATTTTTTGTTCTTGCAGAACAATTTCCCCATTTGTTTTCTATAAAGCTACATCACGGTGGTGTTTTTACTAAATTTCCAAACAGAGAGTAATTGGAGGGTATGAGTAACTACATTGACCTCTTGGGTCCTGACTTTATTTTAGTTCATGAGTTGGATGAAATATTGTATCAGATTGGATATGCACAGAACATGGTAAGGTATTACCACTATAGGGTTCCTAATCAGGACTTGGATTTTGGTCTTCGTCCCCTAGGTAGTGATGCAGATTTTATTGCATTTTCGAAGCACACTACTGATCATAAGCTATTGGATGTGTACATTGAGTTTGATGTAACACATGTGCCTACTTATTTCTATTCCCCCTAAAAAATTAGGTTTCAGGAAGTTAGTTCTGATATTGAGATCAATAGAAAGAATTCAAGGGTGATGTTAGGCTGGCATCCGGTAGGAAATGATTTAGGAGAGTCTAGTGTACAACAAGAACCAGAAGAAGTCTTGATTGGACATGGACAAGAAGAAGAAGATGGAGTGTTGACAACAGCTGTAGAAAGTCATCAACAAACTGAAGTAGAACAAAATGATTTAGGGGAGCCAAGTGTACAAGAACCACCACATGATGAAGTGGTTATTAGTGCAGAAGAATTTTTTTAGTCAAGAAGAAAGCCAAGAATTAGAACCACAACAAGATTAAATTTTGATAAGTGCACAAGAAAGCCAACAAGTAGAACCACCACAAGATGACATTCTGATTAGTGCACAAGAAAGGCAAGAGGTAGAACCACAAGTAGATGAAGTCTTTAATAGTGCACATGAAATGCAAGATGACATTCATTTCTTAGTTGATTTCATGAATGAATTTGATCCTTTCTTTGACACTCCAAACATTAATGAAGTGCAGAATATGCATGAGAATTCCATCAATAACACTCCAAACCTGAATGAAGATGAGAATATGCAGGAGGACAGTGAAGATAGTGATAGTGACTTTGAAGGTGATGATACATGTAGAGATGATGTTGAGGTTTACATAAGGGATTTCAGATTGAACATAGATCCTGGGGTTGAGGGCAATGGCAATGAACATGTAGATGGCATTGATGAAAAAGTTATGGTTAATGATAGATTGGATAGTGGCAGTGACTCTGATTTGAATGAGTTTAGTGTTAGGAGGAATATGCTCAAGTATCTAAGGAATTCAAATAAAAAAACAGCAATTTCTACCTTGGTCAAGTATTTGGTCACAAGATGGAAGCCAAGGAACTAATCAAACAACATGCTGTGGAACCCAGAAGACAACTTAGGATTGTTAAGGAAGATCATTCAAGAGTTAGGGCTGTTTGTAGGGGTGAATTACCAAACTTCAATGTTGATCAATCCGGGGTCACCAGTCAAACACCTGATCAATGTACAAGTTCAAAATCAAAAGGACAAGATGTGCAATCCAGTAGCAAATGTAAATGACAAAATGTGAAAGAAAATAATAAAGGTAAAGAGAAAGAGGACAAAAATGTGGGTGGGAGAGGGAATAAGTCAGACCCTGAAAAACTGGAATACCCTTGGGTGCTTTTAATATCTAAAGAAAAGAATACTGACACTTGGATGGTGAAAACACCGGTAGGTGAACATAAATGTCTTGAAAGTAGAGATGTTTATCACTACACTTCCTCCTTTCTTGCTAAGCAACTTGGGGAGCAAATTGAAGAAAATCCTAATATTCCTCCTAAGGCTGTTCAAGATCAATTTCAAAGAAAGTTTGGAGTTGGTATTTCAAGGATGAAAGCTTTCAGAGCCAAAACTAAAGCACTTAATCAACTACATGGTGATTACCAATCAATGCACTGCTCTCATGGATTATTGTAATGAACTCATGAAGACAAACCCAGGTACTACTATTAATATTGAGGTTAAACCATCCCCAGATCCAACTTCCAACACCAGAAAGTTCTAAAGAATTTATATATGTTTGGGGTCATTGAAGAAGGGGTTTAAGGCTATTGGTAGAGATTTGTTGGGTCTTGATGGAGCTTTCATAAAGGGTCCCTACCCTGGTCAGATTCTTAGTGCTGTGGGTATTGACCCTAACAATGGTATATACCCTTTGTCTTATGCAATAGTTGAGGCTGAGAGTTTGAGTTCTTGGACATGGTTTCTTGAATGTCTAGGTGATGATCTAGATTTGGCTTATAACACAAATTTTACCTTCATTAGTGACAAACAAAAGGTTATACCTTTACCTATGTTTATTACTCAAATTTTACCTTCATTTATGTGTTTATAACTTTGACATATATATGTGTTTCTAACATGGCATAATACCTGCACTAGAGAAGTTGTTCCCACATGCTGAACACAGGTTCTGTCTTAGACATACTAATGAAAATATGAAGCAGAGGTTCAAGGGAAAAGCTTACAAAGACCTGATTTGGAGTTTGGCAACATCAACAACTGTTGAGTTCTTTGAAGAAAAATGAATGAACTCAAAATATTCAACACTGATGCACAGTTGTGGTTGTCTAACATACCACCAAAACATTGGTCAAAGGCATACTTCTCTAGTAAGTAAAGCAATTACATATATGATGTGTGTGTGTGTGTTTGTTAGGTTAGAGTGCATATATTGTGGTTGTCTAACAGTTTCATCTTTCACAGGTAGGGCACATTCAGATGTATTACTAAACAACATGTGTGAAGTTTTTAATGCAAAGATAGTGGATGGAAGAGACAAGCCTAGTATCACTCTTTTGGAGTTCACCAGTGAGTATTTGATGAGAAGGATTGTGAATGTGCTAAAAGTTATTGATGGTTGTGATGGACTGTTAACACCCACTGCTCACAAGAATTTTGAAATCATTAAGCATAAAGCAACCAAGTGTACAATACAATGGAATGGGGAAGACCATTATCAAGTTTGTGGACTAAGCCGTTATCAATTTGTGGTTGATTTGAATAGTAAAACATGTACATGCAGGAAGTGGGAGATCACAGGGATGCCATGCAAACATGCAGTGGCTGCAATATGGAATAAGGCAATGTTTGGAAAAGGAGGACCACTGCCAGAGACATATGTCCATCCAATTTACACAGTGGATAGGTGGAAGGAGGTGTACAAGTTCAAGTTGTACCCAATCAATGGTAGGTCCTTGTGGCCTAGGTCTGAAGTTCCAACCATTATCACACCACCCACACACCATAAACCTATTGGTAGGCCCAAAAAGGCAAGAAAAAAGTCAACATTTGAATTGGAAGAGGCTATAAAAGGTGGAAGATTGTCAAAGAGGGGGACCTCAAAAACTTGCCACAAGTGTAAGAAAACAGGCCACAACAGTAGGACATGCAAGGGACAAGAACAGTCTTAAAATGATGTTTCATTTTGGAATTATGTCTTTTTTTGTATGATTGGAACTATGTCTGGTTTATGCTTTTGTTGTATTTATTTGTTATGTTTGCTTGGAACTATGTATTTGGAATTATGTCTTTGTTTTAACAATGTATTTGGATGACTATGTATGGAAGTTTGGTATTGCAGTCTTTGTCATATGTTTGGTATTGTAGTCTTTGTTTGGTATTGCAGATTTCAGTCTTTGTTTGGTATTGCAGATTACAGTCTTACACTTATTGCTAATGCCTTTCAATTTGGTATTAAACTTATTGCTCAGGTATTGGAGTTTTAGTCAATAAACATTGCACTTTGGTCAATACCATGTGCAACCTTTTGTCAATATTGGTCCATTGGTCATATTGGTATCGCAGGGCATTTAGTCATTTGCCATTGCAGGGCATTTAGTCATTTGCCAAGTGCATCATTTGGATTAAACAAATAATAACATAATTATCAACATCATTTGCCAAAATTATAAATTTTGTTGGCAAATTCCAGATTCCAAGTGCATCATTGCGCTTACAGATTACATCTTTTGTCAATTTCTAGATTACACCTTTTGTAAAATTTCAATTTATAAATTCCAACAAATAACAACAAAATTATCAACATCATTTGCATTAAACATCAATTAGGATTACAAATGAAATTACAAAATTACATAACCTACTACAACTAAAATGAAAAAAATCCAACTGATCAGGAGCATTTTTCTCAATTTCTTGGCTTCACATACACTTGTTTCGAGTTGAAGGGCTAATTGATGGTTCTGGTTTTCAAGCTCGTTCCTCGCCCTCAACAAACCGGGGATAATGACCTTTGATCTTTGGCAAAGCTCCGTATCACACCAACCGATAAAACCACATGTGCCTGGACACCCATAAAACCTTCTACCTGGATTCTTCGATGTCCACGATGTTCGTATGATAGCTTATTTTCCACATTTGCAGTAAACCATCGTATGGTGAGAGAGAAAAAGATGAAATTGGAAACCCCTAAAATACGAAGAAGGAAGAAGCATCTGTCTTATATGGTCACCTGGGGAGAGACATAAAGAGGAAATGACTATTTTACACATCATATGAGGGGCACATGATGAGATTTAACGATGAAAATGGATGAGGGTTAATGTAAAGGACATAGAGTGTATAAAAATATGTAAATAAAGGACCCATGATGTACTTATTGAAGTCAGAGAACACATAGTGTAATTTATAGTATAAATAAAGGACAATATGTGTAATTTACTCTACATACAAATATGTATGTTTATATACATAAAATCATTAAACTAGTTTTTTTTTCATATGTTTTTATATAGAGTTAAATACAGTTTTAGTCCATATGATTTGATCAAAATAATCATTTTAGTCTATTAATTCTAATTTGAATTTTTTAGCCAATAGTTTCATTTTCGTATCAATTACAGTCCACTCTTCAAACACCGTTAAATTTTTTGTTATTTTTTGAGAAAAGACAAAAATGGCCCTTTTAACAAAAATAAAAAATATAAATTAAATAGAAACAATATATGTGTGTGTTAATTCAAGAAACGCTCTATGGTCTCTCTCCTCTCTCTTGAGTATCCAGGAACCACCGCCGCCACTCTCATTCCGGTTGTCACTTTCCGGCCGCAACCACCGCCAACCCAATTCCGGCTTCCAACTGCTCCTTTCCGGCCGCAACCACCACCAACTCCATCCCGACTTCTTCATTCTGGCTGCTCTTCTCTCTCCTATCACCTTCCCAAACACTCATTTTCTACTCCCTCTCTCTACCCTAGACAGCCTACAGTCATCCACCCTCTCTTCATAGCCGGTTCATCACCACCGCCGTCACAGCCAGTCCTCCGTCGTCGCAGCCGCAACCACCCTCCACCCTAGACGGAGCTGCAACTGTTTTTTGGGAACGTCCTCAGATCTGTAAATAGGGAAACAGTGAATGTTTGAATCTAGTAATTTGAGATTTCACCATTAAATCACTATTACAGAAAACCCTCTTTTAACCTCGGATTCAATTTGCCGACGGTAATCAGATCTGGAGGTGGCGGCCGGAGATGGTAGTTTCCGGTGGCTGGATTAGGGTCTGGAGGGATCCAGCGCTTCACAAACCCTTCAAATCAGCCCCATTATCGATTTTATGGAAGAAATATGGAGGGTGGGCGGTGGAGGTGGAGGCCGGAGGGTGGGTGGCGGAGGTGGAGGCCGGAGACCCTTGACTCACACCTTTGCATGAGAGGCTTCCCCAGGGTCAATCTCGTCCACATCGATTTAGACGAGAAGATCTTTCCTTTTTGGGACATCTCTTGTTTTTGGTTTTATCTCCATCACAAGAAATCGCAGAAGGAATCAAATATGAATTAAAAATATGAAAAAACAAAAACTCTGGAATTTGTTTGATTATGCGCAGCGGTGCACCAGAACCAGAACTAGAACCGGTGGCATCTCCAACTCCATAACCAGAAAGGTTGTCAACTCTAGACAAGAGGTTAGCAGTGCTTAACCCTTGTTGTTGGACCTTGGGGTCTTATTATAAAAGAGGAACTTAACACGGAATTCATGGTTTATGGAACAAATATGTAGGTTTTTTTTTTATAAAAGACGAGATAAAAATTTTATACTTTTTTCTTTTTGTTAAGAAGGGTATCAAGGTCTTTTTACATTAACTTAACAGAAAAAAAATGGATGGAGTTATTGACTTGGCTATAATTGAAACAAAAATAAAACTATTGGACTAAAAAAGTTAAATTTAAACTTTTGTATAAAAATGGTTATTTAAGTCAAACCACATGAACTAAAACCGTATTTAACTCTTTTATATATTTAAAAGTTTCCTACACATGTGTAGGTAAAAAAATCTACACATGAATTACACATTTGTAGTTATGTATATAAACGAAATTTGTTCACATTTTTTTGTTTGAATTTAATGAAAAACGAATAAACATTACATTTATATTATTTTCTTATATTTTAAAACTATTTAAGATTGAAAAAGTGAATTATTCGTTTTGTTCTCCATGTTCTTGTAATATTTAGTGTTCTGAATTGAACCCTACCGTATATATATAAAATAATTAATTAGAAAGAGTAAAGAAAAAAAACTAATTAAATAAAGAAATGAGAGGGAATTAATTAGTCAGAGAGAGATAGAGAAATTAATTGTAGAGAGAAATATTTTTATAGTTACCATTATACTCTTTTAATTTAATTTGTTAAGATCAAATAAAAAAAATTAATTTTTATTTAATTCAATTTAGAACACTAAATATTGTGAGAAATGTGAAACAAAATTAATCATTTATTTTTTCAATCTAAAAAAATAAAAATATAAGAAAATGGTTGAAATGTAATGTTTATTTATCTCTTTTAAAATTAAAAAAAATACATGAACAAATTTGATTTAATTATAGCACCTAAACATGTGCAAGTCATGTGTAGGTTATATCACCTACACATAATATGTGTATGTGAAGGTAAAATTTAAAAGTTAAAAAAATATATAAACAAGTTAGTTTAATGGTTTTTTATGTAGATAACATACACATTTGTATGTAAAAAGTAGAATTGTTAAAAAATATGAACCATTAGTAAAAAATAAATGATTTATGTTTGTTCCCCTTGTTCTTGCAAAAATTAAGTGTTCTGAAATGAACACACACGCACGCACCCGCACCCGCACACACACGTGTTATTAAATGAACACCCACCATTTTTGTATAGCATTTTAAAAAAGACAAAATGGAGTTTGATAAATCAAACTATAACCTATTGGCCGATAATAATCGATACTATCAATTTGGCCGGTGATAGTATTAACTTTGACTTTGGTTGTCAATAACAGTCCCAGTAACATAATTATCAAAATTTATGCTCTATTTACACTTGATTTCCACTCAATTTCGATTGTACGTTTTTCTCCATTCCGCTTAAAATCATCATTTTTAGCCAAAACAAATGTAAATGAAGTGTAAGTTTATGATGATTTTGTTATCAAGACTGGTATTCGTAACAAAAGTGTAAGTTAGAACTGTCACCAGTTTAATTAATAATATAGATTATTATCGACCAATATGTTATAGTTGAGATTATTATAATCCAATTTACCTTTAAAAAAAACTCTTCATTTTTATTAAAAAAATTCCATCACCTCTCAATTTCTACTTATCATTGGTTCTTCTTTAATCCTACTCAAGTTTGATGGTGTCGTTTTTCCTTTTAACATATATAGCTAAACAAATGAGTTGCCAACTTTATTGATTGTTATAATTATTCATTAGAACAACCAAGTACAATTGAGTACTTTATCTTTCCAAAAATGTCAATTTTTTGCGTAATGTTATATTCTATTCACATAGTTTAACACACTCTTAATTATATAATTAGAAAATGAAACAAATACATGTTTTTTCTTTATAGTTTATTATTTTCCCTAAAAGTAATAGGTTTGGTGGTATAGTTTTTTTTAGTTTTTTGGGACAAATTTAACTAACCAAACGAGTTGCCACTTGCCAGCTTTATTGATTCTTGTAATTATTCACCAAAGCAAGAAAATAGCAAGGGCTACTTCATCCATCCAAAAGATGTCATTTTTAGTAATCTTTAGGGGAGTAAACGATGAAATAAGATCGAGCTCTGTTCATTTAATTTAAGAGAGCTCTAGCTCAAATGAGACTCATTTAAAGTTTTATTTTTAAAGCTCGTGCTTAACTCGTGAGTAGTTTTTAAATCTCGAGCTCGACTTGTTTATTATTTACTAATTACTTTATTTATATGTTTTTATTATAATTTATATATATGTATATAACATAGTATATATTATTTAATTATTTTTATCATAGTTTTTATGTATAATAATTATTATGTAAAATATATTTGATATATTTATAATATTAAACAACTTGATCATATAAGCATTTGCAACCTAGTCAAGGTTGATATATGAAGCTTGGGCTAGAGCTCGTTGGCTAAATTTAAATTTGAAATTTTAGCGAGCCGATCTCGAGTAGTTTACGAGCTGTTCGGCTCGTTTACACCCTTAGTAATCTTAGATTTTGTTAGGTCATGAGACATGATAAAATCAAGAAAAATAAAATATCATGTCCGAGAGATGTTACAAAAAATCAAGAAAAATAAAATATCATGTCCAAGAGATGTTACATAAAAACCAAAAAAAAAACAAAAATAATAATAATAAAAAATGAATTGACATGCTTTCCTTCACTAAAATAAGTCAATAACCAATTACCATAAAACCAAAAACCTGAAAAACCGATAAAACCAGAATTATCACAGGTCTGTAGTGGTGTTTATTTTCAAAAGCTACCAGATCCGAACGATTTATGTGGGTCTTATAATTAATATTTTTCTATACTGAAATTTTGTGTGATAAATTAAAACAAAATGAAAATGGAAAGAAGGTGAAGCTACCCTTGAGATGAAGAGTTTTCGTTATAGACGGATTAATATAAATTATAATTATTAAGAGTAATTTATGTGGTTACAAAATGGAGTATTTGTGTTTAAAAAAATATGGAAAAAAGGTGTTCAAGTTGCCAACTACAACCTTTGTCAATATCGAACAAACCTCGTTTTTGCCTTCCACAAACCGCATATCTTACCACCATCGGTATGTATTGGTCCACGTGTCTACCTTAAGGTCGCTTCTTTATATTTGACTAAATTAAATATAATTTATGGAGTTGATAAAATCAGACAATCGTGCCATATTTCATTATTTTGTACTAAAAAGATCTTGAAAAGATTTTTTAAAAAGTAACATTATTTTATATGCACTGATTAATGAAAACGAAATAAAAAATTTAAAGTTAGAATTAATTATATATAAAAAATTGACACTTTTATAAAACAAATCAAATACACTAAAGTTATTTATAAAACTTATTAAAAGGTGTAAAACAAAAGTAATTGAAATATAGAAGATAGTTTTCATCATGTTTTGGAGTCTTGAAAACCAAATATACATACCTTGAAACAAGATTTCACTAATTGGGTTGTTACAAGTTTTCACTCCAAAATAAGCCCAAATTGTTTGAAGTTGCTTACAGAATGAGCGATAACTTTAATTTAAGATGTCAATCACCAGTTAAATGTTTGAAAACTCAAAAACCGATCACAACTTCGAAAAGATATGCGTGCCAGGACGTCCGCGGTCGGACCATAGGACGACCATGGTGCCTCCGGAATGATTTTGAAAATTACTTTCTCACGCTATTTGAACAAGAATTCTTTTCACATTTGACATAACCTTTTGTACATTTTTAAGTCAATTTCTAAAAAATTAGTAAAGAAAGCTCATTCTAAAATCCATACTTTTTCCTTGTAAATCGACGGTGTACCCGCATCAAGCTGCATACCCGATGCATTCCCATCAAGCTGCACACCCGATGTAAAATCCATACTTTTTCCTTGTAAAATCAAACCTACGTATGATCCAAAATCTATTAAACCCCAATCGACTCGTCTCTCTTCTAGCTATCACGCACCAGCATAGACGCTCCATGGCGTCCCGAATCACGGCCTAGGAGAAGAGCGAGCGTGTTAGCCCTACCTCCTCCAGATTGTGATTCTCTGGCACCCTGCCGTGGCCTGACTAACGGTGTGGTAGTCGACTCCGTTGACATCTCCGACATCATGAAGCTCCATTTTGCAGATGAGTAGGCAGAATGAAAGAGAATTAGGGTTTGAAACTCACAAACACGTTTTCCTAATTTGGGTCAAATGGATCCGCGTGACATGAACAACGAGTCTTAAGGATCCGCATGTGAAAAAGTAAAGGGTAATAGGTTTTTGGGCAGGAAAACAAAGCTGAGATTAAAGCACAAGCTGTCAAGTGCCATAATTTTTACTTATTTATTAGGTAGTATAGATAAGGATAAAGAACGAGGTGTAAATTCTTTAATACGAATGTTTTAAGAGTTTTACTTCTAAGTTTTAACCCAAATGGGTGAAATTTTAACGTGAATCCCCATCTCCACAACTCATGCTGACAGCCGTCGATTTCTCCAACCAGAAAACCTATCGAACGGACCAAACGCACCTCCAATGGTCACATCGATTCATTTTCTTCGACTATAAATACCTCACTTTCTCTCTCTCCTTATAGTTCGCCATTTTTACTCCGGTGATGCTCGGCGACGTATTTTGTGAACGTCCAAAACATTGGTTTCTCTGTTCGTCGTTATCTTATAGCTCGGTAGCTCATCGCCGCCATGCTTCCGATTGCAGTTTTCCGATCAAACTAGTACTTCCAGCGACGGATTGCGTGGACCGTCGTTGTATAGCTAACGGATTAAATTTATGCGATTCCGGCGTATCGGCTTCATTATGGCATGATCACAATCCAAGCCCTGTGGGCGAGGGTTCTTGGAACGTTGCCTGGGATATGCGTCCGGCACGGTGGCTTCATCGGCGGTTGATTTTCGGCATTTGTGCTTACCTGGCGCCACCGCCGGTTGATTTTACAGACGCCGTGTCAAATTCCGTGGCTGCGAATGAGAACCAGAGTTTTAGAAAACTCTGCTAATTACAGAGTCACAGGTATTGTAATAGTTTTTAATTTTTTTATTCATTTCAAATTTTATAAATAGCAAAGGATATATTTTTCTTTTGGTCATAAAAATGGCAATTTTCTCATTTATTTAAAATATGATTTATTTCTTTCTTCACAAAGTATTTCCTTATTTCTCTTGTAAATTGTAATTAAATAAATGAATAAACAGAGATCTAAACACGTTTTATCCGAATAAAAATATTTGATAAAGAATAGCAAGATATTTGGTAATTACTTCTAACAAAACGTGAATCTGTTTATTGAAGGAGACTTTGATGCATAATTATTCTTTTATGTTCTACATTGGTGATGATCGAAGTTCATATGACCTAAACATTGTCTAAGCTAACCAAGGTTTAAGCCAGCCAACTAAAATTAGGCTTAACTTTCATGAGTTTGAATCGACACATATGAAACCAAAATAAAAGAACAAAATGCATTAAAATATAATCAACTTTACATCGTATATAATAAACTTACATTTTAGTGTTACAAACTCTAATTTGTTATCATTTAATGTAATTGGTTATCTTTATAATAGCTTTTTCTAAATGTTTTTTTTCTGGCAAATAGTTTCCGTTTATTTAAGAAGTATAACTTATAAACAAATAGAGTGTATTGCAACATATATTTATTTTTTGGTATCTCATAAATATTCTTTTCAACTTAAAAAAATATGTTGTATATCTAGATCATGTATTAAAAGTATTACAACAACAACAATCATACCTAGTAAAATTTCACCAATAACCAAAGTTATTGGTAGGGTCTGGAGAGGTGAGATATATGCAAACCATACAATTATCACAAGGGATAGAGAGACTGCTTCCAGGAAGACCCTCGGCTAAAAAAAAAAACCCTATCAAGACAAGCAAAGAAGGTTAGAGCGAAAGAGTTCTACACATAGGATTTAAGCAGCAGACAATAAAAGAATATAATAATACAGTAGTAGTAGGCTACCAATAACAGTGTATGGTGAAAAAGGGTAAGTGATGAAAAGTGAAAATAGTACAGGTAAAAACATAGATACACAACGTCATGTATAAAAGAAAAGACATGCCATCCCAAGTGTAGCTAGGACTAAGCCCCTAAGATGACCTTAAGAAAGATCTATGTCCCATCCCTAAACGTCCTTAACCGGGATTCTATGCCTTCACAAATTCTTATCCTCGACCATGTCCTTAGAGAGGTGCATATCTAGCAAATCTTGTCTAATCCATTCATCCCAAGTTAATTCGGGTCTACCTCTACCCCTCTACAATGAGGGTTTCCACTGATCCAACTGGTGTTGTCATCCATCTCTTCCTCACATGCTCAAACCATCGTAGTTTCCCCTCCCTTATCTTATCTGATATACCAGCTACCCTTAATCTTTCCCGAAAAACCACATTTCTCATATGGTCTAGCCTCGTGTGTCCACACATCCATCGTAACATCCTCATCTTTGCTACTTCCGGTTTACGCGCCAGTGTCTTTTTGGTGGCCCAACACTCCGTTCCGTACAACATAACAGGTCTAACTGCAACCCTATAAAAATTCCTCTTTAGTTTAGTTGGGAACCTCAATCGCACAATATGCCTGTGGCTGCTCTCAACCGATACCAGCCTGCCTGGATGCGATGGACAATGTCACTATCTATGTCCCCATCTCCCTGAACAAACAATCCTAAGTACTTAAACCCGCTTAATTGTGAGACCACTTGACCTTCTATGTATCAAAAGTATATAATTTGAATATCAAAAAATTATAATTTAAATATATATCACATTCTAAAAGTTCCTTTCTTTTTTAAAATAACGTCCGATGTTATGGTTGAACCAAACAAATTCAAAAAGGTGCATATGATTGAACCTCTGAATTTATATTATAAACTAGACTAAAATCCCGTGTATTAAACGGGTTGAATAAATATAATATTATATGCTAAGTAAAAAAAAATTTATTTTTTAAAAACTCATGTTTTACACATGTTGAATAAACCCGTGAAATACAATATAATCTGTTAATACATACACACGTTAAAATATGTCAGGAGATTTATTAATTTAAAGATTAGTATTTTCTTTAAAAATATATTTTATTATTAAAAGATAGAGGTGTATTTAATAAAAGAGAGATGCGAGAAAAAATGATGAGAATGAATGTGAAAGCGACACGTGGCATGAAAAACCTTTATTTATTATATAGTATAAATTATTAATATTTTATTTGTTAATTTATTGTGGTGTGACTTTTATGCCACCCTAGCGACGTAAATGACCCTCCCGTCACTCATTATTAACTCTATTTAAAGAGGATGGGGAGGAATAGTAAAACAAGGATGTACAAGGGATAATGCATCATGTACAAGTAGGGATTAGTTCTGACATTTACCTATATAAGCGTTTTTCTGTTCACACCAGACCCAAACTAGGGCTTCCCCTGACCGGCAGTGAGCGAGCAACCTCCTCCGCCTCCCTCTCTCCCTCTTCTGGTTCTTCATCCTACTCTCTCCATTGACACCGCCCTCTTCTGTTTCGCTATCCGGACCGACGTCGCTTCATCGATCGGTTCTTCAATGTTTCATATACTTCATCGATTGGTTAACTGACATGATTTCTTTGATTAGTTCATTAATTTCCAGGAAGGAGATGGCCTTTTCAGGTGAACTGGTGATAGCTTTCTCCTCCGGCGATCAGGTACGTGACTCCGCTCAGCTACGCTTTTTACGATCTTAAACCCTTATTTGAAGCTCTACCGTTTTTATTTAGGGTTACATCACCGTTTGATGTTTCTATGTTTGATAGATAATTTGTTCACTGATGATAATCTGAAACTTAAGTGGTGATTAGGTATTTAGCATGAAGGAGTAATTCTAGGGCTAATATTGATTAATATCCTATTGTTTTTGTTGTTACAGATGAGCCTGGTAATAAATTATCTTATTTTAGCGATTTGGATGAATCTGGTTTGATGCAGGTGTGTTCAGGGGCTAATGGATGCTGCGCATCTTTAAATGGTATGATCCAGAACTATAAGGTTGTTGTGGATGTTTTAAGAAACTGAAAATCACCAAGGTCTCTCTGTGTTATTGTTTTTGCAGGTTAATGTTTTTGCAACTGTATTTGGTTTTGTACAATCTGTTGTTTGCATTTTATCATTTTTATTTATACAACCAGTTAATTTGCATTTTGATGTTAAGCCTTATAACCAATTATGTGAATTGAATAATTTTTAGACGTGACTGACGGATTTCACTGGAATCATGTCCTAGAGTCAATGGGGGTACTCAGGTAAGTCCAGTTTCCCCTTTTCAGCCTACTTGAGTTCATCGATTTTCATCGTATTTGTGACATTGAAGTTGATTGTTTTAATTATCTTCAAATGTTCCTCTTGGTGAAGCTGTTTCTTACTGATTTTTATTGGATATATGATATAAGTGTTACTTTCAAAGAATTGTGTTTCGTTTGGATGACCCGTTAAGGTGTGTTTTTGGTTCTTAAGCCTAATGATAAATTTTCATGGGGTTGTAAACTTTTTTTCCCAGGTTTCTTTGTTGCCCTACAGTGATCTACTGAATTGAAGTGAGCTAGGGCTGCTTATTTATGTTGTATGAGGATTCGTTCGCGTGTGCTTTGAATCTCCTTTTTATGTTCAGTATTTCTGAGTAAATTACGTTTGTTAACATCGTATTATCTTTTCCTGAATTTGGGTTCTACTCTGCAGGTTTGTTGGTTCGTATCTCCCGCTTTGTAAAATATACATTAGTTGCAGCGGGTCATTCGTGTTGTATGCAGGCTTGTTTATATGTGCTTGCTTTTTTTTTTTTACCTTAAATTATTTTTAGCTTTTGTTTGGTTGTGTGTTTAACAATTTGTGAGTTTGAATTAAATTTTGAAAATGATAGAAAAAAGATTCATATTGATTTTAACATTTTAAAACAGTAATAGATGCTTAGGTTCTTGTCAGGTTTGGAGTGAACCCAATTTGATTTATTTTCCGGATATATCCGTTTCTCTTAATATTTTTTTTTCTTTGTTACAGCTGAGTTGAATGCAAGTGGTGATCATTCTGCTCGCTCTTTTAAGGTTCGTTCTTTTGTAATTTATCTTCTGTTAGTCATGCTATAGTTATAGTTTGGTGGATTTGATTTCAGTGATGGAAACTTTATGAACTTTTTGATTGAAACTTTATGAACTTATACATGTACTCATTTGACGAATTGCACCTTGCGTCTAGGCGTTGATGACTTCTGAAATGGAAAGCTTTGAAAATCAACATGGCTGGACTGTAAGAATAATGACCAACACGGAGCTCTCCCGTCTTAGTGATGAATACGCGTCACTCTCTCAAAAATTGTTTTTTACCTCAATTTGTTAGGTATTTATCCAAGTATTTTTTTTATTGAAATGATGTACTGAAACCTAGACGTTAAATTTTTTACATTTAATTGTATAAATTTTCAAAACATTAATTTTGACGGTTTATCACGCCGCAACGCGCGCGAGAATAACACTAGTTTTCTTATAAAATATATGTGTTCGTTTTATTAACTTCAAGTATATCAACATACATTGAGGTTGGTGGCTCAATGGTAGAGACAAAACTTCTAGGAACATCTAAGTGGTTTGGAGGTCACGGGTTCAAGTCCCACCAGTGACAGGATTAAAAGAAATTCGCCTTTCTAAAAAAAAGTATATCAACATATATATTATACTAGGTTAGAATCCGTTGTATACGTGTTGTATATTAAAAACGATATAATTCATAAGTATGTGTATACGTTTTTTTCGAACTTAATTCATAAAAACCTTGATACAACTTCTATTTTACAAATTGAAGAATAAAAACATGAGCATCATTAGATTTATTTGCAATATATTTAGATATTTCTTAAATATAGTTTGATATAACCTATTTTAATTTAAATATAAGATGAAATAAAAAAAAAGAATTAGTAATTTAAATAAAATCTTCCCCATTCGAATGTATAGATAAGAGAATAGACCAAATTTAAACAGATTTTTAGCATATATAATTGGTTTACCAAAAATATTAATACAAATTTAATAAAGAAATGAAATTGATTTTTTTTTAAATTTAATTATTATAAATGATATCTATAATTATAGTTGTGATTGATAATTGATATTTATGATTAATGTTATTATTCAAATTTCCACTTTAATTTCCCTATGTGCTTCATCTTTCATATGGATACTCTTGAAGAGAGGCCAGTGGGGTTGGTGGCCCATTGGTAGAGGAAAATCATTTACGAATGCCAAGGTTTGTAAAGGTTATGGGTTCAAGTCCCACTCCTACGGGAATAAAGAAAGTTTGCCTTGAAAAAAAAGATAATCTTGAAGAGAGAGTGACATAGTTAATAAGAGAGAGACGTATTTAATAAAAGAGAGAAGCGAGAAAATAAATACGAGGTTGTACCATAGAGTGACACGTGTCCAGTTTTATTTTTATTTATTAGAATAGATTTGTAATAACTGTTAACCTCAAATCTGCATTAAAGTTTTTTTATTATTTACTTATAAGTTCAGTTAGTTGCTATTTATACGTCAACTAGTTTCTATTTTCGCCGGTGCTTCGCTGCGGGAGTCTGGTCATTATCGAGGTCGGCTCGTTTGGGTGGAGAAAACTTATGTCGAAACGCAGACTCGCTATAGTGCACGATAGCAAAAAAAACTCGAATTTGAATATAACTACGTTTTTAATAAAAGTTATACCTTAACGTGGACAAAAAAGGAAAGGAAACCGCGCATTTCGATTTTAAAAAAAAGTTAACGAATGAAAGTTAGCAAAGAAAAACGAAATTAGTAGAAAACTAAACGGGTTAAAAGCGTATATTATATATAGTATGAGGGGCTAAAACGATTCCCCCTCGCTGTGATGCGGGGACAAGGTCGTTATCGGTTTGTCTCCTTTACGGGGCTAAAACCTACGTACATTCGCTATAGCGTACAATAAAAAAAAATACCCAATTTGAATACAACTACGTTTTTAATAAAATTTATGCCAGAACGTTGACAAAAAAAACTAAAGAAAACTAAAGAAAACGTGCTTTCCGTTTTTTATAAAAAGTTAAAAAAGGAAAGTTATTACAGAGAAAAAAATTTATTAGAAAGTTAGACGGGTTAAAAACGTATATTATATATAAGAGTTAAAAACGAAAAATAAAAATAAAAAGAAAAAACAATTAGAGTTCAACGTGGCACTCCCCCATTTGGGGAGTTACTATTCAAATGCGTTGTCAAATAAATAGGGTTAATAATAATAATTGATTTAGAATGAAATCTTAGAACATGTGTTGTGTTAGACACGATGAGATTTGGGCTAAAAGGCCCTAACAGGTGTCTGATTAGAGGTGTACAAATTGGGTAGCATCTCAAACCGGGTACTTGTATGGAACCGGTTCAGGGTATAGTCAACATACTTAGTAAATGGGCCGGCTATGGAAACAGGTACACATAAAAAATACCCGGCCCTATACGAACTAGGTAGGTTCGGGTTGTAACCGGGTACGAGTAGGAACCATGTATGGCTAGAAAACTATTATTTTTTTAAACTAAAACAAAACAAATTCATTTTTGTTATAAATACAGACTATTTTAAGTCCAGCCCAATATGTAATGAGCTTTAGGGTTTTTCCTATTGTAACTATATATATAATGTAATGTATAGATGAAATATAATATGAACATAATCAGTTTTTTCTCTCTCTCTCAATTTCTCTCTGTTTTTATCAATTTTAAATAATAAATTCATTTTAAGTTTAAATTTTCTTCATATTTTATAAATATAACCAAAATAAATTTATTTAACCAAATTTATTTACACTATATTATATATTATTTTGAAACTTCAATTTATAAAATGTAACGTAAAACATAACTGGGTATGGATCTGGGTACTATAACCGGGTACGGGTCGAAACCGGTTCCTACCAAAAAATGGAAAACCGATGGTAGAACCGGTGGGTATGGAACCGGGTATGATTCCGGGTAAGGGTTTGGACCCATTTTTGTACACCTGTAGTTGCGATGCGGATGATGTTCGTTTGTTTAACCTGGTTCAATGATTATGGTAGCTCTATTGGAGCAAGTTGATCCACGTTGGTGTCTTGTATTGAAAGTCATCATGTTATGGTTTTCATCTTCGGGTGTTCAGGCAGTAACGGATCTAGGATTTTTTATCAGCGGGGGCAAAACACAGGTTGGTTAAAACGTCACGGCTAAAACAATAAAAAACGGGTAAGTCAAAACGTGTCAAATCGGGTTAATTAGAAAGGGGTAGCAAATTGAAAGGAACTTAAAGTACAATTCTACTCCAAACAACTAAGATGTCACGCTAACAATTTAAATATATAAAACCTGAATTAAAAAAGAACGTTATATATACTATAGCCACATTTGCAAGTCTTGAGCTCCTAGTTTGTTAAATCTATCTCTTCAACATAAGTGGACAAATTCTCTCTTTTTATGACTCATGGTTACCTAAGAGCATTCACAGCTCATTCCTTATAATTATGTGAGTGAGTTTTGTATATTTTATGGAGTCGTTTAAAGTGGTTGTGAGTGGAGTAGAGAGAAAAGATATAAGGTTTGTGTAAATATAAGGATAAAAGTAGTGGTTTTTAGTATAATTATAAGGATAAGGATAAAGAGAGAGAAAAGTAGCGATAAAAGGTAGAAAAAGTAGTGTTTTTTAGTGTAATTATAAGGATAAGGATATGAAATATAAAGAATGGGCTGAGAATGATCTAAATACGAAATCCTAATATAATAAGACATACATACGTATATGTTTGTATATATACTTACATGTCCTTAAAATCATACATTTTTCTCTAATTAACAATATACCTAAAGTCTATCACACTTTTTTTTTACTAGAAGACGTTTTTTAATAATTGGTAAACAAATAAAAAGGTATAAATCACAACATCATACGTCACAATATTAAATATTTTTACATTCTAACTTCCATTAATAACTACTATTAAAAAAAAGTAATCACATATTTATATAATTTAATTAGGGAGAATTACGTATTTCCCCTTCTAAGCTATAGTAATTACATATTTACCCGATCAAAAACTAAATTCGCATATATCTCTACGTTTAATAAAAATTCATTTAAAGACAAAAATACCCTTTCCAAAATACCCACCAGCCTTTCCAAATTACATGAATATTCATTATCTCAGAGAGTGTCTGGGAGTAGGGTGGAAAAGTGTTTATTGACTTATTGGCTTTTTGCAAAGCTAATAAGTCATTCTCAAAAACCAAGAAATCCTGGCTTTTGGAAATGACTTATTGACTTATTGGCTTTTTCAAAAAGCCAATATGTCAATAAGCACTTTCCCACCACACTCCCAAACACCCTGTCAACTGCAGCGACTATTTTTCAAAACCCTTCCAAGTCACGGCGATTGCAGCGACGGTTTTGAAAACCCTTTTCCAAGTCACAGAGATTGATTACATGGATGATTGATATATTCGACTGTTGCTTATGGAGAATAAGCTACTACAGTACCGGCGATTTATTAGAGGGACGAATAAGCTACGGTCGAATATAGGGACGATTTCAATCTACTGATTACAGGGACGATTCAACTACGGGATTACAGGGGCGATTCCATTGTTAAGGTTGATTACATATTCCATTATCGATTCATGTTATAGTTTTTTTGTCTTTTCTTGAAGAATTGATCAGTAACATTCCATGCAAAAAAAAAAAGAATCATAAAAACCTCTAATTAAATTTTGGTTTAATGTTACTAAAGAATAAAAAGATAGAAGATGTTTTAGGTTACTGTTACAGGGAATCGTCCGTGAAAAAAGATGGGAGATGTCAGTAACATTCCATGCAAAAAAGGCAAAACAAAACTGTTTTGATTCATTCTAGTAAAAAAAAAAAAATCATAAAAACCTCTAATTTCAATTTTTGTTTACTATTTGTTGATTCACAGTAGGTTCTATTTGATGATTTTTGGTGTTCTAATTGTTGATTCACATAGGTTGATTCAAGATGGGAGATTTTCTACAAGAAACGTCCAAGTATAAGATAAAATTGAAATATGGAGGCTACTTTGGATTAGCAAAGAACTCATCTCAGAAACGATATTGTTTTGGCTTAAAAAATGTATCCACATTGACTCGTACACGTACAACTTTGATGATTTAACTGAAGAGGTTATAAATCATTATCCATCAAATAGGTATCTCGTTATCTCAATTTGTTTCGTTGACAAGTACGCCACAGAACAAATTTTTATAAAGCTTGATTCTCATGAGAACTTTCAATTGCTGCTTAGTATGTATGAGGTGGAAAAAGAATTTACTGCTTATGCAACAACGAGTAATAATCTTGAGACATGTTCAATACAACAATGGTAAAATTTTGTTTTGATTTTTTTTGCTAGCAAAAGTTTGTTTTGATAAGATGTTAATATCTAGTGCACCAAATTTTTGTTTTTGATGAGAATTGTACATCTTATACAGGGGTCAAAATCAAGTCGATGATGAACCACATGGTGAGGAAGAATCAGAGTATTCATTAAGCGATGAAAGTTATCATAGCCATTATAGTACTGATAATGAAGTTGGGACAAATTTGTTGATTCTTACCTTTCTACTGAGAAATTTAAATCGGCTTATGCTCTAGAAGTTGCTCCCATTCCTGCAAAGGATGAATGGGTTCACATAGATACTGAGGAGAAGATATACCCACCTAGTATCAAATGGCCGCCAGGAAAACCAAGAAAGAATAGAATTAAACCAAATGACGAGCCAAAAAATAGTCGATGTCGGCGTTGTGAGGAGTATGGACACCATGAAAAAACATGATGGGGAAAGAGTACAAAAGATCGTGAAAGTAACTAATTAAAGTCGATATGTTTTTTGCATTTTCTTTATTTCGCATGATGTTTTTTTATCGTAATGAATCTGAAATTTGACATTTGTTTTAATTTGGTGATTGTTATTTGCATTTTTTATGATTTTTACTCCAAAAACTCGTGATAAAGAAGAGTAGATTAAACATAGACAAAAGAAAATAATGAAAAAAAGTAAAAAAAAATAAATAGATTGTAAAAACACACAAGATTAAAAGAAAAGTCCAACAGAAAAAAATGCATTTAATAAGGGTAAATATGAAAATTTAGAAAAATTTTAAAGTTTTATTATAAATAAGGTAAAATAGTTATTATATAATTTATTTTTAATAACATAAATCAATATAAGTAAATTTGCAATTTTAATCGTTAAGGGAGAATATATACAATTTTTATTTTAGGTTAGGTAAATATGTAATTAATAAAGTTTAAAAGGAGAAATATACTATTAAACCATTTAATTAATCCCACATTGACATTGGTAAAGCATATATTCAAATCCAATATATAATCTTATTGGACTCTTATCATTTGGTTGGTTTTAGAATAGAAGCCATTTTGGGCATTTGGGTATGCGTTGGGTTTGATGAAAAATTTGGTGTGATAATTCAACGTTACACCAATTTAATATTACACATCAAGAAGAAAAATGTAACAAGATTAATAATAAACTATTAAATGCTTGGATCCATACATATGGCATATCTACCCAGACGTGTGTGTATTGTCTAGTGATAAAAATTAAAAAACTAATAAATAAATAAATATTATATGGGTGCAAATGATTCAATTTAATAGCCGACTTTGAAACCATCATCCCCACTCATTTAGCTTGACTTTGTTGTAACAAATTTCTTCTATACATGGCGACGGTGGCTCCCACCTCCCGGAACCTATCTCCGGCGGACGCCAAGGAATTTACAACGACCGAACCTACTCCCAAGAAGCTTGATGCCGGAGCTCTATTCGTCCTCAAATCTCGAGGTATATCATAATTATATATATATATATTTCTGTATACATATTTACATGCAACTATATATGTAAGCTAGCATCATGTGTGGGGAGGGAAGATATATTTGTTCAGAATTTATGTTGGCTTTTGCTCCAACCAATGGAGTCTCTTAAGTAAGTTATTACGGTTTGAAGCTCACTGCTAATTATTGGTTATATCAAATTGGTCAAAACTACCAAATTGTTTGATCGGGAGTTTTTTTTGGGAACGGTATATTTCAGCAAAAAATTTAGGTTAAAGGGGAAGTCAAAAAAAAAAAAAGGTTTATGGTGTATCCGCTATTACCAATAGCGGATTAGGAGGAAGAAACTTGAAAAATCTGACACAACTGCGAATGTTGCAGGAGTTAACATAAGCCGCTATTCACAATAGCGGATTAGGAGAAATAAGCCGCTATTCACAATGGCGGATTAGGAAGAAATGGTTTACCCCGGTTAAACCATTTCTTCCTAATCCGCTATTGTGAATAGCGGCTTATGTTAACTCCTGCAACATTCGCAGTTGTGTCAGATTTTTCAAGTTTCTTCCTCCTAATCCGCTATTGGTAATAGCGGATACACCATAAACCTTTTTTTTTTGACTTCCCCTTTAACCTAAATTTTTTGCTGAAATATACCGTTCCCAAAAAAAATTCGTTTGATCGGTCGATTTTTAGTTTAGTTTAAGCTAATTAAAATAAGATTACAGATTCTATAAAGTTTAAATAATTACAAATCTAGCTATCGAGCTGTCAAGCATAGGCTTGTTTTGTTTCTATAAAGTTCAACGTATATATATGGTCAAACTAGCTAGCCAGTTTGGGCTCACACACCTGTTTTGTTTGTGGTACCATAGGGTCATGGTTGCATTGTGGCTACCATTTGACAACCGCAATTGTAGCACCGGCACTACTAAGTCTACCATTTGCCTTGGCCTTGTTGGGGTGGAAGGGCGGCGTGGCGGTGTTGGCACTCGCCGGAATCATCACATTCTACTCCTACAACCTCCTGTCTCTAGTATTGGAATATCATGCCGAGCTCGGCCACCGCCAACTTAGGTTCCGTGACATGGCCCATGATATTTTAGGTAACATTTAACTACCATACCCTTGTCATACATATATAATCAAACATTAAACTAATTGTATAATTTCTTTTTTAACAGGCCCGGGGTGGGGTCGGTACTACGTGGGCCCACTTCAGCTGGGCTCGTGCTATGGCGCGGTTATTGCTTGTACTCTACTTGGTGGGCAAAGCCTCAAAGTGAGCCAACATTTAATAATGTCTAACTTCACCTTGTGGACATTATCATGAAGTTTGAATATTTGTGCAGTTTATATACTTGTTGGCAAGACCAGATGGGAGCATGCAATTGTCCCATTTTATTGTGATATTTGGAAGCTTTACACTCATTTTAGCACAAATCCCATCTTTTCATTCCTTGAGGCACATCAATCTTGTGTCACTCATCTTGTGTTTTGCTTATTGTGCTTGCACAACTGCTGGTGCAATTTACATAGGTAACACTAAACTTATGCATCGACTGATACGCGCTTTCATATAGTTTATAAAGTAACTGAAAAAACTGAACTATTTGTAGGAAATTCCCATAAGGCGCCTCCCAAGAGCTACTCCTTGGCCGGAGTTGGAATAAACCGTATCTTCGGCTTTTTCAATGCTATTTCAATCATCTGTACGACTTACGGGAACGGGATTATTCCTGAGATACAGGTTATTTTTTTGTAAATTATTGCATAAATATGTAAAACTTTAATCAGTAAGTGTTGATATTTCTTTTTGGGCTGGAACAGGCCACAATAGCAGAGCCAGTGAAGGGCAAGATGTTCAAAGGGCTACTGGTGTGTTATACAGTTGTGATCTCAAACTATTTTAGTGTTGGGATTTCTGGTTATTGGGCTTTTGGTAATCAAGTGGATAGTTCTGTTCTTCAAAACTTTATGGTGGGTTCTAACCCATTGTTGCCCAAATGGTTTCTTCTTATGACCAATGGCTTTACTGTTTTACAAGTTGCAGCTTGTACTTTGGTAAGCTATATATTAGATTCACTTGCAACCTTTTTAATAAAACTCACTTTAAATTCTATTGCTAACCTTTTAATATCAGGTTTACTTGCAACCGTCAAACGTTGTCTTAGAACGAAGATTTGCAGATCCTAAGAAGGGTCAGTTATCAGCTAGAAACGTCGTGCCTCGACTAATAACAAGATCGTTATCGGTAATCATCGCAACCACTTTTTCTGCAATGTTGCCTTTCTTTGGAGACATAATGGCATTATTTGGTGCATTTGGTTGCATACCTTTGGACTTTATTTTGCCCATGGTATTTTACAACTTGACATTCAAACCATCCAAAAAAGGGTTAGTTTTTTGGGTCAACACGGTGATCGGTGTTGGCTCAACCGGTCTGTCGTTGATAGGGGCCGTAGCCTCGGTGCGACAAATCATTCTAGATGCTAGAACGTATCGTTTGTTTGCTAACATGTAGGTTTTGTTATAATTTGTATGTATCATTAAGTTTAAAATAATTAAGTAATATGTATGTGTATGAAATTTGATATTTACATATCTTACATATTTGAATGTGAGATGAATCTGTAGTTAAAAAGACTCCCACATGAGGAAAGAAATGCGAATTAGAACTATTATAACTTTTGATCTGTTTGAAGTTACATGAGGTGTTTTAGATGTATGAAAATCTCGCAAAGGGCCGAACATGATCTATGACAATTTCCCAACTAGGTCAAATTTGGGACGTGTTTTTGGTAGTCTCAGACATATTATAAAACTGTGTCCCATATTTATCACGTATTCGTTGTTCAATTGCACACTGGTATACTCATGGGTATCGGGTATATCCGTTATGATCTTATATGATTAAAGTTACTCGTTGAGATGCCCAATATATGGAACTCGATCTTAACTTCGTCTCAAGACTCGACTTGTAATATTAAATACTCAACTACACGGTGCTGAAGCTGAATAGGATTGAAACTGATTTTAGTTCAATTATATGCTAATTGCAAACCATGACTAAAGTTGGTATTGATGTTGTTTGTTATCGGTATATGTTTTGAAATTCACTTTATGTGATTTTGAATTCGAATTGGATAAATATGCTCATATATCGGAATATTATGAGTTTATCTACGTCTCAATCAATCCATTTAAAACCCTCGCAACCCTTATTCCAACTTACGAAACCATCAGACTTTTGCTTCATCGCTCGCAACCCTTGAGTTCTTCGCCATCCCTGTTTAGTGGCTACCGACGAAACAGCACCATCCGCCTCCGGTCTGCGTTGTGAAACCGTTTAAGGCCATCAAGCGCACCGAATTGAAGCAACCGGTAGCAGGGCATCAGTTCAACCGTCCAACTCGCTCGAGTTCTTGTAACTTTTGCTGTCATCTCGTTCTTCGATTTGTTTTTGCTCATCTCTTGGGGTAACGATTCTGATCAGTGATCTGTGTTCTATAAATCATATTCGTGTGAAATTGAGTTGTTTTCTGGCGACTAAAACTGTCTGAATGTTTAGTAATGGCTCCTGCAATTGTGTTTGAAAGTTGACCATTAAACTTTGTGAATTAAATTATGTTAGTTTTAAACATGTTTTCTAATAGAGTACGTATATTTAGCCTTGTAATTAGCAATTATCATAGCATTTATCATCCCTTGTAAATTAGCATAATCAGTTGTATCATCTCCAAAAATAGGAGATCTCCTCTGTATTATTTATAGGCATATTGTATGCAATGAGAAATCACGAATTCCATTACCTCTTTCATGGTATCATAGAGCAACTTCAGATCCAAATCTCTAAAAACTCTTCTTTCTTTCCTACCCACCACCCCTCTGATCTCTCTCACCCTCATGGATTCCAAAATCCATCCAGCCCTCACAGTCAGTAACATCAAAAGTTTTATCCCCATCACCCTTGCCATTGATTCCGGCAAGTTCTCTTCCTGGTCGGAACTATTCAGAATTCACTGTCGTGCCTTCCTTGTCTTCGACCACATCTCCTCCCCCAAACCAACCGACACCGCCTCCTCCTCTGCTAGACCGACAGAAGGTGACAAAGCTACACCACCGCCGCCACCACCACCCAGTGAATCATGGGATCGGATTGATGCCATCGTCCTTCAGTGGATATATGGCACCATTTCCGAAGACCTTCTAGATACAATTGTCAAGCCAGACACCACGGCATATGAGGCCTGGACCACCTTATGCAACCACTTTCAAGACAATAAGATCACCCGTGCCGTTCAATTAAAACAGAAATTCGTCAACACCCGTCTTGATGACTTCCCTAATCCTTCTGCCTACTGCCAAGCTCTAAAAATTCTCGCTGACCAACTAGCAAATGTCGATGCGCCCGTCGACAATGATTCTCTAGTTATTCAACTCATCTTGGGCCTTAATGAACATTATGAAGGGATAGCCACCATTGTGCAACAAATGAAACCCCTCCCTGCCTTTACCGAGGCCAGATCCAAACTATTGATGGAAGAGACTCGCAAAGCGGCGCAAACCCTAGCCACCGCAAACAGCGCCAGTCACGCTCTTCATGCCCCCGATCAAGGTGGTACCGCTGGTCAGGTTCATAACGCTCCACCACCACGCCATGACTCCAACACCACCGGTTATTCTGATCGCTTCCGTGGCCGGGGTCGCTCTTATGGGCGTGGTAAGGGTCGCTCTTCTCGGGGTAGAGCTCGTGGAACACCAAACTTCTTCCAGAACCCGCATTCCCCCTCCTTTGGACCACCGCAATACCCACAATATTGGTCTGGTCCCATTTCACAAATTCAAAATTGGGCCAACAACCCCCCTTGCCCATACCCAACAGTTGCTAGGCCCAACAATCAGGCTGGCCCACGGGGATCCAACCCAGGAATTCTCGGACCCAGGCCCAATCATGCATTTCACACTGGCTATGTTCCGACTGACATTGATCAAGCACTTTACACAATGTCTCTTAATCCTCTGGATCACAACTGGTATATGGATACAGGGGCAACCACTCACATGACAAACTATCCGGGTAATTTTCAATCCTTTTTTAATAATGGCATTTTACGAAATATAATAGTTGGAAATGGCACAACCATTCCGGTTAATAGACAAGGAAACCAAAACCTTCAACCACCATTTCCACCTCTTAAATTAAATGACGTTCTTCTTGCACCAAAACTTATTAAAAACTTACTTTCTGTTCGTCGGCTAACGACCGGCAATTGGATTTCTATTGAGTTTGACCCGTTTGGTTTTCTTGTGAAGGATTTCAAGACTCGGATCCCTATCCTACGAAGTAATAGTAGTGGCGACCTATACCCCCTTCTTGCAACTTCCGACACTCATGTTACCTCTCCCTCAACTTTTGCTGCTATATCTCATCAACTTTGGCACCAACGGCTCGGCCACCCGGGCCCATCTTTATTGCATTCTCTTAAAAATTCTTGTTCTATTGACTATGGAAAGATTAATAAAAACATTTGTCAATCTTGTGTGTTTGGAAAATGTACTAGACTACCATTTATTGATTCTCATACTATTACATCTCTACCTTTTGACATCATTCATAGCGACCTTTGGACATCCCCCGTCCTAAGCTCCGGGGGACACCGCTACTATATACTTTTTTTGGATGACAAAACCAATTTTCTATGGACATATCCATTAAGCAACAAATCAAATGTGTACAAAACCTTTTGTGCCTTTTATAACTACATCCACACTCAATTTGAATGAAAAATAAAAAATTTCCAATGTGACAACGGAAGAGAATACGCAAATTCCTCCTTTCAACAATTTTGTCACCAAAATGGGATGTCATTTCGTTTTCATGCCCCCATACGTCTTCCCAAAACGGAAAAGCGGAACGCAAAATTCGCTCCATTAACAATGTCATCCGAACCCTTCTATCTCATGCTCAACTTCCCAACACGTATCATCCCTTGTAAATTAGCATAATCAGTTGTATCATCTCCAAAAATAGGAGATCTCCTCTGTATTATTTATAGGCATATTGTATGCAATGAGAAATCACGAATTCCATTACCTCTTTCATTTTCAATATGAAACCATTCTTGCATCTGTTGTTATTTAAAACATGCTTTCAATAGAAGTTACACTTTAATGGATTTTACTAAATAACTAATATGACTAACTTGAGTAGTTGCATATAGTCTGACCATTGGGGTTGGTGGCCGAAGAGGCAAAACCTTTAGAGCATTCACAGCCCATTCCTTATAATTATGTAAGTGAGTTTTGTATATTTTATTGAGTGGTTTAAAATGGTTGTGAGTGGAGGAGAGAGAAAATATATAAGGTTTGTGTAAATATAAAGATAAAAGTAGTGGTTTTTAGTATAATTACAATGATAAGGATAATGAGAGAGAAAAGTAGAGATAAAAGGTAGAAAAAGTAGTGTTTTTTAGTGTAATTATAAGGATAATGATATGAAATATAAAGAACGGGCTGAGAATGCTCTTAGGAGCACGGAAGTTAGGTGTAGGTCGAGTAAAAATTCCATTTATTAGTGTCAATAAATATGTGTCTATCACTTATCTGTTGTGTGAAATCAGGCTTTTGATAAAAATCAAATAAAAGATCATGTATTAAATTCCTTTGTAATATTGGTAAGGATTTATATGAAATATATACATTTAGTTTCCTAACATTAAAATCAGTTCATCTTTGTTTGGGAACTTAGATATTCCAAGCATCTAGTAAAACATTCGCACATCCACAAGTTTCAAACAAACAAGAATCTCAAAAACTTTTGGTCGCCAGAGCATCAACAAAACTAAAATCAATTAAGTAATTTAATTTGTGTAAATCTAAGTCGAAATATAATTAAATGTAGGTTACCATACTTGTTGAAACCGATTTGATTTGTTTCGTTTCACCTTTGCTTGGTTGGCTAAGGTACGGATGACCACTCTCTTTTGTAGCATGTTTTCGTCGTTTCCCTTTTCCCTACACTTGGTCATTTGGACTTATGGTATCAGTTACTCGTTCGGTTGGTTGCCTAACAACCATATTGCGCTTTGGAATTTGTAGCATGAAATACACCTTTAAGTCTGTACTCATTATTACATGTTCCTTAGATTATATTCAGTTTAAACGTATGCCTTTATGTTCAATTATTTGTTTGGTAGTTATACTACCTCTCAGACTTAGTACTCTGTTACCCGAGCATGTCAGACACATCATTTGGGCGTCAATGATGTGACACTTTTCGTGACAGTGTGTAATAAAAGGTTCATGACGTCTCCGTTTAAACGTTTAGTACTCAGGGAGTACATTGGCCACATTATATGGGAGGCGGATGGATAGATCCTAGTTCATTTATCAGTTATCAATATGAAGGGGATGGAATAATGTATGTTACACCATGCACACCATCTCATTTGATGCATAGCCTAGCTAGCTATGTACCCCCCAATTTCAGTTTCGGCTCTAGGTACTTCCTATATTACACGACTTATTTTGTTGACTTACATGTCGTGTAGATTTAGTTCAGTATTTCAGTATTATATGTTTAGCATCATATGTCAGTATTGTGAGGGGTTAATTTTATGATGCAGGATCACGAGTATGCTCCAGAATCCATGATCCCTGATAACTTCGGTATCTTGACCATTAATATTACTAACGATTATTTGTTCCCTATCTCGCTTTATATTAACAAGTAAAACATGTTGATTCACTCATCCTTGAAGAATCGGTCAAGTAGTTAAAGAAAACGTGTAGAATATGCGTGGAAAAGCTTCAAACGGTCATATTAGAATACTAGATGAGATCCAACATTCTCAGATAGTTTGTTAACTTCTTTTTTGTATTTATTAAGCAGTAGATCTATTAGGAACGAACATTCGCAACACACGACACACTCGCAATCATCTGTAACACTTAACTCTCGATCGTTTACTGCTCTCATTGTACTCGTTTTCAAGGTTTAATATAAGTTCAGGAGGCAAGTGACTTTCGGTCACTTCCCGAGGTTTTATGCCGGAGATCCTCAAGGATTAAGGGCTTTCCTCGTATATCATCGTGTCAATCTTTACATTTACGTTCATAATTTCATATCTTGATCAAGCACACTACCTCACATACTAAGTTTGATTACAAAATTAGTCTTGATAATTTTTACACAAAACAATTTGGCGCCCACCGTGGGCAACCGGTGCTTTTTATCTTGAAATCCTTGTTAAAATTTACCCAAAAATGTCGTCCCAATCCAAGTCAGTTTCCTCTTCAACTCCGTCTTCAAGCTCTGGGTTGAACAACCCTCTCCCTCATCCTCCGTCATTCCAGAAAAAGAATGACAATCTGCCTAAGAAAATAGCTTCTGCTCGTTTTTTGGGATCTGGATTATCTCCTGGAGGACCTGTGCTTGTTTCGAATAATGACATCCTCACTTTGTTCTCAGAAGTGAAACAGCAAATGAAACAACAAGAAAAGACCAATCAGATGCTGTTTATGGAGCTTGAAAGGATAAAAGAATCGAAGATACCGGTGGAAACGACAACCCCACTACAACCAAGGATCCTGAACTTTGACTCTGCAGGATTCTCAGGAAACCATCAGGGATACATCATCCCCATGCAGACTAGAACCACTACAGTTGGTCCAACTCCAGCTATTAGAGTCACTGCAAACCGAGATCTTGGAATCACCCCAGGATCCTCATCACAGAATCCTAACATTGGTAACACTTTCAATCGGTTTTTAAACGCTAACGAACTTATGCAGGATACTGGGATCAGTCCATTCATGGCCAAAGAGCTGAAGAAGCTAAGGGATATGATCTCCAGCGTACCGGGTGTAGTCCAACCGATATCGGAAGCACCCTCAGCCAGTCACAGGATCTCGAGATTTGCTCCTCCAATATGTGATGCGGAGATCCCGAAACGCTTCCAAACTCCCAACATGAAGTCATATGATGGAACTACGGATCCCGAAGAGCATGTCCCCCAATACACGGAGAGAATGGAAATCAATCCCATTCCCTTAGATTTAAAAGAAGCTTGCTTATGCAAGGGCTTCGTGTCCACTCTGACAGGATCAGTCTTAAAATGGCTGCTAAACGTTCCTCCTTATTCAATAACTTCATTTGCTCACTTTGTTAATTTTTTTAATAACCAATTTTTTACAGCAGAACATTTGAAAGACTAACGAGTGATTTGTATAGGGTGACCCAGAATGCCGGAGAATCCCTTCGAGATTATGTTAGCAAATTCGGCCAGGAATCCCTAGATATCCCGAACCTTGACATCGCTACGACGGTCCAAGCTTTCAAAATGGGGTTGAAGAAGGATTCCCCATTCTACGAACACCTTGTCATGAATCCTTGCAGGAATCTGGACGAAGTCAGGAATCGAGCACTAAGGTTCATAAGGCTCGAAGATGATAAGAAGATCCAACAAAGAATGGATGCTCCAATCAGCTACAACCAACCCAACCGGAAAACTGACTCTACGCCCTACAAACCTTATAGATCCAAGACTGAAGATTGCATTGCAATACATTTGGAAAAGCAGTGATTGAATGCAAATTTCAACAAGGATTTCAAGATAAAAAGCACCACTTGCCCCCACGGTGGGCGCCAAATTGTTTTGGGTAAAAATTATCAAGACTAATTTTGTAACCAAACTTAGTATGTGAGGTAGTGTGCTTGATCGAGATATGAAATTATGAACGTAAATGTAAAGATTGACACGATGATATACGAGGAAAGCCCTTAATCCTTGAGGATCTCCGGCATAAAACCTCGGGAAGTGACCGAAAGTCACTTGCCTCTTGAACTTTTATTAAACCTTGAAAACGAGTACAATGAGAGCGGTAAACGATCGAGAGCTAAGTGTTACAGATGATTGCGAATGTTCGTTCCTAATCGATCTACTAATTAATAAATACAAAAAAGAAGTTAACAAACTATCCGAGAATCTTGGATCTCATCTAGTCTTCTAATATGACCGTTTGAAGCTTCTCCACGCATGTTCTACACATTTTTTTAACTACTTGACCGATTCTTCAAGGATGAGTGAATCAACACGTTTTACCTGTGAACATAAATCGAGATAGGGAACAAAAACCGTTAGTAAAATATTAATGGTCAGGATACTGAAGTCATCAAGGATCCTGGATTCCGGATCATACTCGTGATCTTGCATCATAAAATTAACCCCTAACATTAACCATTCATTACAAAATCGTAAACATAAATCGTAACGGCATACTAGTCGTCATATCAGCCGGGTAACTCTTCTCGTTTGCCTAGCATCACCGTCCATCATCATAACCTGCCTTTAACCTGAATGTGCATTCTAAAAAGTCTGCTACGCTGGTGAATTCTAGCTTTAACATAAAACCTTAATTTCGGATATTTTGCCGAAAACATAACATTTAACTTCGTTAATAAAAGCGTACGTAAACATGCAATAACATAACATAACATAACACATAAGTCAACAAACACATCGAATCTGGGCCTTCTCGTAACTGTCAATTCCAAACATCGCATACTCTTGGAGAAACCCGAGGATCACCACCATTAGGCCCTTCAACACCATACATTACCTGTAGGTGGAGAAACCTAGGGCCCGATAAATTAGGCCATTCAACACCAAACTTCAAGCACGACATCACAAGGATGACACGTACCAAACTTCAAGCACCATTACCCCGTGGGGTAGGCGTACCAAACTTCAAGGATCACAGTAATCCCCATGGTGACCGTCATCACCCCAGTTATACAACAGTTGACCAACCACAAAGTCCCCTATAAAGGTAATGCCCATAACAAGCATCCCATACCCATAACCTCAATTCCCGAATGAGTCATGGCAGATTCATTCGTTTGTGACTTTCATAAACATTCACTTCTTTACCTCAAAACTCCAGTTAAAGCATTCGTACGTTTTATTAAAATCATTCATTCGTAAACACTTCGTAAACTTCATTTGGCAAAACATTTCGTAAACACATTTTCATAACTTTTCTAATCAAAACAGCATCCATAAACATCGTTCATAAAATGTCACATCGTTACGTATGTGATAAGTGGCCAAAGTTTCATGTATTAAAAGGTGTAATATGTTATATTTATGCAATTTGATATGTGGAATACAAAGGTTTTGTGTAGTCATGCATGTGCAGGTGTTGGAAGCTTAAAATGTGATCTTTGAAGATATTACCAGAGAGTCGGAAAAGACACGGAGAAAATGGGGCAAAACTGCAGGCACAACGTAAGCCTACGCCCTCCCAGCGTAGGCCTACGCCTAAAGATTTCCTTCACAGCAGCATCAGAGGCCCGGCGTAAGCCTACGCCCTCCCAGCGTAGGCCTACGCCTAAAGATTTCCTTCACAGCAGCATCAGAGGCTCGGCGTAAGCCTACGCCCTCCCAGCGTAAGCCTACGCTGGGTGCGTTTCAGACGCGGGGTTTGGGCGAAACAGCCGAATTTCAAAGGTTATTTAGGTTTTTCTTCCCCAAAATTCGAATCCATCTTTTACACCACAGTTCTTGGGCGATTTTGGTCATTTGAGGAGGCTAAGGAACACGATTCTAACATGCAAGTGAAGATTGATACTCGAAATATTGAAGGATTGAAGATGATTTCCACCACCATGAGCAGCTAATCCACCGGTAATCATTCCCGGGTGGATTGTTTGTAAGTTTTTAGGGTTTTATCATGTGCTAGCTTTGAGAAACAATTATTGTAATCGTTTGGTTTGAAACACTTGAATCTTTGTGTTTAGTATGGTTATGAACTCACGGGAGTCGATAAATTCTTGCACCATTGACCCCGTTAGATGATAATTGCTATGAACTTTGATTTATGTTGAATCTATTGATTAATCTAATTCTATATTGCATACATTTGTCTCGATTTCATTCGTGAATATTGTCTTACACTATTTGTCGATGATGTATGAATGTTGATGTTCTTGGTTAGATTTGGTTAATTAGATTTGAATAACCATTCGATTGTTTGAACTCAAATGTTGGTGTGATAATCCCTAATTATTTGTGAGCTTGAAACTCGGGTGTGATACCCTTTTTAATTATTGTTTACAACTTAAACCGTTTTGTTTTGTACTTGATTTGTTTGTTGAGTTTATAAAGTTTTCACTTAAATCATTGATTGTGTTTGGTCAGAAAGACCCGTTGTAACTTCATAATTTGCATTGTTAATTGAAGTTGAGCACCGACCACAAACTCTTCGTGGTTCGACACCCTTCTTACCCTAACTAGTTTAAGGTGATTAGGACACTCTATTTCTTTATCTTTGACCGGTCCTTTCGACACCGATCAAATTTTGGCGCCGTTGCCGGGGAGTGTGTGCGCTTGGTGTTTTATTTTAATTGACTCGTTACTTACTTGTTTTGTTTGGTTAATCTTCTTCTATTTTTGTGTTACGCGTGGTGTTTGTTTGTGTGTGCAGGTGACAGATTAGTGCATGCGTACCCGTTCATCTGGGAGAACTTCACCACTTGTGTTTGAACCGGAAATTGAGAGGATAGCAAGGCAAAACCGAATCCAACAACAAAATTTACAACCTATTTCATCGGAACCATCATCCATGGATGGTCGAAGCAGTCATTCTGGAACTAGCATAAGAAACCGTGGCCCAACTCCAAACAGAGGCCCTATCCCTAACCGCCCACCAACTCCACCTCACCGAACCTCAACTCAAACCCCACCTATACCTATCAATAACAACCAACCCCGTGGGTCGGGTCCAGTTCAACAAAACCGACCCGTTAACATCCGTACCAATCCCACGTACCAAGGAAGAAAGGGACCACAACAAAATCAAACCCCTCCCGGAAACAATGAGAACGAGGGTTGGGAGGATGAAGATGGTGAATATTTTAGGTATGATGATAATGAAGATGTTGGGAATGGTGAAGGGTTTGGAGATTATGAGTATGAAGATGGTGAGAGGAGCCAATATGGAGAGTATAACGAGGGGCAAGGCTTTGGAGAGGAAGAAGAGGTGAATTATGTTCACCAAAGGGCGAGACAACCAATGGGTCGAACAGCTCGACCTGAGAGATTTGGGTATCCTCCTAGGCAGGAAGGGAGGAGAGCTACTGGGGGCTACAATAATAAAAACCGAAGACAATCGGTAGCCCCTATGGGTGGAGTTAATGGTCGTTTTCGACCGGCTATTTCGGAGAATGCTTCTCCAATTGTTCCACCAATTCCAGGAATGAGGAGGTTCAAGTCAAGACCGAATTACATCAATGTCCTTCCACATTTTCATGGTATGGTCACCGAAGAACCATACACCCATTTAGCCGAGTTTGCTGCCATCTGTAGCACAATTGGGGATGAAAACTTTGACCAAAATGAGGTCAAACTCCGACTTTTTCAGTTTTCCCTCAAAGATCGAGCAAAGCAATGGTTCATCACATTGCCGGCTAATAGCATTTACACATGGGATGAAATGCAACAAGTTTTCTTGGACGAATATTACTCGGTTGCGAAGACAGATGACTCCCGAATTGAGATTCGGACTTTTCAACAACAAACAGGTGAACCTTTACATGAAGCTTTTACCCGTTTCAAGGAGTTGTTGAGGAAATGCCCCCACTATCAAATTGAGTTGTGGGAACTAGTAAAGTGTTTTGTTGATGGTTTGACTCAAGAGGAGAGGAAGTACTTGAAGTCCACCAGTAATGGGACATTGTTGTCTAATCCCGAAGAAGATGATTGGGATTTCTTAGAAAGAATGAGCCAAAGTTCAAAATCCGAGGCATCGGCTAGCTGAAGAGCCAAACACCCAATTTCAAAATCTGCCCTGGACTATGAGACGAAGGAGAGGTTAACCTCTATGGAGAAAGAATTGGCCAATTTGAAAAGAGGAGAGAAAAAGGAAGTAGCGGGAGTGAAAACCCGTTTTGATGTTTGTGAGAGTTGTGGGGATTTGGGACACAAGGCCATAAGTTGCCCATTGCAAGATGGTAGACAAGAAGAAGTGAACCAAGTTTTTGGTGATAGGAAACCATATGATACAAACTCAAACTCCTATCACCCGAGCTTGAGGAATCATCCCAACTTCAAATACGGGGATGCATCAAACCAATTGAACCCAAATTTCCAAGGTTCAAATCAAGGTACTTCGTCATACCAACCTCGTCAACAAGGGAACTACAATTCAGGCGGTTACCAAAGGAGTTCATATAACAATAACCGGAACACAAATTACCCCCCAAGGAATTACAATCAAGATCATCAACAACAAGGTGGATCATCGGGGGGTGATGACGCGGTTAATTCAAAACTGGATGCACTGTTGGAGATGATGAAAGAGTCAAAAAGGGAGAATGAAATGAGAGACAAGTCTTTTGTGGCGTTGGAAAGACAAGTGGGGAAATGGCCGAAGAAATATCTTTGCTAAAACAAAATGAAGGTAAACTGCCAATTGACAACACATTGAAGCCACCACATCATGTTAGTGCAATTGATGTGGCTCATGGTAATGAAGAAGGTGAAGAAGGAGAAGAGGAGGAAATTGAGTGTGGAGAACCCTTAGTTCCTATTCAAATTGGGGAATTCAAAACTAAGTTGGCACTGCTAGATTATGGAGTGGGGGTGAGCATTCTACCAGGGAGCGTGTATGACCAATACAATTTTGGTCCATTAGAAGAATACAACACCACGTTGGTGTTAGCAAATGCTACATGCACACGTCCTCGGGGGAAATTAGTGGGAGTGGCTGTGAAGATTGGAGAATTCTACTATCCTGGAGATTTCTTAGTGCTTGATTATGCACCACTTGCTAAGGAGGAGCCACGAGTGATTTTGGGAAGACCGTTTTTGGCAACCGCAAATGCACAAATCAATTGCCGAACCGGCACTGTTGACATGACCTTTGGGAAGCGTAAGTTGAACATTAATATTTTTTCAAATTCATTTACATATTCGGTTGAAAATAAGTGTTCAAAAGCATTCACTACTAACGTGGGTCATCCTCGCGACAAGGCAAATGAGGGTGACACCAAAAACAAAGGTATCATGTTTGACAGGTTTAATGTGAAAGACGAATCGAAGGCAATCGAGAAGAAAACTGAGAGGTTGAAAGATGAAAAGAAACCACCCGACCATGTCCAACATTCGAACGAGAAAGTAGATTTGTGTGATGTGAAATTTACGAGAGATGAATCTTGGAGTTGGAGTGATAAGAACCGAAGTGGTGAGGGAGCTAGTGGAAGCAATTTTGTGTTTCAACCTCCATAAGGAGGTAATGTCGGGCTGAGGACAATAAACTTAGCGCTAACCGGGAGGCAACCCGGCTTGTGATTGCTTGTATTTTGTCTTTGCTTTGTTTTGTTTTGTGTGTTTTAGTTTTCGTCACCATAGCAACACTCAAGTGTGGGGAAGACTCATGGAAGACTTACGAGTCCATTTTTGGTGATGGTTCAAGCACTCTATGATCACCTCTAATCAGGTCCATGTACTCTTTCTCATATTTATGTTGCTTTGATTGAACGAATTTGTTTTTGTTTGTTTTGGTGTGTTTATGTTTGAAACTTGGTTGATTGTGATTGGGTTGGTGCTTATGGTTATGGGAATCTTTGAGTTAGATATTGGGAGTTATTGGGTATTGGTTATTTTTGCACCCACTAACCGCACTTTTACATTTCATAACTATTTACATTGGGATAATGTAAGGTTCAAGTGTGGGGATGTGGAAAATCTTGGAAACCATACAAATTTTTTGAAAATTGTTTTACAAAGTGTTTGGTAGAGGTCTTTGGTCATGGTTAATTCATTAAGTTACTCGATTAAGTTTTTCCAACAAATGTTAAAATATATATATATATATATATATATATAATAAATTGGAAATGTTGGAATTGGGAGTAACAAAGTTGAAGGTGATGGTTTGCATGCACATGTCGGTAACCTATTTTCCACCGTTTCTGTGAGACTTTGAGCCAAATTGATTTATATTCTCTTATTTGAGTGTTTAGCCACTTTGTTTCATATTTTAGAACTTGCATATTGTTAATACATGTTGAAACCTTGAACCAATTGATTGTGCAAAAATGATAAAGGCATTAGGAGAAACCTTTTTGTTTTTAGCCATTTTTATGCCTTTACCCGTTAATATCCACTAGATACCCATTCTGAGCCTATACCTTTTCTTTTGACAAAACCCACAACATTTACCCATTCACCTTTTAGCCTTTTCTTTTTAAACCCGTGAGTTGGAATTCAATTAACTTAGATTGGTGTAGTTGCATTGAATACAAAAAAAAATGAAAAATGAATGAAAAAGAAATACAAAAATAGTATTGGGTCAACATGTGCCCAAAGGTTTTGAATATTAGTTGAGCTAAAATAAAAGATGTTATTGGGTCAGTTTAACTCAAGTTTCATTTGATAGTGTGAAGAAATAAGAAATTTAGTGTTGATGGGTCATTTATACCCATGGTAGAATTTTGAAGGTTTAAGAGTTAATTTGTAACTTTATTAGTTGAATTCCACTCACCTTTAGCCACTTTAAAAATCCTTATCCATACCCGTAACCCTAGCCTACATTACAACCCTTAAAAGACCTTTTGATTTGTGCGTTTTAGTTGTGTTAGTAGGTGGAGATGTGATCAATTTGCAAGCCTATAATAATGTGATTCATTGTTTGGTTTCGAGTGAAAAATACTAGCACATCATCGCTAGTCCATATATGAAGCCGAGTGGAGTGACTGATTGTGAGGGGTGTGTACATGCAAAACCATAGCTAGATATGAGTTAAGCGCGTTCCAATATTTTCTTTTGTTTAAAAATTCATTGATGGTTTGTTGGATTGTAAAGCTGTTGAGAGTATAATTTTTATGAATTTTACATGACCTTGGACCTTAACTTATGTTTAGTGAAAATAATTATTTAAGAATTTGTAATGTGAATTTAAAAGCAAATGACTTTGCTTGAGGGCAAGCAAAACTCAAGTGTGGGATATGATAAGTGGCCAAAGTTTCATGTATTAAAATGTATAATATGTTATATTTATGCAATTTAATATGTGGAATACAAAGGTTTTATGTAGTCATGCATGTGCAGGTGTTGGAAGCTTAAAATGTGATCTTTGAAGATATTACCAGAGAGTCGGAAGAGACACGGAGAAAACGGGGCAAAACTGCAGGCACAGCGTAAGCCTACGCCCTCCCAGCGTAGGCCTACGCCTAAAGATTTCCTTCACAGCAGCATCAGAGGCCCGGCGTAAGCCTACGCCCTCCCAGCGTAGGCCTACGCCTAAGATTTCCTTCACAGCAGCATCAGAGGCTCGGCGTAAGCCTACGCCCTCCCAGCGTAAGCCTACGCTGGGTGCGTTTCAGACGCGGGGTTTGGGCGAAACAGTCGAATTTCAAAGGTTATTTAGGTTTTTCTTCCCCAAAATTCGAATCCATCTTTTACACCACAGTTCTTGGGCGATTTTGGTCATTCGAGGAGGCTAAGGAACACGATTCTAACATGCAAGTGAAGATTGATACTCGAAATATTGAAGGATTGAAGATGATTTCCACCACCATGAGCAGCTAATCCACCGGTAATCATTCCCGGGTGGATTGTTTGTAAGTTTTTAGGGTTTTATCATGTGCTAGCTTTGAGAAACAATTATTGTAATCGTTTGGTTTGAAACACTTGAATCTTTGTGTTTAGTATGGTTATGAACTCACGAGAGTCGATAAATTCTTGCACCATTGACCCCGTTAGATGATAATTGCTATGAACTTTGATTAATCTAATTCTATATTGCATACATTTGTCTCGATTTCATTCATGAATATTGTCTTACACTATTTGCCGATGATGTATGAATGTTGATGTTCTTGGTTAGATTTGGTTAATTAGATTTGAATAACCATTCGATTGTTTGAACTCAAATGTTGGTGTGATAATCCCTAATTATTTGTGAGCTTAAAACCCGGGTGTGATACCCTTTTTAATTATTGTTTACAACTTAAACTGTTTTGTTTTGTACTTGATTTGTTTGTTGAGTTTATAAAGTTTTCACTTAAATTATTGATTGTGTTTGGTCAGAAAGACCCGTTGTAACTTCATAATTTGCATTGTTAATTGAAGTTGAGCACCGACCACAAACTCTTCGTGGTTCGACACCCTTCTTACCCTAACTAATTTAAGGTGATTAGGACACTCTATTTCTTTATCTTTGACCGGTCCCTTCGACACCGATCAGTATGCACACCAACCCAAAAATATTATTTAAAACATTTAAAAGGCAACTCTAGAACTCACCTTATAAGCTAACCTCGGGTTGTCCTAACAAAGGTCCAACAAGCGTCACACACGATCTGAATTGATTAGTTAAAATACACATCAGACCAATCCCGACTCTAACGGTTTAAGTATTCTGACTTAGGCGAACTTAAGGCTAAGTTCGCCCCTTATAACCCTGGCGAACATACAGGCGAACTTAGGCTAAGTTCGCCTGATCCATACCTACTGAACTTAGCAGGTTCGCCATCACAAGTTCGCTGGATCTGCCTAGCGAAGTTATCAAGTTCGCTACCCATAGGCTGCCAGCTAACATAGCAAGTTTGCTGGCCTAAGTTCGCCCAAATACCCCAAGTTCGCCCAAATACCCCAAGTTCGCCTGCAGTGCTGTCTTCTTCCCCAAGAATCGTAGATCCATGCATGCGGATCTGATCTCGTCAAGACCCAAATTTTCCACGTTCAAAACATTAGTTTTTCATTCTAGAACTCAGATCTGGATTTATTTCGAAGTTTCACACGTAAAAACATCACCTTTTTTATCCAAAACCCGAAAACCCCAAAATGAACAAAAACTCAGATCTAGATCAGACCGTTACCTGTATCAAGCTTCTGATTCAGAGGTTATTCTCACTAGCTGTGGAGTAACATGCTGCTGCGATCTCAGGCCGATCCGTCACTTTCTCTCTATGAGTTTCTCTCTCTAGATCTGCAAAATGAGAGAATGAGGGTGTGTTTGGGCTATTTAAGGGAGATAATCCCCCCTATGTTCGCCCATATGTTCGCTGGGCCCAATACCGGCCCGGCCCATCGGGCTTCGTTCGTTTCACTCATCGCGTATCGAAACCCGTTTACATTATTGTCGTTATTATTTTTAGGATGTTTAATATAGTAGGTTCATTGCTATTGTTCTTTTCGTTACTGAGAAATTGTTGGCTCAGCCGTATATCTTTTTGTTGTGTTTTCTTGTTTCTACATTAGGCGCTCAAGGAAATCTGGGAAACCAGGGAATACCGTGAGGAGATCAAGTGGAGTCAAGACTATCTATTATTTCGGTTAATGTAATGAATTTTATTTAGGGTTCTTTCGAATTTCGGGATGTTGGATTTCTAAACTTGGATTTATTTCTTTGTTATCATTTTGGTTTGATATCTGTAATAGTGACATCTTAGCCCTTCCGGGTTGGGTTGTTTTAGAAAACTATTTGTTTTTTCCTTTTTTTTTTGTTAGTTCTTTCATTAACTGAAATGTTATTTCAAGCTTTTCCTAACTTCTTCTCAAGTGACTAATATTTGTCTCTATGTTTTTTCCATTTATTGTATTTATTTTCATAACTGACATAATAATAATTATTTCATTTTTGCAGTCATTGTCTTGTAGCATGAATCATTTCTTATTAAATTACTTACAAAATACAAATAACACATCTCTTATGCATCCTTTACAAGTGCTAAATGCACTTATGGCATCATCACTCATCATCAAATTTCCTCTCGTTAAATTTGTTTTCATTTGCTATTATGTAATAAATATAATAAAAAGATTGTTCATACTTTATAGTTTGAAAATTGTTGCACATATATCATACACAATAAACTGTTTATTATTAAGCGAATTCTTAGATTTCTTTTATTTTCTTTTCTTTTCTTTTCTTTTTCTTTCCTTTTTTACTTTTATTTCATTTTATTTTTATTTACGTTTCCAATGTTTTAACGTGCATTATATTCACGAGATGAGTGCTAATATACCGCTGCGTCTTACTAATTTTTTTCTACGTTGTCAACCCGCTACAGAGCGCGGGTGAGAGAATATCTAACATCTTTTATAAAACAATTTTTTTTCTCTTATAGCATGTTTGGTAAAATTCTAAATATACCATTCCGACGTACTAACTTATATCTAAGATTTGAGGTGAGTTTCGTTTAAAACGGAGCTGCGCGTGATGTTGTATAAGTTGTCTAAACAGTTACGTACAACGTTATTAGTATTATTTTTTACTCTTTATTTTTTTTAAAAAGTGTTTGTTTTCGTTTTTTTATATTAAGTTTCGAATGCGTTTATTTATTTCGTACACCACAATTTTTTTAACCGATTCGTTTTTCGATATAATATCTTTAATATTATCAACACTCTATTAAATGTTTTGTTTTTTTTCTATATTGCGTGTTTTAACATGCTGCTACGTGCGAATTAGCGCGCCGCAATGCATGTGGCTTTTCGAAGAGTTTGATTCGTTTAATCTTTTTTTTTCTTTTTCGTAGACTTTGATTTATCTAACTGTTTACCTTTCATTTTTTTTTATAAAGTTCAAAGTCGTTTAACGTTTGTTGTTTAACATGTCTCGACGCGTGGCGGCCGCAACGCGCCGGGTAAATTACTAGTTGGAGAACAATTTACAAAACTCCAGAACTATAATTCGTACATTTGTTGGGCATTCATCATGGGTTGTTACTCTCAAAATAGCTGATAATACCTTTTATTTTACCGATGGATGGTCACAAGATTTAGCAATGGGTGTTGTTTTCTATCTTATATTCGAGTTTGCTGGTGAATCCACTTTTCTGCTGACCGCTTATCATCATGATCCATCTAGACAATTTGCTGCTTCATTCAGCAATTGTTTCTTAAACCAACATCCAGTCATCTTGTATTTATATTTTTTTGACTCCTTCAATATATATTATTTTTAATTTATATTTGTTGATAAACCTATGTGTATCTGAGCAACATGAGTGGAAAGTGAGCTTGAAGAAGATTGGCGATAATTTCTGTTTTAGTGATGGTTGGAGGTGTTAGCATAATAAGTTGTTATGGACCCTGTTATGGGTCTTAGTCCAGGCCAGTTATCTTTCTATTTAATGTTGCTTTCTTCTTCATTTGTAAGCTAATCTTCATTTGAGTAATAGATAGCCTCCATCTTTTCTCTGTCATGTTCATTTGTTAACATGGTATCAGAGCTTTTTGAAGCCGACAGACTTCACCAGGCTGATGAGCTATTCCCGGGGGTGGAGTGATGTAAACCTCCTCATGAAGATCATCATTCAGAAAAGCATTTTTGACATCCATTTGACAGATCTTCCATTGTCGAACGGACGCAATAGCAATGAACTGTTGTCATTTTTGCCACAGGGGCAAAGGTCTCCTCATAATCCATACCATACGTTTGCGAATATCCTTTTGCCACAAGTCTGGCCTTGTACCGTTCAACAGAGCCATCATACTTTTTCTTAATCTTATACACCCAACGACAACCAATCTTATGTTTACCTGGTGGTAGAGGAACCAAATCCCAGGTGTGAGTCTGATGAAGAGCAGTGAGCTCTTCAGCCATAGCATTTTGCCATAGAGGGCCAGAGACAGCCTCTCTATATGATTCTGGTTCAGACAGATGATGAATGCCCGTAATAAATGAACTAAACGAAGCAGAATATGCAGAGTATGCAAAGTCTGGTAATTGAGTAGACTTGCATGTACGAGTAGACTTTCTCGAAGGTGGAGGAGAATCAACATTGGCGTCAGATGACGTGGAAGGTTCATGAATTGGCACATCATGAGCAACAGAAGTATCTGGAGCAGGCATATTAGAATCAACAGACGAAACGGGAACATCAGAGGTTGTGACATCAATGTTGTTAGCGAAAGGATCAATATTTTGAAGATCTGACTTTGTTACATCATGGGACTTAGCTGGAATCGAATAGAATGGAATATGTTCAAGAAAAGTAACATGTCTTGATACATATAACTTCTAACTTATAGGATCAAAACAACGGTATCCTTTTTGTCCCGTGCCATATCCTCTGGGACCACTGGCATAGCCTAAGAAAACACATAAGGCTGACTTATTTGTCAATTTGTCTCGTTCAACATAAGGACGGAGAGCAAAGCAAGTACATCTAAAAACCCGTAATTCACCATAATCTGGGCGTTCACCGAAAAGACTTTCAAATGGAGACATCCCATCTTTGTGAGAAGTAGGGATCCTATTAATCACATGTTGGGCGGTCAGAAGTGCTTCTCCCCAAAAGACACTAGGTACTTCAGCAGATAAAAGGAATGAACGAGCGGTTTCCATAAGATGACGGTGTTTCCTTTCAGCAACACCATTCTGTTGAGGGGTGTCAGTACAAGACGATTGGTGTATGGTACCATCTGATGCAAGCAACTGAGTAAAATCATTAGAGGTGTATTCACCCCATAAGTCACACCTGAAGCACTTTATCACAGCCAAATGCTGCGTTTGAACATAAGCCCTAAATGTTTTATAAATGTCAAACAACTCAGATCTACGTTTCATAAGGTGCACCCAGGTATAACGAGTGTAATCATCAATAAAAGAAACATAATAACGTGAACCACCCTTAATGGATACTGGTGATGGTCCCCACACATCAGAATGAACAATATCAAATGGTGCAACAGAATGAGAAATACTTTTAACAAAAGGTAAAGCAGAAAATTTGGCAAGTTTACAACCACAACAATTAGAAATATCACAGGTTTGCAACTGACCCAAAACACCTATGGAAACCAAAAATTTTAAACGAGATGCGGACACATGTCCCAAACGAGAATGCCAAATATAAAATTCAGACGACAAAGGAATTAAACGAAAAGAGGATATATCAACGTTGGAAGCAGCAACACCAGGAGCAGGCACTTTGAGTTCTTCTAAGACATATAAATCTCCCACCCTACGACCGATCCCAATCACCCTCTGAGTGTGTTGATCCTGCACAACACAAACAGTGTCACAAAAGAAAACCCAAATTCCAGATTTACACAACTGACTGACTGAAGCAAGATTTAAGCCAAGCTTCATAATATAATAGACATCATTGAGAGACACATGAGGGGTAGACACAGATCCAACACCCTCTACCAACACGGATGTAGCACTAGCAGACATGACAGAAACAGGAGAGACAGGAGACAAAGAAAGAAAAGAAGACAAATAGGGAGACATATGATGTGAGGCACCAGAATCCAAAATCCATAATGATGACAAAATACCTGAGGTACCAGATGAAGACAGTCCCGCAACAGACATAGCGGTAGGATTGGCGGCAAGAAACTGTCTGAACTGTTCAAATACTTGCGGATCCAGAGCAGATGGTGGTTTGTTCATTTCTACAGATGGTGGTGTAGCAGCAGCAGTAAACTGAGGTGGTTTAAATGTCCATGAAGATGGACCAGATGAACCAGCAGAAGTGGATGTGCGAGACGAAAATTGTCAACCTGATCTGTTCTGTTGAGGAGGCTTCTGCAAGTTAGAATTCCTTCTGCTAAGTAATAATGGACATTGAGACTTCCAATGATTTTTCCCTTTGCAGAATGCACATTCATCAAATGCAACTTTAGCACCTTGTCTAGGCTGATTAGGGGGAATGGCAAACACAGCTAAAGTAGTAGTTACTTTAGGACCTTTACCAACCTGAGATTTTAACCGAGTTTCCTCTGCAATCAACTCGTGAACAACCGAATCAACTGTTGGAAGAGGGGAACGATGAAGAATCGTTCCACGCAGTCCTTCAAAATCTGAACGTAATGCCATTAAAAATTATACCAAACGTTGTTCCTCCCTTCGATTAATATAAGGTTTAAACACCTTCAGTGCTGCAGATTCTGTAAGTGCCAATTGATCCCATAAATCCGACATAGCTCCATAGAAGTCTTGAATGCTCATCTCATTCTGTTGAAGAGCACGGATATCAAACTCCAACTGGCACTGCTTGGCAAAGTTAGACTGAGTATACAACTTTTCCAAATGATCACAAACCTGCTTAGCTGTATCATTGATATAGTGCAAATCACACATCTTTATTCCTAGTGTTTTGTGCGTTTTTACTTAGTTTTGTATTTGTTTTGAGTCGTTTTAATGTACATTTAATTCTTTGTTATGTTTACATGTGCTCGTATGAATTACAAGTGAACACGTGAAGAAACCGAGCAAGAGAGAAAGCCCAAAGAAAATAAAGAAAAAAATGTGAAATTTCAGTCTCTCGCGGTACGCGAGAGAGGAAGAAGGAGTTCTCGCGGTATGCGAGGATCTCAGAAATCGCGCCCGACTAATTTGGCCCTAGCGGTACGCGAGAGGCTTACCTGATTCTTTCGCGGTACGCGAGAAACCGAAATTTCGCAAAACACTAGTTTTTCGAATTAAATAAAATTTTAATCCCATTATGAGGGGAGTTCGATTCTTAGCCGTCCAGAGAGAGCATTAGGGCAATTTTGGAGCATAGGAAGTCAATCGGAGTGAAAAGGCGAAAGCTTTGAGATCCGGGTTCGTTGTTTAAGCGTTTCGGGTTTGCAAGTTTGAATTTTTATCTTTGATTTGATTGTTTGAAACCATGAATCTTGTTTATACTACTGTTTTTGGTTGTTTAAGCATGATCCTAGGCTAAAACTTTGATATTGCCTAGGTCATATGATGAATACTTGTTAAAGTTTGATTTTTATCGGTTTTTTGGATTAAATTAATGGGTTTATGATTTTGTAAAAGATCTTGAGTTTATAATTGTGATGTCTTTGCATGTTTAGATCTGATCTTGTGTTTGATTTCAATTCCTTGCGTTGATTGCGGTTGTCTGCCAGTTTGATCTGCGTATCTTGGTCATAGATTTTAGGGTTTGTGATTAGGGTGGTTTGCTAGACGTAGTAGCCATAAGGAGTTGTTATTAAGTGCTGATTAGAATTAAATGTGTATCCTAGTTCAATAACCGAGAGGTGAGAATTAGTCGTTTAGTCTTCGTCATTAGGAATCCGAGTGTCAGCTGTCTGAGAGGAAGCCGGTATTAGGTGTCTAGTGATTGTTTCTATTCGTGTCATAGTTATTATCCTGAGATTACCCCATGCATTCTTCGAGTGTATTGGTGGACAGTGAGACTGAGAGGTAATCTGTCCTGTGGGTACTTTATCATAGTTGGAAATACCTGAGAAGTGATCCAACCATCTGGTGAGTTAGTACATCTTTAGGTTCCTTAGTTGGTGACACCCTGAGAGTGATTAGGGATCCACTAGGTAGTCTTTAGTTATCATCCTTAGAAACCCAGATCCATTATAGTTTCCATAACCGATAGAAGTTGTGCTTTGCAAGTAGGATTCCGACCTAGGTGATATTCTTCCCATTCTTGATATTACCTTTGTCCTTTGTCTGGTTAGTTGAGTCGATCTTAGTTTTCTGCATTCATTAGTTTAATTCAGTAGTGTAGTAAACCCCCCAAACCAAATCAATCTTTAGTCCGTGTCAGAGTCTAGTATAGTTATACAGTGTCTCTAAGGTTCGGTAACTCGGTTAACCATTAAGCTGTGCTACACTCGATAGGTACACTTGCCTGTCAGTGCGGTTTAGTTGAAGGTACTCCTTTTATTATTTAGGAGTCTAGGTTAGGTTTTATAGTTAGTTTTATATAGACCACCTGGACGACATCAAGTTTTTGGCGCCGTTGCCGGGGACACTTGGCAATAGCAATAATAGCTTTGACTAGTTCTTTTAATGATTTTTAGTTTATTTTATTTTCTTTTTCTTTTGAGTCTTATGAGTTTGCTTGTCTTCTGTGCTACTAGTGAGTCTTATCTGAGTGTCTAATTTAGAATCGAGTCTTTCTGTGTGTGTTTGAGTCTTTGTTATGTTTCATTTTAGAGTCTTTCTGTTATGCACCATACTCGCTCGCAGGGATCACCACCTTATTCAGCTTTCCTAGAGCCCGAGCGCACTCGCGACTTCCGGGAGCGTTTAAGAGCATTATGCAACACCCAGGTACGTCCTACTAGCCCAATCCCCTTTCCACAAATGGGCGACGCTGACCCACCAGCGAGACGTACAATACACCAGAGGGCCAGTGACGGGGTCACGGGCGCGATATCTTCGATCACATGCCCCCACTCTACCGAACACCAATTCTTGGCAGATCCTATCACTTGTCATGAGTACGATCACTCATGTCACTCAATTCCATGGCCTCGAGGATGAGGATGCACCCGGGCATTTGTCCCGCTTCACGCGGATATGTGATACATTCAATATCACAGGTGTGTCTAAGGACGCTATCTACTTGCGTCTCTTCCCATTCTCCCTCTCTGGGCGTGCATCTACTTGGCTCGACACTCTCCTAGACAATTCTATCACCACATATGAGGATCTCGAAGCCAAGTTCTTCAAGAAGTACTATCCACCATCCAGGGCCGCTCGCCTTATGGATCAAATCCATTCGTTCCGGATGAATCCTGACGAGCCTTATCACATGGCCTGGGAGCGGTTCAACACGCCGTTGAGCCGATGTCCCCAGCACGGTCTTTCCGACTGGGCGCTAGTGGAGAAGTTATATAATGGCCTCACTTTCGAGAAGCATCAAATTTTCAACACAGCTACGGGAGGTCATATCATGGAGAGACTCGAGCCTGATGAGTGCGAGGAAATGTTCGAGAGCTTCGCTCAAGCCGAACAGCAGCATCCACATTCGGTTAGGAATTCCACTCCTACTGCTAGAGCACCCGCCTCTTCTTCAAGAGGTGTGCATCAGGTCACTCCTGATACTAGCGTGGCTGCTGCACTCGCCACTATGGCTAACAAGATAAAGGAGCTGAAGCTCAATGCTCTTAGGTGTGAGGTGTGCAGGGCAGGCCACGACACCAGAGATTGCCAAGTGAATAATCAGGAGCATGTGAGCTATGTTGGCAACCAGTACCAAAACCGAGGGTATAATAATTACAATAATTCATTCGGCTCGGGATGGAGATCTGGGTTTAACGGTCACCAACAACAGCAACAAGGAGGAAGAGAAGCAGAAGCTAGCTCGGGAAGCAGTGTCGACACCAAGAAAATAGAGGAGATGATTGAGAACCAGACACAAATGCTTGCCCACCTGATCTAGAATGACAGGGATGCTAGGCAGAGATTGGATAGCCATGACACCTTATTGAAGAATCAGCAGTCGGCATTCTAAGATTTACAACGCATGGTAGGAGACATCGCGAGGAGCTTGAAGGAGAGGCAGAGTGAAGCATATGTGGCTTATAAGGGTTCTAATGCTTTAGTAATGGCCGTGTCAGTTAGGAGTGTGGAGAAGAAAGAGGTTGTAGAGGATGACTCCCACTCCATTGAGTATGGCATACCTTCGGTAGAGGAAGTGAATAAGGTCGATTGGAGAGCTCGATTTGCTGCGATCGATGCTAAGATGAGTGAAGAGCAGGCGGAGGAGGAGACACTAGAGAAGTCGGTAGGAGAGGAAGAGCTGGTAGATGAGGATATTGTAGTAGAGAAATCTGTCGAGAGGGCAGAGGAGAAGAAGAAGGGGGTGGAGATGAAGTCCCCCAAGATTGACTTGAGTCGTGTTCCCTATCCAGCGCGCTTGCTGCCATATGAACAGGCTAGGGAATACGGTACTTTCCTTGATATGTTCATACAACTCAAGGCGATGATCGATGTCTTTGACGGGAAACTCACACTCCGTGTGGGGGATGAGATGATCACATTCGATACTGCTAAGTCCGAGAGGGATGTTGGCAAGCATAGCCACTCAGTGTGCATGCTTGAGGCCTTCACGGAAAACCATTGGGACTATGATCCAGAGATAGAAATAGGTGAACCCGCCCCTAATATAGAAGAACCACCTGATTGGGCGGTGGAACTAGAGAAGTTGCTGGAACAACCGGACGATTACGGCGATAAGGTGCCTGATGATCTGCTGGAGATGATGGAGGATTTTGAAGAGATCATAGGAAAAACCCCAAGTGTGGGGAAGTTGGTGGAGGTTGTAGAGGATCCCGGAGATCCTGGTGGAGGCTTAGAAGTCACATCCTTAGAAATACCCTTACCGAGCCTTTTCCCACCATAGTTGTTCATTCTGAGGGGAGGAATGCTGAGCCAACCCCTAGTTCTAGTGCCCTTAGGTCTAGGCCACCCCGTAAGAGAACCCGTGCTTTGGTAGATCCATCTGATTTAGGGAGAATGCAAACCCTAAGTGTGGGGATGTCTAGGGGCGATAAGCTATTGAAGTACTTGAACCATGTTGTTTTCGGACCTGGTAGGTTTAAGTTGTGGTGGAAGGATCGATATGATAGGCATAGGAGAAGTTTGATAGGAGTAGTTTGTTGAAGTTGTGGAGGACCGGTAGACAACGAAGGATGAAGGCGGTGCCGGTTAGGATCAAGGAGAAGCCTCCTGATATGCTTGCTTGAATCTCGGGCAAGTGCCCGGGATGTAGAGTTTGTGTGCATTACTTGGTTTGAGTCCGTGTCTACTTTTGTGTTTTTCAGTATGTGTTTTGTTTGTGTTGTGTTTTGCAGGGTTTCGCGCTTGATTCGACGAGGAAAATCGTCGGGAATGAAGTTCCAGGTATTTTTACATATGTTTTTATGCTTGGAATAGGTTTTATGGAAGTTGGGTGAAAAAAGTTTGAGGGGTCAAAAATTTTCTAAGTACAAAAACCCTCAAAACTTTCTGTCACCAGAGGGTTCTCGCGGTACGCGAGAGGTTTTCCTATATTCCTCGCGGTACGCAAAGGATATAAATAGGGGCCGACCTAAATTTCATTGCCTCGCGGTACGCTAGGCGTGGGTCTGGTTTTATCGTGGTACGCGGGGCTCTCTAGCTTCACCATCCTTCCTTTGTTTTCCATGGTTTTCCATATCTATCACCATCCACTACACCACCACCCACCATCACCTACCACCATTCATCCACGATCATCATACCATTTCACCGACCACCACTAGGACCATGGGGAAATTAAAACCGTTCATGACCGATGATCTATTTTGCTGTGGCATTCATGTCTATGTGTTTACCACACATCTAGTATGTTTCTCTGCATCATGCTATCTATCCTGAGTTTTTAATTCTTAGTGAGTTAGTTTGAGTCAGTCGAGTCTTTATTTTAAGTTGAGTCAGTTAATGCTGCAGGTTTGTTGTGAGGTTTATTTTGCAGGTTTTATCATCCCACCCGTACTCAATCTCCATTCGGGCGGGATCGATTATTACTTACACACAGTTTGTAAAGGCAACCCGAGAGTCTGTGAAACCACGACCGAAATGCTATACGGTGCACACATGGAAGAACGAAGCTGCACATTTGTTTGCATCTACATTACCAGCTAAGTCGCTTCCTGTTTTTATTTTTGAATTTTTATTTTTAGTTGTGTTTTACTTCACATTGAGGACAATGTGTCTTTCAAGTGTGGGGATGTGAGTGTCTAGTTTAGCTAGTTTGTCTTGTTTATAAAAAAAATCAAAAATACAAAAAAATTAAAAAAAATGTGAAAAATGTCCTTGGAAATAATTGCATATACTTGGAAAATGATAGTACAACTGGATATTATTTGGGTTTAAATGTTTAAATAATAGAAAATGTTTTTAATTAGTGATGTTTTGGAAGACCCAGCTAGCTAGTAAAGCTTAAATATCCTGTTTGTGTTGTTTATGAGTCAATTGAATTAAAATCATGATATCTTGTGGGTACTCATCTTAGGGTAATCGGTATTACTGAAACTGTTAACATAGAGTGATAGGTACCACGTTAAGTTAAAATTTAGAGGTTTTTAAAATTTCATGGCACACCACTCTCTTTTTATGAGAATAAATCCGAGTTTCGTTGGCGCCCGCATCCATATTTCATATTCTTGAGCTTATTTAATTGAAATCTAAGTTTCGCCTACGTGTCACACGTCGGGTTCTAACCTGATTGAAACACCACCGGGTTTATTCTAATATGCTTCATTGATTATGACTTAGTCTATGTCTTAACTTCCAGAAAAGTGACTTGGTTGAAACGCCTCTAAATGAAGTTTAATTTGCTTACTAATGCTCATATTTCATCCATTCATTCATTGATCATTTGATTTCTAAAAAACCTGTAAATTTTAGTTTAACGTGGTAGGGTAAATCTATATGGTTTGATTCGTGCCTAAACATGACCGTGAGACGAGATTAGATAGAGTTGTAACTTCTAAGTGTGAGTCTCATAGATTGATTGATATGCTTGGTAAAGAAATATTAGAACGCGTAACGGGGGCTTGAAAGTTGGTGTTTGGGTTTAATCGGACAGAAATACTGATACGCGTGAGTATATTTTGCTAATTGGTAATTGATGTTTGTTAAGTTAGAAATACTGATACGCGTGAGTATGTTTGGGTTTAATCGGACATACATAAGTTTATTGTTTACAAATTTTGTGTCTATTGGAATTTCGTATAGTGGTTTTCAAAACAATTTTGAGCAACGTAGTGGAATAAATAAACTGTACGAAACTACGAACCAGTCTAATCCAAAACCCTAAACTACCCCATCAGGAGTCTAGTTGCAAACCAGAAAAAAAAACACAGCTATAGGGGGTTAGACAATTTTACCTTTCGCGAAACCGGCTGACTAATCAAGCTCAACACTTTGAGATCAACGATTCAAGTCATTAGATCTGGTTACACGAATCTCCACCCGGATCTGAACTCCTTTAGATCCAATCACCCAAAATAACCCGCAAGTCTGAACTCTTTCAGATCCTACCCACAAAATGCCCGTGAAACCGAAACCTTATAGCATTCGAGTAAACCTACTCGCAATCTGACAGAACCAGAAACGACAACGTGACTGTGGCGGAACAATAGCACGCAGCGACGGGGGCTGGCTTGGATGGCGGTGGCGCAAAGAGTGGTGACAGCGAGGTGGCGGTTGGCGGCTAGGTGGCGCAGGGTGGAGGTGGTATAAGGGTTTTTCTAAAAAGTCTGTCCTTTTGTGTGTATTTAATTACCTCCTTAACATCTCTTTTATAAAAACTCCTAACTTGTTCTCCAAGATTAAGGTTTTAGAGATTTCTAATTACAAATTTGATTCTTGTAATTATCTAACAATTACATTTATGGATCCATACTGTTTTAATTGTTAATTAACTAATCATTAGTTAATTACATATAATTATATCCAATATAATTAAACAATTAAAATAATGTCGTAATTAATAAATATGTACCAAACATATTTTTCACCAAAGCACCAATTCATTATTAATCTTATTTTTGCTTTGTTGATGTTTCAAATTGGTACAAACCCAGACTATCGTTCCTTTTTTTCTACACAATTATTATTAGTGAAGAAGCCCTGCCCACATTCTATTGCAATGTCTAAGCTTGCTGTATGAGTAGAATAACTAACACTTACAACATCCCCTAAAGATGTCAAATTTCTTTCTTTTGATACACTTAATTCCTAATGTTAGAACAATATGATTTACAAATAAATCTTGTAGGATTTATCATTTGGACATTCAACTGATCTAGGCCATCTGATTCTATTTTGAGGAGGTTTATTTAATTTTGGCTATAATGAGGTATTGTTTAGTAATTTCAGCCTGCAACAATATTACATGTTTATATTTTCTTACTATTGATGACGAAAAAGATAATTTTGGTTAAGATGAATCAACTAAAGTTCATACTAGGTATCATATGCACAAGCTTGATTTCCTTCTTACATTACATGGCATCATTCATGTTTATCATGAACTTGATTGTTTATTGTTATCCATTTCTTTGCAGCACCAGATTATAAAATAATATTATCTCCTTTTCATTGTGTTAGTTTGTGGATTTTATGTTTGTGTACGTATTTAGATAATTTATTTATTTTAAAATAATTAATCATGCTATAGTTATATATTCTGCATGTGCTACTTAGTAGGAGACTCTATCAAACTTCTAGAATTTAAAGGTATCCATAACAAGAATTTTAGGCAGATTCAACGAAATGTCTCGACGGCATGTCGTCGATATAGCCTTTCTCGACGACATGTCGTCGAGAATGCCTCGTCGGCAAAGCTCCGTCGAGACTGCTTGAAAAGTCGTCGAGATAGATTACCCTTTTCTCGACGACATGTCGTCGATATTTCCCCGTCGATATTAACTTTTCACTTTAAAAAAAAAATATTAAAAAAATTAAATAGGGGCAGTCTCGACGACAAGTCGTCGAGATTGATCTATTTAATTTTTTTTAATATTTTTTTTTAAATCTAGAAACCTCAATCCCGACGACATGTCCTCGAGACTGGGTTATTTTAAAAAAAAAATTGAATTTTAAAATTTTTCAATAATTTAATACACAAAAACTCAGAACCTGTCAAACCTGTTACATATTAATACATTTCACACCAATATATTACATAAAACATCTAACAAAAGTATACAAATCGTATAAGTTATTACAAATCATTCATATAAAAGTTACAACCAAGTTTATTCATCTTCATCGTCGTCATTTTGGTTGCCGGATTGGTTGCGGTCCTGTTGCATATGTTTCACGGTCTCATTCAGTTCACGAATTTGTTCTTTTAATTCGTTGAATTGAGACTCGGAGAGAGCCGAAACATTAGTGGGCATGTTTCTAACTTTTCTTCCAACTCCTCGGGTCCAACCGCGTCTCTCGCCAAGGGCACGTTTTAGGACCTCTTCCTCATCAACATCTCCGCCGTCTTGTTGCATTCGGGTCAATTTTTCTTGAATTGTATTCTGTAATAAACAAAAAATACACATATAAAAAAAATTTAAAAATCCGACAGCATAACGACTGCAAAATTGATAGCCAACCTACTTAACAATACTCAATAAACATAATAATTCAACAAAACTCAATAAAAATCTATAGTAACACCAACAATAACCAATATGATTAATATTCTAGTGTATTTCCCAAACTTGTAATTCCCTCATCGATATATATACTTACCCAATCGTTTTGTGCTCGATCGTTGACCCATGTGCCGTGAGACGTGTGTATACGTCTCCAACCATCAATCAGGCTGACGGTTCCACCTTGTTGTACCTATAAACAACAAAAATAATGTTACTAATATTTGACTAACTTATCAATTCATTTTTATAATAATATTAACAACTTTTGTTACCTCCTCATATCGCCGTTGAGCAAATGACTTGCTTCCACTAATATTGGCGTATGGTTGTTTAGCTCGGTTTGAAGAATTTTGATTGCAGCGTGCAATATATGTGGGATCAAGGTATAATATGTCGATGAGGGAATTCCAATTACCGGAACTGATGGACTCATGAGGATGATTCCTTGCTTCTTCCACATCCTCGTAACCACCAACCGATTCAAAATGTCTCTTTAAAACAGATTTGCGGTCACGAAATCTACTGGCACAGTCATCATGGATGCCCGCAGATATTTGTGGCCACTGCGGTGTGTTACTTCAGCTTTCTATATCAAATTAATTCTGTAAAAAAAAGGTAATTAGGAAACACTTAATAATTATGAATGTTAAAAAATTACATTTTATACTTACAAGAAGGTTGCGAAATACGGTGCTTTGATGCTCCCTAGGAACAAACTCCCAACCATAATAGTGTGATGGGATTTCTCTAGAGCAATAGTTATTTTTCGAACAAACCATCGACCGTTCGGACCGACAAACTTGTATGTCTCATGGGTTGGATCAAGCTCAAGTGGAAGTGGCTTGTTGCCATTTTGGGCGAACGCCTCTAGCATATCAAGGTCTCAAGTGGAAGTGGCTTGTTGCCTTCATCATCATCATCATCAGCCACAATCTGGGGGTTAAGACTCGAGTGACCACCTTCACCTAAAGTCGACACCATGGGCAAGTAGCCTAAGTCGATAAACATACTACATGATTGAGTGTCATGTACGATAGGTACATCACTGGTACTTGGACCCTCGTTAACATTACTTTCAAGGTTTGAGTTGACAACCAAGTTATAATCAAATGATCGAGTGTCGTGAAGTACATCTATCTCGTTAACAACACCGGTATCCTCCCAAAGTTTCCGATGATAAACGTCTTCCACAACCTTCCACTTGCCGACGGGGCGAGAAGGATCTTGGAGATAAAACACTTGCTTAGCTTGTGTGGCTAAAATGTACTGTTGAGCATCATACCATTGACAACCAACATAACTTTGACGGCTAGCGTCGATAATAGTCAGATTGTCCTTTTTAATTATCCGTCCGTTACCCAACGTGTTGAACCATTTACAAAGAAAGACTACAACCGAGTAATTACTTAAATAATTCAACTCTATGATATCTCAAGTTCACCATAATATGGTGTATCATCTTTTCCGAATGAAACAACACCACTGTTTTGGGTAGTGCGTCCGAGATCCCGACTGTGTACCACAAATCTAACACCATTAACGATACAAGCAGTGTAAGAATATGCACTCAACGGACCATGTGCCAATGCCCTGAGTTCGTCGGTACAGTTGGGAGACGTGTTTACCTTAGCATTGAGCCATGGTGAAAACTCAGTTTCTACATTTTTGTCAGGAAACTCAGTTTTAAACTACCTGTACGTTGGATAGAAAAGATGTTCAAGTTATTTATTTATTAAAAACTAAATTAAAAGAAAAGTTTGAGAAAAAAACTTACAATAAGTAGCTTTTAATTTCAACACAGTTGTCTAACACAAACCATCCTAATGAATTTTTGGCATTTTCACAAAGTGGAGTCATTTTCTTTGCCGACATTGGCCGACATTGTGATGAAAACACAGAGTATTGCCTCTTTGGAATGCCAAGATCTTCATTTCTGTCAGGACGATTGAATTTGGTTTGTACATCCTCAAGATACCTAGAGCAAAATGTCAATGCTTCTTCTACAACATAACCCTCTGCTATTGAGCCTTCGAGCCTGGCCTTGTTTATGACATACGCTTTCAGTTTTTTCATATATCTTTCAAAAGGATACATCCATCTCATATATACAGGCCCACCAAGAATAGCTTCTTCGGGTAGATGAAGAACTACATGAACCATTATGTCAAAAAACGCTGGCGGATATATCAATTCCAAATTGCATAGTATTTTTACCAAGCTATCATGTGCTTCTTGCATGTCTGTCTTATCTATTGATCATGCACATATTTTTTTTAAAGAATGTGCAAAGGTCACTAATTTCATTTTTAACATCCGCAGGCAGACCAATTCGGATCCCTATTGGTAGCAATCGCTGCATGAGAATATGATAATCATGAGACTTTAACCCGATTATATTTGAATCAACCACTTTATTTTTAAAGTTGGATCCAAAGCCATCGGGTAGTTTCACTTCTTTAATGAACTTACAAAAACGTTCTCGATCACTTGGCTTGAACGAGTAAGGGCCACGCGATTTGACGACCTTTTCGTTTTTCATTGTTATCCATAGATTTTGTCGAATGCCTAAAATTGCCAAGTCTTCTCTTGCTTTGAATGTGTCTTTTGATTTGTCGTTCATTAGCAAAGTACCTAACACGCTCTCACACACATTTTTCTCAACGTGCATAACGTTAAGATTGTGTTTTAATTCAAGAGAAGACCAATATTTCAACTCAAAGAAGATACTACGTTTGGTCCAATTCAACTCTGTTTCAGCACGATTTCTTTTCACACCTCCATGCTTAGGATGTTTCCCAGGAACACGGTAGAGGAGGTTTTCTAATTGTTCTAATATCTGTGTGTTCGTCAATTTCATAGGAGGCTTTCTTTTCTTTTTTTTGCCATTAAACAATAGACTATCTCTCATACGATTATTGGAAGGCAAAAATCATCTGTGGCCAACGTAAGATAACTTATTGATAACACGATAGGAGGGTGTGTCTTCGTTACAAGTAGGGCATGCTAAATAACCTTGACCGCTCCATCCAGACAAGCTGCTACGAGCAGGATAATCGTTGATAGTCCATAATAGTGCCGCATGCATCTTGAATACAATGTTGGTTGATGCATCTCTCATTTGTACTCCTTTCTCCCACAACATTTTCAACTCATCCACCAAAGGCCTTAAGAAAACATCAATGTCCTTTCGAGGTGATTTGGGCCCTGGAATTAGCAAAGTTAACATGAAAGAAGTCTCTTTCATACATAACCACGGAGGTGTATTATATGTTGTCAACACTACCGGCCACATACTGTAAGACTGACTCATGTTACCGAAAGGGTTAAAGCCATCGGCAGCCAAACCCAAGCGGACATTCCTCGGTTCTTATGCAAATTTAGGATATCTCAGATCAAAATCTTGCCATTGCTTCCCATCAACCGGATGACGCATTATAGAATGCCTTGAGCGTCCTGTTTTATGCCATGTCATGTCTTTTGCCGTGAATCTGGAACTATATATTCGTCGAAGCCGAGAAGTTAAAGGAAAGTAACACAACACTTTACGTGACACTTTCTTGCCACTTGTATTTGGGTTAACCCATCTGCTCTCGTTACAAATCGGGTAGTTTTCCTTTGACTCATTCTCCTTCCAAAACAAAGCACAGTCATTTATGCAAGCATGGATAGATTGATATCCTAACCCAATCTTTCTCAACTTCTTTTTAGATTCATAGTGATATTTGGGAATGTGATTCTCTTTCGGTAATGCAATTCTGAGAAGCTCTAAAAGTTGGTTAAAAGAAGTATCCGTCCACTTGTTCATAACTTTAATATGCATCAATTTTGATAAAAAGTTTAGGGAAGACATCCAACTACAACCGGAGTATAACTCGGTACGGAGCTCTTCAAACAACGCATCAAATTCCGGGTCTAAACCAGCTCCACTTCCATCTTCATCGGTATTTTCTTCATGTGTATTTTGTTTCGCCATAACATCATCAAGTGCATCAAACATCTCATGATCAGTTGCTGCAACACTTGTATTTGTAGCCCAAAGTGCGTCTACATCCGAAGCATTAACATATTCCTCGCCGTGATAAAACCAAGTGTCGTATGCTTGTAGAAAACCATTAACACGTACGTGTGAATAAACAAAAGACGAACTTTGCCGATAAGAGTTGGCACATTTTTTACACGGGCAATAAATCTTGCCATCTTCGTCAACATAGTTTTTGGCATTATCTATAAAATTTTGAAGACCTTTTATGAAATCCGGATGATTACGATCTCGCAGTGCAATCCAACTCTTATTAATTGTCATAATTGTTTTTTATTAACTGATAGCACATCAAATGGAATATCTACAGGTGATGGATCCTAACCCACCTTTTGAATATTCTATCTCATATGTATACATTTTAACGGGTTGACTATTCAAGAATAAATCGACATCATTTCTCCTTAACCCTCAAAGTATGTGTATGAAACGCAAACTCGAAGAGTAGGAGAAATAACTACCAATTTACTCTTGAATAGTCAACACGTTAAAATGTATACATATCCTAAATGAGATAGAATATTCAAAAGGCAGTCCCAAACGGAGACAATCCAAAATTTAACTCTATTAGTTAAATTTCAGACGGGTATTTTCTAAAGGGTACAATCCATAATTTATCTATGTTAGTAAGTCAAACACGAACCGTTTGTTTTTTATCAGATTTTTCAAAAAATATACTTTATATAATAAATTAAACTGATTACGTATCTTTTGCTAAATTAACAAACCAATTTTCCAAGATATTTGTGTTAACAAAGGACCGTGTTCGAGTTCGATATACTAATAAAGTGTTACATAATCTAAACAATTTTTAGTTTAGTAGAAAAGTGTTACATTTTTAATGCAGTCAAAGTCAAGCGAAAAGAGAAAGCTAAACAAGAAATCCTATAAATTCGTTACAAATGTATTAAATATAAAAAATCATAAAAAAATAAAAAAATAAAAAAAAAACGGATTAAATATATACATACATACATCTATATTTATCATACAAATAATACATTTCACAAAAATTAAAAAACAACAATATATTCTTTTAATTTATACAAATACCCAAAAAAAATAATGCATACAAGTATTTGAGTCAAAACAAGTGAAAGGTTCGTGTTCTAATTACTAACATATATACATGCACATATTCATCTATACTCATACAAACCATACATACATAACACCACCAATAATACATTTCACAAATACATACAAATACCCAAATAAATATTACATACAAACTATACATTAAAAAAAAATAACATCATACAATTCATACAAATAATATATACATAACACCACAAATAATACATTTCACAAATACATACAAATACCCAAATAAATAATACATACAAACTATACATTACATAAAATAAATAACATCATACAATTCATACAAATAATATATACATAACACCACCAATAATAAATCTATACAAACCTATAATTCACTAATTTCACAAATAATCCATACACTTATATACTTATACATTTATATAAACCATACAAACTCTACATCTATATAAATTAACTATCAATTTCACAACATTAACCATCAATAAAAAAATGAACCATACATACTATATATCTATATAAATTAACCACCAATTTCACAAAATAATAGATATATTCACCTATATTATTCAAATAAAAAACAATTAAAACATTTATACAAAACTAAATCTCTCAAATCTAAACCTATTACCAAAATATTAAACAAACATTTATAAATCTATATAAAACTACCCAAATACACCAATAAACACAAAAAAATATACATATTACCTCCGGAATTTTCTTGAAACGATGACACGTCGTCGGGAAAACCCTCAATCTAGCTTCCAATCCCTCCACTTAGCCAAAAACTTCACCTACACAAGATTTATATTAGAATTTTACGATTATAAAGAAAAATTAAAAAAAAGTCAAAATCGGGTCTAACCACTTGAATAAGAAGAGTAATGGTGGAGAATGAGGTAGAAAATGGTGGATTTTGGAAAAAAAAAATGGCCGGATTTTGTGGGTGTAGCCGAGAGAAAGATTGAGAGAAGAAAGAGGGCAAGAATGAGGAGGAGAAGGGTTTCTGCGTGGGTTAATACCAGGTAGGACCAGTCTCGACGACATGTCGTCGAGATTGGGTCCTTTTATTTTAATTAATTTATTTATTAAATAAAAATAATTTTTTATTATATACCAATCTCGACGACATGTCGTCGATATTAGATATTTTCTTTAAAAATTAATTTTTTAATATTTTACCAGGCAAAAAACAAAAAGAAAAATAAAATTAAAAATAGCAATCTCGACGACATGTCGTCGAGACTAGTTCACCTTTTCCCGGTAAGCGCCAAAAGCTTTCACCTTTTCCCGGTCAACCATCCCCGATGACGTGTCGTCGAGAAATGGTGACGAAAAAATATCACACCATCGCCGACGACATGTCGTCGTATTTGGTCAATCTATCTCGACGACATGTGTCGTCGAGTTTGCCTCGTCGAAACTGCCTAGTTTTCTTGTAGTGATCGTGCTGCAAATCACATTTCCTAAGATTATTATTTCTATGGCTATTATAGTTAAACCGAGTCGGTTTTATTGAGTCAAACTTTCTTTTAACAATAATTTTTTTTTCTGTGACTATCGATATGTATACGATTTTAAAACTCTACACTTTATATGTTAACTTTATGCTTTATATGCTATTGAAAGGTCTTTAATTTAGTTTTACGGACATCATGACCATTGACTTTTTTCCTTTATTTCGTTTCAATTTTTGTTGAAAATGTCGTTGTAGTACGTTTAAGGGATATTTTATAAGTTAGGTATTTACATTATCTGCTAAAATGTATGAAAATTACTTTTGGGTTTCTATCCTAAAGGTTTGTAATATAGTGATGTTGTACAAATTCTAAAAGTTTGAAGCACAAATTTTTATTCTAAATTACAAATATAACCATCGTAATTTGCATTTGTGTGTAGAACCGGAGTAAAGTTAATAGATCAATCTTTCTGAAAATATAACAAGAATAGTAATTTGTTTATTACACAAAATGAAAGTCAGTGATAAGTGCAAACACATTACTGACTGTGTTCCTTTTATATTTTTGGTCAAATCAATTACTTCTCTTTAGAGAATATATATTTTTATTATTGTCAGATAAAAGGAAAAAAAATAAAATTTAAAAGCTCTAAATTAATTAATGCAAGATACATACATTAGCATTTAGCACATATGAACACATAGATTCTTGTCAAATAAAGTTTGTAACGTAAATTCTCAAATTTTGTTTCCAATAAGACGGAATAATTGGGTGAATAATAACTGCAAGTACTTTGAATTTTAACAAGAAGTCCATTTCATCGGATAAAGAAAAATCTAATTTTTTAGTAACGGTTTCGTTACAAAGGGATTTGCCAATTTGTCTCCTCTTTATATTTCCTATATAAAGGGTCTATCCATGACATATTGCATCCATAAACATATAGTATCCATTACAAGATATCATCTCAAAGAGCTTGAAAAAAATGAAACAAGAAACTGTTGTTGTGATAGTTGGAGCAGGACCCGCCGGCATTGCAACATCGGCTTGTTTGAATCTTCTTTCCATCCCAAATATTGTTCTTGAAAGAGAAGATTGTTATGCATCTTTATGGCAAAAGAAAGCTTATGATCGTTTGAAGCTTCATTTAGCAAAAAACTTTTGTCAACTCCCTCATATGCCATTCCCTTTGTCTGCACCCACATTTGTACCAAAAAATATGTTTGTTCAATACTTGCAAAACTATGTTTATCATTATAATGTAGACCCGTTGTATCAACGTAGTGTTGAGAGTGCATGGTATGATAGAATTGAACAAAAATGGGTGGTTACCGCTAAAAATAGGGTTTTGGGTTTGGTTGAGGAGTATGTATGTGAGTTTCTGGTGGTGGCAACGGGTGAAAATAGTGAAGGCTTTATTCCTAATGTTTATGGTTTAGACACCTTCAAAGGGTTGGTCATACACTCTAGTGAGTATGAAAATGGAAAGAAATTTAGGAACAAAGATGTGCTTGTTGTTGGTGCTGGAAATTCAGGCATGGAAATTGCATATGATTTATACAATTGGGGTGCTCAAACGTCAATCGTTGTTCGTAGCCCGGTAAGAATGTTTGAATTTGACCATCTGGTGTATTAAGTATAGAAAAATGTATTTGGTATGTTTTAACATTCGTGTTATTTTTGTTATTGTGACCAGGTACATGTACTTACCAAGGAGTTAGTGCAACTCGGAATGTATTTATTAAAATATATTCCGTGCACTTTTGTGGATAAGATGGTTTTAATGTTGAGTAAAATTTTGTATGGAGATCTTGGTGGATATGGAATACAAAGGCCCTTTAAAGGACCATTTTGGCTCAAACAAGAAACCGGGCGATCACCTGTTATTGATGTTGGGACTGTTTCAAAGATCAAAACAAGAGACATTAAGGTAAACCTCATCACCATGTTTGATATCAAATAACACTTAAACAACAATTAACAATCACATTAACTTTTATTTTTTTTGTGTTTAGGTTATGACCGCCATTAAAGAGATAGAAGGTGATCACATCAAGTTTACAGATGGTCAAGAGAGACAATTTGATGCCATTGTCTTTGCTACCGGTTTTCGAAGCACTGTGCAGAAATGGCTTAAGGTAACTAAAGTTACGACATTATGGTTACTTAATCTCAAGCCATCAAGGTTCTGTCTTGGTGGTCGGGGGGTTTCCCAAAGGGTTTCCTCACTGTGGAGGTCATCGGTTTGAATATTGTAAGGTGAACTTCATAAAAACTAAGAACACCCTCTGCAGATTTTGAATTCCTAGGGGGTTTTTTGGGTAGACTGATGTACGAGCCTCCCCTGATGTGACGTGCCAGTTGTGCCCACGCCGTTAAAAAAAAAAACTTAATCTCAAGTTTTTCTAATCTTAACATTTTTTTGGTTTAATCTAGGATGATGGAGGGCTCTTTAATGAGAACGGAATGCCAAAACATAAAAGCCCTAATCATTGGAAAGGAGAAAATGGTCTTTATTGTGTTGGATTTGCAAGTGCCGGGTTATTTGGTATCTCAAATGATGCAAAGAATATTGCTAATGATATATCCCAAATTGTTCATGGGAACTAAGCTCGTTTTAAGAAAAAACAAAAAAGGGGTGTGAATGTTGTTTTGTACTATGTAGTCTGCACCGATTTAATGAATTAACATCTAAATGCTTACTTCTGTTTAATCATGATTTTATAACATTAGATATTTTTCTATTTGTGTTGATAATAGTTTTATTCCCATGTTTAAATATAAGGATATGATCTCTTTATTAGAATACTTTATTATGTGACTTATTTTGGACGAATGATCATTTATATTCACCGTCAATGTGTATATATAAATATTAAATGCTAAGACCAGATATTAAAAATGAACTTTTACTAGCGCCGGAATCAAACAGTACACTCGATTTCGCTTGTATGTTTCACATTTCATTTAAAATCGTAATTTTGAACGAAAATAAGAGTAAATTGAGTGTAAATATATGATGATTATTTTACTGGGACTGCCATTGACAACAAACGTGAAAGTTAGGATTATAACCAGCCAAACTGTTAATTTGTATTATTATCAGTCAATGAGTCATAGTGTGTATTATTAAAAACTGATTTGCCAATAATCAATTAAACAAATATAAAAGTTAGAATTAATTACACGGACGGTCCATGTGTTTTGCACAAATAGCAAGTATGGTCCACAAGTTTGCCAAAACGTAACACCGGTGGTCACTAGGGTGGATTATCATTAATTTTGCATAAATTGCAAGTATGGTCCCCAAGTTTTATTATGCTTCTACTTTTTCAAGAATGCCAAGCCATAGAAATGCACTATATATACTGAATGATTGAGATGATCCTTCGCATACGAGGAAATGAGGGAAGCAAACAAACGCAGGGTGATAGGGTAATCGGTAATACTGAAACTGTGAACATATGGTGATAGGTACCACTTTAAGTCAAAATTTAGAGGTTTTTAAAATTTCATGGCACACCACTCTCTTTTTATGATAATAAATCCGAGTTTCGGTGGCGCCCGCATCCATATTTCATATTCTTGAGCTTATTTAATTGAAATCTAAGTTTCGCCGGGTTGATTCTTATATGCTTCATTGATTATGACTTAGTCTATGTGTTACCTTCCACGATAGTAAATTGGTTGAAACGCCTTTAGATGAAGTTTAATTTGCTTACTAATGCTAATATTTCATCCATTCATTCATTTATCATTTGATTTCTAAAAAACATGTAAATTTTAGTTTAACGTGGTAGGGTAAATCTATATGGTTTGATCTGTGCCTAAATATGACCGTGAGACGGGATTAGATAGAGCTGTAACTTCTAAGTGTGAGTCCCATAGATTGATTGATATGCTTGGTAAAGAAATATTAGAAACTGTAACGGGGGCTTGAAAGTTGGTGTTTGGGTTTAATCGGACATAAATATCGATTATTGCTTTTTAACGCGTGAGTATATTTTGCTAATTGGTAATTGATGTTTGTTAAGTTAGATCTGAGTTATGATTCCATTTGCAGCTTTTTCGAGGATGAAAAAAGGTTAAGTGTGGGGATGTTTGATATAGTGCAAAGCACACATCTTTATTCCTAGTGTTTTGTGCGTTTTTACTTAGTTTTGTATTTGTTTTGAGTCGTTTTAATGTACATTTGAGTCTTTGTTATGTTTACAGGTGCTTGTATGAATTACAAGTGAACACGTGAAGAAACCGAGCAAGAGAGAAAGCCCAAATAAAATAAAGAAGAAAATGAGAAATTTCAGTCTCTCGCGGTACGCGAGAGAGGAAGAAGGAGTTCTCGCGGTACGCGAGGATCTCAGAAATCGCGCCCGACTAATTTGGCCCTCGCGGTACGCAAGAGGCTTACCTGATTCTTTCACGGTACGCGAGAAACCGAAATTCCGTAAAACCCTAGTTTTTCGAATTAAATAGAATTTTAATCCCATTATAAGGGGAGTTCGATTCTTAGCCGTCCAGAGAAAGCATTAGGGAGATTTTGGAGCATAGGAAGTCAATCGGAGTGAAAAGGTGAAGGCTTTGAGATCCAGGTTCGTTGTTTAAGCGTTTCGGGTTTGCAAGTTTGAATTTTTATCTTTGATTTGATTATTTGAAACCATGAATCTTGTTTATACTGCTGTTTTTGGTTGTTTAAGCATGATCCTAGGCTAAAACTTTGATATTTCCTAGGTCATATGATGAATACTTGTTAAAGTTTGATTTTTATCGGTTTTTGGATTAAATTAATGGGTTTATGGCTTTGTAAAAGATCTTGAGTTTATAATTGTGATGTCTTTGCATGTTTAGATCTGATCTTGTGTTTGATTTCAATTCCTTGCGTTGATTGTGGTTGTCTGCCAGTTTGATCTGCGTATCTTGGTCATAGATTTTAGGGTTTGTGATTAGGGTGGTTTGCTAGACGTAGTAGCCATAAGGAGTTGTCATTAAGTGCTGATTAGAATTAAATGTGTATCCTAGTTCAATATCCGAGAGGTGAGAATTAGTCGTTTAGTCTTCGTCATTAGGAATTCGAGTGTCAGCTGTCTGAGAGGAAACCGGTATTAGGTGTCTAGTGATTGTTGCTATTCATGTCATAGTTATTATCTTGAGATTACCGCGTGCATTCTTCGAGTGTATTGGTGGACGGTGAGACTGAGAGTTAATCTGTCCTGTGGGTACTTTATCATAGTTGGAAATACCTCAGAAATGATCCAACCATCTGGTGAGTTAGTACATCTTTAGGTTCCTTAGTTGGTGACACCCTGAGAGTGATTAGGGATCCACTAGGTAGTCTTTAGTTGTCATCCTTAGAAACCCAGATCCATTATAGTTTCCATAACCGATAGAAGTTGTGCTTTGCATGTAGGATTCCGACCTAGGTGATATTCTTCCCATTCTTGATATTACCTTTGTCCTTTGTCTGGTTAGTTGAGTCGATCTTAGTTTTCTGCATGCATTAGTTTAATTCAGTAGTGCAGTAAACCCCCCAAACCAAATCAATCTGTAGTCCGTGTCAGAGTCTAGTATAGTTATACAGTGTCTCTAAAGTTCGATAACTCGGTTTACCGTTAAGCTATGCTACACTCGATAGGTGCACTTGCCTGTCAGTGCGGTTTAGTTGAAGGTACTCCTTTTATTACTTAGGGGTCTAGATTAGGTTTTATAGTTAGTTTTATATAGACCGTCTGGACGACATCAATCATATTTGGTCAACTGAATACCAATGGAGTGACCTACAGAGTTGTTGATCCAAGTTATAACTTTAGAGTTATCTGTTTCAAATGTATCGAGAGCTAAGGCGTATTCAACAGTCTTAGATTGATCAGTAGGCTTTCCCTTAGTACCTGTGACATAACCCCACATATTTTTCCCTAGAAGAAAGTTTTTCATTACGTAATTCCAATAGGTGTAGTTTTTACCATCCAGACGGGTACTAATAGACTGAAGAGAGTCATCTTTCCCAGCCATATTATCAAAACCGAACGACAGCAGAATTACCGTAAACTTCGAAGAACCGCAAACTTCAAATTAACCGCAAACTTCGATTACCGCAAAGTTAGAAGAACCGCAAACTTCGAATAACCGCAAACTTGGTAACCGCAAACTTCGAAAAACGGGACAGAAACGAGGTCGAAACCTGTCAATATGTCTAGAAGCTCTTCCAAATACACAATTCAGTTCAAATAAAACGAAATCCGTAACTTTGAAGAGGATGGAGATCAATGGGATATCCAAGTTCGGACAGAAAAATCTGGTGGGTCAAAAAGGTATGTTAATTTTAATTTGTTTTCTTTATATTATTTTTAACAAATAGTTTAGGTGTATATTCCGTCATCGATTTTTACTTTCTTATTAGAAGTTCAATATTATTGTCTATTGTGTTTTTATTTAACTTAATATTTGATATTGTATAGGTTTCTGATATGTTTTTGTTTTACTTTTATGTATCATACAATGAGATTTGTTGTCATGGGTGGCGTGAGTTGATGGAACACGAAGAAATATCAACTGGGGATCCTTGTGCTTTCAGATGGTCTAGAATGCAAGGTATGTTGTTTCTATCAAAGGCTCCAAAGAAACCATTAGCTGGTTAGTCTAGTTTTTCGGTTCGGTTAGTAAGTGACGGACATTCATAAGTTTATTGTTTAAAAATTTTGTGCCTGTTGGCATTTTGTATAGTGGTTTTCAAAACAATTTTGAGCAACGTAGCGGAATAAATAAACTGTACGAAACTACGAACCAGTGTAGGCCAAAACCCTAAACTGCCCCACCAGGAGTCCAGTTACAAACCAGAAAAAAAACACAACTATAGGGGGTTAGACAATTTTACCTTTCGCGAAACCGGCTGACTAATCAAGCTCAACACTTTGAGATCAACGATTCCAGTCATTAGATCTGGTTACACGAATCTCCACCGGGATCTGAACTCCTTTAGATCCAATCGCCCAAAATAACCAGCAAGTCTGAACTCTTTCAGATCCTACCCGCAAAATGCCCGTGAAACCGAAACCTTACAGCAATCGAGTAAACCTACTCGCAATCTGACAGAACCAGAAATGACAGCGTGACTGTGGCGGAACAATAGCACGCAGCGACGCGGGGTGGCTTGGATGGTGGTGGCGCAAAGAGTGGCGACAACGAGGTGGCGTTTGGCGGCTAGGTGGCGCAGGGTAGAGGTGGTATAAGGGTTTTTCTAAAAAGTATGTCCTTTTGTGTGTATTTAATTACCTCCTTAACATCTCTTTTATAAGAACTCCTAACTTGTTCTCCAAGATTAAGGTTTTAGAGATTTCTAATTACAAATTTGATTCTTGTAATTATCTAACAATTACATTTATGGATCCATACTGTTTTAACTGTTAATTAACTAATCAATAGTTAATTATATATAATTATATCCAATATAATTAAACAATTAAAATAATGTCGTAATTAATAAATATGTACCAAACATATTTTTCACCAAAGCACCAATTCATTAGTAATCTTATTTTTGCTTTGTTGATGTTTCAAATTGGTACAAACCCAGACTATCGTTCCTTTTTTTCTACACAATTATTATTAGTGAAGAAGCCCTGCCCACATTCTATTGCAATGTCTAAGCTTGTTGTATGAGTAGAATAACTAACACTTACAACATCCCCTAAAGATGTCAAATTTCTTTCTTTTGATACACTTAATTCCTAATGTTAGAACAATATGATTTACAAATAAATCTTGTAGGATTTGTCATTTGGACTTTCAACTGATCTAGGCCATCTGATTCTATTTTGAGGAGGTTTATTTAATTTTGGCCATAATGAGGTATTGTTTAGTAATTTCAGCCTGCAACAATATTACATGTTTATATTTTCATACTATTGATGACGAAAAAGATAATTTTGGTTAAGATGAAGCAACTAAAGTTCATACTAGGTATCATATGCACAAGCTTGATTTCCTTCTTACATTACATGGCATCATTCATGTTTATCATGAACTTGATTGTTTATTGTTATCCATTTCTTTGTAGCACCTGATTATAAAATAATATTATCTCCATTTCATTGTGTTAGTTTGTGGATTTTATGTTTGTGTACGTATTTAGATAATTTCTTAATTTTAAAATAATTAATCATGCTATAGTTCTATATTCTGCATGTGCTACTTAGTAGGAGACTCTATCAAACTTCTAGAATTTAAAGGTATCGTGCTGCAAATCACATTTCCTAAGATTATTATTTCTATGGCTATTATAGTTAAACCGAGTCGGTTTCATTGAGTCAAACTTTCTTTTAACAATAGTTTTTTTTTTCTGTGGCTATCGATATGTATACGATTCTAAAACTTTACACTTTATATGTTAACTTTACGCTTTATAAGCTATTGAAAGGTGTTTAATTTAGTTTTACGGACATCATGACCATTGACTTTTTTCCTTTATTTCGTTTCAATGTTTGTTGAAAATGTCGTCGTAGTATGTTTAAGGGTTATTTTATAAGTTACGTATTTACATTATCTGCTAAAACGTATGAAAATTACTTTTGATCATCTCGTGTAATACACGCGCTTCTATCCTAAAGGTTTGTAATATATAGTGATGTTGTACAAATTCTAAAAGTTTGAAGCACAAATTTTTATTCTAAATTACAAATATAACCATCGTAATTTACATTTGTGTGTAGAAAACCATTAACCGGAGTAAAGTTAATAGATCAATCTTTTTGAAAATATAACAAGAATAGTAATTTGTTAATTACACAAAATGAAAGTCAGTGATAAGTGCAAACACATTACTGACTGTGTTCCTTTTATATTTTTGGTCAAATCAATTACTTTTCTCTTTAGAGAATATATATTTTTATTATTGTCAGATAAAAGGAAAAAAAATAAAATTTAAAAGCTCTAAATTAATTAATGCAAGATACATACATTAGCATTTAGCACATATGAACACATAGATTCTTGTCAAATAAATTTAGTTTGTAACGTAAATTCTCAAATTTTGTTTCCAATAAGACAGAATAATTGGGGGAATAATAACTACAAGTACTTTGAATTTTAACAAGAAGTCCATTTCATCTGATAAAGAAAAATCTAATTTTTTAGTAACGGTTTCGTTACAAAGGGATTTGCCAATTTGTCTCCTCTTTATATTTCCTATATAAAGGGTCTATCCATGACATATTGCATCCATAAACATATAGTATCCATTACAAGATATCATCTCAAAGAGCTTGAAAAAAATGAAACAAGAAACTGTTGTTGTGATAGTTGGAGCAGGACCCGCCGGCATTGCAACATCGGCTTGTTTGAATCTTCTTTCCATCCCAAATATTGTTCTTGAAAGAGAAGATTGTTATGCATCTTTATGGCAAAAGAAAGCTTATGATCGTTTGAAGCTTCATTTAGCCAAAAACTTTTGTCAACTCCCTCATATGCCATTCCCTTTGTCTGCACCCACATTTGTACCAAAAAATATGTTTGTTCAATACTTGCAAAACTATGTTTATCATTATAATGTAGACCCGTTGTATCAACGTAGTGTTGAGAGTGTATGGTATGATAGAATTGAACAAAAATGGGTGGTTACCGCTAAAAATAGGGTTTTGGGTTTGGTTGAGGAGTATGTATGTGAGTTTCTGGTGGTGGCAACGGGTGAAAATAGTGAAGGCTTTATTCCTAATGTTTATGGTTTAGACACCTTCAAAGGGTTGGTCATACACTCTAGTGAGTATGAAAATGGAAAGAAATTTAGGAACAAAGATGTGCTTGTTGTTGGTGCTGGAAATTCAGGCATGGAAATTGCATATGATTTATACAATTGGGGTGCTCAAACGTCAATCGTTGTTCGTAGCCCGGTAAGAATGTTTGAATTTGACCATCTGGTGTATTAAGTATAGAAAAATGTATTTGGTATGTTTTAACATTCGTGTTATTTTTGTTATTGTGACCAGGTACATGTACTTACCAAAGAGTTAGTGCAACTCGGAATGTATTTATTAAAATATATTCCGTGCACTTTTGTGGATAAGATGGTTTTAATGTTGAGTAATTTTTTGTATGGAGATCTTGGTGGATATGGAATACAAAGGCCCTTTAAAGGACCATTTTGGCTCAAACAAGAAACCGGGCGATCACCTGTTATTGATGTTGGGACTGTTTCAAAGATCAAAACAAGAGACATTAAGGTAAACCTCATCACCATGTTTGATATCAAATAACACTTAAACAACAATTAACAATCACATTAACTTTTATTTTTTTTGTGTTTAGGTTATGACCGTCATTAAAGAGATAGAAGGTGATCACATCAAGTTTACAGATGGTCAAGAGAGACAATTTGATGCCATTGTCTTTGCTACCGGTTTTCGAAGCACTGTGCAGAAATGGCTTAAGGTAACTAAAGTTACGACATTATGTTTACTTAATCTCAAGCCATCAAGGTTCTGTCTTGGTGGTCGGGGGGTTTCCCAAAGGGTTTCCTCACTGTGGAGGTCATCGGTTTGAATATTGTAAGGTGCACTTCATAAAAACTAGGAATACCCTCTGCAGATTTTGAATTCCTAGGGGGTTTTTTGGGTAGACTGATGTACGAGCCTCCCCTGATTGGACATGCCAGTTGTGCCCACGCCGTTAAAAAAAAAAAACTTAATCTCAATTTTTTCTAATCTTAACATTTTTTTGGTTTAATCTAGGATGATGGAGGGCTCTTTAATGAGAACGGAATGCCAAAACATAAAAGCCCTAATCATTGGAAAGGAAAAAATGGTCTTTATTGTGTTGGATTTGCAAGTGCCGGGTTATTTGGTATCTCAAATGATGCAAAGAATATTGCTAATGATATCTCCCAAATTGTTCATGGGAACTAAGCTCGTTTTAAGAAAAAACAAAAAAAGGGGTGTGAATGTTGTTTTGTACTATGTAGTCTGCACCGATTTAATGAATTAACATCTAAATGCTTACTTCTGTTTAATCATGATTTTATAACATTAGATATTTTTCTATTTGTGTTGATAATAGTTTTATTCCCATGTTTAAATATAAGGATATGATCTCTTTATTAGAATACTTTATTATGCGACTTATTTTGGACGAATGATCATTTATATTCACCGTCAATGTGTATATATAAATATTAAATGCTAAGACCAGATATTAAAAATGAACTTTTACTAGCGCCGGAATCAGACAGTACACTCGATTTCGCTTGTATGTTTCACATTTCATTTAAAATCGTAATTTTGAACGAAAATAAGAGTAAATCGAGTGTAAATATATGATGATTATTTTACTGGGACTGCCATTGACAACAAACGTGAAAGTTAGGATTATAACCTGTCAAACTGTTAATTTGTATTATTATCAGTCAATGTGTCATAGTGTGTATTATTAAAAACTGATTTGCCAATAATCAATTAAACAAATATAGAAGTTAGAATTAATTACACGGACGGTCCATGTGTTTTGCACAAATAGCAAGTATGGTCCACAAGTTTGCCAAAACGTAACACCGGTGGTCACTAGGGTGGATTATCATTAATTTTGCACAAATTGCAAGTATGGTCCCCAAGTTTTATTATGCTTCTACTTTTTCATGAATGCCAAGCCATAGAAATGCACTATATATACTGAATGATTGAGATGATCCTTCGCATACGAGGAAATGAGGGAAGCAAACTAACGCAAATTACCTTAACTTAAAACCGTTGTCACTTTTGATTCGTTTCTAGTTAGAGGACGTGCTTCAAAGGCACACGAGAGAAACATGGTGACATATTTATCTGGTAAAATACCAATAAAATCCTTTGAAATCATGTTTTTTGCTCTCAAAACCTTTTACTAATAGCATTAATTCAACTCATTTGAAAGCGGTTTATTTATCTCAACTAGAAATGAGTAAAATTATTCAATTTACTTGTTTTTGTTCTTATTTTATTTTCATTCATTTTGTAAACCCTTAAATATGAATCACAATTTTGAAAATTTTCCCTAAAGTTCCACATTTTTTAATCTTAAACGCAGGGCGTAAAGCAACCGCTTTAGAACCTAATTTTTTAGGGCTCAATTTGTAAAAGAACTAATTCTTTTAAATGTGGGCTTGGGCTGAATTTGTGAAGGTCGTGAAGAAAACCACTTTTATGAACTTGTAATGGGCTTGACACTAAAGCAATACTTATGTATTTTCTTCCTTCGTCCTTATGTTATTTCTTTATCTTCAAAAGAGAACTCAAGAAGCACAATTAGAAAGCCACTTATATGATGATGGTAAATATTTGTTTATTATTATGTTCTTTTTAATAATTGTTGCATTTTCAAATGAAAGTGGTGAAGGACTTTTTAATTACATGGAAAATTTTGGCGGAGATTCGGAGGAAACCTAAGAAGGGATCAGTAAGGTTCTAATCAATTACTTTTTTTAGAACCGTGAAACACACTTTCTAATTCTACACCTTAAATCCACATATATACTCTGAATCCTCATAGATGGGAATAAATACACTAGGTTTAAACCTAAACAAGGAAAAGACAAAATAAATGGAAAAGATTAAGGCTATAAAAGGGAAAGAAATATATGGAGAAAAATAGGTCAAATCCTTTACTCTCCCTTAAGATGGAGCATGTAGATTTCGAATGTTCATCTTGTCTAGTAGGAACTGAAGTTGTTGTGCCCCAAAACCCTTTGTGAACAGGTCCGCAATTTGTAACTTGGTATCAATATGTATGGGCACGGTTTCTTTAGACTCCACTCTTTCTTGAATGAAATAACTGTCCATCTCAACGTGTTTCCTTCGTTCATGAAAAACCGGGTCGTTTGCAATATGACGAGCCACTTGATTGTCACAAAACAAAGGAGTGGGAGTCATAAGTTTTATTTCTAGTTCCTTAAGGAGCCATCTCATCCACAAAATTTCACTGACAGTGAAGGCCATGGCCCTATGTGACACCTGCAAAATTTCCAAAATCTAAAACCTAATTGTTGGGCTAAGCTCAACTAGATACAATAAGGCTCAATAGAAATCCAAGCACATTTGAGGCCCAATAAGGATATAAGTCCATTGAAGGCCCAAATTTCATAATCATAATATCAAACTAGTAACTCGATTCTGTTTAACAATTTGTTACACAATTCTAAGAACTTACGAAACGATATAAGTACGTACGCGATTGGCGTTTTAAAACGTTTAACACGTCAGATATCGGTAAAATACTGGATATTCGGCAAGAACGATTACTTGAGCTAACAAACTATTAATACTAATTATTAATAATTGAATAGAAAGATTGTTTCATTAAATACACGTGTAGTACGCATATGCGAACATTAAATCGCGTCAGATGCTAGTCAGTTTAACGATAGCGTTACGGTTTTTACCAATACGTATTTTGATACGAAAAATATTATAAAGATTTATCTTAATATTATTAGTGAAATAATATTAGTTTTACACGGAGTGCGGAATATTTAATCGAACGAACAAGTAAGCACGTAGTACGGGCGCGTACCGGCCTAGACAACAGATCGAGAAGAAACCTAATAAAATTAAATATTTAATTGATACTAATAATAACGTTATGTGATTTTAATAATCTTAAAATAATTAATTGGAGACGAGGGAACACACTTTACCGCAAACCAGTATTTTTCTTATTGAAAACCCCCTACCAAAACCCTAGATATAAATTAGAACCTTTCTCTTATTTCCCTCATTTCTCAAACCCTAGCACCACAACACACACACAAAGGTGTGGAAGAGAGATCGGGAAAGGGAGAGGAGGCCGACCACACTTCGGCGGCTCCTCTCGGCGTAGCAGAAGACGCAGGTGGCTAGACGAGTGGCGGTGACGTTCTGATGGTGGTGACATGTGATAATCCGGACTTTTAGGGGTTACCCCGTTAGCAATCCAGTTAAATATTCCATTAAATCCTAACCCAGTTAAACAAATCTTGAATCCTAGGGACTAAGTTTATCATTTCTTAATCTCAAACTACAAGGACTAGTTCTGCCAAGTCCCAAAACTGAAATTTTGACTTTTAAAGTCAAAATAGAAAGTGTTGTATTCCTATTTGACTTTTAAAGTCAAACGACCCATGTTCTTGACCCAAATCCAACCCGTAACCTTCAATTCGTTCGATTTCGCGGCTGTTAAGACTTGTATTGAGGAGCTCGACCTCATCATAATCATCTACGTACGTTATAACATCCCACATGATTGAAATTTAACCACATTAACTCCATTTAAACCAAAATCGTCGAACCATACAAGAACACCTCAAATCGATCAAATTCATCTACCATTTTTGCAATCAAACAACCTGCGCATACTAGACGAAAACCACTGATCTTTCCCGCACATCAGTTTCGCCGGAGAAGCAGTCAGAGTCACTGGAGACTAAACCATTCGTGGTCGAAACCCTCACTAGTCGAACTCCATCAATCCGACATCAATTGAGGTAACCAAACACACTTGTAGACTTGTTTTCACCCATAAATCGAAAGCCCTAAGCTAATTCTGGTTTATATCATCGTATTGGTCAAGTACCGAATCTAGGGTTCATCGTCTAAAAGGCTTAATCGAAATCAACCCTAGACTCAACCTCAATGCAATTGAATCATAGGGTTAGACTCGCAATCATTAACTCAATGAAAACCTTATGATCCTGACCCTTAATCTTATCAAATTTAACTGAATCGAATTCATGTTAGAATCTAGGGTTTTCGGGATTTCAATTGAGTAATTAACCAACCCAAACATGTTGTTTTTGAAATTAAAAACACCCACAGGTTCAAAGTGGATTGATGATCAAAACCCCTAAACCCTTGTTGCAAATCATTGTTGAAATCGATGGATTTAGGGTTGAGTTTGAAATCGGGTTCGTGTTGGGGGAGAACACAGGAGCCTCGGGTGTTAAAACCATTTGGAACCGGGTTGTGTTGCGATTACCCAAGCAGGTGGGCTGGTTAAGTTGTTTGACTGATAGGGGGAGACCCGGTTTCGAGTCTCTCTGCCCCCATCTTATTTTTGAGCCACTTTTGTATATTTTATTTAAATAAAATCAAAACATATATTATTATATTAATATATTAACGTGTTTTGAAACCCGAAAACAACCAAAGGCTCGGGATTTATTTTATAAAACATTTTTAGAGAATTTTAGTGATATTAAAAATAATATATTAATTATATTATTTCACAAAATTAATATTTAATTTATGAAAACATACAAGCAATTGTGTTTATACTAATGTTCGGGTTTAGTTTTATAACCATTTTAATATTATTTTCCACTATTAAAAATAATATATTTATATATTATTTTCGTCGCATTAACGAGCATTGTGGAACGCTTCGAAATTATAAATAATATAATTAGTTATGTTATTACCCCCGTAATTATATTCTCAAATAAAAATAATATATTATTATTTTTGCCACACAAATAATTATCGTATTAACTATGTAAGTTAAAAAATAATATAATAATATTATTTTTCTATGCAACTATTTAATGACAAAACGCTCGAATCTATTTATTATATATTATTTGTCATTCATCGCGAAACGCATTCATCCTAACTTAGAAATTCGTATTCCCGTAAACACGTTCGTTTACTCGTTGATCTTTAGAGCGTTCCCTTTAGGACGTTCCGTATTCCGTGTCGTCGTCACATATTCCATGTTATCCCTAATAATTATGTTGTAAATCTAGGGCATTCGTGAGCCGTGTCGGGCTAACGCTTGAGATTCCAATCTCATACTTGTGTGATTACTTCATACGCAATCATGTGAGTTTCACGGCCCCTTTTACTTGTTTTACTTTTGGGGGAGAAACATTCTTACACACAAACATATTTTACTACTTCTCCTGTTGAGGAGAAACATGCATATACACAAACATATTTTACTTTTTTTCCTGTTAAGGAGAAACATGCATACACACAAACATATCTTACTTGTTTTCCTGTTGAGGAGAAACATGCATATACACAAACATCATTTTACTTGTTTTCCCATTGGGGAGAAACATGCATACGAACAGGCATCCGTTACTTGTCTCCCAGCCAGGGAGAGACATACACACGGACATGGATCACATAGTATTTCATTACCACTTGTGTACCTAAGTGCAAACATAACATGCAAAGTCCTTACACACTTGGACCGTTAATATATGGAGTATAGCGAGGAAATTTGAGTAGTACTACTGGGTTTGACAAACCCCACCCGGGTTAGTCGCGCTAACTTGATTGGAGGTCTAACGGGTGTAAATTGTCCTAAACACTTGCCATTTGTTGATGTTAGCAATGGCGAAAGGCACCCAAACATAAAGAGTCAGCTTCGGTTGCGAACGCTTAGAGTAACTTGTACATTGTCTAGCTAGCAATAGGTGTGACTTACGTATGTGGATCCAGCAACACTCAAATAGTTTATTTACATACACTGTGAACTCACCAACCTCGTGTTGACACTTTTTTTTACATGGCACAGGTTGCACACTTAGGACATGCATGGAGTCCTACTATCATATCATTCATTTTAAACACTTTAAACAATTTTACTTACTTATATTAATTGACGCTTGTTGCATGTAATTACTTTTGATTTCATTCTAACGTTTACGCTTCCGCATTTAACTCTGAACATTTATGTTATGACTGTTTAAGTCAAATATAGTGTCGTTTGATGTAACTAATGACTGAGATCCTGGTTTGTCACGCTACTAACGGTAGAACCCCGTTAGTGGATTTTGGGGGTGTGACATGGCAAGTGACGGCGAGGGAAAGGAAGCAGCCCTCAACCGCGTGAGTAAAATCTGGCCTTGTCACAGTGGGCAACGGAAGACAAAAGCGGCTTGCGTGATTCTGATGAGCAAAGCAGTGAAGAAGGACGATGGTTGCAGTGTAGATCCAGCCTCAAACGGTGGTTGCAAGTCTAGAACTGAGCGGATCCAGCCACATGTGAGTGGTTTATGACAATCCTCGTCTTTTCCGGCCGTATCCGGCGTGAACCAGTTTTCCGACGACAAACTAGGGTTCCGGCGAACCCTAACCCACTGATCTAGCTGTGTTGCTTCCCCGTGGTCCAGATCTGTGATATCCAAAGTAAGATTCGTACTGTATATGATGTTTGGTTAAGAACACAACCGTTAATGATAGATTTTTTGTTGTTTGTTTGGTTACCGGCGAGATCCGTGTAGTTTGATGAAATCCGGTGAGTATATCCGGTGAAATGACGGCGGACAACAGCGGTATGGGTGGTGACAACTACAATTAAGGCTGAAGATGACCCCCGGGTCATGTTTGGTAACACGTTTTGCATTTTAGTAGTGTTTGGTTACAAGTAGGTGATTCGTTAGTGTTTGGGTATGAATTTTGGTGTGTTTGGATACAGGTCAAAGATGGTCAAACCTAGTCAAACTTAGTCGACGTGAGTCAACGAGTTCGCGTATGCAAACCGGGTGAACGGGAAGGTATAAACGTGAACTAAAATGACTATATTTATTTTCATGATAATACAATGTGGGTGCGGTTAAGTAGTGTTGAGTTTAAATGATTCGTTAATGGTTAAAGTAAATATTAACGTAGCATTAAAAACTAAACGAGTCGTATTAAACGTATTGTTGACAAAAGAAATCCGTTCAAATGAAATAAATAAATTTAGACGAGAAACGTATAATAAGTAAGACGGGAACTTTAATACCACAAACGATCAATATATATACGTATGTATGAATAATAATTATTACTGTAGTCATATATATGTTTACAAAATACTCATGCTATATAAAACATTAACGGTTATTATTTGGGATAAATTGGAGAACAAGTACGTTTGTATAAACTTATATTTTGAATACGGTAAATAAACAATACGAACAATTACTAGATATTATTACTTGATCGACGAACACGTATATTTTATGTCTTTAGTATAAAACGATTTATACAAAACAAATATGACCAGATGATTTGGATATATATATATATATATATATATGTAAATACTCACGTATTTATAAAATCAAGCGATTGTTATGTAACGCGATATATAGAATTGAATATATATACATGTATATTTATATGCACAAAAATAAAAGGTATATATATATATATGTGTGTATATCATTAAGACTATTGATTATAGGACAGACAATTGGAAACCTAAACGATTATGTTTCGAATAAATATAAAAACTTAAATCTTTATAAACTTGATCAAATATTATGTTACAAATATATATAATCTTATTCATATATAAATGTATATTTTACATAAACTCAAACGTATATTGTGAAATAGATTACTTGTATAATATATTGTTAGTTTTTTTTTAAAGATATATATATACATATATATATATATATATACACATTCGTATGTGTCCGAATACATTTATTACCATTGTGCGGGCAAGACGTATCTATGTATAACCTTACAATATCTAATTTTATACAAACATGTTTACACGCGTGACACGTATATAATGTATTTTCCTAAGGCCAGCTAAACTAGGATTATAGTTTGATCTAAACAAATGTGCACAAGTATTTCTATTATATGTATCAAAATACTCAAAGACAAGTCAATACTCCCCAAAGTATAACTATAACTCGAGAATGGCTATCAAATATTCATTACACTTAATGAATCAGTCGACCTCAATCGCACTTATGATAACTCAACACGAGTTTAGACTCACCTTATCATATTAGGGTTAGTCCGTAATTCTCATTAAGTGCCTACAGGGATCGTATGAATCGAGTAGGACATAGACCCACTACTATCATATTATGTGGATGTTGGTTCCCATTACTATCAGGAAGACATTAACATTCCTAACACATTACCAGGTGAGTTCACTGCCCCTTTTAACTTTTAAACGTTTTAAAAACATCGGGAGAGAAACATACTTACTTACACGTTTTAAAACATGAGAGATCATTGTTTAGTACATTTGGGAACATCATTGGTTGGCATATTTGAGGAAACATGAAACATACTTACAAAAATTTTCATATGGTAACAAGAAAACAAGACATGACCTTTATGTTTGCATGAGTTAACACATATAGAGGGCTGGAAGTCCCTTGACCATCATATTTATAACCATTAGCTATAGATTAGCCTGGGATTCTATGGATAGTACTATTAGGATTGACACCTTCGGTCATGGTTAGTCGCGCTAACCATGGGTCCCTCTGGCCAAATGACCGCATAGTGTTCAAACATTTGCTCGTGAGGTACGAGTGAGGGGCAAAACACATGTGTCATGGTTTGGTTATGCCTCGTGTATGTACATATTATTCGTATTCCTAGCTAGTTTACGGATGGGTCAACATTACTTGTTTTGTTTATCATATACATTGAAACGTTTTCTTATAGATGGATTTGCCAATCGTTTACACATAAATGGTTTTGTTATTCGTTTACATGCAAATGTTTTTATCAATGTTTTCAAGGAAAGCAGTTTCATATTATGGCCAGGTACACATACCATTGTTTTCAGGAAAAAACAACATATTTTATGACTGTGACGTCATCACATGTTTTCATTTGAAAAACGACTTATTTTATGATTATGAAGTAATCATATGTTTTCATTAGGAAAACTACTCATTTTATGACTATGAAGTCATCACATGTTTTCGAGGAAAACGGTGCCGCATTAAGCCCGTGTACATATTTTCAATGTTTTCGAGGAAAACAGTTTCATATTTTGGCCACGTATACACCATCAATGTTTTCAAGGAAAACCGCTTAACATTGTGACAATTAAACCTGCGAACCAACCTTTGTGTTGATATTTTTAAGTATGTTTTTCAGGTAACACATAGCTATGCAACGGTTGGAATAGGTTAACCCTTTGGATCAAAACCCTAGAAGCCGAAGAAGCATGATTGCCAAACCTCGAGTCGGTTTTGACCTATATGGTTCTAGGACAATGTACCAGTTTAATTTAGTATTTGTAATGATGATTCAATATTTTAGAAGTCTTCAATTAGCTTCCGTTATTGTGTAATGTTACCAATCGTTGCAACCTTAATTTATTTATTTATTAAGTAAATGAATTTGGGGGTGTGACACCCTATACTCCGCCTCTGCTGAGGAACGAGAAACAATGGATTGTTTCTTGGTTTTCCATGAAATTGGGACACCCTCGAAAAGAAGAAGATATTCTGTTCTTGATCGCCTAGTATAAGGACACCCGAGCCAGTCTAAGTCGTAGTACGCAGTTAAAATTGTTCCCCCTTCCCGTGGAAGAATGATGCCCTGACCCGGTGTGGCCTTCAGATATCTTAAACCTCGAAATGCTGCCTCCATGTGGTTTTGACGTGGGTCGGCAACAAACTGACTTAGAACGTTCACTGTATATGCTATATCGGGTCTCGTAGGTTGCAAATATAATAATCTTTTGACTAACCGTCGGTATAAATTGGCATCAACAGAAGGTTCCTTTTCTCCTTTGTCTAGTTTTCAAATTTTCTCAATGGGAAAGGTACTTGCTTGAATCTCGGGCAAGTGCCCGGGATGTAGAGTTTGTGTGCATTACTTGGTTTGAGTCCATGTCTACTTTTGTGTTTTTCGGTATGTGTTTTGTTTGTGTCGTGTTTTGTGGAGATTCGCTTGATTCGGCGAGGAAAATCGTCGGGAATAAAGTTCCAAGTATTTTTACATATGTTTTTATGCTTGGAATATGTTTTTATGGAATTTGGGTGAAAAAAGTTTGAGGGGTCAAAAAAGCTTGGAATAGGTTTTTATGAAATTTGGGTGGGGATGTTTGATATAGTGCAAAACACACATCTTTATTCCTAGTGTTTTGTGCGTTTTTACTTAGTTTTGTATTTGTTTTAAGTCATTTTAATGTACATTTGAGTCTTTGTTATGTTTACAGGTGCTCGTATGAATTACAAGTGAATACGTGAAGAAACCGAGCAAGAGAGAAAGCCCAAAGAAAATAAAGAAGAAAATAAATTTCAGTCTCTCGCGGTACGCGAGAGAGGAAGAAGGAGTTCTCGCGGTACGCGAGGATCCCAGAAATCGCGCCCGACTAATTTGGCCCTCGCGGTACTAGAGAGGCTTACCTGATTCTTTCGCGTTACGCGAGAAACCGAAATTCCGCAAAACCCTAGTTTTTCGAATTAAATAGAATTTTAATCCCATTATGAGGGGAGTTCGATTCTTAGACGTCCAAAGAGAGCATTAGGGAGATTTTGGAGCATAGGAAATCAATCGGAGTGAAAAGGTGAATGCTTTGAGATCCGGGTTCGTTGTTTAAGCATTTCGGGTTTGCAAGTTTGAATTTTTATCTTTGATTTGATTATTTAAAACCATGAATCTTGTTTATACTTTTATTTTTGGTTGTTTAAGCATGATCCTAGGCTAAAACTTTGATATTGCCTAGGTCATATGATGAATACTTGTTAACGTTTGATTTTTATCGGTTTTTTGTATTAAATTAATGGGTTTATGATTTTGTAAAAGATCTTGAGTTTATAATTGTGATGTATTTTCATGTTTAGATCTGATCTTGTGTTTGATTTCAATTCCTTGCGTTGATTGTGGTTGTCTGCCAGTTTGATCTGCATATCTTGGTCATACATTTTAGGGTTTGTGATTAGGGTGGTTTGATAGACGTAGTAGCCATAAGGAGTTGTCATTAAGTGCTGATTAAAATTAAATGTGTATCCTAGTTCAATACCCGAGAGGTGAGAATTAGTCGTTTAGTCTTCGTCATTAGGAATCCGAGTTTGTTGAAAATGTTTGTTTACATCCTGACCATTGAGTTTTTTCCTTTATTTCGTTTCAATGTTTGTTGAAAATGTCGTTGTAGTACATTTAAGGGTTATTTTATAAGTTACGTATTTACATTATCTGCTAAAACGTATGAAAATTACTTTTGATCATCCCGTGTAATACACGCGCTTCTATCCTAAAGGTTTGTAATATATAGTGATGTTGTACAAATTCTAAAAGTTTGAAGCACAAATTTTTATTCTAAATTACAAATATAACCATCGTAATTTGCATTTGTGTGTAGAAAACCATTAACCGGAGTAAAGTTAATAGATCAATCTTTTTGAAAATATAACAAGAATAGTAATTTGTTTATTACACAAAATGAAAGTCAGTGATAAGTGCAAACACATTACTGACTGTGTTCCTTTTATATTTTTGGTCAAATCAATTACTTTTCTCTTCAGAGAATATATATTTTTATTATTGTCAGATAAAAGGAAAAAAAATAAAATTTAAAAGCTCTAAATTAATTAATGCAAGATACATACATTAGCATTTAGCACATATGAACACATAGATTCTTGTCAAATAAAGTTTGTAACGTAAATTCTCAAATTTTGTTTCCAATAAGACGGAATAATTGGGTGAATAATAACTACAAGTACTTTGAATTTTAACAAGAAGTCCATTTCATCGGATAAAGAAAAATCTAATTTTTTAGTAACAGTTTCGTTACAAAGGGATTTGCCAATTTGTCTCCTCTTTATATTTCCTATATAAAGGGTCTATCCATGACATATTGCATCCATAAACATATAGTATCCATTACAAGATATCATCTCAAAGAGCTTGAAAAAAATGAAACAAGAAACTGTTGTTGTGATAGTTGGAGCAGGACCCGCCGGCATTGCAACATCGGCTTGTTTGAATCTTCTTTCCATCCCAAATATTGTTCTTGAAAGAGAAGATTGTTATGCATCTTTATGGCAAAAGAAAGCTTATGATCGTTTGAAGCTTCATTTAGCAAAAAACTTTTGTCAACTCCCTCATATGCCATTCCCTTTGTCTGCACCCACATTTGTACCAAAAAATATGTTTGTTCAATACTTGCAAAACTATGTTTATCATTATAATGTAGACCCGTTGTATCAACGTAGTGTTGAGAGTGTATGGTATGATAGAATTGAACAAAAATGGGTGGTTACCGCTAAAAATAGGGTTTTGGGTTTGGTTGAGGAGTATGTATGTGAGTTTCTGGTGGTGGCAACGGGTGAAAATAGTGAAGGCTTTATTCCTAATGTTTATGGTTTAGACACCTTCAAAGGGTTGGTCATACACTCTAGTGAGTATGAAAATGGAAAGAAATTTAGGAACAAAGATGTGCTTGTTGTTGGTGCTGGAAATTCAGGCATGGAAATTGCATATGATTTATACAATTGGGGTGCTCAAACGTCAATCGTTGTTCGTAGCCCGGTAAGAATGTTTGAATTTGACCATCTGGTGTATTAAGTATAGAAAAATGTATTTGGTATGTTTTAACATTCGTGTTATTTTTGTTATTGTGACCAGGTACATGTACTTACCAAGGAGTTAGTGCAACTCGGAATGTATTTATTAAAATATATTCCGTGCACTTTTGTGGATAAGATGGTTTTAATGTTGAGTAAATTTTTGTATGGAGATCTTGGTGGATATGGAATACAAAGGACCTTTAAAGGACCATTTTGGCTCAAACAAGAAACCGGGCGATCACCTGTTATTGATGTTGGGACTGTTTCAAAGATCAAAACAAGAGACATTAAGGTAAACCTCATCACCATGTTTGATATCAAATAACACTTAAACAACAATTAACAATCACATTAACTTTTATTTTTTTGTGTTTAGGTTATGACCGCCATTAAAGAGATAGAAGGTGATCACATCAAGTTTACAGATGGTCAAGAGAGACAATTTGATGCCATTGTCTTTGCTACCGGTTTTCGAAGCACTGTGCAGAAATGGCTTACGGTAACTAAAGTTACGACATTATGGTTACTTAATCTCAAGCCATCAAGGTTCTGTCTTGGTGGTCGGGGGGTTTCCCAAAGGGTTTCCTCTCTGTGGAGGTCATCGGTTTGAATATTGTAAGGCGAACTTCATAAAAACTAGGAACACCCTCTGCAGATTTTGAATTCCTATGGGGTTTTTTGGGTACACTGATGTACGAGCCTCGCCTGATGTGACATGCCAGTTGTGCCCACGCCGTTAAAAAAAAAAACTTAATCTCAAGTTTTTCTAATCTTAACATTTTTTTGGTTTAATCTAGGATGATGGAGGGCTCTTTAATGAGAACGGAATGCCAAAACATAAAAGCCCTAATCATTGGAAAGGAGAAAATGGTCTTTATTGTGTTGGATTTGCAAGTGCCGGGTTATTTGGTATCTCAAATGATGCAAAGAATATTGCTAATGATATATCCCAAATTGTTCATGGGAACTAAGCTCGTTTTAAGAAAAAACAAAAAAGGGGTGTGAATGTTGTTTTGTACTATGTAGTCTGCACCGATTTAATGAATTAACATCTAAATGCTTACTTCTGTTTAATCATGATTTTATAACATTAGATATTTTTCTATTTGTGTTGATAATAGTTTTATTCCCATGTTTAAATATAAGGATATGATCTCTTTATTAGAATACTTTATTATGTGACTTATTTTGGACGAATGATCATTTATATTCACCGTCAATGTGTATATATAAATATTAAATGCTAAGACCAGATATTAAAAATGAACTTTTACTAGTGCCGGAATCAAACAGTACACTCGATTTCGCTTGTATGTTTCACATTTCATTTAAAATCGTAATTTTGAACGAAAATAAGAGTAAATTGAGTGTAAATATATGATGATTATTTTACTGGGACTGTCATTGACAACAAACGTGAAAGTTAGGATTATAACCAGCCAAACTGTTAATTTGTATTATTATCAGTCAATGAGTCATAGTGTGTATTATTAAAAACTGATTTGCCAATACTCAATTAAACAAATATAAAAGTTAGAATTAATTACACGGACGGTCCATGTGTTTTGCACAAATAGCAAGTATGGTCCACAAGTTTGCCAAAACGTAACACCGGTGGTCACTAGGGTGGATTATCATTAATTTTGCATAAATTGCAAGTATGGTCCCCAAGTTTTATTATGCTTCTACTTTTTCAAGAATGCCAAGCCATAGAAATGCACTATATATACTGAATGATTGAGATGATACTTCGCATACGAGGAAATGAGGGAAGCAAACAAACACAGGGTGATAAGGTAATCGGTAATACTGAAACTGTGAACATATGGTGATAGGTACCACTTTAAGTCAAAATTTAGAGGTTTTTAAAATTTCATGGCACACCACTCTCTTTTTATGATAATAAATCCGAGTTTCGGTGGCGCCCGCATCCATATTTCATATTCTTGAGCTTATTTAATTGAAATCTAAGTTTCGCCGGGTTGATTCTTATATGCTTCATTGATTATGACTTAGTCTATGTGTTACCTTCCACGATAGTAAATTGGTTGAAACGCCTTTAGATGAAGTTTAATTTGCTTACTAATGCTAATATTTCATCCATTCATTCATTGATCATTTGATTTCTAAAAAACATGTAAATTTTAGTTTAACGTGGTAGGGTAAATCTATATGGTTTGATCCGTGCCTAAACATGACCGTGAGACGGGATTAGATAGAGCTGTAACTTCTAAGTGTGAGTCCCATAGATTGATTGATATGCTTGGTAAAGAAATATTAGAAACTGTAACGGGGGCTTGAAAGTTGGTGTTTGGGTTTAATCGGACATAAATATTGATTATTGCTTTTTAACGCGTGAGTATATTTTGCTAATTGGTAATTGATGTTTGTTAAGTTAGATCTGAGTTATGATTCCATTTGCAGCTTTTTCGAGGATGAAAAAAGGTTAAGTGTGGGGATGTTTGATATAGTGCAAAGCACACATCTTTATTCCTAGTGTTTTGTGCGTTTTTACTTAGTTTTGTATTTGTTTTGAGTCGTTTTAATGTACATTTGAGTCTTTGTTATGTTTACAGGTGCTTGTATGAATTACAAGTGAACACGTGAAGAAACCGAGCAAGAGAGAAAGCCCAAATAAAATAAAGAAGAAAATGAGAAATTTCAGTCTCTCGCGGTACGCGAGAGAGGAAGAAGGAGTTCTTGCGCTACGCGAGGATCTCAGAAATCGCGCCCGACTAATTTGGCCCTCGCGGTACGCGAGAGGCTTACCTGATTCTTTCACGGTACGCGAGAAACCGAAATTCCGTAAAACCCTAGTTTTTCGAATTAAATAGAATTTTAATCCCATTATAAGGGGAGTTCGATTCTTAGCCGTCCAGAGAGAGCATTAGGGAGATTTTGGAGCATAGGAAGTCAATCGGAGTGAAAAGGTGAAGGCTTTGAGATCCAGGTTCGTTGTTTAAGCGTTTCGGGTTTGCAAGTTTGAATTTTTATCTTTGATTTGATTATTTGAAACCATGAATCTTGTTTATACTGCTGTTTTTGGTTGTTTAAGCATGATCCTAGGCTAAAACTTTGATATTGCCTAGGTCATATGATGAATACTTGTTAAAGTTTGATTTTTATCGATTTTTGGATTAAATTAATGGGTTTATGGCTTTGTAAAAGATCTTGAGTTTATAATTGTGATGTCTTTGCATGTTTAGATCTGATCTTGTGTTTGATTTCAATTCCTTGCGTTGATTGTGGTTGTCTGCCAGTTTGATCTGCGTATCTTGGTCATAGATTTTAGGGTTTGTGATTAGGGTGGTTTGCTAGACGTAGTAGCCATAAGGAGTTGTCATTAAGTGCTGATTAGAATTAAATGTGTATCCTAGTTCAATATCCGAGAGGTGAGAATTAGTCGTTTAGTCTTCGTCATTAGGAATTCGAGTGTCAGCTGTCTGAGAGGAAACCGGTATTAGGTGTCTAGTGATTGTTGCTATTCGTGTCATAGTTATTATCTTGAGATTACCGCGTGCATTCTTCGAGTGTATTGGTGGACGGTGAGACTGAGAGTTAATCTGTCCTGTGGGTACTTTATCATAGTTGGAAATACCTCAGAAATGATCCAACCATCTGGTGAGTTAGTACATCTTTAGGTTCCTTAGTTGGTGACACCCTGAGAGTGATTAGGGATCCACTAGGTAGTCTTTAGTTGTCATCCTTAGAAACCCAGATCCATTATAGTTTCCATAACCGATAGAAGTTGTGCTTTGCATGTAGGATTCCGACCTAGGTGATATTCTTCCCATTCTTGATATTACCTTTGTCCTTTGTCTGGTTAGTTGAGTCGATCTTAGTTTTCTGCATGCATTAGTTTAATTCAGTAGTGCAGTAAACCCCCCAAACCAAATCAATCTGTAGTCCGTGTCAGAGTCTAGTATAGTTATACAGTGTCTCTAGGGTTCGATAACTCGGTTTACCGTTAAGCTATGCTACACTCGATAGGTGCACTTGCCTGTCAGTGCGGTTTAGTTGAAGGTACTCCTTTTATTACTTAGGGGTCTAGATTAGGTTTTATAGTTAGTTTTATATAGACCGTCTGGACGACATCAATCATATTTGGCCAACTGAATACCAATGGAGTGACCTACAGAGTTGTTGATCCAAGTTATAACTTTAGAGTTATCTGTTTCCCATGTATCGAGAGCTAAGGCGTATTCAACAGTCTTAGATTGATCAGTAGGCTTTCTCTTAGTACCTGTGACATAACCCCACATATTTTTCCCTAGAAGAAAGTTTTTCATTACGTAATTCCAATAGGTGTAGTTTTTACCATCCAGACGGGTACTAATAGACTGAAGAGAGTCATCTTTCCCAGCCATATTATCAAAACCGAACGACAGCAGAATTACCGTAAACTTCGAAGAACCGCAAACTTCAAATTAACCGCAAACTTCGATTACCGCAAAGTTAGAAGAACCGCAAACTTCGAATAACCGCAAACTTGGTAACCGCAAACTTCGAAAAACGGGACAGAAACGAGGTCGAAACCTGTCAATATGTCTAGAAGCTCTTCCAAATACACAATTCAGTTCAAATAAAACGAAATCCGTAACTTTGAAGAGGATGGAGATCAATGGGATATCCAAGTTCGGACAGAAAAATCTGGTGGGTCAAAAAGGTATGTTAATTTTAATTTGTTTTCTTTATATTACTTTTAACAAATAGTTTAGGTGTATATTCCGTCATCGATTTTTACTTTCTTATTAGAAGTTCAATATTATTGTCTATTGTGTTTTTATTTAACTTAATATTTGATATTGTATAGGTTTCTGATATGTTTTTGTTTTACTTTTATGTATCATACAATGAGATTTGTTGTCATGGGTGGCGTGAGTTGATGGAACACGAAGAAATATCAACTGGGGATCCTTGTGCTTTCAGATGGTCTAGAATGCAAGGTATGTTGTTTCTATCAAAGGCTCCAAAGAAACCATTAGCTGGTTAGTCTAGTTTTTCGGTTCGGTTAGTAAGTGACGGACATTCATAAGTTTATTGTTTAAAAATTTTGTGCCTGTTGGCATTTTGTATAGTGGTTTTCAAAACAATTTTGAGCAACGTAGCGGAATAAATAAACTGTACGAAACTACGAACCAGTGTAGGCCAAAACCCTAAACTGCCCCACCAGGAGTCCAGTTACAAACCAGAAAAAAAACACAACTATAGGGGGTTAGACAATTTTACCTTTCGCGAAACCGGCTGACTAATCAAGCTCAACACTTTGAGATCAACGATTCCAGTCATTAGATCTGGTTACACGAATCTCCACCGGGATCTGAACTCCTTTAGATCCAATCGCCCAAAATAACCAGCAAGTCTGAACTCTTTCAGATCCTACCCGCAAAATGCCCGTGAAACCGAAACCTTACAGCAATCGAGTAAACCTACTCGCAATCTGACAGAACCAGAAATGACAGCGTGACTGTGGCGGAACAATAGCACGCAGCGACGCGGGGTGGCTTGGATGGTGGTGGCGCAAAGAGTGGCGACAACGAGGTGGCGTTTGGCGGCTAGGTGGCGCAGGGTAGAGGTGGTATAAGGGTTTTTCTAAAAAGTATGTCCTTTTGTGTGTATTTAATTACCTCCTTAACATCTCTTTTATAAGAACTCCTAACTTGTTCTCCAAGATTAAGGTTTTAGAGATTTCTAATTACAAATTTGATTCTTGTAATTATCTAACAATTACATTTATGGATCCATACTGTTTTAACTGTTAATTAACTAATCAATAGTTAATTATATATAATTATATCCAATATAATTAAACAATTAAAATAATGTCGTAATTAATAAATATGTACCAAACATATTTTTCACCAAAGCACCAATTCATTAGTAATCTTATTTTTGCTTTGTTGATGTTTCAAATTGGTACAAACCCAGACTATCGTTCCTTTTTTTCTACACAATTATTATTAGTGAAGAAGCCCTGCCCACATTCTATTGCAATGTCTAAGCTTGTTGTATGAGTAGAATAACTAACACTTACAACATCCCCTAAAGATGTCAAATTTCTTTCTTTTGATACACTTAATTCCTAATGTTAGAACAATATGATTTACAAATAAATCTTGTAGGATTTGTCATTTGGACTTTCAACTGATCTAGGCCATCTGATTCTATTTTGAGGAGGTTTATTTAATTTTGGCCATAATGAGGTATTGTTTAGTAATTTCAGCCTGCAACAATATTACATGTTTATATTTTCATACTATTGATGACGAAAAAGATAATTTTGGTTAAGATGAAGCAACTAAAGTTCATACTAGGTATCATATGCACAAGCTTGATTTCCTTCTTACATTACATGGCATCATTCATGTTTATCATGAACTTGATTGTTTATTGTTATCCATTTCTTTGTAGCACCTGATTATAAAATAATATTATCTCCATTTCATTGTGTTAGTTTGTGGATTTTATGTTTGTGTACGTATTTAGATAATTTCTTAATTTTAAAATAATTAATCATGCTATAGTTCTATATTCTGCATGTGCTACTTAGTAGGAGACTCTATCAAACTTCTAGAATTTAAAGGTATCGTGCTGCAAATCACATTTCCTAAGATTATTATTTCTATGGCTATTATAGTTAAACCGAGTCGGTTTCATTGAGTCAAACTTTCTTTTAACAATAGTTTTTTTTTCTGTGGCTATCGATATGTATACGATTCTAAAACTTTACACTTTATATGTTAACTTTACGCTTTATAAGCTATTGAAAGGTGTTTAATTTAGTTTTACGGACATCATGACCATTGACTTTTTTCCTTTATTTCGTTTCAATGTTTGTTGAAAATGTCGTCGTAGTATGTTTAAGGGTTATTTTATAAGTTACGTATTTACATTATCTGCTAAAACGTATGAAAATTACTTTTGATCATCCCGTGTAATACACGCGTTTCTATCCTAAAGGTTTGTAATATATAGTGATGTTGTACAAATTCTAAAAGTTTGAAGCACAAATTTTTATTCTAAATTACAAATATAACCATCGTAATTTACATTTGTGTGTAGAAAACCATTAACCGGAGTAAAGTTAATAGATCAATCTTTTTGAAAATATAACAAGAATAGTAATTTGTTAATTACACAAAATGAAAGTCAGTGATAAGTGCAAACACATTACTGACTGTGTTCCTTTTATATTTTTGGTCAAATCAATTACTTTTCTCTTTAGAGAATATATATTTTTATTATTGTCAGATAAAAGGAAAAAAAATAAAATTTAAAAGCTCTAAATTAATTAATGCAAGATACATACATTAGCATTTAGCACATATGAACACATAGATTCTTGTCAAATAAATTTAGTTTGTAACGTAAATTCTCAAATTTTGTTTCCAATAAGACAGAATAATTGGGTGAATAATAACTACAAGTACTTTGAATTTTAACAAGAAGTCCATTTCATCGGATAAAGAAAAATCTAATTTTTTAGTAACAGTTTCGTTACAAAGGGATTTGCCAATTTGTCTCCTCTTTATATTTCCTATATAAAGGGTCTATCCATGACATATTGCATCCATAAACATATAGTATCCATTACAAGATATCATCTCAAAGAGCTTGAAAAAAATGAAACAAGAAACTGTTGTTGTGATAGTTGGAGCAGGACCCGCCGGCATTGCAACATCGGCTTGTTTGAATCTTCTTTCCATCCCAAATATTGTTCTTGAAAGAGAAGATTGTTATGCATCTTTATGGCAAAAGAAAGCTTATGATCGTTTGAAGCTTCATTTAGCAAAAAACTTTTGTCAACTCCCTCATATGCCATTCCCTTTGTCTGCACCCACATTTGTACCAAAAAATATGTTTGTTCAATACTTGCAAAACTATGTTTATCATTATAATGTAGACCCGTTGTATCAACGTAGTGTTGAGAGTGTATGGTATGATAGAATTGAACAAAAATGGGTGGTTACCGCTAAAAATAGGGTTTTGGGTTTGGTTGAGGAGTATGTATGTGAGTTTCTGGTGGTGGCAACGGGTGAAAATAGTGAAGGCTTTATTCCTAATGTTTATGGTTTAGACACCTTCAAAGGGTTGGTCATACACTCTAGTGAGTATGAAAATGGAAAGAAATTTAGGAACAAAGATGTGCTTGTTGTTGGTGCTGGAAATTCAGGCATGGAAATTGCATATGATTTATACAATTGGGGTGCTCAAACGTCAATCGTTGTTCGTAGCCCGGTAAGAATGTTTGAATTTGACCATCTGGTGTATTAAGTATAGAAAAATGTATTTGGTATGTTTTAACATTCGTGTTATTTTTGTTATTGTGACCAAGTACATGTACTTACCAAAGAGTTAGTGCAACTCGGAATGTATTTATTAAAATATATTCCGTGCACTTTTGTGGATAAGATGGTTTTAATGTTGAGTAAATTTTTGTATGGAGATCTTGGTGGATATGGAATACAAAGGCCCTTTAAAGGACCATTTTGGCTCAAACAAGAAACCGGGCGATCACCTGTTATTGATGTTGGGACTGTTTCAAAGATCAAAACAAGAGACATTAAGGTAAACCTCATCACCATGTTTGATATCAAATAACACTTAAACAACAATTAACAATCACATTAACTTTTATTTTTTTTGTGTTTAGGTTATGACCGCCATTAAAGAGATAGAAGGTGATCACATCAAGTTTACAGATGGTCAAGAGAGACAATTTGATGACATTGTCTTTGCTACCGGTTTTCGAAGCACTGTGCAGAAATGGCTTAAGGTAACTAAAGTTACGACATTATGTTTACTTAATCTCAAGCCATCAAGGTTCTGTCTTGGTGGTCGGGGGGTTTCCCAAAGGGTTTCCTCACTGTGGAGGTCATCGGTTTGAATATTGTAAGGTGCACTTCATAAAAACTAGGAACACCCTCTGCAGATTTTGAATTCCTAGGGGGTTTTTTGGGTAGACTGATGTACGAGCCTCCCCTGATGGGACGTGGCAGTTGTGCCCACGCCGTTAAAAAAAAAACTTAATCTCAAGTTTTTCTAATCTTAACATTTTTTGGTTTAATCTAGGATGATGGAGGGCTCTTTAATGAGAACGGAATGCCAAAACATAAAAGCCCTAATCATTGGAAAGGAGAAAATGGTCTTTATTGTGTTGGATTTGCAAGTGCCGGGTTATTTGGTATCTCAAATGATGCAAAGAATATTGCTAATGATATCTCCCAAATTGTTCATGGGAACTAAGCTCGTTTTAAGAAAAAACAAAAAAAGGGGTGTGAATGTTGTTTTGTACTATGTAGTCTGCACCGATTTAATGAATTAACATCTAAATGCTTACTTCTGTTTAATCATGATTTTATAACATTAGATATTTTTCTATTTGTGTTGATAATAGTTTTATTCCCATGTTTAAATATAAGGATATGATCTCTTTATTAGAATACTTTATTATGTGACTTATTTTGGACGAATGATCATTTATATTCACCGTCAATGTGTATATGTAAATATTAAATGCTAAGACCAGATATTAAAAATGAACTTTTACTAGCGCCGGAATCAAACAGTACACTCGATTTCGCTTGTATGTTTCACATTTCATTTAAAATCGTAATTTTGAACGAAAATAAGAGTAAATCGAGTGTAAATATATGATGATTATTTTGTTTAAAGTTACAACATCAAATCTATAAGGAGACTAAAATTAGAGGACTAAATGTGTAAATCTGGTTTGAAAGAATCGTTTGATGTGTTTGAATTTCAAATTAGATTTAGTATTGGAGTAGGAGTCATAAGCCTTGCATGGCAAGTTAGGATTCTTATATATAGTCTTAGTTTAGTCTTGTTTAAGTATTCTAATTTCGTTTTACTATCAATAAAAAGAGTCGAACTAGTTGAGTTCTTTCTTTGTGTTCTTGATCACCAAGGTTTAACAAGTGGTATCAGAGCCTAGGGCTCGAGAAGCGGGTTTGAAGATCGGAGGTAGCCTCCGCCGGCGTGTGTGTCGGTCGGCGGAGGGCAGGAGTGAAAGAAGGGCTGTTCGGGACTGTTTTACAGCAGAAGTGGAAACGCAACCCAAACAAGTTGGATGGAGAAAGGTTGTGATCGTCTCCGATTGCTATTACGTGTTTCTGACAAGTGGTCAGTGGTGACAACCTAGAAACGATTGAAGAGCTTGGAAGAAGTTCGACTGCAGAGAAGCCAGAATTCCGATCAGATCTAGTAGTTCCGATCGCAGCAGTTGAACCAGTCGCAGACTAACAACAAGGAAACCGATCGAAGGAAGGAGAGACCTATCGCTGAAGAAAGAAGCGCAGGAAGTCTGACCGAGAACTACCCGAAGAACGGTTCCGGTCACAGCAATAGCACGCGCAGAATCCGATCAAAGGTCTGAAAAAAAAAAATCCGATCGAGGCAACACAGAAAACCGAGAGTAACCTGCACTCTTGCTGTTCGTAAAATCACAGGAAGAAAGGACCAGATCTGATCGCAAGCCAAGAAAGAAAACGCCGACAAGCGTGGTTGTTCGGAGTTGCAGATCACCGAACCTAGTTCGTAACCACTGTTGTGTTATTCTTCCGCAATTGCTGCACAGATCATGATCCAGGGAAGTCTTGATAGACTTTGATATACCTCATAAAATATATATATTTTAATATTGTTTTCTTATGGGTTATTCTTTGCCTCAGTGGAATATTAATTGATTACAAAGGAGTTTTCTTAATATTGCTATTTGAAAACAAACGTCAAAACAGGAGGTTTAAATATTATTATGGAAACAATTGTCAACAAAGATGATAAGAACTGAACAAGACTCGGCAAAAAAAAACTGATCACAAATTGAAGATGTTAGGTGAGAAGTGTTCGTTGAAGGATTACCGGAAGATGATTAAGTCGATCGGTTGATGTTGACGGTGACGATTGCGTGAATTTTGAAGAATTTAAGGAGATGATGAGCAAATAACTCTGACTAACCTGATCTCATCCGCTGCGTTTAATCTTGCATAGAGCTATTAGTTGTCACACGCAGCAACAATTCAACGGTACTCGACAGTGGATCAAATGATGTTTCGAGGCAATAGTGATGACCAAATAGTTCTGAGACGTAGTGGCATTAGGCTATCAAAACGGGGCAGCAGCGGCGTACATTCGGGAATGGTTTCGGGACCCATATGTGGTATTACGGGACTAGAAACAGTTGCAAAATAACACCGGATGGTGGTGGTAGCGGCTGCCGGAACAGAACTACAAACGTGGTAGTAGGTTCGAATGTTTCGGACTAAGTTACGGGTTCAGTTCGGGTGATTTGGAAGACGATCAACATCGTCCGAGAAATAATGGGTTTAATCAAACCGGGTACTCATCAACCAGAAAAACCAACAGGTGTGTCAGGGAAGAAAAGAAAGAGCAGGAAGCTAAGAAATTCGTTTGGCGACCAAAAGACGGATCGACATGTAGTTGATGTCTTTGTTAGTAGTTGATAAGTAAAGGGTTACGTCTGGCTAGGTTGTGTGTCAACTTAGTTTCGGTGTTCATCGAATTGAAGTTTATCGGAATTGTTTACTCTTCTCTCGTTTAAAAGTTATCTCGGTTAAGGCTCTTTCCGTTATCAAGATCGGTCAGTTTGAACGGCTCTAAACTAGTGTTCAATGTTGAAGGTTTCAATGTTGACGTGTCATCACCGAGTTTCGGGATGGTTAAATCTCCGTGTGTCGGGGTAGTTTAGTGTCTACTGATGATGTTGATGGAGATCATGTGTTTGCCTAAGATGGTGCGGCAGATCGAGGCAGAAAGAGTCAAGATTGAGAGGGAGACTTTTGGAGGTTGATATTGAGAGGGAGTTGTGTGCAAGCATAGATGTGAGAAGATGCTGATGTTGAGAGGGAGTGTTTAAAGTTACAACATCAAATCTATAAGGAGACTAAAATTAGAGGACTAAATGTGTAAATCTGGTTTGAAAGAATCGTTTGATGTGTTTGAATTTCAAATTAGATTTAGTATTGGAGTAGGAGTCATAAGCCTTGCATGGCAAGTTAGGATTCTTATATATACTCTTAGTTTAGTCTTGTTTAAGTATTCTAATTTCGTTTTACTATCAATAAAAAGAGTCGAACTAGTTGAGTTCTTTCTTTGTGTTCTTGATCACCAAGGTTTAACAAGTTGTGAAAAGTTTAGCAATACCAACTTGAGGGACCAGAATGGTTGAGTGAAAAAAGTTGATATTAAGAGGGAGTGTGAGACGAAGCCATATCAACTCGGAGGACTAATTCGAATAAGATCAAAAGTCCAAGGATTAGAAGTAATAATTAAATATAACTTGTTGGTGAAGTTTGATATTTATTTAATTATTTAGTTTCCTAAGTTGAGTAGGTTTAGGTTTAGTTTTCCTTAGAGAGCAACTATTGTTTAGTCTATAAATAGGGCTTTAGTTTTGTTTATAAATTATACCCTTTGAAGTTTTCGTTTAATAAAGAAAAGAGTCGTACAGAGTTCTACAAAACTCGAGTTCGTGTTCACGTTCCGCTTGCGTCAAGTTTAACAAGTGGTATCAGAGCCTAGGGCTCGTATCGTGGGTTTGAGAGTCGACTCCCGAGATTAGGGTAGCAGCCTCCGCCGGCGGGTGTGTCGGTCGGTGGAGGGCAGGCGTGAAAGAAGGGCTCGAGTCGCAACCTAGAGATATCCGTCAGCATACGCAGTTGTGTTTGCGTTTAGGGTTCCGTCGCAGGTGTTTCAGGAACCGGCCGAACCGCCACCGATTTTCTTAGCTTTTGCGCACCAACCTACTGTTGACGGAACCAGAAGTCGCCGGTAGAAACAAACGGCCGCCACAGTTGTCTTGAACAGCAGACCTAATCGCCGGTCTTATTGCTATTAACCGATGAACCAGTAGCCGTCGGTGATTTATGTTCGAGATCTGTGTTTGATTTCGTGAGTCACCGTTGTTGAAGATCGGGAATCTAAGATCGATCGCCGATTTGAATCGCCGGAGTTCTGTTCAGATTGATTGCCGTCATGCAGATTGTTCCAACCAACCGAACCATCAAGCCGCCACCAAAGAATTTGAGTTTTGTGTGTGGTGTGTTAACCAAGAAAAGTCCAACAACAAAACCAAAGTATATTTTTTTGGTGTCTTCGAAAGTGTGCAGTTTGAAGTTACAAAACCAACTTAATTTTTTGAATCAGTGGAGAAGTCTTGCCGCTGAAGAATTAATATTAAATATTAATATTAGTATCGGAAAAGTATATGTTTGAAGTTAAGTTTTTGAACCGTCCAGAGGAATCATCGTGTTCTCAAACAGAAGATTGTGACTGTTAAAAAGTTCATTAAGTTTAAGGTTTCCGCTTGCGTTAAGTTTAACAAGGGATTACGAACCCACTTCCAAGTATTCAAGCTGATTCTAGTAGCTAAAAATTTAGCAGTTATCAAAAGTTCGTGACGATGAATGGTGGTTCAAGTCAGCGGGTGTCACGGGGGAATACCGTTGGGAAAGCGGTGATGACCGATGATTAGTTCAGTTCGGTTCCCTGGTAGTGAACTTCATGATCACAGGAAAAAAGAATCCAGTTTGAGTATCTACACCGTGATCATAAGAAAAGAACTCAGTTCGTCGGGGTATCTGCACCGTGATCATAAGAAAAGAACCCAGTTCGTTTGGATATCTGCAACGTGATCAAAAGAAGTGGTAAGGTCTGGAGGATTTTTCTGACTGTGAAAGCCGGATCGCAAGTGGTAAGTTCTGATCGCAGTTACAAGACCAGTTTTCGATCAAGAACATTTTCCGATCACAGTGTCTAGTTTCCGGTCAAAGAATCTAGTTTCCAATCAAATCAGGAGCAGCGAATTTCGATTGATGAAGGACCAGAAACCTATCAAGAAGTCAGGTTGATCGCTGCAAAGAACAAGACGAGAGAGAAACCGCATTAGTTAAATTATGCGAGGAGAAAGCTCCGTCTTATATTCCAACGAGTTTATCGGTGTGAAGAAGTTCGGTTCAAGAGGGAGCGTGTATCAAGCTCAAAGAGAAGCGAGCGTTACGAGGTTTGAAAGGCCTTGGTGGAACAATGGCGGTTGATATTGAGAGGGAGTGTGAAAAGTTTAGCAATACCAACTTGAGGGACCAGAATGGTTGAGTGAAAAAAGTTTATATTAAGAGGGAGTGTGAGACGAAGCCATATCAACTCGGAGGACTAATTCGAATAAGATCAAAAGTCCAAGGATTAGAAGTAATAATTAAATATAACTTGTTGGTGAAGTTTGATATTTATTTAATTATTTAGTTTCCTAAGTTGAGTAGGTTTAGGTTTAGTTTTCCTTAGAGAGCAACTATTGTTTAGTCTATAAATAGGGCTTTAGTTTTGTTTATAAATTATACCCTTTGAAGTTTTCGTTTAATAAAGAAAAGAGTCGTACAGAGTTCTACAAAACTCGAGTTCGTGTTCACGTTCCGCTTGCGTCAAGTTTAACATATTTTACTGGGACTGCCATTGACAACAAACGTGAAAGTTAGGATTATAACCAGTCAAACTGTTAATTTGTATTATTATCAGTCAATAAGTCATAGTGTGTATTATTAAAAACTGATTTGCCAATAATCAATTAAACAAATATAAAAGTTAGAATTAATTACACGGACGGTCCATGTGTTTTGCACAAATAGCAAGTATGGTCCACAAGTTTGCCAAAACGTAACACCGGTGGTCACTGGGGTGGATTATCATTAATTTTGCATAAATTGCAAGTATGGTCCCCAAGTTTTATTATGCTTCTACTTTTTCATGAATGCCAAGCCATAGAAATGCACTATATATACTGAATGATTGAGATGATCCTTCGCATACGAGGAAATGAGGAAAGCAAACAAACGCAAATTACCTTAACTTAAAACCGTTGTCACTTTTGATTCGTTTCTAGTTAGAGGACGCGCTTCAAAGGCACACGAGAGAAACATGGTGACATATTTATCTGGTAAAATACCAATAAAATCCTTTGAAATCATGTTTTTTGCTCTCAAAACCTTTTACTAATAGCATTAATTCAACTCATTTGAAAGCGGTTTATTTATCTCAACTAGAAATGAGTAAAATTATTCAATTTACTTGTTTTTGTTCTTATTTTATTTTCATTCATTTTGTAAACCCTTAAATATGAATCACAATTTTGAAAATTTACCCTAAAGTTCCACATTTTTTAATCTTAAACGCAGGGCGTAAAGCAACCACTTTAGAACCTAATTTTTTAGGGCTCAATTTGTAAAAGAACTAGTTCTTTTAAATGTCGGCTTGGGCTGAATTTGTGAAGGTCGTGAAGAAAACCACTTTTATGAACTTGTAATGGGCTTGACACTAAAGCAATACTTATGTATTTTCTTCCTTCGTCCTTATGTTATTTCTTTATCTTCAAAAGAGAACTCAAGGAGCACAATTATTATTATGTTCTTTTTAATAATTGTTGCATTTTCAAATGAAAGTGGTGAAGGACTTTTTAATTACATGGAAAATTTTGGCGGAGATTCGGAGGAAACCTAAGAAGGGATCAGTAAGCTTCTAATCAATTACTTTTTTTAGAACCGTGAAACACACTTTCTAATTCTACACCTTAAATCCACATATATACTTTGAATCCTCATAGATGGGAATAAATACACTAGGTTTAAACCTAAACAAGGAAAAGATAAAATAAATGGAAAAGATTAAGGCTATAAAAGGGAAAGAAATATATGGAGAAAAATAGGCCAAATCCTTTACTCTCCCTTAAGATGGAGCATGTAGATTTCGAATGTTCATCTTGTCTAGTAGGAACCGAAGTTGTTGTGCCCCAAAACCCTTTGTGAACAGGTCCGCAATTTGTAACTTGGTATCAATATGTATGGGCATGGTTTCTTTAGACTCCACTCTTTCTTGAATGAAATAACAGTCCATCTCAACGTGTTTCCTTCGTTCATGAAAAACCGGGTCGTTTGCAATATGACGAGCCACTTGATTGACACAAAACAAAGGAGTGTGAGTCATAAGTTTTATTTCTAGTTCCTTAAGGAGCCATCTCATCCACAAAATTTCACTGACAGTGAAGGCCATGGCCCTATGTGACACCTGCAAAATTTCTAAAATCTAAAACCTAATTGTTGGGCTAAGCTCAACTAGATACAATAAGGCTCAATAGAAATCCAAGCACATTTGAGGCCCAATAAGGATATAAGTCCATTTAAGGCCCAAATTTCATAATCATAATATCAAACTAGTAACTCGATTCTGTTTAACAATTTGTTACACAATTCTAAGAACTTACGAAACGATAGAAGTACGTACGCGATTGGCGTTTTAAAATGTTTAACACGTCAGATATCGGTAAAATACTGGATATTCGGCAAGAACGATTACTTGAGCTAACAAACTATTAATACTAATTATTAATAATTGACTAGAAAGATTGTTTCATTAAATACACGTGTAGTACGCATATGCGAACATTAAATCGCGTCAGATGCTGGTCAGTTTAACGATAGCGTTACGGTTTTTACCAATACGTATTTTGATACGAAAATATTATAAAGATTTATCTTAATATTATTAGTGAAATAATATTAGTTTTACACGGAGTGCGGAATATTTAATCGAACGAACAAGTAAGCACGTAGTACGGGCGCGTACCGGCCTAGACGACAGATCGAGAAGAAACCTAATAAAATTAAATATTTAATTGATACTAATAATAACGTTATGTGATTTTAATAATCTTAAAATAATTAATTGGAGACGAGGGAACACGCTTTACCGCAAACCAGTATTTTTCTTATTGAAAACCCCCTACCAAAACCCTAGATATAAATTAGAACCTTTCTCTTATTTCCCTCATTTCTCAAACCCTAGCACCACAACACACACACACAAAGGTGTGGAAGAGAGAAAGGGAAAGGGAGAGGAGGCCGACCACACTTCGGCGGCTCCTCTCGGCGTAGGTTCTGTCTTGGTGGTCAGGGGGTTTCCCAAGGGGTTTCCTCACTGTGGAGGTCATCGGTTTGAATATTGTAAGGTGCACTTCATAAAAACTAGGAACACCCTCTACAGATTTTGAATTCCTAGGGGGTTGTTTGGGTAGACTGATGTACGAGCCTCCCCTGGTGGGACGTGCCAGTTGTGCCCACGCCGTTCAAAAAAAAAAAACTTAATCTCAAGTTTTTCTAATCTTAACATTTTTTGGTTTAATCTAGGATGATGGAGGCCTCTTTAATGAGAACGGAATGCCAAAACATAAAAGCCCTAATCATTGGAAAGGAGAAAATGGTCTTTATTGTGTTGGATTTGCAAGTGCCGGGTTATTTGGTATCTCAAATGATGCAAAGAATATTGCTAATAATATCTCCCAAATTGTTCATGGGAACTAAGCTCGTTTTAAGAAAAAACAAAAAAAGGGGTGTGATTGTTGTTTTGTACTATGTAGTCTGCACCGATTTAATGAATTAACATCTAAATGCTTACTTCTGTTTAATCATGATTTTATAACATTAGATATTTTTCTATTTGTGTTGATAATAGTTTTATTCCCATGTTTAAATATAAGGATATGATCTCTTTATTAGAATACTTTATTATGTGACTTATTTTGGACGAATGATCATTTATATTCACCGTCAATGTGTATATATAAATATTAAATGCTAAGACCAGATATTAAAAATGAACTTTTACTAGCGCCGGAATCAAACAGTACACTCGATTTCGCTTGTATGTTTCACATTTCATTTAAAATCATAATTTTGAACGAAAATAAGAGTAAATCGAGTGTAAATATATGATGATTATTTTACTGGGACTGCCATTGACAACAAACATGAAAGTTGGGATTATAACCAGCCAAACTGTTAATTTGTATTATTATCAGTCAATGAGTCATAGTGTGTATTATTAAAAACTGATTTGCCAATAATCAATTAAACAAATATAAAAGTTAGAATTAATTACACGGACGGTCCATGTGTTTTGCACAAATAGCAAGTATGGTCCACAAGTTCGCCAAAATGTAACACCGATGGTCACTAGGGTGGATGATCATTAATTTTGCACAAATCGCAAGTATGGTCCCCAAGTTTGATTATGCTTCTACTTTTTCATGAGTGCCAAGCCATAGAAATGCACTATATTCACTGAATGATTGAGATGATCCTTCGCATACGAGGAAATGGGGGAAGCAAACAAACGCAAATTACCTTAACTTAAAACCGTTCTCACTTTTGATTCGTTTCTAGTTAGAGGACGTGCTTCAAGGGCACACGAGAGAAACATGGTGACATATTTATCTGGTAAAATACCAATAAAATCCTTTGAAATCATGTTTTTTTGCTCTCGCAACCTTTTACTAATAGCATTAATTCAACTCATTTGAAAGCGGTTTATTTATCTCAACTAGTGATGAGTAAAATTATTCAATTTACTTGTGTTTGTTCTTATTTTATTTTCATTCATTTTGTAAACCCTTAAATATGAATCACAATTTCGAAAATTTCCACTAAAGTTCCACATTTTTTAATCTTAAACGCAGGGCGTAAAGCAACCGCTTTAGAACCTAATTTTTTAGGGCTCAATTTGTAAAAGAACTAATTCTTTTAAATGTGGGCTTGGGCTGAATTTGTGAAGGTCGTGAAGAAAGCCACTTTTATGAATTTGTAATGGGCTTGACACTAAAGCAATACTTATGTATTTTCTTCCTTCGTCCTTATGCTATTTCTTTATCTTCAAAAGAGAACTCAAGGAGCACAATTAGAAAGCCACTTATATGATGATGGTAAATATTTGTTTATTATTATGTTCTTTTTAATAATTGTTGCATTTTCAAATGAAAGTGGTGAAGGACTTTTTAATTACATGGAAAATTTTGGCGGAGATTCGGAGGAAACCTAAGAAGGGATCAGTAAGCTTCTAATCAATTACTTTTTTAGAACCGTGAAACACACTTTCTAATTCTACACCTTAAATCCACATATATACACTGAATCCTCATAGATGGGAATAAATACACTAGGTTTAAACCTAAACAAGGAAAAGACTAAATAAATGGAAAAGATTAAGGCTATAAAAGGGAAAGAAATATATGGAGAAAAATAGGCTAAATCCTTTACTCTCCCTTAAGAAGGAGCATGTAGATTTCGAATGTTCATCTTGTCTAGTAGGAACCGAAGTTGTTGTGCCCCAAAACCCTTTGTGAACAGGTCCGCAATTTGTAACTCGGTATCAATATGTATGGGCACGATTTCTTTAGACTCCACTCTTTCTTGAATGAAATAACAGTCAATCTCAACGTGTTTCCTTCGTTCATGAAAAACCGGGTCGTTTGCAATATGACGAGCCACTTGATTGTCACAAAACAAAGGAGTGGGACTCGTAAGGTTTATTTCTAGTTCCTTAAGGAGCCATCTCATCCACAAAATTTCACTGACAGTGAAGGCCATGGCCCTATGTGACACCTGCAAAATTTCTAAAATCTAAAACCTAATTGTTGGGCTAAGCTCAACTAGATACAATAAGGCTCAATAGAAATCCAAGCACATTTGAGGCCCAATAAGGATATAAGTCCATTTAAGGCCCAAATTTCATAATCATAATATCAAAATAGTAACTCGATTCTGTTTAACAATTTGTTACACAATTCTAAGAACTTATGAAACGATAGAAGTACGTACGCGATTCAACGTTTTAAAACGTTTAACACGTCAGATATCGGTAAAATACCGGATATTCGGCAAGAACGATTACTTGAGCTAACAAACTATTAATACTAATTATTAATAATTGACTAGAAAGATTGTTTCATTAAATACACGCGTAGTACGCATATGCGAACATTAAATCGCGTCAGATGCTGGTCAGTTTAACGATAGCGTTACGGTTTTTACCAATACGTATTTTGATACGAAAAATATTATAAAGATTTATCTTAATATTATTAGTGAAATAATATTAGTTTTACACGGAGTGCGGAACGTTTAATCGAACGAACAAGTAAACACGTAGTACGGGCGCGTACCGGCCTAGATGACAGATCGAGAAGAAACCTAATAAAATTAAATATTTAATTGATACTAATAATAACGTTATGTGATTTTAATAATCCTAAAATAATTAATTGGAGACGAGGGAACACGCTTTACCGCAAACCAGTATTTTTCTTATTGAAAACCCCCTACCAAAACCCTAGATATAAATTAGAACCTTTGTCTTATTTCCCTCATTTCTCAAACCCTAGCACCACAACACACACACAAAGGTGTGGAAGAGAGAGATCGGGAAAGGGAGAGGAGGCCGACCACACTTCGGCGGCTCCTCTCGGCGGCACATGGCGGCGTAGCAGAAGACGCAGGTGGCTAGACGAGTGGCAGTGATGTTCTGATGGTGGTGACATATGACAATCCGAACTTTAGCAATCCAGTTAAATATTCCATTAAATCCTAACCCAGTTAAACTAATCTTGAATCCTATGGTCTAAGTCTATCATTTCTTAATCTCAAACTACAAGGACTAGTTCTGCCAAGTCCTAAAACCAAAATTTTGACTTTTAAAGTCAAAATAGAAAGTGTTGTATTCCTATATGACTTTTAAAGTCAAACGACCCATGTTCTTGACCCAAATCCAACCCGTAACCTTCATGTCGTTCGATTTCGCGGCTGTTAAGACTTGTATTGATGAGCTCGACCTCATCATAATCATCTATGTACGTTATAACATCCCACATGATTGAAATTTAACCACATTAACTCCATTTAAACCAAAACCGTCGAACCGTACAAGAACACCTCAAATCGATCAAATTCATCTACCATTTTTGCAATCAATCACCCTGCGCATACTAGACGAACACCACTGATCTTTTCCCCCACATCAGTTTCACCGGAGAAGCAGTCAGAGTCACTGGAGACTAAACCATTCGTGGTCGAAACCCTAACTAGTCGAACTCCATCAATCCGACATCAATTGAGGCAACCAAACACACCTGTAGACTTGTTTTCACCCGTAAATCGAAAGCCCTAAGCTAATTCTGGTCTATATCATCGTATTGGTCAAGTACCGAATCTAGGGTTCATCATCTAAAAGGCTTAATCATAGACTTGTATTGATACCAACTTGTAAGGCCCCAAACCCGGGAGGCCTCACTTGTTGGATTTACTCATTCACAAATAGTTCTTAAACATGAATATCAAATAACGCAGCGGAATCATTCATTCAACATAACTAAAAACTTGTTCATACATGCGGAAGCGTACATTATCAAATACATAAACATAACATATACAACTCATAACGGGATGCCAGTCTTCATGATCAACCGGGTAACTCTTCTCGCTTACCAAACATCACCGTCCATCGTCCATACCTGCCTTAACCTGAATGTGCATACTAAAAAGTCAGCTACGCTGGTGAGTTCTAGCATTTCATAAAAACTTTAACATCGACATTTGCCAAAAACATATCATTCATTCATTTAGTAAAACCTTTCACAAGAGCATGTAATAACCTAACATCTTCAAGAGAATCTCGTAACCATATCATCATCAACATCACTATCATAAACACCGTTGAACGGATCGTTCGTTAAAACTTTTAACATTCATTTAAGTCATACATTATTATCTAATTATGTATCTTACTTTACACGTCTCAGTGTCCCCGAAGGAACCTTTGGTGTTGTGGGCAACCGCTACGTATCGCCGTCATTGCCACAACCATTCAATACGTGGGGTTAACCGTTACGTATCGTCGTCATTGCCCAACACGCATCTTTCCTTTGGGAATCAACCGTTACGTATCGCCGTCATTGATTTCCCCTTACCTCATTCACTTAGGATGATCGTCATCACCCGAGTAACCGTCGTTACTCCCTTACCAGTTGTACAACATCAAAACCATCGACAGGCCACCAAGACACTGCCCTGTTATTCTTATGGCAACTATGGCTCGCTGTCCATAATCTACCACAAGACTGGGAATTACATTCCCAGATTTCATTCGTCAATTCCATTCATTCGACAGATTAGATTTGTAATGACTTCTTTAAAACCTTTACCTCTTTCCCTTTTCATTAAACATTTCCTCATTTAGACCGTTCATAAAACATTCGTAAACCTTTTTGGCAAAAACACTTCATAACCTTTCCTTTCGTAAACATCGTTTCGTTAAAACATCATTTCGTTAAAACATCATTTCGTAAGTATGCACACCAGCCCAAAAACATTAACAAAACATTTAAAAGAGGGCTCTAGAACTCACCTGATAAGCTAATTTGGGTTGTCTTAAACAAGGTCCCACAACGTCACTTCCGATCTGAATTGATTAGTTAAATACACATCAGACCAATACCGACTCTAACTGTTTAACCTTTCTAAACATACTAACTTTACTTAACCAGCCTGATGTCTGCGCACTTGGCAAGTGCGCAGACCCTGCTGCCTGCGCACTTAGCAAGTGCGCAGACCCTGCTTCCTAAGTGCGCAGGACCTGCTCCGTGCGCACTTAGCAAGTGCGCACAACCTGTTCTTCGTGAAAAACCCTAACTTTCGCATTCGGGTCTGATCACGTCAAAATCCCGAACCTGTTTGCATTCAAAACGTTTGTTTTCTATTAAGGAACTCAAATCCATGATTATCTTGCAGTTTCATCCATTCAAACCTTACATTTTCACCCAAAACCTGAAAAACCCAAAAACGAACTAAAACTCAGATTTAGGTCGGATTGTTACCTGAATCGAGTTTCTGATCCGGAGGTTCTTCTCGCGAGTTATAGAGTAACACTTTGCTGAAGTCTCAGGTCGATCCGCCAACTTTCTCTTTCTACGGTTTCTCTCTCTAAAAGTTGCAAATGAGAGAAAAAAGGATGGCATAGGCTATTTATAGCCCGCTGACCCATCTGACCCGACCCGTCATGCCTCGTTCGTTTATTCCGTTATTATAACTGTCATTTTATTTTTGGGATGTTACACAACCTCAATGCAATTGAATCATAGGGTTAGACTCGTAATCATTAACTCAATGAAAACCCTATGATCCCAACCCTTAATCTTATCAAATTTAACCGAATCGAATTCATGATAGAATCAAGGGTTTTCGGGATTTCAATTGAGTAATTAACCAACCCAAACATGTTGTTTTTGAAATTAAAAACACCCACAGGTTCGAAGTGGATTGATGATCAAAACCCTTAGACCCTTGTTGCAAATCATTGTTGAAATCGATGGATTTAAGGTTAAGTTTGAAATCGGGTTCGTGTTGGGGGAGAACACAGGAACCTCGGGTGTTAAAACCATTTGGAACCGGGTTGTGTTACGATTACCCAAGTAGGTGGGCTCGTTAAGTTGTTTGACTGATGGGGGGGAGACCCGGGTTCAATTCTCTCTGCCCCCATCTTATTTTCGAGCCACTTTTGTATATTTTATTTAAATAAAATCAAAACATATATTATTATATTAATATATTAACGTGTTTTGAAACCCGAAAACAACCAAAGGCTCGGGTTTTATTTTATAAAACATTTTTAGAGAATTTTAGTGATATTAAAAATAATATATTAATTATATTATTTCACAAAATTAATATTTAATTTATGAAAACATACAAACAATTGTGTTTATATTAATGTTCGGGTTTAGTTTTATAACCGTTTTAATATTATTTTCCACTATTAAAAATAATATATTTATATATTATTTTCGTCGCATTAACGAGCATTGTGGAACGCTTCGAAATTATAAATAATATAATTAGTTATGTTATTACCCTCGTAATTATATTCTCAAATAAAAATAATATATTATTATTTTTGTCACACAAATAATTATCGTATTAACTATGTAAGTTTAAAAATAATATAATAATATTATTTTTCTAGACTACTATTTAATGACAAAACGCTCGAATCTATTTATTATACATTATTTGTCATTCATCGCGAAACGCATTCATCCTAACTTAGAAATCCGTATTCCCGTAAACACGTTCCTTTTTCCGTGTCGTCGTCACATATTCCATGTTATCCCTAATAATTATGTTGTAATTCTAGGGCATTCGTGAGCCGTGTCGGTCTAACGCTTGAGATTCCAATCTCATACTTGTGTGATTCCTTCCTACGCAATCAGGTGAGTTTCATGGCCCCTTTTACTTGTTTTACTATTGGGGGAGAAACATTCTTACACACAAACGTATTTTACTTGTTTTCCTGTTGTGGACAAACATGCATATACAAAAACATATTTAACTTGTTTTCTTGTTGAGGAGAAACATGCATACACACAAACATATCTTACTTGTTTTCCTATTAAGGAGAAACATGCATACACACAAACATATCTTAGTTGTTTTCCTGTTCAGGAGAAGCATGCATATACACAAACGTCATTTTACTTGTTTTCCCGTTGGGGAGAAACATGCATACGAACATGCATCCGTTACTTGTCTCCCAGCCAGGGAGAGACATACACACGGATATGGATCACATAGTATTTCATTACCACTTGTGTACCTAAGTGCAAACATAACATGCAAAGTCCTTACACACTCGGACCGTTAATATATGGAGTATAGCGAGGAAATTTGAGTAGTACTACTGGGTTTGATAAACCCCACCCGGGTCAGTCGCGCTAACTTGATTGGAGGTCTAACGGGTGTAAATTGTCCTAAACACTTGCCATTTGTTGATGTTAGCAATGGCGGAATGCACCCAAACATAAACAGTCAGCTTCGGTTGCGAACGCTTAGAGTAACTTGTACATTGTCTAGCTAGCAATAGGTGTGACTTACGTATGTGGATCCAGCAACACTCAAAAAGTTTATTTACATACAAACCTGTGAACTCACCAACCTCGTGTTGACACTTTTTCTTACATGTTTCTTCGGTCGCTTTGGCACATGTTGCACACTTAGGACATGCTTGGAGTCCTACTGTCATATCATTCATTTCAAACACTTTAAACAATTTTACTTACTTATATTAATTGACGCTTGTTGCGTGTAATTACTTTTGATTTCATTATAACGTTTACGCTTCCGCATTTAACTCTGAACATTTATGTTATGACTGTTTAAGTCTTATATAGTGCCGTTTGATGTAACTAATGACTGAGATCCTGGTTTGTCACGCTCCTAACGTTAGAACCCCGTTAGTGGATTTTGGGGGTGTGACAGATTGGTATCAGTGACATTGGTTATAGAGAACTAGGATTTCATACTAGACTATAACTGCACACATGCATTAGTTACATGGCACAGACACTCATACATGATACACATGGTATCCATACATACATTGCATTGCAGGCATAATGACAACATCCATATCACCCTATTCCGACAAGGAACACGTCATTCTCACTATATCATCGTTCCCGGTGGCGACACTCAGGGAGTCATCAGAACAACATCCACTCCCGTCCGTGGGCAGCGAGACGAAGCCTTAGGAGGAGTCCCTCACACCACCATCATCTGCACCTTTGTTACACCATCAGAGCCGAAGATGACACCGGCTTGAGCCTATCGAGGACACAATCAGGGAATGGTGGGTCTTCTCAAGTTCGTGTTGGGGACGACACACAGAACTAGCACATATTTCTTTGGGAGTTGGGATCGTAGGAGGCGAGTCCCTACTGTACCTACTAGCAACAATATGTCGTCTGAAGGCAGACTGTTGCACGCATCATTGCAGAATCCATTGACATGTTTCCCGAGCCATGGGCTCGCGCTTTGGTCGATATTCTGTTGAAGAAAGATTGACAACAAGGTTGAGAACGCCTTGCTCATTACATACCCAAACCCAATCCTGACTCAGTTGGAAGGACGACTACTTTGCCTCTTCCAGTAAGACATTCATGAACTAGTTTCGCTCATCGAAGCCACATTTCATGTACATATTTGTTTTCATGTGCGTGTTCCCATCTACAATCCACTGGATTAGACTCTCGTATTCTGTTCCAAATCGAGTGAATACTCGGATCAAACGATTCCCGACTACTCATCCTGATATGAGTTCTAGTTGATCAATTTATGGTTGATGACTAAGCTTCTCGATGAATTATCGTATCTGATAACACTTTGTACTCGGTAATACAAACTTAAGGACATTTTGACACAGGACAGGGAGAATCTAGGGTGAGCATGCAAAGCAAATTATCATTACGGGTGCACATGTAATAGTAAATTGAGGTGCATGTGAGTCCTGGTGAAACCTAGTGTGTGGATAGATGGTCCTAATCAGTGACTTACAGACTTAAGTTTTAACTGTCTGTAAGAATTCTAGTAACCCACCCAACAACTAGTTGGTATCGTTAAACCTGTTCAACGGTTGATAGACGCGACTATCAGGTCAAAAATGTTTACGGACACACTGAACTATCATCAATAGGATCCATCCTTTTATCTCGCTCATGTAAGAGTCTTAGTGAAATTAAGACTCTCATCTAAACGTCATCACAGAAACTATCTTGATTGAAACTCTAATAGAATCTCATGGCAAACTTATCGACTCCAACTATGTAAGCATAAATTGTGGAATTCTTTCCAAGCTAACACGTTATTCCTTACACTCCAATAATAAATTCCCTTTAACCCTATTACCTTATCCCATGACTAATCCTTAGTCTACTTTGAATTATACCTCAACATATCCAACTCTACAATCTGATTGCTTTCTTCACAAAATGACCTCGTTGTTCCAATGACATTAGAAAACGGGGATTTAATCTAACCAACCATCAGTTGAGCATGATTTCTTAAACAGACATCCTATCCTTTATTTTACTAGAATCTAAAACTCATTAAACTTCTTTTCCTACATGTGGACCTTTTCCTCTTGGTCTTTGCATTGGCCGATACCTTATAAGCACGGTTCTAACTAGAAGTCTCAGCATGACTTTACTAATTTCTTATTAGTACGTCGTACTCCAACCCTGCTAGAAACTATGTACACTATAGGATATAGTGAGCGGTCAAATAACCAAAGCAACTCCCATTCTTAGAGGATGTAAACTAGAATTGGTTAGTTATAAGCTTAACATTGACATTATGCCAGTCACACTGGGCAGCTTGGACGTGACCATCAGTATGGATTGGTTATCTAAGAACCAAGCCGAAATTGTTTGTCATGAGAAAATTGTTCGCATTCCCCTCCCGAGTGGAGAAACCCTTCTGTCCCAGGCGAAAGGGTTGGTACAGTCGTTGGCATCATATCCTTCATGAAAGCACAAAATTGTCTTCGAAAAGGTCATACTGCTATTTTGGCTCTCATAGCCGAGCAGCCATCTGGGGAGGAGAAGATTGATGACATCCCAAATGTACGTGATTATCCAGACGTATTTCCTAAGGACTTGCCTGGTCTGCCACTGCATCGTCAAGTAGAATTCCAAACTGATCTAGCACCCGGAACAGCGCCTATTGCTCGGGCACCTTACAGACTTGCACCTAGTGAATTGCGAGAGCTATCCACTCAACTGCAAGAGTTGTTGGATAAAGCTATTCCAAGATAGATCTTAGATCCAATTACCATCAATTGAGAGTCCGGGACGAGGACATCTCTAAAACTGCATTCAGAACCCGGTACGGTCATTACGAGTTTTTGGTCATGCCATTCGAACTAACCAACGCACCCGCGGTATTCATGGACTTCATGAAGCGTGTGTGTAAGCCCTACTTTGATCAGTTCGTCATCATCTTCATTGATGGCATACTCATCTATTCTAAGGACAAAGAAGAACATTAGGAACATCTACGTTTAATCCTTGAATTGCTAAAGCAAGAGCAATTGTATGCCAAATTTTCAAAATGAGAATTTTGGATTCGCGAAGCCCAATTTCTAGGACATGTAGACAACGAGAAAGGAATACATGTCGATCCAGCAAAAATAGTGCCATCAAGAATTGGGCGGCACCAACGACTCCGTCAGAGGTGCGGCAATTTCTGGGTTGGCTAGCTACTACTGTTGATTCATCGAGGGATTCTCAAAGATTGCTCAACCTCTTACTACTCTAACTCAAAAAGGGTAAACCCTATAACCGGAGCGAAACTCAGGAATCCGCATTCCAACTGTTGAAGCAGAAAATTTGTAGTGCACCCATCCTATCTCTTCCCAAGGGAACGAATGACTTTGTAGTGTATTGCGATGCATCCATTCAAGGTCTTGGTTATATACTGATGCAACGCAAGAAGGTTATCGCAAACGCTTCTCGGCAACTGAAAATTTATGAGAAAAACTACACGACTCATGACTTAGAGTTGGGAGCCATGGTATTTGCACTAAAAGATATGGAGACATTACTTGTACGGTACCAAATTCACTATCTACACCGATCACAAGAGTCTTCAGCATATCTTTGAGCAGAAAGAGTTGAACATGCGACATCATCGTTGGATCAAACTCTTAAACGTCTATGACTGTGTAATCAGATACCATCCAAGGAAGGCTAATGTAGTAGCTGATGCCCTAAGCCGTAAGGACACCAAACCTAAATGAGTTCGAGCATTACAACTTACTATTCACCCCGAATTACCTGACAAAATCCGAAGTGCTCAACTCGAAGCCCTTAAAGAGGAGAACCTACCGCTGGAAGCCACACGCGGTATGGAAGCACAACTCGAGGTAAACTCTGACGCTATTCGCTACTTCGACGAGCGAATATGAATTCCAATATTCAAAAACTTAAGGGAACTAGTCATGAATGAGGCTCATAAATCTCGTAACGCTATTCATCCTGGTTCCGTACCATGACCTAAAAGTGTTGTATTGGTGGCCAAAGATGAAGGCCGATATAGCCACCTATGTGAGCAAGTGCCTGACTTGTGCGAAGGTCAAAGTTAAATATCAAAAGCCTTCCGGTCTACTCCATCAATCGGAGATTCCCATGTGGAAACGGGAGCAGATATCCATGGGCGTTATCACAAAGTTGCCTTGAACTCCTACCGGATGTGATACCATTTAGGTAATCGTTGATTGTTTAACAAAGTACGCTCACTTCTTATCAATCAAGGAAACCGACAAAATGGATAAGCTTACTCGTATTTACTTGAAAGAAGTAGTCTCTCGACACGGGGTACCAGTCTCTATCATTTCGGATCGTGATGCACGATTCACCTCTCGTTTTTGGCAATCGTTACATCAAGCTTTAGGAACGCGTCTAGATATGAGCACAACATACAACTGATGGCCAGACAGAATGTACTATTCAAACCCTGGAGGATATGTTACGAGCTTGTGTGATCGATTTTTGTAACACCTGGGAGTCTCACCTATCGTCGGTGGAGTTCTCCTACAACAACAGTTATCACACTAGTATCAAGGCAGCTCCATTTGAAGCATTATATGGACGGAAATGCCGTCCTCCTATTTATTGGGACGAGGTTGGGGATAGTCAGCTTACAGGTCCTGAACTCGTACTTGAAACTTCTGAGGAAATCATTCAAATTAGAAACCGTATGGCAGCAGCTCATGACCATCAAAAGAGCTATGCCGATAAGCGTCGTAAACCGTTAGAATTTCAAGTAGGGGTTATGGTCTTGTTAAAAGTCTCACCTTGGAAGGGTGTCATTCTTTTTGGGAAACGAGGCAAGCTAAATCCTCGTTATGTTGGACCATTCAAGATAGCGAAGAGAATTGGTCCAGTAGCGTATCAATTGGACCTACCTGAAGGACTTAGGGGTGTACACAATGTCTTTCACGTCTCAAACTTGAAGAAATGTCTAGCAGACGAGTCACTCGCGGTTCCCTTTAAGAACTACACATCGATGAACAGTTGCATTTCATCGAAGAACCCGTGGAAATTATGGATAAGTAAGTCAAAACGTTAAAACGCAGTAAAATCCCTATTGTCAGAGTCTGTTGGAAATCGAAGCGCGGACCAGAATTCACATGGGAGCGTGAGGATCAGATGATGCGCAAATATCCTAATCTATTCAAGCACCCCGCGTCAAACTCATAAGGTACTATTAAACTAATCTTTCAACTAGGGGATGATGTGACACCCGAAAAAAAAAATTATTCTATTTTAATTTTCGGGACGAAAATTCTTTCAACTAGGGGATGATGTGACAATCCGGACTTTTAGCCCCGTTAGCAATCCAGTTAAATATTCCATTAAATCCTAACCCAGTTAAACTAATCTTGAACCCTAGGGACTAAGTCTATCATTTCTTAATCTCAAACTACAAGGACTAGTTCTGCCAAGACCTAAAACTGAAATTTTGACTTTGAAAGTCAAAATAAAAAGTGTTGTATTCCTATTTGACTTTTAAAGTCAAACGACCCATGTTCTTGACCCAAATCCAACCCGTAACCTTCATGTCGTTCGATTTCGCGGCTGTTAAGACTTGTATTGATGAGCTCGACCTCATCATAATCATCTACGTACGTTATAACATCCCACATGATTGAAATTTAACCACATTAATTCCATTTAAACCAAAACCGTCGAACCGTACAAGAACACCTCAAATCGATCAAATTCATCTACCATTTTTGCAATCAAACACCCTGCGCAAACTAGACGAACACCACTGATCTTTTCCCCCACATCAGTTTCACCGGAGAAGCAGTCAGAGTCACTGGAGACTAAACCATTCGTGGTCGAAACCCTCACTAGTCGAACTCCATCAATCCGACATCAATTGAGGTAACCAAACACACTTGTAGACTTGTTTTCACCCATAAATCGAAAGCCCTAAGCTAATTCTGGTTTATATCATCGTATTGGTCAAGTACCGAATCTAGGGTTCATCGTCTAAAAGGCTTAATCGAAATCAACCCTAGACTCAACCTCAATGCAATTGAATCATAGGGTTAGACTCGCAATCATTAACTCAATGAAAACCTTATGATCCTGACCCTTAATCTTATCAAATTTAACTGAATCGAATTCATGTTAGAATCTAGGGTTTTCGGGATTTCAATTGAGTAATTAACCAACCCAAACATGTTGTTTTTGAAATTAAAAACACCCACAGGTTCAAAGTGGATTGATGATCAAAACCCCTAAACCCTTGTTGCAAATCATTGTTGAAATCGATGGATTTAGGGTTGAGTTTGAAATCGGGTTCTTGTTGGGGGAGAACATAGGAGCCTCGGGTGTTAAAACCATTTGGAACCGGGTTGTGTTGCGATTACCCAAGCAGGTGGGCTGGTTAAGTTGTTTGACTGATAGGGGGAGACCCGGGTTCGAGTCTCTCTGCCCCCATCTTATTTTTGAGCCACTTTTGTATATTTTATTTAAATAAAATCAAAACATATATTGTTATATTAATATATTAACGTGTTTTGAAACCCGAAAACAACCAAAGGCTCGTGATTTATTTTATAAAACATTTTTAGAGAATTTTAGTGATATTAAAAATAATATATTAATTATATTATTTCATAAAATTAATATTTAATTTATGAAAACATACAAACAATTGTGTTTATATTAATGTTCGGGTTTAGTTTTATAACCGTTTTAATATTATTTTCCACTATTAAAAATAATATATTTATATATTATTTTTGTCGCATTAACGAGCATTATGGAACGCTTCGAAATTATAAATAATATAATTAGTTATCTTATTACCCCCGTAATTATATTCTCAAATAAAAATAATATATTATTATTTTTGCCACACAAATAATTATCGTATTAACTATGTAAGTGTAAAAATAATATAATAATATTATTTTTCTATACTACTATTTAATGACAAAACGCTCGAATCTATTTATTATATATTATTTGTCATTCATCGCGAAACGCATTCATCGCGAAACGCATTCATCCTAACTTAGAAATCCGTATTCCCGTAAACACGTTCGTTTACTCGTTGATCTTTAGAGCGTTCCCTTTAGGATTCCTTATTCCGTGTCGTCGTCACATATTCCATGTTATCCCTGATAATTATGTTGTAAATCTAGGGCATTCATGAGCCGTGTCGGGCTAACGCTTGAGATTCCAATCTCATACTTGTGTGATTACTTCATACGCAATCAGGTGAGTTTCACGGCCCCTTTTACTTGTTTTACTATTGGGGGAGAAACATTCTTACACACAAACATATTTTACTACTTTTCCTGTTGAGGAGAAACATGCATATACACAAACATATTTTACTTTTTTTCCTGTTGAGGAGAAACATGCATACACACAAACATATCTTACTTGTTTTCCTGTTGAGAAGAAACAAACATATACACAAACATCATTTTACTTGTTTTCCCGTTGGGGAGAAACATGCATACGAACAGGCATTCGTTACTTGTCTCCCAGCTAGGGAGAGACATACACACAGACATGGATCACATAGTATTTCATTACCACTTGTGTACCTAAGTGCAAACATAACATGCAAAGTCCTTACACACTTGGACCGTTAATATATGGAGTATAGCGAAGAAATTTGAGTAGTACTACTGGGTTTGACAAACCCCACCCGGGTTAATCGCGCTAACTTGATTGGAGGTCTAACGGGTGTAAATTGTCCTAAACACTTGCCATTTGTTGATGTTAGCAATGGCGGAAAGCACCCAAACATAAACAGTCAGCTTCGGTTGCGAACGCTTAGAGTAACTTGTACATTGTCTAGCTAGCAATAGGTGTGACTTACGTATGTGGATCCAGCAACACTCAAACAGTTTATTTACATGAAGACCTGTGAACTCACCAACCTCGTGTTGACACTTTTTCTTACATGTTTCTTAGATCGCTTTGGCACAGGTTGCACACTTAGGACATGCTTGGAGTCCTACTGTCATATCATTCATTTCAAACACTTTAAACAATTTTACTTACTTATATTAATTGACGCTTGTTGCGTGTAATTACTTTTGATTTCATTATAACGTTTACGCTTCCGCATTTAACTCTGAACATTTATGTTATGACTGTTTAAGTCTCATATAGTGCCGTTTGATGTAACTAATGACTGAGATCCTGGTTTGTCACGCTCCTAACGGTAGAACCCCGTTAGCGGATTTTGGGGGTGTGACATGACAGGCGACGGCGAGGGAAAGGAAGCAGCCCTCAACCGCGTGAGTAAAATCTGGCCTTGTCACAGTGGGCAACGGAAGACAAAGGCGGCTTGCGTGATTCTGACGAGCAAAGGAGTGAAGAAGGACGATGGATGCAGTGTAGATCTAGCCTCAAACGGTGGTTGCAAGACTAGAACTGAGCGGATCCAGCCACATGTGTGTGGTTTACGACAATCCTCGTATTTTTCGGCCGTATCCGGCGAGAACCGGTTTTTCGATGACAAACTAGGGTTCCGGCGAACCCTAACCCACTGATCTAGCTGTGTTGCTTCCCCGTGGTCCAGATCTGTGATATCCAATGTAAGATTCGTACTGTATATGATGTTTGGTTAAGAACACAACTGTTAATGATAGATTTTTTTGTTGTTTGTTTGGTTACCGGTGAGATCCGTGTAGTTTGATGAAATCAGGCGAGTATATCTGGTGAAATGTCGGCGGACAGCAGCGGTATGGGTGGTGACTGCAACAATTAAGGCTGAAGATGACCCCCGGGTCATGTTTGGTAACACGTTTTGCATTTTAGTAGTGTTTGGTTACAAGTAGGTGATTCGTTAGTGTTTGGGTATGAATTTTGGTGTGTTTGGATACAGGTCAAAGATGGCCAAACCTAGTCAAACTTAGTCGACGTGAGTCAACGAGTTCGCGTATGCAAACCGGGTGAACGGGAAGGTATAAACGTGAACTAAAATGACTATATTTATTTTCGTGATAATACAACGTGGGTGCGGTTAAGTAGTGCTAAGTTTAAATGATTCGTTAATAGTTAAAGTAAATATTAACGTAGCATTAAAAACTATACGAGTCGTATTAAACGTATTGTTGACAAAAGAAATCCGTTCAAATGAAATAAGTAAATTTAGACGAGAAACGTATAATAAGTAAGACGGGAACTTTAATACCACAAACGATCAATATATATACGTATATACGATAAATAATTATTACTGTAGTCATATATATGTTTACAAAAATACTCGTGCTATTTAAAACATTAACGGTTATTATTTGGGATAAATTGGAGAACAAGTACGTTTGTATAAACTAATATTTTGAATACGGTAAATAAACAATACGAACAATTACTAGATATTATTACTTGATCGACGAAAACGTATATGTTATGTCTTTAGTATAAAACGATTTATACAAAACAAATATGACCAGATGATTTTGATATATATATATATATATATATATATATATATAAGTATGTAAATACTCACGTATTTATAAAATCAAGCGATTGTTATGTAACGCGATATATAGAATTGAATATATATACATGTATATTTATATGCACAAAAATAAAAAGGTATATATATATGTGTATATCATTAAGACTATTGATTATAGGACAGACAATTGGAAACCTAAACGATTATGTTTCGAATAAATATAAAAACTTAAATCTTTATAAACTTAATCAAATATTATGTTACAAATATATATAATCGTATTCATATATAAATGTATATTTTACATAAACTCAAACGTATATTGCGAAATAGAATACTTGTATAATATATTGTTAGTTTTTTTTAAAAGATATATATATATATATACATATATATATACACACACATTCGTATGTGTCCGAATACATTTATTACCATTGTGCGGGCAAGACGTATCTATGTATAACCTTACAATATCTAATTTTATACAAACATGTTTACACGCGTGACACGTATATAATGTATTTTCCTAAGGCCAGCTAAACTAGGATTATAGTTTGATCTAAACAAATGTGCACAAGTATTTCTATTATATGTATCAAAATACTCAAAGACAAGTCAATACTCCCCAAAGTATAACTATAACTCGAGAATGGCTATCAAATATTCATTACACTTAATAAATCAGTCGACCTCAACCGCACTTATGATAACTCAACACGAGTTTAGACTCACCTTATCATATTAGGGTTAGTCCGTAATTCTCATTAAGTGCCTACAGGGATCGTATGACTCGAGTAGGACATAGACCCACTACTATCACATTATGTGGATGTTGGTTCCCATTACTATCAGGAAGACATTAACATTCCTAACACATTACCAGGTGAGTTCACTGCCCCTTTTAACTTTTAAACGTTTTAAAAACATCGGGAGAGAAACATACTTACTTACACGTTTTAAAACATGAGAGATCATTGTTTAGTACATTTGGGAACATCATTGGTTGGTACATTTGAGGAAACATTAAACATACTTACAAAAATTTTCATATGGTAACAAGAAAACATGACCTGACATTTATGTTTGCATGAGTTAACACATATAGAGCGCTGGAAGTCCCTTGACCATCATATTTATAACCATTAGCTATAGATTAGCCTGGGATTCTATGGATAGTACTATTGGGATTGACACCTCCGGTCATGGTTAGTCGCGCTAACCATGGGTCCCTCTGGCCAAATGACCGCATAGTGTTCAAACATTTGCTCGTGAGGTACGAGTGAGGGGCAAAACACATGTGTCATGGTTTGGTTATGCCTCGTGTATGTACATATTATTCGTATTCCTAGCTAGTTTACGGATGGGTCAACATTACTTGTTTTGTTTATCATATACATTGAAACGTTTTCTTGTAGATGGATTTGCCAATCGTTTACACATAAATGGTTTTGTTATTTGTTTACATGCAAATGTTTTTATCAATGTTTTCAAGGAAAGCAGTTTCATATTATGGCCAAGTACACATACCATTGTTTTCAAGAAAAAACAACATATTTTATGACTGTGACGTCATCACATGTTTTCATTTGGAAAACGACTCATTTTATGATTATGAAGTAATCACATGTTTTCATTAGGAAAACTACTCATTTTATGACTATGAAGTCATCACATGTTTTCGAGGAAAACGGTGTCGCATTAAGCCCGTGTACATATTTTCAATGTTTTCGAGGAAAACGGTTTCATATTTTGGCCATGTATACACCATCAATGTTTTCAAGGAAAACCGCTTAACATTGTGACAATTAAACCTGTGAACTCACCAACCTTTTTGTTGACATTTTTAAGTATGTTTTTCAGGTAACACATAGCTATGCAACGGTTGGAATAGGTTAACCCTTTGGATCAAAACCCTAGAAGGCGAAGAAGCATGATTTCCAAATCTCGAGTCGGTTTTGACCTATATGGTTCTAGGACAATGTACCAGTTTAATTTAGTATTTGTAATGATGATTCAATATTTTAGAAGTCTTCAATTAGCTTTCGCTATTGTGTAATGTTACCGATCGTTGCAACCTTTATTTATTTATTTATTAAGTAAATGAATTTGGGGGTGTGACACCCTATACTCTGCCTCTGCTGAGGAACGACAAACAATGGATTGTTTCTTGGTTTTCCATGAAATTGGGACACCCCCGAAAATAAGAAGATATCCTGTTCTTGATCGCCTAGTATAAGGACACCCGAGCCAATCAAAGTCGTAGTACGCAGTTAAAATTTTCCCCCTTCCCGTGGAAGAATGATGCCCTGACCCGGTGTGGCCTTCAGATATCTTAAAACTCGAAATGCTGCCTCTATGTGATTTTGACGTGGGTCGGCAACAAACTGACTTAGAACGTTCACTGTATATGCTATATCGGGTCTCGTAGCTTGCAAATATAATAATCTTCTGACTAACCGTCGGTATAAATTGGCATCAACAGAAGGTTCCTTTTCTCCTTTGTCTAGTTTTCAAATTTTCTCAATGGGAAAGGTACTTGCTTGAATCTCGGGCAAGTGCCCGGGATGTAGAGTTTGTGTGCATTACTTGGTTTGAGTCCTTGTCTACTTTTGTGTTTTTCGGTATGTGTTTTGTTTGTGTCGTGTTTTGCAGAGATTCGCGCTTGATTCGGCGAGGAAAATTGTCGGGAATGAAGTTCCAAGTATTTTTACATATGTTTTTATGCTTGGAATATGTTTTTATGGAATTTTGGTGAAAAAAATTTTGAGGGGTCAAAAAAGCTTGGAGTAGGTTTTTATGGAATTTGGGTGGGGATGTTTGATATAGTGCAAAACACACATCTTTATTCCTAGTGTTTTGTGTGTTTTTACTTAGTTTTGTATTTGTTTTGAGTCGTTTTAATGTACATTTGAGTCTTTGTTATGTTTACAGGTGCTCGTATGAATTACAAGTGAACACATGAAGAAAACGAGCAAGATAGAAAGCCCAAAGAAAATAAAGAAGAAAATGTGAAATTTCAGTCTCTCGCGGCACGCGAGAGAGGAAGAAGGAGTTCTCGCGGTACGCGAGGATCTCAGAAATCGTGCCTGACTAATTTGGCCCTCGCGGTACGCGAGAGGCTTACCTGATTCTTTCGCGGTACGCGAGAAACCGAAATTCCGCAAAACCCTAGTTTTTCGAATTAAATAGAATTTTAATCCCATTATGAGGGGAGTTCGATTCTTAGCCGTCCAGAGAGAGCATTAGGGCGATTTTGGAGCATACGAAGTCAATCGGAGTGAAAAGGTGAAGGCTTTGAGATCCGGGTTCGTTGTTTAAGCGTTTCGGGTTTGCAAGTTTGAATTTTTATATTTGATTTGATTATTTGAAACCATGAATCTTGTTTATACTGTTGTTTTTGGTTGTTTAAGCATGATCCTAGGCTAAAACTTTGATATTGCCTAGGTCATATGATGAATACTTGTTAAAGTTTGATTTTTATCGGTTTTTTGGATTAAATTAATGGGTTTATGATTTTGTAAAATATCTTGAGTTTATAATTGTGATGTCTTTGCATGTTTAGATCTGATCTTGTGTTTAATTTCAATTCCTTGCGTTGATTGTGGTTGTCTGCCAGTTTGATCTGCGTATCTTGGTCTTAGATTTTAGGGTTTGTGATTAGGGTGGTTTGCTAGACGTAGTAGCCATAAGGAGTTGTCATTAAGTGCTGATTAGAATTAAATGTGTATCCTAGTTCAACACCCGAGAGGTGAGAATTAGTAGTTTAGTCTTTGTCGTTAGGAATCCGAGTGTCAGTTGTCTGAGAGGAAGCCAGTATTAATGTCTAGTGATTGATGCTATTCGTGTCATAGTTATGATTACCCCGTGCATTCTTCGAGTGTATTGGTGGACGGTGAGACTGAGAGGTAATCTGTCCTGTGAGTACTTTATCATAGTTGGAAATAGCTGAGAAGTGATCCAACCATCTGGTGAGTTAGTACATCTTTAGGTTCCTTAGTTGGTGACACCCTGAGAGTGATTACGGATCCACGAGGTAGTCTTTAGTTGTCATCCTTAGAAACCCAGATCCATTATAGTTTCCATAACCGATAGAAGTTGTGCTTTGCAAGTAGGATTCCGACCTAGGTGCTATTCTTCCCATTCTTGATATTACCTTTGTCCTGGGTCTGGTTAGTTGAGTCGATCTTAGTTTTCTGCATTCATTAATTTAATTCAGTAGTGTAGTAAACCCCCAAACCAAATCAATCTTTAGTCCGTGTTAGAGTCTAGTATAGTTATACAGTGTCTCTAGGGTTCGATAACTCGGTTTACCGTTAAGCTGTGCTACACTCGATAGGTACACTTGTCTGTCAGTGCGGTTTAGTTGAATGTACTCCTTTTATTACTTAGGAGCTAGGTTAGTTTTATATAGACCGTCAGGACGACACCAATCATATTTGGCCAACTGAATACCAATGGACTGACCTACAAAGTTGTTGATCCAAGTTATAACTTTAGAGTTAGCTGTTTCCCATGTATCGAGAGCTAAGGCATATTCAGCAGTCTTAGATTTATTAGTAGGCTTTCCCTTAGTACCTGTGACATAACCCCACATATTTTTCCTTCGAAGAAAGTTTTTTATTACGTAACTCCAGTAGGTGTAGTTTTACCATCCAGACGAGTACTAATAGACTGAAGAGAGTCATCTTTCCCAGCAATATTATCAAAACGAACGACAGTAGAATTACCGCAAACTTCGAAGAACCGCAAACTTGAGGTAACCGCAAACTTCGATTACCGCAAACTTCGAAGAACCGCAAACTTCGAAGAACCGCAAACTTAAATTACCGCAAACTTCGTAACCGCAAACTTGGTAACCGCAAACTTGGTAACCGCAAACTTGGAGACCGCAAACTTTGAAAAACGGGACAGAAACGAGGTCCAAACCTGTCAATCTGTCCAGAAGCTCTTCCAAATACACAATTCAGTTCAAATAAAACAAAATACGTAACTTTGAAGAGGATGGAGGTCAATGGGATATCCAAGTTCGGACAGAAAAATCTGGTGGGTCAAAAATGTATGTTAATTTTAATTTATTTTCTTTATATTACTTTAAACAAATACTTTAGGTGTATATTCCGTCATCGATTTTTACTTTCTTATTAGAAGTTCAATATTATTGTCTATTGTGTTTTTTATTAACTTAATATTTGATATTGTATACGTTTCTGATATGTTTTTGTTTTACTTTTATGTATCATACAATAAGATTTGTTGTCATGGGATGGCGTGAGTTGATGGAACACTTAGAAATATCAATTGGGGATCCTTGTGCTTTCAGATGGTCTAGAATGCAAGGTATGTTGTTTCTATCAAAGGCTCCAAAGAAACCATTAGCTGGTTAGTCTAGTTTTTCGGTTCGGTTAGTAAGTGACGGACATACATAAGTTTATTGCTTACAAATTTTGTGTCTGTTGGCATTTCGTATGGTGGTTTTCAAAACAATTTTGAGCAACGTAGCGGAATAAATAAACTGTACGAAACTACGAACCAGTCTAGGCCAAAACCCTAAACTGTCCCACTAGGAGTCCAGTTGCAAACCAGAAAAAAAAACACAACTATAGAGGGTTAGACAATTTTACCTTTCGCGAAACCAGCTGATTAATCAAGCTCAACACTTTGAGATCAACGATTCCAGTCATTAGATCTGGTTACACGAATCTCCACCAGGATCTGGACTCCTTTAGATCCAATCACCCAAAATAACCCGCAAGTATGAACTCTTTCAGATTCTACCCGCAAAATGCCTGTGAAACCGAAACCTTACAGCAATCGACTAAACCTACTGGCAATCTGATAGAACCAGAAACGACAGCGTGACTGTGGCGGAACAATAGCACGCAGCGACGGGGGGTGGCTTGGATGGCGGTGGCGCAAAGAGTGGCGACAACGAGGTGGCGGTTGGCGGCTAGGTGGCGCAGGGGAGAATGTATAAGGGTTTTTCTAAAAAGTATGTCCTTTTGTGTGTATTTAATTACCTCCTTAACATCTCTTTTATAAGAACTCCTAACTTGTTCTCCAAGATTAAGGTTTTAGAGATTTCTAATTACAAATTTGATTCTTGTAATTATCTAACAATTACATTTATGGATCCATACTGTTTTAATTGTTAATTAACTAATCAATAGTTAATTATATATAATTATATCCAATATAATTAAACAATTAAAATAATGTCGTAATTAATAAATATGTATCAAACATATTTTTCACCAAAGCACCAATTCATTATTAATCTTATTTTTGCTTTGTTGATGTTTCAAATTGGTACAAACCCAGACTATCGTTCCTTTTTTTCTACACAATTATTATTAGTGAAGAAGCCCTGCCCACATTCTATTGAAATGTCTAAGCTTGTTGTATGAGTAGAATAACTAACACTTACAACATCCCCTAAAGATGTCAAATTTCTTTCTTTTGATACACTTAATTCCTAATGTTAGAACAATATGATTTACAAATAAATCTTGAAGGATTTGTCATTTGGACTTTCAACTGATCTAGGCCATCTGATTCTATTTTGAGGAGGTTTATTTAATTTTGGCCATAATGAGGTATTGTTTAGTAATTTCAGCCTGCAACAATATTACATGTTTATATTTTCATACTATTGATGACGAAAAAGATATCTTTGGTTAAGATGAAGCAACTAAAGTTCATACTAGGTATCATATGCACAAGCTTGATTTCCTTCTTACATTACATGACATCATTCATGTTTATCATGAACTTGATTGTTTATTGTTATCCATTTCTTTGCAGCACCTGATTATAAAATAATATTATCTCCTAAGATTTAGATAATTTCTTTATTTTAAAATAATTAATCATGCTATAGTTCTATATTCTGCATGTGCTACTTAGTAGGAGACTCTATCAAACTTATAGAATTTAAAGGTATCGTGCTGCAAATCACATTTCCTAAGATTATTATTTCTATGGCTATTAGAGTTAAACCGAGTCGGTTTCATTGAGTCAAACTTTCTTTTAACAATAATTTTTTTTCTGTGGCTATCGATATGTATACGATTCTAAAACTGTACACTTTATATGTTAACTTTACGCTTTATATGCTATTGAAAGGTCTTTAATTTAGTTTTACGGACATCATGACCATTGACTTTTTTCCTTTATTTCGTTTCAATGTTTGTTGAAAATGTCGTTGTAGTACATTTAAGGGTTATTTTATAAGTTACGTATTTACATTATCTGCTAAAACGTATGAAAATTACTTTTGATCATCCCGTGTAATACACGCGCTTCTATCCTAAAGGTTTGTAATATATAGTGATGTTGTACAAATTCTAAAAGTTTGAAGCACAAATTTTTATTCTAAATTACAAATATAACCATCGTAATTTGCATTTGTGTGTAGAAAACCATTAACCGGAGTAAAGTTAATAGATCAATCTTTTTGAAAATATAACAAGAATAGTAATTTGTTTATTACACAAAATGAAAGTCAGTGATAAGTGCAAACACATTACTGACTGTGTTCCTTTTATATTTTTGGTCAAATCAATTACTTTTCTCTTCAGAGAATATATATTTTTATTATTGTCAGATAAAAGGAAAAAAAATAAAATTTAAAAGCTCTAAATTAATTAATGCAAGATACATACATTAGCATTTAGCACATATGAACACATAGATTCTTGTCAAATAAAGTTTGTAACGTAAATTCTCAAATTTTGTTTCCAATAAGACGGAATAATTGGGTGAATAATAACTACAAGTACTTTGAATTTTTACAAGAAGTCCATTTCATCGGATAAAGAAAAATCTAATTTTTTAGTAACGGTTTCGTTACAAAGGGATTTGCCAATTTGTCTCCTCTTTATATTTCCTATATAAAGGGTCTATCCATGACATATTGCATCCATAAACATATAGTATCCATTACAAGATATCATCTCAAAGAGCTTGAAAAAAATGAAACAAGAAACTGTTGTTGTGATAGTTGGAGCAGGACCCGCCGGCATTGCAACATCGGCTTGTTTGAATCTTCTTTCCATCCCAAATATTGTTCTTGAAAGAGAAGATTGTTATGCATCTTTATGACAAAAGAAAGCTTATGATCGTTTGAAGCTTCATTTAGCCAAAAACTTTTGTCAACTCCCTCATATGCCATTCCCTTTGTCTGCACCCACATTTGTACCAAAAAATATGTTTGTTCAATACGTGCAAAACTATGTTTATCATTATAATGTAGACCCGTTGTATCAACGTAGTGTTGAGAGTGCATGGTATGATAGAATTGAACAAAGATGGGTGGTTACCGCTAAAAATAGGGTTTTGGGTTTGGTTGAGGAGTATGTATGTGAGTTTCTGGTGGTGGCAACGGGTGAAAATAGTGAAGGCTTTATTCCTAATGTTTATGGTTTAGACACCTTCAAAGGGTTGGTCATACACTCTAGTGAGTATGAAAATGGAAAGAAATTTAGAAACAAAGATGTGCTTGTTGTTGGTGCTGGAAATTCAGGCATGGAAATTGCATATGATTTATACAATTGGGGTGCTCAAACGTCAATCGTTGTTCGTAGCCCGGTAAGAATGTTTGAATTTGACCATCTGGTGTATTAAGTATAGAAAAATGTATTTGGTATGTTTTAACATTCGTGTTATTTTTCTTATTGTGACCAGGTACATGTACTTACCAAGGAGTTAGTGCAACTCGGAATGTATTTATTAAAATATATTCCGTGCACTTTTGTGGATAAGATGGTTTTAATGTTGAGTAAGTTTTTGTATGGAGATCTTGGTAGATATGGAATACAAAGGCCCTTTAAAGGACCATTTTGGCTCAAACAAGAAACCGGGCGATCACCTGTTATTGATGTTGGGACTGTTTCAAAGATCAAAACAAGAGACAATAAGGTAAACCTCGTCACAATGTTTGATATTAAACAACAATTAACAATTTTATTATTTTTGTGTTTAGGTTATGACCGCCATTAAAGAGATAGAAGGTGATCACATCAAGTTTACAGATGGTCAAGAGAGACAATTTGATGCCATTGTCTTTGCTACCGGTTTTCGAAGCACTGTGTAGAAATGGCTTAAGGTAACTAAAGTTACGACATTATGTTTACTTAATCTCAAGCCATCAAGGTTCTGCCTTGGTGGTCAGGGGGGTTTCTCAAAGGGTTTTCCCTCTGTGGAGGTCATGAGTTCTAATCGTGTAAGGTGCACTTCATAAAAACTACGAACACTCTCTGCAGATTTCGAATTCCTTGGGGATTGTTTTGGTAGACTGATGTACGAGCCTCCCCTGGTGGAACGTACCAGTTGTGCCCACGCCGTTCAAAAAAAAACTTAATCTCAAGTTTTTCTAATCTTAACATTTTTTGGTTTAATCTAGGATGATGGAGGGCTCTTTAATGAGAACGGAATGCCAAAACATAAAAGCCCTAATCATTGGAAAGGAGAAAATGGTCTTTATTGTGTTGGATTTGCAAGTGCCTGGTTATTTGGTATCTCAAATGATGCAAAGAATATTGCTAATGATATCTCCCAAATTGTTCATGGGAACTAAGCTCGTTTTAAGAAAAAACAAAAAAGAGGTGTGAATGTTGTTTTGTACTATGTAGTCTGCACCGATTTAATGAAGTAACATCTAAATGCTTACTTCTGTTTAATCATGATTTTATATCATTAGATATTTTTCTATTTGTGTTGATAATAGTTTTATTCCCATGTTTAAATATAAGGATATGATCTCTTTATTAGAATCCTTTATTATGTGACTTATTTTGGACGAATGATCATTTATTTTCACCGTCAATGTGTATATATAAATATTAAATGCTAAGACCCGATATTAAAAATGAACTTTTACTAGCGCCGGAATCAAACAGTACACTCGATTTCGCTTGTATGTTCACATTTCATTTAAAATCGTAATTTTGAACAAAAATAAGAGTAAATCGAGTGTAAATATACGATGATTATTTTACTGGGATTGCCATTGACAATAAACGTGAAAGTTGGGATTATCACCAGCCAAACTGTTAATTTGTATTATTATCAGCCAATGAGTCATAGTATGTATTATTAAAAATTGATTTGCCAATAATCAATTAAACAAATATAAAAGTTAGAATTAATTACACGGACGGTCTATGTGGTTTGCACAAATAGCAAGTAGGTCCACAAGTTTGTCAAAACGTAACAACGGTGGTCCCTAGGGTGGATGATCATTAATTTTGCACAAATTGCAAGTATGGTCCCCAAGTTTGATTATGCAACTACTTTTTCATGAGTGCCAAGCCATAGAAATTCACTATATATAGTGAATGATTGAGATGATCCTTCGCATACGAGGAAATGGGAGAAGCACACAAATGCAAATAACCTTAACTTAAAACAGTTGTCACTTTTGATTCGTTTCTAGTTAGAGGACGTGCTTTAAAGGCACACGAGAGAAACATGGTGACATATTTATCTGGTAAAATACAAATAAAATCCTTTGAAATCATGTTTTTTGCTCTCGAAACCTTTTACTAATTGCATTAATTCAACTCATTTGAAAGCGGTTTATTTATCTCAACTAGTGATGAGTAAAATTATTCAATTTACTTGTTTTTGTTCTTATTTTATTTTCATTCATTTTGTAAACCCTTAAATATGAATCACAATTTCAAAAATTTTCCCTAAAGTTTCACATTTTTTTAATCTTACACGCAGAGCCAGGACAGTAAAGCAATCGCTTTAGAACCTAAAAGAAATAACAGAAGAACGAAGGAAGAAAATACATAAGGATTGCTTTAGTCAACTCCTTGATTGTAGGAGTAATTCTTGTAAATCATCTTTATATATAGTTAATCCAATACCTCAAAGATTATTGAGGTGATTTACTTAATCCTTACATGGTAGCAGACTTTTTCTCTCTCCCTCACCTTCATCTACGATCTTCATCCTAAAACCCTAATCGGTTCTCATCTCCTGGCCAATATCTTCTTCATGGCTGCCTCTTCTTTTTCTCATGATGGCACATTCACCATGAATACTATGCTCCACCTGATGACCATGAAGCTCTCATCAACCAACTATCTTCTATGGCGTAACCACATGTTACCCCTCTTTTCTTACCAAAAGCTTTCTGGTCACATCGACGGCTCCTCCCCACAGCCGCCGGCCACCATTAATTCTGGTGGCAAATCTATTCCCAACCCAGAAGTTTCTTCCTGTCATGAACGAGAACAACAAGCTATCATTCTCTTGAGCGCTTCTCTAACCGAAGAGGTTGCCGCATAAGTACTTGGACTCACCGGTGCTCGTGACATATGGCTTGCACTAGAACATGCATACAGTAACTCTTCTGTTGAACGTGTCCATGGTTCCTTGCGAGAAACTCTTCGCCAAATCACCAAGGGAACATCTTCAGTTTCCGACTTTGGACGACGTTTCAAAGGCATTTTCGATCAACTGGCTGCTATAGGCAATCCGGTTGCAGATTTCGATAAGGTTCATTGGTTTCTTTGTGGTCTTGGACCCTCATTCGAAACTTTTTCCACCGCAATCAGGGCGACAAAACCGGCGCTTAACTTCCGTGACCTACTATCTCAGGCGGAAAACCATGAGTTTTTTTCTCCAATCGCTTCATGGTGTTTCTACTTCTCTGTCGGCAGCCTTCCATGCTCATCAACAAAAACGTAATGACTTTTCCTCTAAGGGACGTTCCTCTAGCTATAAGTCACGAGGTAATATTTATCAAGGCAAGGGACGTGGTCAAGGACGACTCCCTCTTCATTGCCAACTATGTAGGAATAATGGTCATTATGCTTCATCGTGTCCCAATTTATATACATATAGCACCATCACCGGATGAACGTTTGGCAAACGATTTCCATGCACAATGCCATGTTACTAGTGACACTCCCGATTGGCATGTTGACTCGGGCGCAACCGCTCACATGACACCAGATTCTAAAAATCTTCATCACACGACCCCTTACCAAGGTACTAAACAGGTTATATTCGGAAACGGTAAGACTCTACCGGTTACTCATACGGGTACATCTACTATTTCTAATAATATTTCATTACAAGATGTACTTGTGATCCCTAATCTTACAAAGAGATTATTATCTGTTAGCAAACTAACAAAGGATCTTCCGGTTGATGTGTTGTTTTCTCAACCGTTCTTTACCATTCAGGATCGACAAACCAAAAAGATACTTGCTAGGGGACGATGTGAACAGGGACTTTATGTGCTTAAAGATGAACTTCAAGCTATGGTTGCTACTCATGCATCTTCAAATCGGGCTTCTTATGAGTTGTGGCATACTAGTTTAGGCCACGTTAACTTTGATGTTATTTCAACTTTAAATAAATTGGGGGTTTTGTCCGTTACTTCTATTTTACCAAAACTTAATGTATGCACGCCTTGTCAACTTTCCAAAAGTCAAAGAATACCTTTTGAACTTAATTCTAAATGTGCTTTATATCCTTTAGACTTGGTACACTGTGATTTATGGGGTCCTGCACCCGTTTGTTCTAATGATGGTTATTTATATTATGTGATTTTTGTTGATGATCACTCCAGATTCACGTGGTTTTATCCACTCAAGACTAAGACAGGTTTCTATTCGGTTCTCTCGACGTTTATTAATCTTGTTCAAACTCAATGTTAAAGAAAAATAAAAGTCTTTCAAAGCGATGGTGGCACAGAGTTTGTAAACCATAATGTTCTAAAAATATTTGAAGATAAAGGTACCTTTCATCGCCTTTCGTGACGCCTCAACAAAATGGGCGAGTGGAACGAAAGCACAAGCATATTGTGGAAATGGGTCTAGCCATGATGTTTAATGCTCATGTACCGGCATATTATTGGGTGGATGCATTTAGTTCGGCAAGGTTCATCATTAATCGTTTGCCAACTAAATTATTGCAAAACACTTCTCCATTCCAATTGATATTTTCTACAGAACCAAATTATGCAAATCTTCACACCTACGGATGTCAAGTGTTTCCATACTTACGAGACTACTCAAGTCACAAACTTGCACCACGAAGTATCCCATGTGTTTTCATCGGCTATAGCTCTCAATATAAAGGTTATCGATGTCTTCATCCGGTCACCTCTCGTATTTATATTACTCGTCATGCTAGGTTTAATGAAATGTTTTTCCCATTTGGAGGCTCATCGAAATCACCAGAATTGTCCACATTAGATCTGACAACATTTCATGAAGATATATTTTCTCCATCAATTGTAGCACAACCTAAACCAACGAGGCCCACTGTAAGTCCAAACATTCCAAATACTCCTTGTCATTTATGTAAACCCATGAGCCCATGTACCACCCAAGCCCATTCAGTTGATAATCCATCAAATAATCAGCAACATGATCAATCAGGCCCATCTACTCCATCCAATGTTCATACCCAGCCCGCTGAACCCCAGGTTTAGTCTACTGACCCGCAGGTTCAGCCCTCAAACGTGCCTCCAGACAATCCACCTTCTACATCAGTTCATCATATGACCACCCGATCGAAAGATGGTATTTTCAAACCGAAACATCAGGCCGATTCTGCTTCACTTGAAACCCATTGTCTTCATGTTGCTTTGTCAAACATGACTGAACCTAAAGGTTTTAAAACTGCATCAAAAGATCCCAAGTGGATGGTTGCGATGAATGATGAAATGGAGGCCTTGCATCAAAATAATACGTGTACCTTGGTACCACGTCCATCTTCTTCGAATTTTGTCGGATCGAAATGGGTTTATCGCATTAAATATCACTCTGATGGATCAATTGAAAGGTACAAGGCTCGTTTAGTGGCTCAAGGTTTTACTCAGATTCCCGGTCTTGACTTTTCTCATACGTTCAGTCCCGTGGTCAAAGCCTCCACGGTCAGAATTGTTTTATCTCTTGCCATCTTAAACAATTGGAGGTTACATCAACTTGATGTTAAAAATGACTTCCTAAATGGGAACTTAAGTGAAACCGTCTTCATGGAACAACCCATTGGTTTTGTTAATTCACAGTTTCCTAATCTTGTTTGCAAGTTATCAAAGGCTTTGTACGGCTTGAAACAAGCTCCAAGGGCGTGGTTTCACGTTTAAGCACCTTCCTCTTCTCATACGGTTTCATATGTAGTCTTGCCGATCCCTCGCTCTTTATATTTACCCGTAACTCATGCACTATGTACTTACTCGTTTATGTGGAATATCTTATCCTTACGAGTAACAATGAAACGACTATTGTCAATTTCATTTCTCGTCTCAATTGTGAGTTTGCTATTAAAGACCTTGGGGTCCTTACTCAATCTAAATATGCTAAGGACATTCTTCTAAGGACGGACTTATTTGACTCTAAACCAGTCAGTACTCCACTGCCTCCTCATGCGTCCTTCACTAGTGATGGAGTGCCCCTTTCTGGCCCTACTTATTATCGATCACTAGTTGGAGCTCTTCAGTATTTAACTATCATGAGACCTGACTTGTCTTATGCAGTTAATCAGGTTAGTCAATTTCTTCAGGCTCCAACTACAGCTCACTTTCAGTGTGTCAAAAGAATTCTAATATATGTTAAAGGCACAATATCATTTGCACAATATCACTTTCAGTGTGTCAAAAGTATTTAACTATCATGAGACCTGACCCATGTTCTTACGGAGTTACATGCTTTGCCACCGGACTGTCCTACTCTTCTTTGTGACAACAAAAGTGCATTGTTTATGACACAGAATCCGATCTCACATAAACGGGCGAAACACATCGATCTAGATTACCACTTTATTCGAGAGCCCGTTACATCAGGCAAGCTATACACCAAATTTGTTCCAACCAATCTTCAAGTGACCGATATTTTCACAAAAAAGTCTTTCGCGTGCTCAGTTCGAGAATTTCCGTGCCATGCTACGACTCGGTCCGCCACCTTTTCGATTGAAGGGGGATATTAGATAATTTTGGTAGATCATATTCTATATTAATTGTAATTAATATGTAATTAGTCAACTCCTTGATTGTAGGAGTAATTCCTGTAAATCATCTTTATATATAGTTAATCCAATACCTCAAAGATTATTGAGGTGATTTACTAAATCTAGGGGTGTTCAAAGTCGTTTATAGGTTGGTTTTGGCATCTTCCATAACCATAACCGCTTGGTCGGTTATGCCCTCTTCCATAACCATAACCATAACCATAACCGATTGGTCGGTTAAGCGATTTTCGGTTAACCGTCGGTTATGGGTCGGTTTCGGTTAATTTCGGTTAATTAACCACTTTCGTTCCGTAATCACGAATCATATTTTTTTAGTAAAAGACGTGGGATTATGTTAGTAATATTTTTTTTTCTAGTCATAAGTTCATAACTAATGCATTAGTTATCTACAAATTTCTTTTAAAATGGACATAATATCATATTTTTTTTAAGAAGAAGCAAATGTTTAGTAACAACTTTATAAAATGCTAAGCTTCTAAAGTTTGTAGTAATTAGATAAGCAACAATTGACTAAGCAATTAGATATGCAGATAATTAGCTAAAGAAATAGGATTTTTTTTTTCTTACACGTCAAACTATTGAATGATAATATGCTCTAATTTTGTGGTTTTCACTTCTAAGAGTTTGTTCTTTGTTAAACTTGTAGATAAAAATAGAAGCTTAAACTTGTTAAACATGTTATATGTATAATCGGTTCGGTTAATTCGGTTATGCCATACGTCAAGACCATAACCGAACCAATATGTTCGGTTAATTGTTCGGTTCGGTTAATTCAGTTATGGGTCGGTTAATTCGGTTATGTGCTCACCCCAGTCTAAAATCTTACAAGGGGTCAGTAAGTTTCTAAAGAAAAATTTGTTAATTTTAAATTAAAAAAAACCCCGTAAAATACACTCTCTAATTCTGCACCTTAAATCCACATCTATACTATATAATAAATAAAAATCATTTATGCCACGTGTCGCGTCCACATCTCTTCTCATCATTTTTTTCCCGCATCTCTCCCTTATTAAATACACCTCTCTTTTTTAATAATGATTTATATTTAAAGAAAATTATTAATTATACTAATAAAACACATTTATTTTAAATTATCTCTTATTTTAAGAAACTTTAAAATTTAATTATATAACTTTTTTTTAATTAAATAGTGATGTAAGTCAAATTATATTAAATAGAAATTAATGTATTCAAACCGTGTAATATACGGGTTTTTAAAGATATAAACTTTTTATTAGTAAGTATATAACATTAATTTTATCAACCTGTGTAATACACAGGTTTTTAAAATATAAATTTTTTATTACTAAGTATATAATATTACATTTTATCAACCCGTGTAATACACGGGATTTTAACCTAGTATGTATATATATATATATATATATATATATAGAGGGTGGATAATATGGAAACCCTGTGCTACATATGTAACAATTTAAAAAATAGGTAAAATTATTTTTTTGATTTTTGGCATAGTTTCTATATCTAATTTAATCACTTTTGGTAAAAAAACAAAAAACAAAAAAACGTCGAGTGATTTTTTTTATAATTTTTTTTTAAACATTTTTTACGTACGTAGCATCCCTGTATTACATATGTAACATGCTGACGTATATATAAAAACGCTGATTTTTTTTAATTAAAAAAAATTAGTCGACGTTTTTTTTTTGTTTTTTTTCATTCCTGAATCCTCATCACTTGGATTGGAGGAGCACGAGATACCGTTGGGCTAAAGCCCTTTGGTTTCTATTTAATTATTTTGTTTTGTTTCTAAAAATAATATATTCATATATCAGCCAACTTTCTAACTATTTGGCCGGTTTGGTTTTAGGAAATTCTGATAACTGCATGATGTGGCTTCATAATTGTTACCTTTTGATAAGGCTCTCCTTGAGAAATTAAGTATCTGGCTCGACATAAGAAAAATGCTCTCATTCTCCCTCAATATGCACGTATATAAAAAAATTCAATAATACGACGATAATTGTAATTAAAATAATAAAGAAAATAAAATTACCATAGAAAAGTATCTAGTTACATACCTAAATGTAAAATTCAAAAAAAAAAAATTGCCCCTAAGTTTTATAAAATTTTTCAGATTTTATAGGTTATTTAAATTTTTTTTATAAAATATATACAAAAAAATTTAAAAATTATGCCCCACTCATAAACATGCCCTAGTGCAGCGGCCCAACTTACACTCCTATGTGAGCCGCCCCTGTGTAATGGGGGCGTGGGTGAGGTGGTGGGCGTGTAGTGCGTGGCACACCGCGCCGCCCCTTCGTAAGTGAAGGCGTGGCCCAACCATCGTGATGGTGGTAACAAGTGTGGTGCAATGGAAAAAAAATATTTTTTTTTAATTTCCATCCATCAATCACAACACTATACCTCCTCAACTCTTTTTGGATCATACTCACCAACCACTCCACCCCTTAGTGAGTGTGAGTGTGACCACCACCATTGTCTGTGTGACGTCTACGTGACATCATTTTTTGACTAACTCTCACTAATCACTACACATAGCTTTAGCAACATATTTACTGTAATGACATGAAAACGAGTCGGTGAAACCATTTAATATTTTAGAATGAATTAGTAAAAAAAGATTACATATGTCAAAGTCTATTATATAAAACCTATAAAAGAGAACGTCTTATGAACAGTTTTCTAATGCTATTGGCCCACGTCTCTTTACCTAATCTCTTGCCACGTTTTTTCCACCGCCTCATTATCAGGAATCCACTCTTCATATTCATCATCATCGTCTTCTGCACAATGATTTTGGGATTTTTGTGATACCTTCGTTCAAACGATTCAAACAACAACTCAAATCGATTCTTACATATGATTCTTACATCCAATCGGTTTTTACAGGTAATGACTGAATTGATTATGTCATTTATTTAGTTGCGATTGAGTATTCAACCATCCCAATCGATTTTGCGTTCCTCAAGACGAATCATCAACTCTTCTTTGATTGGTATTTTTTCATTAAGTACTAAATAATATAAGGGTTTATATTAAAATTATGCCATTGGAAATGGTAAACTGGTTTTTTATAAAGTCTTTCTTTAAATTTCAATTTTTTTTTTATTTTAATTTACTCTAACCATATTTTTTGGCTACAGCTTGCTACAATTTGAGTTATCATTTTCTTATAAGATCTAACGCTTAAACTTCTTGTAGAATTTATGTATTAAAATCAATATGGCATATATAAATATATACTGCAAAGATACAATAATGGAGAACGTGTGTTTGTGTGTATATGTAAAATTATCCCTAAATGTATACATATTATTATATTAAGATGAGTTTGATTTGAAAATGATATTGGCAATGTTTGGCGGTAATTATAAATGTTCGTTCATGCAAATACAAATTCGCACAATAAAGTATTCAAATAAAAACTATAGTTTCTATGCTTATATGTAAACAGAGAATAAATTTATTATCAAAAAAAAAATAGAAAAATATCTGATGATATAAATGCACAAGTAAAAAAGAAATAAGCATTCAGATGGTAAATTGACTAACTTCATTTTGGTACATAGACATACTACATAGTGCATGATAATGTTCACACTTATGTTTTCTTGATACACGCTTAGTGCCCATGAACAATTTGAGAGATATCATTAGCAATATTTTTGGCATCATTTGAGATACCAAATAATCCGGCACTCGCAAATCCAACACAATAAAGACCACGTTCTCCTTTCCAATGATTAGGCGTTTTATGTTTTGGCATTCCTTTCTTGTTAAAAAGCCCTCCATCATCCTAGGTTAAACAAAAAAATGTTTCAATTAAAACAAGAGGGTAAGTTAAAAAACAGTTATATACACATATACATATATATACACAATAACTTTAGTTACTTTAAGCCATTCCCGCACGGTGCTTCTAAAACCAGTAGCAAACACAATAGCATCATATTGTCTCTCTTTACCATTTGTAAACTTGATACGACCACTTTGTATATCTTCAATAGCGGTCATAACCTTAAGATATAAGAAAAGATAATGCAATCGTAAGTTATTAAAATGTTATTTGATATCAAAACATGATAGCGACGTTTACCTCAATGTCTCCTGTTTTGATCTTTGAAATTGTCCCAACATCAATTACAGGTGACCGTACGGTTTCATGTTTGAGCAAAACATTCCATATCCGACAAGATTTCCATACAACAATTTACTCAACTTTAAAACCATATTGTCCACGAAATTGCATGGAATATACTTTAATAAATACATTCTGAGTTGCACTAACTCCTTGGTAAGAACATGTATCTGTCACAACAACAAAAATAACAGATGTTAAAATATACCGAACACATTTTTATATTTAATACATTGGATGTTCAAATTCAAAATTCATGCAGCAAAGTGTTTATAACACTCTAATTTCAAACATCGATTATTTAATCATTAAATCATGCGGAAGCATTCGTCTCAAGAAAAGATTTTTTTTTAAAACCTCGCGTGTCGCGAAAACAAGGGCCCCCTACTTTCGCGTGTCGCGATGGAGTCCAAAAAGGTCTGCCCGAGAACCAAGTCTTTCGCGTGTCGCGAAAGACCCTTCTCTGTTTTTCGCGTGGCGCGAAAACCCCCAGTAAACAGAAAGTTTCATTTTTCAGCAGTTTTCAACACTTAGCCAATTTTTTTTTCTAACGTCAACCCATTTTGCCATAAAATTTTCCTTTATAATTTAGAGATGGGGAGCTGATGTGAATGCTCTAAGATTGTTAAATTTTGGTTATTTGATTTTCTTAAATCGCGGTCACAACGTGTACTTTTTGATGTTTTGAATAGGCGTGCCATAATTTCGTACGATTCTTTTTATGTGCTTAAACCCGTCGCGAAGCTTGAGTGTTATTTACTAGATTAATCTATTACTTTTACTCCAATGGATGCAAATTATGAAGATTGTATTTGTAATTCAAAATAAAAGTTTGTACTTCAAATCAGTGTTTTCAAAATCACGGGAACACGATACATAATTGTTCCTTTGGAAAATTACAGATTTTCTCATTTATGTTTAGATAAGTTTGCATGTTTAGTCATTTGCACTAACGTTCGTCAACTTCAGACGTTAAGTGTGGACACGTGCCCCCACGTGAGAGTAAAATCTATTTTTTGTCGTTAATAAAAGAACACATTACACTTTTCGTTCTTTATGTTTATACCAAATTTCAATTTTTGTCCTTAAACTAAGGTAAAGCAGAAATTGTCCTTATTGTTTATTTTATTTTTGCATATTTCATTCTTTACACTAACATCCATCTACTTTTGACGTTAAATGAAGCCCCATGCCCCTCACCAAAGACGAGAAATTGCCAGCCAATATCCCTCTCCACCGTCTCCGGTCTAATGGTCGTTGGTGCCCTTCAGTATTTCTAATCGTTGGAGCAAATCGAAACTCCATTTTCATCTGACTGGTGACGGTGAGGAGGGATGCTGGCTGACAATTCCTTGTCTTTGGTAAGAGGCACGTGGCTTCATTTAATGCCAAAAATAGATGGGTGTTAGTGTAAAGGACGAAATATGTAAACAAGTTTAAACATAAAGGACAATTTCTGATATTACCTTAGTTAAAAGAATAAAATCTAAAATTTGTATAAACATAAAGGACGAAAAGTGTATTTGTTCTTTTATTAACGTTAAGAAGACGATTTTGCCCTCACGAGAGGGGCATGTGACCGTACTTAACGTCTGGAATTGACAAACGTTAGTCTAAAGGATGAATCGTGCAAACTTTTCTAAAAATAAAGTACAAAATCTGTAATTTTCTTAGTTAAATGATGTAAACTGAAATTCGATAAATACGTAAATGACGTAAAATGTAATTTATGACAATTAAGAAATGAAACGCGACAACTAATAATCACATAAACTGGTGACAACTTGTTATTAAGTGAAAATCAATAAAAAGCTTTAAAATCTGGTTGAGATTCATTGCCATTTCTTTCTCGTGTCTTCCATAAAGTTCCAACAATCTGCGTATGAATCCGGTAATTAGGTTATCCGTATGTTTTTTTTGAAGGGCGAATGTTGAATGTTGTGACGTCGCACCCTCCCCGGTCATATGGGAGAGGCTCGTCCAACTCCGGCTAATATGTTGTCTTAACCGGGCCCAATTGGCGTCAGAGTTTGAGAGCTTTCAAGGAAAAACCCCACCCAATACGGCCCCTTCCGGGCTTGAGGGAGAGCCGATGCTCGAACCCTGGATCGACGTGGGTAAAACCCTGGTGCATCAGCCTAAGAGCTAGGTCTCATTTGCGATGCCGCGGAAATTAATGGTGGTGGCAGGGATCGAACTCGGGTCCCTTGGGACTCTGGGCCTTATCCCAACCACTACACCACAACCTCTTTGGCAGGTTATTCGTATGTTAAAATAAAATACTTCAAGACTTTTTGCTAGGATAGGGGTTGGGGTCTACTAGTAAGTGTGGAGTCCCACAACCAAGAGGTTGTGGGTTCAAACCTTACCCAAGACAAAAAAAATTGACGTTCAAAAAAAAAAAATAACAGAAAAAGCATAAGCTGCTATCATAAACGAATTTCTACTCAAGGAATGATGACTAAGAACCTTTAAAATCTCATCTTCATGACTCATAAAACACACAAACTATGAATCACGAAAGAAAGAAAGTAAGATCGAGATGGCGACTTTTTTCCGCACATGTTCGATCTTCCCTTCTTTATATAAATCTGAGAGTAAACCTTTAGTCCTCCATCTTTCACACCTGGCTACAAGTGTCACTGAGTTTTCCTTCTTTTAGTCCGACCTCCAACTTATCTCCTTCTATATTTGACAAATATTACACATTAATCATTTAAACAGGTTAATGTTTGCAACTTGGTATTAAATTGCCGTGAAAAAACCACAGAATAGTAACAAAGTTTTAAAAGTGTTCCAATTAGGTCACATATCATAGTATATCCGAGGGTGTATACCGTGTAAAATACGTATTGAGTGACATAATTGAAACACTTTTAAAACTTTGTTATTATTCTACAAAGTTACCCCCATAATGACTTTTACAATAGTAAATATATTTTATAGCCACAAAACAATGTTTTATTTGAAATAATAACCATGCTACACTAGAAACAAATCATATATTAAGGTAAGCATCTGACTCACGTCTCTCAGAGGTCTTAGGTTCGAATCATGTTTCAACCGGTTTCGTGGCATAATTCTAGAAGGCTACATGACTAGTGGACGTTGCGATTTGTGTAATCTCATTTGTTAGCTTGGTATTGACGACATTCCATGGTTTTCCGGTAACGGTTCTCGCGTATATGAAATAATAACAATGTTTTATTATTGTTTCATTTTTCCATATTCGGACGATAATCACATTAAAAAAGTAAAAGTCTCTACTACATTCCGTATAATTTTTATTTACAATTGGATATAAATTTTATTAAAAAAAAATGAGCACCATCAAAATTAATTTTCTTTTATAACTTTGGGTATATAATATTTTATAAAATTATATATATATATATATATATATATATACCGTTGCAAAATTCTTATATTTCCTACGTAACGCGTGAGCATAACCACTAGTATTTTATTAAAAATGGTGGGTGATGATTAGTATCACCACCACAAACCACTTGCCATGTATACTTCCACTTCCTTTTTTATAATTATTTTTCTTTTTTTATTATTATTATTATTTCATTTTTCTAGATTTTGACGATGAACATATTAAAAAGATAAAAGTCCCCACTAATTTTCGCATAATTTTTTATTTACAATTGGATATAAATTATATTCAAAATCGAGCAGAGTCAAAATTGAGTTTTCTTTTATAACTTTGGATATATAATGTTTTATAAAGTTATGAATTTACCGTTACGATATTTTTATTTTTTCTACGTTTCAATATGAATTTTATTCGAACCGAGTCGCACTAATGTGCGGACATAGCCCGCTAATTTGCTCTAAATTTTGCATTCAATGATTTATTTTCAAGTAGGAATATATACTAAAGTAGACGACAAAAGTTTGGCTAGCCGACAAAACAATCTTTTTACGTGGATCTTCCGCAACTTTGTTTCCCTCGTCCCTTTTGTTAAAACTAAAGGGCCGGTGTTTGTGTGTTTTGAATGGGAATGAGGAATGGATATCGTTCCCAATGAAAACTTGTTTGGCTATTAGGTATGGGTTTACATGATAGGAATGAAACCAAAAACTTGGATTACCTACAAATTACAAAATTCATTTGGTCTCTCTTTTTCTACCAAATCCTCACTTAAGTAGACGACAAAAGTGTCCATTTTGTTAAAATTGTAAGGAAGTATAAGTGTAAGATAAGAAATATTCATCTTATGTTCACTTATCAATTTCAATTGAGAGTTTTTTTCACTAAAAATTATCTTTAAACCATCATTGTCACGATATATATAACTAATAAGTAATAAGGCGGTTGTAATAACCTCGTCGTCACACTTTGTAGTGATCCCCATATGGTCTCACTAATTTTGATTTTAATCACCGACTAGTGAACACCCTCATGCGCGGCGGTGACATTGACATGGTTAAGCACGTAAAGAGAATTTAACCTGGTTCGGTTTTGAATAAAATTTACGTCGAAATGTAGACCAACTCGTTTCTGGGTAAAATTTATATCGAAACGTAGATAAAAATAAGCACGCCGCAATGATATATTTGGAGCGTACGAAAACACAATATTTTAAAAGTTATCAGAGGAAAACAAAATATGTGTAAAATTAATTATAAATATTAAAAAAAATGTGTTAAAAAATTAATTAATGATATAAAAAAACATTATCTTAATTCGTATTTTGTTAATAGAAGGTTAAAAAGATAAATGTTATATATAAAAACAGCCGCATTAAATTGTATATATATAAAAAAAACAAAACCTGAAATGTTAAAAAAGAAAACTAACCAGGACCTACCACGTGGTATTCATCAGCCTACAAAAATAATAATAATATTAGTAATGCCCTCATTACACTATATATAAATTCATAAAATGTGAAACATCTTAATTGTGTGTAATTGTGAATTGTATTGATAATTGTGTAAATGAATATGTTACAAAAGAATGTTATATACTATAATCACATTTACACAAACTATCTTCTATTAACTCTAATTACAAGTGATCTAATATTTCCCCGCAAGTTAAGGGCAGGGAGCGAACTGTAGCTTGGAACGTAAGAACACAAATCTTTGAGTCGGCAACGGCTTTATAAAGATGTCTGCAATCTGGTTATCTATTAATATAAAATGAACCTTGAGCCACTTTTTTCACGATATAAACAAAAAAAAATTATTAGTTAGGTTTATTCATATTTGTTTTTATATTATTTAGTTGTTAGAGAATTATTATTAGTTATGTTTGTTAGTAGTGGTCTTATGGTTTCTTTGTAATTGAATAGCTAGTAAATACAATTTTACATTTCTATCTTGAGTTTATTATAAAAAGAGACTATTTTTTATGTATGTGTAACGAACCAAAATTCGGGTCTCGTTATAAATAAATAAATAATTCTAATAAATATTACGGTGAAAATATTATTTTAAAAATAAGTTGAAACAAGCGGGTTTTAAGTTAGTAACGGGGATATACTAGTTTTAACTAGTTATGGAAGGAAATGGAAAAGATTGAAAGTAGAAGGGCTAAAGGTGAAACATGGCAAATCTGCCATATTTGACCTTTAGAAGTCAAAATTGACTTCATTTTGGAGTTGGGTCGTTCAAGAGAAGAGGAAGAGAGGAGAAATCGGGTTGAAGCCAAAATTCGTGTGTTTGAAGCTTGTAACTTGAAGGTGTTGGCTCACACATCACCTTTCTAACATCAAGTAAGTGATTTCTTCCTCTTTGATCCACCATTTATGGTGTTCTTGGTGGGTTTTGTTGAAAACCCGAAATTATGGTTGCATGTGGTAAAATGGTGTTAGATTATTGATAATCTAGCTAAACTAAAGGTGTAGGAAGGTGAACAACACCATGGAACCCTTTGATTTTGATTTTTGAAAGTTAGGGTTCATATGGAGGAAATTGGGGGTTTTGGGGTTTTGATGAAAAATTGATAAATTGATGATGATTAAGTGTTATAGAGGTGTTAGACACTTAAACAAACCCCAAATTAACTTAAAGAAACTAGTTTGATAAAAATTAGTGTCAAGGTATTGGAAAGAGAATTCTAGTGGTTGAGTTGAGTTCTTGATTAAAGGGAGTGTTTGGATATGGAAATAACCCAAACGGGTCAATTTGGGTTGAAAATGGAAATTTGGGTGGTAAACTCAATTGTATGTGTTTTGAATGAATGATTAGATTACTAAACTAGGTGTGTATGTTTAGGCAATCAAATTGTGGGTGTAGAAGGCGGAGCGAAGTCGTCTAACCCAAAAGGTAAGTGCCTATGCACTTACTTAGTATTGATGATAAATGGTGAATTTTATGGATTATGTGTTATGTGATTGTGTGCATACTTGTGATATGTTAAATTGTGAATGATTTAGTATGTGCAATGAATGAATGTAGTTATAGTGTTAACCTATAATGGTAATGGATCATGTGTTGATCATAAATGAAACGGAGTTATGGCCTTGTGCTATAATGGTAATGGATCATGTGTTGATCATAAATGAAACGGAGTTATGGCCTTGTGCTATAATGGTAATGGATCATGTGTTGATCATAAATGAAACGGAGTTATGGCCTTGTGCTATATTGGAAATGGATCATGTGTTGATCATAAATGAAACGGAGTTATGGCCTTGTGCTATATTGGAAATGGATCATGTGTTGATCATAAATGAAAAGGAGTTATGGCCTTTGTGCCATAATGGAAATGGATCATGTGTTGATCATAATTGAAACTTGTAGTAAGGGTGCAAGAATATGTAGCCTAAATGACAATTTGGGTGGAAACGGGTCAAATGGGTGAATGGGTGAAACAAGTAGGAATTTACTTGTTTGTTATGAATTTATCTTCATTACTAATGGTGATATGTGTGGTGAATGTAGGAAAAGCTCCGAGGTAGTCAAAGTCAAGTCCAAGGCGTTGGCGGATCCTCGTATGCATATTTTCATGTTTTGATGATTTGGTGGAATTCCCCTTTTTGATTGTAATTTGATAAACAAAACATGTTTTTGGGTTGTGATCATGTTGTTGAAGCGGTTTTTGGTTAAAACCCATGTGTTGGGCAAAATTGTTGTCTTGTATTTTGGAAAAAGTTGGAAAAATGGCTAAGTATGAAAACCTGCTGAAATCTGAGAAACTTTCTGGGTTTTTGACTCCCTCGCGTATCGCGAGGGAGGAGGCTTGTTTTCTCGCGCTACGCGAGATGGTAAAAAAAAAAAAATTTCCTGGGTTAAGACTTACGCGCGTTAAAGTTTTGTTTTTTTTAAAAGTGGTGTGTTTCAACTTGGTATCAGAGCAATGATTTGAGGGATTTGGTGTGGGTGGCACCAAACTCAAACCGGATGCTCTTGATATGGGGGGGATGATACGAGAATCCAAGAAGGACTTGACTAAGACTCGGAGCTTTCGGAAATGAAAGGTTAGTAATGATTTAATAAGTGATTATGTATATATGTTGTAAATGCATATGATTGATTGAATGACAAAGTGTTATGTGTGCCGAAACTTGTCTTGTGAATTGTTATATGCATATGATAATTACACTTGGGCATAACGTATTATTAAACATGTCTGGCCAATATGATTAATAAGACGAGATGTGCAAGAGCTTTTATGATAACCATATGACAATGAACATTTGTAAGGATTAGGTGAAGGTGATCGTATATGTATGTGTATAAGTAGGTAAATATATATATATATATATATATATATATATATACCCTAGGTGATTTGAAGGTATAGGAATGTTAAGGTGTTTTTGGCACTATTTCTCAGTTAAGAGATGACGGACGAGGGTGACCACCACGAAAATGTTGATGTGAACGAAGAACCGTTGGATCCAAGGATCCAAGATATGATAAAGGAAGAAGTGGCCAAGGCGTTTGAGCAAGCCACAAATCTCTTGATGGAGGAAATGAGGGGAACTATTAAGCTCTCTCTTGAAGAGGTCATGAAAGAGAAAGATAAGGAACCTCGAGGTTGTACTCTCAAGGATTTCATGGTGATTAAACCGAAAGAATACGACGGTCAGGTGGACCCGATACTTAGCCACCGGTGGGTGGTGGATATGGAGTTGAATTTCGAAACGACTAGATGCAGGCCCGAGGATAGGGTAATGTTCAGTGTGCCTCTGTTGACTGGGAGGGCAAAGGAATGGCTGTTGAATCTCCGTAGAGAGAGAGGTGTTTCTGGGGTGACCTCTATGTCTTGGGAGGAATTTAAAGCGGCTTTTCTGAAATACTACTGCCCGCAAGCCGCGGTGGACAGGATGACTGAGGAGTTTCTCCTCATGAGACAGACGACTGAGTCAATTGACGAATTGGCCGGGGCCTTCTTTGATCGGGCCAAGTTTTGTCCGGATGTGGTATCGACCGAAAAGGGCAAGATTGATAGGTTCTATGCTATGCTAACAGTGGAATTCAGAGATAGCATATCTCCATCCTCATTTACCACGCTTGTTGATTTAATAAACAGGTGTCGGGAAAGGGAGGTGGAGTTAAAGAGGCAAAAGGCTAGGGGTGAGAAGAGAAAAAGGGAAATTGTGGAACAGGTGGTGAAGAAGATAAAGGGCGAGAGCCCTAGTAAGAAGCCGTTTGTTAAGCCTTCTTCGCAAGATTGTAAGTTATGTGGAAAAGTGCATTTTGGGGAATGTAGAAAGGGTTCTTCAAGATGCTATAAATGCGGAAAGCCGGAGCATATGGCTAATCAATGCCCAAGCCAAGTCCGTATATGCTACAACTGTTACAAGCCCGGGCACAATAGGGTGGATTGTCCCGAGTTAAAGCAGCAAGGTGGAAGCGGGGTGAAGGTTGAGACGCCAAAGCCAAAGGGAAGAGCTTTCCACATTTCGGCGGAAGAGGCAAAGAACAACGCGGATGTAGTGTCAGGTACATTCAAGATTAACTCATTACCTGCACTAGTTCTTTTTGATTCGGGGGCTAGCCGTTCTTTTGTTTCCTTAAAAATTGTTAAGCATTCCTCTTTTGTAAGTAACAAGTTAGATGAACCCTTAGAAATCGAAGCGGCTAATGATAAGAGTTTCCTTGTCTTTGACATTTTTAGAAATTGTAAGTTGAGAGCGGGGGGCGAAACTTTCTTTATTGATTTGATTCCTATGGCTATGGGAGATTTTGATGTTATTGTGGGGATGGATTGGTTGTCAAAGAATAAGGCGAGTATTTTATGTGGACCGAAGGCGATCCAACTTGTTTCCCCCGTCGGGAGAGTCCATCTACATAGAAGGTGATAAAAAGGGTAAAGTAAGGTTGTGCACTTATGTGAAGGCGACCAAGTACATGGCGCGTGGGTGCAAGGCGTTCATGGCTTGTGTCGCGGATGTGAATGAAAGAGTAAAGGAGATTCACTATGTACCGGTCGTGAACCAATTCGTAGATGTGTTTCCTGACGAGTTACCGGGGATTCCGCCGGATAGGGAGATAGAGTTTGGAATTGACTTGATGCCGGGTGCTAAACCGGTAGCTAAAGCGCCTTATAGATTGGCACCGCCAGAAATGAAAGAACTCATGGAGCAATTACAAGAGTTACTTGACAAAGGTTTCATACGCCCAAGTGTTTCACCTTGGGGTGCGCCCGTTCTCATCGTCAAAAAGAAGGATGGGAGCATGAGAATGTGTATGGATTACCGGGAGTTGAACAAGTTGACAGTGAAGAATAGGTACCCATTGCCTAGGATTGACGATCTTTTCGACCAATTGCAAGGGGCGTCATGGTTTTCTAAGATTGACTTGAAGTCCGGGTATCATCAGTTGAAAGTGAAGGAAGATGATGTTCATAAGACAGCTTTTCGCACTCGTTACGGTCACTATGAGTTTACGGTTATGCCTTTCGGTTTGACCAACGCACATGCGGTTTTCATGGATCTCATGAACCGGGTGTGTAGACCGTTCCTTGATCGTTCGGTCATTGTGTTTATTGACGATCTTCTCATCTATTCAAGGAGCGAGGGTGATCACGCTTGTCATTTGCGTGAGATTCTTGAAGTCTTGCAAAAGGAGAAGCTTTATGCTAAATTCTCCAAGTGCGCATTTTGGATGCGCGAGATCCAATTCTTGGGTCATGTGATTAATGAAAGAGGAATTACCGTTGACCCATCCAAGATTATGGCGGTTAAAGAATGGTCATCACCGAAGACGCCTTCGGAGATTAGAAGTTTCTTGGGGTTAGCGGGTTATTATCGGAGGTTCATCGAAAACTTCTCTCAGATTGCTTTGCCGATGACGAAGTTGACTCGTAAGGAGACAAAGTTTGTTTGGAGTCCCGAGCAAGAATCTGCCTTTCAACTCTTGAAAGAAAAGTTGACTAAGGCGCCTGTTTTATCCTTGCCGGACGGGACCGAGGATTTTGTTGTTTATTCGGATGCCTCGCATTCGGGGTTGGGGTGTGTTTTGATGCAAAGGGGGAAAGTGATTGCCTATGCATCTAGGCAATTAAAGACTCACGAGGTGAATTACCCAACCCATGATTTAGAGCTTGCAGCCGTGGTTTTCGCGCTCAAGATTTGGAGGCGTTATTTGTATGGTGCTAAGTGTACGATCTACACGGATCACAAAAGTCTCAAATATTTCTTTGACCAAAAGGACCTCAATATGAGGCAAAGACGGTGGCTTGAATTGGTTAAGGATTATGATTGTGAGATACTTTATCATCCGGGTAAAGAGAATGTTGTGGCGGATGCGCTTAGTAGAAAGTCAAGTCATTCACCTATCAAGGTGAAGTCATTTAAGATGACAATTTCATCATCTCTTATTGATGAAATCCGGGAGGCCCAAGTGTTAGCACTTGGTGGCGACTTGAAGAAAGAACGGATGATTTCTTATGTTGATAAGCTTGGTGAAAATAGCATGGGTTTGAAGACATGCTTTGATAGAATTTGGATACCTAGGTTGTCAAGTGTCTTGACAACTATTCTTGACGAGGCGCATAAATCCAAATATTCTATCCATCCGGGGGCCACAAAGATGTTTTATGATTTGAGGTGTCATTTTTGGTGGCCGGGTATGAGGCGTGATATTGTTAAGTATGTGGAGAGGTGTCTCACCTGTTTAAGGGTTAAGGCGGAGCATCAAAAGCCGTATGGAAAGCTTCAACCGCTTGAAATACCGCTTTGGAAATGGGAAAATATAACCATGGATTTGATCACTAAACTACCAAAGACTCGAAAGGGTTATGATGCGATATGGGTAGTAGTGGATCGGTTGACGAAGAGTGCACATTTCCTTCCTATAAAGGAAACGTATTCTTCGGATAGATTGGCGGAAATGTATGTGAAGGAAATTGTGTCACGTCATGGTGTGCCGGTGTCGATTATATCGGATCGTGATACGAGATTTACTTCTCGTTTTTGAAAGAAATTCCATGAGGATATGGGGACTAGAGTGAATCTTAGCACCGCTTATCATCCACAAACGGATGGTCAAAGCGAGCGAACGATTCAAACGCTCGAGGATATGTTGCGAGCGTGTGCCTTGGATTTTGGTGGTAGTTGGGACGACCATTTACCGTTGACGGAATTCTCTTACAACAATAGTTACCATGCTAGTATTGGTATGCCGCCTTTTGAGGCATTGTATGGGAGAAAGTGTCGAACACCCGTGTGTTGGGGTGAGATTGGTCAACGGGAGCTTGGTAGTGTCGAAGTGGTCAAGGAAACTAATGATAGTATTGACCAAATTAGAGCACGCTTGAAGGCGGCTCAAGATCGCCAAAAGTCTTATGCGGATAATAGGAAGCGGGCGATTGAATTTCAAGTGGGGGACTTTGTGCTTTTGAAAGTCTCTCCTTGGAAAGGGGTGATACGGTTTAGGAAACGGGGGAAGTTAAGTCCTCATTTCATCGGGCCGTTTAAGGTGATAGCAAAGGTGGGTACGGTAGCTTATCGATTGGAGTTACCGGAAGGACTAAGTAGACTTCATAACACGTTCCATGTGTCTCATTTGCGGAAGTGTTTGGCGGATGAATCTACTTTTGTCCCTTTGGACGATATCGAATTGGATGAAAAGTTGAATTATGTTGAAGAACCGGTGGCAATCTTGGATAGGAAGGTGAAGAAGTTACGTAATAAAGAGATTAGCCAAGTATTGGTTAGATGGAAGCATAGAAAGGGGGCGGAAATGACTTGGGAAACCGAGGAAGAGATGCTCAAATGCTATCCGAACCTTTTTATGTGAAGTCGGGTTTCGGGGACGAAACCCAAATAAGGGGAGGAGATTTGTAACGAACCAAAATCCGGGTCTCGTTATAAATAAATAAATAATTCTAATAAATATTATGGTGAAAATAATATTTTAAAAATAAGTTGAAACAAGCGGGTTTCAAGTTAGTAACGGGGATATACTAGTTTTAACTAGTTATAGAAGGAAATGGAAAAGATTGAAAGTAGAAGGGCTAAAGGTGAAACATGGCAAATCTGCCATATTTGACCTTTAGAAGTCAAAATTGACTTCATTTTGGAGTTGGGTCGTTCAAGAGAAGAGGAAGAGATGAGAAATCGGGTTGAAGCCAAAATTCGTGTGTTTGAAGCTTGTAACTTGAAGGTGTTGGCTCACACATCACCTTTCTAACATCAAGTAAGTGATTTCTTCCTCTTTGATCCACCATTTATGGTGTTCTTGTTGGGTTTTGTTGAAAACCCGAAATTATGGTTGCATGTGGTAAAATGGTGTTAGATTATTGATAATCTAGCTAAACTAAAGGTGTAGGAAGGTGAACAACACCATGGAACCCTTTGATTTTGATTTTTGAAAGTTAGGGTTCATATGGAGGAAATTGGGGGTTTTGGGGTTTTGATGAAAAATTGATAAATTGATGATGATTAAGTGTTATAGAGGTGTTAGACACTTAAACAAACCCCAAATTAACTTAAAGAAACTAGTTTGATAAAAATTAGTGTCAAGGTATTGGAAAGAGAATTCTAGTGGTTGAGTTGAGTTCTTGATTAAAGGGAGTGTTTGGATATGGAAATAACCCAAACGGGTCAATTTGGGTTGAAAATGGAAATTTGGGTGGTAAACTCAATTGTATGTGTTTTGAATGAATGATTAGATTACTAAACTAGGTGTGTATGTTTAGGCAATCAAATTGTGGGTCTAGAAGGCGGAGCGGAGTCGTCTAACCCAAAAGGTAAGTGCCTATGCACTTACTTAGTATTGATGATAAATGGTGAATTTTATGGATTATGTGTTATGTGATTGTGTGCATACTTGTGATATGTTAAATTGTGAATGATTTAGTATGTGCAATGAATGAATGTAGTTATAGTGTTAACCTATAATGGTAATGGATCATGTGTTGATCATAAATGAAACGGAGTTATGGCCTTGTGCTATAATGGTAATGGATCATGTGTTGATCATAAATGAAACGGAGTTATGGCCTTGTGCTATAATGGTAATGGATCATGTGTTGATCATAAATGAAACGGAGTTATGGCCTTGTGCTATATTGGAAATGGATCATGTGTTGATCATAAATGAAACGGAGTTATGGCCTTGTGCTATATTGGAAATGGATCATGTGTTGATCATAAATGAAAAGGAGTTATGGCCTTTGTGCCATAATGGAAATGGATCATGTGTTGATCATAATTGAAACTTGTAGTAAGGGTGCAAGAATATGTAGCCTAAATGACAATTTGGATGGAAACGGGTCAAATGGGTGAATGGGTGAAACAAGTAGGAATTTACTTGTTTGTTATGAATTTATCTTCATTACTAATGGTGATATGTGTGGTGAATGTAGGAAAAGCTCCGAGGTAGTCAAGTCTAAGGCGTTGGCGGATCCTCGTATGCATATTTTCAAGTTTTGATGATTTGGTGGAATTCCCCTTTTTGATTGTAATTTGATAAACAAAACATGTTTTTGGGTTGTGATCATGTTGTTGAAGGGGTTTTGGTTAAAACCCATGTGTTGGGCAAAATTGTTGTCTTGTATTTTGGAAAAAGTTGGAAAAATGGCTAAGTATAAAAACCTGCTGAAATCTGAGAAACTTTCTGGGTTTTTGACTCCCTCGCGTATCGCGAGGGAGGAGGCTTGTTTTCTCGCGCTACGCGAGATGGTAAAAAAAAAATTCCTTGGTTAAGACTTACGCACGTTAAAGTTTTATTTTTTTTAAAAGTGGTGTGTTTCAGTATGGCATATTGTATTTTAATCATCTTAAAAGTCCTTTTTATTTATACCATTTGTGAAGTCACTTTAATTTATTTGGAAACTTGGTTATGCAAGAAGAAAACATATAATAAGATGCTTTCCTTAATTGTAATTGATTGTACTTTAGTAAACAATATGTTAGTTGTGTGATTGATTAATGTTGTAATTAATTAGTGGGAGTAAAAACTAAAAGCACATGTGAGAAGTTAGACATAGACAAGGAGCCGTGTGGTTGACTTTATTGAACCCCACGTCCTGTCGATTTGTCCCCACCTTACCGGATCACCTCAATATCCATCTCGTGTCTCCCCGACAATTTAAAGTTTTCGAGATTTTTACAATTTACCATCACCCCCATACTTTATAACGTATATGCCCTTTACTTGCTAGTTGCTTGCTATATGATCAATCATCTTTTGTTCATACACAAATGATCTAAAAGCTTGCGGTATATCCAAGTGACTGCGAGTTTAGTGAGGGGAAAAGTGGTTGTCACGTTATTTTTTTCCTTAAATTCTCACATCACACCCACTTGACAAGGGAAATACCCAAGTGAGTGAGTGAGTGTGGTGTGAGCATTAAATGTATTTTATAATTTATTAATAAAATTATATATTAGTTTTATATAAATAAAATTACATTAAATAATATCAGCATAAATAAAATTACATAAATTAAAAAAAACATAAAAAACTAATATTCAATTAAAATACATGATCTTGAGAACGTTCGTAAATATACTCGATCAAGTCCGCTTTTAGTGCGTCATCAATATCCCGTTGTTGTATTTCTTGACGGTTTTTTCGCTTTTGATCCGCTTTTGATCTTCATCAGTTTCTTCGTACGTTGGCTGCTCTTCATTTGGGTTATATTGACAAATTACCACTTCTTGGTCCTCTAAAATCATATTATGTAAAATTACACAAGCATACATTATGTTCCTAATTCTCGTTTGAGACCAAGATCGAGCCGGTCGTTCGATAATATACCACTTATTCTTCAAGAGACAAAACGCTCGTTCGATATCTTTCCTTGCCGCATCATGAGCTTTTTTGTAAGATATACGTTTAATACCTTTGGGACACGTAAGAGACTTGACAATTGTAGCATATTCGGGATATATTCCATCAGCAAGATAATACCCACATTGGTAAAGTGTCCCTCTAAGTTCAAAACACGTGTCAGGTGCGGTTCCGTTTATCATATGAAGGCACAGCTTCAAGCATAATACTAGGACGAGGATGATCCCCACGTGAAAACTGACCTCGCCACACATTGGGACAGTTTTTTCACTCCCAATACGTACAATCGATGCTATCGAGCATCCCGACAAAGCCGTGTTTAGCTTCATGGGCCGCATATAATTTTTTAATGTCGCTAACCGACGGTTTACGTAAATATCTACTATGATACAATTTAATTATAGCTTTAGAAAATTTGTAAATACAAGACCTGATAGTTCGGGGGGACATCTTCAAGTAATCATCGAACGAATCACTAGCGGTGCCATACACCATTTGACGAATCGCGGCGGTACACTTTTGCACGAACGTAAAACCAATCCTACCTCTTGCATCAACCCGTTGGCGGAACCAAGGCACCTCTCTCTCCGTATCATTTTTAATTCTTAAAAATAAATTCCGGCTCATTCTAAACCGGGTATTAAATTGCACCTCGTTGTAAGTACACCTTTCGTCAAAAGTAGTCTTTGTGTAGAAGTGTGTTAGAAGCCGTCCGATCACGATTAAGACGAGCCCTTCGTTTTAAAGGTTGCGAGGATTCAGCTTCTTCCCAACACTGAAGCACCACGGTTGAGAAAGCACGGAACATCATATTCCGGGCTTCGTCGCTTGAAGATGAAGACATTTTTTATAAAAATATGTATAAAGTTGTATGAGAGTGGCGTGATTATTTGTGAATTTTATTAGGTAAATGAGGTATATTTATAGTAGGTTATTAAATAAAAAAAGTTATTTTTTAATTGGATCGTTGGCCAATGGATATATTACCGTTTGGAATGTGAAATGCTCATCCTCCACGTGAAGATCTTCATGGCTATCAGTCACCACCCCCTCACGAAAACGAGGGGGCGGTGTTACATGGGGGTTCACGGCGTGAGCATGGCTCATGGGTTATCTTCACGTACCCATACCACATGATCTAAGGGCGAATTCGGGTTTGTCTGCTAAAACTAGTTATATGAAAAAAGTTGAAATATAGTACGTGCAATGAATAAGTTTTCTTACGGATGATTATAAAAGAATAAAGTTACATTTTGATGTAATTAACCGTTTAATTATTTATAAGTTGTTTAATCAATCTGGCTGTCTACTCTATCTTTTTATTTTCTTAATCCTTAAATAATCATAATTATTAAACACCACTTCAATTAAAAAAAAGTTATGTGGTCTTTTCTACGTATAAGTAATTTTTATTTGATTTCACTTCGAAGTATATATAGCAAATTTTAGCTAAACTACATTATAATACTACTTACCTGTCTTTTAATAACTTTATAAATTATACTAAAGATATTAATTTTTTTTTTGTCTATTTTGTGTGTTAAAAAGTTTTAGCATTTGCTTTGAAGTCAAGCACAAAAAATTATGCACTACTAAATTTATTTGCATTGTTTTTCTTCAATTAAAAAACATAAACATGACCAAATAATTAGAGAACTAAATTTAAACAAACAATCAAGATAACCATATAATATACTTATACATAGTGATTAGTAGATATAATATAAGAGAGTGTGTGTGGGGTAAGGGTCAGCTCTTAAATAACCGTCTTATATATTACAGTTAAAACAAAATATAAAAATGAATTACATGAGTATCTTGGTTTTCTACTCAACTAATACCGATTATGTAACGAATTGCCTTTGAAAAGCAATGTGGTAAGTATTTTCACCCTAGCTTTAATTTATGAGTAAAAGTTATCTACTTTAAGGTAAACTTTTTCATGGTTAATTTAGTAGTAATAATTTTAGTTTTACTTGTCACCAAAAAATGAAACAAAAAAAAAGATGATTTGAGATGGCCTTCTTTCATGGCGGGGGCAGAGTGTCTGGTTTAAATGGAAACACAGTAGTGTGTGTTTGTGCGGGGTACGGGGACTGGTTTTGGGAGAAATCGATCATGAATTAAGGCGCACGAATCCGACATTTGGGTCCCACCTCCCCCCCAACCCTTTAAGTTTCTTTCTTTGCACTTCACCTTCCCTGTTTTCATTCTCCTTCAAATAGCATTCTTAATTTATACCATTCTTGAAAAGATGGATGGTACCCTTGGCTTACTGGGTAGAACTACCGGCGCCGGCGACGTTGGTGGTGGTGGAGTGCGGCCTGGTGGGTCAATCTTGACCAAGTCAAAGAACAAAGCGAACAATCATAATATGTCAATTGAGGATTCTTCACCCTACCCGGTTGATGATAATGATGATGATGGTGGTGATCTTGAATTGGGACTAGGATTGAGTATTGGTGGTGGTTTGAAGAAAAAGGAAGAATCTTTTAGAATCTTAACCAGTCAAGATTCCCCTATTTTGAAGCCTTCCTGTTCATCTTCATCGTCTTCTTCTTCTTCCATTGTTGGTACTAAGAGAACTGCTATTCATTCTGTCTCTCCTCCAAATGCTACCAGGTAGTCATAATTTATTATTCTTTTTTATTTTCTTGTAAGTTTTTCTATTTGGGTGTGATCAAAAAGGGATCTTGATTTATGGGTATTTGGTTATTGAATTTGTTTACATCCCAGCATTAAACTTATTTTAATTTTGATTAAATTTCTTTTCTGTGAATCAGGGGCGGAACCAAGGTATCCGTTCACCGGAATTTGTCCAACTTTTATTTATAAAAGTTAAGAGTTTTTTAAGAAAAACAACTTAGTTAGAAGAGAACCTTATAATGACCCTACGACTAAAAAGTTTTGGTTCCGCAACAGGAACCAATGCAGGCTTTTAGTGAGTGAATGCTCATGATGTTCTACTTGAAACCAAATTCAGTATTCTAAATATTTGTCAGCAATGTTAGATTAGGGTTCAAGATTCTTACATTTTGATGCTAAATTATGTTTTGAAATCATGTTCTTGAAGCGTGGTTGGATGGCCCCCAATAAGAAAAGCTCACCGAGTGTCAATCTTGGCTAACCGGATCAAATCAGATAACGAAGAGTTTAGCTCTAGACCCAAAACCAAAAACACAACCAACGGTCATCATTTAACTGTAAAGGTGAATATGGATGGAACCCTGATTGGAAGAAAAGTTGACCTTTATGCCCACACCTCCTATGAAACATTAGCCCAGACCTTGGAGAACATGTTTTATGGAAGATGTAAGTAAAGTTCACATTTTTATCAAAATTAAGTAGTTTGTGACCAAGAATTTACAATTTTGCCATTGTGCAGGGTCAAGCACTGAAGCAATAGGCTCTTCAAGATTGTTGGATGGAACATTTGAGTTTGTGCTCACTTATGAAGATAAAGATGGAGACTGGATGCTTGTCGGCGACGTACCTTGGCAGTATGTTTTTTCAACCTTAATTTCTTTCAGAAAATGAAGGAATTTGTGTTGCTGTTGTTGATGACATCCATTTTGATGTTCTTAATTTTGTTTCAGGATGTTTCTTAGCTCGGTGAAAAGGCTGCGGATCCATAGAAACCCCAAAATGCAGCATTAAGGTTTCAAGAAAACGAGATATACGGTGTTATAGAGATTAACGGATACTTTGTATTAGTTTATGGACGGTTTTTTGGTTGTTTAAGTTCCTAAATGTTGGTTTGTTTTTGGTTTTTTATATAGTTTATTGGCACCAGGATCAGCTTTGAACAAGCATTTGAGTTGTTGGTGCAAGCATACAGCTTGACTATGTGTTTGGTTTCTTTGAGGTTTTATGGTAATCTGGATTGACATTTGGAATCAAAATATAAAATATGGTATGTATATTGGATGCCAAATCTAGGATGGAAACGGCTTGCAGTTTGTATATAACTAGAATTGTCTGGACAATATGTGGAGTCCAAGTGGCTCCCTTCGCGTTTTGCTGGCTAGTTCGTGGCTCATCCGATGTGGGCGCTTTTTATTCGTGATTTTAGTGTCTTCAAATCATTTAAGGTAATTAGGATTTTACTTAAGACCAAAGGGAAATCCAAATAAACTTCGATGCTCAATGGATGCTAATATGATTTCTGGCTTTGGCGAAAAGCGTGATGGTTCGCAACCTATAAAACACAATTTTTGGTCTATTTTCGAATACAAGTTTTCATAACAGAACATACTAATTCTTGATTTTTTTAGAATTATCCGATTGAGATTTCTAGTGGCTCGTCAAATACTTCAATCTGAAAATGATAACACAGTTTAGAAAGATCATCCAGAAAATTACCTACGATATAACACACGCGTTCTTGCCCTTGGTGAACGGAGAAGAATGTGTTAGGATGGATGGGATGGGTTGGGTTTTTTAGTTTATATATATTTTTTCTTTTTTCAAGTATTAGGGAAGCATTCATGCTATCTGGTCTTTTACAAATATCTTTACTCTGAGTAATATATTTAGGTAACAAAGAGAAACCAAGCCATAAAAATAGATCCAACAGAATTAAAATTCAGTTGGTTTGGTTTAGATTTAAGATAGTTTTGATGGTTGGGACTTGAGATCCATATTTGAAGGAATGAGATCCGATCGCATTCACAACTAAAGTGGACCAAATTCATCCAAACGAACACCCCTGAAGTTCAGTTTATTTTTGGTAGAATCTAATGAATTATTTTGAAACTCTCAAGAAAACGAATGGATGATACATTCTTTATATTGATATGTTTTTCTTTATCGTAGTAAAGCATCAAAACTTAACCAACCCTCGTGAGGTGTTTTTCATTGGGTATAACGCACTCATGTGTCAACCTGTTATCAGAAAACTCTTTTAGACCTATCAATACCCTACTAACCAACATGATCAAACAAATTGCAGCTTGTGCTGGGTAGGTGACCTTCAAGATGTTATGCAGAAAAACAATGCAATCAGGATTCGCACCTGAACCTCTACTAGAGATAAATCGGATGCTTACCATTGCATCACCCCTTAAACGTTTAATAATGAAAAAAATACTCGCAAGATGAAGGGGCATTGATCTAAATATCTTTTAATACAAGTGTTCAGTAAATCTGAAAACTCAATGATTTGTAACTCTAATTGCACATGTTAATCTTTTTTTTAGAAAGACGGCTCACACACTCATCTACTCATATAACAGGATTCGAACCCCTGTCTTCTCCTAACAACCCAAGTGGCAGCACATGTTGATCATCCGAAAAAACAACCCTTTATCCCTTAGATTATAATTAAATCAAGAAGAAAGATTCTTCATTCAAGGGAGATTAAAGTTCCATCTAGATGTTAAGTTAAACATCTCCCATCTAGACGAGTGACAGGTCAAACACGTTCAAATATCTTGAGTATTTGACTAATAGTCAACATCTATATGAAGTCAAACACCATTTAATAATTAAACGTTTGAATTTCTTCCAAAGTAGATATAACATTTTCGTTCCTTTTGACCATTGAATCATTCATGAAAGGAATGCACACAAATAATCAATAGACCATATGAGACCATCAATTAATTAATCATGTGACAATCCTACAACTATTCATATACATAAATCAAATGCACATAAACTTACATGAAATACATCACCATGAAGGCCAAAACAATCACCAAAATCAGTAACACGTAAAATCCCAAACTCGGATTACTTTTCTTCGAAAACCACTTCTCCAATTTCGAATCTTTCAAAGTTAACCATACTCCGGGATCGCCCATATACAACCGGCTACCGATCATTATCGAGTTATTCAACCCTTGTATATTGTTATTTACATAAATGTGAACACCACAACTGTCATTCATCTCACCAGATGAGAACCCCGTGCCACGATGGATGATCATTGCGGCCCCCACATTCGTTCCTTCCAAATTCGGGTCTCTGATAACAATGGATGGTTGGAAGGCTGAACCACCAGGGCCTCGGCGGCTGCTTTCTGACGATGACGACATGATTTGAGCAATGAGAGCAGATATGTTGATGGTGGCTGTTGTTTGTTCTTTGTGGTGGTTCATGGTGGGCACTAGAGGTTGTGGTATACAAATCAAGAAAGAACCATACTTTGCTTATACACTTGGTACTAGTATAGTTGATGCCTTTCTCTCCCCACAAGGCAACTTATGATTTTTTTTTCTTTTAACCAACGACAGCTTCATACACACACATATCTACACTTTTTTGCATTTTAACTTCACAATTAATATCAAACGAGTAGGTTATGTCCGCGGTTGTGGCGGTTCGGTTTTGAATAAAGTTTATATCGAAACGTAAATAAAAATAGGCGTCACAACGGTATATTCGGAATGTTATAAAACATTATAGTTGAAGAAACAAAATCTGTTGTATCGATAAAAAACCGTATATAAAAACGGATACTGGTACTTGTTTCGATAATACCGATAACAGTACCGATGTTATTAGGTGGGTATCGGTTCCGTTCGTCCCGGTACCGGTGCGACACCAAAAAAAGACTTTATTTCGAATACAACTCCGTTTTCAACAAAATTTATACCAGAATGTTGAGGGAAAGAAAAATACAGGCAGTTGCGTATTAAGTTTTTATAAAAAAGTTAAAAAACGAAATTTATCATAGAAAAATCAAATTTGTAAAAAATTAAATGGGTTAAAGACGTATCCTTATTATAATAAATAAGTAACTAGGGGGGACATGTGTCACTCTCTGATGTCTTCTCACCGTTATTTTCTGGCCTCTCTTTCCTATTAAATGAAGGGAGACGTGTCACTTTCCCATGCCTACTCACAATTATTTTCCCGTTTCTCTCCCCATTAAATAATGAATATACGGTGTTGATTATCGACAAAGAGCACAATTCAAGGTGTAGGTTTGGTTTAATATGTCGTTTAGGGTTTTAGAAAGGGTAATATAATTATAAAAGTTGGTATGTATAAAATTATAAATGTTTAAAGGGAATATATGATAGGGGAAGGATCATAAGAAAACTCATTGTTCATGAGAAAACTAAAAAACTACTTATTAAAGGTAAAAAAAATAAAAAAAAAATCATAACTCAAAATATAAATCAAAAACTAAAAAACTGGTTCGGAGACCATGTTCCGCACGTCGTCCTCGTTAAAAAAAACTCGTTAAAAAAAACTCGAAAAAATAGTGGGTTTAGTTTAGCTTTTAGGTTAGGTTTTTGGAGGGGGAGGGGGGGTGGGTGGGGGGTTTAGGTTTTTGGGGGAGGGGGTGGGTGGGTGGGTGGGGTTAGGTTTTTGGGGGTGGGTTAGGTTTTTGGGGTGTACTATACATATTTAATTGGGTTTAGTTTAGCTTTTAGGTTAGGTTTTTGGAGGGGTGGGGAGTTTAGGTTTTTGGAGGTGGGTTAGGTTTTTGGGGTGTACTACACATATGCAGTACCTTTAATGATTAGTTTTTTTGTTTTCTCATGAAAATGAGTTTTCTCGTGAAAATGTGTTTTCTCATAAAAATGAGTTTTCTCATAAAAATGAGTTTTCTCATAAACTCAACCCATATATGATATTCTTCCTTAATTTAAATAGATAAATTTCTAAACGAGAAAAAAGGAACGTTACACTTAATGTTTTATGAAGTATTTTCTTTTCTTTCTATTTATCTCGGTTGTCTTGAAAATAACTACTTGGGTTCACACACGTATTGCACGGGTTCTATTTATGAAAAGGTTCGCGCTACAGGACAGAAGTTTAGTCGTTTCTTCACCGCGATACGCGGCATGACATTGATTGTTATCGGTTCGGGTCATCGGAAACTATAAAAGCGAATCATGATAAAGCGAATACCGATGTTGGTTCCGATAACACCAACGCCGACAGCAATGATGCTCGCTCATAGTCGAATGAGTTTGGTCGCTATCGGTTCGGTTTGTCTGCGGCAACGGCTATCACTCCGTCATAAAACCCTAAAACATAACCACTTGTAAAAACGAGCCTCACTCTGTCCTAAAAAAAACCTGAAAGCATAGCGTCAAGTAAACAAAAAAAATCTAGATACAAAAACATGTCGCAACGGCTATCACTCTACCATAAAACCCTATAGTGTACCTCGTCGTAAAATGAACGTCACTTCACCGTAAAACCTGAGATCGTCATGTCAAAAAACGCGAACGCAAATATGGACGCAACAATTTAAAAAACAAAAGAAAAAAACTCAAACGTTGTACCCCCGTCGTAAAAGTGAACGTCACTTCATCATAAAACCTCAAAAAACACGAACACAAATATAGACGGAATAACTATGTTGATTCCATTTTACAAAATCGCAACAATTTTCTTAAAAATGTTTCATTCTTGAACTCAATATTTAAAAAAAAAACAAAAGAAAAAAGCTCAAACGTTGTATCCCGTCGTAAAAGCGAACGTCACTTCACCGTAAAATCTCAAAAATCGCGAACACAAATATAGACGAAACAATTGAAAAAAACTAAAAAAAAATCACTACAAGACAAAGCGTTACTATTCATTTAGTTTAGAAATAAATATAGATATAATAAGCAACACGAGAGTGAAATCAACATTTTACCATCTAAACAAAGTTGCAAGTGAACTAAGGTTTGAAAAAAAAGTAATTATTGTCAAGAATGGGATTCGAACCCATGCCCTTTCGGACCAGTACCTGAAACTGGCGCCTTAGACCAACTCGGCCATCTTGACGTTATTGATTACAATTTTACAATAATTTTATTTATTAATGTATGTCCTCTCCCTTTACGACACAATATTATAATATACTATTTAGTGTTAAAATAATACAATAATCCAATTGGACTCGTTCTAGTTGCATAGATCGGAACTATCACATGTCAGAATTACATATGGTTGGTTTGATTTGAGAACCACGAGCTTCAATTCAATTTCAAACTACCAAACAAATTAGATACGAATATACGATTGATTTGTCGTTTTAAATATCATTACGATGTTATATGTGTTTATAGTAGATTGCATACATTTAGATTTGAATAATCAGAACCATTCTCTTCTCTTCTCTTCTCTTGGTCTTCACGGTACGTATAAAAGTCAATAGGGTGTAAATGAGTCGAACCGCTCGTAAGCTACTTTAGATCGACTCGTTAAAAACATGAATATAGTCGAGCTTAAACAAGCTCTAGTCTAAATTGAAGTTAACAACTTAATTTAATAAACGAGCATCAGCTTGTGCTTCAAATACAAGCTTGACTACGTTCGCGAGTCTAGACGAGTCTATTATTATTATTATTATCATTAATAATATTATTATTATTATTATATATATAGGGGGACAATCAAATAAAAGGTAGTTTTTAACTAAGAAATCTAAGAAATGACAAAAACCTTAAGAAACAATACCAAACGAACTCCGATTGAGCTAATTTCAGCGGCGTTGGAACCGTCTTGTCGAACTCTACCATCTTAGCTTTTAGGGTTTAGCTTTTAAGGTTTAGATTTTACGTTTGAATTTTAAGGTTTTAGCCTTATGGTTTAGCCTTAGGGTTTAGCTTTTAGGGTTTAGATATTATGGTTTAGGTTTTGAGGGGGTTAGGTTTTTTTTGGGGGTGGAGGGTTTAGGTTTTTTTTGGGGGGGGGGGGGTTGGTGGGTTTAGGTTTTTGTGGGTGGGTTTAGGTTTTTGGGAGGTGGGGGGGTGGTGGTTTTAGGCTTTCCGGGTAGGGTTGGAGGGGGTTTAGGTTTTTTGGGGTGCGGGTGGAGGGGGTTTAGGTTTTTGGGTCCGGATTAGGGTTCGATGAGACGGTTCCAACGCCGCTGAAATGAGCTCAATCGGAGTTCGTTTGACCCACTTTTTAGGATTTTTTAGCGAAACATCACTTTTTAGTGGAACCATCCCCTATATATATATATATATATGGTAGGGATCAAATAATAATAAATATTTTATGTAATAACCATGATAACCACTCTATTACATAATTTATAAATTATTATTTTTTATATGTTAAAAAAGTATTTAAGTATCTATTACATATATGTTGACCATAAATACGAAAATAATGAGTATTACATATACGTAACACTATGTCAACAGAAAACATAATGATAATCGTTACATATACGTAACACTATGTTATGGTTTTCATTTCGTCCCTACCCATATATATTTATAATTATATACATATACACATTATAATTTATGAATTATCTGATTGTTTGAGAGTGGTTATCACATAAAATATTGGTTATTATTTGAACCGCACCCTATACATATATATATATATATATATATATATATACCTTTTAGGGGAAACTTCACCCAATAGTAACCAAGTTTACCAAGTGTTTCATTTAACTCACTCGAAGTATTTTTGTCCCTCAACTTTCACTAGATGTTCCAATCCTATGTAATATTTTTATAAATGTTTAATTTTTTTTTTAAATTGAATGAAGCAAATGAAATATATATGAATATTAGTTACCAATAAATGAAAATTTTATTCCAATTAACTTAAAATAGGAGGTTATAGTGAAGAAAAAAAATTCATCAAATAATAAACAAGTTTCAAAATTGTTTTATTTAAGTCGAATTGAAAAAAAAAATAACTGCTAAATAGTAAACAAGATTCATATATGTTTCATTAATCTCATTCAATTTTAAAAAAAAATAAACATTTATAAAAATGTTACATACGATTGAAACACCTACTGAAAGTTGAGTGACTTTAGAGAGACAAAGAAATTTTAAGTGACTTAAATGAAACATCTGAGAAACTTGGTTATTAAAGTAAATATATATTACATAATAAATTTTATATATAATATATATTCATGATAAAGATAACTAAATAATATATATTATGTTATATATATCTAAAATTATTATTATAAATGTATGTAAAAAAATTATGTATGTATATAAACAAAAATAGTTAATTTTTTTGAAAGACACAAAAATAGTTAATTAATAAATAATAAACGAGTGGAGCACGATATTAAAATTTACTCATAAGTTCAGCTCAAGCTTTTAACACAGAGGCTTGGCGTGAACTCTTTTACACAGGGGCGGATTTAGCATTGGGTGAGGGGTGTCGGTACCCCTCAACTTTCGACGCGCAGTGGAAATTTTTTTTTACCGTTTTAAGTTTTTCGATACCCCTAAACAAAATTTTAGATACCTCTGAAATTTTCTTACAGATCCCAACACTAACCTTAAAAATTTATTAAAATTATAAAACTTTATAAAAATTTAGGGTTTAATTTAAATTTGGCATTTGGGCTTTAATTAAACATTTGGGGTTTAATTTAAAACCCAAATGTTTAAATGAAACAATTTAATTATAGCCCAATATCCAATATCTTGATCCAATTACTCAATCCATGATCCATCTACACCTTCAAATTGAAGGCTTCAATTGCTAATCAGATCAGTCGACTAGAAGTGCGTAGTGCGCTAAAGACCAGAGAAGAAGCAGACGCACCGACCACAGGGGCCATCAGCAGCGTCGCACACCACCGCCATCCGCCACACACCACCGCCATCCGCCGCACACCACCACCATCTGTCGCACACCACCGCCACGAGCAGAAGAACAACCGTCATTAAGGTATTCGACTACTTTTTTTGATTTAGGGCTTATATGCAATTTTTGATTTAGGGATTATATGTGTGCAATTGGGTGAAATTGGACTTTAGAATATAATTTTTTTAGTTGTTATAACAACTTGTTATTGTGTATTTGATATTTTAATTATAAGAAAGATGAAACCACAAACTAAACAAGCTCAAATTGATAAATTTTTTAAAATAAAATTCCAAGATAGTAATGATATTGATGATGGAAATCCAAATATTGCCAATGATGATATTGATGATGATGATGATATTATATGCAATTTTTTATTTAGGGTTTATATGTGTAATTGGGTGAAATTGGACTTTAGAATAAAGAAAAAAATTGGGTGAAATTGCACACCGCTATTCCCATCAATTTCTCAATCCTCATTAAAATTTTCCTTGAATTTACTTCAGTGCCAAAAAAAATTTGTTTCATTTACTTCAATACCAAAAAAATATAAATTTTGTTTCATTTACTTGAATGTACGAAAAAAAAATTGGACCGATACCCCTAAATTTTTTTCGTAGATCCGCCACTGCTTTTACACACCCCTGTATAAAACCAATGGATATTTTGGATTAGTGATTGATGTGTGACTCGGATATTATTAATCAAAAACTTGAACAGACTAGCAATTCAAGTTAAAAAAAAGACCTAATCTCTCATTTTTTTTATTTTTGGTTTAGTGATCTCTTTAATTAATTTGGTTTTCAATAAATTCTATTAGACATTTAATGTTGGTTAATCCCTTACGGAGTGGGATTTACATCTCCACCCTTTTACGGAGCCCAACGTCCTCGGTGGCACACCGGCCCGCCCCTGGCTCTGATACCATTTATAACAACCCAAGTAAGTCGTGCCAGAATATTGTCTGATTTGCCCCCGATATGTTGCCCATCCAGGAACTCATGGTTTTGTTTTCACATGACAAATTGCTCGCCGGGAAAAATGCGTCATGGTAGAGAAGGTTTCCTTTTTCTTCTTCCAACCTATTATTTCACCGAGTAGTCTTTGTAAGCATAATGCTTGACATGTTGCTGAAATTCAGATTCACTTGATTATAGTGCTACAGTTGGTTGCTTATGTGTGCACAACTAATAGGTGAATTTCCAAAGTAGAAAACTATTCTCATAGTGCATTTTCCTTCTTCTACGTTAACTCCATAACTACTATCACTAAATCCAACTATCTTGCATCCACCATTCTTTTGGTATGTTATACCAAAGTCTTTAGCTCATTTGATACATCACAGTACTTGCTTGATGTGAATGCTAGGTGGAGAAGAGAAACATGAAAGGGAAAAGAGAGGAAGATGTGTCCGAAAAAGAGATGTGAGGTAGATGGAGGAGAGAGGAGAGAGAGAGTGGGGAGTACCGGTAAGGTGGCATTAGCATTAGGATTAATGTTTTGAAAACCAGACTGGATCGGCTGGTTTAATCGGAACCGGGAATATCACCGGTCCATTTCACCCAACTAAACCGTTAACTAGTAAACCGGCCGGCTACACTGAAACCGGGTCAAACCGGTTTGTTTCACTTAAGTTTGGTTAGAGTGTTTTAGAGTGGTGCTTTAGTTTTATAGAGGAGAAAGGGCTTACGAGTTCCTTTTAAAGGACCGATGTGAGACAAGTTAAAGTGATGAAGGTAAAGGAAAGTATGAAATGAAGTTTAAAAATGAATTGTTGGCACCTAGGTGCCATGACCTATAGAACTCTACATGTATCAACAATTACCATCTTCACCAGCAACTTATTTGGTATGTTTTAGAAATATTTTTAGATAGATAGTGTGTTTATAAGAAAATATTTGGTATGTTTTAGAAATGTTTTTAAATAAATTTGATTATTACTCGTTTTGTTGTAAATTTTCTAAACATTTGAACTTTTTTGTTATATTTTTATATTGTTTATAATTCTAAATTCACACGATGTTATCCCGTCCAATCAGTCCGACCGGTGAACCAGTAAGATACCGGTTCCATGCCCATTCTGAAAACCTTGATTAGGATTCCCCTACCCCGGTTGGGGCTCCTCTTATGTAACGAACCAAAATCCGGTTTTCGTTTCAAATAAATAAATATTTCTATTTAATATTATGGCGGAAATAATATTTTAGAAATAAGTTGAAACAAATGGGTTTTAAGTTGATTTTAGAGGTTATTTTAGTTTTTAACTAGTTTTAGCATAAAAAGGGATGATATGAAAGTTGAGGGACTGAAATTACAAATCTGCCATATTTGACTTATATGAGGTCAAAATTCAGAATTTTGTGGGTTGTGGGTGTCGACTCATTCAAGAGAAAAAAAGAGTTGAAGCAAATCTTTGCAATTGAGACTTGATTTGTGGAGGTGTTGACTTGCACATCATCTTCCTAACATCAAGTAAGTGTTAATCATCCATTTTTGTTCACCATTGTTGGGATAGTAGGTGGGTTTTGTAGAAATCCGAAATTTATGATGCATGGGGTTAAATTTGTGTTAGATTGATGATAATCTAGCTAAACTAAAGGTAAAGAGTTGTGAATAACATCCTAGAACCTTTTAATTTAGATTATGAGAAATTATGGTTCATATGGAATAAACTGGGGGGTTTTTGGAATTATGATGATAGGATGTTAAATTAATGATGAATAGGTGTTTAAATGATGTTAGACACTTGAAAGAACACCAAATTAATTTAATGATAAAGATAGAATGAAAAGTTAGTGTTAAGAGATGGTAATGAAACTCAAATAGGTGAATTTGGGTGGAAAAGGGGTGTTTGTATATGAGTATAACTTAAACGGGTCAGTTTGGGTTGGAATTTAGTGAATGGGTTGAGAACCCAAATAAATGTAATTTTGAAGTATGATAGATTACTAAACTAGGTGTATGTGTTTAGGTAATCAAATTACCCATCGAGAAAGGGAAGCGGGATATTCAAATCCAAAATGTAAGTGCTCTTGCGCTTACTTAGTAATGTTGATAAAATGTAAAACTTGTGTGTACGTTTGCATATTAAGTTATGTGGTATAAAGCGTATGAATGTGCATAAATATGTGAATGAATGTAGTTATAGTTGAAATATTATAATGGAAATGTTGTGAAGTTATGGTCGAAGAATCATAATGGAAATGTGACGAATTTATGGTCGAAGTATCATAATGGAAATGTGACGAATTTATGGTCGAAGTATCATAATGGAAATGTAGTGAAATTATGGTCTAAGTACCATGTTGAATTTGTAAAGGAGGTATGGTCTTGTGCCATAATGGAAATGAAATGTTGTAAAATACGGGATGCTTATAAGGAAAGATAGGAACTTGTATGGTGTTATGCTAGTGACATGCCTAAGGGGTAATTGGGTGGAAACGGGTCAAATGGGTGAATATGGTAATACTTTACCTTGTTGTTATGATTTGTCTTCATTACTAATGGTGATTTATATGTGGTGACATGTAGGAAAAGCTCCGGTATGATCAATGTCAAGTTCATGGCGTATGATGGATTCGTGTATGCGTATTTTTGAGTGATTACGGGTATTATTAGGTGTCCATCAAATGGATGTAAATCGATACTTGAAATTGTAGTTTTTGGTACAAAAGCATGTTGTTTTGAATGTTAGAACCCAAATCTAAGTGTTGGGAAAATTTTATGGCAAAATGGGTTAATGTTGGAAAATTTTGCTAAGTGTTGAAAGCTGCAGCTATAATGAAACTTTCTGCCTACTGGGGGTCTTCGCGCCACGCGAAAAACCAGAGAAGGGTTTTTCGTGACACGCGAAAGACCTGGTTCGCGGGAAGCCTTTTTGGACTCCCTCGCGACACGCGAAGGGAGGGGCACTGGTCCTCGCGACACGCGAGGATAAATAAATAAAAAAAATCTTTTCTTGGGATAAATGCTTCCGCGTGTTTTATTGATTAAATATTCGGTGTTTAAAATTAGAGGGTTACAAGTTGGTATCAGAGCAATGGTTTGAGGGATTTGGTGTGCATGGCACCAAACTCAAACCGGATGCTCTTGATATGGGGGAATAATACGAGAATCCAAGAAGGACTTGACCGAGACTCGTTGCTTTTGGAAGTGAAAGATTAGAAATGTTATGACTAATGTGGTTATGTATATGTATGAATGACAAGGTGTTATGTGTGTCGAAACTTGTCTTGTGATTTGTTGTATGGATATGATAATTACAATTGGGCATATTGTATTATTAAACATGTCTGGCAAATATGATTAATAAGACAATATGTGTAAGGGTATTTATGATAACCATATAACAATGAACAATTGCAAGAATTAGGTGAAGGTGATTATATGTATGTATATAGGTAGATATATATATATACTTAATACATATAAGAGTAAATGTAAGATGGTTACCTAAGGTATTAAAAGAATGACGGTATTAAGGTGTTTTATTCTAATTTCTCAGCTGAGAGATGACATACGAGAATGAAGAGCCGTTGGATCCTAGAATCCATGATGCAATAAAGGAAGAAGTGGCCAAGAATTTTGAGCAAGCCATAACTCTGTTGATGGAAGAAATGAGAGGGGCTATTAAACTCACTTTCAAAGAGTTATCAAAGGAGAAGGAGTAGGAACCACAAGGTTGTACTCTTAAGGAGTTCATGGTGATCAAGTCAAAACAGTATGACGGACAGGTGGACCCGATCCTTAGCCACAGGTGGGTGGTAGACATGTAATCAAATTTTGAAACAACTAAATGTAAGCCCGAGGACAGGGTGATGTTCAGTGTGCTACTGTTGACCGGGAGGGCAAAGGAATGGTTGTTGAATCTCTAGAATGAGAGGGGTGAGTTGGGTGTTACCTCCATGACTTGGGAGGAGTTTAAGGCGGCTTTTCTGAAGTGTCATTGCCCACAAGCCACAGTTGATAGGATTACTGAGGAGTTCCTACTCATGAGGCAAACGACATAGACGATTGATGTATTGGCAGGGACCTTCTTTGACAGTGGAGTTTAGAGATAACATATACACTTAGCGAAGGGAGGGGCCTTGGTCATCGCGCCACGCGAGGATAAATAAATTTTTTTTTCTTGGGACGAATGCTTCTGCGTGTTTTATTGATTAAATATTCGGTGTTTGAAATTAGAGTTTTACATCTTACCCACGTGACACGTGACACGTCACACAATGAACTCTTGCATTATTGTAGGTATAATGCTAAAAGAATGAAAAATAGTTTTAGTGATTTTCTTTATTGACGCAAGCAAAGATGCTCGAATTTTTTGCTAAAATGGGTTATGACAAATAGTGTGATCATATTTGGGTTTTTCTCTCTAGTTTAATACATATGGGGTTGCCACCCTTTGGAATGACGACAGTTTCCTTTTGTTTCATCCCAATCATTTGTTTTTCTAGACCTGTTAGTGAGCCCAAACTTGTCGCCCTTTGGAATGGCGACAACCTCCAGTCATACCTCCATCTCACTTGTTCAAGATTCTAGTCACTATAGTTGTCAAAGCTCTCACAATTTGAAATGACAGCAACTTTCTTAATTGTCTAGTCACTACAAGCCTTTAATTGTACAAGCCCCTTCTACTTTTCAAGAGAAAAAAACATAAAATTACACAACACCCCTTCTACTTTCTAACCTTTACTTTTTCTAAATTTAAAAAAAGTTGAGTTTTCAATTATCTAAAAAAAGCTAAGTGTAAATAATTTTAAGCATTTAAATACTTTAAAAACAATAATCTGAAATAATTTTAACTTTTCAAATATAAAAAAAAATATTAAGTGTTTGGTTTTTAGAAGCATTTAGTTTTAATAATTTTAAGTTTTTCAATATTTTAAAGTAAATTTTTCAATACTTTAAAGAAGTTTCTAAGTAATTTGGTTAAAAACTTTTCGTTTTTAAAAATATTAAGTTTGTAATTTTTAAATTTTTTTTAAAAAATAATTGAGAGATTTTTAAATATTACAAACTTAATGATTTTAAAAGTCAAAGGAAGCTTTCGCCTTTTCAAAGAGTGACAATCTCATATTTAGCTTATAAAGTGAATCCCCAATTTCATTTGCAATTACCCTTCTCATATATTCTTACCCTTCTCAAACACTAGGGTTTCTCTTCATCTCACAGACCTGTTTTCTCCCTCCTTTTCGATCAACCTTTTTGGTCTTTCCATCATCATCATCATCATCAAACATGCACCACCTAAGCCCCTATAAAAATCACTCCTTTTCAGTTCCCCAAATGAGCTCTTGATGTCATGGATCCGAATGCTGTGGTGTTGGAAATTAGTTCCGATGAAGAGGGCGGTTGGAATGATCTGGCCGAAAAAGGAATTATTGATGGTGACGATGATTATAACTGGATATCAGATATTCTTGATGAGGTTAACAGAGACGACTGCGGTTACGATGATGAAGTGGTTTTAGTTGGTGAGGTTTTGCCCAAAAAACCTAGGAAGAAATTAACATCCAATCCTGTACTTGACTTGGACGATGATTGTGTAGTTCTTGATCACGATCCGGATAAGCCTCCGGACGTCCGAAAGGATAGTCCTACCGATCAAGATCAAGATGAAGATGATGATTCGGATGATATCATTGTTGTCAGCGAAAAGGGACAGGTTTGAATTTTATTTTTGCGGATTATTAACAGTTCAAGATATCACTTGTAATACCCTATTAAAATCCCAAATCAGCCGGCCCGGGAGATGTTGGGTTCATAAAGAATATCTGGCCTCAAATATCACCAACGCGTTTTGGGCTAACAGCCTAGAGTTAATCGAGGTCAGGTGGGATTAGTACCAGGATGGGTGACCTTCTCCGAAGTCTCCACCAGGGTATCCGTGAGCTCATAGTGGGTAAAGCGGACAATATTGGTTGGTATGAGAGGTCGAATGTTATCCCAAAGATGATAATAATATGTTGTTTGATTTGCAGGTAGCATGTAGAGATTATCCCCATCCAAGACACCTTTGTATCAAATTCCCGTTTTCATCTACACCAAACCAAAGTCACTGTGATCAGGTAATTAATTACATCATTAAGTTACAAATGACTTCCAGATTAGTATAATCTTGTTATGATTTATACCATTTTGTTTGAATTACAGTGCTACTGTTATGTTTGTGATTCACTTGCTCCATGTATCTATTGGGGCAATGGCAGTGGCTGTATCAACCACTGTCTCGCCACTGATAAAATCGAGTTCTGGGTACTCGAGAGACAAAACTTGAAAAATGTTGGTAAAGAGGTCAGTGCTGCACCTATGAACCCGGTCTCTCAAGCTAATCAGTCCCTGATGCTGAATCCCGTCCAGGCTTGCCCTGTAACATCTAGTTTTCGGGTAGGGAATATTATTAGCCAAGACCGAAGCCCATTTGTGTTATCTAGGAACAAGTATCAACCTGGTTTAGCCTCCCAACAACTGACCCGGACAAGTAGCTGCACCATTCCTGGAGGTAGGGTGCACCATAGTTATAACCTGTCCGCACCTGTTCACAGGCCCGTATTTAAAAGAACAGTTTCAGATGGGTTTGTTCCAACAACAAACCGGTATTCTTATAGCTCGTACTATAAGGGTGACTACAGAAACCAGTTTACGGGCTCTTCGCAGCCGAACATTGTGAATGCTTCTGTTCCATTTACTTCAAGGTCAAACCCCCCTTTTGACTTCCCGCCAAATTTACAACCTTTAGTAAATTCGGACCCATACGTCGAAGGCCCGGTTTTGTTTCAACCCAACCCGGTTTCGTTATCTTCTCAAGCTCAAGGGAGATCTTCTCTGCCAAATTATACAATGCCTTTTGAAGCTTCCCGGCAAGAAAGTCAAGGGTCAACAGTTGACCCGAAGTTTTTTAATGGAATTAGTTGGCCTCCAAGTCAGATAAACCAGCAATCTGCTGCCCAAAGCTCGTTGATTCAAGGAATGGGTTCGACCAACGAGCCCTCACTTGCTAGCGGTTCTGGAGGTTTAGTTGATTATGAGTATGATAATTGGATGTTTAACCATGAAGCGAGGTCCATGGGCGGTTCTGGACTGTTTGGGTTGAGTGAGTTACCTTCCGACCCTGCTTGTATGGATCCAGGTACCATATTTGAGTTTTAAGCCTTTTGGCTTTGGTATATATATGTCTCTGAAGATGCACTATTGCCTGAAGGCAACATTGGTGTTGAAATCCAATAGAGGTGCATATTAATTTGGATCCATATGTTTTATTATTTAGATGCATAAGTTAAGAGAATGTGTATAGGCTTGTATCTTCAACTATGATTCTGAAGCTGATCTTTATTCTGAATCTGTCTATCAAATGTCAAGATTTTATTCTGATTCTGAATGTAATGGCTTGGTCTGTCCGTTGTATTATAAACAAGTTAAAAAGTGTTTTATAATCAAAATCATAAACAAGTTGAAAGGATCGTAAATAAGGAGACAAATTGTTAATGGGTTCACATGTTCAATTTATAAAATGTATATATTTTTTTAACTTTTTATTCTGTTTTTTATACTTTTGACATTTCATCAAATGTAATTTTAGTACAAGCTAAACGTAACCATCAACCTAAAACATAACTATTTTCATGTGAGGTTATTTGATGTGAACACTTGTTATCCAAACAAAAGGTAAACAGTATCCTTGTTTACGACCGGAAAAATGTAGATTACAAAAAGATGTCTTCTCTCTCCTTTACATTACTTTTATCTTGCAGCCTAAGAATTGGTTATAGTCGGTGGCGGATCCATGAATTTTTTTCAGGGGGTTCACTCTATATTTTTTAAGGGGTTCACCTCAGTGTTTTTACATACCGTTCTATATAAATTTTGAAACTCGGGGGGTTCCGGTGAACCCCCTCCGGGCTATGTAGGTCCGCCATTGGTTATAGTCCGAGGGGGTTTTATACGTCAGCACCTTGCGGGATGCTGAGATGAAGCATGGCCCAAGCGGGAACATTGTGCCGGTTGCGGCAGCACAGCAAAGATGTACATTGTGCGGGGTGTGGCACCGCAAGAGGTACTCCCTCTATCATATTAAAAAGTTTTATAACTTTTTATTAATAGTTAAAAGATATGTAGCTTAAATTTAAATTGAAAGATGAAGGGTGATGTCAGCAAAAAGTGTTAAAAGCAAATCAACAAGTGGCTTCATTACTTCAAAACCGTCATCGTTCACACAGCCACCACAAGCAGTAAGAAAACCAAAAGGTGGAATAGATAGATAAAATAGATGCGCATGCACTTTATTTTTCCTTCAAAATCACTTGATACCGACTGACTCCAAGTCTGATTGGGCTTGTTTGTTTCAAACCTTAAGCACACAACGCAAGCAATCCCCACCATGCAACAATTCAAAAGCCTTGTTGATCTCCTCGAGTGTCAAATTGTGCGTTATGTACTCATCAATCTTGATTTCCTGCAAACAAATCACCATGTCACATTTTCAATCCATAATTTATCAACGAGCTATAGGTCGAAGTGGGGTGTAATTTACCTTATTCATGTATTTATCAACAAGCTGAGGCACTTGTGAACGGCTCTTAAAACCGCCAAAAGCAGTCCCTTTCCAAACACGACCAGTAACCAACTGAAACGGACGGGTGGCTATCTCTTGACCTGATGCTGCAACACCCACTATAACTGATGTTCCCCACCCCTGTAATTTTTATAAAACTTGGTTTTATATCCATACAAATTTTGATGAATCATGTGAATATCATATATAATGAACAAAAAATGAATATATCACCTTGTGACAGCACTCCAAAGCAGCCCTCATTATGGAAACATTGCCAATACACTCAAAACTGTAATCAACACCTCCATCTGTCATATCAACAAGAACCTGTTGTATCGGTTTCTCATGTTCTTTTGGATTCACAAACTCAGTCACACCAAAGTCTTTTGCTGCAATTCATAATTGATAAAAAAGAATTTAAGTTTTAAATCTAGCATTTCTTCATCACCATAATTAAAAAATTAAAAAAATAAATATATGATTAGTGCATGCCTCGCTCAAACTTTCTGTTGTCAATATCTATCCCAATGATCCGTGAAGCACCTGCTGCTTTTGCACCCTCTGCTACCTATCAAATGGTATCCAAGTTTATACAGTTTTAAAAGAAACAATTCTGAAACTCGTATTCATGATAAATCATCTCTGCATTACAAACTTACTGCAAGACCAACAGTTCCAAGACCAAAAATGGCAACATTTGAACCTGCTTCAACTTTTGCTGTGTTCCAAACTGCACCAAGACCTGAAGACAAAATATTTAAGAAAATTAGACCTACACAACTAGCTAAATAACCAAGCGAAGAAAATGCTAAGTAAAAAAAAATTACCAGTAGGAACACCACAGCCAAGAAGGCAAACTTTCTCCAAAGGAGCTTTGGGATCAATCTTGGCAACACTTACATCATGTACAACAGTGTATTGACTAAAAGTAGAGGTTCCCATGAAATGATAAATTGGAGTCCCCCTGACTGAAAATCGACTCTTTTTATCATTCATCATGACACCAACCCCAGTGGCTCCCCTAATTTTGCCACATAGGTTGGTCTTCCCTGATTTGCAGAACTTGCATTCCTTGCATTCAGCTTGATAACAGGGTATGACATGATCCCCAGGTTGAACTTCTGTCACCCCTTCACCAACACTCTCCACAATCCTGTCATTTTAACATAAGACAGTAATCTCAGTTTGAGCCCTTGAAAAAGTAACAAAAAACTAATCACAAAGCTACAAACTTATGGTAGGATGAAATCAGATACATACCCAGCAGCCTCATGACCAAGAATACACGGAAAGAGACCCTCGGGATCCTGCAGTCGAAAGAGATTTTAATCGATACGTCAAAGCAAGACATAATCACATAATGATGACACTGATCTTGATTAAGAAAACGTTCAATGTCTTAAATTTCAACGATAACTTTAAAAACTAAATCAAACTTAGCATGAACATATCCGCCAAATTATGATGTTCCATCTCTTGCCAATAATTCAAAACCCTAAAAGCCAATAATTCAAAACCCTAAGAGCCAATAATTCAAATCCCCAAAGAGCTACGCATTACAGATATTTTATTACAGATCTAAACAGAATTACCAAAGATCTGATCCGATCATAACAGAACAATCAATGGATTTCAAAATAGCAATAGCAGTTCGGACATTTCATTTTCGAACATGAAATAATCACCCAAGCCTACAAGTTTATCTAGGGTTTCAACGAGTATAAACCCTAAACTAACTGAACAATGATGACCTTGCCACTCCAAGTGTAAGCATCGGTATGGCAAAGCGCAGTGAAGAGTATCTGAACTCGAACTTCACCAGCTTGAGGCGGCGCAACCTCCACATCTTCAATCACTAGTGGCTTGTTAGGCTCATACGCCACCGCCGCTACAACAGAAATCGCAATCAGATCAAACTTGATTTTATATGTAGATTACAGAAGCAAAACGAAATCAAACTAGTTTACGAAGGAATAGACATACTACCTTTGCAGGTGATGACCTTTCCTTGAGTAGCCATGGCCTATCGACGATGAACAACAGTTGGCGGTGTTAGAGAGAGTGAGAGAAAAGGGTATGGAATGTGAGGCTGCAGATGCGGTACCAAAAGCCCACGTATATTACCTCGGTGATGGATCCGATTCAGGATCCGAATAACTCCAATAATACGTCCGAACCTATCAAATCCTATCAAATTTTTTGCTCGCCACTATTATCCATATATATATTTGAATCATTATCAAAATATCATTATTATACTATACAGATTAAACTAGGTTAGAATCACGTGTATTACACAGGTTGAATATATGTAATTTTATATACTTAGTATTAAAAAGGTTAAAAAAAAATACGTGTATTGTACGGGTTAAATAAGCATATGCATTACACAGATTGAATAAAATATAATGTAATATGTTAACACATACAATCGTCAAGATATGTCTTTAAAAATGAATTTTGCATGACAGTTATAAATTATGTTAAGTTAATTTTTAGAATATATATTTTTCAACTGGTAATTAGTTTTTTACAAAATTAATAAATGTTAATTTAGTTAAAGTGTACTTAGTTATTTAAATATCTTTTTAACACAAATAAGTTAACTTAAATTACAATTATAAATATATAAATATAAATGTATAAATACATAAAAAATAAGAAATAAAACTTTGATTTTTTTAACACCGCCTATTTTTTTTATTATTTGGCATATTGTATTTTGACCATTCAAACTATCCAACGACATTAAATTCTTTAAAAGTTTTAGAAATCACTTATAAAAGACAGTTATTTATCATTATTCTTCCTTTTTTAATATTTTAACGAATATAATTTTAAATTGATATGGAAAGTTAAAAATTATAATTATTCATAATTAATTTTATAGTAAATTTCTTTGGTTAATAATACAATAACTATGCATAATTAAATAATAAGTATCCATAATTAAAATTATATTAAATATCTAAAAATATATTCTTTTAATATCATCATTATTTAATATGGGTAATAACTTGATAAAAGTTATAATCTATTGCCCTGTACATTCCCCATGCATGCATCGGCCTCGAGCGCCGAAGTCTCTTCCACTTCCATGTTATTGGATTTCGAATTATTTTCCGATGTTGAGCGATGGACTTCTGGACTTAGTGTTTTTGTTCTCCGGCCGCCCAATCCAGTCCGGGACCCAATCTGAGGCATCTTCCTTGCACCTGCAACGGAAATATTTATCTTTCCATTTAATTACCACTTCCTCCGGTAAACACCACCCTTCACCTACCAAAATGCCCACCGTGTCAAGAACCATGGAACTATCATTGAAAGTAGCCTGGGATGGAGCTATAATCTTGCCCACTTTAGATGCCACCAAGTCAAAAACACTTGCCACCCATAGATGAGGTGGAACCCCGTGGATTTGAAGCCAAACAATTCGATCGGGACCCAAAGACTGTCCAGACCAAACATACCACTTCTCCCAAATGTTTCTATTTGCCCGAAACACACATGCCTCTTCAGTCACCTCGAACGTGATTAAGACATGCATTCCCCCTAAGTATCTCAGGCTAAGGTTGATGTCAACCTCCTTATTGATTTCATCTAGCAAATTGTTTAAAGCCTCCAGGTCCTTTGCCACCCCAACCAATGTAGTGCCGAACCATTGAATCAGCCTTTCCCCGACATCCTCCGGCAGAGATACTTCCATTCTTGGCTGGGAAGGCGGTTGATTTCAAAGGAGGGCATTCATGTAAGAATAGCCCCCGTTCAAAGGAGGGCATTCATTAATAACTTGATAAAAGTTATAATCTAGCTTGACTAAAGGTATTGGGTGGTAGATAACAACATCTAAACATCCAATTTGATGATTCAAGAATTAGGGTTCTTGAGGTAAAATTGGGGGATTTTGAAATTGAGGTTGTTGGATGGTAATTGGAGGTTAGTAAGTGTTTGTGGTGTGATTAAACACATAAACAAGTAATAACCCTCAATTAAGTTGGTGATTTAAGTAATTGGGAGTTTGGGTGAAATTTGGTGAAACCCAAACGGGTCAAAATGGGTGAATGATTATGTAGGGAGGTTAAAACTTGTTTAAGGTGTAATTAATCAAATTTAGAATTAGTGTAATCCATAAGGTCTAGGGTGGGTGTTAGACCTTAATTGGAAATGGTGAACTGATGGATTGGAAGTTTGACTTTAATGGGTCAAACAAGTCATTTGGGTTGAAAGGTGATATTTGGGGTTTGGGAGTTTGATTATGGTCATGTTAATCAAACTAAGATAAGGTCTTGATCTTTAGATCATAAAGGTATGTTGGGTGTCAATTGGTGATCAATGGATTACTAATTGTAAATGGGTTGTATAGGTGATCAAGTAGTAAGGAAGCTAGCTTGGAGGATCAAGCAGGATCATCTTTAGCAAAAGGTAAGTGCTTTGCACTTACTTAGTAATGATGGGTGGTAGTAAATGCACATACTTGATATACATGTTGATTTTGTTGATAATCATATGTACAAATGTGTGTATGTTGATTTGGTGAAATTGTATATGGTGTAAATATGCAAAGGGTGGGTGCTTAAGGTGCTTGACGTCTATGAACCTCACAATGTCGTATGGTAGCCATAGTCATAGAATTATTTATGAGTTCTTTGGAATCATTTTTATGTCTATATTGAATGTACGGGTAGGGTGATTAAGATTGTAATTGAAGTCTTTGAACTTCACAAGTTAAAATGGTGAATTTGGGATCTTTGAATTCCACATTTTGGTAAATAAAGTATGGGGTATAAAGATGGTTGCATTGTGTGTGTGTGTGTGTGTACACTTGTTTGTATATTTAAGGTTGGTATTTGAAGTCTAAGAACCTCACACGTGGTAATTAAGGTCATGAACTTAATTTGTATTGTTGTTGCTTGAAGTCTTGAACTTCACTATGGTCATGGTGATTTGAGGTCTTTGAGCCTCACATGGGAGTTAATATGATATCATATAGAGGAGTTTGAAGTCTAAGAACCTCACAAGGTAGTTATTTGAGGTCATGAACTTCACAAGTCGTTTGTGGTATTTGAAGTCTACGAACCTCACAAGAAAGTTAATTGAGGTCATGAACTTTACATAGTCATTTGTGGTGCCTTGGGGTCTTTAGAACCTCACAAAGAAGTATGGTAGGGATGTAAGGTGTTTAAATCATTCACAAAATGTTGTTAGTGGTTTATAACGACTAGGGGTCGAGTCGCGAGGGTCGAAAATGCCAAAACTGCAAATTTAGGGTTGGCTGGTGAAAGGCTGGTCTCTGGGATGCCCCCTGGGCTTCTGGGACGCCCCAAGTGAGACGTCTGGTGTCTCTGGGACGCCTGATGGGTTCTTTTTGCTTCTGGGACGCCCCCTGGGCTTCTGGGACGCCCCAAGTGAGACGTCTGGTGTCTCTGGGACGCCTGATGGGTTCTGTTTGCTTCTGGGACGCCCCAAGTGGGACACCCGTTGGCTAAATTTTAAGTTTTCTTCCTAGGACGCTTTGAGGGGTCTTGGGACTTATTGTATCATTACTAATGGTTATTTGTGGTGTTTTTGGATATAGGGAAAGCTCCGGGTTGATGTCTCGGGTCAAGCTTCGGGTGTGGTTGGATTCTCGATATTTTAGATTAGTTGTAAATATTTGGATTAGACTCTTTGTTGGGAGTCACTAAACTTATTGAACTATCTTTTGGGATGTTAAAACTTTTCGTTTTGTGACTCGTCGGTCGGTTGTTGTTAAACAAAACTATGTCATTGTCATTTTGTTGAATTTAGCTTGTGTTGATTAATCAAGGGCGTTTTATGGGACCTAAATTCCACGTGTTTTGAAAGTTAAAATTGGTCAAAAATTTTGGGTGTTACAAAACTGCTCGCCAAAAGGGGAAAAACAACCTAATTTGGTATCAGCCGGCCTTCAAAAGTGGACGCCCAAGGAAGAGGAAAACTTAGCGCAGACTTGGGTCGATATATCCGAATACCCGGTTGTTGGAAACGCCCAAACACATGGGGGTGATTTGGGGCCGAGTTGTGGATAGGTTCCACGAATTCATGGGTCGTGGGGAATACCGATCACAAGACATGCTCACTTCAAAGTGGTGGGAGATTCGGACACGAGTGGCCAAATTTTGCGGTATATATAGTAATCGAACGAACAATCGTAAAAGTGATGTCGATATCTTGACTGCTTCACTTGAAAGATATCGAGAAGTGGAAAAAAAACTTTTCAAGCTTTTAGGCAATTGGGGGATTGTTAGACGTTGTTCACAGTGGCATAAGGTATTTGATATGCTTCAACAAAGTAGCGGGTCGAAAAGAAAGTGTCTGATAGGGAAGGGACCCCAACTAGTGGATCGGATGGACGTTGTTTCGTTGATCTCAATGAAGTTTCCGATGACTTACCGGAGGAACCCCAACGCCCAATAGGGAGGGACAAGGCAAATGAGGAAGGAAAGGTGAAAGCTACGACATTCACGGCCACAGATGAGAAGTTGGATAAAGTGTTGGCAAAGTTAGACAACTTTAGCACTAAATACGACGAGATTGAAAACAAAAAAATCAAACTTAGGGAGAAAGCGAACGAAGGGGAGAATCTGACCATATTTTTGGTGAAGAGCTTGAAGACGTCCTAGCTCTACAAGCGAAGATTCGGGCACGACTTAGGAGGAGGGAATGATATATATTTTTTTTCATGTTATGCTTTTTAATTTTTATGTAAGGTTTTTAATTTTTAACTATTAGTGAAATTGATGTTTTTAGTTTTGCATTTTATTTTTTAAAAGTGTTACAAAAAACTATTAATTTTTATTTATAAAATAAAAAACTCATTAAATTTAATTAAAATATAAAATTGACGTGGCAGTGTGAAAATGTGGAACAATTTCCCTCAATTAAGGAGAAATGTGAAAAAGCTGTAGAATCTGATGTGCCAGTGTTGATGGAATTGGAAATGTGGAGTATAACCCTTAGCCTTAGCAAGGAACACCTTTTGCTACACACATTGATACTGCTAGGCTATAAGCCATTTGGTTTCAAGACAATAAATGGCTTGTGGGTTTTATCTTTTGTTTCTGAGTGAAAAAATAGAGGTAATTTGGTAATAGATGTGAATATATTCGATTGTATCGGTAAACATGCGTTTTCAAGTTTAGCTAAAGCATTTTGTCAAAACGTGATTTTGATAACCTAGATATTTCTCATAATCGTTTTGGTTTTTGCCAAGCATGTATATGAGAAGTCGCGCTTTTGTGGACTATATGAATTGTATAAAGATTTCCAACCTATTTTCTGCCCTCTTCTTAAAAAAGAAAGATGAACCGTAATAAGAGTATGGGGCCGAGGTATACTCTCACTTGGGAGAGCCAAGTGAGAGTACATTTTCTGCCACGTGTGAGCCACATCAGCGTGATAAGTTCCTCACTTGGGTTTCACTTGGCAATAGAAATACCCAAGTGGGTGAAATTCCACATATTTGACCATGGAGGACCCACCCATGTAACATCCCAAAAATAAAACGACAGTTAAAATGACGAAATAAACGAACGAGGCATGTCGGGTCGGGTCGGATGGGCCGACGGGCCAAAAGGGGAGCCTCCCCTATAAATAGCCAAGGTAATCACCATTTCTCTCATTTGCAAGTTCTAGAGAGAGAAACCGTAGAGAGAGAAAGTTGGCGGATCGACCCAAGATTTCAGCAAAGTGTTACTCCATAACTCGTGAGAAGAACCTCCGGATCAGAAGCTCGATTCAGGTAACGATCCGACCTAAATCTGAGTTTTAGTTCGTTTTTGGGTTTTTCGGGTTTTGGGTGAAAAGGAAACGTTTTTGCGGATGAAACTGAAAGATAAACATAGATTTGAGTTCCTTAATGGAAAACAAACGTTTTGGATGCAAACAGGTTCGAGATCTTGACGTGATCAGACCTGAATGCGAAAGTTAGGGTTTTGCGAAGAAACAGGTCGTGCGCACGAAGCAGGTCCTGCGTACTTATCAAGTACGCAGGAAGAGGGGTCTGCGCACTTGCTAAGTGCGCAGGCAGCAGGGTCTGCGCACTTGCTAAGTGCGCAGGCATCAGGCTGGTTGAGTAAAGTTAGTATGTTTAGAATGGTTAAACCGTTAGAGTCGGTATTAGTCTATGTGTATTTAACTAATCAATTCAGATCGAAAGTGACGTTGTTGGACCTTGTTTAGGGCAACCCAATTAGCTTATCAGGTGAGTTCTAGAAGCCCTCTTTTAAATGTTTTATATAATGTTTTTGGGCTAGTGTGCATACATACGAAATGATGTTTACGAAAGAATGTTTACGAAAGGATGTTTACGAGATGTTTTGCCAAATGAAGTTTACGAAAGGTTTACGAAAGAGATGATGTTTTGTTTAATAAAACGTACGAATGCTTTAACTAAAATGAGGTAAAGGTTTTATGAAAGTCACGAATGAACGAATCTGCCACGAGTTCCTACGGGAGCTAAGGTATGTATGTATGTATTGGCCTCACTCTTATGGGGGGGCCTTTGTGGCTGGCTAACGGTTGTACAACTGGTTGATGATGGGGTGACGACGGTCACCCATGGGATTACCGGGATCCCGATGGAAGGTACTATTCCTTGCGGGGAAATAGTGCCTATGTTATGTTCTGTCTTCCTAGAGGATATGTTTGGTCTACCTAGAGGTAACGAGCCTTAGGAAACATATGTTTGGTCCACCTAGAGGTAACGAGCCTTAGGGGACCTATGTGACGGATGACTTAGAGGTAACGAGCCTTAAGTTCATCCGCTGGTACGTGACGTATGGAATTGACGGTTACGAGAAGGCGCAGATTCGGTTCATGTTGACTTATGTTATGATGTTATGTTACGATGTTATGATGATGTTAAGTTATTGAATGTTTTACGTACGCTTTTGTTAAACAAATGTATGTTATGTTTTTGGCAAAATGTTTATGTTAAGGTTTTATGTAAAGTTAGAACTCACCAGCGTAGCTGACTTTTTAGTATACACTTTCAGATTAAGGCAAGTATGGATGATGGACGGTGATGCTTGGCAAGCGAGAAGAGTTACCCGGTTGATCATGAAGACTGACATCCCGTTATGATAGCTTATGTTATGTTTATGTAATAGACTACGTTACGCTTCTGCATGTTTGAACAAGTTTTAATTATGTTGAATGAATGATTCCGCTGCGTTAATTGATATTCAATTTAATAACTGTTTGTGAATGAGTAAATCCAACAAGTGAGGCCTCCTGGGTTTGGGGCCTTACAAGTTGGTATCAGAGAAATAGTTTGAGAGATTCGGACACTCCCGGTGTCTGAACTTAAACTGTGAATGGGACCGAAAGCGGATGCCAGTACGGGTAACTCGAGCCACAACATCAGGTATGAAGGTAGTATATATTTACGTATATAGTATGCCTTAGAAAGGGTTAGGTAAGGACTTGTGTTCTGATGGAATCACAAAGGTGGTCAAATAGAAATCGAAAGGTAGTGTAATGGTTAATTGCAGATGGCCAGTGTATATTAACATCTTACAGTGCTTATTGAATTTTATTTGTTAACTAGCGTGATAACATTGGATTCCTTGTCTTATAGAACGAAATGGCTAGGAGAGGAAACGAAAGGCGTGGTGGGGGCTGTACCGGTGGTCGTACCGGTGGTCGAAATGGTGGGCGTGGCAGGATCCCTGCGCGCCAAGAGTATAGTGAAGAAGGAAGTGTTCACACTGAATCGGCGGTTAGTGTGCATGGAGCTGAGCAGACACAGGTTGAAGAACAACCTTTCACTTTTGAACCACAAGTGAGGGCAGCTATAGCTCGAGATTTCTCCGAGTTGATGAAGACTTCTCTGCCAGGTCTGTTAGCTGAAGCGATGAAGAAGGTTAACGAGACGGGTGGGTCCAACACGGCAGTTGGTACCCCGAACACTAAGGCAATTAACGCACCGCCTGCTCGCGGATGCGACTATAAGTCTTTTAAGGCATGTGACCCACCGGTCCTCACTGGAAAGAAAGACGCGGTGGCTTCGTTTGATTGGGTGATCCGTATGGAAGCAGCCAATCGTCTGAGCGAATGTCGAACGGATCAAGTTGTAAAATTTGCTGCTAACTCCTTAAGAGATGAAACATCCCATTGGTGGGAAGGTATACGTCAGGCAAAAGGGAGCGAGGTTGTGGATGCGATGATGTGGGCTGACTTGAAAACTTTGGTGATCAAGAATTTCTGCCCAAGGAACAAGATTGAGAAGGTAGAGAGGGAATTTCTAGGTTTGAAGGCCGGGAGCATGACGCACCGGCATTACACCACACGGTTCAATGAACTGGCACGTCTGGTGCCACACCTTGTCACGACTGAGGAAAGAAAGATTGCATGCTACATTCAAGGGCTGCCGGATCAGGTCCGCACCTATGTTAAGGCAAACGCCCTTACTACCTATGATTCGGTAGTAGAACTGAGCGACGTGGTATTTGATGAGCTGGCGCTGAATGTTGTTGCCATTGAAGAGCCTAAGAAGAAGTTGAGTTTTCCTGCTAAGCGATCGGGTGGGAAGTTGTTTGGGGCTCGGGACAAACATGCTAGGGTAGGCGAGACGGCAGTTTGTGGAAAATGTGGGGTAAGACATACGGGTGAATGTCGGCTAGGGACAAATCTGTGTTACAAATGTGGCAAGACTGGGCACTACTCCCGTGAATGCCGGCAAGGCATTAAATGTTATAATTGTGGTGAAAGCGGCTATATGAGCCGAGAATGCACGAAGCCCAGAATGGGTGAAGCCGGGAAAGGGAAAGGCCTGGAGAAGAAAGAAGAGAGGCCCCGAGCAAAGACTCGTGCGTACGCACTGACGCAAGAACAAGCTAGGGCGGACCCCGATGTGGCGTCAGGTACGTTCATCCTTGACAACACTTTTGTTTCTGTGTTATTTGATTCGGGTGCAAGTAAAAGTTTTATAGCTGCGACTTTTTGTAAACGAGCGAAGTACACTGTGAGTAAGCTAGAAAGGGCCTTTAGCGTAGAAACCGCTGAGGGTAGAACCGCGAGAGTGACCGATGTAGTTGACAACTCCACGATAAAAATAGAAGGTAATAGGTTCCCTGTCAGATTGTTTATTATGGTTTTGGGAGGGTTTGATGTTGTGTTGGGTATGGATTGGTTAACTGCCAACGAAGCACAAATCATATGTAAACGAAAGATAATCCAACTCAAGGCTCCGGATGGTAGCAAAGTCGAAGTCTTTGGAGATCGTGACGCCCCGATGCAAAACGTCATCTCGATGATTAAGGCAACAAATTACTTGAGGCGTGGATGCGAGGCTTATCTGGTGTATGTAATTGACAAGTGTAAGGAAGTGAAGGAACTAGACGATGTACCCGTGGTACGCGAGTACCCGGAGGTGTTTCCAGAGGATTTGCCTGGGATACCACCCGACAGAGAGATTGAATTTCGAATCGACTTAGTACCAGATGCCCAGCCCGTGGCTAAGGCTCCATATCGACTAGCACCAGTGGAGATGAAAGAATTAATGGCACAACTAGACGAGTTACTTGAGAAAGGATTTATCCAACCGAGCATCTCGCCGTGGGGTGCTCCGGTGTTGTTTGTGAAGAAGAAAGACGGTTCGATGAGAATGTGTATTGATTATCGCGAGTTGAATAAACGTACAGTGAAGAACAAGTACCCTTTACCAAGGATCGATGACCCGTTCGATCAATTGCAAGGCGCAAGTTGGTTCTCGAAAATCGACCTTCGGTCCGGGTACCATCAGTTGAAGGTGAGGGAAGAAGACATACCGAAAACTGCATTTCGCACGCGTTATGGACATTTCGAGTTCCGCGTAATGTCTTTCGGATTGACGAACTCCCCCGCAGCGTTCATGGATTTGATGAATAGAGTTTATCGACCAATGCTGGATCGATCGGTAATCGTGTTCATCGATGATATCCTCATCTACTCCAAGAATGAGGGTGATCACGCGTGTCACTTAAAGGAAGTATTGGAAGCTCTGAAGAAAGAAAAGTTGTATGCTAAGTTCTCCAAATGCGCGTTCTGGCTTAGAGAAGTCCAATTCCTAGGTCATGTCATTAACCCGAACGACATTATGGTTGACCCAGCAAAGATAGAGACGGTAAGGGAATGGAATATTCCTAAGACGCCAACTGAAATCCACAGTTTCTTGGGATTGGCTGGCTACTATCGGAGATTCATCCAGGATTTCTCGAAAATAGCTTCGCCGTTGACAAAGTTGACTCGGAAGGAGGTAAAGTACGAATGGGGTTCGACCCAGGATGAGGCGTTTAAGGAATTGAAAGAGAAGCTAACCCAAGCTCCAGCCTTGGCCCTTCCCGAGGGTAATGAAGACTTGGTGGTATACTCTGACGCGTCGGGTCAGGGATTAGGGTGTGTGTTGATGCAACGCGGTAGAGTGATTGCATATGCGTCGCGACAGTTGAAAGTTCACGAAGTCAACTATCCGACTCATGGTTTGGAACTTGCTGCTGTCGTATTTGCATTGAAAATCTGGAGGCACTACCTGTACGGGGGTGAAGTTTACTATTTACTCCAACCACAAAAGTTTGAAGTACTTCTTCGAACAAAGGGAACTTAATATGAGGCAGAGACGATGGTTAGAACTATTGAAAGACTATGACTGTGAAATCATATACCATCCTGGAAAGGCAAATGTGGTGACTGACGCTCTAAGCCGAAAGGATGTGCCTACTCCTATTAGAGTGAAAGCTTGCCAGTTGGTGGTAACATCGAACATAATGAGAGAAATCGAAAAGGCTCAAGATGAGGCACTTAAAGAAGAAAACATAAAGAAGGAAAGGATGGTTGGCCAACAGGACAAGTTGGAATATAACACCCTTGGTGTTAGAACACGTTTTGGACGGGTATGGATACCTATGGGTGGCGAGCTTAGAACCAAAATCTTGGATAAGGCTCATAAGTCTCGGTACTCTATCCATCTTGGTACCAATAAGATGTACCAATATTTGAGAAAGGAATACTGGTGGCCTGGGATGAAACACGAAGTGACAAAGTACGTAAACAAGTGCTTGACTTGCTCACAAGTAAAGGCTGAACACCAGAAACCGTATGGAAAGATTCAACCACTTGATATACCGGAATGGAAGTGGGAACACATTACCATGGACTTCATAACCAAGCTACCTCGCACAGCTAAAGGTCATGACACCATTTGGGTAATTGTGGACCGTTTAACAAAGAGTGCTCATTTCCTACCTATTCGCGAGACGTTCTCGTCGGAAAGGTTAGCAGAAGTGTTTATTAACGAAGTAGTAGCACGGCATGGGATGCCTTTGACGATCGTATCTGACCGGGACACACGATTCACATCGAGGTTCTGGAAAAGATTTCACGAGGCGATGGGCACGAGGCTTAATATCAGTACGGCATACCACCCACAAACGGATGGTCAGTCCGAAAGGACCATCCAGACATTGGAGGATATGCTTCGCGCTTGTATTATCGATTTTGGCGGCAGTTGGGACAGTCATCTGCCGTTAGCCGAATTTTCCTACAACAATAGTCATCACACGACGATAGGCATGCCGCCTAACGAAATGTTGTATGGGAGAAGATGCAGGACCCCGGTTTGTTGGGGTGAGATTGGACAAAAGGAATTAGGAAGTCTTGAAGTCGTAAAAGAAACGTCGGAAAGGTTTGATCAAATCAAAGCACGAATGAAGGCCGTACAAGATCGTCAGAAATCCTATGCGGATAAACGACGAAGCCCTATTGAGTTTGATGTTGGGGACAGAGTAATGTTGAAAGTGTCACCCTGGAAGGGAATCATAAGATTCAGGAAGAGAGGAAAGTTATGTTCGAGGTATGTCGGACCATTTAGGATAATGGCACGGGTTGGTGAAGTCGCTTATCGGTTAGAGTTGCCTGGTGAGTTAAGTGGGATTCATCCTACCTTCCATGTATCACACTTTCGAAGGTGTTTGGCGGATGAATCGGCACACGTACCACTTACCGACATCGAGGTCGACAACAGCCTTAATTACATCGAAGAACCCGTGGCTATCTTAGACAGAAAGGAGAAGCGTTTGCGTAATAAGGTTATCCAATTGGTTAAAGTCCAATGGAAACATCGAAAGGGATCGGAAGCCACTTGGGAAACAGAGAAGGAAATGAGGGAGTCGTACCCTCATCTATTTGACTTATGATAGGTTTCGGGGACGAAACCTATTGTAAGGGGGGTAGACTTGTAACATCCCAAAAATAAAACGACAGTGTAAATGACGAAATAAACAAACGAGGCATGTCGGGTCGGGTCGGATGGGCCGACGGGCAAAAAGGGGAGCCTCCCCTATAAATAGCCAAGGTCATCACCATTTCTCTCATTTGCAAGTTCTAGAGAGAGAAACCGTAGAGAGATAAAGTTGGCGAATCGACCCGAGATTTCAGCAAAGTGTTACTCCATAACTCGTGAGAAGAACCTCCGGATCAGAAGCTCGATTCAGGTAACGATCCGACCTAAATCTGAGTTTTAGTTCGTTTTTGGGTTTTTCAGATTTTGGGTGAAAAGGCAACGTTTTTGCTGATGAAACTGAAAGATAAACATAGATTTGAGTTCCTTAATGGAAAACAAACGTTTTGGATGCAAATAGGTTCGAGATCTTGACGTGATCAGACCTTAATGTGAAAGTTAGGGTTTTGCGAAGAAACAGGTCGTGCGCACTTACCAAGTGCGCACGGAGCAGGTCCTGCGTACTTATCAAGTACGCAGGAAGAGGGGTCTGCGCACTTGCTAAGTGCGCAGGCAGCAGGGTCTGCGCACTTGCTAAGTGCGCAGGCATCAGGCTGGTTGAGTAAAGTTAGTATGTTTAGAATGGTTAAACCGTTAGAGTCGGTATTGGTCTGATGTGTATTTAACTAATCAATTCAGATCGGAAGTGACGTTGTTGGACCTTGTTTAGGGCAACCCAATTAGCTTATCAGGTGAGTTCTAGAAGCCCTCTTTTAAATGTTTTATATAATGTTTTTGGGCTAGTGTGCATACATACGAAATGATGTTTACGAAAGGATGTTTACGAGAGGATGTTTATGAAATGTTTTGCCAAATGAAGTTTACGAAAGGTTTACGAAAGAGATGATGTTTTGTTTAATAAAACGTACGAATGCTTTAACTAAAATGAGGTAAAGGTTTTATGAAAGTCACGAATGAACGAATCTGCCACGAGTTCCTATGGGAGCTAAGGTATGTATGTATGTATTGGCCTCACTCTTACGGGGGGGCCTTTGTGGCTGGCTAACGGTTGTACAACTGGTTGATGATGGGGTGACGGCGGTCACCCATGGGATTACCGGGATCCCGATGGAAGGTACTATTCCTTGCGGGGAAATAGTGCCTATGTTATGTTCTGTCTTCCTAGAGGTAACGAGCCTTAGGAGACATATGTTTGGTCTACCTAGAGGTAATGAGCCTTAGGAGACATATGTTTGGTCCACCTAGAGGTAACGAGCCTTAGGGGACCTGTGTGACGGATGACTTAGAGGTAACGAGCCTTAAGTTCATCCGCTGGTATGTGACGTATGGAATTGACAGTTACGAGAAGGCGAAGATTCGGTTCATGTTGACTTATGTTATGATGTTATGTTACGATGTTATGATGATGTTAAGTTATTGCATGTTTTACGTACGCTTTTGTTAAACAAATGTATGTTATGTTTTTGGCAAAATGTTTATGTTAAGGTTTTATGTAAAGCTAGAACTCACCAGCGTAGCTGACTTTTTAGTATGCACATTCAGGTTAAGGCAAGTATGGATGATGGACGGTGATGCTTGGTAAGCGAGAAGAGTTACCCGGTTGATCATGAAGACTGGCATCCCGTTATGATAGCTTATGTTATGTTTATGTAATAGACTACGTTACGCTTCCGCATGTTTGAACAAGTTTTAATTATGTTGAATGAATGATTCCGCTGCGTTAATTGATATTCAATTTAATAATTGTTTGTGAATGAGTAAATCCAACAAGTGAGGCCTCCCGGGTTTGGGGCCCTACAACCCAACACCCACAATCCCTCCCCTTTCTCCTGGACTCCCTCACCCCCCCACGCCATAGAGGGGCGGTGTTCCCTTGGTGCTCACAGCTTGAAATCTCACGTGAGGGTATACCACATACCCTAAGGTGATATCGTGTGCATACATAATATCCAATCCTTCTAGGTATCATGCTTTTTTGTTCTTATTTTCACCCATAAAAGCAGCATGAACCACCATGCTTTACCGATCTATGTGTATGTTTCTCGATATTTCCACCCTTATGATCTTGTTTCTCTCGTCATACCCCATAAGCACCTTCGCGAAGCCATGTCGACCAACACATCAATGAGTGTGATTTGTGTGTTGATTGTGTGATTTGTGTTTGATTCATCAATCAGGTAACATCATAAAATTCCCATGTCATTTATACATAAATATGAAACATGAGATTTGTTAATCATAGAATTTTTGGCAACCTAAAACTTAATCTGAGGACGAAGACGACTCGAAAAACATTTTTAAACGTATTTGTTTTTAAGTATTAGCACCGGTTGGACTCCATACCGACTTGTAATGTTCAAACAATACCATCGGGAGGGCCGAGGTTCCATCCCCACACCCTCTTGTTCTTTTTCATCCTTTTCTCCTTATATGTTTTACATCCCAGATTTTAGGTCGAAGGGTACCTAGTGTCATAAATAAAATGTTTGAAGATCGTATCTACTTAATTGTGTTGAAACACTTTGGCTTTACTAGTTACTAATGACCGGCATCAAGTCATGCAAAAACTTATTTAAACTAGATAGCTAGGGTAAGTAGGGTATTGTCATACCCCAAAAGCACCTTCACGAAGCCAGGTCGACCATAAGGTGAAGACTGATGCTGGAGAGATATAGAGCTGAAGACTGATGCTAAATCCGTGTACTGAGGTGGTGGAACACCATAAGGTGAGGGCTGAGCAGAACCGAAGCATGCGAATGGCGAGGCCAGTGGACCACCAGGATACGGCTCACCACCTTGAGGCGGTGGACCAAGCAATGAATGCGATTGTGGGGCGATCGACTGTGATGGTTGTGGCAGCTGTGGTGTGCCATAAAATGGTGACATAGCAGTGGAAGCAAAGTGAGGACCATATTGTGAAGGATGGTACTATGGATGTTGAACCAGTTGTTGTTGTTGATGAGAAAACTGAGAGGGTGCAAATTGCATAGATGACCCCCTTTTTTGAAAATTCACACCTGAATTACCTGAAACAAAAGAAGAATCACCAGAAACATTAGTAGCATTGCCCCTCCCCTTGGAAGCCCCACGTCCATTGTATCGGTTTTTGCTATTCCGACCTTTCCCTTTATCATTAACATTATGAGCTACCTGGTGGGTGTAAAGGGCTTTGGGGGAGTTTGTGAGGGACTCAGTAGGTGTTTCAAGGCCTTCACGGGACTCATGAAGGAGAAGCATGTTTCTAGCTTCTAAAAAAGTGGGAAATGGAGTTTTGTGGTGATGACATCAACAATGCTACCATAAGAAGAGGGTAGTTGGTGGAGAATTTGCATCACAAGTTCAGTTTCAGAAATAGAAGAATCAACATCAAGTAAGCTATCTGCAAGATTCTTTAAATGATGACAAAATAAGGTGATAGACATTGTCCCTTTTTTAGTGTTACGAAAGGTGTCTTGAAGTTGAAGCATACGATACATTTTATTGTTAAGAAAGAATTCACTTATGTTGTTCCAGAGAGTGTGAGAGGTACATTTTTCAGTAGTAATGATTTGCAAGAGATCAGGATCACAAGTATTATAAAACCAGCTTTTAATTTTTGCATCTAATGAATACTACTAGTCTTCATCATTGTCATCTTTGGGAAGACTGGTTTCATTAATGTGTTCGAGAACCCTAGCACCAATATAAAGATCCTGGAAAATGGTACGCCATAGTTTGTAGCGGGTACCATCAACGTTGAGTTAAACCCAAACTGTTGATGGACGTTAGTGATACCATAAGCGAGGGAGACAAGGGGTGGGGAAACGGTGTTGGTGGTGGATGTGGTGGTAGACATAATTTTAATATATAGGGAAAAAATCAAAATATTAAAAGCACGAAGACAAGGAGAAAGCTAACAGTGGGCAAAGGGTTTTGCCAAAAAAACGAGTCCGGTGAAACCCTAGCGGTGACGGTAGAGAGGAGCAGCAGCGGAAAGTAATCTGGAGAAAAAAAATTACACCACGCTGACCACCCTAAGAAGACGATCACAACGGTGTATGGCCGATGGCGGGACCGGCGGAGACACGCCTTCACGCGCGGAGAGAGTGAAGCGGGGACGGCGACGCGTGGGCAGCGTAGGGCGCATGGATGGCCGGAATTTGACGAATCTTTCAGGGTAGCCTAATCGCTGGTAGAGGAAGCCAGGGGGTGGGTGGTGAGAGCTGAATCGCCGGTGATATACGGGCGGCGAAAACAGGGGGTGAGGGAAAGAAAAAAAAATTGAGGGTAGGAGATTTTAATGGCTTGATACCATGTTAATGTTTTGGAAAATCACTCAATGAGGGTTCTTTGTATTATCACTGGTATGTATAAGATTTACAATATAGGGTATAAAACAATAATTACATAACACACCCTATACTATACATAAAGTCATAATACCACCATAGGCTTATTTAGTTTATCTAACACCATCAACTCGACTCTTAGGCTATTTAGTTGAATTGGGGAAGGGTTATGTAACTAAGACTCATTGTATAAATGTTTTGACCAAGTATGAAAATTATTTTGACTTGAAGCTACACATGTGACCATGGTTGTAAAAATCGCTAGGCGGGCGGTGGGGTGGGGCCTAGGCCTAGGCGGGATTAATCGGATTGGAATTTTTATATGTAATTTTCAATTTTTTATATATATACACACATTTTTATATGTAATTTTATAAAAATGTTCATTTTTAAATATTTATACACATATTTGGCTGGAATTTGAAGGGTTTGGCTGAAAAATCCAAGGTTTTCGCTGGAATTTGGCCGAAAATTTTAGGTTTTTGCCGGAATCTGGCCGCCCAGGCCCGCCTAGGACCGATTTGGACCACCCAACGATTTTTGGAGCGACTAGGCCAAAATTACTTCTCGTGTGACCGCCTAGCGATTAATCGGCGCCTTGGCGCCGTGTAGGTGCGATTTTTACAACACTGCATGTGACATAATGTTTAGAATTTTAAATATCTGACTATAATGCGTAAATCAGAACGAATACATACTTGATATTGAAAAGAAAAATCATGTCCAATGAAAGCTTTTCACGTCAAACTTTAAGGAAGTTGTGACTTACCACAATTAGGGCGTGGCGTCAACGACTGTAAAATGCGAAAGGGAACCAACAACTGTGAGGGGATGAGGTTTAATCTTTGATATCGCCGAGGAGGTTTAGTTTAGGGGTTTAGTTTTGGGATTTAGGGGAAAGTGAAAAATCATGCTTGATACCCAGTAGTGATTATTTGATTCTTGTAATCTTTTCTCGAGCGAGCCACGAGTCGTGAACTTTTGAACAACCCTATATGTGGGTGTATTTTGATTTTTGATTATGTAGTATATTAGTAGTGATTATTTGATTCTTGTAATTAGTGACAATGTATGTATTATGTGACCCGACCTGAACCGGACCGAAAAGAATTAATATTTAGCGATCGATAACAGACCCTGGAAATTTTCGACACGCATGAAAAAAATTTATGGGTCCACCAATGCTTGTGAGCTCTCAGCTCGTTTACACATAAATGTCTAATAATAATAATAATAATAATCTAAACTTTACCAAAAAAATATTTATATATCATTGAATTTGATTTCATAAGACATCAAGCTGTTTCTTCATTCGGGTCATTGGTTTCAGCCCGTATATCAACAAGCAATTGGGTTCAATCATGGGCCACTTGGATCAGCAGCTTTGATTGCGTTTCAATACTTTTGTGGTTTCGGCCTTTGGGCCATTCTTTTTGACTTATCTGTTATCCGCCAATGGGGGACTATTTAAGTTTTTTTTTAACTAAAATCAATCAACTATTAAAACTACATTTTAAGTCTTTTTTATATGTGTTTAATATCTTTATATCAAATCTGACCGAAAGATGATTAATGACAAAAATTTCCCACAAATTCACCTTTTCGATAATGTTTTTATGTGCTAAATATGAAAGGTAATCAAAAATATTTTTGTTATTTATACATTTTAATAGTATATTTGTTATTCATCGTGTTTTTACCGGATTTAATATAAATGAAACTTTATACTTGAACGATATTTGAATTAGATTAATTAGTTGATGACATATGTATTAACATAAAACTTGGTAAAAATATGATAGACTTGTGGCTTCACTTATTCAATCTATGTTGAGTGTTATAATTTCGATTCGTGAGGTTCAGCCGAATTAAAAATAGACTTTATGCATACACACATCTAGAGGTGCACAAACCGGGTTTTTTGAACCGAACCGGTTCCAAACCGGCCCGAATCGGTTTGGTCAACGCTAACGTTAAACCGGTTTTGACTAAACCGGTTCGGGTTTAACCGGTTTATTAAGTATAAAATCTCGAACCTGTTGAACCGGTTTAGTTCGGTTCTGGACCGGTTCGGGTTGGTGAACCGGTTTAAACCGGGTTTTTTTTTTAAAAAAAAATTATTAAATTAAATTAAAAAATAAACATTTAACAAATAAAAACATAAAGTTCAACATTTGATTCCTTTTTAAAAAAACCACCACAATTTTTACAACGAGCACGTTCCAACTCGTTAGACATCTCACATGGATCGTAGTTTGACCAAATTGCGGGGTTTCTCGTTGTTGGTATGATTTTCACAACGCTAACTTCGTTAGAGGAAACACCAAAACTTGAATCGGCCATAGCGTTTTTTTTAGAGTTTTTTTATAAACGAGAGTATAGAGAGCGGGTTTGAGAAGTGTGATTTAACCAAAACACCCCTACCTATTTATAATGTGTTTGAGGGTTAAAATGGGTCAAAAAACGGTCAAAAATTGGTTCTAACGGCTATATAGCCGTTTTCCAACGGCTAGTTTCGAAATATTACCGTTAAACCGGTTTCGTCAAACCGGTTCACAAAAAACCGGTTGTAAACCGCTTGTCATGCAAAATACTTAAATCGGTTATAAACCGGCGGTTCCTACCGGTTTGAAACCGGTTCACCAAAAACCGGTTCTAGGGCGGTTCGGGTTTCGGTTCCGAACCGGTTTGGATTTCCAAACCGGTTTTTTTGTGCACCTCTACACATCTACAATTAAAGTTAAACATCAAACACACATTTTTTTGTTAAAATTAGAGTTTATACATACATGCATGATGCATCTACAAACATTAACATCAGGTACTCGATGTTTGGTCAAGAACCTAAGGATTTTCTATTAAGTTGATAAATAACATTCGTGCGAATTTTCTTAATTTCACTTGTGTTATGTTCTCCATAATTTGTCAATACAAATATTTTCGTATAACATAATACGGTGCTTCCAATGCGAAGAGTTTGTTTGCGTTTAAGCTCATGTAAAATTTAGTAATTATAGTAAGTTATTATTGGATTGTACGCAAAATAATTATGTTTATCATGAAAAGACCTCAATTTTAACATTCGCTTTAGGCCATGACACCACCAAACAAATGAATATCACCAACAGAATTTTACCGATGGATCTAAACCGTCGGTTATTAAGACGGAATATGATAAAAGGTAGAAAAAAGGAAAAATTGTTTTCCTTCGTTGTCCGGCCGAACCTCCCTATTATATACCCTCTTTGTTTATTTGTGGCAACTAAAATGTTGGAATTGGTGTTCTACGAATTAAAATATGGCATAGGTGGTCTTGGAATCTTCATCTTTGTATATGGTATCCCCTTAAAGCATGGTAGATCACCTATGTTAACAAATTGTGGTGGTATACAAAATATTAACAAAATGGGGCATTGGCGTGTCGCTTCTAAAACAAAATTGTACATGGTAATGCGTAGGTCTACACATTGTCACACCTGTGTCCTTAACTCTACTAAGGGGGTGACACTGTTCATGAGGTGACACCAAGGGGGTGATATTGTTCATGGGGTGACATTATTAATAAGGAGACACTAAGGGGTGACATTGTTCATGAGGTGACACTAAAGGGGTGACACTGTTCATGAGGTGACATTAAGGGGTGACACTAAGAGCAGACACTAATGATTGGCGAAAGTCCATGAAGCGAGTTATGGTAACACTAAAAGTCCATAACACATGTTATGGTGACACTGAAAGTCCATAACGAAAGTTATGGCGACACTATAGACGTCACTATAGTGGCGACACTGTCTGAAAACACTAGTGTCTGGCAACACTAATGTCTCTATAGGCGACACTAGTCGTTATTGATAGTTTTCATGTGTTAATTTTTATGCATATCGTATAGCACTCGACCTAGCTTAGACCTTCCAACTCCAGATAGTTTCGATAGCTAACTGAGTCAATAATCCCTATTTATTAGTTTTATGGTGGTATGCATACTCAAACGAATGTTTTATAACAAAGATGTTTTACGAATGAGACACGAATATGTTTATGAAATGGAACGTTTACGAATGGTTATGTTTACGAAATGAAACAAATGAAAGGATATGGTTATGGAAAATGAAAGGTTTATAAAAGTATTTATAAACAAGTATGAACAAAAGGGTTTATGTAATGAAAGACTATGTTTTATGAAAAGAAAAAGGGTAATGTTTTATGAAGTCAATACATGTCTAATCTGTTAAGAGAATGACGCTTATGGGTATAAAGTCTTGAGATAGCGGTCCAGTCCAAGTGACTGAGCCTATCACAAGCCTTATGGTAATTTATGGCCCGCGAGCCATAGTGCCATAAGTATAACATAGGCAGTGCCTATATGGCCTGTCAATGGTTAAGGGTTGTACAATTGGGCATGGAGTGACGACGGTCACACGGGGTTAATGTGACTCGGAATGTTAAATTATGATCCAACAGTGTTATGGACGTATGAACCATAGTTGTCGATGCATATTGTGGGTTTATGTGCCGTGAGCCATAGGGCAATATACGGTATTGTGGGTCTATGTGTCGAGAGCCATAGGGCAATACAAGGTACCGATGCATATTTTCGGTCTATGTGTCGTGAACCATAGGACAATATATGGTAACGATGGTACGAATGACGACGCAGATTTAGACACAAAATGTACGACTTGTTATGTATGTTAAAGTATGTTTCGTTAAACAACGTTTTACGAATGTTATGTATGATGAATGACGAATGATGAAAACCCTATTTTCTTATGTAATGAAGAAACCCAATTTTATTATGTTTTGATGAAACCATTTTCCTTATATGTATGAAAACTTGAACTCGTCCAGCGTTAACTGGCTTTTAATATGCATACTAGGTTAAGTGTAGGTCTATGGGAAGCGGATCCATGCTTTCCTTGGACGAAGAGATATGAACTATTAAATATTATTTTTATTTTGATATTTATTTATTTATTATAATATCTATACAATCATAATATTGTATGATTAAGAAGAAATAGAATATGATAATAATAATTATGGCGCACATGATAATTCGGTACTCCAAAATTCTACTCACATTTGACTAATAACTTACAAGTCTTTAAATAGATATTACTTTTTTTTTAATGAATAATAATATTGAAGAATGTCGATGATAATTGATAAATGAGTTAATTGCATTAAAACATAATATATTTTTATTTTTATATAACTTATTTATATATTTGTTACTATTATAGGTAATATGTTTATATTTTCATACACCTATATATGAAGTTTTTATGATTAATTTTCATCCTTATATCCCACTTATAACTATGATACATAGTTGCACGAAACAAAAATATGCTACACATAATTTTAAAGAAAGGCAATTTATATTTCATTCATTAAAGTTACAAGTTACTTGTATTTTAATGTGGTTAAATCATGATAATGTAGAATATGTTGTTCAATTAAAGGTAATTTGAATGTCTTAATTGTCTATTCAAAGAATGCATGAAATATGAAAAATACGAATCTATAACCCCAAAAATATGTGTTTAAATTATAGTGTCTTAATATATTTGTATAGTCATTCAAATCAAACCTGATTGGAGTTTTAATAGATAGCTATAGAGTTGGTAATCTATGACACGATAAGTTAATACGATATAACTCGCCAGGTAGTTTGGGGTAGACGGGTCTAACGGTTTCAATCCGCTTAACACTTTTATGACATGCATAATACGCTTAATTTATTGTGAAAAATAGTTAACAGGTTAATTTACACCACCCAATTATTAAAATAGCGCAGTTTTATAGTTTTATAAATAATTAATTATGGATTGTGATTATTTGTAACTTTTATTTTAATTAGCGTATTAGATATGTTTTATTATTTTTTAATCATGTTTAGTGATATGTTTTGGTAATCGTATTAAACGTGCCGTGTCATTCGTGTTATTAATTACTTATATTTAATCGTATTAAACATGTCATGTCGTAACATTCGTGTTATTGAACTGGGTACGTTTAATTGGTTAAACGTGTCGTGTCATGTAATCCACTTATTGAACATGTTTGTATTAGTGTTTAATAAAATTAACATCCTTAACTAAACGTGCCGTGTTCAAGTTCAATAGTTGTTTTAAACGTGTCATGTCAACACAGTTCTTTTTAACACAACACAACATATTTCATCACATAGCTTATATATGTGGCCAAACACATGTTGTGCGAGTTAGTTAACATTCAGGTTAAAACATATCTATTTTAGTACATGGTAGATGGGGTTGACATGTTAAAATTATTTGTTTGTTCTTTTTAACAACTAATTAATATGATAAATATGTTTATAGAAACTATTTTTCTAAATAACAATATGATTTTTAAAATACTAGATAGGTGGTATCGCATTAAAATAAGTTTAAATATGTTTACTCCGTTTTATTTTTTTGAAACTTTTTTTACTTACCTGACAATTTAAAAGTAACTTAAATTGACTTATTATAAGTTTCTTTAAAACGAAAGTCCTTACCTACAGTTAGAGATGCACAAAAAAACCGGTTTGAAAAACCAAACCGGTTTCAAACTGAAAACCGAACCGGTCGTGAACCGGTTTATACCAAACCGGTTTCAAACTGGTTCAAACCGCCGGTTTAAAACCGGTTTGAAACCTATACATTTAAACCGGTTTGAAACCGGTTTAACCCGAACCGAACCGATTAAAAACTGGTTTCAAACCGTTTTTTAAACCGGTCAAACCGGTTTCAAACCGTTTTTTAAACCGGTCAACGGACCATCTCAAACCGGTTTCAAACCGGTCCGGTTTGAACTCAAACCGGTTTTGACTTTTTGTTGACCAAACCGGTTCGGGCCGGTTCGAAACCGGTTCGGTTCAAAAACCGCCTTTTGTGCACCTCTACCTACAGTGAATGGTTCTCATTGGACCGTTATCATTTTTTATTTTTATTTTGGAAAATGCAGCAATTTGTTGTTAAATATAGATATGGAGCCATTTAAAACCAACTAGTGGGTTACCACCCGCGCTCCGCGGCGGGTTCGAAACGTTGATAAAAATAGCAAAATCATGACGGTACATTCTACGTGACGTTAAAAAAAACACGTTGCAGCGGTATATTCAATAGTAACGAAAAAGTTACCTCGTATATGAAAGTGAAGTTATTCGGAAAAAAATTAAATTGAAACGTAGATAAAAATAAGCACGCAAGCGGCGCATTACGGTGGGTCGGTTTAAACGTAGATTAAAAAAACGTTGCAATGGAGTGTTTGAGATGGGCGTCAAACGGTTTAAAAAACATTTAAAACAACCGGTTGGTTTAAAAATAATGTTACGGAAATTCACGTCAAAACGTAAATAAAAATAGGTACGTCGCAATGTCAATTTCGAAATTTTAGAAAACATCATAGTTAATGTTGTAAGAGTACATCATTTCATTTTTTTTATTAAAATGACACAATCCGTGGCGGATTCGAAATGTAGATATGGATGGGATTGTAGTACGTGTACGTACGTGAATCACTGAGCCAGAAACGCTATTTGTTTCTTTTTATGAAAGAAATTGTATTTAACTAAAAATAAAAAGTAGAATAAAAAAATCAAGTTACTGTTCATATGGACCACATTACGGCGGATAACATAGATAAAATAAAAAAAGGAACCCCGCAACGGTATATTTGGAGATAAGCATTGAAGGGTTTATAAAACCAAACAGTTAAAAAAACGTTTAAAACAAAGGATCGGTTTAAAAATGACGTTACGAAAATTCACGTAGAAACGTAGATAAAAGTAGGCACGTCGCAACGTCAAATGCGAAACTTTATAAAACATCATATTTTAAAAGTTGTAAGTGGAAAACAAAAAAAACTATGAAAAAATTGAAACATTGAAGCAACTTTGATAACTCGTACGTTTAACGTTTGTGATTTGATGACTTGTACATTATTACACCCTACTCCGCTTCGAATGAAATTTATACCGAAACGTAGATAAAAATAAGTATGTCGTAACGGCATATTCGAAATTTTATAAAACATCATATTTTAAAAGTTATAGAGGAAAAATAAAATAACTTCAAAATTAAGTATAATAATAAAATAATCATCATAAAAAAATGGCGGCGGATGCAGTATGAACTTGTAAATGGTGCATAAAGTGTTAGGTATTTGAGAATTGTAACTAATCAAATTGTAATGTTGCATTGTTGGGTGTCATGGTTTAGAGAATGCCTTAAGTGTTTTAGTTCTTTCTCATTAACCCGGGTTCTGAGTTCCTGGGTATTATTTTTTTTTTTTTGCCATTTTTTTCAAATTTTTCCCCACTTTAGTTAATATTTTCTTTTAACCGATTTATGTTTTATTAAGATCGTTATGGGTTTACTTTACTTTTTTACTTTTGGTATTCCTTATGTTTCCCAAGCACGTACTTTGATATTTTATGTCTTAAGTTTCTCAAACACGCGTTTAGGTATTTGGTATCGTTGAGGACTTCCCGCCGCAACGCGCGGGCCGGGTTATCACCACCCTTATCAATATTTTCAAACTTTTTTTTTCTTTGTTCTTTTCTATTTTTTCCTTTTGATTTTTTTTTAATTATAGAAGCAATGTGAGGTCATTATTTATTTTTTTATCTATGGTTCGATCTTCAAATTGATCCGTCTCAAATTCGTATGTTACTTTTATGTACTTAAGTACGTTTGTGTCAACGTCAAAACTTTTTTCTTTGGTTTTTTTTCTTTTGTTTTATACAATTTTTTTTAGGGTTAAACGAGTAGTCATAACCTCATATGTTTTTTTTATTGTACCTAACTATATTTATTTTTTAACCGCGTCAAACGTTTCAGATCTGATTCACGCCACGTGACGCGGGAATTCGAGTTAGGCTACGTTTCGAAGCCGCCACAATGCGCGAAAGGTAAAACTACTAGTTCTCATAAATAAATAAGTTATAAATGTCGGTTCTCTTTTAAACTTTGTAGCAATAATCTTAAGTTTTTTTTATCGTGTCACATTTGAAAGGTATATCAACAATATAAATCATGTGATTTTAATATATATATATATATATATAGGGGACGGTTCCACTAAAAAATGGTTTTTCGCTAAGAAATCCTAAGAAGTGGGTCAAACGAACTCCGATTGAGCTCATTCCAGCGGCGTTGGAACCGTCTCACCGAACCCTAACCCGGATCCAAAAACCTAAACCCCCCTCCACCCGCACCCCCAAAAACCTAAACCCCCTCCAACCCCACCTCGAAAAGCCAAAAACAACCACCACACCTCCCAAAAACCTAAACCCCCCACCTCGCTATAACATCCATGACTTTTGTGTAATATTTCATTTCAATAATAACATTTGTGACGTGTCATTTCTCGTCATAACATACGTGTACATTAAATCGTGCATTATATTACAAATGTATGATGGCTCGGAGCTTTGAATTATTAAAACTTTATTTCATATTTTCTTTGTATATACTATAAATATATATATTTTTTGTTAAAGTAAATAAAATTGATTATAAACTTAAACCTTATAAATGAGGTTTCATTTTATAAAATAAAATAATAAAGAAATAAATATGTATAAGTTTATATTTTTAATAGAAAATATGAGATGAACCCTATTTTATTTGCATTTAAACCCCTCCTAATATCTTGAACCCCCTTTTTATCTTTGAACCCCTCTTGAACTGTGTAACTAATTTAGGCTCAATTTTTACTTTGAAAAAGCCAAACTCGAGCAAATCACTCCAATTCCCTGTGATTTCGGGATTTAAATCCTCCCAAATCATTTCCTAACCCGTTTGTGATCATATGGAAACTCGAAATCAAACCAACTGATTGAGAATCACAAATTTTAAAGACCCATTTAGGGGGTTACCGTCGTGGGTTTTAAAACCCACCAATCAAGCCCAAAATTCCGCAAATCTTGTTCAGTTACAGCTGTTAACGCGTTCTTAATCACCTTATAAATACCCCATTTGAGACCCCATAACGAAATAAAAAGCTTTCCCACTTGTAATCGGCGCTAATACATTCGGGTCTCACCTCCAATCGACCGTCGACCACTTCTTTTGGTTGGGTTCTCGTAAAACGATACCAGGTAAACTCACTCTATGATTTTCGTATCATCTCTTGCTCTGTTAACGATCAAAAATCAATTTTAGAGTTGGATTCGCGACCTGGGGTTTATCATGTGTTTGGGAAGAAGGCACAACAGCATGTTTTAGGTTAAAAGTGTTATTTTCTAATATTTAAATAAAACTCAGGCTAGTCTAGTGGTAATACTCTTCACCATCAAAGTCCAGGTTCCAACTTCGAGTCTTGTTTCTACTCAGTTTTGTTCCTTTTATTGTTAATTGCTTGTTTTTACTCCTTTTCACTTTCCCACTCACACACACATATATATATATATACTAGTTTAGATCCCGTGTCTACACACGGGGTGAAAAACATTAATATATAAAGTTTTTAAATCTTTATGTATATATTTTACATGTGTAAAAATATATTATATATACTAAGGATAGAAACAAATTCAAAATATAATTTAATTTTCATTATTATTTGATTGAAATAAAAGTTACATAATTAAATTTTAAAGTTTCTTATAATAAGTGATAATTAAAAATAAATGTGTTTTATTAATATAATTAGTATTTTATTTAAATATATATTATTATTAAAATATAGAAGTGCATTAAATAAGAGAGAGAGGCGGGAAAAAAATGGTGAGAATGAATATGGTGGCGACACGTGGCACTAAAAACCTTTATTTATTATATAGTATAGATATATATACTAGTTTAGATCTCGTGTATACACACGAGTGAAAAATATCACTAAATATAATTTTTAAATCTTTATGTGTATATTTTACACGTGTAAAAATGTATCATATACTAAGGATAGAAAACAAAATTCAAAATACGCAAAAGCTAATATATAATTGAGTTTTGAAAATAAATTAAAAACTATTTAATGTAATTTGTTTTTCATTTATTATTTGATTGAAAATAAAAGTTAAATAATTAGATGTTCAAAGTTTCATAAGAAATAATTTAAAATAAATGTGTTTTATTAATATATTTAATATTTTTTTAAATATATATTGTTGTCAAAATTAGGATGTGCATTTAATAAGAGAGAGAGGCGGGAAAAAAATTATGAGAATGAATATGGAGACGACATGTGACATGGAAAAACCTTTATTTATTATATAGTATAGATTAGTATTTTTTTTCTTTAAATATATATTATTATTATTATTAAAAGATAGAAGTGCATTAAATAGGAGAGAGAGACGGGAAAAAAAATGATGAGAATGAATATGGAGACGACACGTGGCAAGCAAAAACCTTTATTTATTATATAGTATAGATATATGGGTGAGTTCACTAGAAAACTCATTTTCATAAGAATACCAAAAAACTCCTCATTAAAGGTACTGCATATGTGTAGTACACCCCTACCCAACCTCCACCCAAAAACCTAACCCCCCACCCCACCTCCACCCAAAAACCTAAACCCCCCACCCCCACCCAAAAACCTAAACCCCCCCACCCCACCCACCCCTCTAAAAATCTAACCTAAAAGTTAAACTAAATCCAAAAAAATAAACCCAAAAGCTAACCCTACTACACATATGTAGTATTGCGCTGAATTTTTTTTTTATTTGAACGAGGACGACGTGGGGAACAAGGTCTCCGAATCGGTTTTTTAGTTTTTGAATTATATTTTGAGTTGTGATTTTTTTATTATTTTGTTTAACCTTTAATAAATAGTTTTTTGGTTTTCTCATGAACAATGAGTTTTCTTATGATCCTTCCCCTATATATATATATATATATATATTTATATATATATATATATATATATATATATAAACATGTATTCTTATAAGAGATAAAATGGTAAAATACATATCTTTTTTTATATAAAACATAAACAAATAATTTTTGACATCAATGCATTATTTTATAAATCTTTATGGTTGTGTAAATATATATATTTTTTTATAAACAATTACTATTATAAACCAATCTTTTTTTATAAATGTTTAAAGGTTTGTAATTCTTTTTGATAAAAAGAGTATTCATAATCATGTTTGAATATTTCCTAAAAGCGTTTTGATTATCACAAATAGTATACGAGCATTATTATTGTTAAATATGTATTAATTCATTACCATTTTATATTTAAAAAACATGACAAATGTTAGTGCATTTCATAGACCCTGTTATTTTATATATAACTTTTGAAATTATAAAATAGTAGCGTTCGTAATGCCATAAATTTTATTAAACGAAAGGTTTTATATATGTATATATATATATATATATATATATATATATATGTTACCTAAACCTTTAAAACAACATGATCTATAATATATTATTAATAATAATATTTGATTAGTGTTACTAATGTTATAAATTTTAATATTTGTTTTATTAGTATATTTATCGTATTATTAATACTTTCACAAATAATATGGTATTAATAATATTACAATTCGCATATCAAACTTATTTATTTTCATTTTATATCCGTATGAATATTGTATTATAATATTCTATCATGATGATTAACTTAACCTAATTGTCTTAAGGAGATATTTATCATATTAAATTTGCAATTAACATTTATTGTTGACACCCAAATCCATTTTGTAAATAAAATTTATAAAACAACATTTATAAACCTTAGTCGACTTCCCGATCGCCCGTCCATTCCAAAACCCTATGTCCCCAAATCGTTCCGTTCTTATTTCTTTTAATCGTTTACATATGTTAAATGACGTATCTTATTTAACTTAGAGCATCATTAATTCTTGTTGCTACAAGTTACAAGTTCAACCCTCTACTATTCAAGGTGAGATTCATAGCCCCCTTTTTCATTTACTTTTGGGGTGAAACATGTACATATGCTTGATAACTCAAACTTTTTATTTAAACAAATTCTTAAACAAGTAATTTCAATTATGTGCTAGATATTTGAACACTAAATGATAACGTTGCAATCATTAACTTGTTTACAAGTCTAAGGTAGTACTAGTATGGCTATATAGGGGAAACCGATATTTCAACGGCACAATCTTTGGGATTATGGATGCAATAACATTTCAACGGCACAATCTTTGGGATTGTGGATGCAATAACATTTCAACGGCACAATCTCTGGGATTGTGGATGTAATAACATTTCAACGGCACAATTTTTGGGATTGTGGATGCGTGTACACTTGTTTGAACTTGTACTGAATTTGTTTTATATCTTTTATGGCAATTTATCTTTATAACTTATAAAACCTATGTTTATCACCAACTTTATATTGACCCTTTTTACTTTACATGTTTCAGGAAATAAATAGTTGATGATGAAGGATCACATAGTAAAGCTCTTGGACTTAGTTAATAAATTGAACAATAATTTCTCTTGATGTTTGTTTGATTTGAAACAAGTGTAAACATTAATTTATGAAATTTAATAAATTATGTGATGCCTTAGTAATTGTCTTTGTACCTTATGCTATGATCTATATGCGTGACACCTCGCGTTTCCGCCTCTGGCGGGGTGTGACACTCACCGCCCCAAAAACCTAAACCCACCTCCACCCACCCCAAAAACCTAAACCCCCCACCCCCACCCCTAAAAAAACTTAAACCCTAAAATCTAAACCCTAAAAGCTAAAACTTAAGGATAAAACCCTAAAATCTAAACCTTAAAAGCTAAACCCTAAAAGCTAAGATGGTAGAGTTCGACGAGACGGTTCCAACACTGCCGGAGTTCGTTTGATATCGTTTCTTAAGGTTTTTGTCATTTGTTAGGTTTATTAGCGAAAAACCACTTCTTATAATAAGAAAACCCCCTGTATGTGTGTGTATATATATATATAGGGGGATGATCAAATAAAAAGTAGTTTTTCGCTAAGAAATGACTAAAACCTTAAGAAACGATATCAAACGAACTCCAATTGAGCTACGTTCAGCGGCGTTGGAACCGTCTTGTCGAACTCTACCATCTTAGCTTTTAGGGTTTAGCTTTTAAGGTTTAGATTTTACGTTTGAATTTTAAGGTTTTAACCTTATGGTTTAACCTTAGGGTTTACTTTTAAGGTTTAGATTTTATGGTTTATGTTTTTTTTTGGGGTGCGGGTGGGGGGTTTAGGTTTTTGGGGAGGGTGGGGGGTTTAGGTTTTTGGGGTGGGTGGGGGTGGGTTTAGGTTTTTTGGGGGGTGGGGGTGGGGTGGGGTGGGGGGGTTTAGGTTTTTGCGGGGTGGGGTGGTGGTTTTAGGCTTTTCGGGGTAGGGTTGGAGGGGAGGTTTAGGTTTTTGGGGGTGCGGGTGGAGAGGGGTTTAGGTTTTTGGGTCCGGGTTAGGGTTCGATGAGAGAGTTCCAACGCCGCTGGAATGAACTCAATCGGAGTTTGTTTGACCCACTTCTTAGTATTTCTTAACGAAAAACCACTTCTTAGATGAACCGTCCCCTATATATATATATATAGGAGAATGATCATAAGAAAACTCATTATTCATGAGAAAACCAAAAAACTATTTATTAAAGGTAAAAAAAATAATAAAAAAATCATAACTCAAAATATAAATAAAAAACTAAAACCGCTTCGGAGACCTTGTTCCCCATGTCGTCCTCTTTCAAAAAAAAAATCAGCGCCCTACTACATACATATGTATCAATTGTCGAATTATTTGAGCCTTTTTATTATCTTTCTGAAATTTCGTCAACCCTTTTTTTATCCTTTTATTTTCAAAAACTGGTAATTTAAAGTGGTCATTTTTTTCATAGTTTTGTTTATGTTATAATTCTATTTTTTTTCATATTCCATGTTTTTTCTTAGTTTTGTTTCTGTTATAATTCGTCTGTTCATTCAAGATCTACATGTTGGTCATCACTCACCGTAAGGCTATCCGGAATAGTTTTCACTGCTCATTTAGCGTCATATCAGTCTTCACTCCCCATTCCCAATCACTATACCATGGAAATGGTTTTCACTCCTGGCCACTACCACATCACCATTCTTTTATTAAGTAAAAAATCAATATTGAAGAGAGAGAAGAGGTAGAAGCGTGAGCATGCTCACGTCTAAATCTCACTACCGTGGTTCACGCCAACCCGGCATGGTGTTCCACGCGTGAAGATGTTGCCACAAAAACTCACGGCGTGAGCTTGGTAAGTAGGCCGGATGATCTAACAAAAACATATTTTACTCACGAAAAAGGTCGGCTTCCATATCTTTAGGAAAAAATAGTGATTAGTTTGGTCAGGACAATAGGTCGGTTTTACATTTTATGTGGATGTGTTTTCCACATGTTGTCATGGATCATTCATTTGTATTTGTGGCAACTTTTATCTATATGCTCACGCAATATAAAAATATTTGCTGGAAGTGGTAGTCACTAGTACAAAAATAGGCAAAAGGTGCGGTTAAAATTAGCTAGTGGTGCGGTCCTCACATCTTTTGGTCCTCGCATCAAAAAGTATTCTTCGCAACTTTTACTATTGGTAATTTTGGCAACCGCATCTTTTGAGATTTCAGCCAAAAAAACATAATTATTTTTTTTAATTTCCATGAAATTTTATTAAATTTCTAAATAAATTCTCAATATGCACAAATATATATGCCTAAAAATGAAAATGGTATACAAAAGTAATATAAAATAACCCATTCATGTTCTTTAAAATTACAAAATCTTCAAAGTAACACAAATACATACATGTTTAAAAATGAAAGTAATACAATAACTTCCTTTACCGACGTCTTCATTCTTGCAACCCGAACTAACATCTTCATACTTGCAACCCGAACCAATTTCTTCATTTTTGTAACCCGAACCGTAGAAAATGCCAAACATAACGTTACATTAATAAAATGAAGCTTAAAAAATATATGCAAATGTATATATGTATAATCTTTTATGTATAAACTTTTAATATATGCAAGTTTGTATATCAACATACGAGGGACAACAAATCGACCGACTTTCTTTATTCACGCGATTTGCTTCGGCAACCGTAATAAAACTTCTAACACTCATCACATAAATTTCAGATAGACGAGAAGTTTTGTACATCCAATTATCACGGTCCATCTGGAAATTAAAATAAGCAAACAAGTTATGTAAATGTAAGTTAACCGGTGCTCTAAGACGGCGGATCCTAACCCACTTTTTGAATATTCTATCTCATATGTATACACTTTAACGTGTTAACTATTTAAGAAAAAATCGGCAGCATTTCCCCTCAACTCCCCAAGTATGCGTATAAATCGCAAACCCGAAGGAGTAGGAGAAAATAACTACCAATTTTTTCTTAAATAGCCAACACATTAAAATGTATACACATCCTAATGGGATAGAATATTCAAAAAGCAGTCCTAATGGGGACAATCCAAAATTTATCTTAGATAAATTTTGGACGGGTATTCTCTAAAGGGTTATCTTAAATGTATATGTATACAACTATATCATACCTCATATATATACATATATCATCCACACAAAACACACACACACACACACACACATATATATATATATATATATATATATAATATACATAAATATATACAAATAGATCATACATACATATACATTATATGCAAATACACACACACACACACACACATATATATATATATATATATATATATATATATAAACATATCATACATACAAATATTCATAATATATAAACATTTTATATATATATATATATATATATATACACACAAACACATGTCATATGCAAATAACAAAATATAACCATATAAATATAAAGAAACAAACAATAAATGCATAAAATTAAAATTTTCATACCTTTGCTTGATAATTGAAAGAAGTATTGAAAAAAGCTTGAATAAGTCAATTTTTATCTACATATAACAAAATATATTGAATAATACATAATAATATTAAATAAAACTGAAATATAACATTAATAAAAGAAATGATACATTTAATAAATGTAAAAGTTGGAGATATGTATGAAGAGATTTTGAAGAAATGAGGTGAATGTGGAGATATTTTGAAGAAATGAGGAGATATTTTAAAAGATAAAAGAAAAGTTGCAGGTTCAATTAAAGAAGAAGGTAGATTTTTTGAATTTGTGACTATGATCAAATGGTGCGGTCTTTGTTTTTCGCACCTTTTGGTATCAAATGGTGCGATATTGTTGGATTTTACCGTTGTAAATATACGAGACATCAAAAGGTGCGGTTGGGATTGAGAACCACACCTTTTGATTATTTCCCATTCGCATCTTTTGCTCATTTCTCTACTAGTGAGTTTTGAAATATTTGGGCATATGACTATCCCAAAATGGTTTTCATGTAATCAGAATGGATGGTCAATTGCTGAACGAATGGTCTCAGAATATAGACCTATACTTGCCCCCTAATTTTTTTTAAAGGCAAATTTTTTATTTTCTGTGAGAGTGAGACTTCCATGATCTACTCAAATCTTGATATTTCTAAAGAATTTTTCTCTTACATTGAGCCACCAACCTCAATGATATATTTGCCTCATAAATAGTTCCTACTTATGTGCTCAAAATGAGCAAATTTTAAAATCTATCCACATTATTGACATGAGTTTTTCTAACTTAAAAAATAAAAACTTTACCTATATTACATGTTGGATCCTTTACTTTATCCATTCCACAAAACAAGTTTTATTTGCAAGACATCCTTCATGTTTTTCTTTTTGTTTCCAATAATTTGAACCCGTTGTCAGAAAACTCAGGTTTACTTGCTTAAAAGTAAAAAAAAAATTCACTTTTGTTTAAAAATTTACTTATGATAATATGTTTTCTTTTTCCAGTTTCACTCAGATTTGTTTCTCCTAAAAGATCATTAGGTTTACCCCTCAACTTCCTATGTTGGTGCCCCCTTGGAAACCCCATGGTTTAGGGGTTTCACTGCTAACAACCTTAGAGGTTCCATAGTGTTTGATATTAGAACGGTTTTTATTGAGCATGCACTTCATACATCCTAACTCAAGTCGATGTATATTCTAATATCTCGGTTGGTCTTAAGTAAATCTAATTATACTAAAATATCCTTTATGAAACTAAAATCATCAATAATGTCCGATGCAATTTACGTTTTACTAGATCTTATTTATTAGCAGGCATCAATAAAATCCTGTAAGTTTTTTAATAGCTGATTCTCACAGAAAAAATTCTAAAATCTGATACTTTTTTTAATAGCAATACTTTATTTTAGGGCCATCTAAACTACTTCTAATAATTTACACCAATTCGTAATAGACAGAGCTCGAACCCTTAATTTCAAAAAAAGTTTCATCGCTTTAACTTCAAATGATTAAAATCTTATACTATTTAAAATCTTTGTAAATTTTACGATATGGTCGTTTGAAGAAAAAACACATGTTTGTGAAGAAGTGTGCAACCACTGTCTTGAAATAAGAGAATTGCAAGTTGAGGGGTTAAAATTATAAAATAACAAATAAGTTCATAAATAAAAGATAAAATGTTTAATTGCCACATGGTGCACCATGGTGCAGCCAGGTGCAGTGGCTCCATATGACTTCACCCTACATTCATTCAAACCGGTTTACCGACTTTATCAACTGTATTTACCCCTCGGGAATTGTTTCTTTTATATTCTATAATTAGTTTGGTCGAATAATATTTTTTAAATAATAATTATTAACAGAAAATGCTGGTTCACAGGTGCTAACTGGGGAATTATCGACTTGTACTTTATGCATACATATTTGAACTTTAGATTTTGTACAAGTTATTAATATTATAAGAGTAATTATTAAGGGGTTTGAATATATTATTGATGGAATTAAGTTTTAATTAAAAGGAATAAAGTCAGAGTGAGATATCTCTTATCATTAATGACCTCCTCCATTATTAATCATGTGATACTCATCTTCAAATAAGTTATTCCATTGTTGCCCCTTTTTAATCCATTATAATATTTTATACTTATGATTATTAAAAAAAAAATGAAATACAAGTCTTTTGGTATATATGTAAAGAGTAATTACATATTTTCTTTAATTCAAATAGTTATTAATTCAAATAGTTATTAATACGATATCAGGAATATACATTCTTAAGAGGATATTTTAATAGTAAAGTGGTGTACTAACCAAACAAATAGTTATTAATTCAAATTCCACATAGGGCAATGGGTTAATTTGTGATGCCAACGATATGGCTTCAATTTAGTTTTCCATCTTTTGAAATTTGAAAATATTAAAAAGCATATTTGAATTGTGAGGGTATATCAGTGTAGATAATTTACAATTGATTATCCATATGGTACAAGCCTTTTCGTGTAGATAATTTACAATTGATTATTTATATGGTACAAGCCTTTTCTTGCATGGTTTAGTTATTATTATTATTTTTCTCATTTTAGGCTATTGTTTAAAAATGACAATCATGAAAAATAAAACAAAATTTCTTTGGTGTATTGGTTTACGTCTTTCCCTTGCGCAAGCGACCCGGGTTCGAATCCCGCAGCTTCACCTTTACCAAATTTAAACTCTCTTTTTGTCCCTTTTTCTTTTGCCTTTTAATTTTTTTCATGTCATTTTTTTCTTGCCTTTTAATTTTTAGCTAGAAATCTTAAAGCTCTTCTCGCGCGGGGTGAGTTTACTTAAAGGTTTTGGGTTTATTTTATAAGCTTTCGAGAATGTTAATTTAATCCGTGTTTTAACGCGCCGCAACGCGCGTGGATGCAATACTTTTGTAATCAATAGCTATGGCAAAAAAAAACCACTTATGTAAATAGGTATGTCTACGGAATTAAATCGAAATGCAAGAACTATGGGTCGGGATGCCACTATTAAATCGAAAAGCTAGAATTATCCGTCAGAAGCCGCCGCAACGTGCGGGGCCTTTATCTAGTTGTTATCTTAAAATGGAACAAGAGGCTTTAATTAAATACAAGAATCTTTGTAAATCTTTACTAGATTTCTTTTGAGATCTTGCTTAGGAACTAATCTTGATTTTTTTTATTAGTTTTTAAGGTGGTTTATATTCCTTCAAAGGCTCCCATGTTGCCATGTTATGATACAAAGGATGACACTTGGTATACGTGGCTAGTTTCACCATGAGCCAAGGGTTTATTTTTAATTTAATGGTACGTATATACCTTCTAGATAAATACTCATAGGTAGCTCGATCGCTGGGAGAAATATATTACAAGAAAAAATGAATAGAATATATCGCACTACGTATAATTCTCTACTAAGAATGTCATTAGTTGGATTGAGGTTAAACTCAAAATCAACTTATGGGTTTATCTTGGACACAATTTTCAATAGACTTTTATAGGTTAATATGATATAATTTTTCTTCAAGCTTTTGTGATTATCATTTTAATCATTTGTGTAATTTTTAAGAAACATGTATTCCTCACTTTAAAAAACAAAAATCTCTCGATGAAAGTGGTAGCTTTCGGAAAAAAGACGTAAGTAAAGAAGTTACTGTAAGATTTTGTCGGGTGATCGCTGACAGAAGACATCATTGACTGATTACCGATGGTTGTTATAGTCGAATAGTCAATATAACTTGATCAATGAAGGATGTCCCCCTGTTGGTAGCAATAGAGTTCCTCCAACCCAAGTTAACCTTCGGTAGCTACATAGTTCCAATCAACTCAAGCCAACCATAATGTATTCCATCGATAATTATTGACTGATCGCGACAAAATATCCGTCGGTGATAGCTAATTCTTATTTAGAAAAAGTTTTTGATTTCCTGTAAATGGACATAACATGTTCCAAATAATAAAATATATTGTAAATAAAAAATTCTTTACAGTTAAAATATGTAATAATATACAAAATATGTTTATACAATAATAATATAGAAAAATTCTTTACAGTCGTGACAGATGTTGGCGCGTAAAAGCGATAAACTACTCATTCATCTGTCTTCAGTAGGCTTCCGTTCAGTATCCAAACTCACTTTGAGCACTTATTGGAAATGGTTCTGCTAGGCTACCAGCTTCTTCTGCCTCATATTCATTGTCGTGTCTTGTGCCTCATCATCCCTCTACATCGCCGCTAGTTTTTATCCTAAGACATTAATCTGCCAACGTTAAACAATTGATTAAGTAGTATGTTGACAATAAAAAAACAATTACATTATATAATACCGTACATTCATAATACCAGGAGTTTAAGATCTCATAGTGTTGGAACTACTGGGGTCACCAGTAATGACATAGTAGGTATCATGAGTGTTCCCAAAGCTGAAGAGGAAACCATTATTTCTGCTCCAACAGTTATGGGTCACCAGCAGGTCTAGCGTTGTGCTTGGTCTCAACATATTTTTCATTATACACCTAAGTATGCGTCTCCTACGGTTTCCCAAAACAAAAATGAAATGGATTAGTTTATGAAAATTTTGACAACATAACTACTATTAATCGGATATTTCCATTGCATGTGTTAAACAAGTATCATAACATTTGTCCACGAGTGGTGACATGTTAACTAATATAAGAATACTAAGATAAAAAAAAACTTACCAACATTTTAGTTGCCTATAGAGTAGCGTACTCCAAACGATCAATGGGCGGTGTGGACGACGACTTCCTATCCTGATGCCTCTTGTTTTTATAGTGTGTCCTTGTATAGACCTCAACATGTGACATCCGGCATTTTCAGGTTAACTCCGTTAACACAAACATCGTTATCTCAAACATTTATTTATTCAAACTCAGTTACCTCAAACATTCACTCATGCATCACATTTAATTAGGATTAGTTAGATGTGTCAGTCACTCACGTATCGGTCATTCATAGAATTTTCGGATCACACACGAGTCGAACCCGTAGCGTTGGTGAACTAATAAAAATAATTGCGAATAATTATTTTTAATATAAATTATGTTAATTTATATGTTTAGTGATTTATCTGTGAATTATGTGACTTTCGTGATATCGCGTAGAATTATCAGATTTTAATTGTACTGGTTATTTTTATAGATAGGAACTTTTATAAAAATAATTATTTAAAACATTGTTATCTAGTGTATTAAGTATATAATTTAAAAACTCATTTAAATGAGCCCAAGGATTATCTAAACCCATTTTTAAAACCCATGCAATTTAATTATATAAATAATTTAAAAAAATAAAATAAACAAACCCTAGCCTCATTTGTTGAAGCCGTCGTCGACCCCCCCCCCCCCCTTGTTCCCTCTTACGACCGAAACCAAGATCAACCCCAATCACCATCGTTTTGAGCTCCGATCTTGTAATTAAACACGTATTTGGACTCCTCTAAGCGTTCCTAACACTACTACGTAAGTCGTTTCGTTCAATTTCATGATTTTAAGATTTCTAGATTTTTTATTCAAACCCTAGTTCATCCAAACATGAGTTTTTATAAAAAAAAATATGGTGACTTTATTATTGTTTTGCATATATTTGATGATTTTGTTGAAACCCTAGTTGTAAAGATTGTAACTTTCCCATAAAGGAAACTTTTGTGATTTCTAGATTTGCATATTGATGTGTATGATGATTGCTATGGTTATAATCTTATTATATAAGTTGTATGGAATTGGTTTGATGCTTTGAATCCCGTTAAACAAGCTAGAAAACATAGGATTTCCCAAAGAGGAAACTTTAATTGGAGGAACTTGTTAATTTTGGGTTATTATACGTGTTTGATGATGTAGAATGTTTCTAATTAGTTAGATATGAAGTTTTGAAGCATGTGAAAGTGTAGTTTTGTAGAAAACATGTGAATTAATCATAACTTACTTATAATGAAAACCTTTTAGAAATTCTATCTTGCATACTAGACATGTGTTGAATGATATGATGATGTTTATGTGCTACTTTTTACATATGTAGATGAATTGTGAAATCAGATTCTGAGTACCTAACACGGTTTTACAAACTTGTTAAATAAGGAAACTTTAATTTGCAAAAGTATTCATAACTTGTTATTTAGACATGCATGATATGGTTTAATGATTGATACATGTTAGTTAGGACATAATAACATGTTGCAATGTGTTGGATGCTTGAAATCGTGCATATCTCTCATAGGTTACTAAAGATAGAAACTTTATATGGAATTATGACATACATGTTAAGTTCTATGCAATTGTTATGTGATGTGGTGATCTAGAACATGTTATAGTAATCTTACAATCATATTAACAATGATAATTCCAATAAACACGAATCCCGAACATACTTACTATTTATGGAAACTTTCTATTTATAGAAACCTGCTATTTATGGAAACCTACTATTTATGGGAAACCTGCTATTTATGGAAACTTGCTATCTTGCTAGAAAAAATAGGATTTGTTGCTAAGTGCTATAGCATGATCATTTGTGTATGATATAGAAGTGTTATACTGAACAAACATAATTTAATACAACGTGTCACCAACGGGTCGTCGGGTCAAATTTGAGTCAAACTTGCAAACCTTTTCTAAACACTTAAACAATAGTATTGTTTGGATACTAAGGGTTCATATCAACTTGCACGAACACACACTTATAAACCTATGGTTTTAGGTGGCAGTTAGAGGTTCTACAGTTTTCTCTTAGCTTTCATTTGCATTCACACTCAGGTGAGTTTCATGACCCCTATCTTTACTTACTTTACTTTTTGGGGGAGAAAGCATGCACGCAAACATTTTGGGTTTTGTATTATTGTATTATCGTTTGCTTACTAAAGTGCAGACATACAAACAAGTCCTTACATTCTCGAACCGTTAGTATTGGAACATAGCGAGGTGATTTTGAGTAGTACTACTGGGTTTTGACAAGCCCCACCCAAGTTAGTCGCGCTAACTTGACTGCAATTCGAACGGGTGTAAGATTAGCCTAGACATTTTCCATTGTTCGGTAGACATGGCGGAAGGCAAACAAACACAAACAGTCAGCTTCGGTTACAAACACTTCTAGTAGCATGACATAGACTAGCTATCTATCGGTATACATTAATTACATTATCTAGCAAACATCAAACTTTTTATTTACTTACATCTCTATGAACTCACCAACCATTGTGTTGACACTTTTAGCATGTCTTTCTCAGGTCGCTAAGGTACGCACAAGATTAGGATGCATGGTCTGAGCATGGTTTTCGCAAACAATTTCAAACTTATTTATTTTTATCATTTACTTTGGTTTGGGCGCGGTGTTTTGCGCATTTGACTATTCTTGCATTTGGATTTTATTTACGCTTCCGCAACGTTTTCAAACTTAAACTTTTGTTGTCTCGTGACTATGAGCAGCATTAGTATTTTATTTAAATTCATATAGAGTCGTTCCGTGTAAATAATGACTGATATCCTGGTGTGTCACGCGCCTCGCGATAAAACCCCACAGGTGGATTTTGAGGGTGTGACACAACACCAATGGTTTAACTTGTTAGTTATCAAAAAAATGTAAATGTAAGACCATGTATAAAAAATTTACCACTTATGTTGATGATGTGTGGTACTGATCAACCTATAGTGTGGGGGGACGATGCCCCTTCAAAGGTGGTCACCCGATTGGCCCAACCGATCCTAGGTTGGGGCTTCCAAAAGTCCTTGTTCCACACCTTTCACAAAATCAACTTATAAGTTAGTATAAACAAAATTGCAATATATATATTAGGTTCTAATAAAAATAATATTGTAACACCCAAAAATTTTGACCAATTTTAAAACTTTTAAACAACGCGGAAGCTAGGTCCCAAAACGACAATCAACATAAAATCGACATTAAGTTTACAAATAAGAAGTTTACACATCCTACACGTCTAATTAACAACCGACGTTGATTTAAAACACCCTCAACGAGATTAGTGTTTTAGCAAACAAATACCCGACTTGAGTATGAGAATCCAAATCCACGTGAAGCATGACCCGAGGCTTAATCATGAGCTTTACCTACATTAAAACACCATATATAACACCATTAGTAATGATACAAAATTGCACCAGAACCCCCAAGTGCTTAACTCCCCAAATTGCAAACCCCCCCCCCCCCCCAAAATCACCCACCGACGTATGGGTCGGCGTTCCACAGACCCCTACCGGCGTCCCATACTCCGGTCTCAGGTCTGCACACCAAAATTTTCAGTTTTTTGACTTATCAGACCCATCGTTCGACCCGTTTGCACCCAATGCTGGTAAATGGTATTTTAACTTGTTTTAACACCAAACAAGAATTCCCCCATCCATTTGACCCCTTTTGATCGACTCACAACACCATGGAACAAGTTCTACACCGTGTTACCCAAACTCCCCTTTTTGACCCGTTTACACTTTGTGCATTTAACCAACCCTTGAAATTGCATAACCACATATACAAGTTATATTCATCAAATTACCGCCTCTTAGTTGGCTTTCGACGCCTCAGTATGAGAACCTCAACTCATTTTACCCGTTTCGACCCATTTCGACTCGTTTGCGTTTTTGTTCAAAATGACACCATTAGGACTTGTGTTGTCACACCCCCATATTTTATTTACTTATTAAATAAATACAGGTTGTAACGATTGGTTCATTACACGATAGCGGAAGCTGTAATAATGATTTCTAAGACTTGATTACATATACAATTACTAAAACTAAGAAATACTATGATCTAAGTTCTTCTAGATCACGACAGACTTGAGACTTGATATTCTACGTCCTTCCAGCTACTAGGAATTGATCCAACATAGCTAGCCTATTCCAACCGCGCCATGGCTAGAGGTCACCTGAGAAACATACTTGAAAGTGTCAACACAAAGGTTGGTGAGTTCACAGAGTTAGTTATATTAGTGCTTATAGTTTTTCCCCGAAAACCTGTTCATGACTTTACCGTCATAAAACTAAGTAGTTTTCATTTGAAAACATTATCATGACTTAACCGTCATAAAATATGTTTAAACCTGATCATTTTAACTAATCAGAACCCTTTTGTATAAACATGATCACTTTATCCGGATCAAAACTCTTTTGTTTAAACCTGATCACTTTAACCTGATCAGAACCCTTTGTTTATACCTGATCACTTTAACCTGATCAGAACCCTTTGTTTAAATTCAATTGTTCGTAAATAGTTTCAGGTGTACGTGATAAACAGAATAAGAATTGTTGACCCATTTGTAAACTAGCTAGGAATACAAATAATATGTTCATACATGAGGCGTAACCAAACCATGACAATTTGTACACGCCCCTAATTTCGTTATCCGGTTCTATGCGGCCATAAATCCTCCAGATTGTGGTTAGCGCGACTAACCATGACCGGGAGACGTCACTCTCCATAGTACTATTCATAGGACCCTAGGCTACAGTTAATGGTTACTACATTGTTCCAGGGGACTTTAGCTCAACTCGTTGTTCTCATCTCATGTAAACATAAAAGTCATGCCTTATTCTCTTGTTATCCCATAAAATAATTGTAAGTATGTGTTTCCCCCAATCGTTGAGTGTTGTTCATCCGAACAATCGTTGTGTGTTGTTCATCCGAACAATCGTTGTGTGTTGTTCATCCGAACAATCGTTGTGTGTTGTTCATCCGAACAATCGTTGTGTGTTCTTGTGTCCAGCTCTTTAGTTGAGCAAGTTTTCTCCCCGTTTGTTTAAAAACAATTTAAAAACTAGTAGTAAAAGTGGGGCTGGGAGACTCACAAGAAGTTAAACCAAAACGTTCATATTGTCAAACGTATAAACAATGTAATTCATGTTTTCAAAACATAACAAGTAAGTATGTTTCTCCCCCGATGTTTACAAAACAGTAAAGAGTTAAAAGGGGGCCGTGAACTCACCTTGAGTTTGTGTATGCTTGCAATGATAATTGTTCTAGTCAACTTGACCATTCGTACCCTAATTTCAAAAAGGGTAATTCGTGTTATGACCGAATGTCTTATATTGCAAATTGTTCATCGACCTAGTAAATCTAGTTGCTTTTGTTTAAATATCTTCTTAGATTTTCAACACTTGTTTTGCTATAAAAACAGTTCTAAGTTACTGCCCAATGTGACTGATGAACAGATGTCGAAACTTCCTAGTTTCGATTGGGCAATTGAGTATCGAAACTTCATAGTTTCGATTGAGTAGTTGGGTATCGAAACTACCTAGTTTCGATTGAGTAGTTGGGTATCGAAACTACCAAGTTTCGATTGAACAACTAGTATCGAAACTCCTAGTTTCGATTGGGTAAATTGGTATCGAAACTCCTAGTTTCGATTGAATAGGTATCGAAACTCCTAGTTTCGATTGAATAACAGGTATCGAAACTCCTAGTTTCGATTGAACAGGTATCGAAACTCCTAGTTTCGATTACTGCACTTTGATTGACAGAATTCGTCCTGTATATTTTTATGTTCAAATCTTGAATTTGACACACTTTTCTTGTTATCTTACTTGCGATTGAACCTTTTGTAGGCTTAGATACGGTTTTAAAGAAAATAAAGTGGATAATATCGAGTTTTTACCTTAAAACCGAGATGAAGATGATGAAAGAAAACAGAGAAGAGTCTTGAATCTTCTGTTAAACTTTCTTTAGAACACTTGAAATCTTCTTAAAATACCGAATTGTGGTGGATTTCTGCCTTAAACTGGACTTCGACTAGAAGGAGAATTGGGAAATTGCCGTATGAAAATGAGAAGTATGGAAGGGATTGTGGGATTTCGACTGAGGAGGTATGGTTTTTATCTGAATTTGAGTGTATTAGCAAGTGGGGGAATGGCTTCTCTGAATTTCGGCCGAAAAGTCAAGCAAGTGGGTTGGGGTTAAATAAATCAAACCATTTGATTTAAGTGTAAATTTAACCACTAGTGTTCGTATTTAGTCGGGTTATCCTGGTACGTGAACCGGTAACTCCTAGATTTACCAAAATATGAACTGAGACCATGTACGGTTTTTGTTAGGCCTTAATGTCCTTGTTTGTGAAATTAAGTAATCACAAAACAATTATAATTTAAACTTGTTTATAACATGTACGGATATTGACCTGAAATGTCGGGTGTCACATGTGTAACCACACACACAAGTTTACCCCCAACCATTTTGACACCCCTTAAATGGTTTCTAACACCCCGGTATAAGAACCACAACTCGTTTTACCCATACTTTGAGTATTTGACTCCAAGACCACCATTCGAGTATTCCACCCTCGATTATCACCGTTCGAGTATTCCACCATTCGAGTGTTCCACCCTCGATTACACCCATTCGAGTATTCCACCCTCGATTACCACCATTCTTTATGTTTATATTTTATTATGTGATTACACCATTCACACTTACGATTATTGATATAAATATTTGCATAAAATCAACATTCACATAAGCAAGCATTCAATTAATCATTTACTTGAAGTTCTTAGACTTCAAGACCACCTATATTAACAACACATAAGCAAAAGTGTTCATTCAACATACTATCAACTTATTACACCCATGTATATCACCAAACGACATTATGAGGTTCATAAACCTCAAACACCATAAGCACCCACCCTTTTGCATACATCCACCATATGCGTTCATCATATCAACATACACACAATTACACATAAGATAAACAACAAATCATCATGTATATAACATGTGCATCTACTACCACCTATCATTACTAAGTAAGTGAAATGCACTTACCTTTGCCAAAGATGATCCCGCTTGATCCTCCAAGCTAGCTTCCTTACTATTTGATCACATATACAACCCATTTACAATTAGTAATCCAATGATCACCAATTGACACCCAACACACCTTTATGAACTAAAGATCAAGACCCTAGCTTAGTTTGATTAACATGACCTTAATCAAACCCCCAACATACAAATACCACCTTTCAACTCAAATGATCCATTACAATCAAACTTCCAATCCACCAAATAGATTGAGGGTTATTACTTGATTATATGTTTAATCACACCACAAACACTTACCAGTCCCCAATTACCATCCAAATAACCTCAATTTTGAAAACCCCTAATTTCACCTTAAGAACCCTAATTTTTCAAATATCAAATTAGGTGTTATAATCATGTAAAACATGATTATCTAACACTAATAATACTAGATCAATGTTTATAAACGACATTAAACTTAAATCATAACACCAATTGACTCAATTGGGTCTTTTTGCTCAAGAACACCATAGATGGTGATTGAGATGAGGAAGATGATGCTACTAGCAATCTTGAAGAGGGTGAACACTCCAAATCATCCAAGTTCCACATGCAAATCATCAATTTTGGGTTTTGGCTCCTCCTCCTCTTTTCCTCTTGCAAAATTCTCAAGAACATACACTCATGTGTGTGTTCTGCGCTACCAACACCAACCAAGTAAATAAGCTTTGGCTGATTTACATAAATGGTCCCTGAACATTCCATTTTTACTCCTTCCAAAACTAGATAATTTCAACTATTAAAACCAACCTCCAACTTCTATTATTAATATTTGCGCCCCATAATATGATTACCATATTATTTTATAAACTTGAAATTTGGTTCGTTACAAATACGTATGTTGTTGATCATCTGGTGCCAAAATGGTTTTGAGTTCCAACTAGGGTGGTGTGGTGTGATGATGGTGAAGTCCTCGACGTCAAACAATCTCCCATCGAGTTTAAGGCCTTTTATTGTACAATTGTATGCATCCCTCATTTGGTCACCATATAGAGTATGCATGGTAGGAGACCATGTACCGTACATCTCCTGCTCCCGTTTGGGTCCCATTAAACATTCAATCAGCGTTAACATATATAACTAAATATGCAATAACTAAATATGTACTTACACAAAAGTGCTTATACATGTGTTGTGCTCATGTCTAGGGACGTCTTTCCAACAATTCAGAAGATCATGGAACGAGTTCTTCCATATGGTGGTCATCTATCCGACAACTAAAGAATCATCAAATCTACAAAAGTTAGACAAATAAAACAAAATTTATGTGAATAATACAATACAAAACATGTCAGTAAGTTACTATCACATAAACTTACCCTCTTTATACGATCCCATGCTCAATCTGATTCTTAGGATGTTGAGGTGCATGTATCGTAGTATTGGCTCCATACCCCAAACAACAAAGCGAGGTGCTTGAAGTTAGTACCATATGCAATGTCTTAAACCATCATCTTGCTCGGTTTGACTTGCACCCACATGCTCATCAGTGTGCGAACTACCATGCCCGACAAAGCTGCTGCCTCCCAGGCGGGCATGCGTCGGATAAAAGAGTATTGTTGTTGATGTTTCTCCTACTGCTACCTCTACTAGATCCATATGCCATTGTCTTTTACAAAGAATTAGAAAGTCAATATCGCACCCAAAGTCAAACTTGGTCACATTAGGTCAAACATAGTCATATCATAATCGTAGAACAGAACAAATTTCGGCCAAGAACAAATTTCGGCCACAACCAAAGTATATCAAGTTAAAATCAAGTTACATACATACATGTTATCAAAGCAAGGGACTTAAAGTAGCATCCACAACTCAATAGCCGAATCTAACACTACATTAACTCAATAACTTCTATGTAGCATCTGCAACTCAAATAACAAGTGAAAATGCAATAATGTATATAAATTATTAAATTATAAAATCTAATTAAATTACAAGTATTGTCTTTTATGGTTAAAAAGACTAAAATGCCCTCATGTGCAGTGCACATGAGGTAACTTAACCGAAAATTTTAACCTTCGTTAGACTAAAGGACAAGAAACGAGAGAACTTTTCAAATAAATGACAATAAGTGAAAGTCAAAACTTTAAAAGACCTATTCCATAATTTAGACAAACATAAAGGACAAAAATTGTAATTTAATCTTAATTAATCTAGTATGATATAGCTAGGAAATTAAAATCAACAGTTAACTACTATTAAACTTTTTACATAAGTGTAAAAATATCCCTTAAGTGACTCATGGCATACCATCGAAAGCAGTTTTACATCGTCTTCATAAAATTCTTTACAAAGTTATACGGTAAAACTTTAATAATACACGTACAAACACCAATAATACATATTTGTATCTTAAATTAAAATCATACATCTTAAATTTCTCAAATAAATATAAAAATACAATTCAAACTTTTCTTCTTTAAAATAATAGATCCTTTGTACTTTAACTTGGACAACACATCAAACAATTGGTATGCAACTTTATTGATACAACATGAGGCTATGGTGGCGATTTTAGTATCACAAGAAGGTGTGGTGTCGTTTAGGAATGCGAGATGGAATGATGAAACCAAAGTGATTGATAGTTGTGGTTATTGCATATTCGAGAGAATCGATGAGTGTGAGAGGGAGGATAGTGTTGTCAAGAAGAAGGGTTGTGGATCGACGAAGAAAAAGGTGAAAAAAAGAGATGTCAGATCTTTTATAATACAATTACTTTAATTATATATACCCGTTGTAACTAATTAATATTTTAACCTTGTCTATGAAAAGTTAAATCGTCTATCAAAACATAAAAATATTAAATTAGCTAAACTTAAGCATGAATCACATGAATTATAAATATAAAAAATGTTAATACCGGAATAAAAGTAACTATATAATTTATTGATTTTACGAGAATAAAAAGTATTCAAGTTGACCAATTAGATAATGAGGGAGGCCGATTAACTTTAAAAAGTGGATAAAGTACTGAATAAACAAAATCCATAAGGACGATATTTAATTACGATGCCCTTTCTAAAATAAAAAAACCTATAATTAAAAATTCATTTAAGATTGCTTATTTAAATAGTTGATGATTATATTTATATACAAAAACAAATAATTCAGTTGTAAAAAATGAAATATTGTATATAGTGTCTAAATTTGCTTATGCAATATAAAAACATAACAATTAGATAAATAATTCTTTGAGTCTCTGACAAATTCTAATAATTTAACAAGACATTAACATGTTAGCCAAAAATGACGTTCTGATATATATTTTTTTGTGAATTATTTTAGCTTAACACGTAATAATTTATTTTCTATTACTTATAATAGTATTTTTATTCAATTTATAATTTGTTAATAATGATTTAGAAAAATAAACAAATACAATTCCAAAAACTTAATTATCTTATTTCATGCTACAAAATGCAATTTTAGAAAATAAAAAAAAATAATTATTATAAAATAACCAAACTCATTTATCATAATAATACAAACAATAACCGGTGACAATATTAAGTATATATACATTTACCAACTTTATGAAGAGTAGCTTTATTATTATTTTATTAGATTAGAAATTTGTGTATTACACGGATTGAATAATTAAAAGAATACAATTTATAACACACTTATATACTTCTTAATACCGGTACATTAAGGTTTCACGTTTCAAGACTGGTTCAAGAAATATGTCACATTTTGTAGCTAAAATTAATTACTCACAAGTGTTTGGATTCGTGTTTTCAAAATGATTATTGTGAGTTTAGAAAAATAAGTTAGAATCAAACAAAGTTGTTAACTAATAGATATTGACAATAATTAATTTATTACAAAACTATAAAGTTCTTACACACTTTTTAAATTCATTTGGATTCATAGAAAAAGAAGAAAAATGAAGATTGAATGAAAATTAATTGATAAATTTAAGGGAATAATTTGAGGAATAAAAAAGAATTGATTATAAGGAGGAAAGAGAGATATAAGGAACCTCAAAATTGGATGCATAGAAAAAGGACACGTGACATTCCTACCACTTGTCACAATAGTTCGAGTCACCTTTATCCACTCACGGCTCCTGCTATTCCTACCACCCCGACTACATTTCATGCATTTTCCAATTCTACTTTTTAACACCAAAGACTAGGACATCCAAGACAACATATTATGGATTTTCTTAGTACTAATAAAGTTATTGCTTGAAATAAACTAAGTCGTTCATTTGTTTGCCATTCGTGTCAAATTGCAAAACATAGACGCTTGCCGTTTGTTTCTGCTACTTCGTGTACTTTATTAACATTTGATTTAGTCCATTGTGATCTTTGGACATCTCCTTTACTTAGTAAAAAATGGTTGTAAACATTACACGATGACCGTACACACTATACATGGATTTTTCCAACTAAAATTTAAATCCTAAACTTTTAGCAAATTCACTCAATTTTACAACTATATAACTCCATACATCCATCAAAACATTTCAATGTGACATTTTTTATTTGAAAGGCAAATTTCTTTATTCATGTATAAGTGAGACTTAAACCCATGACCTTCTCAAACCTTGGTGTTTCTAAAGAATTTTCTTCTACCATTTGACCACCAACCCCAATGTCATTTCAATGTGACATGGGTAATGAATTTGACAACAATCACTTCAAATCCTTTTGCAACCACTCATAGCCTACAGTTTCAGTTCTCGTGCCCACACACCTCCCAACAAAATGGGAAGTAAATGCTTCTTCTTTTTTTATACCACACTATTTAAAATAACTACTAAACATACAATCTTATTAAACTCATTACAAAGGGCTCTTAAGGTGTGTTGTATTATGCTTTGCTTCATATGAAAGTGAAGGAACACAATCGTGCATGCCTCTCCTTCGAATGCGATAAACACTGTCACGTGGATGTTCTCTCTGTTTTTCAACATCGATTAAGGCTTTGAATCGCAAATCGGATCACTATAGTGTATTATATAGAATATACTAGTTGTAATTTATTATGTAGATATGATATATTGTAATTATGTTTATCATAATTAGAAGTTATAACTTAATTATTTGTTTTTATAATTATGTTTATTTTACTCTTATAGATAGTTGATTCATAAAGCATTATATTTCACGTGAGTAATTGGCTTTTAGTTTGGTTATATATTTCATTATTTCTTGGGGCCATTGGGTTTAATAAAATATTTAACACAAACATTCAATTACAAACACCTAAACTCTTTGTTGGGATTAAGCCTAGAAATTGAGTTTTTTACTTTCTATCGGTGTGTATGCGCGCACATACATATATTTTTTAGAATTAATTACACGGATGGTCCCTGTAGTTTACACGGATTTCACTTTTGGCCCCTAGGATTGGGAAACTACAAGTTTGGCCTAATAGTTTGCACGATTGTAACACCCATAGCCCCTGAGATGGATGAAAGTTAACGTTGGCCGTTAAGTTTTTTAAAATGGCTAAAATACCCTTGACTTTAAAAGACAAAAAAGAAAAATTGCAAATCCTTAAGTCCCACAAACATAAAAAAATCATAAAATAAACTAATACATGTCTGACTCACAAAACCTAAACCCAAACACACTTCATAACCATCTTCTTCAACATTTGTCCTCCACCACCACCATCTCCGGCGCCATTTCCGGTGGCAACCACAACCATCTCCTGTGGCCCAGAAATCTCTTGCAACCGCCACCAACACATCACCAACCAAGCCAACTATCGTTATGACCCTTTTTTAGATCTGGTTCTCATAGCCTGAACATCCGTATTCATTATTCAGTATTCAAAATCCAAAACTCCACACCCTTTATTTCACTCTCAATCATTCAATTAACCGCATTCGACTCACCACCTCCAACACCAATTACATTAATCTTAGACTCATTATAACCACCAAAACTCATGAATCTCTCAAAATCTCAGTAATATTAGGATTAAGCATTGAAACTTCATGGTGGAGTTTGAGAACCTGATCTTTGCTACTGATGTTGTGAGAATGGGCCATACATTTAATTTGGGGATTATAAATCATCTTCAAGGAATTCAATCTCCCACCAAAAATGGAAAATACCCCCTTGATTGTAATGAGCCCTAAACATTGATAAAGGAAAAAAAAACCCAAATTGCAAATTGGGTTATCAACAAATACATAAAAGGGAATTGGGTGTGTAGAACATAGTGATGAAGGAGATGAAGCGGTGGCGTGGTCTTCACCGAAAATTGCAGGTGGGGTGGAGGTAGGGTGGTGGTGGGATTTCCGAAGGGTGATGGATGGTGGTTTGACTTTTGAACAGATCGGGTGCTTGCTTTCCATGGTACAAGACCTGATTCAGCAATAGATCTCCAACTTTTTGAACGTATATCGCTAATTCTTCCTGTTGGTCAATGGAGGAAGTGGGGGTTTGGCGGTTGATGTGGGCGGTGTTGGTTGATGTAGGTGGTGATGGATGTGGGCAGGCTGATGTAGGCGGCGGTGGTGGTTTTTGAGAGGGGGCAGAAAGTTTCCGATGAGTATTTACGGGGTGGTGGCTGGTGGTTTCAGTTTTAAGGTGGTGGTGGTGGTTTGACTCTTGAAGGTGAAGAAGAAGAGGGAGAGGGGGAGGGTATAAGTGTGGTAGGCCCCACTGAATTAAGATATTATTTAATGTTTTTAATATTATATTTTTATTATTAGGGGTGTTGTAGTCATTTCATATGCACTTAACTGAAAAACTTAACTGACATCCAACTCAGGGGTCATCCTTGTTACGTTCACGCAAACTATTGGGCCAAACTTGTAGTTTCTCAATACTAGAGGCCAAAAGTGAAATCCGTGTAAACCACAGGGGCCATCCGTGTAAACCACAAGCGCACATACATGTATATTTTACGATTATTTCTCGAACCTTTTCTATTGTACATAATCATAGCGCATTATGGATATGTAGATATTTAAATAATGTACAATTATTTGAAAAAAAGTTTATAATTAATCAATTAGCAAAATAACTTATACTATAACTAGGGTACACGTGTTACCGTGTAAAGTAACGGGTAATTGTCATGTTTCATTTTCAATATATTATATAAGAGACTATCCGTAATACCCGGTGAAGGCGGTGAATTTTCGGTGTCACGTAGACACCACGTAGACAATGGCTTCCCTCACCCTCACCCTCACCCAGGTGTGTAATGGTATAGGTGAGAGCCATCACCTTGCCCCTCTCACTCCCGCCCATTCACGCCCGTTACCACACTCACCTTGCCCCTTTTACCCCCACTCTCACCCCCACCCGGCGCGGTGTTTCACTCCCGTGGTGGGTGAGATGGCACCACGCCCCCACTCTCACCCATGCACTACACATAGTCTAAGTGCTTTAGGGTATGAGGTATACCCTCACGAAACCCTCACTGTGAGGGCTTTCACGGCGTGAAGAGGTATGGAACACTGCCCCTATAGAGTGGGGGGTGAGGGGCTTTTCGCGAGTGGCTTCAAGAGAGAGGGGAAAAGTTGTGAGTGTTGGGTGGGTCCCCTATTGTGAGTGTGGGTGTTGGGTGGGTCCCTCATGGTCAAATATGTGGTATTTCACTCACTTGGGTATTTCCCTTGCCAAGTGACCCAATTGAGGAACCAACCAAGCTTACGTGGCGCCCACGTGGCAAAAAAGTTACTCTCACTTGGGAGTGCGAAGTGAGAGTATACCTCATACTCTTAAGAGTATTCGCATCGGTTTCTTTATTCTGATCTTTCTAATTTAACTAAAAAATAATTTTATAAAAAAATTATTTATTTTTTAAATACCTCTCACATCTCATTCCTTATCTTTATAATTTTAAAGAAATGGTTAAGGAATTGATATATTTAAGATTCTAGTGTTTATTTCCTTATAGTTTTAAGGATAAAGATAAGGTTTAAAAAACTTGATGTAAGACCCTTTTAACTTAAATTTTATTTTTTCCCCTTATAATTAATGATATGGTATATATACCAATCCTGATATGGATGCTATGTAAATACTCATCAATTAGAGTTACTGGTTTTTCTAGGTTCGGTTCGGGTTACATGTAGTTTTTTTAATAATTTGAATTAAAATATTTATTATATGAATTATTATTTAAAATGTTATGTGTAATAGAACCTTTTTTTCATTTGGATACTATTTTTATTCAATAGTATGGATGAAAATTTAATCTGAGACTTGTATTTTCTAATGATTTTTTGGTTATTTAAGATGTAGTTGTTAAAGTTTGAACCAAATGCAATATAATGTATAATTAACAGCAAGTGTATATATGTATAAGGGGATATTATAAAAAGGTGAAAATTGTAGAATGGTGAAAAGGAGTCGAAGGCCTGTCAATAGCTAAGATGAAGGGGGTGCAACGTGAAACTCATTTAAACATATTTTATGGTCGAGAGAGGAAAATGGGGAAAACCATCATTGTCGAATTTTATCTACTTTCACTATTTTTTTAAACCTTAATATCTATTGTTTCATTATTTTTAAAAAAATTCTATACCATAAAATCAAACATTTTTTTCTCTTTAATTCAAGTATGAAATTGTTATATTCAAGTGCACGGTTCATTGACCTCATATAACAGTGTGTTAGCTTGCATGTCTTCGCTTTATTTCTTTTTTGGACACAATTACTCCTTCACCTTGGTACACGTGACGCTTAGTGGTTGTTTCTCACACGTATCATGATTTTGATCAGGGCGTGTACATAGTGTGTTTCCAAGTGGAATGTATAGATTTATGAGTAGGATTAGTGAGTGTGTGAGTTAACTGTTTACAAAAAAGATCAATTAGTATAGTCGGTAGCTGTGTGTATATACATATAAAACCATTTAATTTATAACTTTTAGAATACGCGTGATCATATATAAGCATTATAATACTTTTTTGGAATAATTAGAAGATATTAGTTTAATTTACATGTATATTACTTTTTAGAAAGCATATTCATCCAAAATCAAACTCTCTCCCTGCAGCCAAGCTTTAAAACCAAAATAATATTAATCACTTGCTGTAAAGGATTTTGCTACGCTGGTATTACCTGAAAAAGAAACTAAATCATAATACTATTTGATGCCCTAAAAAGGAAGCCATTTAAATATTTATAAAAACACTCATTCAATTGTTGTTGGTATGCTGTACATTTTGCTTTGCTTGTAGTACCTGGAACTTTCCTGGCCACATTCGAACACAATTTAAATATATGAAAGTGTTTATTAGTTTACTAGGTTATAGACCCGTGTATTACACGGGTTTGAATAATAAAACCATATAATTCATAAATCTGTAAATACTTCTATCGTTTTCATAATTCAGGTAACAAAGAAATAAAGGCTATTATGATCCACAAACAATTTGATGAAGTCCTTGACATCTTACAATGTAAAAGAATATTGGGATCCGAGTCCAAAACTGGTTTGCTTTCACGAAAGACATATCATGAGTAAGCCTGAATCGTGAAGGATCTGTATTTTCCATGCAGTATTTAGAGTTGATGAGTAAAATAGACAAAACTGGTATTTCTATATTCAAAATGTGATGTGATTTGTACACACAAAATGTTAACTCTACTAACTGCTCCATTATCACATCTCCTTTACAAAGTGGAAGCTCTTCTTGCTTATTCATCACATCTTTCACCTGCAAATCCAAATCCAAATTTATCAAATACTCATTGGTGCTAATAACATTTACAATGATCAAGCCTGCAAATCCAAATCCAAATTTATCAAATATAAAAGATGTAACGTCTCACTTAACACGTAATTTAAAAGACCTTTCTTGACTAACGATCAAACCTCGAATCAAGCTTGGCAAAACTGTAAGATCGGGTTCGGGTCAAGCTCAAATCAAGTTTAGGTTTTCTGATCTTATTGGCAAATTTGATCTTATGAATGCACCCTTTATATATTACTTACAAGTTTTAATTCTGGTTCTATGAGAATAGCAAGTTCTTAACAAAGTTGGTATTTTTGACATGCTAATAAAGTTAATGATTTTTTTTTAACAATTCTCATAAGCCAGAAAGATTTCTTTAACAATTTCTAATTATATTTTGATAATTTTGATGATTTGTTATTTTCAAATCGAGTCGTTTTGACCCGAACCTATTTTGGTCCGACCCCGTTCTTGTTCTAACCCATTACCTGACCCGCCCATTTTTCCGGGCCTAATTACATGGTCTATAAAGAAACATGATTTATAATTATACAAACTGAATCAACTATCTTTAAAATTATGAAAACTATAAACCAGTTTCATCTAAAATATGGTTCTTTGTTTAAAAGTAAGCAACAGACAACCAAATAGAAATAACTACAAAAACCAGATCTAACTCAATTCTCAAAAGCCAACTAAATCAAGATTTTCACAAGAGAATTGGTTGAATTCAGGGATAAAACTTCATATCCATGAGTCAAATCAACTAACTTTCAATTCCCCAATGTTACAGTTACTTTAACTTTTACTACATAACAAATTAACACACATCAAAATTAAGAAGACAGAAAATAGAAAAAAAACATGTTTCTTTTTTAGTTTGTGCCAAGTCAAATACAAATTCAACCCATTAAAGTTTCATAATCAAGAATCAAAGTTTTGACCAGATCAAGAGAAAGGACATGGTAAATCAAATAAGAGTATAAACATGCTTAATTTATATAATTATATGCTTAATTTTGTTCACATATATACCCAAATGTCCCTTCAAATTGAGATACAGTGAGGTTCAACCAATGATAAGGAAGCCATTTTGCAAACTCAAAATCAGAAATCTACAATTTAATTACAAAATTGTTATAAATAAAGCAGATACTATAGTCTAAACATGATTAATTTATATAATTATATGATTACCTTAGGTTCAAAATCTTTTGAAAGCAAAATATTAGCTGCCTTGATATCCCTGTGAATAATTCTCCTTTGACAAGCTTCAGGAAGATAAGAAAAACCTGAGGCAGTGTCTATGGCAATATTATATACCTTCACAGTTCAGACATTTACACGAACTTATTTCATTTCACCCTGCAATAAGCAAGTATCCATATCGCTTTTCTTTATCTAAGCACTCAAAAGTGTTTATCTGCTTTTTAACATCCCCACTAAGAAGGTAAGTTAATTAGACACACCTTTGACTTTTTGCTCATACGCAGTTAGGTCACGCATCATCAGTGCTGCAACATCTCCATTTAAGGGATCAGACGGGTTTTTGTGCAAAAGAAGTTGCAGATGGAAGACTTCAAACACGTTCACAAGATCTGCAGATTAGAGAATAATAACACCTCATCAATCCACCAAGAAAATTTTGATAAACAAAATGAAAATATTAATAGATAAAGATGACAAAGGTCATAAGATGATCCACCAAACATTGGACTCCATGTTTGATTGATCAGATCTAAACAAACCGATCTTGACCTGCAACAAACTCATACATGTTCTTGATTAATTAGAATGATAATTTTTTTTCATTAGTTTTAACTGCACTTAAAGTTAAAAAGCTCATGTTTCATCGACATTTGGGTGGTAAATTTTGTTTATAAATCCAATTGAAGGAGACTTATATGATCAGGTAGCTCCACCCTAACCCTAATTCTCCAAACACCTCAATGATAAGGGCCTGCATCACCAAATTTTGCAATGATTGACATTCATGTTAGCGTAAGTAAACACGCACATAGACTGTTCGACAACTGCCTAAATTTTTATATATTGTACAAATACAAATATCATTATATAAAAGAATACGCGTAAGCCGAAAACAAATCAAGATAATGTCAGCATTAGGACGGATGATCACACACATAAACAAAAGCAGTTGCAGCCTGCAAAGAAATATATATCACATACAATGTTTACATGACTCAACAAGAACACTCAATATTTACATGGATGGAACTGAAGTTTATTCAGAACCAAACCAAATATTAAATACATGGACACTTAAAACCAACAATGGACTGAAATCGACTGAACACTATGACAAGAACATAAAAATGAGCATTATTATTCATTTAATTCACAGGAAGGGTTAAAATTATACCCGATCGACGCTAAAATCCAACATCCGAACCGATTTGTGTGATTCATTGACCTTGAGAGGAGAATCAAAGAACTAAAATGTGGTCTTTGAAAAAACCGAGTAATAACAGACCTAATAAACAAAACCCATTAATATTCAACAAATCATCACAAACAGACATTCGAATTTGTACATACACAACACAACAGGAGCGATTAGATGAGATTGGATACGAATATACACAACGATTAGATGAAGGAGATGAGGGAGGTGAAGCAGCGACAGATTAAGAATCAGACGATTCGGAGTTGGATTTCGCAGAGGCCAGAGGTGCAAGTATGTGGTGGTGGCGTCGATTATGAGGCGACAGTTGAAATTAGGATTTGCTCAATCTGAACTATAGAAGCAAGCAGAAGATGCAAAAGAAACGGGTTAAAACAATAAAACGGGGTAGGCCGTAGGTTCCGCGCGTCGCTTTAATTTGGATCCAAATTCTAGACGGAAAACAGAGAAAGGGATGCCTTGAAAATCATGCCACGTGTCCCCAAACATTTTGTTTTATTATAGTTAATAGATTGCATATTCGATAGTATGCCACATTGTTTTCTTTTCCTTTCTAAAAGTTCTTTAAATGATGGTTATGACTAGATTATGACAAATACAAAGCTATTGCAACAGGCTATATGGAACACCCCAAACCGGGCATATCTCATAGTTGACACAAAACATAACAAATATAGTTCTTAAATCGGAAATCAGAATCTATTACAGCGGAAATCTTTCATTTAAATAATTCATAATCAAGTAACATTTAACATCGTTCAACATATAAACTATCAGGAATAGGAAAGTCAGTCTTCAGCACAGCAGCCCGACGTCCATGCTATCCGGCCCTCACGGCTCCTTTACTTTACTTTACCTTTACTATCTGCCATGCATACTAAAAGTTAGCTAACACTGGTGAGTTCTATCTTTACTTTGAACTGTAAACTTTAAACTTTCTTTTCGTAGCTTAGTTTTATAAAAATAAAATAAGCTTTTTTTCTTTACTTTAAAACAAACTTTGACTTTACTTTAAAACTGTACAACGTTACAATTTATAAAATCGTTCTGTTACTTTCTTTTTTTAAAACTTTACTTTTGAGGAAACCTATTATGGTGTCCTCCTTTACTCTTTCAAAACTTTCATTTCACTCGTACAGGACAAGTGACTATCACACACTTTAACTATCATATATGGATCATTTTCCGAAGACAAGATCCCTTTCTCGCTTACTTAGGGTAAGACTTTTACTTTAGCGCTGCCCACATCTCAGGGTGTGACTTTCTTTCTCGCTTACACTTCGGTGTAAGACTCCTTTAGCATTGCTGACACTTTAGGGTGAGACTCCTTTATCATTGTTTACACCTCATGGTAAGACTCATTTAGCATTTCTCACACCTCGGGGTGAGACTTCTACTTTAGCATGCATGCATGCATGACTTTCTTCTATGCAATGCAATTACACTACTACACAAAATAGAATGCAATCACATAAACTATCACATAGACAAATAACACATATTAACACATAAGCATATAATATGGCATCTGTCACTGTCAAGTTACACCGAAGTGTAACTTCTTTACCTTCTTTGCTTTAACTCTTTACTTTCTTTAAAATAAATTTCAAATAATGTACTATACTTTTTAACACTTTCCCTTTTTCTTTTTATAAAAATGACATTTTTATAATAACTATAACTTTCTCTTTTACTTTATAAAAATAACATTTTTATAAAAACTATACTTTGCCTTTCAAATATTTCTACCAGTATGCATGCTAGCCCAAGACCGTTACGAAAAATGGCAATAAGAACTCACATATCAAGCTATCATGTGAATACTAGAACTGGTCCGGTAACCGTCACTCTCTATCTGTATAATTAATTTATACAAGTTAAAATAACACATCTAACCGACACTAGGCGTTCTCTACTTTTAAGCTGGCGAACTTAAGGTTATGTTCGCCACTTTTGATACCGACGAACTTAGGCTATGTTCTACTCTTTGACATTAGCGAACTTGTCAAGTTCGCTTTCTTGGACCCTGGCGAACTTAAGTCAAGTTCGCCATTTTTGACATTAGCGAACTTACACCAAATTCACCCTATTTGGCTTAGGCAAACTTAATCTAGCGAATCTACTAAGTTCGCCACATGAGCATCAGGCGAACTTGGCAAGTTCGTCTGAGCGGGCAGTCTTCTTCCTCAAAACCCTAAGTTGCATGTTTATGGCGGCTGAACATAACAACGATCAAACTTTGAACTTTTTACATTAAAAATGTTCCTTTACTATTCATTAGGCTAGATCTAAGGTTTACTTCGTGTTTTAAACGTAAAAAGCTAACATTTGATCCAAAACAATAAAAACCCAACAAAAACATAAAACTCCATATATATATATATATATATATTACCTGTTTGAGTCGGGTCGTGTTGTTACCTATTTGAGCTTGTAGTCTCGACTCTTTGTTTCTCCTAGTGGTAAGGAATGATCCTTGAGCTTCACGATCCAAAACCTGACTTTCTGTCTCTAGCTTTTCTCTCTCTTTCTCTCTCTAGAATCGCAAAAGTGAGGGTGAAGTGAGGACAGTGTGGGGCGACTAGGCTTGTAGCCCTCCCTTTGCCTTCCAATTTCGGCCCATGGCCCATTTCCTTTATTTCCTTTTTTCTCGTTAAATATTTAAATTATAACAATAAAAACCCAACAAAAACATAAAACTCCATATATATATATATATATATATATTACCTGTTTGAGTCGGGTCGTGTTGTTACCTATTTGAGCTTGTAGTCTCGACTCTTTGTTTCTCCTAGTGGTAAGGAATGATCCTTGAGCTTCACGATCCAAAACCTGACTTTCTGTCTCTAGCTTTTCTCTCTCTAGAATCGCAAAAGTGAGGGTGAAGTGAGGACAGTGTGGGGCGACTAGGCTTGTAGCCCTCCCTTTGCCTTCCAATTTATTAATTATTTCGGATGTTACACTATATAAGAATGAATGTAAGAATGTTTGATCTTGACTTTTATTTTGAATATAAGATATAAGAAATGAGTTCGTTTAAGTTTACGAGTCTTTGTAAACTATGACGCGCCAATGCTTCTTACTGGATTTTTCTACCTTGTGCGTTCTATTTCTCATGTCATATATGTCATGAGGATTTTAGGGGGTCTAGTGATGTAGTACAAAGCACACATATTTATTCCTATTGTTTTCGTGCGTTTTAGTTAGTTTTACCTTTGTTTTGAGTCGTTTTTGTTTCATATTGAGTCTTTGTTGTGTTTACAGGAGCTCGTGTGGATTACAAGTCAAATCATGAAGATTTCGAGCATGAGAAGAAACCCGGAGAATAAAAGTGAAAAAGTTGGATTTTGGTTCCCTCGCGGTACGCGAGGGAGGAGAGACTATGCCTCGCTGTACGCGAGGAATCCCAGAACCGGGCCCGACTAATTTGTCCCTCACGGTACGCGAGGGGCTGGCCATGTTCTCTCGCGGTACGCGAGAGACCCGTAAGTTCGTAAAAAGCCCAAATTGATGAATTAAAAGATTGGGATAGCCATTAGGTCAGAGGGTTCGAGTTTTAGCCGTCTGGAAAGAGCTAGGAGGCGATTTTGGGGCTGGAAAAGGTGTTTGAAGTGCAAGATCAAAGATTTTGATTCCGGGTTTGTTTAGTTTAGCTTATTCGGGTTTAAAGTTCGAATATTTGTCTTTGATTTCTGTGTTTGAACCATGTTTATGCTTTATTACTTCTGTTTGGATGTTTTAAGTATGATTATTGGTTAGATCATTGATACTGCCTAGGTCTAATGATGAATACTTGCTAAAGTTATGATTTTTATCGATTTTTGGTTATTTTGAATGGATTAATAGTTTTGTAACGATATTGGTTTAATAATTTCGATGGTATGCATGCTTTGAACCTGATTTGCAAGTAATTATAGTTCCATATGCTGTTTGTGAATGTCTTTCATCTTAAGTAGTATATCTAGATCATATACTGTGTGTTTATGGTTGTTTAATGGTTTGCTTGACGTAGTATTCCATAGGGACTGTGATTGAGAGTAGGTTAGATCTGAGTGATTATCTTATCTCGATACCCGAAAGGTGAGAGGTTGTCGATTAGTCATCTGTGTTAGGATTCTGAGTGTAAATTGTCTGAGAGGAAGTTTCCCTTAGGGTTCTAGTATCCATTGCTACTTCGTGTCATAGTGTTTATTCTGAGATTACTCCGTGCATCTTCGATTTATTGTGTACATTGAGACCAAGAGGTAATATGTCTTTTGGGTACTTTATTATTGTTGGAGAGACTGAAAGGTAATCCAACCATCTGGTGAGTTTAGTACTTCTTTAGAGTTTCTTAGTTGGTGACACCCTGAGAGTGATTAGGGATCCACTAAGTTGTCTAGAGTTGTTATCCTTAGATACCCAGATCCATCATAGTTTCCATAATCGATAGAAGTTGAGCTTTGCAAGTATGATTTCGACACTAGGTAGTATTCTTCCCATTCCTGGTATTTCCCTGAGTTCTTTGTCTAGATAGTTAGAAGTTGATCTTTAATATTCTGCATTATTAGTCTAATCAGTAGTGTAGAAAACCCCCCAACCAAATCATCTTTAGTCCGAGTCAGAGTCTAGTTTAGCTGTTCAGTGTCTCTAGGGTTCGATATTCCGGTTTACAATTAAGTTGTGCTACGTTCGATAGGTACACTTGCCTGTCAGTGCGGTTTAGTTCATAGGTACTCCATTTATTACTTAGGAGTCTATGTTAGGTTTATTTGTTAATTTTTACAGACCGTCTGAGCGATATCATCTAGTGAACTAGGCTTTTTTTTAACAGCGAGAAAATTTATAATTCAGAAAAAAAACTAGCAAGGAGCTAGATACAGGGGGTGTTTGGGATTACTTATTAAGTTCTACTTATAACTTCTTGAAAAAGTAAGAAATTTCTACTTTTGAAAAACAACTTTTCATCCTTTATAAAATTGACTTTTTTCCCATTTATCCAAACGAACTTTTAACTTATTACCTTTTTAGAAAAGGGTAAGGCACACCGCCCCCTCTTGGCGTGATCAAGGGCGTGAAGGGGCTGGCGTAATTTGTTTCACAGGAGTTCAAAGTGTGATTCAAGCTCCATTCTTGTCCTTTCCCATTCAATTTTAAAGCAACAAACACAAAACCACACACATATGTGTGTTATACGAGAGAGAGAGATATATATAGAATCAGGAGATGAAGGAGGTGGCTATGCCATCTCCGGCAGCCCCTCCCGGCGATGATGGCGCTCCTACGGTGGCTTTCCGACGGCAATAGGTGGTGGTGTTATAGCGGCGATAGCCCGCTCATGCGACCCAGCAACCAAAACCCATATTTTCTTCCTTCCTCAACGAAGACAGTAGTTCTTGACTTCTTGAGGCTGGAGCAGAAGACGACGGAGACGGTGCCGACGGATTGGGATGATGGTGATGGCCGAAACCGCCTCAGATGGCGACGGTGGGGCTGTAGACTGATTATCCGGCCAACAACCCAAATTTCCGATGTATTCTTTATTTCAAAGGTAGGACCCGATTTTGAATTGTATCCCGACAAATTAGATAAGTTGGTTTTTATCTTATGTTGGTTAGCATATTTTGTTTTATTTTTATTATTTTAATATTATGTTTTATTTTATATAAATGAAAAATAAAAAAAAACATTTAATTATCACACCATCACAATTACTTGGGTATACCCCTTGTCAAGTGATGGATGATGTGATAATAAAGGTAGTGACGTGGCGTGCACTTTTATATCACACCACACCACAATCGTATTAAATACCCCTTGCTCTGAAAATATGGTACATTATAATAAATTTATGTGAAGTACCCTAAAAAAGGACAAACTCCATAGGTACAAAACTTTTCATTGAGAGGAGAGAATTTGTGGGGAAATAAAGTTTATGATCACATGCTTCCCCTCCTCTTCCCATCATTCATCCAACTCAAAAAGGTTCAAGTTAATCAAATCACTTTTTGAATTAATTATTCAAGATTGAGTATGACTAACTGCATACATATAAGTGCCCTAGAAAGCTCTTAAAAACCTTAATTTAATCTTTTTTTAATACTTTACTACTTTAGTTAACAATCATTAGCAACATAGAGAACAAATTAAAGACTTAATAGTTGTTTAATATGTTTGACGATTATTAAATCTGTAAGTTAGTTGAATCAGTCATGTATTTGCTTTATTTTTCTTTTATTAACTCGGTTTTTTAAACACTTTTTTAACTCATAACATTTTTTCAGTGCGCAAGATCTCACATTTTCTTTTATTCTTTAAAAAGATTGATTAAAACAATATTTATAATAATAATAATAACAACAACAAGTGAGGCCATGAGGGTGAGGGTGAAAGGGGTGGTCGGGACTTGGCTTAGACTGAACGTAGTGTACGTGTGAGGGGCTGGGTGTGGTGCCACCTCACCCTACCACGGGCGTGGAACACCGCGCCGATGGTGGGTGAGCGTGGGCGTGAGAGTTGAAGATGGTGGTGTTCACCGGCGTGAGAGGGGAAAGGTTGGTCAAAAACTAGCCGTTTGAGGATTAAATAATTTTTTTAAACTATCTATATATAAAACCAATTATCATTTCTTTAAAAACCTACACTCTATATATTTATAAATACTCTCTAATTGTTTCAAGTTCAAATGGATTTATCTTCATCATCGGATTCATCATCCGACTCATCGAATGGTGAAGAGATTTTCGTGAGTGCGGTTCAAGGGTCAGTGATTTTTATAAATTATCTAGTCGAAGAATCTTCTAGAGTTTCAAGACTAGTCCGAGTCAACCGGGATCGTGAGGCTGCAAATGATCTTCTAGTGAGAGATTATTTTACGGAAAATTAAAATTATAACGATAAATCTTTTAAACGTCGGTTTAGAATGAGTCGTCCGTTATTCCTTCGAATTGTTGGGGATTTAGAACGCGAGTTCGAATATTTCCAACAAAAATATGACGCCCGAAGGAGGCTTGGGTTCACTGCTTTACAAAAGTGTACGTCGGCAATTCGACAACTCGCGTACGGGAAGACAGCTGACTCAATGGATGACTATTTGAAGAAGACGGATAAAATATCGCGTGATAGTCTTTTCCATTTTTGTGAAGGTATTTCTAAACTTATATATAAACTAATTTAGTATGATAAAATATAAATTACTTTTTGTAACGTGTAGGTAGAATTAGCATTAATGGTGAAAAATATTTAAGGAAACCGACGAAAGTTGATATACATAAATTGTACGACGCACATGAGTCTGTCCATGGCTTTCCGGGGATGCTTGGTAGCATCGACTGCATGCATTGGGAGTGGGAAAATTGTCCTACTGCGTGGCGAGGTCAACACCAACGCGGAGACCATCCTCGGCCCACATTAATGCTCGAGGTCGTTGCATCGAACGATCTTTGGATTTGGTATGCATTCTTTAGTGTTGCGGGATCAAACAATAATATAAATGTTTTAGATCAGTCACCTGTTTTCGACGATATCGAGAATGGCGTTGCACCCGAGTCTTCTTTTATTGCTAATGACAATGAATACAGTTTTGGTTATTATCTGGGTGACGGTATTTATCCCGAATATGCTACTATTGTCAAAGCATTTATATGTTCGCGAGAAAGGGATGAAAAAATATGGCACTTTAAAATAACTCAAGAGTCAGCGAGAAAAGATATTGAACGGCCATTCGGTGTTTTAAAAAAGAAATGGCATATAATTTGTCATCTCGCACGTATGTGGACGAAAGACAAAATTCGAAATGCAATATATGTTTGTCTAATATTACATAACATGTTTATAGAAGATAAATGGCGAGCTATCTGCACCGATTATGAAGAGGACGAGCCGACTAATACAGAAACAAAAAACGAACAGAGACAAGCAAACTGTCGGATAATCCGTTGTTCGAAAACTCATACAAACCTTAGAACTGATCTGATGGTGCATCTATGGAGTAATCGTAATTATCATTAGGTTTTTTATTTATTTGTTGTTTGTAATCCAATTTATTAAATTAAATTAGGTTTTTTATTTATTTGTGATTTAAATAGCATTATTTTTTAATATAAATAATATATATAAATTAATTAAATTAAAAAAATAATAATTATGTAATTATTACAAAACTGGTTAACTTCACCCCACCATTACACACCTGATTGAAAGTGAGGGTAAATTCTGTCGATGTCTTCGTGACGCCTACATGGTATATGGTGTGCTCTCAACTTCACACTAGCATTACTCTTAGCGGTCGGGGCCAATGGGTCTAGTAGGGTCCAACCCTATGATTCCCAGTCCATGTGAACACATTGTCGGCGTCCTAATCAGCAACCCCCTAATTGCCACGTAGGATATTCGTTACGCGGAAGGAGTTGTATCGGGGCCTACCTACAAATCATATCCACAATGGCCCGTCACTTTCTTTCATTCTTATATTTATTAGCACCATCATTAACCTTTTTTCTATTGTTACAACTTTGAAAGAAAAAATCAGTTAATAACTTAATATGATTATTTTAGTAATGTTTACTTTTTAATTAGAAGCTTTTTATTTATTACTTTTCAATATTTATTATTATTAGTTTATTACAATTATAAGTTTCATTATTATTAATTACCTAATTAACATCCTTCTCAATGCCACAGTTCACATCGCGGGGTCACCCACATTCACAACTACCCCTACTTGATAACCCCTACTATGGCCACCATCTCTAACGTCTAATATCCACCGTCATCTACCTTTAAAGAAGGCACGAGAATGGAAAGGGGTTTGATTTTGTTTAAGAGTTAATTACACGGATGGTCCCTGTGGTTTGGCTAAATTACGGATATAGTCCCTAACTTTGAGAAATTACGGGTTTGATCCCAGCATACTTTGATTTTGTTACACCATCTCTAACGTCTAATATCTTCCGTCATCTACCTTTAAAGAAGGCGCCATCTCTAACGTCTAATGAGCTATCACCTCGGATTCAGCCAACAAGATTACAATTTGATTTCAAATCGCCGGTTTCAATAAGTTTCAAACCGGTTTCACCCAAGCCAGTTTTATTTTCGGTTCGATTCGGTTTACCAAACCAGTTGTTTTGTGCACCTCTAATATTCGACTAGTGGTAAAAGGAAATATATTAAATTTTACAATATGTGTCCAAGTAAGTCGAATACTTAAAATGTTATATTATATAAATCATTTCAAGTTATCTAGACTCTTCATTTAGTTTTTGGGCCAGTTCATTAGGCTTCAGTGGAGGTGCAAAAAAAACCTGTTTGTAAACGAACAAAAAATAAGATACATTTTTTATATCTCAGTCGAGAATAGGAAAAAATCGATGTAGCTGTCTTTTTTTTCCCCTTAAATTTATGTTAAACAATTGATATAAACTAATTGGACATGAGCCTATAATGGTTCTTATGTTAAAAATTTAAAAATTAAACATGGGTCTTTAATAATTTAAAGTCCACTATTAAAAACTAAGTAATTGAGCTTAATTTTTAAACTATAAATTTTTTTATTATGTAAAACGTTTGGATAACTTTTTTCTTTTAGTAAAAAATATATATAGTTTTTTCATGCCAATGGGGTTAATATTATTTTTATAAAACCAATTGTGTTAATCGTAAAAAAACAATGGTGTTGCTCGAAAATTTTCTATTACACGTTACATATGAGACGCGAAATTCATTGGTGTCGGGTGAACCCGTTCACCCCAATGTGATATAACACTACCCCTAATACTAATTAAAAAAGTTTTGAAAGTTAATTGATTAGAAGTCGAGTTTGTTAGTTGGATACATGTAAGGCCATCCGTAGTGGTTTCACGCCCCCTCTTTCACGTCCCGCCACGTCACTGCCACATCAGCAATAGGGGCAATCACTGCCCATATTCACTAAGTTACGTAGTGGTTTCACGCTCCGCATTTATTATTTAACATTAACTAATAATTAACTAAGAAAAAGAAATTATTAGTTGGTACCATTTGATTGGGTGAGTTTTGCCCCCTTGCCCCTTGAATGCCCTCACGCCCAAAGCCCCAATCCCCTTTCATGCCCCAGGCGACGGTGTTCCACGCCCATGAATGGACCAGGTGGACCACGCCCCATTCTTCACAGCCCCATTACGAACACTCTAATGGAAAGAAAAAAACGTAACAGTTAAATACATTTCTATGTATAGTTTGCTAGCCAATGATTTTCAGCCCAAGTGGTTGAGGTGAGGTACCCAAAACTTCATTAAAATGGTAAGATTTTAGCTTCAAGTCCCACTTGTGACAAAAAAAGGGGTTCCAGGTTAAGCTAGGGGGTTTTCTCACCTATAGTAGGTTTCCTCCTAAGGGTGGTGGAGATGATCGAATGTACCAGTGGCCCGTCAGTGATCCAAATTGCCGTTAAAAAAAATGTATAGTTTGCTTTTATATTTCCGAGGGGCATATATGGTCATTTAAAAAAGAAAAGTGAGGTTATCTAATAAAAATATAGTTTTCACTTTAAGTTATTATTTTTTCTAGGAATAATAACAATTATACTCTTTATTTTGTTAGATGAGGTGGACACACTTTTTGACAGTGAAACTCTTTCTGATGACTACATTGCCTTGCACCAAAACCTCACAAAAAAACCTCTCAAAACCATATACACTCCCATTGGATCAAATACTAAAATAAACCACTAATTAAAAACCAACAGACTAAATTAAATCTAATACCACTATGATAAATGATCTTATGATTGCATAATATTTTAATATATACAAGATTCTAATTATTATTATGATAAAATTCAATAAAATAAAATAACTTAGCTTATGATTGAGAGTGGCTTTTCAAAGATGCATTAATTGACCCTTACCAGTACTCCGTCTATATATACATCTTCTCTTGACCTCCTCTTTCATTCCAACAACAATCATCTCACCTTCACTTTCAAACATACAAAAACTTACTTCTCTTTGTGCCACTCCAACGTCCTAAAAAAACTTAAAAGCTTTACCTTGTATTCCAAAAAATTTCAAACAATGTTTAGCTTTTCGGGTCAAACCGACTTCAGTGGTCGCCGATGTGTGTGGGTCAACGGCCCTGTCATAGTAGGAGCCGGACCCTCAGGGCTAGCTGTGTCAGCTTGCCTCAGGGAACAATGCATTCCCTTTGTAGTCATCGAACGAGCTGACTGCATTGCTTCCTTGTGGCAAAAGCGCACTTATGACCGACTAAAACTTCACCTCCCGAAAAAATTCTGCCAGCTTCCCAAACTACCCTTTCCCGAGGAATACCCGGAGTACCCAACAAAGAAACAATTCATCACGTATCTTGAGAACTATGCACAAAAGTTCGATATCAAACCGCAGTTCAACGAGTGTGTGCAGTCTGCTAAGTACGATGAAGCTTGTCAGCTCTGGCGGGTCGTTACTGGGTCGACAACCGGGTCAACCCGGTCAGAAACAGAGTATATCTGTCAAATGCTCGTGGTGGCATCCGGAGAAAATGCAGAAGGCGTAATCCCGGAAATTAATGGACTACAAGAGTTCTCAGGTGAAGTCATCCATGCTAAAGACTTCAAGTCCGGCGAGAAATACACCGGAAAGAAGGTATTGGTCGTCGGATGTGGAAATTCCGGCATGGAGCTCTCACTGGACCTCTCTAACCACAATGCCAAGCCATCCATGGTGGTTCGAAGCTCGGTAAGTAATCTTGAAACAAAAAAAACTCTACCCAATCAAAAAGATCAAATCTTTTTTCAAGAAAACAAATACCCATTAAAATCAAACATCTAATTCATCTAATTTCATTACAGGTTCATATCTTGCCCCGAGAAATTATGGGAAAATCGACATTTGATCTAGCCATGATGCTGATGAAATGGCTACCTCTGTGGCTCGTTGACAAGCTTCTACTAATCTTAACATGGTTCATCCTCGGAAACACTAAAAAATACGGCATAAAAAGGCCATCTTTAGGTCCCCTACAACTCAAAAACCACCATGGAAAAACCCCAGTTCTCGACATCGGCGCCCTGGAGAAAATCCGATCAGGCGAGATCGCCGTCGTCCCCGAGATCAAAAGATTCAATTGCAACTCTGTCGAGCTCGTCAATGGTGAAACAATCGACATCGATTCAGTTGTTTTAGCCACCGGGTATTGCAGCAGTGTCCCTTGCTGGCTTCAGGAGACTGAATTCTTTGCTAAAAATGGGTTCCCGAAAACACCGTTTCCAAATGGGTGGAAGGGAAAGCGTGGATTGTATGCATCCGGGTTCACGAGAAGAGGGCTTGCCGGTGCATCTGCAGACGCCGTTAAAATTGCTCAAGATATTGGGAAAGTATGGAAGGAAGAATTAAATCAGAAGAAGAAGAAAGTCCATACTCACAGAAGATGCATCTCAACCTTCTAATTTTAATTTGTTTAACAGAAATATTAGGATTTACTCGTTGGGTGTATAAAACTGCATGTAAAAAACAAGATAGAATAGAAGAGCAGCCCTCACGAAAAAAAAGTAAAAAAAGTTTAGAAAAATGTTTGGGGATTTTGAATACTTAGGATGACGAGGCTAATTTTGTAATTTTCAATCTTGTATGAATGGAAATAGTTAAGTTATGATGAAAATCACATCTTAATCTACGAGTGTTAGTTTCATAAGTTACAACCAGTGTTTTTAGAACCGAACCAGACCGGCTGGTTAGACACTTAGACTAGTTGGACCGGAAACCGGGCATAGAACCGGTCTGAATATGTCTATTTGAACCGCGGTCGTTTGAACTGGCCGGTTATTGATCAGACCGGGAGGCTGGACCGGATTTATAACCTTTTTATATATTTTTAATTTTTTTCTTTAAAGTCTCATTTTTTTAATTAATTTAGTATTCGAAGTTCCATATTTAATATATTTAAGTCTTCATAATTCATTTTTTTTATTGGATATGTTTCAATTTCTATTGAAAAGAATGACGATTATAATAAAGTGGCAGGTAAACGGGCAACAAGTTGCGCTGCAACCCCCTTTTGAATAGCAAAACCGATCATACTAAAAACAAAGCTTGGGGTCTTAGGGGCCGAAATATTACTATGCACGACTCGTTGAACCCTGTTTAGGAATTTCACTGCCTCCGGTGCTAGGAACCCAAAAGTATCAAAAGCAAAAGGGATAAACACGTGTTGGTTCTCTAAACAAGTTTTCTCGTGTTTAACAACTTTGCATGATTCCGCCTTTAAAGCAGCATGGCCCGCCACAACCCCATTGTCCCGGAACCCCACAAGAGGGGGACACTCCTGTAAGGTCCACACAAGCGTGTTTCCCCAATGCCCAACCAAACACAAGAATATTAGCCGGGCGTAGAGTAGACCTCCCTTCAAGCGGTTCTTAAGATCGGTCGAATCGATCCGACTCGTGAACCTCTAAAATGATCGGTATACATAGTTTTAATTTTTATATCTTTTGTCACGTCATCCGGTTCTTAAGATCGGTCGAATCGATCCGACTGGTGAACCTCTAAAATGATCGGTTCGCTGTCCGGTCCGGTTCTAAAACGTTGAATATGACATAGCATTTCGTTTAAAAATCGATTTGTGAAAAAAGAAATATGTTCTTTTTAAATGTTTTATGTGGTTTGTAGACGAAAAATATTGATGAATTATAACGGAAACAACTTCCTTATCGTTTATTTCTTCTTATGATTTGTGACGGTTGCAGCAATGCAAACCGACAGTATAGCAAAACAAAGCGTCGTGAATAACTTGTATTGTGGACAGGGACACGATGGTTTCGATATCCTTGAATTAATTCGCCACAATTGTTAAGGAGAGAGGCTAATGAATTTCAATAAGTTGAACAGAAGACGAGGAAATGTACAAATTGTGTTGCATAGCGTACCACATGGTATTGCAAAGGGACAAAGAGTATATTGCTCCCCGTTACCATCATCCTTTCACATCAATACAGTTTGCATCTTCTTTGATGCTAACAACTAACAAGTGAATGTACACATAATGTACTATTTCCATCTTAAAATACAACTAGAAAAAAAACCCGGCGCGTTGCGGCTGCCACGCACCACGACATTTTAGACAATGAACGTTAAATGGCTCCACACTTTATAAATAAAATAGGAAAGCTAAACCGTTAAATAAATCAAAGTATTTAAAGAGCCACACGTGTTGTGTCTCGTTAACTTACATGTAACGGCAAGTTAAAACACGCAATTCAAAAAAACAACAAAACATTTAATAGAGTTTTGATAATACTAAAAATATTATAAATAAACATAAAGCAAAAATTTTATGCAAACCCGTGCGTTGCGGCGAAATAGTAGTAACATTACAAAAAAAATTATAAAAAAACGTAACCGTAACAAAGCTGTTAAAAAAGTTAACCTAAAAATTTTAGAAAACGCTAGCAAAACCGTTTAAAAAAATGAAAGAGTAAAAAAATTTATAACGACGTTGATAATTTGTACACTATAATGCGTAACTCCGTTTTGAACGAAACTTATACCGAAACGTAGATAAAAATAAACACATTGCAACGGTATATTTGAAATTTTATATAATATCGTATTTTAAAAGTTAATGACAAAAAAAAATTAATTAAAAAGCTATTAAATTGACATGTCAAGCTTTTCTTTAAATAAAAATTTAATATTTTTAAGTTAGAGGGAGAGTGTGTGTAACGTGAGAGAGAGAAAAAAAAAGCATTCTATTTTTATCTTTACTTTGTAAATCTTTTATTATTTTTACCTTTTCTTAGATTTTATCTTTTTAAGTCCAAGTATACCGTCACAATTTTTTTTTAATTTACATTTCCGTGCTTACAACCGAGCCACCACAACGAGCTCCCCTTCGCAACGCAAATTATTATAACAACGTGACTTTTCCGTCATTTCCAAGTATACCGTCAGGATTTGTTCTTTTTATTTGTGTGTTCGTTTCACCGTGTTAACATTATCTTTTACATTACGTCTACACTCTGGCTGCCCCCGCCACGGAGCACCACTTAAAAATTGAAAAAAAAAAGCAGAAGAGTCGCTAAGTTGATTAAACCAAAAAAAATAAAAAAAACTGAAAAAAAGCCATGGAGAAAGCAAAAGAGTAGCTAAGTTGATTAAACCAAAATAATAAAAAAGCTAATTTGATTAAAACAAAAAAAAATAATCGCCGTAGCCAAGTATCGAACTTAGGTTGGCCAGTTAGAGAGTGCTAGCTCCACCAAGTTGCTGTATGTTAATTCCCTTGAAATTCAAATTATTAAAACACAAACTAAATTGAATAAAACAAAATAAAAAAATCAAAGTTGTGCATTGAATGATTGTAACTTGTGCAACTGGAGGCGTACGAACCAATCTTAACCGTAAACAACGGCGCTGCTTTACGTAGTTGTAAATTATGCATAATGGATTCACAATTTGCAATTTGTAAGTAATTGAATATATTTCTTTGAGTTATATTATTTAGAATTAGTTACATGGATGGCACCTGTGATTGTAACAAAGAAGGTCTCTAGGTTTTGGCCCCTAGTAATGGAAAAGTACAGGTTTGGTATAATAGTTTGTACGATTGTAACAAAGAAGGTCTCTAGGTTGGATGCCCGTTAAATATTCTGTTAGATTTCTAAAAAATGACCAAAACACCCCTCTGAAACTGCTTCCTCACTATCAGACTCAAAAACTTAATTTTGACTCCCAAAAAGTCAACCAGTCTCAAATCCATCTCAATCCCTATAAATCCGGTATTTAAATTCTTCCAAACTTGTGATAATCCTATCTTGATCCAATGGAAACAAGAAATTAGTTAGTTCGAGATAACCATACCAATTCGAAAACCCTTTTCAATCGGCTCATACCAACCGATTTCTAGCTCTAAATCCTTTAATATCGTTCAATCACAGTTATAAGGAGGGAGGGTGTACTTAAGGGGAGGTTTTGAAATAGTATACGTTATTTAAATGTATAAACAAGTAAGATTTAACCCGGGCTTCATAAAGGGAAAAACATGTGTTACAAAAAATGATACGTAAACGATAATCAATATATTATCGGGTTTTCAACAAAAAAAACATATTTTTTATATTACAAAAAACGCGTCGCAAGGGTATTTTTGAAAGTGTTTAGGAACACAAATGCTAATTAAAAAAAAACCTCAAAAAAGAGTTTCGGAAGAAGAAATAAAAAAGAAAAAGATAAAAAAAATCCACACATCACAATGTAATTTAAAAAAGTCAGAATAACTAAAAAACAAAATACAAATTTAGCATTTTTGGAGTCAGCAGCGATACTGCTGGCGTCAACAGTTGAATCAGCCGGGGGAGTGGGGACTGGGGTTCGAACTCGCGTCTCGGGGATGAGGAACCAGGGTGCGAACCAGCTAGGCTTCTCCCCAATCTTGTTTACATGCCGCATCACATAGTATACACATAAAAAAGACCCGATCAGAACCTGTCACATGGCAAGTCCTGAATGAGTGCAGTTACTGTTCATCCCCTTTGTTTCAATAGTTTTAATAGATTTAATAGTAGTACGTTTTAAATTATTTTTAGTATATTGATTAACAATATAAATTCAATAATGAACAATACAATTTGTGACGTGTTCGTCCGCACCAAACAGTAAATATTTACCTTACTAAAATGTTTTAAATTTTTAACCGGACTAATCACTAATCCAAGATTTTGGTAAATTTTATTGAATTTTTATTATTAAAATGTAACAAAAGAACATGTTAAACGGACCGATAAATTGAAGGTACTGTGACATTAAGGAAAGTAAGTATTTATGGCTCAAACCCATGCAAATTGACTATTTTTTATTAAATAATGATAGGTTTTCATTTAAGGCGTGTTAACATGAGTTAAATTTTACGAACATTGAACTAAAATGACACTAAATGTCAGAAACTAAAGTTAAAATAGCAAAATGAAATTGACTGTTCACGCGTTATATAATTGTTGAATGCTTCAAGAAATAGTTCGATACTATACTACCATGTTTATTTAAACGCAGGGGCGGACTTAGATAGGGCGAGAGGGGTTTACTGGAACCTCCGAGTTTCAAAATTTTAATAGAACGTTATATAAAAAAACTGGGATGAATCTCTTAATAAAATATAGAGTGAACCTTTATACAAAGTTAAACAAGTGATGTAGTGGTTTAGGTCTTCGTTTATAACCCAGAGGCATTGGGTTCGAATTTCTCCCCTTACATTTTTTTTGAACTTTTTTTAATGCAGTTTTATGTTTAATTGTTTAAAAGTTCTAAGGTTCCAATACAATACTTCCATTCCATTTAATTGTTTGAAGAGTAAATTTCAGATATCGTCCTTTATTTTTATACCATTTTTCAGATTGCATCCTTTAGCAAAAAAAATTATCACGTGTCATCCTTTATGTTTAATGTTTTGGCAGCTTACGTCCTTTTGTCTAACGGTCGTTAATTTTTTCAATTAACTCAAGTAATGTGTTTTGCACATAAGTGTGTTTTGGTCTTTTCAATTAACTCTCTCATCTCTTTCTCTCTCTCTCAACTCTCTCTCTCAAATCTGGTACCCCCTCCTCCAATCTAAGCACCACCCCCAAACACCACCACCACCACCAGCCGACCACCGCACAACCCCCTCCTCCGATCTGAGCACCACCATCGCCCTAGCATCACCACCGCCATAAAACAAGCCCTTCCAATTGTTGATCTTCATTCCCAAACAAGCCCTATAATGGATAAAAAGCACAATTCACAGGCAACCGCCGCTGAATCGGCTCCACAGTCTTCCCCTTAACAGTTTCGACGGAGGAGATGAGCCAAATGAGCCATTTTCAACGGAACTAGGGTATCAGATGAGCCATTTTCAACGGAGAAATCACTACTAAGCTTCCACTTAACAGTTTCGACGGAGGAGGGCGTGGTGGAAGCGGTGAAATCTTCCCCTTTCTTCCCCTTTTGGTTGTGTGGTGGTCGGCTGGTGGTGGTGGTGATGTTTGGTCGGCTGGTGGTGGAGGGTTGTGGCAGTTGCAGGTGGTGGTGGTGGTGTGGGGGGTATGCTTCTTACAGGTGTGTGAGGAAGAAGGAGATGACAATTTAGGTTTATATATATTAAATTTTTAATTAAAATAACTTAATTACATAAATAGTCCTTTAAAATATAGAAAGACCATTTTGGCTTCACGTGAGTGGCACATGACTTGAGTTAACTGAAAAAATTAATACCCGTTAGGCCAAAGGACGTAAGCTGCAAAAAATTAAACATAAAGGATGATACGTGATAATTTTTTTGCTAAAGGACGCAATCTGAAAAATGGTATAAACATAAAGGACGATATCTGTAATTTGCTCTTGTTTGAATTTGTTCGTTGGATGGTTGCAGGAAAAAGAGATTTCATGACTTGCTCCAAAAGCACAAACTCTGATCTCTTTTATGGAGTTCTTGGAGGTCTTAGCCAATTATGGAGTTCTCTAAGTGCTCATCTATTTGATTTAATATTAAGATTAAATATGTTTGACTTATGTTTAAAAGAAGACCAAAATTTATTATAATATCGTATTTCATTATGTTTCCTAACCTGACCCGATTCGTACATAAAATTTTTAACGTCTGGTTGTGAGAAATCTGATCATCGAAAAAAGGTGAACCCCTAAGAAAAAAATCTTGGATCCGCCACTGTATAAATGTCCCTTGGTTTAAATGTTTAAGATGCTTATACAGTACGAAATGTTTTAGGCGGTGGCGGTTCTATTCAGGAGGGAGGGGTAGCACCCGCTACCCCTCAACTTTTCCGGCGAAGTGGATTTTTTTTTTAACGTTTTATGTATTACGTTACCCCTGAATATATATTTGGCTACCCCTCAATATTTTTTTTAAAATGTCAAAACTAATTATTGATTAAAACTCTAAAGCCCAAGTTTATAAAACTAAAAAGCCCAAGTTAATTAAAAGATTTAAAACCTAAATTAATTTAAACCCAAATTAATTTAAACATAAAGCCCAACCTCAAAATAAACCCATCTAACAATTAACAAAATAAAAAAAATTGGGAGTTTCTATTCACAAAAACATGTCACTACCCACCCAGCTCCTGACCTGTCGCCACTCACCGTCGCCCGCCGCCCGCTGGATTGCCAGAGTCGCCGGCCGCCGCTCAGCCGCTGCTCCCGTGCTCCAGTCAGTCTCTAACTCTCTACTCTCTAATCTCTTACTTTCTTAGGAAAAGGTATTATTCTAATTTCTAAATTTCAAATTTCTAGAGTGTATGTGCAATTGATTATGAATTTATGGTTTAGTTTATAATTTTAGTTGTTAATTTATTATTGTGTTTAGACTTTAGATTATGGATTTATGGTTTAGTTTGTTAATTTGTCAAATTTCTAAAGTTTATGTGCAATTGACTTGAAACTTGGAAGATGAAACCACATGGTAAACAACTTCTTATTAGCAATCTTTTTAAAAGAAAATTTCAAGAAAATGTTAATATTGGTTCAAGTCCAACTATTGCTAATGACATGGAAGAAAATGATGATATTGGTTCAAATATTCCTTCAACTTCAATTCCTTCAATATCAAATACAATCGATTTAAGACAAAACGGGTTTGATGCGATGTTGGAAAAAGTGACATCTTTTTTGTGGAAAAAACAAGATTACGATGGTAGATATGACAGAAAATTATGGTAATGAAAGAACCCGAAAGAATGTCATTACTAATCGACATCATTTTGAAGTTTTAATACGGTTTTTAATATGCAATTTCAAGAATTTGGAAATCGATTCGATGAGGTATCAACTACTTTGATAGAGAAGATGTCTGGTTTAAATCTTTGTGATTAGTTTTCTAAGTTTGACATCTCTAAGATAGTGGCATTTTCTGAGATGTATTCGAATGATTTTAGTACGAATAAAAGAGGGTGTCTTTCGGGTGATCCGAAGGTTTTTTATCACATTGTAAAGGAAGATGATAGATTTGTAAAAGTGGATGGAATATGTGCCTTTTTGCTCGGCTAATGGTGGAAACCGGAAAAGATCGTTATTTTCCTTTGGTTTATCGGATATTGAATCTAGCATTGGTTTTACCGGTTGCAACCGCAATCGTTAAAAGATGTTTTTCTAAATTTAAGCTTATCAAGACGGATTTACGCAATCGAATGGGCGAAGAGTATTTGAACAATGCTCTAGTTTGTGCGGTCGAAAGAGAAACATTTGATAAAGTAACAGAAGACGATGTAATGGTTTGATCTCAAGCTTTCAAATGCCGGAGAGAAGAAATCTACTAGGTACATGTTTACTGTGTTTATTATCGTTTTTTTAATGTACGGTAAAAAAAAAATTGCAATCCCTGAAATTATGTTCTAGATCCGCCACTGATTTTAGGGTTATTAGATATATAACACCTATTAACATACTAGACAAAAATGCTTCCGTTGTTGTAATGTACGTATATTCAAGACAATGAATTATGTGGTTCGAGTTAACACCAACGGAGCTTAGGAGCCATTTATGAGGCTTGTAATCATAATATGTGTTTGTAGGCGTATTGTTGTATATTTTTTAACATACTAACTAGGCCGGGAGACTAGAAAAACCATATAATTAAACATTTAAAAAATAATAAAAAAATAAACCGAAATAATCAATACAAAATTAGTTGTGTTTTCCTGCAATTGAGATTTACGGTTTTGTAATAGTTATATGCGTATAAATAATTAAAATAATCGAACGAAAACATCACTGAACCAGTGACGGATTTAAAATAAAAGTTCAGGGGTAACGGAAAAAAAAAAGAGTAAACTGTCATTTTCGTCCCTGTGGTTTGGTCAAAATTGCCACTTTCATCCAATAGTTTGTTTTTTTGTATCTGGGTCCTCGTGGTTTTAAAATATTGCCACTTTCATCCTCGTGGTTTTAAAATCTTGCCACTTTCATCCAGTCAGCTAACACCATCCATTTTTCTCAGTTAAATGAGGGGTATTTCAGTCATTTTACGTATTTGTTTTATTTCTTCATCTTTTTTACTCTCACTTTTTAATCATCCCCAATTTAACCTCTAATTTAATCATCCCCCTGCTGGCCTTCTTCCTCTTTTCTTGACCAGTTTCCGGCGAGCACCACTGAAACACCTCCGTCGCTTGTTTCTATGATTAAAAAGTGAGAGTAAAAAAGATGAACAAATAAAACAAATACGTAAAATGACTGAAATACCCCTCATTTAACTGAGAAAAATGGATGGTGTTAGCTGACTGGATGAAAGTGGCAAGATTTTAAAACCACGAGGATGAAAGTGGCAATATTTTAAAACCACGAGGACCCAGATACAAAAAAACAAACTATTGGATGAAAGTGGCAATTTTGACCAAACCACAGGGACGAAAATGACAGTTTACTCAAAAAAAAATTTAACCGTACTTTCATGTAAATGAAACAACAAAAAAAAGTTTGACGAGACTTTCATGTAAACAGAATTTTTTTTACCGTACTTTCATGTAAATGAAACAAATTTTTTTTACCGTACTTTCATGTAAACAATTTTTTTTACGGTAACATGCGACTGGCGTGACGGAGGACTGGGGTTTGGCGGAGGCGCCGCCGAGCGGTGGTCTAAGCTCAGGTCGAGCGGTTGGTCTCTGCTCTCACAGTTTCCACTTTCTGTCTTTCTTCTTGGCCGGCCGCTTGGGTAAGTTTGAGTTTGAGAATTTAGACTTTGAGGTATTGAGTTTTAATAAAACATTTGGGCTGGCTAAAGCCCAAATGCTTTATTAAAACCCAATAACTCAAAATATTTAATAATTTGTGGGGACTTTTTATAAAGTATTAGGTTTTTATAAAATTTTGGACTTTTTATGAGGTGTTTAGCTTTTAAAAAAATTTGAGGGGTAACGTAATTTTTGCTCAGGGGTAACGTAAGGGGTAACCGGATAAATAAAAACGTAAAAAACAATTTGTACTTCGCGTAAAAGTTGAGGAGTTGCGGAGACTACCCCTACCCTAAGGGTAGGTCCGCCCCTGACTGGAACCAACTTTTATATTTTTTGTTTATAAATAATATTTATATGTTGAATTTTTTTTGTTAAAATATTATATTTACTTGCCCTTTCTTTTATAAATTAACAGGTTCGTTGTGTTTTTTGTTTAACCCAAAACCTAATAGAATTTTTTAACTGAAATGAGTTTGAATTGACTAATGGCTAGAACCGCTAGTTATCTGATATTTTTTAACTGAGCATGCAACGTGTGCATACCGAACATGTGCATATATATCATGCATGCACATGTCCAAATTCTCGGATATTTTTTAAATGCTAGAGAGATGATAAAAAAGAGAGATATAAGAGAGAAGATGTGGGATTGAGAGAAATAAAACAAATTTTCAATTTACTATTATTATTTAATATAAATTAATTAATATAAAAAATACATTTTAAGTGTTATGTAGTACTTATATGGTTTACAAGTGGTTTTGTATGAAACTGTTATATATATACATGTGGTGTATATATGGGGGAAAGTATAAAATGAAACCTACTTGAGTTGAAAAAATTCATGAAAACCTTATGTAACTTTTATATATATATATATATAGTTTTAAATGTAAGTTTTATACCCATTTTCGTCACTTTAAAAAAAAAGCGCCGAAAACTTTTTAAAAAAAAATCTTGAAAAATTCAAAAAAAATCCCGTTTTTGAAAAAAAAAATCATGTAAATTCAGCGTGTTACATATGCAACTCAGGTTGTTACATATGTAAATTTTTTATAATTTTTTTTTTAAATGGCTCGGCGTTTTTAAAACTTTTTTTTAAAAGTCTTGAAATTATATATATATAAGCTACCATAACAAGCATTTTACTTTTTCATAAGGTTTTCTTAACTCAAGTGGGTTTACATTATAACCTAACTCATATATATATATGGGAAGTATAATAAGAAAACTCATTTTTCATTAGAAAACCAAAAAACTATTTATTAAAGGTAAAAAAAGTAATAAAAAAATAATAACTCAAAATATAAATAAAAAACTAAAAAACCGTTTTGGAGACCTTGTTCCCCACGTCGTACTCGTTAAAAAAAATCAACGCATTACTACATATGTGTAGTAGGGTTAGTTTTTTGGTTTAGTTTAGCTTTTATGTTAGGTTTTTTTTTTTTTTTGGGGGGGGGGGGGTTAGGTTTTTGGGGGGGGGTGGGTGGGGGGGTTTAAGTTTTTGGGTGAGGGTGAGGTTTTTTGATGTACTACACATATGTAGTACCTTTAGTGAGTAGTTTTTTTGTTTTCTCATGAAAATGAGTTTATAGTGAACTCACCCCTATATATATATATATACATATGTGTATATATGTGTATCAGTGTATGTATAGACAAGATGCTGTACATAGTGATTTTTTCGTGTGATGGATCAAGATACGATACTTGTATTTTAGGGTGCCGGTAGAAGTGTCCAATAAATAACAAGTTGTTTTAGATATACTATTGTAATAGGTTAGACACACCAATACAATCGTGTAATTCAATCATGCTTTTGACACACTGTTAAATTAGAAGGGCTTTTATATGCACCATTGTAATCACGGTGTATCATAATTTCTTTAAAAACGCCTAGCCTCATATAGAGAGGTGCACAAACCGGATCTAGAGCCAAACTTTATCGGTTTTAAAATCATATTAGATTTGCTCAACGACGGTCAAAACCGTATCGGGTTGAATCCAGTAGGATCCGGTTCAGATCGGATTGGGACCAGATCGAAATGAAAAACCCAATTTTTTGCCAATATATTATTATATATTATATAAACCGTATTTTATAAGATATTAATAATTATTATAATCTTGTTCAAAAAACTGAAAATAAGGCAAAGTTGAGGATCTATCATAACATGTTCAAATCATGATTCTCTCTTTCTACTAAAATGCTTATCATTAATTTTTTTTCTAACAACATTTTTTTACACATAAAAGTATCACCTAACCTTGCATTTGTAACGATTTAAATGCATATCACTTTTATAAGGGGCAACACCATATCAGTAGACCACTAAATTATAGGTGATTATCATTAATTGATTGTATTTAAATACCGGAAGCTTGCATAATATGAAATTCGAGCCTAGAGGTATATGTTATATATAGTAGCATAACTTCAATCATTTAAATAATATTGGTCAGATATTATATATATATATATATATATATATATATATATATTTGTTTAAGTATATTATGTTGATCAATTCTTGTAACACTAGTAATAGAAAACAATAATGTAAAACATACCTGATAAGCTAACCGCAGAGAGGGAAGATGTCATGATCCACAGGAAGATCAGGTTCTCGTTTAGGGCGTACGGTTAGGATGGCTAAGGTGAGTTCGTAAGAACTCACGGTTATGGGAGAGAGAGAGGGACGAATTCTTAGTGGTGATAGATTGATGATTCATTAGTCAATTCCCTCTAATTGTCTCTCTATTTATATGTACACCCAAGGGGAAACCCATTAATGGCCCATCAGAGTAATTAGGTCTATCAACTAATTACTAGCCATACGTTAATAATAAATAAATAAATCAATCAATTGATCATTTAATAATTAGATAAATGATTATAAGAGCCACATATTAAAACCGTGTCTTACATTCTCCCACTTGGCTGAGTAGTCATTTATTATGAGCATTAATAAGTCTGCGCAGATTTAATACTCATTTTAGTTTTAAACCAAAACTGTAGCAAAGAAATACAGTTATTGAATTAGTATCCAACTCAAGATCCCATTAATCATACTATAATCCCAATTTAAGACTTAAGTAAATTTAGGATCAAATTGACAAATAGGTCATTTAACGTTGATTTGTATAGTTACTGTCTATACGTCTTTAGGCATGCATAAACGTATTTAGAGACAAACAAATTCAAATAAGTGGGAAATCTTAATAATTAATCATTCATAGTACGATATGCAATCATGTATGGTTATTAGTAAACACGTCTTAATTATAAGCGCTTACATAAGACTTATGGGTGATAGACCTTTAGTTATTTGGATCCATTAGCATATCATGAATGTATTCGATACAAAGATTTAGTTTCTTCTACTTGTTCACAAGCGAACAATAATTTCGTATCAAAATTTAATGCAGCTCCGCTCGAACTGTTACTGTTCGAGAAGCAAGGGTAGCTGACTTATCACAATAAGTCTTCGATATGATATTTATGTGGAGTTACTAAATTATGAGTCCACTGATAAATTTCCAACAACATTTAGTGACAATTATGTTGTGATCAGCAACATATTATGTCATTGAAACTTAGGTTGTTGTTAACAGTTCCTTATAACTCCTCCATGAGATAGGTCTGTCTAATGACATAAGGATATACCCCAAAATTGACATTTTGTTACCTTTGAATACAACAAAATCATAATAAGAGTAGTCAACCGTTTTCACTTCTTCTTTAAATTATAGTCTCTCGTTTGTTAAAGATATTGCAACATTCTATTAAATGCTTTACAATAATCTAGACTAGTCTAGTGTTTAGCAAGTGAGCAATATCTAAACGAGTATAGACTTTAACCTTCATAAGGCTTCTAATTAATGAAGCATAAGGAAATAATTTTTTTATTTATCCTATTAGCCTCTAAAGGAGAACAATTTAAATGTTACACTTGTAAGGATCCGCTTAGTGCAAAACTTATGGGACGAAACTAATGTCCTATTAGGTCTATCTCGATGTATTTTGATACATATCACATAAGAGGTATCTCCAAGATCCATCATGTCAAAATATGAGTAATCAATGCTTTGACTAATGTAACATATACTTGTCAAAAGAATGTAATCTATATAAGGACAAGGTTGTATTAGTTGCTCCCACTCATCATGAGGTAGGTGTACGAATTCACTTAGTTGTTGATGAAGAGAGTTGGATTATGATTTCAATCAACCCATACGTGGATTTCATTGACTTATAGAATAAGTGTTCTTAACCTTCAGTTTAGAACTTTCAGGTTATTTTATGAACATGTAGGTCAAAGTTAGGGAAAGTTGTTTAATGTCCATCTAATGTAGATTTAACTTATTGTAAGCTACTAAAACAGTAATGATCCTCAAAGAAACCTTTTGTAAAACAGGTAAGAAGGTTCTTTGATAATTTATTCCTTCTTGAGTATAACCTTTAGCAATCAATCGTGCGTTTGCATTCGGATTTAGTTTAGTTATGAACACCCTTTAGGTAATTCAACCAAATCTCAAATGTTATTCTAATTCATGGAGTCAGGCTTGCTAATAATAGCTTTATTCCATTTTGAAGATTGATTGATACTAATGGCTTAAGAAGTAGGATTGGTAAACTTTCCAGCATCCATTTCAAATTCAGTCAGGCAGGATGTATAATCATCAAAGTTAGTAAGTCTTTTAGACCTAGATGACCTCCTGAGTTGATTATTGGGTTTATAAGGAGTTTCAAGTTTATAGATTAGCTCTTGGTTAGGTGCTTTCATTTTCTGGTATATTAGGAGCAACATTATTTTCTAAGTATGTAGGAGTTTATGCAGTATGGTGTACAAGAGGTGTAATCGGAGTTAAATTCGGAATTAAATTTAACGAGTCTCTCCCCCCGCCTCTTGTACTCCTGGAAAGTTATGATAAGGACTTTTACTGCTCCCACTGACCTTAGAAATTTTAAGTAATTCAGCATGCTTAGGGTCAACATTGTATCTAACATTTGAAGACCAATATGTTCTAATAGAGAAACAACTTAATGATGTTTATGTTAGTTTCTCTTGTTGAGGATTACTTTAGTTTTGGTAAGAAATCTAAGTTTGCCCACATATTAGCATCTATGAGACTTTGTTAGGAGTAGCATTAGATTCTAAGAAGACAAGTTGTGAAGGAGCAGTGTCATGTACAAGAGGTGTAATTTAAGGTAAGATCAATTTGTCACTCCCCACCTCTTGCAACTTTCGCAAGCTATAATTAGGACACTCGCTGCTCCCACTGATCTTTGAGATCTTTAGGAACTACACATGACAAGTTTCAATGATACGCTTGACGTGGGAACCTTATATTTTAGACTTGATTTCCTTATCGTCCAAAATTTCATAAGAAATTTTATAGACATATTTAGAAGGAATTCTATTAAATATATTTGAATTGATATCTTTAAAGCTTTGGGCCATTGGAAACAGATTAGATACAAGTAAATATTCTTCTAAATGATAAATGAATTATGTCAAAATATTTCATTTGGGATAACTTCTGGTGGACCCTCATTTAATCCCTTAGCCATTTGATATTTAAAGCGTTTAACACATGATTTAAAGTCACTGAGAATGAGATTTGGTAACAATTCATCCTGCATCGACCTGGTCATGATTTCCCATAAAATTTGGTCTTAATGGATGAAGTGCATTGTAACATCCATGACTTTCCGGCTCTATTTTATTTTATTTATTTCAATAACAACACTACATTTAAATCCTATATTTATTCAAGCACTTTTTTTTCACATAAATCATTATTTTAATTAATATTCCTATTCAAAATTTAAAGCCTTGCGTTTACATACAAATTTCTATAACACATGTTTGTATATTTATATATATGCATCTATATATATGTATAAATATTTATTTATGGTATATTTATATGTTTAGATTTATTAATTAAACCACATAAGGAGATTTGGTTAGCAAATATATATATTTGACATTTTAAATTTATAGTTAGTTTTTGTAAGTTTATAAAAGAGAAATCAAATTTTATAAAATTACATAAGAATGAAAATAAATAGAATTAATTTGAACCCCTTTTAGTCATTTGAACCCCCACTTTTGGAATTTGATCCCTTTGACCTTCAATCTTGAGCCAACTCCTTTGTTTTGACCTGTTTTGACTTTTTAAGTCAAACAACCTCAAATCTCTTGCAATTCGAGGCCAAAATCGATCAAACCCGATTGATACAGACTTTCCCCGGATACTAGAATGAATATCGACCAGTTTTAAACTCTTGTAACAATTCAATTCAAACTATTTCGCGCTTTTATTCGGAATTCAAAAGGTTTGACTCCTCAGAGTCAAACCGAGCCCAAATATTTCCCTAAAAACGAAATTGAAACGCGTTCAATCCCGCAAATCACGCAAAATCAGACCTAGCATGAATACATACCATATGCACGACTCAATTCATTCGCATTCGTCCAATTTGACGCGTAATACATTCAACAGCTGTCATAGTCAAAACTCCTAATCGAATCATGCATTTAAGGTAGAATTGAACAAATTAATAGGCCACACACCTTCGCACAGACTAGTACAAACTCTCTCAACCTCCAATTCCACCGCATTTCGTCTCTGAGTATCGATCGAGCACCAGGAACATCGCCATTTCGTCCTAGCCGTCGGCACTCAATACTCGACCATTTCAGGTATGGTTTGTGCCTATAGCTTTGTATTGACATAGCAAATGAAAGCCCTCGGTCAAATTCATAAGACAGAGGGCGTCGATCACAAATCCCATTCAATTTTTGCAATCTGTTCATTCGGGAATTCGCCGAAAATTTGTCTAAAAATTATTTTAAAAACCCAACATCATTAATATCTGATTAAAACAATAACTTGCAATTTTTTTACATAAAACAACCATTTTATAAATTTAATTGTTTAAAACCTCATTCTGTTTATGAAAAATCATTTGAAAATTTATTTTAAATTCAATTATTAAACAAAATAAGGTGTCTTAATTTGCTAACCAAATCTCATTATGTGGTTTAATTAATAAATCTAAACATATAAATATACCATAAATAAATATTTATACATATATATAGATGCATATATATAAATATACAAACATGTGTTATAGAAATTTGTATGTAAACGCAAGCCTTTAAATTTTGAATAGGAATATTAATTAAAATAATGATCTGTGTGACAAAAAGTGCTTGAATAAATATAGGATTTAAATGTAGTGTTGTTATTGAAATAAATAAAATAAAATAGAGCCGGAAAGTCATGGATGTTACATGCATAGGTCTCATTTATCTTTTATTAAATTTTCATTTTCATGATAACAAAAGTTGTGAAAGTTTATTGTATCAGCTAGTTCTATGTCATAAAGGTTTCTATCTAGATAATGATAACCAATAATATAAGAGTTTAAGTTAATGATGACTTTGTTTTGGCCATGCAAACCTCATAACCGTCAAAGTGTAGCTTTATTATTGATACTAAATTCCGAGTATTCTTCAGAATATGTAAGGTATCACAAAGTCTAATACAAAGATCAATTGTTTCATGGTTCTATATAGCCTTAACATTTAAATCCACCACTAACTTCTCATCTTAATTATTAGTTGAATTATGGTAAGGAAACGTATAGAACTAGACTCAACGCATCATGTGTTGATTGGAATATTAATATTAGCGGACTCAAAAATCATTAATTAGTAACTATCTTATTTTAGCCAGCTAGTCCCTTGGCTTATGGATGGTCTCATTACTTATGCCTAGTATAATGGCATAGTTTTGTAGTGAGACTTCTCCTTGGATAACTTAGAGATGAAAGCAGTACTTGTATTTTGTTTCCGGACCTTAGAACTATCCTCTCTATAGTAACTTTTCTTCAACTTTTTAGGTTTAGTGGTAGTGAGGTGAATAACATCCGGTTTTCTAGTTTTAGGCGTTCCTTTTCCTGTACGTATGTTGCTATCAATACACTTATTTTCCTTTGGTACTTCTGAGTGTTATAGTTGATTTTTAAGGCAACTAATCGTACTAGTGGAAAAATTATTATGTACGCACTGAAAAACTTCACTAGTTTCCATGTATAAGCCCTTAGTTTATGGGTCATGTCAGTGTATATTATGATGTGTTTACGGATGCCACTTAACCTTTTATTTACAATTAGAATGTTTGCATGCGTCTTAGGAATTATTTTGATTCTTCCATTTTCACAGAGAATATATTAGTCTTAAGAATTTCAGAATCTGTAATAGCTCCCCTGATAGCATTCATGAAAGGAGTTCTTAATTACCATAAGAGACATTTTGTTTGACTTATCCTATTTCTTATGCTCTAGTTTTCTTCTGTAGTACCTTTATAAAAAAGAGCAGCAAGAGTGTCATGTCTTAAGGGATAATCAAGACTCAATAAGAGCAAATATTTATGGAAACCCTTAATTAAGAAAAACTCATCTTAAAAGCTAGAGTGAAAATAAGGTACAAATAACTAAAGAAGAACTTAGAGTGATGTATGGGGTAATAATCTAAGGCGGACAGAAAAAATAAATTAAATAAGGTTCTACTTAAGAACAATTATTTTATAAAGATGTGATAAAATCTATTATAACACCAAACTAATAGATTAATTAGGTTATATTTAAACAATGACCGTTCACTTTGGTTAATGACCAATTGTTTAAGCATTAAGAACAATTTAAGTTTAAATAGTAAATATGTGCAATAAGAATGTAACACATCACCTTTGGACAGAAGTGAGACATTATTTGGTATGCACATAATTAGGTTCGCAGAACACAAATGTAATAAATCACCTTTGTGCAGAAGTAGAAACATTTATGTTTCTTAGGCGAACTAGTGCTTAATTAGACTTAAATAACTTTATGAGCGTGACACATCACGTTTGGGTAGAAGTGAAACTATAGGTGGTATTTAAGCATATTTTCTAATTTAAGGTTTTGTAAGTATAAGATTTTAACAAAACAATTAGTTAATATTAGGACAATGCTTAATTAGGCTTGAATAAATTTACACATGCATCACATCACCTTTGGGCAGAAGTGAGACATTTAGGTGTTATTCAAGTAAATTTTTAAGGTTTTGTAAAACTTTTAAATTTAAGGTTTAACAAAACAAAGCATTTATTAATAGAAAATTTTAGGCACATAAATAAGGCTAGGTTTACGGCTCAGGTAAGTTCACGGCTCAGGTAAGTTCACAGCTCCAAGTAAGTCCCCGAGAAATCTGAGTACTCGGGAAACAGAGTAAGTTCTCGGGAAAAGATAAGGTTCACGGCTTCAGAAAAGTTATTGGGAAAATAAGGTTCACGGCTCCAGTAAAGGTTCACGGCTCCAGTAAGGGTTCACGACTCCAGTAAGGGTCACGGGAAAAACATAACCCGTGAACTTATTTTCGTGAACTTAGATCCGTGAACTATAAACCGTGAACTCATAACACTCGTGAACTAATCTAAATCTGTGAACTAGGTTAAACTCGTAAACTTTATGCCCGTGAACTTTATATATAAGGCATGTGCGAAAATTTAGGGATTTAAATATATTCTGATTTTGAAAATCTTTAAGGTGTTTTAGTATATCTCCAAGTATATTAGTTCGAATAATAAAATAATAATAAAATTTCAAACAGAATCAAATCCAGCTTTAATCTAAAATAAGGGATTTTTCTTCAATTTTAGGATGAATCTATCAAGAACAGTTTGAAGAACATAAGAAACTGTTCTTGATAATTATTAGATTTTTACTGGAATCAAAATCTTGAAACATTAATTTTAACAGATTTCGAAAAACTAATAGATCTCGATTTTAGGAGATCAAAAAACGTGATATATTAACATAAATAGAAAACCGTGAAACTTATGAGGACGATTTTCTTACGGTTTTAACAAAAAAATTGTTCTCCGATTTTAATTCCAGTTTAGGGAATGAAACAAGAACTGATTAATCAACATCTGCTCTGATACCACATGTTGATCAATTCTTGTAACACTGGTAATGAAAAACAATAATGTAAAGCATACCTGATAAGCTAACCACGGAGAGAGAAGACGTCATGATCCATAGGAAGATCGGGTTCCCGTTTAGGGTATACGGTTAGGATGGCTAAGGTGAGTTCGTAAAAACTCACGGTTATGGGAGAGAAAGAGGGACGAATTCTTAGTGGTGATAGATTGATGATTCATTAGTCAATTCCCTCTAATTATCTTTATATTTATATCTACATCTAAGGGGAAACCCATTAATGTCCTATCAGAGTAATTAGGCCTATCAACTAATTACTAACCATAGGTTAATAATAAATAAATAAATCAATTGATCATTTAATAATTAGATAAATGATTATAAGAGCCACATATTAAAACCGTGTCTTACATATTAAATTTAATTTCCTATAATATCTTTATTAAGTATAAATTAAAACTAGGAGATAGGGAACAAGAACTCAAGAAGTATAGATGTTATATTGTTATGGTTGTATGACCATCATCAAAATTAACATGCCATTAGAAAAGCCAAAGCTTATATAACAACTAATTGTGTATGCTGTTTCTCCATCACGTGACGGCAGGTGCGGTCATATCACCATCCAAATATTTCATGTAGGAGTCGGCTTCACGTTGTGGTCCGAAGGTCCATAAATCCAGCTTCATCACGAGTAAGCTCACATATGAAAACAATTTCCATCGTCACAAGGGCCATCACCTAATAACTCACTCACACTGGGGTAGGATTCAAATCTAAAAATCATTACACGATCACTATCAATAATCCTCTTTCGTGGTCACCTTCCATCACCATTACTCATATTCTTATCAAGGTCTCTTTCTTATAATTTTCATTTACATACGGTTTATTGGGTCGATTCTTATGTACTGCTGATGTTTTGGTTTTAGTATTCATTAGTTGACGCATTTTCACATCATGTTTTGACGTTAACATGGTTCGATTTCAATCAACAGTGAAGATCATGTGAATTCATATTGCGGCACAATGATTGACTAGGTTTTGTTTAGTGGTGTGGGCTCGAGTTTGAGTTTTCAGAATTAAAAAGATAAAAAGTATTTATTTATAAATTAGGAGCTTTTTAAAAGTGAAAATCAATCAAAATAGACATGTTTAATCACATTTTTATGAAAATGTAAATTGACCAATTGTTTTTTCTTCTCCTAAACATTAATTTTGTAAACCAACAAAAATATGGTCTAGTATCTGGCCTCGAGAAGGAGAAATTACGCATGAAGGGAGAAGAAATGTCGTCTGAATGACGTAATTTCTCCTTCTTGAGGCCAGATTGTAGACCAATAGAACCGGTACAAATCACTTATAAGACGGTTGGTTTGCTGTCTAGTCCGGTTATACTGATTTACTGTTGACCACTCTCAATCACTAGTCATAATCGAATAGAAATTTAATAGCGTAATGACTAGAAAATCATAGAGAATATTGACTTTTTGAATTATTGAAATACGGATTGAGATTTGAGACCACTGGTTTTGGGTCAATGTTAACCAGCTGGTGAAAGTAGTCCATGAACTGTTTTGGTCCACACCAGCCCATGCAATTGGAAGAATAAGATCTTTCCAAATCGACATAAAAGAAGTCAAATTTGCTACCTTCCCTGTCCCGTTAGTTTGGGATAAGGTACCTGTGTTTTCAAAATTTTGAATGAAAGAGTTATTAATTTCATATCCTTGTTGTAACAAACATGTTATTTAAAGCGTTTTAATTTAATTTTAATCAATTTGACTAGTATAGGTTGCGATTTAAGAAAACAAGACGAATGAGACAACTGAGTAGTGGCACATGACAAAGGCACATATGACATGACAAGCTTTAGAGGAAAACCACTACTAGAAATCAGAGAGTTTTCTACGAAAATTTCTGACAAAGAAAAGTTTGTCAGAAATACTGACAAAATTCTGATCAAAACAGTGGTCGGAAATTCGGCCTTTTTCTAGTAGTGAACTATATAATTACAAGATGTTTTCTAAGATTAAATAAATGATCTTATATAAGAGGAGTGAAACAATCAAGTTGTCATGCGTGATGTGTGTTTTAGATTGGGTTTCGGATAATAGGCATCCCAACAAGTAATTTTTATCCACATAAGATGATAAACGTGTATACACACGCACCCGATAATAATGACTAACAGATACCCGACATATATGACACACAAGACAAAATCTAACTCATACTCAACCCGTTTTCATCTTTTTCAAGATTGTCGCTGACTAAAAGACCTTGGAACCGTTTAAGTTGCACTATTTGGATCTTCTTAACATACAATTTTACATGTTCTATTCTATTTGTGATTATAGAAATAAGATTATTTTTCATTTTGAATTCCTAAATGATTCATCTAGCGAGCAATTTTTTTATTAATTTATACGGTTTTTTAGTTTTTTGTTTGAATTTACAAGGAAAAATGTAAAGATCAAGGACCAAAAAGATTTGAAGTCCAAGATTTGACAAAGTGAGTAAATGCAACCCACTAGCCACTAGGAGTACGTATGTTGAGGTAAATTTACTGAAGATGAAGCCACATGATCGCCCATGCCTTTTGGCCATGTGGCCCAAACCGCCAATCAAATCACTATCACCGATCACAACCTCAAATCTACAAACTCAATGCAAATTTGTTTTCTGTCACTCATCTTAATGACATTATCCAAATACGGATATATGACAGATGTAGAGTGGATCTCATATATCGATTTAAGTTTAAGTTTCGAAACTTAAACTTACATGATATGCACAATTGCTTAACTTACATGATTTTCATATACGAACAAGTTTGTGAATTATGAAAAATATATCACTTGGCAAACAACATACCATAAAAACAAAAATAAGTATGAGAATATATGTTAAGCACTGAAGAAACTTAACATATCTTAATATTCATATTTTAGACCAATTGATTTGGCCAACAAACCAAAAAAAACGAAATACTATCTCATAAATATAATGTTGAGTCTATAATCCTTAGAATAACTATCGTGTTGATAAAGAATTTGATGTTGATATCAAGTTTCTATTTATGGTTATGAGTTGTGATGAACTGATGTTGATTGAAGTGTTTTTATTTATGGAAACACCTTCCTGCAATGGGCAAGGGCAAGTGGATGCTGATGAGAGATGATGCTTACAATGTCAATACTGTTGAAGATAAGTTATCATTGATGGATAGTTACTAATGATGGAACAATTCATGTCATTAAACTTGTTACGACTAATGAAGATATTTCTACTAACATAGTAATTACTACTGCCAAATGAATTCATGTTGAAGAAGAACTTTATACTGATAGAGTTAATACTGATGAAGATGCATAATGCTATGAAGAAATAAAATAAAGTTTGCATATGATGTCACTTGGAATGGTCTATAAAAACTAAATAAAAACCTAACCTAGATACTCTATTAATAATTCTAGATTATCCTAATACTAGACCACAGAACAGGCAAGTGTACCTATCGACTGCAGTAAAGTCTAATGAAAGTCTGGATATCGAACCCACGATACACTAGTGACAACTATACCTAGACTCTGACTCAACTAACTAAACAGAATTATATTAAGGGGATTGTGTTGTACTATGATTAAACTAATGGATAGCTAACTAACGAAAACCAAATATAAAGCAAAAGACTCTAGACAAACTCACAAACGGGGAAAATACTACCTAGACTCAGAATCCTATGCATGTACCTTGGAACTCTCTCGGATAAGGAAACTATGATGGAACCGGGCTCTTAGAATACGACACACTTAGAAAACCTAGTGGATCTCAGATCATTCTCCGGGTGTGACCAAAGAGGAAACCCTAAGGGACGTGTAAAACTCACCGGTTAGTCGGATCACCTCTCAGCTATCTCCAACAATACCAAAGTACTCGACAGATTACCTCTCAGTCTCACTATCTCAATACACCTTTCAGTGCAAGGAGTAACCTGAATCCTCTCGATAAGGCACGGAATAACAACGATGCTAAGAAACCCTAGGGAAACCTCCTTTCAGAGCATTCACACCTGAAACCCTAACACCAAAGATTACCCGTCTATTTCTTACCTCTCAGCTATCGAAATAGGAAGAATACCTAACCCTAAAAGACTCTTAATCAAAGTTCCTATGGATACGACGTTAGTAAACCATAAACAAATCACATGCACACAGCTAGTGACCTAATATGCATCTATACATGAAAGACATTCACAAAGACACATATGGAACATTCAACCAATCATCAATCAAGGTCAAATACGCACACACATCAAATCAATTGAAAACAAGTTCTTTACTTTATTGTTAATCCATCATCAAGTAACCGAAAACCGAAAGAAATCCAATTAACACGATATAATCATCAAAATCTAGGTAGTTCAAGATATCTAGCCAATCATCATGTTCGAACCAAAAAATACAGAAGTATCAAACATATAAATCATGGTTTCAATTCTGGAAAAGTAAAACAAAGAAAGATAACATGAACCGGGTGACGTAATCGACCCGATCTATGATCTCCAACTTCAATCCACGCTTCCAATTGATCCTCGAAGCTTTCTCCCACTTGAAATCGTCAAAAAGCTCTCAACTTTACGTCTGAAATCGATAATTAAACCCTAGAATCGATCACAACCTTTTAAACCATGAAAATAGGCAAAAAGACCCGTAACTGGGTGTTCTCGCGTACCGCGAGGCCGCGAGGCCCATAGGAGCATCCCCTCGCGTACCTCCAGAGACAAGCTAAACACGAAAAAATCCTGAAAACCTACCCCTCGCGTACCGCGAAGGGGAAACCCATATATCTCGCGTACCGCGAGACCACACCATTGATAGAAAGTTTTGGTCTTTCACTCGTTTTTCCTCGGTTGCTCGTGCCTTCTCCAATATTGATCGTTTTAGCTCCAAAGCATCCCGATTACCTACAAAACACCACACAACTAACTATAATTGACTCTAAAACTATTTTAAAATGCTACTAAAATACAAGGAATAAGAGGTGTGCTTTACAACACATCAGCATAATGCTATGAAGAACTACAATCTTTATCTTGAGAATCAATATCTCTCTATAATTTCGTTTAATATTTGTATATATCTTTTGAGATTATTTAGATATCTTAGTTAGCTTTAGCTTAGCAATCGTCTATATGCATTATAGCATTATACATAGAAATGGTTGTTACAGTTATCAATTGAGTTGTGATTATATGAATTGTATGTGTTCTTGTTTTGAACAAACAGTTATTCTTAACAAATTAACTTTAAACTTCTGTTGCTAATTAATCAGTTTGTTAAATCAAAGAATGGTATTAGATATTCACGATCTAATATGTGTTCAAAACACTACCAAATTCCCCATATTTCATGGCAAGACAAGTAGGTTTTGTATTTTGTGAATTTTTTTATCTCTCTCTAAAACGTGTTACACACTTTAAGATTGAAATATTTTGTTGGTACACACGAAATCTGAATTGGATAAGACAAAAAGAAATTGTCAAGAACAATAATACAAGTTTCGTTATGAAAACTTGTACTAGAATCCGCAGATTGAATTTGATGTGTTAAACTAGACCAAAGATCATTTATTTACAGGGAACCAACCTTCGCAATGTATCGGTTGGCAGTTACAACTTTCAGTGGTTAGTGTAACACCACAACCTGACTAGGGTTGACGTGTCATTTTTACAAAAATCAAACCACAAACATAATCCCAATTAAAAACCTTACAATCTTTGAAATAAGTATATAACCTTAATTTGGTATTAAATGAGAAGTCTTTTTGGTTCTCTAACTCTCTTCATAGCCCTCCCAAATAGTAATGAAAACCTAACGTGCACGAAAACAACCAAAAGAAAAGCACGTTTGAGTATAATACTCAGAGGGGGTTAATAAAATAACATAAACATGATACTTGTGACTTATAACATATAAAATTATATCTCATAGTCATATAACCTTGTCTATTGTAACTTCCATAACATATCAACTTGGGTAACAAATAATCATTAATGACTTGTACATGAAAAACATTAAAATGACTTACCATCGAAAAGTCATCACAGATAAACGGTAATGAGGATGCCTAATAATGTGGTTGAAACGATCTCTTTTCCTACGATTGATCTATACGTCTCCGGATATACTTTCATACTCACATATACTTACTGAGAAAATATATCATTAGGATTAGTCTGGAGACATAACATACAAACATATTCGATGCATCTTTTTCCTTAGGATCGATCAATGCGACTCAACACACATAACAAACATTTCTCAGAACCAAACGATAAAACATACAAAAGATCAGGAGAATATATATATATAGAAAAATGTCAAATCAAAACTTGTCACCACATTTCGTAAGCGTAAAAGAGAATATAATATATAGATGCATGGTGAATTTAAGGTAATCAGGTTAAGGTCCACGTGTGAAACAAAACATTTTCATCATCATTTCTATCGGTAAATACATGTAACGGCTCGGTAAGATTCGACAGTGACTTTACTAAGAATTTATTCCGTTGAGTCTCGCTTACCCTATAAAAGGAGATGAGTCTCAGTGTTGAAAGCACATTAGCACACCCCCAAAACCCCTCTCATTGAATCCTCTATCGGTCAAGCAAACCGATACAAATCTATGATCGACTATTGATTTTTGGATCGACGGTTATAGTACAAATCAGTGAATCACGACTAAATCTCGACAACTCTAGTAACCTAGTGTCTACTGTGATTATTACACCGTTTTGAGAACATTTTTTTCTGAACCAATCAGAGAAGACGACAATCTTTATTTATTTATGTTTTTAGGTTACATTATAGTTGGCCATTTAAAAGTTCGGCCCACTATATTGTCTTTGCCAATAGATTTATTAAATCAACCCTGTTTTCTTAAATCATTTCCCTTGATTTAACGACTTTAAAATACGGAAACTCACGAATCAGCACGAAAACAATTCATGACTCTAATCTTGAATGAATCTACCGTTGGCACACATAAACATAATCATAGTTCTTAAACCTCGAATAAACATTAAATCAAACAACTGATGTCTTTACATTTTCAGAGTTAATTAAAACTTTAAGCATTCATTGTCTAAAAACATAAACTAAGTCATGAGGATGTTAGTCTGCCAACAACAGTCATCCAGCCATCTTCTTCTAAGCTCTTGCGGCTTCATATCTTTCTCTTTCCTTTCTCACCTAATGTGCATACTAAAATAGTCAGCTAACGCTGGTAAGTTCAAGTTTTCTTTTAAAACGTTCTTTAAACATACATACTATATTATACACATAATACAATAAGATCTTTCTTTCTTTTTTTAAAATGCATACGTATTTACTTTATGTTCTTTTCTTTAAGTCATACATTAACGTCTACAGTCTGTTCTGTGCCCCCAAGCGGGCTTCTTCATTCTTAATTCCCAAAGGAACATCTTATGCCCCCAAGCGGGCTTCTTCATTCTTACTTAGCGGCCGTCGCCGCTAGAGTAACCGTCTTTACTCATCTTAACCAGTTGCAACTTCACCTGTTACAGTGCCCTGTCGAGCACTGTGTCGGTTGTTCATATGGTAGTGCCATGGTCTCAGCCCATGACGTAACCATAGGCTTCGGGTAGCACTAGCCGTCAAGACTATGCTACTACCCCAAGACTTTCTTCGTATAAGCATACTCTTACAGATTAGACAATGTATTTGACTTTCTCTTTCTTTCTGTTTATAAAATGTAAGTTAAATAAACATTTTCTTTCTTCCCTTTCTTGTTTATAAAACATATAGTTAAATAAAACTTTTCTTTCTTGTAAAACATTTAATTAAATAAACCGTTATCTTGCTTATCTTTCTTTCTTATAAAACGTTTAAGTAAATAAACTATTATCATGCTTATCTTTCTTTCTTGTAAAATGTTTAAGTAAATAAACCGTTATCATGCTTATCTTTCTTTCTTATAAAATGTGTAAGTAAATAAACCGTTATCTTGCTTATCTTTCTTAACAAACGCTTAAGTAATAAAAATACATTTATTATAAACGTCAAATTCTTGAGTATGCACACCACCCTAAAACAGTAAAAATAGGGGTTCTTGAACTCACCTAAAATGCTAGATCTCAAAATGCTTTTCTACGGTCCGACAGTCGTCTCTCTCAGTTTGGTTGGGATACATACATAAGATAAATGTCGAATCTAATCGACACTAGTCGATTCTCTACATAAATCTAGCGAACTTACACTAAGTTCGCCCATTCTATCTCCAGCGAATCTACAACATAAGGCTATGTTCGCCCTCGGTACTCAGCGAACATAAGGGCTAAGTTCGCCCATGATGTTAAGCGAACATAAGGGTTAAGTTCGCCATCAAACCTAGCGAACATAAGTTAAGTTCGCCATCAAACCTAGCGAACATAAGTTAAGTTCGTCGTTCAATCCGTTAGCGAACATGCATCAAGTTCGCCCTCCAGACCTGGCAAATATGTGCTAAGTTCGCCAACAACTTCCCATGCGAACTTGATAAGATCGCATGTCGAGCAGCTTCTTCCCCAAAAACCCTAAGTTGCATGTTAATGGCGGCTCGCTCGTTTTACATCAAGATTCAAACTTTTTACGTCAAAAACATTAGTTTAGCTTGTCTAAGACTAGATCTAGGTTTTATTTGATTTTTTACATGTAAAAGTAGTGCCTTTTTACACAAAACCTAAAACCCACAAAAACGAGCAACAACTGAGTTTAAGGACCGATTCTTACCTCAAATCTCGATTAGATGATGATACTGATGCCTTCACCCTTGCTTGTGCTTGATTCTCGATGCTAAAACTCCCCAATGCTCTTTCGCCTTTTCTCTCTCTAGGATTCGCATGAAAGGCTAAAATGAGGGAAGGGGTGGAGGCGGCTAGGGCTTGTAGCCCAACCCTTGCCTTCCATTCTTTGGCCCATGGCCCAAGCCCACGGTCCATTCCGTTTATTTCCTTTCTTATTCTTTACGAGAACCCACCTTTTATTCGTTTAAATTTCGGGATACTACAGTTTTAAAAATCTTCAAAGAGGATGTTAGAGTATTTGATAAATTCGAGTCTACGAAAACAATTCATGACTCTAATTCATGACCCAGAGATATACCAGATCTAGATCCAAAGAGAACAGCATCGGATCTAGGGTTTTTGTTTTTGAAACCCTAACTTAACCTTCAGCTTTAGACAACAGATCTTCCCTGGTCAGAGTTAATCGTCATCGAAAAGAGAGCTCACAAAAACCAATACATGAACCCTTAGATCCTTCGACCAAGAAAACAAATTCAGAGACCAAATACGGAAGCGACACCAAAACCACCAACGAGTAGTAAATCAAAGCCCTTACGGCTCTGATACCATGCCAGAAAACATGGATCTAATACTTTTATACACAAATCACAGAGATGAAATCTGAATACACAACTCAGCAAAAGTCTAAGAATGAAAGATGTAACAAATCTCCTAGTCAAAAGAACTAAATACAATACTAGATCATCAACTCAATGATCTGAAAGAACAGAATTTATACTAGACTCAAGAACACCGGGAGTCACCACTACGGTGAAACCCTAGAATTAGAAAGAAAACAAAAACGTATGCGGGAACGAAAAATGAGCTATCTCAGCCCTTAGCCTTCTCTCTCTAAGTATATATTTAGTCTAAAAGCAATACGGACTATCCATGGGCAATACAACCCGCGTGTGAGCTAGAGAGTAAACAGGTTCATCTGGGTATCCTCTTTCCATCAGGGTTATCTCCTTAATTCAGCTACCAGCTCAACACACAGCTACAAGCCCATTTCTCACAATACATGTACCATAAAACAAAATAAAATTGGATTAAACAATATGTTCTTTTTAACATATACGAATCAAACCTAGGAATTTGAATACAATACCTTAATGATTGGCCTTGAATGTGGCGGTGTGATTAGAACATAACGTCTTTTCTGATTTAGTGAACAAACTTTCGGTTTAGTCTAAGGACTTCCGTGAGTTCCAAATTATTCACAAGTGTATGATCGATTCTAGGACATGAGTTATAAGTTATTTAGTGTATGAGTTGTATGAAATGCCCGTACTCCATCTCACTTCCGAACACAAGTTCGTGTCCAATAAGTTTGTGTTATGTTATCATATATAACCTTCATTCAGTATTATCAATACAATTACATTTACACACATTTAAGATTACCATACATATCAAACGCATATAAACCAATATTTAGAGGACTCGATCTTTACTTTAATACATATATTATAAAGAAATGTGAAAGCACAAGGAGTTATAAAATTTGGTAGGAGTATCAAGTTGGTTTAAAGTGGTTCCATATATGAAAGAATTAATATTAATAAAAAAAATTAGGGTCGTGCTAGGGACACCGCTGTTTTTTTTTGTTTCACACCTGACACCGATGTCGAGTTCGGGAGATCCTTATCAGAAGTCGAAGCTTCCAGATTTGAATGAGGAGCCAACCTTCGAAGATTTGAACCAGGTTTAACAAGTCTTTATTTTATTAAGGGTCCTACTGGGACGGGTAAACTTAGGGGTGTGCAAAGTCGGTTATGGGTCAAAGTTTAAACATAAGTGGTAATCATAATATGTCAAAGTTTTAGTATATAACAATTTACATCTGTAATGAACAAATTTATATGTTAGGTGCCCACACTAAATATATTTCATATTTTACGTCGGGTATCTAACCGGGTATATCTAATCGGGTTACATGTTTATCCAAGATATCTAACCATTACGTTTTCAGGAGTATTTTGTATTCGGGAGTCACCCTTCGGGGGGGGGGGGAACCAACCCGTTGAATACATACGGTCAAGAGTTATCTCTGCGGCAACCATTACCGAATTACAGTCGAGAGGCGTACATGTCACTATTTGGACCGACGGATTACGGTCAAGGGTCGTACCGGCCACAACTAGAACCGGATTACGGACATCTCTCATACCGGTCACAACCAGAACCGGATTACGTACATCTCTCGTACCGGTCACAACCAGAACCGGATTATAGACATCTCTCGTACCCTCCGTCACAACCAGAACCGGATTATGAACATCTCTCGTACCGGTCACAACCAGAACCTACACACATGTCGGATACTTTCCATAGGAATGACACAGATGACAGTGACTCTTCCGTTCATTTGAAAGGAAATTATGGGGATGCGGAGAATGCATTGGATGATGATCACATACGCAAGGCGACACTTTCCAATAAAACAGACAAAGTATGACAACATTTCTTTCGTTCGTTTAAATTATTTATTTATTTGTTTTATGTACTACGTTTTAAGTCTAACCTTGTAACTCTTTCAGTATTTTGATTCTCGTGAGGATTTAGTGGATTGGGCTAAGAAGAAAGGACGCGAGCATGGGTGCGTCATTATGGTCAGTCGGTCAAGGAAAAAAGATGTGGAACTCGGATGCAATCGTGGTAGGGAACCTAAATGCAGGTGCACAGTCAGGCGTACTGGGAGTATAAAAAAATCATGTATGACAGACGAGACACACAACCACGATCTTGTTATCTCTGAGGAGGGCCACGCGTAACTTAGGAAGATGTCCACCGGGAAAATTGATCTGGTTAAGAGGTTACATCGGCAGCACGTGCGGGCACGTCACATTCTTGCAGCTGTACGGGAAGAGTTTCCTGGTAGCAGATGTGTTGTTCAGGACATATACAATGCCACAACGAAGATTAGGGCCGAAAGTAAAATAGGCCTGATACAAATGCCGGAACTTGAAAACTTACTGCAATCTGAAGAGTTCGTGTATCACACCCAGGAGAATCCCTCAACTAATGTCGTGGAAGATGTTTTCTTTTGTCATCCTACCTCCTATAAATTATGGCTCGTCTTCCCGCACTTGATGTTGGTAGACACGATGTACAAAACCAACATGTACGACATTCCTTTTGTTCAGTTTATTGGTGTGACGTCGACATCGAAGTCATTTTGTATTGCGCACACATTTATATCGAGGGAACGACTGGACAACTTCACATAGGTCCTTGAGCAGATCAAAGATATGCTCGATGGGTGTGTGGAGCCACGCATCATTGTCACAGACAGGAACCTAGCCCTGATGAGGTCGTGTGACATAGTCTTCCCGGGTGCTATTAAAAACCTATACAGGTGGCACATCATTGAGAATATCACAAGAAGTGTCACACCCCGGTCGGCGACGGATTATACGCCGGGGCTGACGCGGTTGTTCATAAGCACATGATCTTATATTAATAAGTGATAATATTATTTCATCATGATAAAAGCAACCGTTACAAATAGAAATGGGAAACAAGGAGTTCAAACATAGCACAAGTTAAATGTAATCATTATTAAAGCTAGGTCCATGGTCCTATGTGATCATGTAATGTCCTTAAACTGGTGCACCTGAAACATGTGAGTAAATGTCAACTACAAGTAGTTAGTGAGTAACATAGGTTTTGACACCAAACAAAAGTTAAGTAAAAAGGATTTGGAATTCAATATATTCAAAGCTTAACTAAGGCATAAATTTGAAAACATACAAGGTTCCAAAGCGTACAATTCAATCCGTAGTAAATGAAAAACTGGTAAGTACAATCCCACTGATTGTGTTTTGGAAAAATAGTAATATGGTGCACACAAAACCCGCCAAGATTCGTGTTAACTGGAATCGGATTCCCCTATAAATGATCATGTTAGGTACTACCTTAGGCCTAGGTAGCAGGTTAATGACTGTACTAGCATGAACACATGTAATGGTCATCAAGCAGTTTAAGACATAAAGCACATAGTAAATAGCATGAAAACATTGGTATTGAATTTGGTAAGTATAATATGTAAACATGTTCCACCCCGAGTATTTGTAAACAATAGTAAAGAGAAAGGGGGCTATGAAACTCACCTATAATGAGGCTAACAGGTAGTATGAGTTGCTAATGATGGATAGGCTTCGTGAGGACTCCTCACAATTAACCTACACGAGTAATTGTATTCTAACTCAAAGTATGCCTAATGAAAGTAAAGAATTTCTAAATCTTCTAGAGTTTCTAAGGATTCTTGAAATTTTAAGATTAGATATAGGGTTTGTACGCGTTTGTAGGAAAATATTAGTTTATCACTAGTGTGGAAATAATAATAAGGTGGTTTAGAATTAATTGAAATTTCTAATTAGTTATACAATGTTTATAATTATAATATGTTTGAATTTATTTAGATATTTATTCTAAAAATAAATAAATAAATACATTGTGGATTAAAAAGGTTTCGATAATTATTCTACATAAATAAATAATTATTTAAATTATCAAGATAACTTCTTTTTACTTAAATGGTAAGTAAAAGAAATATTAGATAAATATAGGCTTTAAATGAAATTAAATGATTTCATATAATTATTTAACTAAAATAATTATTTAAATTGTCCATAAATTCCTAAATGTTTTAAATAATTAATTCTTGCCAAAATAATTATTTATGTTTGAAATTGAATTAAGAATAGATCGTAGTTTTTTTTAATGGAATAATAAATTTTCGTGTCAAAAGTTCATAAACCGAGTTGGGGTAAAAGGTTACAAGGCATGGGTTTATAATCGTTAATTTGTAAAAAAAAAAAGAAATTTAATGGTTAAAAAAATATTTTATGTTTTAATAGGGTTTTAAAACAATTAATAACAAAATAATTGTATTTCCTTAAAAACTTGCCAATTATATTAATTTAAAGGAACTTGAGTGTTACAGGTTTTATAAATTTATTTTTTTGTAAATAAATGGATGTAATAAAAAGATTCTAAAAAATATATGTGGACCACGGGTTTTGAACCCCGGTGGCTCCTGGGTAATGAACACACACCAACCGGTAGACCAAGGCCCCTAGGTGTTAGTTTGGTCGACCGTTTGAAAGATATCACGTGACAGTGAGAGGACCAAGTCTAAGGGTGGGATTATGCGCAAAAACAAAGGTGCGGGGCTAAGCTCGAACCCATGACCTTGTTTGTGAGAGTCATGCGTCTTAACCGGTCAATCTGGGCAGAATGCCTTGCAAGGAATCCCGGTGGCTCCTGGGTAATGAACACACACCAACCGGTAGACCAAGGCCCCTAGGTGTTAGTTTGGTCGACCGTTTGAAAGATATCACGTGACAGTGAGAGGACCAAGTCTAAGGGTGGGATTATGCGCAAAAACAAAGGTGCGGGGCTAAGCTCGAACCCATGACCTTGTTTGTGAGAGTCATGCGTCTTAACCGGTCAATCTGGGCAGAATGCCTTGCAAGGAATCCCGGTGGCTCCTGGGTAATGAACACACACCAACCGGTAGACCAAGGCCCCTAGGTGTTAGTTTGGTCGACCGTTTGAAAGATATCACGTGACAGTGAGAGGACCAAGTCTAAGGGTGGGATTATGCGCAAAAACAAAGGTGCGGGGCTAAGCTCGAACCCATGACCTTGTTTGTGAGAGTCATGCGTCTTAACCGGTCAATCTGGGCAGAATGCCTTGCAAGGAATCAGAACCGATTAGCTTTATCATCTACACCCAACCCATCTTCGTCCCCAAAGTGTAACCCGAAACCCTAGCACTTACGTTGACCCGATAAGGCTAGTGATCGACTTTGGGATCATAGGGATTACGTTCCCTGGGTTATGACGAGTGCAACGTTGTAGAAAATACCTGAAATGATGAAGCAAAGAAAGGGAAACGACTGGAGCTTTTGGTCTCGGAGTTCTTGGTGTTCGATCGGGCTCAAGAGAGGATGCGAGGTGAAATTGAGCATTCAGAAGGTTCAAGTGCGGAGGTGCGAATGTGATAAACACTTTTAATTGATTCAGTTACAACCAAAGGTCGCCTTGAGTTAGATTCGCGATTGAAACGGCTCAGGGATGTATTTTCAAATTAAAACCATTAAATCGATGTGATTGGGTAATCAAACCCCTTTAGTGCAGTCATTACAATGTCTAGACATAATCATAACAAGTTAATGCAAAGAAATCGAACGATTTTGTAGGTGAATTGTAAGGATATTGCCCCTGTTGACTTTCATAGTCAAAATTGGGTGCATTTGGACTTTAGGGTTCATTACAAGAGGGAAAAGTTCAATGGGGATGAAGATGGGGGTTCAAAACATTTACAGGGGGTTCAAGCGATGACTAAGGGGGTTCATGACATTGAAATTTATTCAAGATCAAACTATTAAGGATTGTTTCTATAATTGTTTTTATAAAGTTTTTATAAAACCTAGTTATTAACTATTTAAAAGGGATAGATCTCCTTTTTATAAAATGACAAATGGGTTATTTAACAAAATAAATGTATAGGTATATTCACATACTTTTTCATAAAATAATTGTATGTATATATTTTAATAGGATGTAAATATGATTAGAACTCACATGATTGCTTGATAGGCATTTATTATAGCATGATGTTTACTTATTTTTATTTATATAGATACATGTCCATGTGTTATATATATAATAGAAGTATAGTATGTAAAAGCAAGGTTTGAACATTTTGAATTGATACATGTTTTAAACTAAGTAATAATTGTGACATATTATGTTGGATGAGCACATGGTTAAAACAATAGTGTTATTATTGCATAGAATAAACAAATAAATAGATAAATAAATAAAAATAAAAAGAAGAAAAAAATATGGTCGGAAAATCGTGGATATTACAAGGTGGAAAGGCCTTTTCAAAGTCAAAATTTAGAAAGATTTTACATACTGGTGGAAGGTCCCGTGTGAGTCTCCCACGGACGCGTTGTACGATTATAATTGCAGGAAAATGGAAGAAAAATTAAATGAATACGGTAAACAGGGTAAGATTTTCATACTTAATGTTTCTCTAAAAATCTATTTGTTCATTTCATAAAATTTTTTCTTTGTTTCAAAGATCTGGGAATATATTTGTAATAGTTGGTTAGGTCCGTACAAACAAAATTTTGTTTCTTGTTGGATGTACGACCGCCTCAACTTTGGTGAATATACAACTAATAGAGTCGAGGGCCAACACGCAAACTTTAAGAGTTACCTTACAGGGACCAATAATACGCTGTACACACTTTTCGGATATGTCGGTAAAGTTGTACGTGGCCAGGAGATTGAAATCTCCAAAACCTTCGAGGAGTCCCGCATTAAGATATTAAAGGTCCATCGACTGCAAGTGTTTTCCAGATTACATTATAAGATGTCTATTAGGTTTGAAAAAGAGATGGCGATAATGGAAAGGATGCTGGATACAGGAGGTACGTGTGGACACCAGTTTCCACGTCCATGGGCTTGCCATGTGCTTGTCGTTTGGAGGAACACATCAACCAAGGTTATCTGTACTTGAAATACATTTTTTTACCGTTCTCATATGATTGCCTATTGTTCACTAACTATTTTAATTTAATCACACCTATTCCACCCGAAGCGGTAGATGCACACTTGAGGAAGCTTGATTTCAAGCCGGCGTACACCCAGGCGCCAGAACCCGACTATGCATGCATGTATGGATGGATGGATGGATGCATGCATGCATGCATGCATGTATGTATGTATGTATGTATGTATGTATGTACGTATGCATGTATGTATGTATGGAGGTATGTATGGATGTATGTATGTATGTATGGATGGATGTATGTATGTATGTATGGATGCATGCATGTATGGATGTAATATGACTATATGTATGCATATACGAACGTATTTGAAGACGATTTGTTATCAATATGTGTATGTATATATGTGTGTGTATGCATGCATGCATGTATGTATATATGTATGTAATATGACTATATGTATGTATATACGAACGTATATGAAGATGATTTCTTATCAATATGTGTATGTATATATGTGTGTGTATGTATGTATGCGGGTATTTGCGTGTATGTATTTGTAGATGAGCCGGTTCAGCCGGCGGTCGAGCCAGAGGCCGAGCCGGTGCCGCCGCAACATCCTCCGCGCATGTACCATGCCGTGCGGTTGCCTGCTGTCACATTGGATATGATTCGGGATACGCAGGCTCGGGTCACGCGCACCGAGGAGATGATGCAGTGGCTCATCGACCACACGGTCGCGGAGTATCGGGCCGCCGATAGGCGGTTGTTGACACCACCACCCCGGCGGTTGGGCCACGACGGTGCTAGCACGTCCGGTGCGGGTGGGTCCGGTGCGGAGGGTGATAACAAGATGGAGGGGTAGATATATTGTTTAGATAGAGTTGTACTTTTGTTTTATATGTACAAACTCATTGTATTTATCTATGCAGTTTTATTTATGATGGTTTTGTTGTGTTTGTGATGGTTGTGTTTGTTTAGTTGTGTTTGTTTGGTTGTTTGTAATGGTTGTATATAATGTTTATATATGTGGTTTTATTTACGAGTAGTTTAACACGCGAAAAAAACTAGTTTTATAATAAAAAAGACGTGACCGGATTTTAAAAACTAGAACTACCGATTTTTACAAACTCTTAACGTAATAAAAACAAAAATCCAAAAGAAAAAAAAAATAAGTCGTTATTCACTTTTTACATCTCAAACCGAAAATCGAGGTGACCGGATTTTAAAAACTATAACTACCGATTTTTACAAACTCTTAACGTGATAAAAACAAAAAACCAAAAGAAAAAAAAATAAGTCGTTATTCTAAAAACTTTTCACGGTTCTTAGTTGACAAACCGTGCCGCTATGTCGCGTAATACACCACCAAAACCCTAAAACCCAACTAAACCCTAAAAAAAAACCACCAACACATCCCGACATTCTCTAGCGCGCTGATTTCAAAGTTTGGTGGATAAGGGTGACGGATTGCCCTATACGTGACATTATCTGGCGCGCTGATTCCAAAGTCTGGTACATAAGGGGTGACAGATTGCCCTATACGTGACATTATGTGCCTATACACCACGTTTAGCCCTATACGTGACGGTTAGGGCAGGTATAGTTAAAAAAGTAGACGGTGTCTCTAAAAATCCCCAAAAATTAAAGAATATTAGGTGCATCATCCTACGATTAAATCCTAGTTTTTTGTTAAAATGGATTTAGAAGGTTGAGATGCATCTTCTGAGAGTATGAACTTCTTTTTCTTCTGATTTAATTCTTCCTTCCAAACTTTCCCAATATCTTGAGCAATTTTAACGGCGTCAGCAGATGCACCGGCAAGCCCTCTTCTCGTGAATCCGGATGCATATAATCCACGCTTTCCCTTCCATCCATTTGGAAATGGAGTATTTGGGAATCCATTTTTAGCAAAGAATTCAGTCTCCTGAAGCCAACAAGGGACATTGCTGCGATATCCGGTAGCTAAAACAACCGAATCGATGTCGATTGTTTCTCCATTGACGAGCTGGACGGAGTGGCGACTGAATCTTTTGATCCCAGGGACGACAGTGATCTCGCCTGATCGAATTTTCTCAATGTCGAGTACTGGCGTTTTCCCATGCTGGTTTTTGAGTTTTAATGGACCTAAAGATGGCCTTTTTATGCCGTAGTTTTGAGTGTTCCCGAGAATGAACCATGCTAGGATTAACAGAAGCTTGTCAACAAGCCACAGAGGTAGCCATTTCATCAGCATCATGGCTAGATCAAATGTTGATTTTCCCATAATTTCTCGGGGCAAGACATGAACCTATAAGATGTTTGATTTAATTTATTGGGTATTCATTTTCTTGAAAAAGATTTTATTGTGTTTCTAGATTACTTACCGAGCTTCGAACCACCATGGATGGCTTGGCATTGTGATTAGAGAGGTCCAGTGAGAGCTCCATGCCGGAATTTCCACATCCGACCACCAATACCTTCTTTCCTGTATATTTCTGGCCGGACTTGTAGTCTTAGCATGGACGACTTCACCTGAGAACTCTTGCAGACCATCTATTTCTGGCACTACCCTTTTGCATTTTCTCCGGTTGCCACCACAAGCGTTTGACAGATATACTCCGTTTCCGAACCACTCGTTGTCGTCGAAACGGTAACGACCCGCCAGAGCTCGCAGGCTTCGTCGTACTTAGCACACTGCACACACTCGTTGAATTGCGGCTTGATATCATACTTTCATGCATAGTTCTCAAGATACGTGATGAATTGTTTCTTTGTTGGGTATTCCGGGTATTCCTCGGGAAAGGGTAGTTTGGGAAGCTGGCAGATTTTTTTCGGGAGGTGAAGTTTTAGGCGGTCATAGGCGCGCTTTTGCCATAGGAAAGCAATGCAGTCGGCTCGTTCGATAACTACAAAGGGAATGCATTGTTTCTTAAGACAAGCTGAGACAGCTAGCCCAAAGGGTCCGGCCCCTACTATGACAAGGCCGTCGACCCATACACATCGGCGACCGGTTTGACCTGAAAAGCTAAACATTCTTTGAAATTTCTAGGTAAAACATTTAAGTGAAAAAACAGGTAAATTTTTTGTTTGTTTCAAAGTGAAGATTAATGTTGTTGGATGTTGTTGCTGGAATGAAAGAGGGGAAGATGTATATATAGGATGAGTGGCGATGGTCAACTATTGCATCTTTGAAAAACCACTCTCCAGCATAGGGCTGGCAATTCCTACCTGTTTAAGACACGAATTAACCTGTTTAAGAAAAAGTATATCATGTAATTTTATACATTTTTAAAAATAAGTAAAATTAAGAGGCTAGACTTCATCATTTCTCCTTCTTGGTACATAAAAGATACAACTGTCTTATAGACATTAAATATAAAGAAGTTAAACGAGTCGTATTCATATTTGATACTTGTGTTATCCGCGTCGCCTGTGACCTGTTTAGACACGAATTACCTGTTTTGCCAGCCCTACTCCAGCATAAGCTAAAGTCTTTTATTATTATAATAATAATAATAATTAGAACTGATATATTCATCATATATGCACACGTTAAACAAGTATCAACAAATGTTGACTCACAATTTGTTGCTAATCATGGTTAACTAAAGCAATACAGACAAGAAAGATAAAATTAGGGTTTTTGTACGGCACTTACTTATTTATATACTAGGTTAGAACCTCGTGTATTACACGGGTTATATATTAAAAAAAATATAACTTATAAATTTGTAAATACATCCTAAATTGTCATACTATTATGATCGTCTCGAGATATATCAAGTGAAAATGTGTGTATATAACAAATTAGTATTTTTCTTTAATTAGTTATATTTTGATTTCCTATTATATATTCTTATTTAATATAATTAGTATTTTTCTTTAATAATATCATTATTTTTTAATAAGATACATGCGCATTTATTAGGAGAGAGAGGCGGGAAAATCAATGTGAGTAGGCATGAGTAAGTGACAAGTGTCCATCTTAAACCTTTATTTATTAGTATAGATATGCAATTTGTCATAGTCATTCTTAATTGATTAATTCGATTATGTTGAATCTTTTTGAATTGTTTCAAAGACGGGAAGGAGAGGGGAAACATGTCATCATAAACTTTATTTTCCCCACAAATTCTCTCCATTCGGTGAACAGGTTTGGAGCTATGGGTATTTCATTTAAATTTATTAGATTAATTCCTTTTTAACAACTACATCTTACATCACCAAAAAGATCTTTAAAAAAGACTAAGTCAATGCATATTAAATTTCCACCATAAAATATTGCGTCCCCTTCTGATATAAATATATTTGCTACTTGATTAATTGCTTTTTGAAATAGTTGTATCATATTGAATTATATGTAAAGCGCTATGATCGATCATTGTGTGCAATAAAAAAGTTTCCAGAAATAATCGTAAAATATATGTACGCGTATACACACTATGATATGATAGAAAGTAAACTCAATTTGAAGGCCTAATCTAAACACAGAGTTTAGGTCTTTCCATTATATCCTTCCTCATGGTTTCTAATTTGCAGTTAGTTACCAAAATATCATCGCGTGAATCTCAGCTAGAATTGGCATAACATGTCAGACATGACATGTTAAGACACGACACGATTACCTTTGGGGCTAGACAGGAACACGACACGTACCTAATCGTGTCATTTTTTCCAAACACGAACACAAACCTGTTAAGTGACAGGTTAACACGATAAGACCTGTTTAGAACTTGTTTAAGGACACGATAAATAATGCATATGTAGTGAAACAAAAATTGCCAAAACGAGAATAAAATTCTTAATTAATACATAATCCATAACATATTTGTAACAAAAATCCATAAAAGTCTAAAAGCAAATATAATATATTATTATTCTTTTAATTAAAAAATATAAACAGGTTATTAACAGGTTAACAGGTGTTTAACCTGTTAAAACATGATTTTTATCATGTCTTAAACAGGTCGACCTGTTTAAGACACGAAACATGTTAAGGGAAAATACGAAACATGTTAACTCCGTGTCGTTTCCTATCGTGTTAACAGGTCCGTGTCAGAAATTGACATCCCTAATTTCAGCCACAAAACACAATGATCTTGTGGCTGAGATTCATTCCTAGACTTTCTAGGGTTTTTATCTTCTATAGTCTAACCTCATACTATATATATACATATATATATATATATATATATATAAGGGACGGTTATCGTACAAAGGGCCTAAAACGTACAAAGCGTACGAAGGGGTCCCAACCGTCCGATTAATATGATCTAGGGTTGGGGATAACGCGGTGGCATAAACGTAAATATTTTAAAAAAAATAAAGAAGCGTCCAGGTAAAAAAAGATATTAATGTCAAATTTTCAATTCACGTTTAATGAAATCACGTTTTTAATGAAATCACGTTTGATGAAATTACGTAATTCAAAATCTTGAAATCACGTTTAATGAAATTAAACAATTTAATGTGATTTCAATTGAAAAAATGAAATAACGTTTAATGATTTTAATGAAACTAAAAAATTTAATTCAATTTATCAATTTAAACAAAAAACGGAAATCAGGCTTGGCAATTCACGTAATTCAATTCATCAATTTAATCACGCTACGAAAATCACGCATCGTATACGATTTTTTTTCTTATCACGCCTTTAACGTAATTATTATTCTTCGATCTAAAATTACGTTTTCTTCCTAAATGTTTGATGTTTCACACTGCTTTTGAAGGTTGCTACATCCCTGGGAGATGGGGAACACCGACGCAAATAAATTTACCAAGTGCATAACTGAGTGTCATTACCATTCCAGATACAGACGATCTGCGACCACTAATTGACACTAATACACGCTTTCAATAGTAAGTTCCTATCTTTTCATTTTTATTTGTGGATGTCATTTAATTTCTGCCAAATCATTTTGCAGAAATTTACGTCTCCGTTTTTTTGTTTTTTATACCCTTCTCAATTCTCTAAATTTGGCTTACATAAATTTACATCATTATTACAAGCGATGAATTAACAGAATCATGCAATTCTCAAATTACAATTAAGCGATGAATTTCAAGTTCTATTACAAGCGATGAATTAACAGAATCACACAATTCTCAAATTGCGTCGCATGATAATGAATTGTAAAATGACGAAAATATCTTTCCCACTAAAATTAAAAAGGAACATGCGGCACATCCATATTTCTCGTATCCTTCGTACGCTTTGAGCCCTTTGTATTTAATATTTTCCCTATATATATAGCCCTTGATTTATTTGATCTATGGTTAAGATTGATTAGTGGTATGATTGTAATTAAATTAATATTTTGAGCATTTTATAAGGCTTTCAAGGGCAATATGAGAAAAGAAAAAGATATTAATTTAGAAACTGTCATATTTAATTAACTAAATTTCTTAAATTCACTATTATCTCTCATCTCTCTTCCCTCACTAATTATGATCATAAAAATCAATAAAAAAAATACCTTTACATATAGCTCTGAACTTCTTATATATACGTTTATTATATAATTTAGAACCAACTGGATCATCCTCGTTTAAACAACAAAATGAAGAAAAAAAAAGCCGATTACGTATATATGTGCTTACATTGTAAAGAACTAAACTAATTCATACTATATTAACTTTGAATCTGATCACAAAAGCTATATAATCAAAAGCTTTGATTAAATATATGTGTATTATATAATTTAGATTATATCAACTTCAATTTACGGCAACATCGCCTCGTTTAAACAACAAAATATGGAAAATAATTTTTAGGTTTAATAAAAAAAATTTGGTAGAAATAATTAGTTTACATACGTTATATGTAACTATACTAGCTACATATATGTGTATGTGTATGTATATGTAAACAAGTTTGCATATACACTTACTCATATTTAAACAGATATACATATATATGCTTGCGTATATGTAAACAGGTTACGTATGAAGATAATATGGATGTTATGAGATGATGTGGATGCTACGAGTTATGAGTTACGTATACGTAGCTAATGTGTAAACATGGGTAAACAGAAACAAAAAGGGGGAAGAATAATTAAGTTACATATACGTAGCTCTTACGAGTTAGGTATACGTAACCCATACGAAAAATAAATGAAGATAATCATGACTAACACAATCTGATGAACAAATTGCAGTTGATATAATTTGTTCCTATGATTTGCAAGCCAATGATGGGGGTCTCATTTTCCCCGCAATTTTGAGCATATTGCAATTGATATAATCTAAACTATATAATCAAAAGCTTTGATTATATTTATGTGTGTATTATATAATTTAGATTTAGATTATATAATTTGGATGATGGGCCAGATTGCAAAATTGAAGAGAAAATGAGAAATGAGATAATTAAGGGTTCATTCTTTAAATAAGTGGTTGAGAATTTACAGAATTACCCTTTGACAATTAAAATAATAAACGATTTTAAAATTACTTGATTGGTTGAAATTGATTTTTTGGTTTTCGTCTAACTTTGTAGTTTTCTCTTGATCTCTCCCCTATATATATATATATATATATATATATATATATATATATAATTTTAAAACCCAGTAAACTTTTTTTTTAAGTTTTGCCCAACTTAAACCCATAAAGTTTACTAGTTTAGCCAACTTAAACTCATTTAAACAAATTAACCCAATAAAATTTGTATTTGGTTCCAGCCCATCTAAAATCTTAACCAAATAAAAATTTTATTTGGTTTTACTTTTAGCGCATATAAGATCTAAACCTAACTTAAAAATTTAAACAATTATTAAACCTAAAAAACACTTGCGGCAAATTAAAAAAAAAATCTCATTCAATAGCCTTCTTCTATAGTAGAGCATAACCGGTGACTAGTGACTTAGCAAGCATCAAGCATTCAAGAATCAAGGCTGGGGGATTTGGGGTCGGCAATTCGAAATCGGGAATTCAGAAATTGAAAATTCGCTTGATTGAACAAAACGGAGAATTCGGTTATTCTTAGTTTTTGGTATTTTACCCATCTTCAATCTATAATTATTTTTTTTACTTTTTAATTTATTATGAGTTATGACTGATTAATGAAACAAATATGAGAACTTAATAATACTCGAATTGAATATTGATTAATTAATTACTTGATTATTGATTTTTTGAAACTTGATTCTTGAATAGTTGTGTGTTTTTATCTCTTGATTAGTTAATTACACACTTATAAGTTATGATTAATTATTGTTTTGTTTATTGCTATTAAAATTTTCATCATATTAATGAACTTTTTACATATATATAACCTTATATTTTAGATTTTTAGGGGCATATTTTTTTAAATTCTACAGGACACCTGAAATCTCAGGAACGGCACTCGCTGATAATAAAATAACTCCAATAATTCCAATAATATTTGATGAGTTATCCTTGCTTGAATCAACAACTCATGAATATCGATGGGAACAAGAAACAATGGTGAATATTGCCCAATTTAAAAGATACATATATTTAGCTCCATTTAAATTTGAATATCTTTTATTCATTTTCATTTAATAAGCATATCACTTATAAATTCTCGCAATTTATTATTTTTCGTATTTAATGTCTTAATTGTTAGTTTGATGACAAATGAATTTACTTATAAAAAGGAACTTGATTTTAGTCATTCATAAATTTGATTTTGACAAATTGTACGTGATATGCGATGAATTGCAATTAGTCTTTTGCCAATATTGATCAAGATATTTTATATATTATTTAATATATTAAATTTAATTAACTAGAATATTTTTATTAAGTATAAAACTTGGAGATAAGGAACAAGAAGTATAGATGTTACGGTTGTATTTACCAACCCCAAAGCCTCAATAACATCATAAAAAAAATTTAACATGTGATTAGAAAAACCAAAACTTATACAATAACTAATTGTGTATGTGGTTTTCTCGTTCACGTGAGGGCCTTTTCGACCATATCATCATCCAATTATTTCATGTAGGAGTCGGCTTCACTTTGACGGTCCAAAGGTCCACAAATCCAACTTTCATCATGTGTAAGTTCACATATGAAAACAATTTTCTATCATCGCAAGGACCATCACCTAATAACTCACTCATAACGGGGTATAAGACTCAAATCTAAAACATCATTACACGATCACCATCAACAATCTTCTCTCCTAGTCACCTTCCATCACCATTACTCATCTTCTTATCAATGTCTCTCTCTCATAATTTTCATTTCAATGCAGTTTGTAGGCTTGATAGATTCTTATCGACGGCTGATGGTTTGGTTTTAGTATTCATTGGTTGTCGCGTTTTCACGTCATGTGTTTGATGTTAACATGGTCCGGGTTCAATCAACCACTGTGAGGATGGTGTGAATTTGACATTTCAACACAAGTACACAATGATTGAGTAGGGTTTTGTTTAGTGGTGTGGGACTTTGTGGGATCGAGTTTAAGTTTTGGGAATTAAAGAAAAATAAAAAAGACAACTAAAAATAACAAAATACAAAAAAGTTACAAATTAAAAAAAAACCCGATAAATTAAACATAATCGTCTTTCGAATCGTTGCTGGCCCACTCCGGTAATGTAGCAAAATGTTCAACAAGATCATATCGTAGTCTAAAGTGTGTCTCTTAATCCAGCAATTAATTAATTAATTACACCATCGTCTACTATTTCATTGGTTGGAGGGTCTATCACGTAGCTGGGTGAGATTGCATTTTCGTCATGCTTTAAAATCATATTGTGCAATATGATATACGCATAAACCACATTTTGTATTTTTTGACGTTTACGTGACCGTTGCGCACGATTAATTATCCCCCATTTAGATTTTAAAACACCAAACCCGCGTTCGACATCTTTTCTAGCTGACTCTTGAACTTTCTTAAACATTTTTTTCTTTCGGGTCGACAGGGAATGAAAATGATTTCACAAAAACAGACCAAGTGGGGTAATCTCATCCGCAAGATGGTAGCCACGTTTGTATTCACAGCCGTTAACATGGAAAGGACATTTCGAGGCAGTTCCATGCATTTCGTTATTGAACAACGGAGATTGATTGAGAACATTTTTGTCGTTATTCGAACTGGCAGGACCACAATACGCATGCCAAAACCATAAGTCATTTGACAACACTGCTTCCATCATGATCGTAGGGTATTGGTGATCACCTCTCATAAATTGGGCACGCAAACTAGTCGGACACATCCTCCAAACGACATGCGTACAATCGATGCTACCGATCATCCCTGTAAGGCCCCATCTAGTTTTATGCGCATTATACAAACGTGCAATGTCGTGGCTTGTAGGTCTACGTAAAACTCTTTGCCGTATAACATAATAACATAATTGCAAAAGTATTGTAAACATTCACGAGCAGTTCTAGCAGACATAGATAAATATTAATCATATTCGTCAGGAGGGTTACCTATAGCGAGTTGGCGAATAGCAGAAGTGCATTTCTGAATCGGTGTGAAGCTCTTCTTTAACCTCCCGCATATCCTTCGTGAAACCAAGAAAACCTTAAATCCGTACTTATATCCCTGACAATGTTTAAAAACAAATCTTTCGGTAAGAAAACCTGTAGACCTTTTGTTAAAAAAAATTAGAGTTTTATAAAAATATATGGGTAAAAAAGAGTTATTTGTTTTAAAGAGGAAAGTAAGATATATATAGATGAGAGATATATAAAGAATTAATAAAAAAAATTTATAAAAGCACTCAACCCTCACCCACCAACCGCTCTCTCCCCAACGGTTCCCAACACCCCCAACGGCTCTCTCCCTCTCCGAGTAAATTTACTCGTTTCAAACAACCCGCCTCCCTACTCGGCCAACTCACTTTAAAAGGGGGCGGTGTACCCCTACTTACCCGGCCTACTCCCCTTTACTCGATCTTATCCGGGCTATGCGCCCCCTTCACCCTTATGACACCATCTTGTTTTCGAGTCCGTTTCAACCACTGAACCGATACTACAACCTTCAATTGACTTTTTATATCAAAATCAGTACAAATCTCTGTCAGAATCCAATAGAAATTTAATAGCGTAATGACTAGAAAATCATTGAGATTTTGACCTTTTGAATTATTGAAATATGGATTGAGACCGGTGGTTTTGGGTCCTGTAACCAGCTGGTGAAAATAGTCCATGAATTGTTTTGGTCCACACCATATATGCAGCCCATGCAATCGAAAGCATGAGATCTTTCCAAATTGAGTCAAATTTGCTACCTTCCTATCCCAATGGTTTGGGATAAGGTGGTTGGGTTCTCAAATATTTAATGAAAAAATTATTAACAAACATTTTATTTAAATAATTTTAATCAAATTGACTAGTATAGGTTGTCGATTTAAGAAAACAAGACGAATGAGACAAACGAGTATTGAAGCGTGATAAAGTCACGTACGCATGTGAAGCTTTAGAGGAAAACTATATAATTACAAGATGTTTTCTAAGATTACAAAAGTGATCGGATATACGACGGGTGAGACAACGAGTTGTGGTGTATGACCGTGGTCGTTATTGCATATGTGTAGCTTGTTGAGAACCTCATCAACCACTTGGACATTTTAAATTATACGGTTTTTAGTTTTTGTTTGAATTTACAATGAAAAAAAATTAAAGATCAAGAAATAAAAATAGATTTACAAGTCCGATGAGTTGACAAGGTGAGTAAATGCAACCCACTAGCCCATGCCTTTATGTGGGCCAATCAAATCACTATCATCAACCACAATCTCAAATCTACAAACTCAATGCAAATTTGTTGTTTTCTCGTTTTGGACACATCTTACATAGGGTTGTAATGGCTCGGCTCGTGAAAAGTTCGAGTCTGCTTAGCTCGCCTCGAAAAATTTAACGAGCTGAAAAGTTGAGCTCTGTGAAAAACACGAGTCAACTCGATAATTTTAATTGATATTTTAAATTTTTTGTATTTTTTGGACATTTTGATATATAGAAAACAAAAAAAACATTATTAGAACTAATAAAATAGTATTAAGGTTGTAAACAAAAAAAGTATTATTATTTTTTTTTAAAGATCGAGAGAAATGGAGGCGAATTAAAAAGAGATCACAAAATAAGAAGTATTTGAGTGTTCTTTTAGTAATATCTTGTCGAACATAAGTAGAATGTGAGTTGCGAGCGGTAACCCTTACCAAAATTAGGAATAATTTGTATTGATGATCTCTATTATTTTTGCAGAGAAGTTTGTAAATGTGTTCCCAAAGAGCAAATATGGAGAAAATTGGTGATCCCTACCACATAATAAAGAATATTTATAATGGGGTTTTATACCGATTAAAGAGAAGATATTATATAAACTCCTGGTTGAAACCAAAATACGGATACAATATGAATTAGTTGATATCCACCCAAACCCTAATTTATCATCGTAGCGGGTAATGTATCACATGTCACATGTGACATATATGATACATGTACAAATGAACATTAAGCAAAAAAATTTATAAAGAATAAAAATTAAGTATTCATCTTTTAGATTCTTAGATGATGATGATCAATTAAAAAATTTAATATTTCATTATAAAACTCTTATATAAGGGCCCATTGGTCCCTTTTGTGTGTATGTGGGCTTGCACTAATAATAAGGATCAAGGGTTGTGCAAGGTTTAACTAGTTTAGGAAGCACTTATTATGTTGGAAATTAATCGTTATGTTCACATATGAAAATTCAAAAAGGTGTTTGGAACTTTTGGAATTAAAGGAGATTAGAATTGGAGTAGGATGTTTGGGCCGATTACTAGGGGTGTTCAAAAAAATCCGAATCCGAATCCGAACCCGAATTATCCGAAAATCCGAATCCGAATTATCCGAAAATTCGGATATCCGAAATTTCGGATATCCGAAATTCGGATATCCGAATTTTCGGATTCGGATTCGGATAGTGATTTTCGGATATTTCGGATAGTTCGGATATTCGGATATGAAGCCGTAATTTTGTGATCGGAAGGATATAGATTGGTTTGCAAGAAGTTTATATTTAATTATTGTTTGGTATTTATCTTTATTTATTTGAATTATCTTTGAAGGTTTCTAGTAAGTTTAGGATTAGGATTGATTGGTTATTTAAATGGTTGTAAATTGCATCAAGGTGGAATAATAATTACTAGCAAGTTTATGTTTTCTGTTCTTGTTTCCAAATCAAAGACGTGAACCTTTTCTTTTCTCTTTTGGTTACAGCTTGGGGGGGTGGGTTCGTTTAAATGTAATTAGCAAGACCAACAATTGTTATCAGAGCGTTAAGCTCTTGGTACTGTGAGAGAAGGAAGAAGGAGGATAGCAAGCAACGTTTTTTGATTAGTATGAGTTGCTAGCCGAGTTTGAAGGAAGGAGTAAAGACTGTTCTTGTTAAGAAGGAGAACAAGGACATGTTTTCGAAGAAGGATTGAAGCAGTGTTGTAAAAATCGCGCCTAGGCGCCGATTAATCGCTAGGCGGTTGGGTAAGGAGGAATTTTGACCTAGTTGGTCCAAAAATCGCTAGACGGTCCAAATTGCGCCTAGGCGGCCAGATTCCGGTGAAAACTTGAAATTTCCGGCCGAATTCCGGTGAAAACCTGAAAATTTCCGGCGAAAACCTTTGGTGTGGTTTAAAAATGAACATTTTTATAAAAATTACATATAAAAATGTGTGTATATATATAAAAAACTGAAAATTACATATAAAAATTCCAATCCGATTAATCCCGCCTAAGCCCCGATTAATCCCGCCTAGGCCTAGGCCCTACCGCACCGCCTGACTAGCGCCTAGCGATTTTTACAACACTGAATTGAAGGAAGCAAGTAAGAAGGAACAAGGAAAAATTTTTATTGTTAAGTAGGCAATCAAGAACCCGTTTTCTTGGTTGAATGAAGGAGTAGGAAAAACAAGAACTTTTCTTGTTTAGTAGGCAATCAAAGACCAAGATTTTATCTTGTTAAGAAAGCTATCAAGGACTCTTGTTCTTGGTGTATTGAAGGAGTAGGAGAAACAAGGAAGTAGGAAGAAAGAAAAGAAAGAATAGGGGATCCAAACCAAGCATTGGTTCAGGTACGTGAGTAGGGGAACGTGGCACTTCAGTGTCCAAAATTGACCGAAACAAATTATACCACCTAGTCGATTTTGATGGAGCAGATCTTAAGGGCCTATGGTCTTTGGGAAGTGGTGGTTGCAGCAGTAGGAACAGAAGTAGGAGAAAAGAAGGTGGCTACTACTAAGGCAATGATCTTTCAAACGTTGCCTGAAGATATTCTAATGCAAGTTGCTCGGTATCAAAGTGCAAAAGAGGTGTGGGATGCAATCAAAATCCTACATCTAGGAGTAGAGATGGTTCAGAAGGCTAGGTTACAAACTTTTAGGGCTGAATTGGAAGCTATGAAGATGAAGGAAAACGAGACTGTGGATATGTTTGTGGGAAAGTTAAGTGGGGTAAGGGCCAAGTTCAGATCTCTTGGTTCTGTTTTGAAGGATCGGGTGATAGTGAGGAAACTGTTGAACTCAGCACCTAAGAAGTTCTTACCATTCATAGCTTCTGTTGAACAATACTCTGATATAGACAAGATGTTGTTTGAAGATGCAGTTGGAAGGATGAAGGCGTTTGAGGAAAGATTGAAAGGATTTTGTGAGCATGAAGAAAACGACCAAAGTAAGTTACTTTTAGCAAGTACAAGTAGTCAGAATGTTGAAGACCAAGAAGGATGGTCTATTGGCAAGAGTAGGAATGATCAAGGAGGTTATGGATCTGGTAGAGGTCGTGGATTTGGTAGAGGTCGTGGAAGGGGTTATGGAGGTAGAGATAGAAGCTCGTTTAGGTGTTACGAGTGCGGTGAGTTTGGGCACTTCCGGTATGAGTGCACCAAGTGGAAAGACAAAGTAAACGATAAGGAGGAAGTAGCCAATCTTGCTCAAATTGGTGATCGGTCGCCTTTGATGTGAAGGGGAATTGCGAATATAACGATTAAGGGGGTGATTGTTGGAAATTAATCGTTATGTTCACGTATGAAAATTTAAAAAGGTGTTTGGAACTTTTGGAATTAAAGGAGATTAGAATTGGAGTAGGATGTTTGGGCAGATTACTTGGAAAGGAAGGGAACATGAAGCCGTAATTTTGTGATCGGAAGGATATAGATTGGTTTGCAAGTTTAGTATTACACTAGGAAGTTTATATTTAATTATTGTTTGGTATTTATCTTTATTTATTTGAATTATCTTTGAAGGTTTCTAGTAAGTTTAGGATTAGGATTGATTGGTTATTTAAATGGTTGTAAATTGCATGAAGGTGGAATAATAATTATTAGCAAGTTTATGTTTTCTGTTCTTGTTTCCAAATCAAAGCCGTGAACCTTTTCTTTTCTCTTTTGGTTACGGCTTGGGTGTTTGCTTGGGGGGTTGGGTTCGTTTAAATGTAATTGGCAAGACCAACAAATTAAACCTTGAGGGTACTTTCTGTAACTTACGCCAACATACAAAGATGATGAAAAGACGGTGGTTAGCAGCCAACTGTCCGACTGGAACCCCATGGTTCTCCGGCGATGGTTGAATGAGTGTCATCATCTTTACGGTGGCGTACCTTGCTTTCGTTACCACCAATTTTCATCTGGAATCGGGTAACGCCTATACGACTGTTGGTGTTCTTAGTTACGGTTAGAGCAAAACTATTATTTTGTTAGATTGTTGTTAAGCGACATTAGTTTAAGCTGATTAGTTTCGCTTCTTCTTTTCTTGTATATATACTTTCTTTGTAATTTCATTTCACTTTGAATGAGAATCGTATATTTTCAATCAACAACGACGAACGACTACGTTCCGTCGAAATCAACAAATTAAGGTAGAAATTATTTGTGGGTGAGAAATCCAGAATCTCACTTGAGCTTGACCTAATGTATGATGGTTAAGCAAAATCCTTGGTTTTAAAAAAGCGAAAAGCGCACCGACGCGACAAGGTCTAAAACCGAGGCGCAACCCGCAAAAGCGCACGCGAGGCGCAATTTATTATATAAAATTTTAATATATTTCTCATAGGTTTCTAGAATTTTACCCAAAATTTAGACACAAATTATGGTTTAATATCTAAATAACCTATATGTACAACATAAAAAGACTGTTGTACAACATCTTGAAACACGAATCCAGCCGCGTACAAAAAGCGCACCTCAAAACTGCGACATATGCTAATTTTTTGCCTAAAAAGTGTGTCTCACCTACGCTTTTGTTCATCGCCCACCTTGGCTACACAAAAGTGCCATGCGCCCGAGGCACGCTTTTTAGGCCATCCGGTATACCCTTCTTTTCCATAGCGTGATCCGATGTGGACGCCTTCATCACGGCGTGATCTTGAGGGAACACCGCCCTCTCGTGGCGTGATTGTGTGGCATGAGAATAATCACGGGGTGATTCCTTGGCTTCAACGAATACATAGTTTTTTTTTTGTTTTTTTTTTCATTATCCTTGGCTTAAACATTTAATTATCACACCACCACAATCACACGGGTATACCCCTTACCAAGTGATGGGTGGTGTGATAATGATGGTAGTGGCGTGGCGCCACGTGGCGTACACTTTATTATCAAATCACACCATAATCACACCGGTATACCCCATGCTCTTAAAACCAAGGCAAAATCATAGATTATACCACATTTAGGCACCAAAGAAACACATATATTGAATATAATACATATTCATTGATAAAATATGTTGCAAAAGATTGAAATATGAGGCATTCTACAATCACAACATGATCAAGAAACTCGGTTCTATACTTCTTGGATCTCGTCCAATGCGTAGTTGTTGGTCGACACATTCGCATAGTTCACTTTGTTAAACCTCACAACAACCGGGTAGCGAGTCTTTGGGTCCTGCATAACATATTATTTTACTCGAACATCAACATCACATACTCCATTAACACATTAGTTACACATAATATGTATTATAAACTTTACCTGGTCTACAGTCACAACTGATCCCACTCCCTTGAACCAGTAGGACTCCTTCCTTAGAATCCTCACCTATGTGCACAATATCATATTATTAACCACTTAATTGTATAGTACACGTGTAATGCATCAAATTACAATCCTATACTGAATCAGCCCTCATGTAGCTGCAAATACTAATCACATATCCAGATTCACATAGGCATAGAGATACATAGAAGTATTCATAGTAGTTAAAGGTGCAATAATAATGCTTTGCGTCCATCAACACGCTCAGGCGAGGATTCCAGCCAAAACTGGTTTTAAAAAAAAATGGCCTGGAATATGTCTAAATTAGCCTAAAACATGTCTAAAACTTCTAAAATGATTGTTTATATTGTACGTCTTGCTTTAAAAAGCGCTCATGTGCTCACCCTTTGCACCTTGAGTGCGTGTTGAGCCTTTGACTACTATGAAATTATTTACAAAATAAGATTTTCTTTTAATATATATACAGATATGTATATGAATATACCTTGGCTCCTCTCTTAGGTCCAATTGGTGGTGGCTTAGGCTTCTCTTCCTTGGCTGATTCAGCGATGGCAGCCGGTGGTGCCGCGTCTTCAGCCGACTTTACAACCAGTCTTGAACCTCTTGTGTTTTGAAAAGGTAACATAACCATATTGGGCTTGAGTGTGGTTGTGTTAGAGGTGACATTTGGTGTCACCACAAAGCTTGAAGCAGCTGATGCCATACTGCAACTTGCCATTTCCAGACTGGAAAAGTTTTGATCTTGGTGGTGTTTGAGATGATGATTGAATATCAAAGGGTTTTGATCTAATGAGGGTTATCTTTTTCTTGGAGAATATTGAGTGAATGGTGTTGGTTTGAATTGAGACAACCAGTGGAGTGTTGCCACGTGGGTGATAATATCCTTTGTTTGGATAATGTTGTCCCACGCCATTTGGTTTCTAAACTCAGCCCATTCACTACCTATCTGAATCTCTATTGGATCCTTGTAATATTCCAATCATGGGTAATCTTCTAATCCAATTCCAATTTTGGTCCTGCTAAAGCACCAACGGAGTCATTTACTGTATTTACATGTTTTTAACCGCATTTACTATTTTTTTAACGGCAATTATCATCATATAAAATAAATATCAATAATAGTTTGAAATGATTAATGTGGGGAACAGCGAGATGTACACCACCATACCATCTCTGACATCTATACGACTCTCGTATGTCGTATAGGGTACCATATATGATTCGTATAGCATCTATAAGAGTCGTATAGATGTCAGAGATGATGTATGAATAATAAGGGTGGTGTATTTATAGTAGGCTCTTTAATCTTATATTGCTCAAATTGTACTACAAATTTCTTTTGTATCATATTAGTAATTCATTTTGATTATGAATCATAAATATACCATATATAAACCTTTTTACCTTGTTATCTAAGTTTTCATATACAAAAAGGTGCAAGGTCTTCGAATGAGATATCCTGGTGGTAAAGTGATGTAGTGTTCAACTAAATCAGTGGCAGAACTTAAACAATTAAATTGGGGGGTCGAAAATAATATACATAAAAAAACTAATTTTTTGATGGATTTGTGGAACCGATTTGGCTTTTGGTCTGGATTAGGAGGGGGTCAAACACTATAACTAATATGAAATAAACCTAGTATGCCGAAATCAATACTCCTGAGCAAAAAAGTAGGGAAAAAACCAATGTTTTGTAGATTTATGGAACAGATTTGGGCTTTTGATCTGGATTAGGAGGGGTCTATAACTAATATGAAATAAACCTAGTTAGACGAAATCAATACTTTTGAGCAAAAAAATAGGGAGAGTCTGGCCCACTCTGACCCCTATTAAGTTCCTCCCCTGAACTAAATGGTTGTAGGTTCAAATTATACGGAGCGCAGGTGTGGTGATTTTGATGGTAGATAAGGTGTAGAATAAAAAGTGTGTGTTTGCCGGTAAAAAAACATCAAAATGAAAGTACACCGATAAATGATTTTGACCAGGACGACTAGGTGAGCATTTAACAAGTCAGGAAAACCCTAACAACCCGAAAGGACCGACCGGGTTAAACCCGATTTAAGGGTAAAGTTGGCATCACGAAGAACCGTTTCCAATTTGGCGCCTGATTGGCCTTAGAAATTCATCTTCAAAAATCAGGGTTTCTGTATCCTAAATTTCAAAGCAACGATGCGTCAGAACGCCAGGAAACTCAAACCTAACCCTAGCAACAATCAAAGACCTCGCAACATCCGGAGTTCGTCAATCAGAGATATCATTGGAGATCGTCGTTTTAACGATCAATTTAACCATGTAAATACTAATGGAACCGACGGTAACTTGATCAAATTCAAATTCAGTCCGTATTATTTTACTTGGCTCCTCTTTTGTTTTGTATGTACGATCTCAGATCTGTACACGGCATGCATTTTGCAATTCCGAATATGTATTGTGCTGGAATTGATCAGCGAATTGCCATCATTTTTCTTAATTTGGTAACATGAGTATGTTGTTAGATATGGAAGATCTAATCGTCATTGTTTATTTGAGTTTCTTTATTGATAGCTAAAGCTGTTGTCTGGTTATAGGTGCAAAGAAGGTTAAAATAACGAAAGTTAGTGACGGTGAAGTTCAGGATCTCCTTAATTTGGGACGAAATTCTTCTTCAAATCAATCTGAAACCAGTGAAGATCCAAGAGGTAGATCAGCATATTCTACAAATTTTAACCTAAAGTATTACGCGCAGCATCAATTTAATGCTGAAGTAGGGAAATATAAAACATTTGGAAATGATATTTGCAATGAAACTTGGGTTATTCTATTCTTCCACCTGTTGGTGATGTTGTAACAACTTTATTTTGCTTCAGGTTGCTGTGGAGATTTTGCTGCAAAAACTTCTGAATATGCTTTCTTTAAGAGGATTAAAGAGAATAGTTGTAGTAATGTACATGTAAATCCAAATTATCATGACAACCAATTAAGCAATGTTCAACATAGCCATCATTTCACAAGAGAAGGTTCTTACTTTACCATTTCTGGAATTAGCAATCTCCACTGATATATGATATATTTGAGGTTACACATGTTATCTATCAGTGATTATGTTAGTATGTTTTGTCACATTGACAGTAGGAACAAATTATATTTTGCAGAGATACCTAATGTGCAGAAAGAAAACATTAAATATGCCAGATCTCCATTGCCCAATGAGAAAGAACAAAATGAGACCAACTATTCCTTTCTTTCAACTCCGTGTTGTGGATCAAAGAATTCTGGTGAGAATATGTGACAGTCATGCCTTATCAAATACTTAAGCATTTTAGTAATCCTTAAAGCAAGTATAAGTTATGATGTGATGTGATGCAGCGGTTAATAATGTACATGGAGCTGATGGCACAAATGTTCACAATGTTAGGCCTGGTGAATATAACTGGTTGTCTCCGTCAGTGGGCAGCAAGATAAAAACCTCAGGTAAACATTTGTTGAGTTATATATCGTATTGATGCAATCTTTTGTAGTAATTCAAAAGTTAGCATATCTATTTAGCAGGGAATAAAGGAGTATTTTCTGCAAAGAGGGAGAAGTTACGCCACTTGGCAGCAGATAGATCCTTATATAATACCAATGAGATATCTTCAGAAGGGTTAGTTAATCAACAATCTTAATTGTTCCACATTCTGATATTTATTAGTTAAACATCTTTGATTAGTTATTTTATCTCAGGTTTGATTTGGTTTCTGCTCTCATCAGTAGGATACTCCCAGTGGTCCAGGATAATAATGTATGATCTATCCTCTTGCTTGTTAATTAACAGATGGAATACTCTATTGGATGCGAATATGTTGGTTTGTTTGCTAAAAAGCTGGTATTTGGCAGTCTCACAGATATCCTAATCAAGATGAAGTTGATCCTAAATACAAGCTACCTCCTTTTTCTGAGTCAGAATCAGCTACACAAATCAAGAATCATGAAGCTTACAAAAGAAAATTAATCGAGTCTCAAAATCTATCATATTTGGATGATGGGTTTTTCAGACCAACAAAGAAACCCATGGATAAGAATCTTCTGGAATGGAATCCTATGGGGTTGGAATCTTTTTCTTGTGGTCATTCCCCAAATTTTAGCATTCGGTATAACCGCTGTCAAACAGAAGGTTACAAAAGAGAATTCATCAAGTCCCACCATATATCATACTTGGATGATTGTTTTCCCAAATCAACAAAGAAACCCATAGATATGGATATCCTGGAATGGAATCCTAGTGGCTTAGAATCTAGTATTCAATATAATCACCACCGTGCAGCTGGTGGTTTCAGAATTCAGAACTTTGACATGGAGAGTATCTCATCTTTTGATGAGCCTCTTCTTATGCATAAGCATGATGAATCCCATCTTTATAATGAACCTAAACTCTTGGAACAGTCACAAACTCTCTTGTTAGGTTGGGATCGCAACAGTGAAAAAGATGAATCTTTTTTACCATCATCAACTTCACCTCACTCATCTCCTTATATCACCAGACACCTAAAAGAAAAACAGTTGCTGACGTCATCAATCTCACCATACACTCCAAAGCATCTTATGGCTGTAGAAGATTGCAGCATCAAATTCCCGTTTCAAGATTATAATACATGGCGCATGAACGAGTCTTTAAATGAGAAAGAACACCGTCGTTCAGAACCTTTTCTCTTTCTGATTCAGTCACCTGCCAGTAAGCCCCTAAGCTTTCTGGACACAAGTTTACATTCGCTTGTTGTTGATGATGAAGACGAAGAGAATTTTGTGTACTGTTCAGATTGGTTGTTAAAAGGTAGGGTGAAAGAATACAGTTCATCTAGTTACACGGAGTCATTTCTTGATAAAGATTTTGACCACACTGACTACCCTTTGCTACTTCATGATTCAAGCAGGAATGATGAATGTTAGTGACATGTATAGTTTTGCCTTTGGATCATTCCAAGTTTGTTTAAAATATTTCTGGGGTTAGTGAACTGTCATGGTTGTTAAAGATTTGTGAGCAGTTACCTTTATAGTAAAATGATGTTAATATTGTTTTTGGTTATATGGTATCTACTTAGCGGTGTGCTAAAACCGTAGGGACCAACAAAACCAAACCAGGAGCAAATATGGTATCTGTTGGTTCTGTAAGAAACTGAAACCAAAGCGGCTTTTAGTAGTTTCAAAAACCGGTTCTTCGTTCTGGAACCGAAGTGGCAGGCTTGACTCAACTTTGAAACTGGAACAAAAGAAATTAGCGAAGATGAAAAAATAGATGTTGAGAGTGGGATTTGAACCCACGCCCTTTCGGACCAGAACCTTAATCTGGCGCCTTAGACCAACTCGGCCATCTCAACTTTTGATTCCATTTCTTACCATTTAATTTATATAAAATTAATGTATACTTTGCTAACATTCCGCTATGCCGGTAACACTATTTAGGTTTGGTTATGGAGCGGGTTGAACGAGTAGTCATCCAGATCAGTACTGGTATATATATCATATCCTTATATTATAAGAGAAAAAATAAAATTTAAGTTAAAAGAGTCTAACATCAGATTCTTTAAAGCTTATCTTTATTCTTAAAATTATAAGGAAATGTACACTGAAATCTTAATTATACAATTTCTTTAAAATTATCAGGATAAGGAATAAGATGTGAGAGGTTTTTAAAAAATGAACAATTTTTTTAAGAAAATGATGGTTTTTAGTTAAATTATAAAGAAACTGATGAGAATGCTCTTATCATATATTTAAATGTATATATTTATTAAAAAAAATTATCATTTTGACCGACTGTCTATACCAAAAATGCTACATAACCGGTACAACGTACTCATTTTATCACCTTTACTTATAAAGATCAGAATATTCCTGAATGACATATTTATGAAATTTACTTTTTTAATGAAAAACCTTCTAAGAAAATAATTATTAATATAGTTCTATAATAATATTTAATGTGTTAATTATCTTTGTAAAATAATTTTTGAAAATAAAAATCCATCAATCAAGCATAAATATTATTCTAGTAATTAGTTTATACATATGGGGCAGTTTCAATACAAGGGGGATTTCACCTAAAAAGCGTAGTAAGCAATATACTGATAACACGTGTACATGAGTGGGTTTAATGAATGGGTGGTATTTATGTACACGAGTTTCTAGCACACATAACGTTTAAAATGGTATAACTACACCTTGTTAATACGTAAACATAACCCATTTTAGACATGCGGACACATCTGCACCGTATAAATTCGATGGACACATATCCGTACCGTGCAAAATGAGATAATCGCAATGTGTAAATGATATAGCCATACAGTGCATTACACCTTTTAAAAAATGTCGTGAAAAAAACATAGTAATATTATACTAATATTAAAGAGAATATTATATTTGTAAAATTATGTCGGTAAAAAATATTAAAGAGAATAAAATTATTGATTTTCTGTTCGACACTTCCCGGTATCAAAAATCAGAATACAAAAGTTATGTCACATGCTGCATTCTTACCCTAAATATGGGCTTTTACTCTGCTTATATATCACATGATTTTTAACACAAATAAGCTTAACTATGATGTCTATTTAGACTCTATAACCATGAAAACGTTAAAGCAATTCATGAATACACAGAGACATAAGGTCCCTCATATTCAAAGGTGACCAAAGCAAAATTAGTTCAAGATTTCATCACTTTCAACGAATAAACCTGAAGCTACAGTGTGCAAAAACAAATATAGAACTCCCTTCATATTATTATATTCTTTGCATCCAATAATCAAATTTAAGAAAAAGAGGGAATTCACCGCTACAAAACGGACCTCCATGGACCCAAAAAAACCGTTATACGTTGCAGGTAAAGCAGAAGAACCAAAGCCCGAAAGCGGTATCCATGTTGGGTTATTTTTCACTGCAATACAGGACATAATTTCATTTAATGTTTTTTTTCCTACTTTCACCAAAAGAACCATTTTCTTGTTGTTGGAGCTTTAACACTTGCCGTGACATTATCGTCCTTTTTCCTATTTTCAAGTCCTTGCTTTAATGCTTCCATCCTTTTCCTGCATAATAATGTTCAATGGGATTACAAATATTTCATCACCTAACCATTTAAAAGCATGTGATACTAGACTGAATTTCAAGTTTATTTGGCAACTGAAAGTAGGGGTATACTCTTATAAAATTATCACAAAAAGACATAGGACTGGTCACTTTTGACTAATCAAAGCAAGCATTATTGATAAAGACAGTACTACCACCAAAGTCCAGCCAACAGACCCCTCATTTTTGGGATCCAAGGGAAGACAATAGTTTTAGACTTTCAGTAAAATCAAAATTTTCAAATATAAGATCAAGAAATTTTAAAAAAGGGTGAGTAAATTTTACTTGGTATCAGTAAGACGGCCATGCAAACTCCATCTTTGGCGAAATCCTTCTGCACCTTCAATCCCACTCGCAAGAATCAATCGCCTGCAGTTCAGATTATTAAAAAAATGAGAATATATAGATGATCATTAGAAAACATATAATGCAAAAAATATTGCTTTTTTTGGGATGTATCAATTGAAGCAATTTAGGATTTAGGAAATGAACTGAGAAATGAATGCTTTCTCAGGGTACAGGTTTAATGGTAAAGTGGAATGAGATTGGGAATCAATCTCTAAACCAACCATTACAAAATCCCCAAATTTGAGGATATGATTCCTATTTTTGATACCCATGCATACCCCTAAACTAAGCACCACTTATCATTTCCATTTTTATTCCTTCAATCCCTAAAATGAACCACTAGGATTAGTGGTATTATTCAATTATCGAGATAAATAAGCAAGCATCTTTGTTAAAGTGTGAGATACCAAAAGAACAAGAAGATTAATAGTTATAATTAGCATACCTCTCTAATGTTGTGGTTTCAGACTCAAGCTGAGAAGCTCTTTCTTTTGCTAAATCCAAGGGCATTGATAAACCTAACTTATACTCGCTATCTTGAAGACGTTGTCTTAGTTCTTTATCCTGGAACATTTAATACTCATATGTCATTTAAACTATTTTTGCAACCCGGATGCACAAAAGGGGTAAAAATGAATTAGAAAGAATACCCGTTTCTCTGCACACTCCCGATACAGTGCAATCTCTTCTTGACAAAAAGGCTCTATGTCATTAACTTGAAGACCTGTAACAAGTTTTCAAACAAAAAGAAACCATTAAGAAAAAGTTGTCAAAAAACCAAGTCCATATTGATTAATCAACATAAAAGCGAACGAACAACTTACACAAAAAAAGGTTCCTTAAGATCCCATCACATAAATTAACACCTTCAAGGACATGAGAAGCAATTTCAGGTGGAATAATAGGTGATGGTGGTCCTAGCATTAAATCATCTCCAAGCAGAAGCGTTTCCTCCATCGTTGGTTGCGCGTCGACTGAACATTCAACAACACAGGTCACAGATGATTGAAAAAACAAATTCCACACCAATAGATTCTTCAATTAATTGTTCCACTTGATCCAATAAAACATACAAACCAATCTTTTTATTTAAATTAACATAAACACTTGACATAGTTAAGGAATTAGTAGACTAAATATCCATCCATATAAGTGCAACAATTCAAAAGCAAGTTACATAGCAGGTTCTTTTATTCAAGAAAGTATCTCGATTTTTAAACTCATTAGCAAAGATGCCTTCTTTTACATGTATATAGGTAAATGAACATACCATCCATGATTGTTTGTTTTGATTAACCTTCCCTGCAAATACAAAACAAATGGAATCAGAGAATGCTGCAAAATTAGAGCACGATATACAGACTTAATCTGACGAATAATTCAATCTCAAGAAAGCCCTAAACCCTAAACCCTAACATCCCCAATCTTAGAAAGACGTAGTTTACGGGTATTAAATTGATTGTACGAACCAAGCTGCTTGACGGCCAAGTATGAAATAATGAAATTCAATTTTGTAAGATGGATTGGAAGCTGCTTGTGCTTTCGATTGGAACCAGCGATGGATAGTGGATTGGATTATTGGAAGCTGCTTCTGTCGCCGCCTAGAACTCGATTATTAATGGATTGCGATTCAAGTGCGCCTAGAAACTCGATTTCAATTCGCTCAGTATCAGGTATGTGGACGGTGGTCTCTGAGAAGATGGAACGAGCATATGCCGATCACCGGTGAAGGGAATAATTCACGATGAGCCTGTAAAAAATAAAAAAATAAAAATAAAAGTGAAGTGGCCTATTTCTTTTTGGATTTTTTTTTAAAAAGAAGTTATAAGCCCATCACCAAAAAAGTGAAGTGGCCTATTTCTTCGGTTTTAGAGTAAAAAAATGTTGATGAGATGTCTTATATGATCAAGTTCCTAATCATATCCTACAACCACCTTTCTTAGAAGTTCTCTAGTTGTGTGACTTGACTTGTTACGCTAAGGTGAGTTCTTGTCACCCTCTATTAAACGTTTGAATGTTTTAGGGCTAATATACATGCTTATTAAACCGTTTGAATGATGATAAACAAGACCATGAGATAAATATATTTATGTACATATAAATCCATGATTTTATGTATGATACTCAAGTATGATTTTATGTATGAAGTTACGTGATGTTAAACAAGAACATGATATATACACACACATTTACATACCACATTATGATTTTATGTACGATAGATGATTATGATTTTTATATTTAAAGAGATGGATGTTGATTATGTGATAAGTTATGTTTTGAAGGTCTTGCCAATGACGAGTTAACCTGACGAAGTCCTGCTATAGGCTAAGCTATAGTGTGGTGTGTTGAGGAGTCCCCTAACAGTACTACAACCTTAAAGTTTAGTCTGTCCTTGGGGCAATTTATGAGGTACATTTATGAGGTATTCAAAGTTCTCTATATGAGGCGAATTATGATGTACATCTATGAGGTATTCCAAGTCCTTTATATGAGGCGAATTATGAGGTACATATTATGAGGTGTAAATTTATGAGGTACGAATTATGTGATGTGTTCGCTAACCCCTTACTCGGTGTTTGGTTAGTTAGAGGTGTGATGGATCCATATAGTCTAGTGCAATGACCTTATACGTTTTATTGTTATGTTAAATATGTTTACAAAGATCCTTATATGTTTTATGTTATGTTAAGAATGCTTTACAAGAACTCTTTTATGTACAAACTTATATACAAACTTGAACTCACTTAGCCTACCTGACTTTTGTATGTATATTAGATCGATTTCAGGTTTTGATGATATGCATGAACCTTTTGGCAAGCTTATGGAGCTACTCGTATCCCGAAGAATGACATTCTTGTTTTTGATTTTATATTATATTAGACTTAGAATTTTATGGTTTTCCCACGTGTTTTGAGATTTTAACACTTTTCCGTTGCAAAAGGTTATGTTGACTTTTAAGTCTTGGTTTCTTTTGAACTATGTATGTTTAAGTATGTCAACTGCGAGGTCTCCCGGGTTTGGGGTTTTACAAGAAATTCAACATTCGGGCCTAATATGTTAAAAGATTCATTTTTAAATTGAAAGAGTTAACCATGCCAAATCAGGGACCAAAAGCATAATTTACTCTATTTAAAATGTATTTTTTTTAAAAATAGGATATTGATGGTTTGTTATCTAAATCCACATATGTAAATACGCTATTGTATATGCATATGTGCATATTTTAATAATTGTTTAACAGAAATTTAGGAGAAAGAAGATAAAATTAAAGAAAAATTACAAGGAGATAAATAAACTATTGTTTTCAATTTTAACATTTCATCGAAACAATATGTACACGTCTTATTCGGTTCTCAACATGCTATTAGTTTTGAAAAATACGTGTCCCCACACACACATATATAACGTTTCATATACAAAGTCTATAATTTTTTTCTAAGAACCTTATGAAATAATTTGGATCCTCAATCAATTCAATTTAATGATTAAGCAATACGTGGTGACAATTTCCTAAATAACATGTACTAATGACTGTGAAGGGTTAAAAAAGGAATCTGGTTCTTTTATCGACTTTTTTTTAATCTAGCATCAACAACTTTTCAAAACTCAGATTAATTTTATATACTTTTATATTTAAAAAAAATACATACATACCATAAAATTTATAATTTTTTACTGTTTAATTTGAGTATAACATTGCTACGTTTTTTTTTAAATAACGTTTATTTAAATGGTGTAATGCATTGTGCGACAATGGTGCGTCCATACTCAATTATATGGTTTGTTTAACTCATTGACATTGTCCAGATCCAGATGTGTTCTTAACCTTTTTACAGGGTACATGTGTGTGTCTAGGTACGTAATGGGTTTTGGTTATACATGGTGCATGGAATACATGATGCGAGTGTGTGTGTCAGAAACATACATACATAAATGAACGCAAATACCTTCGCCCAAGTTATGGATATACACATATCATCTTCTCACGTATTCCTACCTTTTTATATATAAAAAGAATTTATAAAGAACCACCTTTCACACACATATTTGGAAATATAACTATATTATTAATAACTTTTTCGTCCAAATGCACGTATTATTCTCTTATTATATATTTATTTATTTTTCTCATCTCCTTATTATTGAAACAAGTAAATCATAAGTTTGCATTAAACAAAGTTAATTCTGACGTGGAAGACAAAGCTTGTCAACTTAAAATAGTTGAGCAAATTGAAACAAAAGATCTTGTTAGGTTGGCTAGGGCCCTCCCAGGATTTTTGGTTTGCCTCATAAATCTTAATTATTAGTTATTGAAGATTATTCATAAAAAATATTTTTAAAAAAAACAACATAAAATTTATGCAACCAACATTTAAATATATTTCATAAAACTTAAGCTTTATATAAGGTTTTTCTACAAACTTACAAGATTAAAGTTGGGGCAGATTCTATGAAATAAAAAGAAAAAAAAATAAAGAATAAACTGACTGGTTTTTTTTTTCTTTTTCTAAAATATAGATTTATATTTAGCCCACAAAAAAATTAATACATCCAACACCATCAAATTAGGAAACACCACATAAGCTACTAAATTTGAGCCGACATGAAAAAAGAGAAAAAAAAAACATGGGTCCATAAACCAACCAATCAAAACAAGTCAGGTGTACTTGCCAGCTAAAATCTAGCCGGATTTTCCCAACTAGGCTAAAATTTTAACCGACACACAAAACACAAAAATCCAACCAATTAAAATAAGTCACGTGTACTTGTCAGCTAAAATCTAGCCGGCTTCTTTTCAACCCAGCTAAATCTTAGCCCGCAAATCATCATCCCGCTTAAAAAATGTCACATGACGATTTTTTATTGGTCCGGTGATTTGTCGGCTAAGATTTAATTAGGTTAAGAAGAAACCGACTAAATTGGAGCCATGTTAGCTTACGTGGCTTATTTTGATTGGATGGTTTTGTGTACCTAATTATCTATGTGTGTTTTTTTTCTCCTTTTTAATGCTGACAAAAATTTAGCCGGATAAGCTAATGTGATGATTTTTTATTGGTTGTTTTTAAAATGTTCAGTTTTGTAAGGGCTAAAAGTTAATGTTTATTTAAAAACAAATGGGTCAACTTGCACATTTTGATGATTTCCAAAAGAAAATATATAATCCAAATTAGTGATCATAATTTTGTTTATGTCTCAACCTATTAATTAAAGTTTTAATTACGAGTTAATTTGATAATTTTGTTACTTGTTGGCCGCTACACTTGATGTTTATATGATGCCTAGGGGTGTTCATCATTCAGCTATGACAATATTTAGATAAAACCGTTAGTAACAGTTTTGTCTATTGTAAATCAAAACCAACTCGTTGAAAATTAATACAAAATCAAAACCAAATCATTACAAATGGTTTGGCTTTGTTTTGAGTTCATAGTTTAGCTTATTGAGCCTTGTAATAAAAATATAATAAATACGATCAAAATAAGAAAGTGATAATGCTCCAACACTTAAAACTTAAACAACCGACTCTCTATATTATATTGTTAAGCGAAGCTCAATCATATGTATAGTGTAAATTAAAATAATTAAGTTCTAAGTAAAATATAAAAAAAGTTGCATAGCTCAAAATCATACGGTCTGATTTAGTTTTTTCCAACCAGTTTCGAGTATAAACTGTAAACCAAACCTTTTGGTATGGTTTAGAAACTCCTAAACCGACCACAAAACCAATCTATGACCGTTTCAAATGTTTTTACGGTTTCAAAGCGACCATAAACACTCTTTTTAAATAAGATACGCTCATCACGTGATCTCAACTATTCTTCTCATTCTTTTGAGGAAGTTCTTATTTTTCCCTAAGACTCTTCAGATTATCCAATTCGTATCCGAATTTCGCACATGGAGCAGCTTCAACGTCTTTATGTTATATCAGGTTTTTTAATTTTATTTTTCTATAGTATTGTGTTTATTTTGTTAACTTATGTTAGTTTAAGTTTTGTAAGATATGAACATGACGATCCATTTAGCCTTTTCAATAAGAAAATAAAATTATATATTTTTATAAAATAAATTTAAAAGACTAACGATAGTGGACAGTAGTTTTAATATTTTATAATTTTTTTATTTTCAACCCTCATACTATATATAATATACGCTTTTAACCCTTTACTTTTCAAATAACTTTGTTTCTTTGTTATAACTTTCGTTATTTATCTTTTCATTAAAAACGGAAAACGCGGCTTTCTTTAGTTTTTTTTGTCAGCGTTCCAATATAAATTTGTTAAAAACGGAGTTGTATTCAAAAGCGAGTATTTTTTTTCGTACGCTATAACGACTGTACGTAATTTTTAGCCCCGCAAACGAGCCGAACCAAATTCGAAAATATTCTCGCCGTGTTGCGAGTGGAATCGTTTTTGCCCCTCATAGTATATGTAATATACGCTTTTAACCCGCTTAGTTTTCTATTAATTTCGTTTTCCTGCGCTAACTTTCGTTCGTTTAGTTTTTTTTAAACGGAATGCGCGTTTTCTTTGTTTTTTTTGCCAACGGTCATGTATACCTTTTATTAAAAACGGAGTTATGTTAATATTTGAGGGTTTTTTTATCGTGCGCTATCGCAAATCTGTGTTTCGACAGAAATTTTATCCACCCAAATGAGGCGACCCCGATAACGACCAGACTCTCGCAGCGAAACGCGGTCGAAAAAAAATCTAGTTATTTTTAAACAGCAATCTAATTAGATATTTAAAGAAATAGTGTCATCGTTAAATTGAGCGTATTTCGATCTCATTTTTGTCATTGATTTTTTATCCAAATGATAATTACTTCTGACAAACATGTGTCAATGTACCACATTCTAACATGTGAGTTACACATTAAAATTGAGGCATACTTTGATATTTTGTGAAGGTCATCATTACCACCACCCGCTCTCCATGATAACTTTCTGGCCAATTCAAAACATTTTTGTTTGGATTTAACTTAATCTTTTTAAATATAGAGTAATATTACATATTTTTTTATTCTTACATATCATTACGTCTTTAATTTGTTGAAAAAGTTATGATATTATTTATCCTCTAAACTATAGTCGTAAGTTGCGTTTGTATATTGTGAAACTTTGATACAACGGGAGTGTTAAAACATACAACGAAAAAAATATGAGAAAAATACAATGTACTTGCATACTAAAACAAAACGTTAAAACCTAGGGAAAAAAACTGAAATAAACAAAACAAAAAAAAACTAAAGTACAAAATAACAAAAAAAAAATTAAAACAGAAAAATGACATCCCAAGGTTCGAACCCGAATGGATGGAGAGCACAAGGCGCGCCTTTCCCCTGGGCCATGAGGCAGTTTTATGTTTAAACTTCTCCATTTACTTCTTTATATAGAGACAAAGTCGTGGGGAATTCAAAAAAAAAAGTTAATCCATATGTGAAACGTGACACCACCGTCCAAACCAACCAATCTCAAATTAGAAATGTGGACCCCTTGTTAAGTTGTATAGTTGTATAATATACTTCAAAATAATTAGGATTTTGTTTTTTATTTGTTTGAATTATAATCAAGAATTAATTACACGGATGGCCCCTGTGGTTTGATCAAATTATGGTTTTGGCCCCTAGGAATGAGAAACTAAAACTTTGGCCCAATAGTTTGCACGATTGTAACAGAGATGGCCCATGAGTTGGATGTTAGTTAAGTTTTCTGTTAAACTTTTAAAAAATACCCAAAATACCCTTAGGTAAAAAAAAAGAAATATATAATTAATATATTAACTCTAGTGGGCCCCACAACTTCATTATATCTCACCCCTTCCCCCTCACCAAGTCACTCAACACCAACACCGTCATACCAGCGTCACCCTCCTCTCCTGCTCCGGCCTCTCAAATCCACCCTCAACAAGTTTAACATTCCAAAAATTGACAGAATCAAATCTAAATTTCAATCATTTGAAGGTAATTTTGACACCTAGTGGTGATAGAGCCCTATTCAAATATGGACAATGGAGGTGGTTGCTCAGCTCTGTAAAAAATCGACACCGATGTACTAACCCGAAAAATGAACTAAATCTGGTGCAGGGTTGGCGATGGAGGTGATGGCAGGCGGAGGTTCATTTGGTCAGATGTGTACAAAAAAACAAGAGAGAGGGGCCGGTGAAAGACGGAGGGTTTGGCCAGATCTGGACGATGGAAGCTGAAGGCTGTGATGATGGTGAGTAGAAGGTGAGGAGCGGTGAAAGACGAAGAGTCTGGTGGTGGTTCTTGATGGTGTTGCGTCAATACGACGAGTCTGGCGATGGAGGGGACGGTTGAATCTGGCCGGTGGTGTAGTTAGTTGTGGGTGTCGCCGCAGCCGCCAACGGAGTCATTGTTTTTTGTGTTTCCCAACACGACGAGTCTGGCGATGGAGGGGACGGTTGAATCTTTGCAGGGAGGAAATGAGCAAGATGAGTTTCAAAGGTCTAAGCTCCTACTGCAAATTGGGTGCTTCCGGTGAAGTTCTGGTGGTGTAAACGACAGGAGGGAGGGAGGGAGGAAGAAGGGGGAGGGGTGGTTATGGTTGTGAGGGAGGCGGTTGGTGCTATCAATTTAATAGGTTTTAAACTTTTTTTATTGAGGGGTAATTTAGTCATTTTACACTCACTTAACAGAGAAATTTAACTGACATCCAACTCAGGGGCCAAACGTGTTACAATCGTGCAAACTATTAGGTCAAAGTTGTAGTTTCCCATTCCTACGAGCCAAAACCATAATTTGACCAAACCACAGGGGCCATCCGTGTAATTAATTCTATAATCAATTAATCATTCTACTTGTTACTTATATTGCCATACACATTTAGTCAAAATAAATATATAAATGAATAAAAAACTAAAAAGAGGTTGCCAAAATGGAGGTAGTTAATGTATGGTGGGCCCCATGAATTGAAAAAATTGACAGGGATGATGCACAAGGTCAACGTCACTGTTTCAATGGTTGTGATGGATTCACACATTTCAATTCTTTAATCTATAAATACTAGTGTCTCAGCCTTTTGCCAGCTTGTTTACCGGAAAACGACGGAAATCCCACCACCAACGGCCCATTCTAACAAACACCACAAAATAGTACTGATACAAACAAACAAGAAAAAAAAGATATCAAGTATCATAATAAACGACAAAAAGGTTGGGGTTTACCGGCTGATGTAAGCCTCGAAGTTTTAAGGGACCCGGGTTCGATCTCTGTCACGGTGCCACCACAATTAATTTTCGCGGCATCGCAAATGAGGTCTAGCTCTTAGGCTGATGCACTAGGGTTTTACTCACGTCGATCCAGGGTTCGAGCCTCGGCTCTCCCTCAAGCCCGGAAGGGGCCGTATTGGCTGAGGTTTTTCCTTGAATGCTCTCCAACTCTGACGCCAAGTGGGCCCGGTTATGACAACATATTGGCCGTAGTTGGACGAGACTCTCCCATGTGACGGGGGGTGCAGCGTCACAACATTCAATGTTCGCCTTTCAAAAAAAGAGTATCGTAATAAACGCCAATGAGTCCTAGATCAACTGGTTTAGGAGGAGGCATCGCCCATCTTCCAATATGGTGCGTTTAACTCATTGACACTTGATGCAAAATATTATCAGGTGGGCCAGGGTTTTACCACGGTGGGCCTTCAGGTGGTGCGTTTCCCATGGAATGGTGGGCGGGACTGGTTACTAGCGATGTCTGCATTTGTAGGCGTTGGTGGCCTTTCGCCATTGGGTTTACCTGGGTGACCGGGCATATAGTATTATTTGGCCGTTCAAAAAAAAGTATCGTAATAAATAAGTTGACCGTAAAAATCATCAAAATAGAAATTGACTTTTAAAACTATCAGCTAAGATGGCTAATCCTAGCCAGCGGTTTAAAAAAGCCTTGCAAAATGGAAAAACACCGACTAAACCTGCCAAAAACATCGGCTAGACCACGTGTCTTTATTTAATTGGTTGTTTTCAAGATTTTTAACCGCCGACTATATTTAGCTGCCTTAGCCGACTGTTTTCAAAGAATATATAGAACAAAGTTAAAGGGACGTCTTTAGTGCTTAAAAAACTAATGTATTAGACATCTAAAGTTTATATAAACCTAGGAAAATGTCATTATAAGTTGATGATTTCTATTATCATATTTTATGTTTTTGTCTCTCTTCTTTTTATCTTGATATATATGTCATCGTCTTTTTAGACACACGATAAATTAAAAAGAAAATACTACAAAAATATAATACGGATTTAATCAAGCTAAATAAAAACTTAGTTTTTTTTTAAATATATTATAAGTGTTTGGAATTTTACTATCTATTTAGAAAAATAAATAATAATAAGTAGATCCTTCTCGTCCTCGTCTACATATACTTGTACTTTGGAATAGCATTATTGTACTAGATTGGACGGGGTTACGAATTTGCACCGGCAACCCCTTAACTTCAATCATTAATAAATGCGTGTAAGGTTTTTTCTTCCATCATAAATAACAAAGCTTTGTTGGACCGTTTTACACACACATTTAATGAATCATATCATTTTATATATAGACTATTTATGTTGTTCTTTTAACTTGCTTTCCCACTTTATTTTTTATTTTTAAAATGAGACTTTCTAAAACGTCTACTCTCTTTGGTAGTAGCCCGGGTGTTTCATGTGAGTCATGCATGTCTTTTCCTATGGGTTGTAACCGCATGGACTCGAACCTGGGACATCCTCAAAAAGAAACCACTATGTTGAAAACTCCTTAACCACCAGGACATAACCGTCGCTTTCCCACTTTCTATATTGTTAATATTTATCATTAGGGTTAAGTATATCAAATAATAAGATACTATATATATATTCTAACTAGGTTAGAAACCTGGTGTATTACACGGTTTGAATAAATGCAATGTTATATACTCAGTAATAAATATTTACATATTATATATTTATGACTTATTACATAGTTTTTTAATACAAATTTTAGAAACTTACATAGTTATTTTTAAAAATATTTTATAAAAAAAATAAAAGAAATGTTCAATTTTTAAAAATGTTTTATGAACAAACCTATTTTTTTTAAATAAAAAAGGTTTTATAAAAAGAATTATAGAATCATTATTATTTAACATGGGAGTGACAAGTGTCTCATCAAAACTTGTTTATAGCAACAAATTGATAATTAAAACCTCATGACATGAAGATTAATGATTGATTAAATTTAAAATTGCTAAATGGGCAACATTTGGAATTAAAAAAAAGATCAACCAAAAAAATGATTGAAAAGGTATTCCTCTAATTTACCAATACATACCGCTAATAATGAACAATCGACCTTCCTTTATATATTTAAATACCTTTATTATTTTCAAACTAACTATACAAGTGTTTTAATGATTGAGCATTCATACATATATGTATGAATGTATATATTTTGAAATTTTTTATTAATTAGGTATTTATCTTAAAGCTGTTATTATACTAATTAGTTTTGAGTGGTTGATAAATGTCATTATGATAATTATTCTTAACTTTTACAGTTAAAATAGTTATATTTGGAGAAACTAGTAAAAACACTCTTAAGGAAAAAAAAATAGACACGAACTTTAGACGGTGATTGTTAGATAATTATAAAATCTATAGCTCTTCTAATTTGTTTTAGTAATTAAATTATTTTTTACCTTAATTAGACAGATAATTTATAGCTCTTCTAATTTGTTTTAGAAATCGAGTGGAAATTAAGTGTAAATCGAATGTAAACCTATGATGATTATGCTATTGGATTGCCATTGGTAACTAACGTGAAAGTTAAGAGTGTCATTTGTCAAATTACAAGTATTGATTATTATCGGCCAACGGGTAATAGTTTGTATTATTAAAATCTAATTTTTCTATAATTAACTATAACTACTAAAAAACCATAGTTTAAAACGACTATTAAAATTTATCGATATGATCATGTGAGATTATTTATTTACCTCTGATCAATTAAGTGTCACTTAAAAGGAACCATGAGTGCTTATGGTATTGCTCAAAATTTATTGGTGTGATTAACTAACTATATAAAGCCTCTAATTGTATGACTTTGACACCAAATTTTTATCTAATAACTTGAAATAAGAAACCATACATCAACACTCTCATAGTTCACATGTTGAGTATTTGATTGTTAGGCTGATATCTTTTAATGGAAAAGATTTAAGATTTTTCCATTTAAACTTAATTTTACAACTTACAGGCCATTTATGAAACTAACAGAAACTACAAGGGCGAAATAGCAAAAAGGAAAACCACAGTATCTACTATCTGTACGTCGGTTTCCTATTAATTTCGCATCTCTTTCTTCATTATCTGGTTTTATTCGTCTCTCTCTCCATGTCTGTACTTTGCGCGTAATCACAAATCCGAATAAGAAATTGCATTTCTAGCACACCGGAATTCGCGGAAGTGTTTATCGGTAGATCTCCGGCTCCGTTTTGCTACTGGAATGTCAGATTCCGGAGAGAATTCAACTACATTAGGTTACTGGTTTACTACAGTGTTAGTTCATTATTAAGCGTGCCTTTTTACCCTCTGATTTGATCGCAACTTTTTGAGGTAATCACGGAATCTGATTCTCTTTTTGTTTTGCCTTTTAGCTTGGATCTGAGCGGTTATCGGATGAAAAATTAGGGTTCTATGTTGTGTCGTATATGTAATTGTGTATTGATTAAATTTTGGAGTGAATTTGGATGAATACGATGGTTTTGTTCTGTTCGTTGGATTTGGTGTGTTTTTATTGATTTTCGTCGCGGCAGTTCTTTTAAATTTTAATATTGCAATTTGATATTTAACAATAGCAGTGTTCCTGTGATTATTCGTTAAACTCTTATTATATATATTTATTTTGTTTGTTTCAATATATTCTACCACACAAATCTACCCGTGAATTTACCACTTCACCTCATACTGAACTGAAAGCTAATTGTTTTCATTTTAATGTCAAAGAACATAAGTGATTCTTTACTTTCATCAATTACAACCACTGAGATTTGCATTAGCAGGTGTTAAAATGAATAGGAATTTGGAAAGGCCTATTCCAGGATGCTTGGGAAGAATGGTGAATCTTTTTGATTTGAATGCAAGTTTAGGAGGAAACAGGCTGCTGACAGACAAGCCACACTATGAAGGTTTTTCTTTTACCTTCTTTTTGAGCTTTTTGTTGGTGTATTGCTTCCCCAATTCACTTGGAAAATCTCAAATATTACTTGAAACAGGGTCCCCGGTGTCTAGGAGCCAATCGGATGTGTCAAGGTCTCGTGTAGTTGATGATAAGATGCATGATAAAGTGGTAATTAGTAATTACTTTCAATTGAGCTATTTTAATGTTGTGGTAACTTTTTGTACGCGTGAGTCTTGTTATTGACAAAATGCTTTTGATTTCCGTTGTTGGTATATGTAGATGGTGTCTGAGTTAGGGAAATCTCCATCAAATAAGAAATCAAACGGGACGCCTATAAAGATGCTTATTGCACAAGAAATGTTAAAAGAAGAGGTCCCCAAGCAAAGTCCGCCTAACTTGGTTGCTAAGTTAATGGGGCTTGATGATCTTCCACAACAGCCTCAACTTGGCTCTGCTTCAGACAGAAGCAATTTAAGAAGCTCAAGATCAAGAAGCCATACTGGATCATTGGACTCCATACAGAAAGAACATGATGAAGTTAATCAGTACAAAGATGTTTTTGAAACATGGCAGCAACGATGCAAAACATATGATGTTTCACCACAAAAGGGGAGAAAATGCAAAGAAAGCAAGAATGAGAAGAATATGGCTCTCGTTCGTGAGAAATTCATAGAAGCAAAACGTTTATCCACTGATGAAAAACTTCGGCAATCCAAACAGTTTCAAGATGCTTTAGAAGTTTTAAGTTCCAATAAAGATTTATTCCTCCAGTTTCTTCAAGAACCTAATTCCTTGTTCTCTCAACATCAAAATTTAAGGTCGGTACTCCCACCTCCAGATTCAAAATGCATCACAGTTCTTAAACCGTCTAAGCTGTTAGATGCTCATAAATTACCTAGTTCAGGAAAGAAAAATGGAAAACAAGCAAACAATATCGTGTGGGATAAATTTAATGGTAACCCCAATAAGCCAGATCAGCCAACCCGTATCGTTGTACTGAAACCTTGTACTGGAAAGCCTCATGAAATGAAAGCCTTTTCTTCTCCTCCATCAATAAAAACATCAAATGAGGATGGATTTTATGGAGATTTAGAAGATAGTGAGCCGAAAGAGAGTGCACGTGTCTTACCAGAAACTACAAGTGGCCATAGAAGAGACGAAATCCTTCTTTCTTCTGTTTTTTCCAATGGTTATATTGGTGACGAGAGTTCATTCAGTAAATCTGAAGTTTATTATGCAGCAGGGAATCTGAGTGATTCAGAGGTGATGTCACCAACTTCTCGACAGTCATGGGATTATATTAACCGTTTTGGCAGCCCGTTTTCTTCTTCCTCATTCAGTCATGCATCTTATTCTCCAGAATCATCTGTTTGCAGGGAGGCTAAAAAGCGTCTGTCTGAAAGATGGGCAATGATGTCATTAAACGGGAATGTTCAAGAACAAAGACACGTAAGAAGAACCTCCAGTACATTGGGAGAAATGCTTGCACTTTCTGATTTTAAGAAATCGGGAGAATCAGAGGAAAATTGTCAAAGTAATAGTGATTTAAATAAAAATACGAGTCAAGATGCTGATATTGATAGTAGTCCTAAAAATCTTGTGAGGTCAAGATCTCTTCCAGCATCTTCTACGGAGTTCTTGAAAGGCAAAAAGGATGATACTAAGGATTTGACCAAGGAAAAAAGTCTTAAATCATCACTGTTTAAAGGAAAAGTTTCAAGTTTATTTTTTTCCAAGAGTAGATCTAGTAAGCAGAAATCTCAAAAGTCTGATGATGAAGTTCTTCAATCTTCAAGAAACATTGGTAATGGTGGATCTGAGTGCATTAGTGAGATAGTAGTTAAAGATATTAATGCAGAGCTATCAGGTCAACATCCACCTGAGGTGTGTACTCTTATTTTAAGTCAAATTAGTAGTTAAATTTATATTTCTAATAATGTTTTTGATACTGAAATCTCGAATGTGTGTAATTGGTTATTTGCAGGGGGGGTTTTCTGGAAATGCAAATGAGAATCAAGAACAACCAAGCCCTATTTCCGTCTTGGAGTTACAATTTGAAGATGATGACCATGCATCAATCTATTCTCGCACTGCTAAGTGGAGTGAACATGGTAATTAATCTTGATTAACAAATTTATTTTTTTACATGCATCTTATGTATCATGTTGTATTAACAGGAGTAGATCCTGATAAATGCAATCTGATCGACAAATCACCACTAATTGGATCTATTGCACGGACTCTCTCATGGGAAGATTCTGCTGTGGAGCCTGTCACTCCTATTTTCAGTAAAACCTCCACAAAACTCTTGAGTCCAGAGGAAGAAGAGCAAGAATGTTTATTGTATGTCCAAACACTATTATCAGCAGCTGGAATTGATGGTGAGGTTCAGTTGGATTCAGTTATCGCCGGGTTGCATTCACCTGAAAGCCCTCTGGACCCATCTTTGAGGGACAAGTACATGAACCAAACTGATAAGGTGGTTGACCAATCCAAACAAAGACAGCAAAGATCATTTCAAAAGCTTGTTTTTGACTGTGTCAATGAAGCCTTAATAGGTGGGACCCACAAAGGCATGGGGGTGTTGGCAAAAGACCATGTCTGGGCCCAGGTGAAGGAATGGTTATCTGGGGAAGAAAGGTGTGTTTGGGATGGTGATGAAGAAGATGGTGGTGGCACCACCACCACCCTGGCGGTGGAGTGGGCGGTGAGGAAAGAGGTTGTGGGCCAGGTTTGGACAGAGCCATTGAGATTGCAAATTGATGATATTGAAAAGGAAATAGAAGAGAAGCTGGTGGAACAACTTGTGGAAGAAGTTGTGTTTGAGTTGACAGGTAGAGTGATTTTGGCTTACACTCCTTAATTAATCACACAATTATTTGTCGATTAATAACAGTATTATGATGTCTTGTGAGTTTTCAACAATCATGGTGTTTTCTTGCTGTCATCTGTGTAGTAATACAAAATAAATATAATCCGAGTCCATATTCAGGGTTTCTTTTGTACAGATTTTATTTATTTATTTTTGGTGATCTTGTCCAAGTTTTCTGCACATTTTAAAGGATAACATCTTTCATTTCTTCTTTTTCTTGTAACATGTGTCATATTATAAGATTGCTGCTACCTAGCATACATGTACATTGCTACATGTATCTGTAAATATATTTTTATTTGATCAACAAATTTTGAAAATCTCTAAATGAGAGGGTTGTTCTTTGTTTGGTTAGCCTGCAAAGAAGTCGGTTTTTAGGGTAAATATGACGCGCTTATGTTCAATCAGATTCGGCTTTTTACAAAAAGATTTTTGGCAAAAGCTTAAGTTTTAGTATCTTAACTGGAGCATTTTGTAAAGTTTAAGCCTTTTCTTGGTAATTGTTAAACTTGGATGACTAATTAACAAACTTAATTTGAGAACTTGCAATTAAGCCTTAAAATAGTAGCTTTTGTTTGCATCCGATGATTCTTCCCAATATTATTTAACAAATCCATCATGGGTCTTTAGAAAGATTTGATTGGTCCCAAATGCAGAAGAATTAAGACAGAAAGTGCCAAATTGGAAGGAAAGGATAACACAAGTTGGGGCAGGGAACAGTTGAAAATAACAAGGCACATGGGTTGGGTTGGGTTGGGTGGGCATGGAAGGTGAAAACAATCAAATTTTGAGAAATTCCCCAAAATGTGCTTATTACCAAACTTTTTCCACAAAATGTCCGACTTATTTTTCTGAGAATGTCCCCTTCAACGCCGTTGTCCGATGGTGTTTGAAAAAATCCAACGGTGTTATACCGTCTTCCAACGATGTTATACCGTCGTACGACGGTTTTTGAATTTTGTAAGAAGTAAAATAAAATAAAATCTTTTTTGAAAAAAAATTAACGATTTTATATAAATACACCTAAGGGATCCAACTCATATTTTGCATTATTAGAACTCAACTTTTATATATAAAAATTAGACAAATTCCGGTGACTAGGAGGTAAATGGACCTTCTTGACCCTCCCCTGGTTCCGCCCTTCTGTTAACAACAATTAGATATTGAATACAAACAACTTTTTTTTAAATCAGGCTTGTAAGGCTGGACCAAGATTAATTCCAGGCCGAGCTTTGATCTGACACTTGGCCTGGACTAGGGCCAGTCTCCTTGTCGGACCGGGCTCGGGCATTGTCTACTCTCGCACACAAACGAGAACTATGTGCATTCAGTTACTTCAAGACATGAAAGGATCTATGCTGCACGATGTACATCTATGCATGCATACGGTACAATCCAAGACAGCTATGAACGGGAACAAACAGTTTGGATTTCTATACAAAGCAAATCCACAAACACCAAGTGAAAAATTGTACCTTCACCCTTCTCAATCAAGTAGGTGAATACACATAACAAAATCAAGCATGAATCATGTCTACAGATATACACAAGATCATGCTTTCATGCTAATATTTTTGCTTAGACTTGCCTGTCTACTTGACATTACTGCTACTCAATCCATACTGCAATGCACAAAAATGAATGTTAATCCATTGTCCAAAATAATATTACTATATATCACACGCAGTCGTTCAATACAGAACCAATTTTAAGTAAAGAATTATGAGAACCACAAACATATACACATTTTTCTTTAACTCTGATATATAAGTCGGTTATGTAACAGATAAACGTACAAGCGCTTAAAATTGGTTTTATGTAGAACATGCTCCTATATATATTTCAGAATCAGGAAATTACCTTTTCTCGCATACGCGAACTCCATATGTCAGAATGGAAAGATTTACCACTAACACTAACGGACACCGATGTTTGGGCTAAATGTGGGTTAAGCAAGGGCTCCCAACCTTTACCTCTTGCTAATTCTCCTTCGATGTCATCTTCATCAAGTTCCATCTGTAAATTCACCATTGCTCTCAACACCACAGCAAGCATCAGACACACAGCCTGAAAAAATGGACAGTGAGCTTAAAAAGTAACAACTGGTTTCAACCATTTTAACTAAAATCATTATGGTTGCATGAACATAAACATACTAACCTGAACTACAACAACTGTAATGCCAACCCACTTGCAAAAATCAGCATCTGATTCAACAAATTCTCTAAATTTATCAATTTCCCCGGTTGGGTCCAAGGGAAGATCCTAATAAATCGATAATATGGTTAATTAACTACTTTTTGTAGCAATATATGTATAAACCTGTTCATTGATTTGAGTATCATACCCTTTCCCAGTGATGGTCAAACGCAATGAACAGAACCAAAGCCACCTCCAACAGAATGAACAAAGTTTTCAGAATGGCATACTGCAAAATTCAAGATTCAAGGAAAGGGTACATTTTTTTTTATGTTATTGACATGTTTTTTTGTAGTAGTCTCTCATAATTGTGTCATGCATAGTGAGACCATAAAAGATAGGGCTGGCAAAACGTGTCTAGTCGGGTTAGACAGGTTGAATCCATTTAGACACGATTTTAATCATGTCATAATCGTGCCGACCCGTTTATGACCCATATCCATTTAACTCAAACTCAAACCCAAACCCGTTTAACTTCGTGTCGTGCCATGTAAAGGGGTCGTTATATATTTAATCATTTAAAATATAAAATTATATAGTTTTGATAAATAATTAAATAGGTTATAAGCAGGTTGTGTTAACATGTTAACCATTTAACACGATTAATTAAACAGGTCTAATCGTGTCATAAACGGGTTAGGCGGGTTAAACCCGTTTAGACATGATTTTAATCGTGTCAACCCGTTTATGACCCATATCCGTTGAACTCAAACCCAAACCCGCTTAACTTCATGTTATTTAAACGGGAGGTGTCAGAAACTGCCAGCCCTGATAAAAGATATGAAAAGGATACAAAACGAAGGCAACATCCATTAATGACTTCAGCTGCAATATGACCTGTGCAAGAGATACAACAGAGCATAACACCCAATCCCATAAATGCATATATGAACCTGTCATCAAAATGAGTTACTCAAATACAAACCTTCATAAAAGAAACCCTAAAATTTGCCATCTTTAGAATTAGAAGTTACCATGGTGAATGACTGCCATTGATCATGCTATCAGAAGACTCTGGCAACTGTTTGTTCCACTGATTTAGCATGAAAGCAGAGTAAAGAATGATTGAAATCCCAACAAATAGTTGGAATAAAGTGAGGAATTTGAGAATGAATGCAAGACATGAATGGCAACAAGTCCTCCTCATTTCCTCGTTCAAGTCTGGAGGTTCTGATTACGAACAGATTTTATGTTGAAAACCTAACAAACTTTCGGTTTTCTTGTTGCTGATTTTGAATAAGAATGTGGTCAATCATGAACTGGTCGTAGACTTTGATATGATTTTGTTTTAAAAGTGGATAATAATTACAAATAGATGAGACGAAACCGAGTCGTTTTTAACCGTGGATTTCAATCATCGAGTGAGATTAGGTTGACACATTAACTACTTATTAATTAGCAAAAGTATCATACTCACAAAACTACAATATTCATCAATGTACAAGTTTTAAATGCACTATGTATAACTTTTCGATGCGTAAAAAAAAAATTCAATGCACTAAATAATAATAATTATTAGAGGGGGAATAGTATCCCACCAATAAGTGGGTGACAAGTGCCAGTTTAATTTTTTTATTATTTTTATTTTCTATTTCACCCCTCATACTATATATATTATACGCTTTTAACCCGTTTATTTTTCTAATAATTTCGTTTTTTCCGTAATTACTTCCGTTCATTAGTTGATATTAAAAAACAGAATACACGGTTTTTTTTAGTTTTTTTGTCAACGTACCGGTATAAATTTTATTAAAACGGAGATGTATTCAAAATCGAGTACTTTTTTTTCTATCGTATCCTATAGCAAATATGTGTTTCGACGTAAGTTTATCCCTACAAACCAGCAAAACCGGGTAAAAATCAGACTCCCGTCGCATAGCGCGGGTAAAAAAACTAGTTTTATTTATTTCAAACTAGGTTAAAATCTCGTGTATTACACTGGTTGAATAAATAAAATATTATATAATTAGTAATGAAAATTTTATATTTTTAAAACCGTGTAATACACGATTTTAATAAACCGGTATATTACATCGGTTGAATAAAATATAATGTAACTTGTTAACAAACATACTCGTCAAAATATGACTTTAAAAATGTAATTTGTCGTAACAGTTATAAGGTCTGTTAAGTTAGTTTCTAAAATATTTTTTTCAACTGAGTATTAATTTTTTAATTTAATTGATAAATGTTAGTTCATATTAAATTCATTTGATTGATAATATAATAACTATTTATAATTAAATAATAAGTATCCGTAATTAGATTTATATTAAAAATCTAAAAATAAATTTTTTAATATCATTATTCAATATGAGAGAGAGACGCGAAAAAATGATACAAATTAATCAGAAAGTGACACGTATCAATATAATTTTATTTATTAATATAATGATTATTATTTAATATTATTATTTAATAGGAGAGAAAAACAGAAAAATTAATATTTAATAGAAGAGAGAGACGAGAAAATAAAGGTAAGGAGTAACCAGAGAGTGACATGTATCCCCATAATTTTCCTTTATTATATAGTATAGATTTTATAAATGATTAAGATATATGTACACATAATTATGATATAGTATTATTTAAATAATAAGTTAGTATTTTTTCAAACAAAACAATTCTAACTAAGTTCTGATTCGTTTGACTCGTTCAAATCATTAACCTCTCGTTGTTGATAGTTTGAAAATACTTTGATATTTTAAAGAAAAAAAATACTAAAATGGGCATTTAGCCGGCAAACTTAAAAATGCGTCGGCTAAGCCGGCAAAATTCAAAGACTTAGCTGGCAAAAACCAGAGGCTTAGCCGGCGTAGTACCGGCTAAATGTCCATTTTGATAATTTTTTGCCGGCTAATGTCCATTTTAGTATTTTTCCTTGTTTCAAATATAATAGTATATTCTTTTATTTAAATGGAAAATATTTTGTACGGAATCACACTTTTATATATATGTATAGAGAATGGTTGTTTTTTTTTCTTCGTTACAAAGCATATGAAGTTACACAGATGTGACACGTATGTATTAGATGATAGGTATATGCTTCATATAATTACCCGGCCACCATGGCACCAATGCACCATATAGGAAATCTGTTCTAAAAATTAAATAAAACACTTTTATAAATATTATATGAAGGAAATAAAGAAATAAATTATAATACTTGATTACGACTGAATTTTTTTAATTAAAAGAAAAAGAGATAGAAACAAAATGTTGTGACTAAGGATTCGTATTTAATATGGGTTCTTTAAAATAAATTTTAAGTCTTTCAATAAAACTCTTTTGTTTTACATGATACAACAGTCGAAGCAGTTAATATTGCCGGGTAGTCCGAGCATCTAAAAGAGTAACTTGAATAAGAACAGAAGGTTGATCAGAAAATTGCAGGAAAATCTTTGTTGTTGTATGTTTGCTGTGAATTCTAGTATATCAAATAATTAAGGATCCCTTAGTATTTATAATAAAACAAAGCTAAAACAACTTGACCAAGAATTAAAGGTAAAAATAAATTGCATCAAACGTATTCAATGCATTTATTCTGTTTATTCTACATATCAGAACTGACATATGTTTCAACTCAACACCAGTGAATGTGTGAATCAGTAGTAACAGCTCAGTCGCTATTGAGCGGTAGGAAGTCTGGGTCGGTAGCAACCCAAGTAGTTCGACACAACTGATCAGGTCGGTAGCAACTAAGCAGCTCGACACCAACTGATCAGGTCGGTAGCAACTAAGCAGCTCGACACCAACTGATCAGGCCGGTAGCAACTCTGGACCTCAGTAGCAACTAGGTCGGGTGCAACAGACTGAGCAGTAGGAACATTGGACCTCGACACTAACTAGGGTCGGTATCAACCGAGGTCTGACCCAACTAGGTAGGGTCAAGGGTGTATTTATGCACCAACCTTCAAGGGTGTATGTATTCGGATGCATCATATCTGAAACACCCTACTTATTTTTTACTATTATTTTATCAGAGTTTAATGCGGAAAACGGTTCCAGATTGAAAAAAACCTTGCCATGAATGGCTAAGGTATATCTTTCATTATAATATTATTGTTTTACAAAAGATAATATAATTACATCATTATACATAGGGATCTTTAACTTCAATTGTTCCGTCCTCAGGAAGCTTCATTCCATTTGCTTCTTTCCTATTGTGTTTGAAAAACATTTTTGAATTAGCTTTCGCTACGTAAGTACACTACATCTTTTTATTTCATTATGAACCCTTTAGGTTCTTATTATATTTCAAGTTTTCCAGGCTCTCGGCGCCCCCGTGACCATCTCCGGACGTACCTCCGGTCACGTCATTCGTATATTTTATGGGTGTGCTAACCCCCTCGTAACCATCTTAGGTCGTACCTCCGGTCCGAGTATTGGTAAGGTTCTTATACTCGTCAGTATAGACCCCTCGCATTTGTCACGAATACTCATTCATTCCTCAGCCCCGTAGGCCTGGAATCTTTTCCTCCTTCAACCCTGTAGGCCTGGAGTTTCCTTTTCTTTTCCTCAGCCCCGAAGGCTTGGAATCTTTTTAGTTTTCATCTTTATTATTGAGATCCACCTTACAGGCCAGGTATCTCATTTCATTTGGGACCTTGAGTATCTTTGACTCACAGCCTCCCAAATGTATCAAGCATTTATTTTCATTTCACGTATATGCTTGATTTACTTCCCAACAGGTCCTTACCTTAAAACTTCGTAACGGTTTCTCCACGATGCATTAAAATGGGTTTATATATAGGAAGTACCAGCGGCGTACCCACCACCCCTTTAACACTTCGTGAGTACTCCGTTATTCCATTTTAGGGTTTAGACTCGTTCCATCATACTCATTCATATTTGCACGTATCATCATGCATTTCACGTATATTCATTATGTATTCATATTTATCATGCATGATATATTCACATATTCATGTATCTTCATCACATATTCGTACTCGTCATATATTGTAAACTGGGGTGATTATCCTTCCAGAGTAGTACCTCCAACAGAGATGTTCCCAGGAAAGAGTGACGGGTCTAGGAGAGATTTATACACAACTCTTTCCTAAGACAGAACATTCTGTTTGTCAAATAACTACATACCGGTCGGAAGTTCTCCCGTACGTTTACTATATTCTTATTACTGTCTTTTAATCTATACCCCTAAACATTCATAATGGTTTCACCACGAAGTATCAAAGAAATTTATATATAGGAAGTACCAGCGGCGTATCCACCACCCCATAGATATGTCGTGGCTACTTCATTATTCCCCTTTAGTGTCTAGACTAACCATTCATTATCCCGTACCCTCATCATATACATATCACATAACACATATTATTTAAGCACGTAATTCACATAATAGTGTCTAGGGTACGAGTCCAGTGTACTTACTTTATCCTCAGGTAGTTCCTAAGTTCGTTCCTGGTTTTAAACGTTTCTCCGAACTTGAACCGCACTGGTAGCGTACCGCACTCGTAACCACTGAACTCGTAACCTCGTTCGGGGCTCCTCGGTATGCGTGTCAGTGTGTGGAGTGGTGGTTTGTGATGTTGTTGTTTTCATTTTGAACGACCAATGCCTCTATTTATAGGGTTGGAATGACACCGATGGCGGACTGCTAAGCAAGGTAGTAACGGTCCGCTACCGCCTTAGCTCAGCTGCGTCACTAGCCACGTGTCAGCTTCTCCTTCGTTCGGATATTTTTGCGGTTGGCGGACCGTTACCCGCCTGGTAGCGGTCCGCTACCCTATCGAGTCAACATTCCACGCGTCCCTGGCGTGGCACCCTGCCAGCACTTCCTTAGTCCGTACGTAGCGGACCGTTACATGCTTGGTAGCGGCCCGCTACCGATCTGAATTTTTTGATTTTGCACTTATAGTCCCCAAACTTTGGATAATTACATTTTAACCCCTAGACTTTGTATTTCTTGAAAATTTAGGGTGTTACAATATCTGGGTCTAGGTTGCGTGTTAATGCAACGGGGAAAGGTAATCGCTTATACGTCAAGGAAATTGAAGACCCATGAGGTGAATTACCCTACCTACGATTTAGAGCTGGCAGCTGTAGTATTTGCACTCAAGTTGTGGAGACACTATTTGTATGGAATCAAGTGCACAATCTACACGGATTACAAGAGTTTGAAGTATTTCTTCGAACAAATGGAGTTGAACATGAGGCAAAGGAGGTGGTTAGAGCTAATTAAAGACTATGATTGTGAAATCCTTTACCACCCTGGTAAAGCTAATGTGGTTGCTGACGCATTGAGTCGCAAGGAGGAACACGCGCCAATTAGGGTTATGGCGTGTCAACTGATTGTAACACCATATTTTCTGACACTATTAAGGGATGTGCAAGCGGAGACCTTGCGGGAGGAAACGTTAAAGGAGGAAAGAATCTTCGGGCAGCGTGAATTGTTGACCGAGAACAGTCAAGGGGTGTGGGTCAAGAATGACCGTATCTGGATACCAAAATTTGGAGGGTTTAGAGAGCAAGTGCTCGACGAAGCACACAAGTCAAGGTACTCGATACACCCGGTACGACAAAGATGTACCAATACATGAAGGGTAACTATTGGTGGCCGGGAATGAACCATGATGTGAGTAAATGTTTGACATGCTTGCAGGTTAAGGCAGAGCATCAGAAGCCTTATGGAAAAATCCAACTGTTAGAGATTCCAAAGTGGAAATGGGAGCACATTACAATGGATTTTATTACGAAGTTTCCCAAGACGGCGAAGGGGCACGATACTATTTGGGTAGTAGTAGATTGGTTAACAAAAGGCGCTCATTTTCTACCGATTAGAGAGACAATCTCGTCTGAAAGGTTATGTGAAGTGTTTGTGAATGAGATTGTTTCCAGGCATGGCGTGCCGATTTATATCGTATCTGACCGAGATACGAGGTTCACATCAAAGTTTTGGAAGATATTCAATGAGGCTATGGGGACGAGGTTGCATATCAGCATTGTCACACCCCAACCGACGGCGGAATACGTCGGGCCATGGCATGTAGACTGTTCATAAGCATATGATCAACTATAATTTCATATTTTCATTAAATCATGATTTCATTACATAAGTTCAATCAACAACCAAAAATCCAATACATCAACATGTTCAATTCCTTTGTTCACTAAGTCCAAACCTTAAGTGTAGTATCTTGCATATGATCTCAAACACTAGTACCTGAAACATGATGAAAACATGGTCAACTAAAAATAGTTGGTGAGCATACTTAGGTTTTGACACCACAAGTAATATCAAGAGTTTGTGTACAATTCATATGATACATGGATTAATAAGGCAATTATGGAGAATCACTATTTTTTAAACTGGGCACATAATCAAACCTTGTGACTGATAGGCATAACACGCAGGTTATCCTTAAGTGTTTTCGGCAACAATCACCCTAACCGAGTGGGTTGGTCAGACACAATAGATATATCATTGTATACCGTCGGCTTGTACAGAGTTAATGATTGCACTTGCACTATGCATAAAAGTATGTAAATGTTGTTTGCACAAATAGTGTTCAAGCATAAGGCACAAATTGCACACATGATCATAATGTTTGAATTGTAATAATTGCAAATAGTTTGTATGTAATCATGTTTCACCCCAAAGAATGTAAAAGTGAAAAAGGGGCTATGTAAACTCACTTGAGTTGTGTACGAGTAGTAGGTAGCACCACACTAGGGTGTAGGTAGAAAACACGAGAGTTTGTCTGTGAACTGCATGCGTATGCCCTAGAATTATAAGCATAACAGTTAGGGACACATGAGATTTTTTTGTGATGACGACACGGAAGATTTGAACATCCTAGAACATGCTTAGGATTAACGAGTAGACGAACTTGTCCACGGGAATAAGGACTTCTTAATATAATAAGTAAGATAAAAGTGTTTCGTGTCGAACGTCTCTAATTACGAATAATATTATCTAATAAATATTCGTGTGTTTGTACCATTAATAATGGCCTAGGAAAATAATATAAATTTATTATATTATTTTAAGTTTGAATAATTAATACGATAATAAATTATGTGTCAAAATAATAAATATTTTATTTTTTATTAGAGGGTATAAACGTGGGTAATCATATAATTAATGTGGCAAAAATAATATATAAATATATTATTTTAATCGGAGTCACAGGTTAAAAATAATATAAATGTATTATTTTAAAAATGTGAAATAATATTAAAAATGGTTTATAAAACCAAACCAGAGCCTACGGGTGGTTTCCGAGGCTAAAACATATTAATATAATAATATGGTGATAAGTTTTATATTAAAATAATAGTTTAAAAATAATTAAAAACCAAAGCCCGCTAGGGAATCGCATACAAACCCGGACCAGAAAGCTTTTAACACAAAACTCCCCTGAGTTCTTCCCCCAAACCCAACAGCGATCAAATCAGTCCCAATTCCAACAAATCCGACCGCGATCAGTCGAAATAACAATGAGTTTTGTTAATCGGGTGTTGGCGAACCTGTGTATGTGTTTAATTGCAAAAACAATGAGTTTAAGATCATTTAATTACTGAAAGAAGGGTCGAAAACCCTAGATATGAACATAGAATCAATTTGATCAATTTCGATAATAAATTCAGTTGAAATCATAGGGCTTTTATTGATTAGGTTATTGTGAATCTAGCCATGTATATTAATTGGATTTATAAGGCTGTTAAGATCGAAACCCCCAAATTGTTATATGAATAAACCCTAGTTACTGGATCATGTTCGATTCGATGTTGCTTGCTTAAATTAGCATAGGATTATCAATAAACAAAGGGTTGCGATTCTAATGGTGTAATTCAATTGTATTAAACAGGGTCTAAGGCGGTGTTCGATTAAACCGGTTTCACATGAACCCTAGAATATGGTTTATGTAAATTTCGGTAATATAAGCCTAAATTGACATAGGGCTTTTGTTCTATAGATGAAAACGAAACTGAGGAGGGGTTTGATTACCAGAATTGAGTTCGAATTGGTGGTTCCCGACTAAGGTCACAGCCGCGGTACGATGGGTTGGACTCCGACGTCTCCTGTTGCGTCTCCGGTGGACTTGGTGTGTGCAAAAGGTTTAAAGGAGTGCGAAAGAGATGTGCAGAGTGTTTGTTCACGGAATTAACATAAAACTTAAACGAATTTGATGGTTGTTGATGATAGTGTCGACGGTTATGAGTTTAATGCTCATATTTGAGTTTAATTCGATTAATGTTGGTGTTTAAAACCTCAATGATGGTCGTTGATGGCAGGGACGTGCATATCGGTTACATATTCGAACGAATTGATGCCTGGAAATCGGAATTGGATCAAAGTAGTCAAGAGTTTGACTTGTAAAAGTCAAAGGACCAAATTGTTCTTGATTTTGACTTCTAAAGTCAACATAATTAGGTTTGGACTAATTACATAACAAGTACTTGCAGTTTCATATGAATTAGAGTTTAAGGAAATGGCAGAATCAGTCCCTGAGGTTTGAGATGAGTTAATTAGGTTAGGATTTAACTGAATTATGCTAACGGAGTTAACTCTAAAAAGTCCTGATGTCACAAGCACAACATATCACCCTCAGACTGACGGTCAGTCAGAGCGGAAAATACAGACATTGGAGGACATGCTACGTGCATGTGTGATTGATTTCGGAGGTGCATGGGATAGTCACCTACCGTTGGCGGAATTCTCTTATAACAATAGTTATCATGCGACTATTGGGATGCCGCCATATGAGATGCTTTATGGGAGAAGGTGTAGAACCCTGGTGTGCTGAGGAGAGATCGGACAGAAAGAGTTAGGAAGTTTAGACGTTGTGAAAGCAACTTCTGAGAAGTTCGAAATGGTGAAACTAAGAATGAAGGCCGCTCAGGATAGACAAAAGTCTTATGCTGATAAGAGACGGCGGCGTATAGAGTTCAATGCAGGAGATTATGTGATGCTTGAGGTGTCGCCCTGGAAGGGCATTATTCGTTTCAAGAAACAGGGAAAGCTTAGTCCAAGGTATATCGGACCGTTTATGATTGAGGAGCGTGTCGGTAGTGTCGCCTACCAACTGTTGTTGCCAGACGAACTGGCAGGGATACACCCAACTTTTCACGTGTCCCATTTACGGAAGTGTTTGGCTGACGCTACAGAACACGTGCCGTTAAACGATATTGTGGTGGATGATAAGCTAAACTATGTAGAGGAACCAGTGGCTATACTGGATAGAAAGGAAAAGAGATTGAGAAGGAAGGTAATCACGATTGTTAAGGTGTAATGGAAGCATCGTAAGGGGTCCGAGGCTACTTGGGAGCCAGAAGCAGAATGCGTGAACGCTATCCGCATTTATTTCCAGATGACGCAGGTTTCGAGGACGAAACCTCTCTTAGGGGGGGAAGACTTGTAACATCCTGATTTTTATAGAACTAACGTGATTAATGTGTGTGTATATATATATATTATATATATATATGTGTGTGTATATGTTGTAACATAATGGACGGAATGTTATGGGATCGTAACGAGACCTAACAGAGGTGTAGTTTCGGGTTTCTTTTTATATAAATAAATCTAGAAGGGGTGGCGAGTAAATAACAAGGCTTTAGAGGGGTGTTTATTAAAAGTTCAAGACGGGTCGAACACGCGTAAGGGCCGAAGCCCGGCCAAAGGGTGGTGCACCCTTTAGGTTCACGACGCAGGGGGGAGCCCCATTTGCGTGTTTGCAGCTGCCGTGATCGGGAGAGATGAGAGGGACGAGGGTTTCAAGTTCCAAGACGATTTCAAGGTAAAAAGTCTCAACCTTTCATCCCTCGTTTCGTATAATCATTCGTGGAACCATGGTTAACGCGCTTGTGGTGTTAGGGTTTTCACGCAAGGACCGAGATCAAGAAGGAGGAGATCGTTGTTGATTCAATCCACACGAGTCACCCGGATCAAAGGTATACGCTCGTAAATCTAACGCGGTAGTTAATATTTTTGTTTTGTGGGTGTTTACGGGCCAAGGGGTGTTCGGCCGAACCCATGGTGGGTGATCGACATGTGTTGCGAGCTCGAGTAAGGGCCAGCTAAGGCCGAGGTGGTGAATCACGAGGCGGAGGAGGGCCAAGTGAAGCCGAAAGGACTGTGACGGCTCGGTGGGGACGACGAGGGCACGGTGGTGTCGTGGAAATCCGTGGCAGTGGTGGCCGAAGGCCGTTGGGGTTGCGGGTGGTGGCCGGAGACGGCGGGAACCGGTTGGATGTTACCGGTAGCCATAAGAGGAGCCAGGGATAGACGATATGTGTTCGGTGACAACCTTGATCGTATACGGGGTGCGTATACGTGCATGGGAGTTCACGTAGTAATTAGGGTTATGCATGGTGTCATGCATGTGCATGTAATCATGTGCGACGTCGGGTTAGTCGAGTAGGCAAGAGTTTAATGTCGGGTTGTATATTGACTCGTGAATTGTGTGAAATATAGGTGCGGGGTCAAAAGGCGAGCACGAAGTGTTAGCATGTTCTAAAGATCATAGTGTGTCGAGAAAAATGTGAGTTTCTATCGCCCACCTTTAACTGTTTTTTTTATGTTTTGGGCATGAATACATGTAAAATGTGTTTTACTAAACGAATGCATGCATAGACGATATTCCAGTAAAGAAATATATGTTTTTAATAGTCGTTATGCCTGTATGTGTGTATGAGCTATTTGTGTCACGTACTTAATAGTCGTGGCGGGAGATCAAGCGTAAGCTTGATATTGTGTTGACGTTAGTCAGCGGGATATTGAGTCTGGCATTAGTTAGGCGGGAGGTCAAGCTTAAGCTTGATATTGTGTTGACATTAGTCAACGGGTTGTTGTGTCTGACGATAGCCAGGCGGGAGATCGTGTTTGCTTGTGTCTTCGGACCAGACAACATGATATACTTATATGTCGATAATTATAACTACTTGAATTCTTGAGGAATTATTGATGAGTAAATTTATGAGATGCAAACCATTTTTATAACGGATTTGGGATTCAATATTCCCTAATGAACTAATATAAAACTCACTCAGTGTAGCTGACTTTTTAAGCATGTATTTCAGGTAAGGAGAAGGTGTGAGCTGGCGGCTTCTGTATGGCATTTGGTTACCGTGAGTGTTCGTGATGACATTATTTATTAGTTGTTTCATTGAGATATTTAAACATTAGTACTTGGTTTGAATTATGTTTGGGTCGGGTCGTTGACCTTTGTTGACTATTTGATTTCCGCTGCAATGAATTGAGTTTAGTTTGATGTTTATGACTGTGACATTTCAAAATTTCAGTTATAATATATTTTAAAATTATTTGAGTAAAATGTAGGTTCAGATTTACTTGGAATTTCTGATTTGATCGAAACTATTTTTGGTAGTGTAAAGTATCGAAACTATGTTCAATCGAAACTACTAGTTTCGATTGATCATAGAACTGTCGAAACTATGTTCAATCGAAACTACTTAGTTTCGATTGAATTAAATAAGTAGTTATTATGTATTTATAAAAAAATTCTATTTATTTATTTATATTATCATTATTATATATATATTTTTTTTTAAGTTAAAACCATTTTAAAAATTTTATAAAAATAAATGACTTTGAAAACAAATAAAATGATTTGACAAAAATGAGTTGATTTATATAAAATAATGTATTTTAATAAAATAAGTTTATAAAAACATTTAAAATTTAATAAAACAAACCGCTCGAAAGCATTCTCTTTATTTTTTTTGAGAATACCAAACCATATAAAAAAACTAATTCTAAGTGTTTTACACATACTCGTATTTTGTCAAAACTATTAAACATATATATTTTTTTTATATATATATACCCGACCCGTACCCTACTGACATATAACGACTATTAATAACTGGGTTACACTTAGCGGGTATTCTACCGGGTAAGACACCTAACACTAAACACCTCAAGCCACTACCCTACCCTACCTACCCTACCCCCTTACCCCCCTCGTCTACTCCCTCACGACCGAAAGCACCAAACAAGGGGTATTTCCCCTTTTGTTCCCCGAGACACCAACATTCTCCCCAACACTTTTGTCTTATGAAGACAAATTTGTCTCCATGAGACACACAAACCTTTGGGCATTACACCATTGAGGTGTTATAAATAGGTGACCCATACAATCCACCACCCCTCCATCTTGCTCACAACACAACCAACACTCTCTCCCTCTCTTGCTCTCTTCTCGGCACCACCAAACATCACCTCACCACCACTGATCACCCTCCACCGTAAACCACCACCTTCACTCCTTGATTCCTTTTCGACCCCATGAAAACAGCAGCAACACCCCCTCCACCGGACTCCCTCACCCTTCTCCTTGATGGTCCATGAACAGCAGCAGCATCACCATCCCCAACAGCAGAAGCACCACCAAGCAGCACCATAAACCACCACCCTTCACCACCTTTTGCTCTCAAGTGTCATTTAAGTGACTTTACAAGTGTTCAAGCCTTCTACAATCATCTTACCTTCTCCTTGCTTGCTTTAAGTGAGTGTTCATGTCCTAATCTTGATCATTAACATGTACATTAGTTGTTTTATGTATACGTTCACCCAAATAGTGCATATTTCAAAAGAAAATATACCATTTGAAACAACTATATTGCTGGCAGAATTTTGTTATAAATTGGGAAGGTCATATCTTTGTCAAAACTAAACCAAATTGGACGTTTCTTGAGTCTAAGATTAAGTTTAAAGAGTCCTCTTTCCAACCCAATTGGTTTCACAATTTTTGGAGGAGCTTTGATACCCCAAAAGGGTGATACAAGAAAATGTGTATCTTCTGAGTTTTATGGCAGATTTATAGAACTAACTTGTTGGAGTCATATCTTGTTCAATAATAGTCCAGATAACTTGATTCTTCTTCCTAAAGTTTGCATTTTGTGTTGTCTTTAAAACCCATATGCCCTACCCTCTTGAAACTAACATTTTGATTTCCAGAACGACGAAATTTCAAGGACCTATCCAGAAAACCGAATTTGTTAACATACTTGTGTTGTTTTAAATATTTGAAACCCTTAAACCCATCCAAATATTTTAAGCCCTACATTTTTATAGACCCATGACATATAGTTATGCATGCCTAGAACCCCGTAATTTATTGAATTTATTTAGAATACAAAAATCATGTCTTAAGTAGACTTAAAAACCCGAGTACTTTTCTAAACAATTAGTTTGATATCCAAAGCCTTATTTTATAGTATATACTTAGTTTCAATCCTCAAAACCTAATAATGATACGTGAATGTAATGACATGTTTTGGAATACACATCTTATCATATAAGTATATATAAATGTATTTTGTATCACCAAACCGTCACCAACGATCGTCGTGTCAAACCACTTGAAAACCTAAAACGGGTTCATGTCAAGCCTAGTTGGGTGAATTGAATGCATGATCAACACACGGTAGAATCATTACATAGACGTTATGGTAACTTAAATATTTAGGACTCGAGTAGGTCGGAATACACTATTGGACTTTGCTACATACCGCATCACTACCTTGTTTGCACAGGTGAGTTACATATCCCCCTATTTACATTTTTATACATTTTGGGGTGAAACGTAATCTGTGCTTACTTACATACAATTCAACTTGTGTTTACATGTGTAGATTATTGTGCTTTTGTGCATGATCACTTGTTATGATATGAATACTTTTAGGATGGTTTAAATTATGTGTATCCCACATAGTCTTGATTCCATGCCTATCACTTTTAGGGTAGCGGTATGCTATGCCTATCACGTTAAACCTTTATGCTTATATACATAATTACATGCTTACAATTGGTATACATGTAGTGAATTCTCCACATTATGCCATATCATACCATGTCAAACTATGAATTGTATAAACGTTTTTAACTAAACTTTTACTTTATTTAAACATATGTAAACTCACCAACTCTCGTAGTTGACACTTGTTTTGGATTACGTTTCAGGTGAAGATATGTGATTGTGTGACTATGTGTTGAAGGTGCTACACATAAGGCTTTTGGACCTAGTAAAATAATTATGTGTAATATTCTAGAATAGGGTGTTGTAACTTGAATTGTATTTGGATATTTGATATTTAAATCTTATTAATGAATTATGCAACCTTAGTAGATCATGTGCTTATGAACAATCATTTCATTGTCCGCCTCGATGATTCCGCCATCGGTCGGGGTGTGACAGATTGGTATCAGAGCCATGGTTATAGGGAATTAGGTTATTAGACACAATGACCCAGACTATAACCCTAGGACTCCCTTTTATGTGTTATGTGCTAAATGATTAATTGTTATGTGAATTATTTGTAGTTAGGTATTATTTGAATTCTCCCAAGTTTAGTACATAAGACTTATACACATACATACAAGGCCTTAAACATACAGTACATACTTCACATACAAATAAACATATGCAAACAAATACACTACACATCCTTATCCATACTCTTTCCTCATCCATACTATTTGCAACATTCCTACATATTTTATACTCGTAGACTCACAAGTGTATTAAATTCTTGAAAATCTCGTCAACGATTTAATTTCTTGAAAACTAGTAAAGGACATGTGCAATCCGGAAGGGTGACACCTATACATTGGGTTTTCTGTCTAGGAAAGCATTTCGTATAAATCCAAATAAACGGACCCGTATGCTTTCCTAGGAATTCCTGAAGTGAGTGTTTACCTATAGGCTAAAGCATGTCTCCTTGAAAGTTTTGAGGAATCACTTAACGTTGATAAGTCATTGTATTCGCAAGAATACGATCCGAACCTAAACTCAAAATTTGGGGACATTATAGCAAGATAGGAAGAACTAGACAAACATGCAAAACAAATCATTATTAATGGGTGCAAACGTAATAACAATTTGTAGTGCATGCGAATCCCGGCCATTCCTATCGCGCGAATAATGATCTATATTATCATATCCTCCCAGGAATAGATTTCATGGCTTATTTCCCCTATCCTTTAGTGTTATAAATTTTGGATGAATTATGTGATCAGTTTTAGTCAGAACTTACATACATTATCATGCGACATGATGAGTGTCATCTCGCGTTCCTGCTTGCATTATTGTGAATGTAGCACATGCATGCCTATTTTATCCGAAGTCTCATAAAATTTTGTCTTTTCTCGTGGTATTTTATAGAATGCCTCCCCGTCGCGCAGCTAATGCTAACTCCAGCAATCCCAACACTGACCTTGCTACATTACTTACCCAACTAGTAGGTCAACTGATCCAAGCTAACAACAACAACAATGGGTCTAACACGCAAGGGAATGGTGCAAACCCACCATACTGTACATTCAAGTATTTCAATTCTTGCAACCCCACAAAATTCTTCGGGACGGAAGGTGCTACTGGCCTTCTTCAATGGTTTGAAAGTATGGAGAGTACTTTCCTAAACAGCGATTGTCCCGACAACTTCAAAGTCCGTTATGCTGCCAGCGTCTTCCAAAAACGAGCACTCACCTGGTGGAACGGTGAGAAACGTACTCGAGGCAATGAATCTGCTATGTCCTTGTCTTGGGACGAAATGAAACGACTTATGACCGACGAGTTCTGTCCTCGCAACGAAATGAGGAAGCTCGAAGCTGAATTTTGGGATCTCACCCAAGATAGCGGAGAAAATTTGGCATACACCACTCGTTTTCAAGAACTAAGTCTGCTCGTGTCCCACATGGTTACTCCCTTAGCACGGGGAATTGAGAAATACATAGGTGGACTACCTATGCCGCTCCAAGACACCGTATTAGGAAGTAATCCCTCCACTCTCGAAGACGCTATCCGTTTGTCTGCTGTGTTGACTGACAACCACGTCAAAGCGGGTACCTTATCTAGGAAGGGTACCAAGAAAGTGGTCGACAAAGCTGCTACTTCCGTGTCCGACAAAGATGAAGAACCCAAATCTTCCCATCATGATAGGAAGCGTAAGGCCCAAAACTTTGCGGCCATCATTCCTGCCGTACCTGTGACCCAAGTTACTCCTGCGGGTCAAATTCTGAGAAATTATGTAGGTTCATTTCCCCAATGCCCTACTTGCAAATATCACCATGCCCCGCATGCTGCATGCCGTCTATGCTCAAAATGTGGACGCTATGGACACGTTGTTACTACTTGCCGTGCTCGCACTATCGTTAATCAAGCTACTCAAGGCAATCATCCAGTGCCTCTCACTGTCACCTATGGACGGGCCTGTTACGAATGTGGAGACCCAAACCACTTTCGAAACCAATGTCCAAAACTTCAAAATCAAGGTGGTCCTCGTGGATGAGCATTTAATATAAATGCTAACGAGGCTCCGGCCAATGACGACACTGTCAACGGTACGTTCCTTTGTTCACTATCTTTATACATCCGTTTTATTTAATATTCATGCCAATAGAAAAATTGTGTCTCTTGCTTTTAACCAACTATTTGCTAAACAACCAACCAATCTTGATAACTCGTATATCATGGAAATAGCGGGTGGGAAATTCATTGCTATGAGTCCTATAACCCGTGATTACATATAACAGCTATGCTATCACCATTCATCTCATTCCTATACTTTTGTGAAACAAACCTATTATGTTTAAATCCAGTCATACAACTTGCTAGCTCTGTTAAAGTTTACTTAAATTGTTGAAGTTCTAAATCCTAGTAATTATGCACGGGGAATCCCCGGTATATCAAAGGGGTGGTGGGTTAGCCGCTGGTACACCCTATACATAAACCCACTTGATATAACGAGTATAAACCATGCATAAGTACTAGGAGGAGGACCGATTTTTGAAAATGTTTTTGCAAAATTTTAAAATATGAACACCCGTGGGGTAGAGTTTTAAAGGAAAATGCCATGTCACGAGGTGATTGGCACCAATATTGTTAAGTATGGTTTCATGTAGTTTACAATCATGCGTGTATGAACAATTGTATGCATAAGTCGCACTATACTATTAGAGCAATTAGTTGAAAACTCGACTCGAATTAGCATCGTCATCCGTTATCATACGATATTTCCCCGCTGAATCTTTCTCTTGTGAAGAAATTCCATCCTAAGTCTTTTGTCATCTCTTTCCCGCTTCTATAACCTTCGAAAATCGAATTTCGGGACGAAATTCCTTCAACATGGGGAGACTGTGACATTTCAAAATTTCAGTTATAATATATTTTAAAATTATTTGAGTAAAATGTAGGTTCAGATTTACTTGGAATTTCTGATTTGATCGAAACTATTTTTGGTAGTGTAAAGTATCGAAACTATGTTCAATCGAAACTACTAGTTTCGATTGATCATAGAACTGTCGAAACTATGTTCAATCGAAACTACTTAGTTTCGATTGAATTAAATAAGTAGTTATTATGTATTTATAAAAAAATTCTATTTATTTATTTATATTATCATTATTATATATATATTTTTTTTGTAAGTTAAAACCATTTTAAAAATTTTATAAAAATAAATGACTTTGAAAACAAATAAAATGATTTGACAAAAATGAGTTGATTTATATAAAATAATGTATTTTAATAAAATAAGTTTATAAAAACATTTAAAATTTAATAAAACAAACCGCTCGAAAGCATTCTCTTTATTTTTTTTGAGAATACCAAACCATATAAAAAAACTAATTCTAAGTGTTTTACACATACTCGTATTTTGTCAAAACTATTAAACATATTTTTTTTTATATATATATACCCGACCCGTACCCTACTGACATATAACGACTATTATTAACCGGATTACACTTAGCGGGTATTCTATCGGGTAAGACGCCTAACACTAAACACCTCAAGCCACTACCCTACCACCTTACCCCCCCCCCCCTCGTCTACTCCCTCACGGCCGAAAGCACCAAACAAGGGGTGTTTCCCCTTTTGTTCCCCGAGACACCAACATTCTCCCCAACACTTTTGTCTTATGAAGACAAATTTGTCTCCATGAGACACACAAACCTTTGGGCATTACACCATTGAGGTGTTATAAATAGGAGACCCATACAATCCACCACCCCTCCATCTTGCTCACAACACAACCAACACTCTCTCCCTCTCTTGCTCTCTTCTCGGCACCACCAAACATCACCTCACCACCACTGATCACCCTCCACCGTAAACCACCACCTTCACTCCTTGATTCCTTTTCGACCCCACGAAAACAGCAGCAACACCCCCTCCACCGGACTCCCTCACCCTTCTCCTTGATGGTCCATGAACAGCAGCAACATCACCATCCCCAACAGCAGAAGCACCACCAAGCAGCACCATAAACCACCACCCTTCACCACCTTTTGCTCTCAAGTGTTATTTAAGTGACTTTACAAGTGTTCAAGCCTTCTACAATCATCTTACCTTCTCCTTGCTTGCTTTAAGTGAGTGTTCATGTCCTAATATTGATCATTAACATGTACATTAGTTGTTTTATGTATACGTTCACCCAAATAGTGCATATTTCAAAAGAAAATATACCATTTGAAACAACTATATTGCTGGCAGAATTTTGTTATAAATTGGGAAGGTCATATCTTTGTCAAAACTAAACCAAATTGGACGTTTCTTGAGTCTAAGATTAAGTTTAAAGAGTCCTCTTTCCAACCCAATCTGTGCTTACTTACATACAATTCAACTTGTGTTTACATGTGTAGATTATTGTGCTTTTGTGCATGATCACTTGTTATGATATGAATACTTTTAGGATGGTTTAAATTATGTGTAACCCACATAGTCTTGATTCCATGCCTATCACTTTTAGGGTAGCGGTATGCTATGCCTATCACGTTAAACCTTTATGCTTATATACATAATTACATGCTTACAATTGGTATACATGTAGTGAATTCTCCACATTATGCCATATCATACCATGTCAAACTATGAATTGTATAAACGTTTTTAACTAAACTTTTACTTTATTTAAACATATGTAAACTCACCAACTCTCGTAGTTGACACTTGTTTTGGATTACGTTTCAAGTGAAGATATGTGATTGTGTGACTATGTGTTGAAGGTGCTACACATAAGGCTTTTGGACCTAGTAAAATAATTATGTGTAATATTCTAGAATAGAGTGTTGTAACTTGAATTGTATTTGGATATTTGATATTTAAATCTTATTAATGAATTATGCAACCTTAGTAGATCATGTGCTTATGAACAATCATTTCATTGTCCGCCTCGATGATTCCGCCCTCAGTCGGGGTGTGACAATGACTACTTAGCTTGCGTTTGAGCCAACAAGTAGGGTTCCCAGGTTTGGGGCGTTACACCATGTTGAGGAGGGTTAAGGAAATTACATAAATAGTCCTTTTGTGGATAAATTACCATTATACCCTCATGTGCAATGCACATGTGTAGACTTAACAGAAAAACTTAACACCAGTTGTGTAAAGGACATAGGGTGTGAAAAGCATCTAAGAAAAGGACTTGTGGTGTACTTATTAAAGTCAAAGGACAGAGAGTGTAATTTCTAATATAACTAAAGGATAATCTGTATAATTTACTCTATAAATAAATTACACAGTTAAAATTTAAACAAACAATTTAAGCAAAAATAATTAATAAAATTTCATAAAAAAGAGGAATTCAATAGCCGTAAAAGAAGGTATCTTTTAGTCGTTTCTGTTTGAGACTTTGACCAATCGTATCCCGCATTTACGGCTGCCATCCATGTTAAATTTTACTAAATTCGAAAGGTAATATTATCTATTTTAAAATAAAATCATTATAATGCTTTACTTTTTATTGCTATTTTTATGAAATAAATATTATTTATTTGTTTATTATTTTAATAATTATTATGACGCATCAATGATATTTTTTTTTGAATGGCAAAACATATAATAATATAAAAACACTAGCAAGATGTTAGAAAGGAACAAAAAGTTTAGAATACAAGTGAAAAATTGCACCACTCATCTCACGAAAAAGAAAACCAATTAGATCTATTGTTGACCCATAGGTAGCTTAGAACTTTTATTTCTTCCATTGATTTATCCGTGCTCCATGTGTTGTTAAAAGCTTTGTCGTTGCGCATTCTCCAAATTTGCCAAAGTGTAGTAGCGATTACCATTAGAATAGTGTTCCTGTATTTGTTCGAACCCGATATCTCTGTCGCCGATGAAAGCAACTCTTTTACATTTGAATCTCTTACAGATGGGGACTTGCACCATTGAAAAACCCTTTTCCAAATATCCTTAGCCATCGATCACTCCCGTAGCGCATGCTCTACTGATTCCGCATGCGTGTTACAAATGACACATCTATCATCTTCTACAATAATATTCATTTTTTGAAGTTCCTGTTTGATAGCAATCCTTCCTCACGCAGCTCTCCAGGTCATGAAGTTTACTTTTAAGAGTATCCAATTGCACCACCTATGAACATATTCTTCTATGAGGAACCGTACTGACTCGATACATTTTTAAACATATCTACTGTGAAGTCGCCATTTGGAGCTCCCACACATTTCCAATCATTCGGTCCTTGTTGTAACGTTTGTCCTCCAATCGCCTGTGTCAGTTGTGATAAATCTTGCTCAGCCGACCCGCTTAGACCGCCATGTTTCCATTTCCAATTGAAGATACCCGGTGTTCCGTGTGTTAATCTGTTTGCCACTATGCAGTCTTTTTCTGATTCAACTTTAAAGAGAGTGGGGAATCTTACTTTTAGTATCCCTCCAGGGCACCAGTTATTTGACCAAAACTTCATTGTCCTTCCATCCTTAACAGCGCCACTAATGATATCCTCAATAGTGATGTTCATCGGTAACACTTGTTCCTTGACTTTGTTAATGTTGCACCACACTCCCGATACTGAGTTTTTGAGCGGGAAGGTTTTCCACAGTCTCTTTCTCTCGTGGATCGCTTTTATGACTTTTACCCACAGTGAAGTTGGTTCCTTTTTTAACCTCCAAAACCACTTTGTTAGCAATGCTAAATTTGCGCTGTGTATGCTGCCAATTCCCAATCCGCCATGTTTTTTTGGTGCCAAACATTTCTCCCATGCCATCCATCTTAGCTTACTTTGCTGGTTTGTATCTCCCCAAAGGAAATCTCTGCGCATAGCTTCAAGCTTATGAATAATTTTCTGTGGAGCTTTGTATAGTGAGAGATAGTAGGTGGGAAGGCTTCCAAGTACCGCCTTTATTAGCTTTATTTTTGCCCCAAAAGAGAGTATATTCGCTTTCCATGATGATAGTTTCCTACTAAACTTGTCCACAATTGGTTGCCAATTTCTAGCTAAATTCATATTTGCACCAACTCTTAGACCCAAATAGGAGAAAGGTAATGTGCCATGTTTGCAATTTATGTCTTCTGCCACCTCCTCTAGCTGGGCTGCCTCCACCCCAACACCAAACAAGCAACTTTTATGCAAATTGACTTTCAATCCAGACGCAAGAAAGAAACAAGTGAGCAGTCTAGAAAGGTTAATTCCATTCGACCTCGACCAATTCCCAATAAAAATCACATCGTCAGCATACAACAAGTGTGAGATTACCGGACCGTCTTCCTTAATTTTGATACCCTGAAAGTACCCTTTATCGCAGGCCATTTTTGCAGTCATATATAACCCTTCCATGGCTAAGATGAAAAGAAAGGGAGCTAGCGGATCGCCCTGTCGTACGCCTCTATTTATCTTGAATTCTTTTGAGGGAGAACCATTTATAATGACTGAACAAGATGCCGATGATAAGCAGCTCGAGATCCAATTCCTCCATATCGTTGGAAAACCCATTTGTTGCATCATGGAATCTAGAAAATCCTAACTTATTGTGTCAAAGGCTTTTTTGAAGTCAATTTTGAAAAACATCGCCTTTCTTTTCGAGTGTTTTAACCACGAGTATATTTCGTTAAGAATGAGTGGCCCATCGATAATATTTCTTCCTTCCACAAACGCATTTTGAGATGGGCTAATCACGGAGCTTATGACCTTTTTCAGCCTGTTTGCTAAAGTCTTCGCTATCACCTTGTAGATACAACCAATCAGATTTATCGGGAGGAAGTCACCAAGAAGTATCGGATCATCTAATTTGGAAATTAAAGTAATGAATGAAGTGTTAACTCCCGCGCTAATGATACCGGACTGATGAAATTCGTTCATAACATCTCTAAAGTCAACGCTTAGGATATCCCAGAACTCCTTTATGAATTTAAATGTGAAACCATCTGGACCTGGTTCTTTCTCATTGCCACAATCCCACACTGCTGTTTTTATTTCTTCCATGGAGAAATTTCCAATTAAAAAGGAAGCCTCAACATCCGAGAGAGTCTTGAACTCAGTTGCGATGAAGGTCGGCCGACTATATAACGGTTCCTGATATTTATGTTCAAAATATGTCCTGGCTTCTTCTTTAATTCTCACGGGGCATGTGACCCAATCCCCTTGTATTAGTAAACCATTAATTCGATTCTTTGCTTGGTTGTGTTTAATCATCCCGTGAAAGTAGCTTGTGTTATCATCCCCCATTGAAGCCCACTTTTGTCTTGCCTTTTGCCTTAAGTCGCATAATTTTTGAGTTTCCGCCTCATAAAGCCTCTTCTTCCAGTTCAGCCTAAGCTCCTTTTCCTCCTCATTTAGCTCTCTTAGTTCAGCCAATAATTCCAAACCATCTATCTTTTCCTTCAGTTCTAGGGCCTCCTTTTCTTCCTTGAACTTTTTCGTATTCCTCCATTGTTTTATAGCCGATTTTATGTTTTTTAGCCTCCATGCCAACTTGCGGTCTGCCGTGGCATTAGGGAACTTCAAGGGAGCCTGATAAGCTCTATGCACCACTTCACGAAGCCCTCCCTTGTCTAGCCTCCATCAATGATATGTGTACATTATTTTGTTATTATTGGTAGTTCTATAAACGAACCAAACGTTAAGTAATTGTCCGTGAACTGTTATGTTAGAAGTTCGTTTATGTTCGTTCTTTTAATAAACGAACAAACAAAACACAATTTTTTATTCATTTAACTAAACAGATGAACATGAATACATGCCTTGTCGTTTATTTACGTTCGTTCATTTACCCTCGTTCACTTATATTCATTTTTTTATATTCATTTAATTTTAGTTCAAATTTATTTATTACTTGTAATAGTTTAAAATCATTTTATATTTTATACTTTAGAACACTTGATCCAATTTAAAATTAATTTGTTCCTTTTCAAATGTTCCTTTAAAATTAATTTGATCCAATTTCAAACGTTTACTTTTTTAATTGGTGTTTATTTATGTTCGTTTACGGTCGTTCGTTTATGTTCATTAACCGTTCGTTTAAAATATTAATGAATAGACATAAACAGATACGAACATGAAAATTCGTTCATTTAAGTGTTTGTATTCGTTTAAAGTTAAACGAACAAATACAAATAAACCACGTTTCATTCAGTTCACTTACACGCCTAATTATTAGGAAATTTAGATATGCGACTTTTAATCGGGAAAAAATGATATCAATAGCAGATCAACAACAACTGAGATCGAGCAACACAGTCGAAAGTCAGCATGAGATTTGTTGATCGGTGAAAATTGCTTGTAAATTGATGATCAGTTGGAAGTGATTATCAATAGATCAATAGCAGATCAACAACAACTGATCTTCATTAGAAACTGAGATCATTAGCATGTGACCAATCAGTAGAAACTGAACTTCAGTAGCAACTTAACATTAGTTGCAACTGATCATCAATAGTAGTAATTGAGCGATCGGTGGTGTTTATCACTGATGTAACTGTGTAACGTCAACTGTTATAACTGTCATATGGTGTACTCTTTGCAAAAAGTTGCAATAGTTCACCCCGATCATTGTGATGGCTGATGGCTCGTTCCCTTTATAAAGGGATTCATTTGGTTTGTTTCAACAACATTTTTAACAACTTCGTTTTCACATAAAGTAACATCTCGTTCTTTGAAATTCAGTTTCTGGCTTATCTGATTATTGATTTCGTGTACCCATGAAATACTTTAATCTGCAAATGATTACACGATTCATAAAGATATTCATAGAATTACAAAGTCCAAAACCTAAAATAAAAAATTCACAAAAAAAAAACTAAAATCAGACACGCATTATTTTTAAAAGAAAAAACTATCGCACAAAAGCTATTATAGAAAAACTATATTAATAGAAAATCAAACGGGTTAAAAGCGTATCTTATGTATAATATAAGGGATTAAAACGTAAATTAAAAAGAAACATTAAAACGGAAATTGAAAAAAAACCACGTGTACCAATTAAATTACTTCACTTTACATTGCATTTGCTTGAGTAAAGGGTAGGGTAGCGTAGCGTATCAAGTGGCTTTTATTCTTTTAACAAACCGGAGAAATGGGATTTCCACGTCAAGATAAACATGCAAATGGAAAGTACAGGCAACTGTTTAAACACATGTGATAACTTTTGTGACATTTGTGTTCCTAACATTTATTTATGTAGAGAAAAGGAAATGAATAAGAAATATTTTTTATATCATTTAAATAAACATTTTATCTTTTTTCCAACACTTTTTCTCTCTCATTTACGGTTTACTCATTCCCTATCATATATCACGCCACATATCTTTTTAAAAGTCCAAAATATCATTAAAAGAATAAGGTTAATAACCCGCGTAAATTCCATATATACTTTTATAAACTTTTAAAATATCGTATATACCCGACTCAAAGTTAAAATATTATATATATCCCTACAACTATATAAAATATCATATTTATCTATTTCATTAAAAAAGTTTAAAATATGACTATTCTATCCTTATTTTTACTAAAATTTTAAATTTTTTATATTTATAAATTTTTTAACCTTTATATTTCATATAATTACATGATACACTATTACACCTCGCACCAAAAAACAACTTTTTGTTTGATCATTAATCTCTATATGTCTATCTATATAAAGGGCATGTGATGATCTAGTGATACAAAAGTGTATAGGAAAGATGTCTGGTTCAGAGTTTAAGTCTCATGATAGATACAAAGATGTATATCGAAAGGTATGATTAGAGGATGCATGAGTTAGCTGTTTTATATGTGTGTAAATAAGACGTTAACTTTTGCTTAGAAGTGTGTGAAGTAGATTTGTACCGTTGATCAATGTTTTTCAATAGTCAAGAGACGACGAAAATATCATAAATAATAAAATGTTAAAAATGGTTACATATAAACGGAAAAGCCTCACATCTTTTTGTTAAATTTAGTTTCAGTTTTTTTTAATCAAATTACTATTATATACTTGTTTATTAAAAAAGTTTATAATGCATACAAATCTTATACCATTTACAGCATTCATATCAGGTTACCTGTCTCTATCCCTATAATTAACTAAAAATCATCATTTACTAAATTTATTTCTCATTTTCTAAAACCTCCACATCTCATTCCTTATCTCTAAAACTATATGAGTTTTCACTTTAATTTTCCTCAAATACGAGGATTCACTTTACTTCTCTATAAATATGAGGATGGGTTTCTGATGTAGGAGTGAAAATATAAATTTTTATAACTTTTCCTAAATTTTAAGGATAACGATTAAAATGAAGATCTAAATGTGAGTGCTCTTAATCTTAATCATGTTGAAACATGTTTGAATAACTTACATACAAATCTTACCATTTAATTAATCATGTTTGAATCACTCTTTTTCTATTATATTAATTCTTGACGCATATCATTAACATGGAATTCGGTTTCTATTGATAAAAGTTTAAAATCTTTAAGGACAAAATATCATGCAAAAAAAAAAAAAACTCCAGGTATTAACTATAAAGAGCAAGATAAAAATGTAATTACAAACTAGCAATTTGCATTAGAATATCAATACTTGATCGAGCAGGTACATCTTGATGAACGGGTAACAAAAAAAATGCTAATCATCTGTGTCGTTATTGATAAATTGTGATAGACAAAATGATGATTAATATTAAATATTATTAATAATAAAAATATAGTATTAATACTTTTCTATACAAACCTGTATAAAACATGATAAAAGTACAATAATTACATAAATAAATCTATACTATATAATAAATAAAGGTTTTCTATGCCACGTGTCGTCTCCATATTCATTCTAATTATTTTTTTTCCGACCATCTCTTTTACTAAATACACATTTATCTTTTAGTAATAATACATTTTTAAAGAAAATACTAATCTTTATATTAATAAATCTCCTGACATATTTTGACGAATGTATGTGTTAACAGATTATATTGTATTCCACGGGTTTATTCAATCCGTGTAAAACACGAGTTTTTAAAAAATAATTTTTTATTATTTAATATATAATTTTATATTTATTCAATCCGTGTAATACACGAGATTTTAAGCTAGTAAATTCATAAATCACGGATTGTTAAATTATTAACCGAATAAACTTCGCTTTCGTCTCACATTAAACCTTTCCCAGTCCACATTTATTAGACCTCAACTAACTAAAGAAGGACCTACATCCATGCACTCCTGTATAAAACACCACCACTAACCACCATCTCCCCTCATCTAGCTTCACCACCAAACCATGGCTAACCACTCCTCCACCACCACCCTTCTGCCGCTAGCTGCGGTCTTGACAGTTCTACTACTTGTAGCCGCACCAAACGCTCATGGAGCTCGTGCTTTCTTCGTGTTTGGTGACTCATTGGTAGACAATGGCAACAATAACTACCTCCTCACCAGTGCCCGGGCCGACTCCCCACCGTATGGCATCGATTACCCTACCCATCGACCCACCGGCCGCTTCTCTAATGGACTTAACATTCCCGACCTTATCAGTAAGCTATTTATGTTACTTTTATATATCATGTCACATTAAAGTTGCATGATGTGATTAGTCATTAAAGTTTAAACTATAATATATTTGAAGTTATGGGTGTAACCCCACTTTTTGTGACTGATGATTAATTTTCACTTGATGTTTTTAAGATTTTTATTAATACGAAGACCCGTTGGTGGTTAATCTGGTTACAACTTTTGTGTACGTAGGTCAAAAGCTTGGGGCGGAACCCACTTTGCCGTACTTAAGCCCGGATTTGAATGGAAACAAACTACTCGTCGGAGCAAACTTTGCATCCGCCGGGATTGGTATACTCAACGACACCAGAATTCAGTTTGTAAGTCCTACCTTATCGCCTATCGGTTCTACTTTTTACAAGATTCCACCGATAATGATGTTTTGTTGACACGTGGTGTCAAAACCTTTTATCTGGGGTTGATCTTATTATATTATCTATTGACTACCAGTGGCGGAGCTTGAAAATCTAAGAAATTGGGGCCGAAAAAAATAAGCAAGGGCCGGCTCTATACGTAAAAAAAATTTCGGACGAAAACGGAAAAATTAACACTACTAACGGAATTCATAGCTTCGCCCCTGTTGACTACAAGTCTACAACTAAAGACAAAACATGTTTTTATTAAAAAAAAAACTCAGTTTTTATATATAAAAACGAGCATATTACCGGTGCATATATGTGACTACTTATTCTGTAGTTGAAAAAGTGTCACGAAAAAAATCGAAAATACAAACGTATAGATCTTTGATCTTAATTTGACTTTGATCATTTCACTGGGTTTGGCACGTGACCACAAGGCTGCAGGCGACTGCTGCATGCTTCTTTCATCGTTAAAGAAAGTTGGCCTAAAATAAATGAATATTTAAATGTTACCCAAAATAACATCACCTCATAATTAAGTTCCAATTCAAGCATACGAATATTGCATGAAAAAGATCGAGAAGGGTAGTTTTGACTTTTACTAATTTCAACTTTTAATGCACTCACTTAATAATGTAACGTCCTTTTAACCGTTTTTGGGTAGGCAAGCTTTATAAGGATATCTCAACAACTACAAAATTTTCAAGCGTACCAATCTAGAGTAAGTGCATTGATTGGACCGGATGGGACCCAACGGCTCGTGAACCAGGCTCTGGTTCTAATCACACTAGGAGGCAACGACTACGTTAACAACTACTTCTTGGCACCAGTTACTGCAAGAAGGCTACAATACACCATTCCTCGGTTCACCACATATATTATTACCGAGTACCGCAAGATCCTCATGGTAAATCTAGTAATATGATCATAGAGTCATTCTCAAAACACGTATCCAAACACTCTATATCGCGTTTATTGCAGGAATTATTCAATTTGGGAGCTAGACGGATCCTAGTGACAGGATCCGGGCCATTAGGTTGTGTTCCATCCCAATTAGCCGCGAGGGGAGCAAATGGGCAATGTGCGTACGAGCCACAACAGGCTGCGGCTTTATTCAACCCCCAACTAGTGCAAATGATCCAAAGTCTTAACCAAGAGCTCGGGTCCGACCACTTTGTCGCGGTCAACGCAATGCACATGCAAAATGACTTCATCAATAATCCTAAAGCCTTCGGTAAGTTGCAAACATGAGTTTTATTTAATGGTACATATTGCCGTAACGTATTGTGTTTTATAGATCAACTATTTATATAAGTTAATTACAAAAGAAATCTAATATAATCATAACTCTTAGTTACGATAAAGATAATGATAATATATATATATATATATATATATTAATGCTAACAACATTTTTATGAATTTAACTTTGTTTGCCTTTTTATTAGGTTTTATAACATCAAAAGTGGCATGTTGCGGACAAGGACCATATAACGGGATTGGAATTTGTAACCCGACATCAAATCTTTGTGCCAATAGAGACATGCATGTGTTCTGGGATCCGTTTCATCCGACTGAACGTGCAAACAAGATCATCGTTGAAACAATTTACATGGGTTCAGAGAAGTACATGCATCCGATGAACCTAAGCACCATCATGGCCTTGGATGGCATGATCTAACACATCAAGTCTTGGTTGATTATATCTAAAGATTTTTATTAATCTTAATTGTGTGTCCTAATTAATATGTTTCTCGTGACTTAGCAAAAATGTAATTGTGGTTGTTTATTAATTAACTGAAACTTCCTAATGAGAAACATATTCTTCAATGAAGGAGCTCATGATTACAAAGTGTTTGATGAAAAAGTACATCACATGGTTTTAATTTGACTTTCGGTTAAGGTGACATGAAATTAAAGCAGATGACGAGTAGTCAAAAAAGTTGGTGGAGTGAAAGGTTGAGGCCCACCTTTCCCTTTGAGAATGGAGAGGAAAATCTAAGTAACATGGCATAATAAATGCAAGTTTCCATACATAAGTTGTGAGATGTCCAATTAAAATGATCGCATGTTTGGTAACTTTTGTTTAACTTCTATCTTCTGATCACGTTAAGTAATGCGACTCACAAAATAAAAACATAAAATCATGAAAATAGCCATATTTTAGGTGTGATACTCTATATTCAAGTTAGAAGTTAATTTCGCATATAAACCATATGATACACCGTGTATGTGACTTTATTCTAATAAATATACATTTTATGTCCTACATGGATTAGGGTGGAGGGGCCACCCATGTCATGAAGCCTCATACCCTCCGATGAGAGTCTGACACCTCATTTTAAGCCCCATGAAGCCTTACGAAGCCACGTTGGTGGCGGCATCCAAGCCCCTTGAAGCCACAAACCCATATTTTTTAATTAAAAACACAATTTAATTAACTAATTCACTTAATTCATAAAAATAAAATAAAAATAACTAAATAAATAAAAAATTAACTAAAAATAAAAATAACTAAAAATCACAAGGTCATCCATATTTTGCGGTTATTTCTCGTTTGCGTGCTATGAGGGTCGACAATAACGGTTCAGGAATTCTGTCATGCGGTTTGAGAAAATTGTTAAAACGGTCAAATGTATCGAACTGTTGTTCTTCTTTGGGATGAAATTGTGGTTGTTCGGGAAGGGGGGGGGGGGGTTGAAAAGGATTGGGAATGTTTTGATAGTACACAAATTGTTGCGGTTCGTTAAGTACGATACGACCGGGAGCTACGGGAATTGGCATGTTGGGTAGGTTTTGATAAGGATGTTGGTAGTACAGGTTCGGGGTTTGAGACGAATGAGTTGGAGGAGTCGGTTTACTAGGTGATGTAAGGTCAAATATCTCGTGTTTAAGAGTCGTTTTTGTATACGTTTTAGTAGTTTAACGTTGTATTTCGAGTCGGTTTTACGGGTGTTTTGTAGTTGTGAGTGTTACAGGTTTAATTGCTATTGAGCGGGAAATACGAGCTATAAACAAGAAGGTATCAAAGCACGGAAAGTCAAAGTCAAAGCTCAAAAGTCAAAATCATGAAGTTTTGGATCTTCGCGGTACGCGAAGACCTGGGTGAACGATTTCAAGCTTTTCTTGGTCAATTGTTCTTGTTTTTCAATGCTTGTAAGTTCTAGATTAATTATCGAGATGTTTGCTACGATTATGAGTGGCTAAGCTCTTCGTGATCCCTCCGGGTGAACGATTTATGCATATACTCGTCTGATTTTAGTTGATTATCAGTGTGGATTGAGTTTTGTGAACCCGTTAAGTTCTTTGGACTCAATTGTGTGTTTGATTTATGAACAATTGCATGTTATTCGATTCTTACACATTTATAATTGTTTCTTGGTTTTCTTGCATCGGGAATAATCTGATTTTGTGTTTGAGTTTCATAATATTTGATTGGGTTGAACAATTTAAACAAGGTTATGTCTATGTAATCTCCTATCTGATTTGAAACTAAAGTTGAATGTGTGTTTTGCTGAATCTGAAACCCGGAGTGGTCCTTCTTCTCCAATGGTTTTTACTAATCAAATTAGGTTGCTTTTGATAATCATAAGTGTTTTGAGTAATAACTCTGAATTTTTAGTAGTAATTGAAACAGTTTTGCTAAATAGCATTCTCCACGAGTTCCCTGTGGATTCGATAACCCTACTTCCTATACTGCAGTCTAAGTAGTTTTTAATATAGTTTGGAATGGAGTGGATTTTTTATTTAGGTTTTTGATTGTATTTATAATGGTATTCTTTTTTTTTAAATTTAGCCGTTGTATCCAACGGTCCCTTTACCTACGTTCCAACTCCAACGTTACAATCTCTACGCTCCAAAGCCGTGAATTGAAGCCGTTAATCGGCGTAGTGGGAGTGGAGGCGGTGGTGTCGTGCAAGCCCTTCAAGCCATGCGTCGGTGATAAGGGTGCCCCTTCCACCCTTAGATTTTATGTATCACACTCAAATCAATGCGTACCAAATTTTGATAGCGCAATGTAAATTTTCGATGCTAAACACACACACTCTCGCACATATATATGGCATAATATATATATTAAGTATAATGTTTACGAGGGAGAATCCATAAAAAGAAGATTTTGCGTAAGTAGCATAAAAATGATTTTTAAAAAATAAATATCCGGCTCTAAAAAACTCCGATTGAACTCATTCCAGCGGCGTTGGGACCGACTCGTCGAATCCTAAACACAAATCCCTAAACCCTAACACTAAACCCTAAAACAAAACCCTAAAGCTAAACCCTAAGGCTAAAACCTAAAAGCTAAACTTACAAGCTAAAAATGCTAAAACCTAAAGCTAAACCCTAAAAGCTAAATCCTAAAAGCTAAACCCATAAACCTAAACCTTAAAGCCTAAAGCTAAACCATAAAGCTAAATCTTAAAGCTAAAACCTAAAAAACTAAACCCTAAATGCTAAAACCCAAAGGCTAAACCCTAAAAGTTAAACTCTAAAAGCTAAGATAGCAAAGCTCGACGAGCCGGTTCCAATGCCGCTGGAATGAGTTCAATCGGAGTTCGTATGAGCCGGATATCGAGTTTTTAAAAATCATTTTTAGACTACTTAGGCAAAACCCATATTTTATTTTATCCTTCTTCTAATGATTACAATGTTTGAAGTTAAATCAAGATAATATCTATCATTGGTTATTTTTGTTGATTATATCTATATATACATATATATTGATTTTTGTATAATTACATTTTTGAAGGTATGAGAACTACAAAAATAAAAATGGTGATACGATGTAAGGGGGATATGGGAACTACCAAACTTCACAAACATATTATTTGTATCATAAGACATAAGTTAACTTTATTGTAACTATAACTCTATGTTTAACAATCTTTTTAAGTGGGCACTAACACCGATTTATCTTAAACATATTGTTAGCTATAAGTTTTAACAAAACAACACGACTTCGGTAGCACAATAATGCTCGAATGTAATACATGCTTTATCAAAGAAAGAGGTGCTGATTGAGGAGACCTGAATCAACCACCTTACTAGATGTTTATATATACTAGCTTATTTTGACAAGGTAAAACTCTTACTAAAGTGATCTTTCATGTCTTCTTCTCGAACGTCTTTATTACACACAAGCACGACAGGCTACCAATGTTGTGCTGTATTGTTAACATCGTTTGTTGAGTTTATAAGAAGAAAAACAATTTCTAGACGCTATCAATTTACCAGAAAGAGATGAGGTATGAATAATAATAATATGTTCAACATAAATTATGGAAATATACAAACCATTAGAAACATATGGTGGATAGGTTGGTGCGTTGCCAGTTTGTTATCATAGTGACAAAGTGCAAATACAACGTTGGCCGTGAGTCCCCACCATCTCTACTCTCTTCATATGATGCAATGGTTAAGAGACGTTTATAGATAGGTGAACTATCTATTAAACCGACAATAGGAGGAAAAGGTACGTGTACTTAACTACAAAAGAGCAAGAAAAAATAATCATATATAAACAAACACCAAATTGAGTGTAGGTCCAAACTTTTTTCCATAAGGTATCATTAACACGTAAAACTATGGCGCAACACTAGTCCTGCTATCACATTCTGACAAGCTAACAACATTACACAACATCACTCACATGATTAATCTTATGAACTAGCATAAATGTTGATTGTTATTGTGATTCTAAAAATTTTCTATATGTTTGGATCACCTTCATTGATAAAATAACATAGATGAAACAATCTCTCTCTTTATATGTGTTTAGATACATTATGAATCAGGATTTAGATGTAACTAAACTTCTTATTCATTAAATAGGAAAACTAACAGGCATATACGTGAATAAAACGAGAACTACACAAGTCTTTGTTGTGTTTGTATTGAATTTTGGCAGCTAAATGCACATTTTCTTGATGATACGGGGACAAATAAGTGATACGCAATGGGTGATTAATCTACTTGATTCTTAGTTTTGCTGATGAAATAAAGTAGGATATGCGAGCGAAAGTAGATACTCAACCATGGATTCACGTATCTCATGGCTATAAGCTTAATTAGTTTATGATATGACTAGAGATGTATAACACATCTAGAAAATTGATTGCTTTCGTGATTTTTTCATATAAAAATGTTAAATGGTGGAAACGAGTATATGAGCATGCTAAAAAAGGAGGGAGGGAGGTGTTTTTGTTAAATTATATATTGATCATATAACATTTGTGATCAATAAAAGTAGGTTATTAATGAAAACTAGTAAAACATAACCGTCCGTTGCGACGACTTGGTTCTGAACAAAGCATGTTGCAACGGTACATTTGGAACTTAAAAAAATATAATATTTTAAAAGTTATAGTCCAAAATTTATTACAAAGATTTAATCTATTAAGAAAAATAAATAATTATGACTTCACCAGAGGGGACTGCTGATGTCAGTAAACCGGTACAGGGGGCTGAGATTTGAACCTGCATGGACTAACCGCAAGGGGGACACGAGACCACTAGACCATACGCTAGTCTTTGTTTCTTGTCTGCGGAGATATGCATATTTACATAAAGTTAGTTAAAAAAAACAGGTCACTAAGAAACTGCCACGTGGCAGTCACCGAATGGGACAGTTTACTATTCATGTGCTTGCAAATTAATATAGACAGTAATGTACTCTCCGGTGGTCCTTGTCATATATTCAGTTATTACGTATCGACTAACTCATAGCAAACACATACCTACATTAATGTTTTTTATTGCTTACATAGGTTGTGAATATTAATCTTTTTTCAATTTTGACAGATTACATTAGAATAGTATTTGTGATGTCATAGAATGTTCATTTTTTAGTGAAGACATGATTTCCTTGTCAAACTTGATGATTTTAGCACCTTTACATTCAAGTCGACACAAGTTTACTCCTAAATTCTATCTAAATCTACACTTAGAGAATTTAAACATATACTATTTTTACAGAAAATAATTGATCAATCACCAATACCACTCTAGACAAAAGGTCATGAACATTGGTGATCATAATTAATCGTAGAAAGGTAACAAATATAAAATGTTATAGATAATTTATCATTGGTGGAATTAGACTTGTTCAAGCAGTTTACTCGTAATATTATTTGGTGGTTAGACGGTTGGGCTTTCGGGTTAGTGTTAGGCTGATGTAATGGACTTGGGAGTTGGGATCATTTGCCCTAGCCCACCGTAAACTACTGGTCCTAATTCGGGTCGCATGAATGGTCGGATCATAAAACGGGTTGAAATCAGCATACCAACATTTTACTTGAAGCTCCTGATACCATACCATACGATTGCTGCACTGGAATTCATCTGTTAAGTCTGATGCCTGTATGGATCTGTAACAACGTTTATTGAAATCTAGAGGCGTTTTTTTGTGTTACTAGCATGGTTTAATTGAATCAATTGCAGATGTTTACCTGCTTTCTTGATTATCTATGCAGTTTTGTGGCCGTAAAGAATGCCTGAAGTTCCGTCGTTGATCACTTTATGCATAGCCGCAATCAAAGATGCAATCCTTGAGGGTAAATTGTTAGGATGAACTTGTTTGTAGTTATGCTAGTCAAATTTTATTTCAGGATTCAATTGGGGGCTAATATTTGGGAATAATTTGAAGTTAACTTATGATTTTGGTTCAAAAATCTGCATTGCTTGATTGTAATTATGATAAATACTGATCAATTTTGTGGATTTTCTGTGTGCAGAAAATGGCAATTTACCTTATGTTTACAAACTTCCATCAGAATTGTTCAATCTGCTCTTACCAAACTTACCTCCACTGGGATTGCAGAATCTACAAGATGCAATGTTTGTTCATTTGTGTGTGTGTATATTTATATATATATATATATATATATAGAAGTAGGATCAAATACAAATTAGATTTATCCTAAAAAATGTAAGAAACAATTTTGGCCTTTGATCATAATATTCAATGGTCAATATTAATTAGGTTTTAATTTTGAAATTAATTAGATTAACAAATCACTAAAAGGGTAAAAGGGTAAAAAATAACACTGTACTGATAACAACACATCATATACGAGATAACAACACATCGTATACGAGATAACAACATCATGAAAACTGATATAACAGGTTGAAATAGAATAACAACACCAAACAACGCGTGTTGTTATCTCATTTTATACTGTGCTGATATAATTTGTTCTTTGTTGTTATCGAATGAATGATGTGTTGTTATCAGTGCAGTGTTTTTTTTTTTGACAATTTATAAAAAAATATTTATAAAAAAATATTGCAATATGGTACTCATATTAAAGAGAATAAAATTCTTAATTTTATGGTATAATTATTTTAAAAATATAATATAGTATATAAAAGTTATTTTAGTTTAAAAAAATGGGTGAAACAATTATTTAATGGAAAAAAATCAAGTGAAGTGTTAATTCTCTATTTTGCCCTTCTACTAATTTCCAGTCATATACACGTGTCAGCATCTCATTGGTTCCTATGTTTTTTAGGATAAATGTATTTTGTACCGGAACCACATATATATATATATATATATATATTTATAATTTTTTTTATTTTGTTGATGTGTTCTTTTTGCTATCTCTTCAGGCCATCTGTTAGCTCTAGTGACAGCTGGTTTTCAGATAATTGCTTAAATCCTTCAAGAAAACGGAAAAGGTTTTTATGTTGTTCAGTTTCAAGAGGTGCTTGTTTGAAACTTTCAACATCTTATTTGAACTGAAAAATAGCGTACGGCTTTACAGATTTGAAAACTTCGATATAACGTGGAAAGCCCTGTATGAATCAAGATGGTTAGTTGTTCAACAGGATGAGTCGATCACTGATTGGCAGCAGACTTACTGGGAAAAACATCTGCAGAAGTATGCAACCCTTTTCAGTTCAAAATCTTTGAGTTATAAACGTATTTGTTTGTTTGATAGTCAATTGTATCATCTTAATTTGGCATCTTAACAGTTGCCTTGATGCTACAGCAGAGACGGTGTCAATCACTTTGTTTGATGGTTTTCTTGGTGATGTTGAAATTCCAGGTGTTTCCATCAGCTTCTATATCATCCATAGTTAATAATGGTGTGAAATCTATTCTGGGCATATGTTATGTTTTTAGTTTTTTACAATTTCTGTTTCTGCAGATGCTTTGCTAAAATATATTAGTTATGAGGGTCACGTAAGCAGGGCAAGAAGCTACTCAAAGTTGGCTTATCATTGTGAACGATTTGGTCTATATGCTAGGTAAAACCTTAATTTTGATTATCTTTTCAAGCATTTGCTTGTGCTGCTTTCACATAAATGTTTTTTAAACGTTGTTTTTGGCTTTACTCTAATGCAGATGTCTGAGACTCCAAAATGTTCATTGTGTTGCAGACATTGGTGTAAGATGAAGAAAGAATTATTTGCATTCGTTTTATCGTATTAAAAACTGATGCTTGCTTTTATGTAACAGTACTTATTAAGGAATAGTCAATTGGAACATTTGAAAATACACTGGCTCAAGTCTAAGGAGCAGGTAATTAATATTTTTCCATGTTCGTTCATTATTTTTTTATTCTTCATTGTTTAATTTTATTATTTTTTTTTTCAGGTTGCGGGTCTCTGCAAACTTCTAGGACAAAACAAGGAAACTTTGGCATCGGTTGAATTTGTTCATTGCAAGCTTCCTACAAAGCTTGTGACGGCAATCTGTGAGTCACTGCATGTGAAGGGCTTTGAAACAAATGTGATTAAAAGTTTCTCAATTAAGAGATCAAGCTTTCTTGATTGCTCAGATTTTCCTTTACCTCTTGGTTTAGAATCATTATTAATAGCAACAAGGTGTGTAACACATGTTTTAATTCCATCATTTATTAATTCATTATCTGTGTGATTGCTTGCTTGTAATGTTGATGTTTCATGCTTATTTTGGTAGCACTGGTTTAACTTCACTGATACTCTCTGACATTCACATGTGGTGGAAAACTGCAAAATTGGTGTTTGATACACTGCTTGAAGCTGAATCTTGTTTACAAGTTCTTGATCTCTCAGAAAACAATGTGAGTGCTTTTATACAACCACATGATTTCCTTTTATATTATGTAGATTTTATATAACAATTTCAACATTTCAGATTGCTGGCTGGCTTTCACATTTTAAATGGAGATCTCCAAGCTGTATTAATACAGACCGACAAATTAGCAAGTCATTGAAATCGTTACGTTTGCTGAACCTGAGGTATTTAGAATGTCATTACATTTATATGAAATTTCATGGCAGCTTCTTTACATAAGAATAATAATTGCTGTTTGCAGATGCAATAATTTGAAGAAAGATGATGCAGATTGCCTTAAATATGCCATGGTTTATATGCCAAATTTAGAGGTGTTAAATTTAAGTGAAAATCCTCTTCAGGATGAAGGGGTTAGGTTAGTACATTTTGCCTTATCAATAGATGATGACTCGCATAGACCATGTAAAGTCTGGTCTGACGTGTTATCTTATAATTGTAGGATTTTGGTTCCATATTTGGTTGAGAAATCTAAATCTGACACTCCCCTTGCTGAGTTGCACTTGGAAAATTGTGAGCTTTCTTGTCATGGAGCAAGCCAGCTATTAGAAGTTCTTGCTGCGTTAAATGTCCCACTGAGATCTCTGTCCATTGGAGAGAATCACCTTACCAGGTTGGTGTCTCTAGAAGTAGAGGTGGGCCGGGTGGCAAAATGGGCGGGTGGGTTAAAGGTGGAAGTTCATGGGTATGGTTTGAAACGGGTGTGTTAAGTGTGTCAAATTAGATTACAGAACATTTAGGGATGTTGTATGCATAGCCACAGAGGCCAGTAGTGAAAAGGTTACTCAAAAGGTCACTCAAATTTCAAAATAGCATTTCATACCACCAAAAAACAATTTGGTTTAGTTTATGCCAATTCCAGCCAAAAACTTGCTGGAAATTGTAAAATGACAAAAGTGCCCCTAACGCATGAAAATTGTATGTGCTTTCTCGAAGTATACGACAAATCCATGTAGTAAAAACCCTATTTTTAACTTTACTAAAAATTGCCTATAACTTGTAGATATCTTATCAAGGGTATGCACGCATTTTTGAAGTTTTGAGGCATAAACTTTTGGAGTAATTTTCGTGATTAGGGTTTAGGGCGGATTTGTTGTAGGCTGAGGTGAGTGGTGGGTTGTGGTGGTGAATGGCGGCGGAAGAGAAGGAGTAGAAGAGAAGATCGAGCGCAGTTGGTTGTGGTGGTGGTGGGTAAGCCGCCGCCCGCCCCTCCGGCGATACCTCCGATGACTAGCTCTGATACCAAATTGAACTTGGTAAATGATTGATTGTATTATTGTAGAACTGATTACAAGGAGAATATATAGAGTACATGAGACCCTTCATATTATCTAACATTAATTGTATGAGTCCCTTCATATGATCTAACATTAATTGTCTAATAGCCTATGACTTGTAGATATCTTATCAAGGGTATGCACGTATTTTTGAAGTTTTGAGGCATAAACTTTTGGAGTAATTTTCGTGATTAGCCAGCTGGATCAAAAGGTCAACTGGGTCAGTTTTTGGATGATTTTATTTTATTTTAAGGAGTTTATTTGTTACCTTCGTGTCTGTTATTTACCAGAATTTGAGTGATTTTAGGAGTCTGATTTGTTTTCAATTTAGCTTTGAGGGTATGCTAGAGTTGTATATATTGTGAGTTATTGTATTGCATTCTGTATTCTCTTTTTTGAGTGATTAATAACAAAAAAGAGTAGTGGTGAGTATTACCACAAAATCTTGGTGTTTTTACGAGCAGAAGAGTCAGCAGGGACCACAATTGGTATCAAAGCCAATTCCTTGCTCATCAATGAGAGAGGAAGTCAATCAGAATCACCATGTCTGATACACGTAACGCTGCCCAGAACCAAAGTTGGTTGTTGCTGCCAAAGGAACCAGAGGCACAATGCAATCAATTCCAAAGCTGACTGGAACTAATTACACCACTTGGTCAATCATTGTTCAAGCGATCATAAATGATCAAGGAATTTGGGAGGCGGTGCAGCCTGCTGCTGGTGCCACGGTCGACGAGAAAAAGAACAAGTCGGCTAGGTCTTTTTTGTACCGGGCGGTTTTAGAAGAGGTGCTTCTGCAAATCGCCTAATACAAATCTGCAAAGGAAATTAGGGACGCGCTAAAGGCTCAGTATGTGGGCGCCGAGCGATCAGAAGGCAAGACTCCAGACTCTGGACAGAGAATTCAAGAGCCTGACAGTGAAGGATGAAGAGACCGTAGACCAGCTTTGATGAATGGGATGGTCTCAAGGGCGACAAATCTTGGATCGAGCTTTGATGATTCAAGGTTGGTTAAAAAGCTCTTAGATGCTGTTCCAGGAAAGTATTTCCAGTTGGTCGATCGAGAGAACCAACGACCTGGACACGATGACTTTTGATGATGTTGTAGGAAGACTCAAGGCCTACTGCGTGAAAAGGAGACCAAGACCGAATCACAAAGCAAACTTTTGTTCAACCAGGTCGAACAAAGTCCAAGAAACCAAAATTCTGATCCGAACCAGGTTACATAGCTCCTAAGGTGCTCTAATGCGCAAATTGGGTCGCAACCTTCTCGCACCCCAATCAGCCTAACAGGAGTTACATGGGCCAGAAGTCCAATTCAGATGTAAAGCCTGACAGACCTTGAAGACCTGACCAGCGAAAGTGAACCAGGGAGTTCAGAACTTGGCGTTCGTGGTCGAGGCCTAATGATGTACATCATCCAACTTGATGTACATCATCCGAACCAACGAATCTTAACCGTTAATGACAATCGGAGCAAAAGATGGACCATATGGTTCGGGGCATTCGGGAAATGTTTGGGTCCGTTTAACCCGGGCGGATCCGTGCACCAACACGTGAAGACACCATGCAGGAGTAACTCCCCACGTTGCCAAACCCCACTAGTTTTATTTCATGCAATTTTCTATCTTTTCCACATGTGTTTAATCTTTTCTTTTGTGTGTTTAGTTTCGTTGTACTACTAGCTAGTAGGATAGTACCTAGTTAGTTTTATTTCCTTTAGTCAGAACGTGGGTTAGTGTTTTTTTTATTCCTATATGTATTGCACTTTAATGAATGAAACGGGGGAGAAGATTTACGTGAGAAAATATTTGCAAGTTTTTGTTAAACTTGAGTTTTCCAATGCTAGTTCAGTATTAACCGTTAATGACAATCGGAGCAAAAGATGGACCATATGGTTCGGGGCATTCGGGAAATGTTTGGGTCCGTTTGACCCGGGCGGATCCGTGCATCAACACGTGAAGACACCATGCAGGAGTAACTCCCCACGTTGCCAAACCCCACTAGTTTTATTTCATGCAATTTTCTATCTTTTCCACATGTGTTTAATCTTTTCTTTTGTGTGTTTAGTTTCATTGTACTACTAGCTAGTAGGATAGTACCTAGTTAGTTTTATTTCCTTTAGTCAGAACGTGGGTTAGTGTTCTTTTTTATTCCTATATGTATTGCACTTTAATGAATGAAATGGGGGAGAAGATTTACGTGAGAAAATACTTGCAAGTTTTTGTTAAACTTGAGTTTTCCAATGCTAGTTCAATAGTGGCATATTGAATGGTGTTCTTTGGATTCTAAATCTGAGTTAAGTGGTGAATCTGTATCTTAATTCATTTTTAGATTGCCCAACGATTAGTTCGAGTGGTGAAATATGTATCTCGACCTACCGTTGCCTATCCGTTTCTACCCGTTCTTTTTATTAACTCAAATTTCTAGCCGTTGCCTACTCTGATTCCTATCATTTGGTATTAGATCCGAAACCCACCCGTTTCGACTCATAGTCTTTCTACCCAGCCCTCGTTATCCTACCTACCAAAAAAAAATGTTCCTTAATTTTCTTATAAAGTCTGACTTTTATGAGTTACTTGCATCAGAAGAGTTTTATGAGGAGCCTCGGTATGATGAATACGGAATCGAACCAGACGAAGACGAGTACCTGTTCGTGAGGCAAGCTATTTCCGGGGTTATTGACCAAGAAGTTCCTTCACAAACTACGGAAGAGTATGATGATGCAGAAGTGTCTTTGAATGCACATGATAAAGTTGAATTTGAAGCTTTTTGCAGGTCAGCTTTGCATGAACTTGAGGCCACAAAGAATGCCTTCCAAGCTGGATTTGGAGACGATTACACACCCACCAAGGAATCTTGTCCAAAGCTGATTCACAAACTAGGTTGGTCACATCAAGGTGTTGATTCACAAAGTCTAGGTTCAGTTGGAAGTGATAGCCCAATGACGGTTCTTACAATGGACATTGCCAACTGTAAACCGATGTATGAGGTGGATCCTTCAAGTTTGAGGGCAAACTTTTTCAAAGACGTAGAGAATGATGTACATCATCCGAACCAACGAATCTTAACCGTTAATGACAATCAGAGCAAAAGATGGACCATATGGTTCGGGGCATTCGTGAAATGTTTGGGTCCGTTTGACTCGGGCGGATCCGTGCACCAACACGTGAAGACACCATGCAGGAGTAACTCCCCACGTTGCCAAACCCCACTAGTTTTATTTCATGCAATTTTCTATCTTTTCCACATGTGTTTAATCTTTTCTTTTGTGTGTTTAGTTTCATTATACTACTAGCTAGTAGGATAGTACCTAGTTAGTTTTATTTCCTTTAATCAGAACGTGGGTTAGTGTTTTTTTTATTCCTATATGTATTGCGCTTTAATGAATGAAATGGGGGAGAAGATTTACGTGAGAAAATATTTGCAAGTTTTTGTTAAACTTGAGTTTTCCAATGCTAGTTCAATAGTGGCATATTGAATGGTGTTCTTTGGATTCTAAATCTGAGTTAAGTGGTGAATCTGTATCTTAATTCATTTTTAGATTGCCCAACGATTAGTTCGAGTGGTGAAATATGTATCTCGACCTACCGTTGCCTATCCGTTTCTACCCGTTCTTTTTATTAACTCAAATTTAGAATCCAAAGAACACCATTCAATATGCCACTATTGAACTAGCATTGGAAAACTCAAGTTTAACAAAAACTTGCAAATATTTTCTCACGTAAATCTTCTCCCCCATTTCATTCATTAAAGTGCAATACATATAGGAATAAAAAAAAAACACTAACCCACTTTCTGACTAAAGGAAATAAAACTAACTAGGTACTATCTTACTAGCTAGTAGTACAATGAAACTAAACACACAAAAGAAAAGATTAAACACATGTGGAAAAGATAGAAAATTGCATGAAATAAAACTAGTGGGGTTTGGCAACGTGGGGAGTTACTCCTGCATGGTGTCTTCACGTGTTGGTGCACGGATCCGGCCGGGTCAAACGGACCCAAACATTTCCCGAATGCCCCGAACCATATGGTCCATCTTTTGCTCCGATTGTCATCAACGGTTAAGATTCGTTGGTTCGGATGATGTACATCACCTAATGCTACCACCAGAGAACGGGCCTGACAACCCATCTATACATGAATCTGACATTTTTGATGACATTCCTATGCAGGGTTTCCGGGCACTAACTGATGTATACCCAAGAGCTTGTCAAGCAACAGTAAATTACAATGATGAACTACTCTTGGCTGTTGAAGAACCCGTCAGCTATTCACAAGCAGTTGGGAATCCTAATTAGGAAGAAGCTAGGGTGAAAGAAATAGAATCCATAGAGAGGAATAACACTTGAAGCTTGACTAGTCTGCCAAAGAATGCAAAAGTCAAAACCCATTGGACTTAAATGGGTTTACATGATTAAACGAGACTCATCCGGTGAGATAGTGAAGTACAAAGCTAGATTAGTGGCCAAAGGGTACGCGTAACCACAAGGGATCGATTATGGTGAGATATTCGCTCCCGTAGCATGTATGGAGACTGTGCGACTACTTTTGGCCTTAGCCGCACAAATGGGCTGGTTAGTACATCACTTTGATGTAAAATCAACATTTTTGCATGGAGAACTCAAAGAGTAGGTCTACATTGTCCAACCAGAAGGCCTTGTCAAAGAAAGGGAATGAGAACAAGGTTTACAAGCTAACAAAAGCACTTTATGGCTTGAGACAAGCCCCACGGACATGAATGCAAAACTCGATTCCGCATTGAAGCTATTGGGGTTCGCAAAGTGCTCACAAGATTAGGCTGTGTATAAAACGCTTGATCAAAATTCAACATTGCTTGTGGGGGTATATATGGACGATTTGATCGTCATCGGATCATGCAAAGAAAATGTTAGCTGGTTCAAGAAACAAATTGATAGAAACAGGAAATTCGATTGATTGAAGCAAACTAAGAACAGGATAGTTGGCCCGATTCGAGAGTGGCTAGTCTCCTAAATTACGATTACAGTATTTAATTAGAAATCAAAGACAACCTAAAAACTAGACAATACTTGAATTATAAACCTAAACTCTCGGTAGTTTTCCCCACTTCCCCACCTCCTGAATTCTTGGATCACCCCCCCCCCCTCCTGATTTCTTGCTTTCATTCCCGCCACCCAACATCAACTGGGTTTGACCCGATCCAATTTGACCCTGACCCAGTATTGGGTTCGTATCAATACTTCCTGCCCGAAGAGACGACTTGCCCTCAAGTCGGGTGTAAGAAAACTGAGCTGCTGGTCCATTGGTGTGCACCTCAAATGGTACTATAGTGAGGTGGCGAAAAGTAGCAGCCTGCTGAAGATCTGGCGGCATTCCCTAAAGCTTGTAATCCTTATCGTTGATGGTGAACATCATAGACATCTGCTTCCAATTTGCCTGAACTGTGTTAAGTGTTGCTAACCATTGAATGCCGAGTACCATATCAGCTCCCCCTAAGGCAAATAGGTATAAATCTTGGGACATTTGGAGGTTAGAAAGTTGTAGTGAAACGTCTTTACAAACCTGATTGCACCGGATAATATCATTATTCCCGATTTAGACAACGAAGGGAGTGACGAATTGGGTCATGATTTTCAGGCCGCTTACCATCATATCCGAGATGAAATTATGTGTGGACCCGCTATCGATCAGAACTAATACTTTAGTCGTACGTAACATGCCATGAAGTTTTATGATTAATGTAGGAGACTGACCTAGAAGTGCGTGAAGGCTGATCTTAGCCAATTCACCAGGGCAATTTTGCTCATTCCCCGCTGTCTCTTCTGTATACTGCGCCTCTCCCTCATCAGTGATCTCTAGGAGCTTGAAAGTTCCCGTTTTACAACGATGTCCGGGTCCGTGTTTATCCCCACATCGAAAACATTCCCCTCGAATGAACCTGCTCTGTTTCTCTGCATCAGAAATGCGATAATCTGTTGATTTTTGGGTTGCAACAGCCGGGGTTGTTGTGACCGAAGTTACTGGAATCGGATCCACTTTGACCGGCGAACAGAACCAAAACCTTTTACCGGTTCAGTATAGCTAACTTTGGACTCGTAATCGCGGGCCAAACTCATCGCGTTGTAAACCGTTCTTGGTTTATGGATTCGTACATCAGCTTTCAGTTCATCTTTGAGGCCGCTCAAAAACACCCCTAGTAAACAATGATCTGGCCAATTTGAGACTCGAGATGAACGTTTAGCAAACTCCTGTCGATATTCTTGTACCGTACCGGTTTGTTTGCTATTACACAAAAACTCATCAGGATTTTGAAACTCGGCAGGACCGAAATTCTTCTGCATTGCGTGAGTTAGGTCTTCCTATAACATCAGTGGTTGATCGGATGAAAACCACGAGTACCAATCCAAAGCATCCCCTTCCAGATGCATAGATGCTATGTCCACCTTCTCGTCTTCGGGAATGTTATAGTAACGAAAGTACTTTTCTGCCTTGAGAATCCAACCCCGAGGATCTCCGTCACTGAATGAAGGAAAATCTAACTTGTTATAAGGACGGAAATGCTTACCACTGTTACCGGAATAATCGCTGTCGTCGTTCCGTCTAGAACTGCCAATCGATTTGTTCCTGGAATTGGCTTTAAGGGCAGCGGCATCTTTTTGCAAAGCTTCCATAGATTCCAACTTAGCTGCAATTGCAGCCAACTGGCGATGGGGTCGGTGTTCGAACCCCCTCCAACTTCAGAATTCCGGGTCTGTACCATCTTTGAGCGAATTTTCCCCGGCAATGGAACCAAATGATAGAAACAGGAAATTTGATTGATTGAAGCAAATTAAGAACAGGATAGCAGGCCCGATTCGAGAGGGGCTAGTCTCCTAAATTCCGATTACAGTACTTAATTAGAAATCAAAGACAACCTAAAAACTAGACAATACTTGAATTATAAACTTAAACTCTCGGTAATTTTTCCCTACTTCCCCACCTCCTAAATTCTTGGATCACCCCCCACTTCCTGATTTCTTGCTTTCATTCCCCCACCCAACATCGATTGGATTTGACCCGACTCAGTTTGACCCTGACCCAATATTGGGTTCATTTCACAAATGGAAGGAAGATTTGAAATGAGTGATCCGGGTCTGTTAGCTTGCTACGTGGGAATTGAAGTAAAAAAAGCAACGCCGGGATCTAAATTAAGCAATCTGCCTACGCTCGGAAAATACTAGATGAGGCTGGATTGAGTGATTGTAATTCAGCAAAAGTGCCAATGGATCCTGGTCTGAAGCTGTCCAAAGCCAAGGGGGTAAAGTTGGTTAATGCGACTAATTATAGGCGAGCTATAGGTTGCCTTCGGTACTTACTTCACACCAGGCCAGACCTTAGCTTTGCTGCGAGTTTAGCCAGTCGATACATGCAGAATCTGAATGAAAGTCACCTACATGCCATCAAACATATTTTCCGATATGTGCAGGGGACTTTAAATTATGGCATTAAATATCAACGCAATAGGAACTAGGTGTTATTTGGTTTTAGTGACGACAATTATGACGTGAATCAAGATGATGGTAGGGGCACCACCGGACTTGTGTTTTACTTTGGAGGAGCACCGATCTCATGGGCTACACAAAAATAAGTCCCGGTGGCCTTGTCATCATGTGAGTCGGAATTTATGGCGGCTACCGCAGGTGTGTGCCAAGCCATATGGTTGAGAAGGTTGCTAAGTGAGCTAACCGGGTGGAAAGAAGAAACAGTCACTTTAAAGGTTGATAACAAATCAACCATTTTGTTAATGAAGAATCCAGTCTTCCATGGCCAAAGCAAACACATAAACACTTGATATCATTTCATTCAAGAGCGTGGTGAGAAAGAGCTAAGCAAAGTTGAACACATAAGTGGTGAAGAACGAAGGGCAGATATCTTAACGAAAGCGCTCCCAAGAATAAAATTCACTGAGATGATAAGCCTACTAGGAGTTGAAGAAATACCTCGACCTATTACTAAATTAGGCGGGTGAATGTTGGAGTAATTTTTTTTATCAGCCAGCTGGATCAAAAAGGTCAACTGGGTCAGTTTTTGGGTGATTTTATTTATTTTAAGGAGTTTATTTGTTACCTTTATGTCCATGGTTGTAAAAATCGCTAGGCGCTAGTCGGGCGGTGAGGTAGGGCCTAGGCCTAGGCGGGATTAATCGGGGCCTAGGTGGGATTAATCGGATTGGAATTTTTATATGTAATTTTCAGTTTTTTATATATATACACACATTTTTATATGTAATTTTTATAAAAATGTTCATTTTTAAACCACACCATAGGTTTTCGCCGGAAATTTCAGGTTTTCGCCGGAATTTGGCCGGAAATTTCAGGTTTTCGCCGGAATGTTTGCCGGAATCTGGCCGCCTAGGTGCGATTTGGACCGCCTAGTGACTTTTGGACCGACTAGGCCAAAATTAGTCGTTAACGAGCCGCCTAGCGACTAATTGGCGCCGCCTAGGCGCGATTTTTACAACACTGTTTATGTCTGTTATTTATTTCCCAGAATTTGAGGAGTGAGTTAGGAGTCTGATTTGTTTTTGATTTAGCTTGAAGGGTAAGCTAGAGTAGTACATATTGCGAGTCATTGTATTGCATTTTGTATTTCTTCTTTGAGTGATTAATAACAAAAAAGAGTCATGGTGAGTATTACCACAAAATCTTGGTGTTTTTACGAGCAGAAGAGTCGGCAGGGACCACATAAACTAAATGAAATTGATATTTATGTTGCATGCACTGCTATATTGATTAACCTTTTGAATACTTGTTTGTGAGGCCTGTTTATGCATCATCTCAAAATTATAATGTTTCAATAATAAATTATAAATCTTAAGAGGTTTTATGCATTAAAAGTAAACTTTGGGCAGGGCTTTATCCATTTGACTCATTTTCTTTTAAAACTATTTTTTTTACCCAAGATAAAATATAACCTGAATCTAAGTTGGTCGAAATTGTGAGGACCTTTCTAATTTTATTGTAAAATAAAGTGGGAATAATATCTTAATGTTGTGATTTACAATGAAGGGGAACCTCAATATATAGTTAAGAAACATAGAAATCCTAGATGAACTTATCTTAGGCCCGTGGCTAATCACAACTAAACCCTAACAATAAACTTGTAACTATATATATAACAGTAATCTATGTTTAAAAGTTCATATGTTTGACAATCTTTCCTCGCAGCAAATTCGGGACATCCCTGGGAAGATTCTTACATTCAGGTATTCAAACTCTTGATGTTAAGGGAATCGGATTAGGTTTAGCTGGATTTTCAGATGCAGAAAAAGAAATTAGTCGAGACCTGAGTATTGTCCACATCAATATAAGGTTCACCTCATTTATATTTTTTATCTCAAATTATTATTAAATTTTTTTTTAAAAAAAAAGAAAAAAACTCACATTGATGAATCTTGCACAGTGGTAATGCTGGTGGAGCCATTAGTGCAGATTTTTTGTCAAAGGTGATTTCACAGGCTCCGAAACTTTGTTCAGTCAATGCAAGCAGTAACTGGATACCTATTGAATCACTACCTGCTATTTGCTCGTTCCTAAAAGCCGGTAAAGGTGAGCACTTTTATATTTCTTTTACTAAATATCTTTACAAAAATATTTTTATAACAGAATGGAGGTGGAATATAAACTTTAAATACTGTTTAGGGAAACTTGAGCATTTTAATTTGAGGCAGAATCCATTGTGCAACAAACCTGACATTGCTTCCCTGCTGGCTGAATTTCAAACTAATGGAAAACCAAATATTTTACTTTCACCACCCGTTGCTGCCGTTTATGATAACGATCCATAGCTGAGGTGCATCCAGAAGTAGGCAATGTAACTATGTGATTGTTTTGTGTGTATATGATTGATTTATTATCGGATTAAATGAATTATGTTAATCATTTTGGTGTTATTAGATCTAAATTTGTTTTGTTATTAGATATGTTGACAAAGACATGACAAATCAATCTCCTTAAAAGGACTGGTTGGTGGGTTGGCTTTATCATGAAGTTATTATATCCTTTGTTTTTGTCTACACTAATAATACTCGTTTTTGGGTATGTTTATATACCCGATGTGATTTCACATATCTACTTTTGTATATCATCATAAATGTCTAGGAATGCATGAACATGACATGCTTTTTACTTTTCTTTTCCGTAGGTAAATTTTTTTGTCTGAGTATCTATTTTTTTTCGCGTATCATCTTAAAAAGTGGGTCATGTTTGTACATTTTAAAACATCTCTAATGATACACGAACGTAAAAGTGGGTCATGTTTGTACTATGATGGTCAACCTAGTATCCATTGATGTGTTTTTCATTGCCTTTTTATATCTTGTGAAAATATATAATCATTCTAAAGCGTAAAATTGTATAGTTTTTGTGTATGTATTTGATCAGTTATTGTTATTGAACTTGACCTCAAACTACATACATTACAATATAGTTTATGTTGGAGTTATATAGACTAGAATAATAACAATTAAACAAAAAATATAAGGAAATATAATATGGTTTTATCTTAAAGGAAAATAAGACAAAAATAATAAAAGTAAATTACAAAATGTTAAGATTTTCCACTTAAAAAGCATTTCATGAGGGTAATATCTTTTAAAGCAACGACCTAATAGCAATATTCAATGTAAGAATCATTTTCATTTTAATAAACAAATAAGTATACAATAAAACAAATCTAAAGAGAAAATAGTAAGGGCATGAGTATACCAGGTGTGAAAGTAAGCGGTGTGAGCAAAAAGTGCACGTCATGTGGATGTCACCTCACCCAACCGGATTTCTCACACCACTCTCATATGGGAGGGGTATACCCGTGTGAGTGTGAGTGACGTGAGCATTAATTACTTTTTTATTATACAATTTATATTAATTGTATATATGGACAGAAAAAACTTCAGTCCGGCATCTTCTCCCGTGAGCCCTCTCACGGCCCCCACGTCACCGGGGGCCGGTTGTTCCACGCCACTCACACCCTTCACGAGGCCCTCATGCCCAGTATACCGGATGCCCTAAGAGATAATAAGATTTGATAACCATGATTAAACGTGTTTATAACATTCTTCATTGTTTTCACAAATGTGTGTTTTTTATAACCTCACCCATTATTTATGTAGTTCTAAGATTTTTCAATAATAAAACGTTAAATACAACTCTAGGAGTGTGTGAATACATTATCATACATGTCATTTAAGTGTTAAGATTGAGAAACTAACTATGATTTATGTTTGTAACAAAAAAAAAGTTAATTGTCGTGTTAGCATGTAAGTTGACAAAACATACAATCAATTAATCAATTATTGTAATAAACATCTGATACAATTGAATGTTCAATTATTGTACAAAATAATTATGTTAGGATGGGAGTTTATCATTTTATATAAAATATAAAATACAATAAAACTATAAATATTAGAAGAAATATATTATCCCTTTTTTTTACAACTACAATCAGAATATTTTTATTTTGACTTAAAATACATTGAAAAAGAAAAGAAAAACTCAACAGGCTATTGAAAAACTCTACATAATTAACACTTACGTGACAATTTAACAGTCCTCTCTCTCTCTCTCTCTCTCTCTCTCTCACACACACACACACACACACACACTCCCTCTCTCTCCTCTTTGTAGTATCTTGTCTGTCGATCCAGCAAAGGATTTTACGGTTCTCTCCACGCTGTCTCCGTCACTCCCCAACCACTACCAGCACCGTCTCCGGTCACACAGACTCAGTTTATCCATCTAACGTCGTTGTGGATCTGATCAGATCCGCAGCCCTAAACAATGGAGGAGGCTCTTGAAATGGCACGCTCCAAGGACACCAAGGAGCGAATGGCCGGAGTAGAGAGGCTTCATGAACTTCTAGAAGCTTCCAGGAAGAGTTTAACCTCTGCAGAAGTCACATCTCTAGTCGATTGCTGCTTAGATCTCTTGAAGGACAACAATTTTAGGGTTTCTCAAGGAGGTTTACAAGCCCTTGACTCTGCTGCGGTGCTTTCTGGTGAACACTTGAAGCTTCATTTCAATGCCCTAGTTCCGGCTACTGTTGAGCGTCTCGGTGACGCTAAGCAGCCTGTTCGCGATGCGGCTCGACGCCTCTTGCTCACTCTCATGCAGGTACCGTGTCGGTGTGCCTATTTTTACTATTATTTGAATGTAAATCTAATTTCCTTCTACTGATGATATGAATATTGATAGTTGTTAGGTGATCAGACCTGTACATGTGGAAATCTTATATGTAGTTATTAGGCAGATTCTTTGGCTGAAGGTCTAGAGTGGAAATTGCCGAATTGGTAGTTTAAGTTCCTGTAATTGGTTCTTTAGGCCAGTTTCTTTGGCGGTCAATCACTGTTTCATACCGGTTTTGATTAGCTTTTGGTGAATAATTGGGTCTCACTTGGTTGCTAGCAAGGTTTATATGTGCTTATATGAGTGGATTGATGGATGTTTTGAGGTTAAGCTACAATGTGTACTATTTTGATCATGAGAATCTGTTGATCCATACCGAGAGCTGTATCTATATTAGTACTTTTCTTGTTTACATCTTGCCCATGGGTATTTTACATATGTAACTTGTGAATTACACTGAGTTCATTTGCTTAATGCCTGGAACTCCATGGCCTTGTGATCACAAAGATCGTACTCTTATTTGCTTGTATAGTTTGGATGTACATTCAAAATGAGTCATAAGTCATTAGATTCTTCACTACCCTTTGTGCAGGTCTCTTGCCCCAGCTTTATAGTATCTATATAGTTTTTTCAAAAGCTCTTTATTCTGTGGTAACTGAAAACAAACAGCTGTAAAAATTACAAGCTTGCCTCTTCGTTGTGGTGCAGGTCTCATCTCCAACTCTTATTGTTGAAAGAGCTGGATCTAATGCTTGGAATCACAAAAGCTGGAGAGTTAGAGAAGAGTTTGCAAGGACTGTCACATCTGCCATTGGTCTATTTGCATCTACAGAGCTACCCCTGCAACGTGCTATTCTTCCTTCTGTATGTTTTTTTGCTAGTGTTTCATGAGGCTTTCAGTTGCATAGTTTCAACATGCAAAAATCACACTAATTCTTATACTCCCCCCCCTCTCATTTTCAAATGTCCAGATATTAAAGATGTTATATGACCCTAATCCAGGTGTGAGAGAAGCGGCTATTTTATGCATTGAGGTTAGTTAACTGTTTATGGCTTATGCTGTAGTCTATATAAGGGTTATGAAGTGCAAACACTTGAGTTGAAATTTAAATTATGCAAATTTAATGCTCTGCTGTTACATACTTGCATAGAGATTGAGATTTGCTTTTACAGTGGTTGTTTTCTCGGAAGAGCATTAGTGATGCAACAGTGTCTTCTAATCTCCCTAGTTGTGTAAATCTTATCCAAATGAATTTTGTTTTGACATTTTTCCTCTGCTGCAGGAGATGTATGCTCAAATTGGGCCTCAATTTCGTGAAGAACTCATGCGCCATCAGCTTCCATCATCAATGGTGATTATGTTAGGGCTAGCATTTCTGTTCATTTCTTCTATTTGTTCTTATACACACCATATATCTTGCTTATGTGTGCATATAGCAAGGCCCATTCTGTTTTAGTCACCGATCATTATCTTTTGGTACTTGGACTATATAACCAACCATGTTATGCCATTAAGTAACTAAATAAGTTATACACGGAATGGGTGCAGGATCTAGTTGTTTTTTAGTCTTTACGACACCTCTTCTGATCAAATATTGAAGTTTAATTATGCACAAATTCTTGTTTAAACTTTGAAGACAAAAAGTTTGGAAAATATAATATGCTACATTGTCTATGCTCACAAATTAAAAGGGTCATGTTTGGGTATCTTTAACCCTACCTATTTGATTTATTTCCCCACATGTATGCTTTCACTATTCGGCTAATTTTTTCAGGCTTGATTTGATTCCAGGTAAAGGATATTAATGCCAGACTGGAAAGAATTGAACCAAAACAACATTCCTCAGATATTCGAGTTAATACTTATGCTCCTGCTGCTGCCAAACTTTCTAATCATAATCCCAAAAGAAGCAGCCCAAAGGCTAAGACCTCATCTCGTGAAGTATCCCTTTTTGGAGGTTAGATATTTTCATACTTTAATGGTAGAAAATCTGCATTAGTTTCTGAATGTATATTTCACCGACTTCGTGTTGGGTTGTTCTCTTCCATTTTTGTATATCAGTTCTTTTTAGTTTTCTGCTCATTATTGTTGGCAAAATTTCACTTTTACTCATGAATATATATATTTCAGGGGAATCTGATATCACTGAAAAGCCCATAGATCCAATCAAAGTGTACTCAGAAAAGGAATTAATCCGTGAGTTTGAAAAGATCGCTTCAACCCTTGTCCCTGAGAAAGATTGGTCCCTCCGCATTGGAGCCATGCAAAGAGTTGAAGGCCTTGTTCTTGGAGGTGTGTATGATGTTCTTTCTTATTTAAAAACAAAAATATATAACTATATTGTGTAGAATGCAGACAACTCAATTTTGCTCTCACTCCTTTCATTGTGTCACATCAGGTGCTATTGATTATCCGTCTTTCCGTGGGCTTTTAAAGCAGCTTGTTGGGCCTCTAAGCACACAGTTGGCTGATAGAAGATCTAGCATAGTTAAGCAGGTATGCTGCAATCCAGTCAGAAGAAAAGGATTGAGTTTTTGAGATAGATAAAACAATTTGACTATTTTTTTTCTTGCGACTATTGCTAGGCTTGCCACTTGTTGAACTTTCTATCCAAAGAGCTGTTGGGAGATTTTGAGTCATTTGCAGAGATTTTCATTCCTGTAAGTACAAGCTCTATCTTGTCCTTTGAAAGATCCTAACATACCCAATACTTTTCTGACATATGATTTGACATTCAGGCCCTTTTCAAACTTGTTGTGATAACTGTACTTGTAATTGCAGAGTCTGCAGATAACTGCATAAAAACGGTAGTTACTTATCTATTCATTTTCTTTACCTTATTTCCTTCTGCAAATTTACTTCTTACACTTGCTTTTTTTGCAGATGTTGCGTAACTGTAAAGTTGCCCGGATACTTCCTCGTGTGGCTGAAACTGCAAAACATGACCGCAGTTCGATACTTCGTGCCAGGTTTTAAGTCTCTTCTAAGCACAATTTATTCAGTATAAATACAATCATATACTAGTGCTAACATCGCATTTAATTCTATACAGATGTTGTGAATATGCATTGTTGATACTGGAACATTGGCCTGATGCACCTGAGATACAACGGTCAGCCGACCTTTATGAAGACCTTATTAAATGTTGTGTGGGAGATGCAATGAGCGAGGTATATTATTGTTGTTAGTCTTATTGTTATCATTTTATGATTATAGTTAATTTAACACATAATCACATCAGGTGCGTTCAACTGCTAGAGCATGCTACCGTATGTTTTCAAAAACTTGGCCGGATCGTTCTCGGCGCTTATTTTCATCGTTCGATCCCGTTATTCAAAGGGTATGTGTTCTATTACTTATTTACATTTAACAGAATACATCAAATTTCGATGGTACTGTTGATGTGACAATGCTGTAACTGCACAACTAAATAACTTGTATGGACAGATAATAAATGACGAGGATGGTGGCATGCACCGGCGACATGCGTCACCCTCACTTCGTGACAGGAATCCACAAACACCAATTAATACTCAAAATTCATCTTCTTCAAATCTAGTTGGATATGGTACTTCAGCTATTGTTGCAATGGACAGAAATGCAAGCTTACCATCTGTAACCTCTCACTCATCTGGGCTTTTTTCATCACAATCAAAGGCCGTTAGCAAAAGTACGGAACGCAGCTTAGAAAGCATGTTGCATTCTAGCAAACAAAAGGTTTCAGCCATTGAAAGCATGCTTAGAGGTCTAGATTCTGGTAGAGTTAGATCATCAAGTCTTGATCTAGGTATGAGTTCTGAAATCATTATATGCAACTAGTTTTCTTAATTTTTTTGAATGGCTATATCTTTTATTACCCCTAGTACAGGAGTGGACCCACCTTCATCTCGTGACCCGCCATTCCCTCTTGCTGCTCCTGCTTCAAATAGTCTCGCCAGTTCATTATCTTTAGATTCTACCGCTTCTGGTATCTCAAAACCTAACAACCGCAGTGGCGGTTTGGTGTTATCTGACATCATCACTCAGATTCAGGCTTCACGTGATTCTGCTAAAAACTCGTATCGAGGTAATCTTGGGAATGAAACTCTGTCGTCGCTTTCATCCTACTCATCAAGACGAGCTCCTGAAAAACATCTAGAAAGAAGCTCCTTTGAAGATCATAATGAAATTAGAGAGGCCCGAAGATCAGTTAATTTGCTTACAGATAGGCATTATTTAGAAACACCTTACAGAGATTCACAATCACATAATAGTCATCATGTACCTAACTTTCAGAGACCGCTATCAAGAAAAAATGTAACCGGGAGAATGGCTTCAAGCAGGAGAAGAAGCTTTGATGAGAGCCAATTTTCACCTGGAGAAATGTCAACCTATACAGAGGGTCCCACTTCTCTTAATGATGCTTTAAGTGATGGTCTTAGTTCTGGTTCTGATTGGAACGCTAGAGTTTCTGCATTTAATTATCTTCGTTCATTACTCCAGCAAGGCCCGAAAGGAGTTCAAGAAGTCACACAAAGTTTTGAAAAAGTAATGAAGTTATTTTTCCTACATTTAGATGATCCACACCATAAAGTGGCACAAGCAGCTCTGACATCACTTGCTGACATCATCCCAGCTTGTAGAAAACCATTTGAAAGTTACATGGAGAGAATATTACCACACGTGTTCTCTCGGTTAATCGATCCAAAGGAATTAGTGAGGCAACCGTGTTCAACCGTTTTAGAAATTGTCGGCAAAACGTATGGTGTAGATTCACTGTTGCCAGCTTTGCTTCGTTCTTTAGATGAACAAAGATCCCCTAAAGCAAAACTTGCTGTAATTGAGTTTGCAATCGTGTCTTTTAATAAACATGCGGTAAATTCCGAGGGTGCTGGGAATATTGGGATCTTGAAACTATGGCTTGCTAAATTAGCACCACTGGTTCATGACAAGAACACAAAGTTAAAAGAAGCGGCTATAACGTGTATCATATCTGTTTACTCTCATTTTGATTCAACATCTGTTTTGAATTATATTATTAGTTTATCCATTGAAGAACAGAATTCTTTAAGGCGGGCACTTAAGCAACATACACCTCGTATAGAAGTCGACTTGATGAATTACTTGCAGCAGAAGAAAGACAGACAACGGTCCAAATCATCTTATGATCCGTATGATGTTGTTGGGACTTCTTCTGAAGAAGGATATGTTGCAGTGTCAAAAAAGACTCCTTTGTTTGGAAGGTATTCTGGTAGTTCTGTTGATAGTGATGGTGGTAAGAAATGGAGTTCGGGTCCCACACAAGAATCTATCCAGATCACTAGTGACGATAATCTATATCAGGGTCTTGATATTGGTTCCAATAATGGTGGACTTGGTTCAAATACTAAGGATGCTGTGGCATCATGGTCCATACGGTCAGAAAATTTGGAGGGAAATAGTAACATGGAGGTTAACTCGAATTCAACACCTCGACTTAATGGACTTGTAAGCTCTGATAACCAACTGGGTGGTTCAACACCTGATCTGGAACTTAGTCTTTCAAAACTTGCAGCTTTAAAAATCAATTCGTCTCCTGATACTAAACCCAGCATCCCTCAAATCCTTCATCTGGTGAGTTCAAATTCTAAAAAAAAGACCCAATTTACTGTATTTACGTTTTTATACACTTCTAACATTGCTAATTTTATAATCTCGTGTTCTTATTTGTTTGATTAGATTTCTAATGGTACTGATGAATGTTCTACGACAACCAAGCGTACTGCACTTCAGCAGTTAATTGATGCTTCTGCTGCCAATGATTCTTCCGTATGGACCAAGGTTATTTAATTTGTTATTAATGCATGAAATTTAGTAGCAAATAACAACTTGTAGGAAAAATCATTTACTGATACACTTTTGGTGTTTGATTAATGTTTGCAGTATTTTAATCAAATTTTGATGGTTGTACTTGAGGTTTTGGATGACCCTGATTCATCAGTTCGGGAGCTTGCTCTTTCATTAATAGCTGAAATGTTGAAGAACCAGGTATTTCTGTTTGATTTTCAGCCTGTGCTGATCTTTACAAACAGGTTTATCTGACTTTATTGTTCCCATCCACTGATTATTACAGAGAGATGCCATGGAAGATTCTATTGAGATTGTAATCGAAAAATTACTAAATCTTACAAAGGACACAATCCCAAAAGTAAGTATCCTTCCGACCATTATTTTGCAATGAAGATTGCAATATATACTGTCTGCAGATGTTTTAGCCTTTTAGGAGCTGTTTGTGAATCTTTTTTTTGCGTTTAAGATTTTTATGCCTTCTCTTTTCCCTTAAAAAAGAACGAACATATAAATGCAGATATCAAATGAAGCAGAACATTGCCTAACTGTTGTTCTGTCTCAGCATGATCCCTTCAGATGTTTAACTGTAAGTTATTCTATATTGCAATGTCGTTATTTTTCATAAAATCACAGAAATTCATGATATATCTGCATCATTTTCAACTCATATCTTGTGTTCTGACCTTGTAGGTTATCGTCCCATTATTGGTAACTGAAGATGAGAAAACTCTTGTTACGTGTATAAACTGTTTGACAAAGGTAGATTCTCGTTAAACCAAAAATTCTTACTGAATCCACTATTTTATCTTATGCAAGTAAATTTCCAATTTTCTTTTGAACATATTTATCCAATGCACATTGTTGGCATCTATTCTTCAGCTTGTGGGTAGGCTTTCCCAGGAGGAATTAATGGCCCAGTTGCAATCTTTTTTGCCTGCTCTTTTTTATGCTTTTGGTAACCAGAGTGCCGATGTTCGCAAGGTAAATTCATAATTGTTTCCAAAATAAATCCTGAAATTATTATTATTTTTTTGGCAAACACCAAACTTATGGTATTTTGTTGCTTGGTTCTGGCAGACTGTTGTTTTTTGTCTGGTAGATATCTACATAGTGCTTGGAAAAGCCTTCTTGCCATATCTGGAAGGACTTAACAGCACACAGTTGCGGTTAGTAACAATATATGCAAACCGTATATCACAAGCAAGGACTGGAACTCCTATCCAAGATTAATGGCATATTGATGAAGATAAAAGAGTGTGATTAGTATGTTTTGGTATTAATTTGGGTGTGAATCGTGTATATTTGTATGGTGTGTGATGTGTGCATTCGGTTAAAGGTTCGGGGCTGGTTTTTCTTTGTACGGTTATTTTTGCCCCTTCTCGTTAAATTCTTTTTTCAACACTTAGTTTTGTTGGAGTTGAGGCGAAATGTGTGTTTTTTTAATCTTTCTGGAAAATGATTACAACACTAGTGATATTGTATCCCTGGGTTTTTTGTGTCCATAATACATATTTTTGTTTTTTTTGTGGGTTGATGCTAAAATGACCTATACGGGTTGTAAGCGGCTTTCTTAGCCCGATGCAGACTGCTGTTTAGAAAGTAATGCATTCTGTGATTGCCTTGTTCAATCAAGATATACATGTAGTGTTGTCAGCCTTGAATTTTGCATTGAAAACTCATGTATGAATAATGACTTTTACTCAGTGATAGTTGATGTAGAATGTGACAATGCCTCGATTCTTTGGAGAGGTGCAAGAAGCCTTGAGAAGTCTAAGCTAGAGGTGCTCAAAAGAACCGGAACCGAATCCGATCCGATGGATTATCCGAAACCGGATCCGGCTACAACCGGTTTTTTTGGAACCGGACCGGATTTTTTGAGAACCGCCGGATCCAGAACCGGTTCCAAGGTTTTGTCCGGACCGGATAAAAATCGGACAAAAATCAGACAAAATGGAACCGGACAAAATCAGACACAAAAAAAATCCGGAAAAAAACCGGTTCCAATCGGATAAAACCGGATCCGATCCGGATCCGATCCGGAACCGGTTCCAAATAGGTTCCACCTCTCCACTCCCAAAACCGGATCCGATCCGGAACCGGTTCCGATCCGGAACCGGTTCCCTTGGGTCCGGTTCTTGACCAACGTTGACGGAACCGGTCCGGATCCGATCCGGATCCGGTTCCGGAAAAAAACCGGTTTGTGCACCTCTAGTCTAAGCCATGAGGCTAGAACAACACGAACACAAATGAGAGTGGTGCAAGAAGGCTCCAGAAGTAAAAAAAAACACTGTAAGATCCTGTAATAGATGGGGGAGAAACTTCCATTGGTTGAGGTTGTTAAGCGAGCTCTCAAACAAAATAAAGCCACTGACACTGGTATCGCAATGATATATGCCACACCGGCCATGTTGGCTAAAACAATGTGTGTTTCGAAAACAGAATGTGCATTGTTTTGAAACTTGAGCTCAACAGTTGCTATCATGGATGAAAACATGTATAGAAGCGTCACGGCATATATGAGATACAGTATTCCAGGATAATTATATAAAAAATAGATAATGTTAGTTTATGTGTAAATTTTAATTGTACTGATAATTGTGTTTGCAATAGGTTACAAATGGGGTTATATAGGATAACCATATTTACAAAATGCATCATCCTAATATGGCTAATTACAATATTATCTAATGTTCCCCCGTAAGCTAAGGGCCGGGAAAGGATCTGTAGCTTGAACCTTGAAGCGTAATACATAGATCTTCGAGTCAACAACGGCTTTGTGGGTATGTCTACAATATGATCATCTGTCGATATAAAATGTACTCTGAGTTTTCCTTGTGCTACTTTCTCGCAAACAAAGTGAGTCAATTTCAACGTGTTTTGTTCGAGCATGAAAGACCGGATTAGCTGCAAGATTTTGCGTCTATCCCAAGTTCTCTAAAGAGAGCTTCTAGCCAGGTTAATTCTGCAACTGTATCTGCCAGAGCTTTGTATTCTGACTCAGCGGATGACCTGGAAATGGTTTTATGTTTTCGTGTGGGGTCCAGGAGATAAGATTAGAACCCAAGTAGATAGCAAATCCCTCGTGGATCGACGGTCATCCGTGTATCCAGCCCGGTCAGCATCACAAAAGGCTTGTATATTGGAGGTTCCTTGCCAGTGAACGTTAGTGAAAGCTTGTAGTGTGAAACCGGAATTGTAGCAAATGAGTAGAACAATCACTAGAATTCGTTTGACCGCAGTCTAGTGATTGTGTGACAGGGCATGCATGTATTGACACATTTTTTTGACTGCAAAGACAATGTCTAGCCTTGAGAGAGTAACATACTGAAGTGCACCAACAAGCTGTCGATACCTGACCGGTTCAAGGAATAAAGGGATGTCCCGAAGAGATAAGACTTGTGAAGTGCTCATAGGAGAAGAGACTGGCTTGTAATCCAAAATGCCAACTCGTTGAAGCACATCGACGATATATTTTCGTTGAGACAACAAAATATCCCGACTTTGGCGCACAATTTCAATGCCCTGAAAGTAATCAAGGTCACCAAGGTCTTTTAGTGCAAAAACATGACTAAGTTGTTGGATGAGTGTATTGACAACTTTGGTGTTGTTACCAGTGACGATGATGCCAACAAAATAAACGAGGATGTATAGGATTATGTTCCCAGACTCGTATGTAAACATAGAAGGATCAATTTTAGATCCTTTAAAGCCGAATTTGTGAAGAGCTTGGGACAACCAATGAAACCATGCCCATGGGGCCTGTCGGGGGCCATATAATGATTTGTGAAGTAAACACACATGATCCAGATGTTTAGGATCAACGAAGCCCTATGACTGATGAAGGTAGACTGTCTCCTTAAGATCACCTTGTAAAAGGCATTGTGAACATTCAGTTGACGAAGTGGCCATTGTTCTGTAACATGTCACTGAAGGTAATCGTTTATGCCCTTGATTTTTGCTTGATTATTTCTGCTCCCTAATTGGCTAATCGTTTATGCCCTAATAGCTGAGCCCTCAAGTCTTGATTTTTCTGTTAATTTTGCTTGATCGTTTATGTCCTAATTTGCTTTGATTGTTCTGTTAGTTGAGCACTTACTTTTTTCGTTAATCGATAATTCTACCCTAAAAACTTGTTAGATCATGTAGTACCATTCGTCTAGTTTTGACTTGGATTCCGATAAACTAATTACTCGTTTGCTCAAAATCGCTTTTATTCAATTCTTTTCGCTCATGGTTCATGATTTCCTTTCGAGATTTAATTTTATGTTCGATTAAGATGTTATGGCTTTGCACATTTGATCTCACAGTATACATGAATCATGAGTCATCAGATTAGCTGAGAGCTTCAAAAAGTCCAGTTTTAATCACATAAGAGATGTATAAAGGTTTTAAGGAGACTCAAAATCACTCATGTATGAAGACCAGAGTTGTATAAACAGTTTAACCCGATTTTTGGAATCGCTTTAGGCCCCAAAGAGGTTGAGCCACCCCTAATTTTCCCTATATTGGGTCACACCTGCCACCGGCCAACGTGTTCATATTTTCATCTTACCAGAATGTATATGGTGATATTTATGTTCTGTAAATTGAATCCTACATTTGAGAAATTGAAATTCTGATATGCTTACAACAACATTCTTCTTAACATTGGTTATACAAATTATACAATTATTGATTAATACGCAGGACAACGATTACATAAGTTCATAGAGAGTGCTTTATTCTTCATATATAATAGTGTGCTTCATAGAGTTACATTAATATTACAACACTTGAGTAAGAACGATGACTTCTACTCCTCGGTGATAGTTAATGTAGAATGCGACCATGTCTCGTTTCTGTTGCGAGCTTCCAAGTTTGATTCATCCTTCTTACAAATACAAATGTAGTTGCTAAACGAACATGCAACCATGACTACGAATAGTATAAATACAATTAAATACCCAATCAAGTCAAACCTGTTAGGCAAGAACAACACCAAGACAAATGATAGAGGTGCAAGAAGGCTCCAAAAGAAAAAAACACATTGTAAGATCCTGTAATAGATAGGTGAGGAACTTTCCATGGCTAAGCGCGCTTTCAAACAAAACAAAGCCACTGGCATCGGTATAGCAATGATGTACGCAACAACAGCCATGTTGACAAAAAAACTCTCAGTTTCGAAAGGAGAAATTGCTTTGTTTTGAAACTTGAGACCGACAAGTGCGATCAATGATGGGAACATGTATAGAAGTGTGGCAGCGTATACAAGATACAATATTCCAGTGTAATTGTGAAACCTACATTAAACGTTAATAAAAATATATATATATATATATATATATCAGTTTATGTTAATCACTATGTATATGGCATCAAGAATATGATGTATTCAACACAATTATGGAAAGGAAGCTACAAAAGTTTAAAGAAGAATATGCTGGGAAAATTTGGGTTGGATTGATAATCTAAAATCAAAAGGAAAGAACAAGGTTAGGAAAAGGAAGACGGCTTTACATTTGTGTCGTTGACTTTGAGAGGCTGGTCGGAGGATGACTTGGAGGATGACTTGGTGGGAAAAATCACGAAATTGACCTGGTTAAATCATTAAAATAGACATTGAAGGGTTAGCCGATGAAACCTTCACAGCCGTCGGCTAAAGACCTTCAAACGTCGGCTAAGCTTTTAATGTCTATTTTGGTGATTTGACCAGGTCAGTGTCTATTTTCGTGATTTTCCCCAATTTGGTTACTAGTTTTTTTGACATTCAATTTATTTCACTTTAACATTTTCTTTTTATTAAAACTGTTATAAATAATAAAACATATACTATTTAATAAATAAAGGATTTTCATGCCACGTGTCGCCTCCATATTTATTCTCATCATTTTTTCCCGCTTATCTCTTTTATTAAATACACCTCTATATTTTTAAAGAAAATACTAATCTATACTATATAATAAATAAAGGTTTTTTATGCCACGTGTCGCCATCATATTCAATCTCATCATTTTTTTCCCGCCTCTCTCTCTTATTAAATGCACCCATATTTTTTAATAAATTACTAATTATACTAATAACACATTTATTTTAAATTATCTTTTATTATAAAAAAACTTTAAAATCTAGTTATGTAACTTTTATTTTCAATCAAATAATAAATGAAAGTCAAATTATATTAAATAGTAATTGACGTATTTTCGAAACCTAATTATATATTATTTTTTACATATTTTGAATTTTGTTTTTTATCCTTAGTACATGTATAGTAATACATTTTTACACATGTAAAATACATAAATAAAATTTGAGAAATTTATGTATTGATATTTTTCACCCCGTGTGTATTACACGGGGTCTAAGCTAGTTATACTAATAAAACACATTTATTTTAAATTATCTTTTATTATAAGAAACTTTGAAATGTAATTATGTAACTTTTATTTTCAATCAAATAGTAAATAAAAGTCAAATTACATTAAATAGTAATATTAAATAATAATTAACGTATTTTCAAAACCCAATTATATATTAATTTTGAATTTTATTTTATATTCTTAGTATATGTAATACATTTTTACACCTGTAAAATATATATATAAAGATTTAAGAATTTTATGTATTAATATTTTCAAACCATATCATTCACCAAAAATGTAATATATTCACCCAAAATGTTACTTTATCCTTCAACAATTTTTTTTCCAATCAATCACTCATCCATGCCTATATTTTCTACATTTATTTTTCATATCATATAAATAAACATGGATTTGGTATTAATCTCATTTTATAAACCTGATTGTAAATTTTATATAAATGTATGAATTAATAAATAATCAAGAGCATTTGGAAAGCAAATAAATAATAATTAAATTCAGTAATTTATCATAATTATAAAATAAGATTTTAAATATAATTATTAAGGAGGAAAAAGTTCAAACAAAAAGGGTTTTTAAACTAAAAAGGGCGAGAAGGATTTAGAACCATTAGATCAATTTGAGAAGGATTTAATGGTTATTATCAAATTGTAGGAGAAAAAGTTGTTGAAAAAATATTTTAGTAATTACCACTTTTGTTGTCTTTTTATCAAGTTTCACTTTTTTAAACGTTCATAACTTTTACATAGACATTAAAAAAATTACACCATAAAAGCGAGCGTTTTTTTATCTTTAAAACGGGTATAATATCGCTATATACAAAAATGAAAAAAAAATTACGTTTTCCAGCTCATTGTGATTATTGCTCGTCATTGTGTCAAATGTTAGGTAATTATGTCAAATATTTTTCATCATTGTGTTTAATGTCAAATATTTTTTCTAATGCCAGATCATCGTGTCTAATCTTATGTCATTGTGTCAAATATTTTATATCACTTTGTTATATATAATACATAAAAAGCAGCGACAAAAATAACACGAAATTATCTAAAATGTAAAACACAATGATGAATACATATAACACAATGATGAAAAATATTTGACACAATAACCAGACCTGACATTAGACACCATAAAAACGACCGTTTTTTATCTTAAAAACGACTGTTTTTTATCTTTAAAACGAGTATAATGTCGTTATATACAAAAACGAAAAAAATACGTTTTCCAACTCATTGTGTAATTTGCTCGTCATTGTGTCTAATGTCAGGTCATTGTGTCTAATGTCAATTCATTATGTCAAATATTTTTCATCATTGCGTCTAATGTCAAATATTTTTCTAATATCAGGTCATTGTGTCTAATGTCAATTCATTGTATTAAATAATTTTAATCACTGTGTTATATATAATACATAAAAATAATGACAAAAATAACACGAAATTATCTAAAACGTAAAACACAATAGCGAAGATGAGCATTTTTTTATATTTAAAACGAGTATAGTGTCGTTATACACAAAAAGAAAAAAAAATTATGTTTTCTAGCTCATTGTGTAATTTGCTCGTCATTGCGTCTAATGTCAGGTCATTGTGTCTAATGTCAAGTTATTGTTTCAAATATTTTTTATCATTGTGTCTAATGTCAAATATTTTTCTAATGTTAGGTCATTGTGTCAAATATTTTTTGATCACTGTGTTATATATATGAGTTAAATATGGTTTTAGTCTTTGTGGTTTGACAAAAATAACCGTTTCAGTCCAAAAGTTAAAATTTGACTTTTTTAGTTCAATAGTTTCAGTTTTGTTTCAATTACAGTCCGGTCCACTAACTCCATCCAAATTTCTGTTAGCTTTTTAAAAAAATACTAAAATACCCCTCTTAATAAAAAAAAATATAAATATAAATTAAACAAAAAAAAAAACCAATTAACCAATTTAAAGACCTCATCAACATCAAACCAAAAATTCCGTTTAGAAACCTGCAAGACCGGTCACCACCGACAGTCCAGTGCCGGAAAACCTGCAAGACCACCACCACTCCGGCAACCCTCTTCCGGCAGTTCGCCGGCGAGTCACGCCATCAGGAGGTCAAATACCACCACCAACATCAGGAGGTCAATTAAAACTCTCTCTCTTTAATCTCTCTCTACCCTTATTCTCTCCCTCTAAACCACCCCATCAGAAGGTTAAATAGAACCCCAACCGGCCAACAACCACCACCATCTGTTCCCTCTGTTCCCGTTCTTTTCCGGCCAAAAACCACCCTAACTTCTCCAAGTTAAACCCTAATGTCGCTAAGTTCTTCCCAAACGAAGGTGGCGGCCTGGGTGGAGTCTATCTAGGGTTTGGATAGATGGAGTAGATTGGTGAAGATGATAAAAAGAGCCGGTGGTGGCGGCGGTCTGTCTGGCTGGAGGTGGTGGGTCTGGACGGAGGTGGCGACCTGGCCGGAGGTGGTCAAATAAACTACAATTGGAATCGATAGCAGAACCCTAATAATCTTCAAGTTTCTGCTCGGTTTCTGACGAGTTTTTGAATGATCCGAACTTTATGAAGAACAAGATACAGAGATCGGTAATGGAACCTCCAAGAGGGTGTTTGCTGCATCTATGGAACTTCATATGTTTCTTACCCTATTTCATTGGTTTTCTGCTTGTTGCTTTTCTTAAAGGTCAGCTTTTAATTTTGTTTTCTGATTAAAACTTAAAATCCGACCTTATAAACCTCCGATTAAGATGACTGTGGTTAATTTCAGGCGCCATTGTTGCCCCAATAGTTTGTGTTATTATGACAATTGGGAATTCTGCGATCGGTGAAGATGATAAAAAGAGCCGGTGGTGGCGGCGGTCTGTCTGTCTAGAGGTGGCGGGTCTGACTGCAGGTGGCGGTTCTGGACGGAGGTGGGAGCTTGGCCGGAGGTGGTGGCCTGGGTGGAGTCTATCTAGGGTTTGGGTAGATGGGGTAGATTGGTGAAGATGATAAAAAGAGTGTATGAGTATTTGTATAATTATTTTATTTAATTAATTACAAGGGTACTTTTGTATTTTTACATAATATTTAGCGGAATAATAGATGATGTTAAAAAAGTGGACTTTAATTGAAACAAAACTGAAACTATTGGACTAAAAAAGTCAAATTTAAACTTTTGAACTGAAACGGTTATTTTTGTCAAACCACAGGGACTAAAACTGTATTTCTCTATATATAATACATAAAAAACAGTGACAAAAATAACACGAAATTAATCTAAAACGTAAAACACAATGATGAATACATATAACACAATAATGAAAAATATTTGACACAATGACCTGACATTAGACACAATAACACGATCTGACATTACACAATAACCTGACATATTTTACACAATGACCAAGATGTCATCCCTTTAAAAACAATAAAGGGACACATGTAAACCCAAAATCATTCTTACCTTTTTTTATTTTTAAAACACTTTTTACTATATCTAACCCTTATTAAGGAAACTAATAATTTATATAAGTTAATTATTAAAAGCTTTTAAAAGTTATATAAGTTTTAGATATTTAGCATGTTTAAATATTTAAACTAAAGAGATAAAATAATAAAAGATAGAGCTAATTACACGATGGTCCCTGTGGTTTGGTCAAATTACGGATTTAGTCCATAACTTTAAGAAATTACGGGTTTGATCCTAAAATATTTTCATTTTGTTACACCGACGGTCACTAAAGTTGATGAACGTTAACTTTTTCAGTTAAGTGGATGTGAAATGACAAAAATACACCTTTATTTAAAAAGTTTATTTAAAAAGAAAATAATAATATAAATAAACATAAATTAAATATTAAATTTTTTAAACCCTTTTAAACCCCCAAACCTAGCATTCACTCCCCCCCCTCCCATCTTCTCCGGCAGAGCTACCACCACCATTTTCGCCGATGCCGCTACTCAGGGGCGGATCTATGAAGAGGCTGGGGGTACCTGACGGTACCCTTCAACTTTCGACGCGCAACGGGAATTTTTTTTTTTACCGTTTTATGTATCCAGATACCCCTGAACGAAATTTTAGATACCTCTGGATTTTTTTCCTAGATCCGCCACTGCCGCTACTACCAGTAAAATCATCTCCATTTGGGCCCACCACTACCACATCTCCAGTCGATCCCCACCCCATTACCGGTCGATCTTCATCTCCAACCCCTCTCCTCTCCTGCATCGGCCGCCACCGTCACCATCGTATTCAGAAAAACGAGGGCTTCAAAAGAGGTTGCAAACCCAAACCCAACTTCTAGTCGATTTCGGATCTACAACACCCTGAATGGATTTGTTCATTCTGATGGGGTTTTAGTGGTTGATGACCCTTTCTGTTGACTGAATTCCCTCTCCGACCTTCAGGAGTTCCAAAAATGGCTTACTCATCCACACTATTCTCTAATCACATCTGTTTCATCACCAACCAACGCTCCAATCCTAATACCAAGCTCTACAAACTAAATAATAGAAGAACCCTATTGTATCTGCACTAGGCGCTGACACATTAGACGGAACAACACTCGCGGCCATCCCGACGATTTCGTTTTCTCCGGCCAGACCTCCGGTATTGCCATAGATTTCGGTGAAAAAACCGAGTTTCCGATCTTACTTCTCTGACACGTAAACGCCTTTTACAGACCACCATTACTCATCTCCACCATTTATGAAGCTTCTACAGTCCTTTTGGCCATGTCGTTACACTGATTTATGAAGTTTCATGGTTCATGAAGAAGATTAAGAGAGAGAGAGAGAGAGGAGGGGTACCCGGTGAGATGGAGATCGAAAAAATGAAGTTGACTAAGATGACGACCGGAAGTGAAGATTGCCGGTGAAGAGGAAGATGGTGGTAATGGATTCTTGGTTCTTGGATCAAGTCCAAGAATCGGTAAACAAATAAATTTGTGATTAACTCTCACGTGTTTATTAATCAGAAAATATAACTTAAAAACTGATTACAAAGATACCATAACTCAGTATTTATAGGCTACCCATCTAAACCTATTTGACTTGAATTCAAATCGCAACTTATCATTATCTAACCGACTTGCTAGATCCTAATACAATTTGAATTGCAGCATCTAGATAAACCGACTTGTTTATCTACAAGTAACCCACCGACTTGTGGGATAAGCTACTCACATGTAGCTTGGGCCGGCCCAACTCCAACCAAACTATTGAAGTCGGAATAAGCCCAACAATCACCCCCTAATTTCCGACTTGAATTAGGTAGGTCTTCAACTCCAAGTAATTCCCGCATTTCTTTAAATTTCATCCTTCCGAGAGCTTTTGTCAATATGTCAACACGCTGTTCACTGCCACTTATGTGTTCGACCGTTATCTCATTTCTCTCCACACACTCTCGGATAAAGCGAAACCGAGTGTGTATGTGTTTGCTTCGACCGTGGAAAACGGGATTCTTCACAAGTGCTATTGCCGACGTGTTATCCACCTTTAATACCACCTTGTCTTGTTGTATTCCGGTTATTTCACTTAGTAGCTCTTTAAGCCAAATGGCTTGACATGCGGCTGTCGTGGCTGCCATGTACTCGGCTTCACATGACGAAAGTGCCACGGTACTCTGTTTTTGTGAGCACCAAGTAATGGGTGCGTTACCATAGTAAAGCACGTAACCTGTGGTGCTTCGTCCATCGTCCAGATCCACATTATGACTGCCCAAAGCAAATTATCTCCACCCCGAGAGTACTTGATTCCATAGCCAACGGTTCCTCGTAGGTACCTTAGGATCTGCTTTATGGCCAATGAATGAGACTCTCTTGGGGTCTGCATATAGCGACTGACTACTCCGACTGAGTAGGTCAAGTCTGGTCGTGAGTGGAGTAAGTACCTGAGACAACCAATTTGTCGTCTATATTTTTTGGGTTCGACATCAAATCCTTCTTCATCTTTTGAGAGCTTAGCACCCGGTTCCATAGGACACTGAGTCGGGTTGCAACTCTCCATTCCAGAATCTTTTAAAATTCTCTTTGCATAGCTCTTTTGTTTGAGTGTGATACCGTCTTTTCTTTGTTCCACTTCCAGACCAAGGTAATAGGTCAACTTACCCAAGTCACTCATCTCAAAATTCCTTTCCATTTGCTTCTTGAAAGAATTTATTTCTTCTAGACTTGAGCCTGTTATGATAAGATCGTCAACATACACCCCAGTGATCACTAGGGATTGTGGAGTAGACTTTGTGTATATAGCCTGTTCTTGTGTGCACCGGTTAAACTTTAAGGCTTTCAAGGTCCCGTCTAGCTTGGTGTTCTAAGCTCTAGGAGCTTGTTTTAACCCTTAAAAGGCTTTGATGAGTTTATAGACCTTGTGTTCTTGTCCCTTGATTTCAAAACCCTCCGGTTGTTATACATACACCTCTTCTTTTTAAATCTCCGTGTAAAAACGCTGATTTTACGTCTAGATGGTGTAATTCCCACCCTTTACTAGCTGCAAGTGCAATTAGTAGTCTTACTGTTTTGAGTCGGGCAACGGGTGCGAATACTTCGTCGAAGTCTACTCCGTGTTTCTGTACGTACCCCTTTGCCACCAACCGGGCTTTGTGTTTGATGACAGCCCCGTTAGCGTCCTTCTTTACTTTGAAAACCCTCTTGAGGCCAATGGGTTTGATTCCATCTTTTAGTTTCGTGAGCTGCCATGTTTTATTTTTCTCGATGGAGTCGATCTCTTGCTTCATGACTTTCACCCATTCAACATGTTCTTTTGCTTCATTGAACGTGCTTGGCTCATCATTCTGTAAAAGTAAAAGATCTGGATCTTCATCATTCTGTCTTTGATTCATTCTTTCATCCATTACGAAATCATTAAACTTTCTTGGAACAACAGTAGCGCGTGTGCTTCGTCTGGCAGTCGGTTGCTCGACAGCTGGGCCATTTGTGGACTGCTGTGATGAAGTGCTCAAACCTGGGTTGCTGTGACTCGGCCCTGGGCTGCTATAGCTGGTTTCGTAGCTTGAATCTGGGCTGCCAGGGCTGCTGTTTTGACCCGTTTCTTGGCTGTTTTGACTCGTTTCTTGGCTGCTGTCTCGGACGGACAAGGTTCCATGACTCGGGTTTTCATTGCTGATTGTGAGGCTTGGTTCTTCCCCCCAATTAACAATGAAACTCGTCCATTCCGGTTCTTTTCCACTTATTTTTTCTTCTTTAAACCAGTCCCACCATTCATGTTCTTTGAACTCGACATCCTGGTTAATGACTATTCTTTTGTTTTGAGGATCGTATAGTCGATAGGCTTTCGAGCCGGGTTCCGTTCCGAGGTGAACTAGCATCTTGGACCGATCATCTAGCTTTTTCAAATGAGTAGACGTCACCTTGGCATATGCTTTACACCCGAAAACCTTCAGGTGTTGGAAATTTGGCTTTATTTCTTTGTATACCTCATAGGGTGTTTTGTCTTTGAGTGCTCGTGTAGGGACTCAGTTAAGAATATAAGTAGCGTGTCATACACCTTCCCCCCACATGTAACTCGGGACCAATGTTGCTTTCATCATGCTTCGCGTCATTCCCATTAACGTTCGGTTTCGCCGCTCCACCACACCGTTTTGTTGAGGTGTGTATGGAGCGGTGAGTTGTCTTGAAATTCCATGGTCTTCACAATAACAAGTGAATTCACCAGAGTTGAATTCCCCGCCCCTGTCCGACCGAAACAATAAAATCTTTTTCCCTGTTTCTTTCTCCACCAACGCTTTGAATCTTTTAAAACAGTCAAAGGCTTGATCTTTGGTTCTTAACAAGTGAGACCACATGTACCTGCTATAATCGTCAATTAGCACAATAATATAGTTTTTACCTCCCGGTGTCGTTGGAGATATGGGTCTGCAAAGGTCTCCATGGATAAGTTCTAGTTTCCGGGCTGCCCTAAAAGAGCTTTTGGCGAGAAACGGCTTTCTCGTCTGTTTTCCTACCAAGCATGCGTCACACAATTTATTCTCGTGACGGATCTCCGGTAATCCCACGACTATCCCCTTTGATATCATTTGCTTCATTGCCTCGAAGTGGAGATGCCCAAGTCTAGCATACCACTTCCATGCATCACTATGGCATTGTGTTTGCATGCAAACGGGTCTCCCGAGCTTCAGTTTCACCTTGTAGAGGCGATTCTCGGTTCTTGTCACCTTTACCAGTAGTTTTCCATCTCTTTCATGCACCGTTAGGTAGTCATCCTTCATATGAACTTCACTCCACACTCGGTTGCCTGACCCAGGCTGATTATGTTACTTCGAAGATCGGGTATGAAGTAGACATCACTTAACAGTCGTTGTTCCCCGGTTTTACCTTCAAGTAACACCGAGCCCTTTCCTTTGATCCTTACACACGAACCATCACCAAACCTTACCTTGCCCGTTATTCGTTCGTTAAGTTCACAAAAATAACTACGGTTACCTGTCATATGATTACTCGCGCCGTTGTCTAGATACCAAACACCTTCTTCTCGTGGTTCGGTTTCGTAACGTTTCGAGAGTAAGTTTTCTTCATTCAGGAACACCGTCTCTTCTTCACACCTCATCATGTATACTGCTGGATCTGAAGTAGCAGTTTCATTGAGGTTTGCTTCCTGTTGCTTTTGCTTTCGGTCCGGGCAAACGGAGGCAAAGTGCCTGAGCTTGTCACAACGATAACATTGGATTTTAGAACGATCTTTTCCTTTTCGTTTTGATCGTTCTTCGGTTTGATTATGTGTGGTGTCTTTTGTGCCTCGTTCAATACCACTCTCCCGACCCTTCCCACGTTCTCGAGCCTGTCCGCGAGTCGAGGCAGATCCTCTTCCTCGACCACGATTATGGTCAGGTTGTCTATTTCTGTAGGAGTTTTTGGCTTGATGGAACAACAACCTTCCTTGATTTGCAGCAGAAGTTTCGGCTCCCTTTAGTCTTTCTTCGAAGGCTTTCATCCTTCCCAAAACTTCTTGAAAGGTCATCGTATTTAGATCGGCGAATTGCTCAATCGATGCTACGAGCTGGATAAATTTCGCCGGTGCAGAACTAAGTATTTTTCTGACGAGTTTCTTTTCTTCAAAGGATGTCCCGAGACTTGCAGCTTTGGAAACGAGGTGGCTTATCTGGGCTGCAAAGTCATCGATCGTTTCCCCATCCTTCATTCTTAAAGACTCGAACTCAGATTGAAGAGTTTCAATCCGGGCTTCTCTAACCCGATTGACACCAACATACTGAGTTTTCAAAGTGTCCCATATGTCTTTAGTTGTTGTTAACTGGGCTACTTGGAGTACGAGGGCTTCCGGGATTGCTTGAAACAGCAGCGCGATGGCCATATCATCCTTCTTGGCTTCGACAATGGTTCCTGTTCTTGGTTCAATTGCTTCCAAGATACCATGAACCTTGAATACTGCTTTGATTCTGATCGACCAGATGTTGTAGTTCGTTGCGTTCAACATCGGGCATTGTAATGAAGTCGAGTTGTTTTCTTTTACCGTAACAACCGGTGGTTGCTCTTTGTCTCCCATTCCTTCCCTTCGATTCTTCCTGCTGTGGGTGAGTGGTGTCTTGGGTTCTTGATCCAGCCCCTCACGATTATTCAGGAGTGACTTCCGCCTTGAAGTCGACTTCTGATCACAGCCTTGATTTTGAACAGCAGATCAACCGATTTGTTCTTGACTGGCTCTGATACCAATTCAAGTCCAAGAATCGGTAAACAAATAAATTTGTGAATAACTCTCACGTGTTTATTAATCAGAAAATATAACTCAAAAACCGATTACAAAGATACCATAAACTCGGTATTTATAGGCTACTCATCTAAACCTATTTGACTTGAATTTAAATCGCAACTTATCATTATCTAACCGACTTGCTAGATCCTAATACAATTTGAATTGCAGCATCTAGATAAACCAACTTGTTTATCTACAGGTAACCCACCGACTTGTAGGATAAGCTACTCGCATGTAGCTTGGGCCGGCCCAACTCCAACCAAACTAAGAAGAAGATCAGAAGTGAAGATGGCCACAAACTTGGTTTATTATATTTTAATTTTATATTTGATTTTGGATTTTTATTTTAATATTTATATGGTAGGCCCACATAATTTAATATTTATATGGAGTAAAGTGCAATTTACACCCCTGTGGTATATGCCCGCTGACACTTTGCAACCTTCTTTTGAAAGAAGTGTAATTTGCACCACCGTGGTATAGTTTCTCTCTTTGCACCCCTGCCGGATTTCATTGGAAAACATGTATTGTTCATCGGAAAACAGTGTGTTCACCGGAGAAGAAGAAGGTAAATATGGGGTGAGGTCAGGGGCATAATTGTCTTTTCATTAGAAAAGATAACGGTAAGGGTGCAAAGAGAGAGAGAAACTATACCACAGGGGTGTAATTTGAACTTATTTTAAAAGAGGGTTGCAAAGTGTCAGCGGGCATATATCACAGGGGTACAAATTGCACTTTTTATCATTTCATACCCATTTAACTGAAAAAGTTAACCTCCATCTACTTTAGGGACTGTCGGTGTAACAAAATAAAAGTATCTTGAGACCAAACCCGTAATTTCTTAAAATTACGGACTAAATCCGTAATTTGACCAAACCACACAGACCATCTGTGTAATTAACTATAAAAGATAAAAGATAATATTAGTCAACCCTTGACAAGTTATCCCTATTCCCTTGACTTCTTCCTCCATTCTCCGGTACTAGTGAACAATGTTTTGAAAACTAAGCTGGTCATTAAACCACTTGTTTAAGTATTTTATTGCTACAATACTAGTTATTAACTCTACTTAATTATATCTAATTATTTTCATTATTGTACATTCATTTGTGTATTTATTTTTTTCCTTTCACTTTCTTGTATTCTCTTATATATTGTATCGTTCATATTGAGTAATGTACAACAAGAGTTTATATCTTCCTCACATGGTATAGAGCCTAAACCTTTCCTTTTCCCACCTCCTTCCCTCCTCTATCTCTTTCCTCCTCCCTGCAACTATTATGGCTTCTTCCTCCAATGACACATCCATTCCCCTCAACACCCTCATGCATATGATAACCATAAAGCTCTCCTCCTCCAACTATCTTCTATGGAAAAACCAAATGATCCCCATCCTTACTTACCAAAACCTTCTCTCCCATATTGACGGTTCCTCTCTTTGTCCCGCTGCAACTGTTACCACCGGTGACAAAACCGTGGCCAATTCGGCCTATTCTTCATGGCTTATGACGGACCAACGAACCATCATCACCCTCCATGCTTCTCTATCTGAGGAGGCTGTCTCCTCTGTCGTTGGCCTCTCCACTTCCCATCAGATCTGGGCCGCTTTAGAAAACGCGTATGGCAACTCTTCCATTGACCGCGTTCATAACCTGCGCGATCAACTGCGTCTTATTCAGAAAGGCTCCAAATCTGTTGCTGAATTTGGACGCTCGTTTAAACACCTTTGTGACCAATTATCCGCCATTGGATATCCGGTTGAAGAAGCGGATCAGTTGCATTGGTTTCTCTGTGGTCTTGGATCCCACTTTGAAACATTCTCGACGTCCATCCGCTCTACTCGACCCCCACCACCCTTCACCGATCTCCTGGCGCGTGCTGAAAACCATGAACTGTTCCTCCGCACCATTCATGGCAACCCCACCCCGCCTGTAGCCTTTTCTGCACATTCTTACATGTATCACTTCTCGACTCGGGGTCGCGGCGGTCGATTCCCTCGTGGATCACACACCCACAGTAACCGTGGTGGTCGTGCGCGTGGGAGCCGTCTTCCCCACTGCCAACTCTGTCGTGGTGAGGGACATTATGCTTCTGGTTGCCCAAGCCTGACCTCCTTTGCCTCTCAAGGTAGTCCCTCTCACAGTAATGAAAGCTTGGCTAGTGCCTTCCTCTCTCAATGCCATGTCTCATTCTCCGGACCCGATTGGTATGTTGATTCGGGAGCCATGGACCACATGACCCCTACCCCTCAATCTGTCTCCAATCCGTCCTCTTCATCAGGTACCGAACAAGTCACGTTTGGCAATGGTAATACCCTCCCTGTTTCTCATAAAGGAGATTCGGTCCTTTATAAGCACCTTAACCTTAAAGATATTTTGGTGGTCCCTCACCTAACTAAACAATTATTATCCATCAGCAAACTAACAAAAGATAATCTTGTTGATGTCTTACTATCTTATCCTTCCTTTTTTATTCAGGACCGTCAAACCAAACAAGTTCTAGCCCAAGGAAGGTGTGAGGACGGTCTCTACGTGCTCAAACCGGACCATCAAGCTTTTGTTGCATCATCTTGTCCTAAAGCATCTTTTGAAATTTGGCACTCCCGTTTGGGTCATGTGCATTTTGACACTATTGTTACATTACAAAAACTTGGTCAATTATCAATTTTTGCATTGTTACCTAAACCGAGTGTTTGTGTTCCATGTCAACTTGCTAAAACTAAACGTCTACCATTTGACACCAATATTAAACGATCTGTTCAACCCTTAGACCTAATACATTGTGACTTATGGGGACCATCTCCGGTCATATCCAGTGACGGCTATCGGTATTATGCCTTATTCATTGATGACCACTCCCGCTTTTGTTGGTTTTATCCATTAAAGCTAAAATCCGACTTTCATAATGTCTTGACAGTATTTATAAAACTTGCTCAAAACCAATTCTCTCGTAAAATAAAAACTTTTCAAAGTGATGGAGGTACCGAATTTGTTAATCATAAAGTCTGAACCTTGTTTGAAGAACATGGCATTTTCCACCGCCTATCATGCCCATATACACCTCAACAAAACGGGAGAGTTGAACGAAAACATCGACATATTGTTGAAACGGGCTTAACCATGCTATTTAATGCTCATCTCCCATCATCATTTTGGGTCGATGCCTTCTCTTCGGCAGTTTATATCATAAACCGGTTACCTACTCCTGTTCTTGACGGTAAACCCCCGTTTGAACTTGTATATCACCAAACACCCTCCTATAACACTTTCCGAGCCTTTGGATGCCGTGTATTCCCTTATATTCGTGATTATTCTGAACACAAATTAGCCCCAAGGAGCATTCCTTGCATATTTATTGGTTATAGTCCCATGTATAAAGGATACCGTTGCCTTGACCCGGTCACCTCGCGTGTCTACATCTCTTGGCATGCCCGGTTTGATGAGAACCTATTTCCATTTAATGACACCTCCACTAACCAACACATCCCTAACCTTGAAATCACAACCTTTTTTGATCAAATGCCCACCCAATTGTCGCCCACACCTTTCTGTAACACAACCCCACCTACTGCCAACCACACTCCACCTTACCACCTTTGCATGGATGATGTACCCTCATCACCTTTATCCACTACACCACCATCAGATCCCGAAATACACTTAGCCGACCCTAACACCCCTGCCCAACCTACGTCTCCCATTCACTAATCCCCTACTCCTGCCCAAACCCCTCCTATTCACAGCCCGATCCCCACACCACCACCCCCTCTTCCCACTCACCTTTTGATTACTCGAGCCAAGTCCGGCATTTTTAAACCTCGCCATTGTGCCGATATCTCTCAAGCCACTCAAACCCCTCTTCATCAGGCCCTTTTCTCCTCAACAGACCCTAAAAGTCATACCACTGCTGTTAAGGACTCAAATTGGGTACATGCTATGCAAAAGGAACTTGATGTCCTACACAAAAATAACACCTGGACTTTGGTACCACGTCTAGATAACCGTGACGTTGTTGGCTCTAAGTGGCTCTTTCGTACCAAATACCATTCTGATGGCTCGATTGATCGCTACAAAGCCCGCCTTGTGGCTCAAGGGTTTAGTCAAACTCCCGGGCTTGACTACTCTCACACATTCAGCCTCGTTGTTAAGGCTGCCACCGTTCGTCTCATTTTGTCTTTAGCCGTCCTCAACAACTGGAAGTTACACCAACTAGACGTAAACAATGCCTTTCTTCATGGCCATCTCAATGAGTGTGTATACATGGAACAACCTCCGGGTTTTATTAATCACCAACACCCTAATTATGTTTACAAACTAAATAAAGCCTTATACGGTCTCAAGCAAGCCCCACGTGCTTGGTTTCATCGGTTAAGCACATTTTTACTTAACAATGGTTTCTCATGCAGCCGCACGGACACATCATTATTCGTATTTAAAAGGGATGACTGTATCATGTATTTACTTGTTTGTGTTGATGATTTAATTCTCACAGGCAATCACGATAATGTCCTTCAAGCCTTCATTACTCGTCTAAACCAGGAATTCGCTATTAAGGATCTGGGGGAACTTAATTATTTTCTTGGCCTGGAAGTCACCTACACCAATAATGGGTTATTCCTTGGTCAATCAAAGTATGCCCGAGAAGTTTTGGAACGGGCAAAGATGCTTAATGCCAAACCAGCTTTCACACCGCTATGTACAAATGTCTCGTTCACTACCACGGGTGAACCCTACTCGGACCCTACTCAATATCGGTCCATTGTGGGTGCTCTTCAATATTTAACAATCACTAGACCTGACATATCATACGCCGTCAATCAAGTCAGTCAATATTTACATGCTCCTGCTAGTGATCACTTTCAAGCTGTCAAGAGGATCCTTCGGTACATCAATGGCACCATTGCTTTTGGTCTCACTTTTTCCAAACCTACACATGCCTCTCTTCTTGGCTACTCTGATGCTGATTGGGCTCGTTGTCTAGAAACCCGATGGTCTACATATGGATATTCTATATTTTTTGGTGGCAACCTTGTGTCATGGAGTGCAAAGAAACAACCCACGGTGTCACGTTCCAGCTGCGAATCTGAATATCGAGCCATGGCTAACACGGCTGCTGAGCTTATTTGGATCTCTCATCTCCTTCAGGAACTACATGCCTTACCTTCGGCTCGGCCTACACTGCTTTGTGACAACCGCAGTGCTCTTTTTATCACTCAAAACCCAATATCACACAAAAGAATGAAACATATCGAGCTCGACTATCACTTTATTCGTGAACTAGTCTCCTCTGGAAAACTTCACACCAAGTTTGTACCTACCAAGCTCCAAGTGGCTGATATTTTCACTAAAAGTCTTCCTCGCCCGCAATTTGAATGCTTTCGGGAACTTCTGCGTCTCGGACCGCCACCGTCTCGCTTGCGGGGGGATATTAACTCTACTTAATTATATCTAATTATTGTTCATTATTGTACATTCATTTGTGTATTTATTTTTGTCCTTTCACTTTCTTGTATTCTCCTATATATTGTATCGTTCATATTGAGTAATGTACAACAAGAGTTTATATCTTCCTCACACTAGAGGACAATGTTTTGAAAACTAAGCTGGTCATTAAACTATTTGTGCAACTAGTTTATTGATTTGCAGTTCAAACCCGTATAAAATAAGATAACGTTATAAAACTACTTATGCAACTAAGCCGACACCATCACCATTCATTAGTAGATAGGACTTGATGTGTGCAAAAGTTTTAAGAAAAATAAATTTGGTGTAGTTTTTTAAACCAAAAGGCATAATCTTTAATTTTCTATAAAGTTAAAAGGAACTAATTTATTATTTACTCTAAAGACTAAAACAGAATTAAAAAGTATTTTAAAAAAAAATCCAAAAAGTGATATGTGATAGAGAAAGTAGACAATTGTGAAACTTTTCCCGCCAATAACAGTGTATTCATAGAAAAACAGAGATGTACTTAAGAATTTTTTTGAAAAATGATGGAGTTAGTAATAATGATTTTGTTTGTGGGTGACTTTTGAAACTATTTTTGCTTATCGGTAGTCTACTCCTCTCACAAACTGTCTCTTTGAGTCCGCTCTTCCCATAAGCGTACTTGAGGAAATGACTTATGTGGTAATTGGAGATTGGAGAAATGGTGAAGCTCTTCTCAAGTACACTTGTGAGAGAAGCGGACTCAAACTTTGAAGTCAAAGTTCGCTTATGGGAGGAGCGGACTCCCTTGAAACCAAAATAGTTTTAAAAACCAAATCGTTCATGCCAACTCCTCCATTTTTCTAAAAGATTCTATGGAATAACAGAGGCGCGTCTCTCTGTATAAAAACATGGGTGATTGGGATTCATAAGAAAAGAGATATAGAAACAGGGGAGGTTGGGAATTCACAGAAAAACAGACATATCACTCGATTGATTAAAATCTTTTATAAAACACAAATGACACTACCAGTAAAAAGGAAAATAATAAAAGAACATAGAACTTACTGTGCAGGTAGTGGGGTAGGGGTGGTTTCTTCTTCAATGCTGATGGCACTCTGTGCACGTCTTGGGGGAGGAATATTTAAATCCTCCATACTTCTAGATTGGGGTGAAGGGGCTTCAGTGGTTTTTGAATGATGGCAACTCTGCGGGGTATTTGTAGCATTGGTATGACGGATTTTACCACGCGAACTGAAAGGAACAACTTAATATCCACATACACTGGCGGAGGAATTAAGAAGAGTTTGGTATGAACCGATACCACTCTATTTTATAAGCATGTTCGCGCATGAAAGCATGGAGCAACAATTGTTGATTTTTTCAAGTTCACTCATTTTTTTAAACGTAAATAATTTTTTATACGACATTACTGTTTGACGAAATTACATCATAAAATCAAGTATTCTATTATTTTTTATTTGAGTATAGTATTAGTTACAAGAATGGGAGTTAACAGAGGTATGGAAGGATTGGATGTCCGGACAATAGCATGGACGGAGTGGATGAAAGCAATATCAACACTTCTTCCCCTCTTGGTTGTATATATACATACGTGGAAACATCGGGTGAGATTGATAGAAGGATAGGATTTCACGACAATAGACATTATAGGTCTGTTTGGTATGGGGTAATGGAATTGACGAAAGAATGGAATGAACGAGGTAATGGAATGGATAAATGAATGAAATGGACCATTCCATTCCATTGTCTTGTTTGGTTACCATAAGTGAATGAAATAAATCATTACTTTATGTTGTTTGGTAGGCTAGAGAAGACGAAAAAATAAAATCGGTGGTGAGTAGCGGTGGTGGTGGGTGGCGGTATTGGGTGGTGGTGGGTGATGGCGGCGGTGGTGGGCGTTGTGGGTGGCGGGTGGCGGTGGTAGGAGGTGGTAGTGGTGGGTTATGGGGGAGGCGACAGTGGTGGTGGCGGTGGCGGTGGTGGGAGGTGGTGGTGACAGTGGCGGTGGTGGGAGGTGGCAGTGGGTGGTGGTGACGGTAGCGGTGGTGGGAGGTGCCGGCGGTGGGATGTGGGGGTAGGTGGTGGCGGTGGTGTGGTTGTGGGTGGCGGTGGTGGTGGCGGCGACGAGAGATGACGGTGGGTGGTGGAGGTGCCGGCGGCGACGGCGGTGGTGGTGGGTGGTGGAGGAGGTGGTGGTTGGTAGTGATGGTGGTGGTGGGTGGTTGTTGGTGGTAGGAGGGTGTGGTGATAATGAAGGGTGAAAGAGGGGATGAAATGAAAAAAAAATAAGGGGGGTGGATGGAATGAATTTAAGGGATTTAGTGGAAATGACATTGCTTGTGGAATGGGTGATTCCATTCCATCGTCCAACCAAACACCATTTTTTTCATTCACTCGTAATCGTCCATTCCATTCCACCTCCCATTTCTGCATACCAAACGCTAACTTATAGGATTTCAAAAGGCACGGACGGCAATCAGCGGATGACATCGCTTTCCACCCCTCCACTAGAATTTTAGTTTTTATATCACTATCACACAACACTTTTGTTGAAAATATACGATTATAAATGGCTACACGTATGTTTATTCATCTAATTTTAGTTTACTTGGTTCATTTTCCCTTTTTCAGAATTGATGGGCTGGGTTTACGTCAGGGTGTCTTGCCCCACGTATCAGCCCCATGTTATAGGCGTGTACATGAAAGATGTTCGGTTCATAAGGAATATCTTACCTTAATATCACCAACGCGTTTGGGCGCATTGTTTGTGGAGGAGAACTTCATAGTTTGCATTAGTTGTGGATAAGAGGAGAACTCCATAGTTAAGCGTGCTTAAGTGGGATCAAGCAAAAACAAATAGTTGAGCTCTTAATAGGTAAAACGGACAATATTAGTTAGTATGAGAGGTTGGATGTTACACATTAAATGCATATTTATTTCCTCTGTGATCGATATCATGTGTATCATATGCGATTTTACTATCGCATGTCACCTTTCCAATGAGATTGGATTCAATATAACTGAATTTAGATGCTTTTTTGTAATAACTAACTAAAAAATAAAGATCCATCGTAAAACAATCATATACTTAATATTTGATTTTGTATAATGTATTGTTAGAGGCTATATGAACTAATTACATAACATCTACATTATGTAAAATGTTATTTACATTAACAGGTAGCTTTGTTTACCTTTCTAAGCATACACTAACAATATTTTATGTTGAATATGTCGTTAAATGCCAAACATTATCGCCTTATGTTAGATTGATAATGTGTAGAGGTTATTTTGCCTCATTAATTTAGCGACCTGTGTGGCACATATATGTAAATGTGCTACAAATGTTCACGTTCTCCTTTTTAACAGTCGTAATTTGTCAATCGTGCTTGTTGTTTGATTTACATATATGTAATTTAGTGGTTTTATCTTTTTTTTTTATGTTTAAAATATATGTAATTTAACAGTTTACATATATGTAAATGTTCTTCATATGTTAAAGTTCAATGCTCTTCTTCGTTTTCCATAAATTTTGTTCTTCGCTTTCCTTCAAAATTTTCTATGAAATATACCTAAAATCTGTTTTCATTGAATGCATTTGTGTTAGAGATACTGATGCATGAGCATCCGATATCAAGAGATATCAAGACGTTATCTTTTATTATTTATTTAAATTTTAATTTCATAGTTTATTTTAATTGTTTCTAAATTAAATTATGATTCTCTGACTATAAATAGGGGATGTTAGGTTTATTGTTAGACAATTTTTATTATTGATTATTGTAAAGAACACATTTGAGGTTTTTTTGAACAATTTGGTTCGATTAAAGCGTTTGATTGAATCATTGTTTCTTAAGTCATTTGATTGTTTCGGTTCCCACATCAGAAACCATAGGTAGGAGAGAGAAATGAGTAATTTTAGAAATTTTCTTTTGACAGTGGTCACTTTTTAAAAGAAATTTAAAAAAACTTAATTTTCTATTCTATCTTTAATGGATGAAAATAACTCCATAAATAGTTCAAACATGTCATTGATTAATTACAACATTTGATCAATCACGATCATGGTTGATATGAGGTTTTTTTTAGTTTTCTAATTAAATGGCTTTTTGCATGAAAGCATGAAGCCTCTTAAGTAACCTTTTTCATTATTTTTCTTGCTTTTATAGTGTTTATTTGTTAGTTGTTAGGATCATTTATCATTGACCATTTGGTGCAATGGTAGTCCCAAGATTTTCCATAGTGAAGGTCTTGGGTTCGAATCCTGGCCACAACAAAAAAAGTGGTTTGTGACTAGGTTAGGGGGTTTACCCAGTTGGAGGGTTTCTCCTGGGGTGGGCTGCCCTAAATATTATAGGTGTTGCCCCGAATAAACCTAACTATTCTAAAATATCTAGATGTTGTCATTAAAAAAGAGAAGTTGTTAGGATCTTTCTTCTAGCCCATGTCATATCAAAGCCCAAATGAGATTAACTAAAAGAAAAACAATTGACTAAGTGTATACGCTTATCAAACCCAAGTACCCAACACGCATAAGCCCAAATGAGAATGATTTTAAAAACCAATTGTCTAAGTTGAATATCAATATTGTTACAGTTTCTAATAACATTTTAAATAGTTTGTCGAAGATTACCGTCAGTTTTTGGAAATTTCCTAATGTAAACTTTGTTCTTAAGATTGAATAAATAAATTTTACAACTTCTGATGTTTTTATGTCAAGAATAACATTCATCATTAATACACGCAACAATGATTACAAAAGATTGTAAGGATCGAGAGTGCTTTATGCTTTACATACAGAGTAAGGAGAGTTTATAAACTATGCTTCATCAACAATACATACAACAGAACTTATGCAAGAATAGTTGCTTTTACTCCTCAATGATAGTTAATGCATGATGTGATGATGTCTCAAGAGCGTCAAAGTTTGGTGCATCCTTCTTACAAATGTAGTTGCTAAACGAACATGCAACAATGACTAGGAAGAGTGTAAATACAAGCGAATACCCAATCAAGTTAAACCTTTGAGGCAAGAACAACACCAACACAAACGAGAGAGGTGCAACAAGGCTCGAGAAGTAAAAAACACTCTTTATGATCCTTAAATAGATAGGGGGTAATCTTTCCCGGTTCAAGCTTGCTTTCAAACAAAACAAAGCCACTAACGTCGGTATAACAATGATATATGCCACAACAGCCATGTTGGCAAAAACACTACAACTTTCAAAAACAGAATGTGCATTGTTTTGAAATTTGAGGTCCACAAGTGCTATCATTGATGGAAACATATACAGAAGTGTCGCGGCATATATGAGATACAATATTCCAGGGTAATTAGGAAACTTGTGTTAAACGTTAAAAAGAAAATAAATATAGGAGTAAAGTGCAGTTTTTGTCCCTGTTGTTTGCCGTAATTAACAGGTTCAGTCCAGTCTTAACACCTTTGCTCCCTGACGTTTAATGTTTTAACACTATGAGTCCCTTGAGCTAACCATTGTTAGTTTTTCTGTTAGTTTTTGAGTGAAATTACCAATTTACCCTTGTTAAATAAATAAATAAACTCTCCCTCGTTCTCACCTCTCTTTCTCCCACCCGCCACCAACACCAACCGACCACCCACCGACCACCCACCGAACCAATTTCCGTTTTTTGCCTCTGATTTATCCAAACAAAACACTCCACAATCTCTTTTTCTGACTTGTGATTGGACCAGAACCAACACAAGATGCCAGATTCAACTTGCCTTCCCTGGTTTCGGCTTTTCTTCAACACAAGATGCCAGATACAACTCAAAAATGGAAAACAAAGAAGTGAATAACGGAGGGAAATTGTATAAACTTGATTTTCTCCATCTCAGCAGGTTTTCCACTATTCTCTAATTCTGGTTATTAGCAAATCATAAACTAAAATGTGAATTCTCAGAGCTGAAACTGCCAACTTAGTTATTAGCAACCGCATCACCCAAATTAATTAAAACAACTAAATGGCCTGGCCCATTAAATGTAATCAGCTAAAAAAATGGTTTTTAAAAATGTTGGTGAAGGGATTCGAACCCACAGCCTCTTTGTTATAATAGAGAGCCTAAATCACTACGCTATCTGTGAAACTTTGTAAGGGGGTTCACCCTATAATATTTTAGAGGGTTCACCCCAGTTTTTTTACCTACCGTTACACTAAAATTTTGAAACTCGGAGGGTTCTTGTGCACCCCCCCGCTTCACTTAAGTCCGCCCCTGGGGGTGGTGGCAGGTGGTGGTCAGCCGGTGGTGGTGGTGGTGGCGGCGGCGGCGACGACGGTTGGTGATGGTGGTGGTGGTAATGGTGGCTGATGGGGCATGGGGGTATATCAGTAATTTCACTCAAAAATTAACAGAAAAGTTAACGGTGGTTAGCTCCAGGGACTCATAGTGTTAAAACATTAAACATCAAGGAGCAAAGGTGTTAAGACTGGACTGAACCTGTTAATTACGACAAACCAGAGGAACGAAAACTACAATTTACTCTAAATATAGAGAATATTAGTTTATTTTTAGACCCCACATAAGAAGTCATTTCACACCACCACATGACACATCTTACGACACAAAGTAGGGGTGAGCTATAAAACTGAGTAATCGAACCGAAACCAAATCAACCAATAAAACCGAACAAAAATAACTTAGCCATATAAAAGGCCAATGCTTTGGTTTTTTATTTTCTAAAAACCGAAAAAAACGTTTATTTTTTAATGTTTGTTATTGAATTTATAGAAAATAAATTTTATTTTGAATGTTAAAGTAATTTATAAGAAACTAGTTTAGATCCAGTGTCTACACATGGGGTGAAATATATCAATACATAAAATTTTTAAATCTTTATGTATATATTTACATGTGTAAAAATTTATTACATATAGTAAGGATAGAAAACAAATTCAAAATATGTAAAAATTAGTATATAATTAGGTTTCGAAAATACGTTAATTACTATTTTTTAATATAATTTGAATTTTATTTACTATTTGATTGAAGATAAAAGTTATACAATTAAATTTTAAAGTTTCTTATGATAAGAGATAATTTAAAATAAATGTGTTTTATTAGTATAATTAATATTTTTTTCTTTAAATATATATTATTATTAAAAGATAGAAGTGCATTAAATAGGAGAGAGAAGCGGAAAAAAAATGATGAGAATGAATATGGAGGCGACACGTGGCAAACAAAAACCTTTATTTATTATATAGTATAGATTAACAAATGGTATTCAAATATGTGATAATCAATTAATCATTAACTAACAAAATTATTTAGGCCCAAAATTTTCAAGCCCAAATGTCAAAACCGAACTAAACCAATCTTGAAAACCAAAAACCAAAAAAATCGAAACCGAATGGTTTTAAAAACCCAAAATCCAAATTTTCGGTTTTAGATTCGGTTTCCGGTTTTAGTCCATGTGGTTTGCATCAATTCCCTATTTTAGTCCAATAGTTTAAAAATCTCGATTTACATCCAATAGTTTCACCATTTGTCTCCGTTTTAACCAATCCACTAACCTCCATCCATTTATTTTGTTAAGTTAAGATGAAAAGACGAATATACCCCTACTAGTAAAAAATAAAATAAATTTGTGTATATCTCTCTCTACCCTTCTCTCTCTCTTAATTGAATCATAACAGTATAACACACAAACAAGAAGCTCACCACCACCCCCACTACCGCCACCCCCACACCACCAACGCCACTGCCACCACCACACCCCACCACCGCAACCGCCACTGCCACCCTCCACCACCACCGTTAATCAGATCTGAAAACCCACCACCACCCTCCACCACGTTTTTCCGACCACACACCCTCCCCTTCACGAATACAACACAAACAGCCATCTCAGCTCCTCCTCCCCCTAACCCTTTCATTCATCATCTTCGCGAAAGAGAGAAACCATCGCCTGACTAGGGTGGGGTTTGATTAACACGAACTAGGGTTCTAGGGTGGGGTGGCTTCGTTTTCCAATCTAGGATGGGGTGGATTCGTTTTCCGATTTAGGGATTTGCTTCGTTTTCCAATCTAGGATGGGGTGCGATGGTTCTGGTCAGGAGACGTGGCCACACGCACAGGTGGAGGCCCAAATCGGAGATATTCAGCGTTTTCTGGTCATGAGATGTGGTGGTGTGGCGGTGCCCCAAATCGGAGATATTCAGGTGGAGGCGGTGGTTTCTCTCTTTGAAGAAATACGCAGGTGGAGGTGGAGGTGGAGGTGGAGGTGATGGTATATTTTAGGGTTTTATGAAGATGAAGGATAGTGGTAGTGGGCCATAAGGGTATTTTTGTCTTTTCATAAAAAACTTAACAGAAAATCAAACGGTGTTAGCCATCTGGCTTTAATTGGAACAAAAATAAAACCATAGTGACTAAAAAAGTGAAATTTAAACTATTGGACTAAAATAGGGAATTGATGCAAGCCACATGAACTAAAACCCGAGTTTACTCTTCGGTTTAAGTTCAAAACCGACCCATACAGATTCCTAGCACAAAAAAGTATAAAGTGAGGTGAAATGAGTAGTCATCTTAGACACAAGCTATATGGTTAGATGAAAATATGAATAATGTATATTAAAGTACTTAGTTTTTATTATTAAGGTCAGAAAAGCCGTAGTGTTATTTACGTCCATGTTATAAGATATACAAATGATGGAAAATATCTGTAAGGCCCCAAACCCGAGAGGCCTCACTCGTTGGATTTACTCATTCACAAACAGTTCTTAAACATGAATATCAAATAACGCAGCGGAAAATTTCATTCAAACATAACGTCATCATTGTTCATACATGCGGAAGCGTAAACATTGTTTAAAACATAATTACATAAAAACTCATAACGGGATGCCAGTCTTCATAATCGACCGGGTAACTCTTCTCGCTTGCCAAGCATCACCGTCCATCGTCCATACCTGCCTTAACCTGAATGTGCATACTAAAAAGTCAGCTACGCTGGTGAGTTCTAGCATTTCATAAAAACTTTAACGTCAACATTTGCCAAAAACGTATCATTCATTTAGTAAAACCTTTCACAAAAGCATGTAATAATAACATCTTTAAAAAGGTTTCGTACCCATATCATCATCAACATCATAATCATAAACACCGTTAAACGGATCGTTCTTTAAAACTTTTAACATTCATTTAAGTCATACATTATTATCTAAATCTGTGTTACCCTTCGTTCCGTCATTTAGTATGGTATTGCCCCTAAGGCTAACTGCACGAAGACCGACAATACCATACATTCCGTCAATTCCCTTTTTGGTATTGCCCCCAAGGCTAACTGCACGAGGACCGACAATACCCATTCAGTTGCCCTTATGGCTCTCATGTCCATAAACCGACAACTTCCATCGACGGCCACGGCTCACGGCCAATGACACCGTCGGATCATAATTTAACCTTACATAGGGTCACGTTAACCCCTGAGTAACCGTCGTTACTCCCTTTACCAGATGTACAACATCATAACCATTGACATGCCACAGAGACAATGCCCCTGTTGTTCTTGTGGCAACTATGGCTCGCTGTCCATAATCTACCACAAGGCAGGGAATCTCATTCCCAGACTTCATTCGTCAATTCCATTCATTCGACAGATTAGATTTGTAATGACTCCTTTAAAACCTTTACCTCTTTCTCTTCTCATTAAACATTTCCTCATTTAGACCGTTCATAAAGCATTCGTAACTCTTTTTGGCAAAAACACTTCAAAACCTTTCCTTTCGTAAACATCGTTTCGTTAAAACATCATTTCGTTAAACATCATTTCGTTAAACATCATTTCGTTAAACATAATTTCGTTAAACATCATTTCGTTAAACATCATTTCGTAAGCATGCACACCAGCCCAAAAACATTAACAAAACATTTAAAAGAGGGCTCTAGAACTCACCTGATAAGCTAGTCTCGGTTGTCCTAAACGAAGGTCCAATGACTTCACGTACGATCTGAATTGAGTAGTTACATACACATCAGACCATTACTGACTCTAACGGTTTAACCCTTCTAAACATAATAACTTTGCTTAACCAGTTTGATGTCTGCGCACTTAGCAAGTGCGTAGACCCTGCTGCCTGCGCACTTAGCAAGTGCGCAGACTCTGCCTCCTGCGCACTTAGCAAGTGCGCAGGTCCCTCCTCCTGCGCACTTAGCAAGTGCGCAGGTCGCGCAGGACCTGCTCCGTGCGCACTTAGCAAGTGCGCAGGACCTGTTCTTCGCGAAAAACCCTAACTTTCGCATTCGGTCTGATCATGTCAAGATTCCGAACCCGTTTGCATTCAAAACGTTTGTTTTCCCTTAAGGGACTCAAATCCATGATTATCTTTCAGTTTCATCCGTTCAAACCTTACCTTTTCACCCAAAACCCGAAAAACCCAAAAACGAACTAAAACTCGGATTTAGGTCGGATTGTTACATGAATCGAGCTTCTGATCCGGAGGTTCTTCTCACGAGTGCAAGAGACACGAGCGGGTGCAATCTTGTGTGATTCCGACACTTTCTCTCTCTACGGTTTTTCTCTCTCTAGAATTGCAAATGAGAGAAACATGTGGTGATCTTGGCTATTTATAGGGGAGACCTCCCCAAGCCCGGTTCGCGACTGACCCGGCCTGACTTCGGCCCGCTTGAACTCGTTAACTTTATTTCTCGACATTTTGGGATGTTACAATATCCTTATTTTTTTTAATGACAACAAGTTTAATATATAATAATTTAATATTTTGGATGAATAGTGCCGCCCCAATACAGGTATACCACGTATCAAACTTTTTTTTTTACTTTCGTACGTTATAGTGTGTGTACGTAATTTTTAGCCCTGCAAACAAGCCGAACCGCTAACGACCATGCCCCCGCCGCGTAGCGATGGGCAATCGTTTTAGCTCCTCATACTACATATAATATATGTTTTTAACCCGTTTAAGGAAATAGTTGTTTTGTAAGAGTGACATGCTGGTGGTGAATACACTAATCGTGTTGTGCCATATAACACAACACTAATTAATTTTGTTAGCAGAACTTTTCATTACATATATGGAAATTAAAACTTAAATAAAGCCAAAAATAGGGTGGGTTGGGCTGATTAGGCATGCACAGTTCTAACCTGAGGGACCCAGGTTTGAATCTCGAGAGAGCCCTTATATCCTTTTTTTTAGATCAACGCTTTCTTTTGCTTTTTTTTCCTAATTATTTAACTGATAACATATTTAACTAAAAAAATAATTATGTTTTTTAATTTTCGTAATGTTTGAATGTTAGTTTTTTCGTTGAGTCAATAACATTGGATTAGTCATCAAAACGGAGCGTTACAAATTTAACCCTTCCGCCGCAACGCGCGGGTTTAAAAACCTAGTTCTAGTTTAATTAAAACGAGAAAACTATACTCGCGCTCCGCGGCGGGAGGCGAACCTTAAACGGTTGAGGCGGTGAAATTGATGTGGCTAAGTATAAAAAGAAACATAGTTAAGTACATAAAAGAAACGTATGAAGTTACGACGCATCGGTTGTGGACATCTAAACATAGATAAAAGACAGTTATATAATGCTATCAATGTTCTTTGGTCGATATCGGTCTCATTATTCATGGTACCAGCACGTTACCGTTAATCGATATAACCCACGATACATAAAAAATACTTTTTTTTGAATAAAACTCTGTTTTTAACAAAATTTATACTGGGACGTCAAGAAAAAAAATTATATAATGAATGAAAGTTATTGAGAAAAAAGTAGATTATATATACTACAGGGATAAACTCGAAACTTTAGAAACTTAAGGAGGTCAGAGTGATATTTTACAAAGTTGAGTGGTTTGTTTTGTCATTTTACTAAAGTTGAGGGGGGGATTTTGATAGGTGGAAAGGTCCACCAACATTTCCATTTAAGATAGTATATAATTAGTTGGAATTTCTAAACAATCAAGGAAATATTCATTATTGTGACATGTTTTTTTATTAAAACTAATATAAATTATACAAGTAACAAGATATATGATAGTTTAATAGATTATATGGAATTGGTAAAAGACTAGAATACCCTCATATGTTTTACACATGTCATGAGTTAACCTAAAAGACTAACAAGTTAGTGATAAAGGATGTTTTCTGAAACAAAAGGAAAACATAAAAGATGTCTAACATGATTTTTAAACGTTAAGATTGAAACCTTAAAGTAGATACAAACGAAAAGATCGTTTTCTGTAATTTTGTTTATATAAAGTTAGTGATAAGAAAGAAACAAGGAGATATAAAGTGTAGAGGCATTATTGAATATCAAGTTAAAATAGAATCTCCGCCGCCAATTCATAAAGGAGGAGTGATATAAAAACAAGTGAGATCCGGATTCCAAAAAGAAAAACAGAAACCCATCTCTGGATTTTAAAACAGACACATATGAATCAAATCTTGCATAAAATAAAACACAAATGCAACTCCCATGAAATGAAAACATCAAGGTATTAATTTAAACTATTGAAAAAATATATATATACAGAGGAAACCCGAACTTACCTTGCAGGGTTAGGAAATTGTGGATCGGCAGGGGTAATGCTAATGGCAATCTGTCCCCCTCTCAAGGTATCAATATTAGAATTCTCCATCTCCGTATTTGTACTTGTGGGAGCCACAGGCCTTTACAGAAACATTGAGCATGAATCGAACCGTTAATAATGTAGGAACAAAAATCTAGTTACAAGTTTACTGTGGATTAAGGACGGGCGAGGGCGTGGCAGAATCGTCCTCATGCGTGCTTGATTTGTTGTTCAAATCCTCCATATAGCTGGTTGTGGATTCCGGTGGTTTGAGTAATGACAGGTCTATGACTATGGGGGCTTTATAATTATTTGGTGGGTTGTCTTTAGGGATAAAAACATTGTTGAAATTATGATTTGTTTTCATTAACAAGTAAGCAGAATGTTCCGCGGACTAACCAATGTTGTGTTACGTTATCGTCTTTTATGTTGCCGTCTACTCGATTATCATCTTTCTTTTGTAGTTTTACATACCGGAATAAAAGCAAATTTTAGTACGGCTATTGACGGAGACTTGTCATGTAACAGACTCCTTCGGTTCGGATCCATCTATGTGGTGGTGTCATTTTCCCTCCACTCGGGTCGAAGCAATCACAGAAAACATGTAGTCAAAGCAACTTTGTCATTTCAACGTACGTGTGACATTTATCATAACTATATAACTCGAATTTACGAGTTATATTTTAATAACATGTGAGAAATAGACCTTAACATGCACTAATATATTTTTAGTATATTCAAGTTATACTAAAAATATATTATTGCATGTTAAAGTCTATTTATGACTTGTTATTAAATACACTCACCAATAGTTAGTAGAGTAATAGTGTACTTTACTATCAACAATTTGAAAGCTCAAACTTCCAGTAATTAAAAAAAATCAACATATATTGAAAGAAAATTGTTTGCTAATCAGGGCTTGAATCAATAAGATGAAGATCAAAGAATGATTGAAACAAAACTAGAATTTTTTATTACCATTCTGATTACATCAACTTTGACATCATTCCTAGGGTTATATACATATGAACCGTGCCAACATAATCGATACAACGATTAGTAAAACAACCGGTTATAACTTCTGGTACTTTACAAACTAACCCTACATATTTACAATAATGACTCTAAGATCCCTATATTAATAGCATAACTAACAATATATTTAGTTTACTTTTTTAATTCACCACATTCATTTCTTTCAGCAAAGTTTAACTGTCAACTACTTCACATTATGCTCCCGAAGCCTTTATCACCGTTACAAGCCACTTTGATCACTAAAAGTTATTACAAGTTAAACACAGGTCAACAAAACCTATTAGAAACAACTAATCCAAATACATAAAAAACATAAATAATTTCTTAAAAGAGTATATTTTTAAAATAATTGATATGAAATGATATAGAAGTACAGATTCCCTTTTAATTCATAGCCCGTTATCGACTTGAAGCAGATCAGGTTTAAATTTTTTATTCATGGTTTCTTATAATATTTCTAACTTAGTTTTACGTGTATGCATTTTATTGTATAGTTTAATTTAGAGTAAATTAAATGTTGCCTTTTGCATATTACAATTTTACTAACAGGCATTAAAAAATTAATTATTTCCATGTGAAATTAATGAGAAGCTTATACTTAAAAATTACAAAAATATATTGTAAAAATCTAGAGGTACTGAATAGGTTTTCTTAAAAAAAATTGTTTAAAACCCAAGTATGGAATAACACTTGTTATTATGTACTAATAAATAAATAGGCAAGTATGTAAAGAGTTTAGAGATAGAAATACAAAACTAATTTATATAGGTTCAAGTGGATGTTAAAAAATCCAATTTACGTCTCTCTCCAATTTTAAAATTCGAGAGTTGCTTCAATAAACGTTTCTCTTGAACGTAAGAGATCAACGATACTCCAATCGTTTCACTAATCAATAGTAGTGATCACCTTGTACAATGTCTCATTAAATAAAGATAATGATCACCTTCTTCCACTCACTATGTCTAGATAGTGGTCTTTATACTCTAACACGGCTATACACTATATCAAGATAGTGTATATCCTCACAACTCAACACTATGTCAAGATAGTGTCACCCAACCCAATCAGTGGTGGATCCATGAATTTTTTTCAAGGGGTTCACTGTTTTTAGATGCCCCAATTTCATAGGGCCTAAACCACTACGCTTACTGTGAAACCTTGTAAGGGGGTTCACCGTAGGGTATTTTAGGGGGTTCACCCCAATTTTTTTACCTACCGTTACACTAAAATTTCAAAACTCGGGGGGTTCCTGTGCACCCCCCCGGCTTCACTTAGGTCCGCCCCTGAACCCAATCATACACTATTTCAAGATAGTGATGATATCAACTAACTCTCTCACACACACAAGTGTAGTAGTGCCTTTTACAAATATCTCACAATAAGGTGGTAAAACACTAGCACAATATTACAATATAAGAATGATGATGAAGATGATGAAAGTTGTAGCACAACTCTTCCCTTTTTATGCTCTTTTGTCTTCATTTGTTCTTTAATCTTTGATCTTCCCCCAAATGATATAACATATGATAGGAATGAGAGAAAGATATATTTGGTAAGTATTTGAAAATGTTTAGATCAAAAGAGGTAAGTGTTAAGCTTAGAGTAGGCATATATTTATAGGCAAAATGTCAAGACAAAAATGTCACTTAGACTTGCCAGGTCGCGGTCGAGCACCAATCGACCGTGGACCTTCTTGCCAACTTTTTGGTCTCTAAATTGAACGTAGTAGATTGTACAAGTTTACACTCCAAAGTCATTTCTACTTATACAGACTGATTTTTAACTTTACCAAAAGGTTTGCTTTTACCCTTACCATCTTGTAAGGATTTACATAAGAATGGTAAGTTTTACTTCGTAAAATCAAAACCACCAAAGATGATTTCTTAATTTGTTTTAACATTTATCCATTTATAATAGATTTGTGTCTTATACGTGGAACCATGTTGGGATTTTACCAGACATAGAAGATTCAACTACTTGAATTCAAAGTTTAAATTCAAATTTGGAATTCAAAGGTATTCTTGACACATATTTTTTTAAGATTTGAATTTTGTAAACTTTTGTTAAGTTTTATAAACTATTTTAAAGAAATGACTTTTGTTTTATAAGAATCATATTTTTATAATTCTTAGGATTAATTTAGAAAAACTGTTTTAATCATTTTGATCTTTCTCATTCAATCATCATATTACTACTGTCGTTTGTTGTGTTGAGTGTGTGTGCCGGATTCTTGTTGACTTCATCATCAAACCGTTAGCGTCCATTGTCTTGATTGTGCGTGTCCGGTTCTTGTTAACTTCGTCATCAAACCTTGATCATCATGATTCACTTTTTATGTGTTGACTTCAATGTCAACTCATTTAACAAAATTTTAGGCTAGGGTTTGGGCCCCAATTTTTAAAAGTGTTTTGCATATCATAATGGACAGTCCAGCTCTTGATCCACTATATGTCTATCTGATTTATGCTTTGCGCCCGCGTTGTACATACAGATTACAGGCATACAATCTGATGGATCCAATTTAATAAATTTCCTTTTTTTCTAATTGGGTATTGTTTTCTTCACTTAATATCACTTTTTGTGAAATCTTTTCATGTTTTACCTAGTACATGAAGACACGCAATCAATGAGAGTGGTGAATTCTACACAACACAAAGCTCAATGTAAAATAAAAAAAACGTCGACTAATTTAAAAAAAAAAAAAATCATGAAGAATTAAAAAAAACAACGTTTTTAATGTAAATACAGCATGTTACATATGTAAATCATGATGCTACATATGTAACTTTTTATAAAAAAAAACCGCTCGCCGTTTTTTTGTTTTTTGTTTTGTTAAACAGAGTTTTCCGTTCTCGACTTTCCGGCGGCGGAAACCGGTGACGCTGGTTGGGCTCAGCGAGACGAGTTCATAGCCGCTTGAATCACCTTAATCGGAGTTCGTATGGTCAAGTTATGGGCAAAACAAGTTCCATTCTCGTGTGGTGCTCAGCAGTTTCGTACAAACAAGTTTAGTACGGACCGTACGCGAAGGTATAACTCGTAAAACTTAAATATCTAGTGTTGGTTAGTGGCAAGGGACTCGGGAAAATTACCAGGGACGTATTTTGGGAATTTTTTTCGGACACGTTAATGTTATGGGTCATTTTACAGCTAGGGATCCTGGATCTTTGACGTACTTCGGTATCCTGACAGGTTTCGGTATCCTTAATTTCTGTATTATCTAACTGTTGTATCTTTCCTTTATCTTGACCAACACGCAGGTAAAACACGTGAAGTCGATTTAATCCCTAAAGAATCGGTCTAGAAGTTGAGAAGAACGTGTAGAAGACGCGTGAATTGGCCACCAACGGTCATATTTGAAGACTAAGTCGATTCCGGGATTCTCGGATAGTTAGTTAGCTTATCTTCTGTATATAATCAGCAGCTTGTTCGATTAGAAAAAACACACAACAACGCACTTAGCTATAGAGTACACTCGCAATCAGTCTTGTAACACTTAGATATCGATCATTTGTTGCTCAACACTTGTAATTCTTTATCATTTATTGAAGAAACGAGGCAGGTGTCGATTTTCACCTCCCAAGGTTTCCTGAAAGATCAAGGGCTTTCCTCGTAAACATCAGTGTCACTCTTTACGTTTTTACATTGATTTTACAAGCACACTACCTCACCAACGAAATTTGGTTACAAAGTTAGTTTACATAATTTTTACCCAAAACAATTTGGCGCCCACCGTGGGGCAAGTGGTGCTTTTCATCTTCAAATCTTTACTAAAATTTGTGTTCAATCACTATTCTTCAAAGCTATTCTAAAAAATGTCGTCCCAATCCAAAAATATTTCTGTTTCTGCTCCATCTTCGAGCTCTGGGTTGGTCAACCCTATTCCTCCTCCATTTCAAAAAAAGTGTTAATCAGCCGAAGAAAACTACTCCTGCGGGTTTTTCGAGATCCGGAATACCTGCTGGTGGACTTGTGATCGTATCAAACAATGATATCCTCGATCTGTTCTTGGAGATGAAACAACAAATGGAACAACAGAGGAAGACTAACCAAGCGCTGTTTCGGGAGACCGAGAAGGTTAAGGAATCAAAGAAACTAGTGGAAGTGACGACTCCGCTGCAACCAAGGGTCTTGGATTTCAATTATTCAGGATCCTCAGAAATCCATAAGGGAGATTTCCTTCCCATGCAAACTGGGATTACTGCAGTTGGCCCTACCCCCGGCTGTCAGAGTTACGACAAATCGGGATCTTGGAGTTACTCCGGGATCATCGTTCCGAAATCCTGAGAACGATAACACATTCAATCAATTTTCAAATACTAACTAATTTGTGCAGGAGACAGGAATAACTCCGTCCATGGCCAAGGAGTTAAAGAAGTTGTGAGAGATGATCTCCAGTGTACCGGGTGTGGTCCAACCTATACCGGAAATGTCCTCTACCAGTCACAGGATCTCCATATTCGCTCCACCGTTATGTGATGCTGAGATCCCCAAGCGCTTCCAGACTCCTAACATGAAGTTGTACGATGGAACTACGGATCCTGAGGAGCACGTCGCGCAGTACAGGGAACGGATGGAGATAAACTCCATTCCCTTGGACCTAAAGGAAGCCTGCTTATGCAAAGGCTTCGGCTCTACCTTGACAGGATCAGCCTTAAAATGGCTGCTTAATGTTCCTCCATATTCTATTACTTCATTTGCTCATTTAATTAACATGTTTAACAATCAATTCTATTGCAGTAGAACTTTTGAAAGATTAACAAGTGACTTATACATGATAATTCAAAATCCCGGAGAATCCCTCCAAGACTATGTCAGCAAATTTAGTCGGGAATCCCTGGATATCTTGAACCTTGACGTTGCCACTGCAGTCCAGGCCTTCAAGATGGGACTACAGAAGGATTCTCAATTTTACGAAGACCTTGTTATGAATCCTTGCATCAACCTTGATGAAGTCAGGAACCGAGCATTGAGGTTTATTAGGCTGGAAGATGATAAAAAGATCCAGCAGAGGGTGAATGCTCCGACAATCTACACTCAACCTAACCGGAAAGCTGAACCTGCACCTTTCAGGTCGTACAGCTCCAAGCTGTATTCTAAGCCGGACAATCAAGGGTCAATGTTGTAGAAGACGACGAGGACGAGGAAGAATATCCTAAGTTGTCTGAATACTGTTTTTCTCTTGATACAACTGGTTTGCTATTTGCTATGCAGGATCTTGGAGAACAAGCCAGATGGCCTCGCATGTTTGAGAGGAACTCAGGGGGAAAGGACAAGTCTAAGTGGTGTGCATTCCACGAAGACTTTGGCCATATAACTGAGGATTGTATTGCTTTGCGGAAGAAGATAAACTATCTCCTGAGCAAGGGATATCTCAAAGAATTTCTGGGCAAAGGAAAGAACAAGACCAAGGATCCTGACAGGATCCCGCAGAGAACAAAATCCCCACCACCAGACGCCAAGGTAATAGGTTTTATATCTGGTGGATCTGATATTTGTGGTACTTCTTACCCTGCAGCAAAAAGAAATGCCAAAGAAGCTAAAACAGAGAACGGGGACAGACCTATCAAAACCTCCAACTTAACTGAAGAAAAAGTGATCTGTTTCGACGAACAGGATAGAGATAACATACAGGATCCTCATCACGATGGCCTGGTGATCACGCTATACATCGCAAACCACTTCATACGCAGGATACTGATCGACAGAGGAAGTTCTGTAAACATTATCCAGCATGAAGTCCTGAAAAGAATGGGGATCCCGGATTCTGAGACCATCTCGAAATCCTCAGTATTAGTAGGATTCAGTGGAGAGGTTAAGAACACTGTTGGTGAAATAAAGCTACCAATCTACATCGAGGGGGTAAACTCTATAAAAAAAATTATGTCATTTATTATTTATCTTGCTATAACATTATTCTAGGAAGACCCTAGATACACGACATGAAAGCAGTACCCTCAATATATCACCAATGTGTCAAGATGTCGACCCCTTGGGGAGTGGTGAAGATCAACAGCGATCAACAAGAGGCCAAAAACTGTTACACTTCTTTAATGAAAGCCTCTGTCAAAAATAGGCAAGCATAGCAATTAACGAAGCAGGCTAGGGATGTTCTGGAAACTAAAGAACAAGATGTAAAAGAAGTATCCCTGGATGCTGAGAATCTAGATACAAAGATCCTGGTAGGGAGCAATATCCCTGAGGATATTGAAGAAGATATCCTGAATTTCCTGAGGGGCAGAAAAGCAACCTTCGCTTGGAAGCACGAATACATGACAGGTATATCCAAAGATATCATAACTCATAAACTTGGAATTGATAAAAGTTTCAGGCCAATACATCAAAAGCGAAGGAAATTTTCTCCTGAGAGAAATGTGATCATCCAAGAAGAGTTGGAAAGACTTCTCAAGTCTGGAATGATAAGGGAAGTAAAATTCCCAAGGTGGCTAGCCAACGTGGTGGTAGTCCAGAAGAAGAACGGGAAGTGGAGAGTTTGTGTAGATTACACAGACCTCAACAAAGCATGTCCTAAAGACCCCTTCCCATTACCACACATAGACTCGATGGTGGACGCTACAGCAAGCCACAAAATCCTGACTTTTATGGATGCCTCTTCAGGATTTCAACAGATCCAAATGGAACCATCGGATCAGGAAGACACGACATTCATGACCCCGACATGTATTTATTATTACACAACTATGCCATTTGGTCTTAAAAATGCAGGTGTCACGTATCAAAGACTGGTAAATATGATGTTCAAAGACAAGACTGGGGACATTATGGAAGTCTATATAGACGACATGGTGATAAAATCAAAGAAAGCTGAAGATCATCTCCGGGATCTCAGAGACGCATTTGATATCCTGGACCAATACAATATGAAGTTGAACCCTTCGAAATGTCACTTCGGAGTGGGGGCAGGAAAGTTCTTGGGCTACATGGTGACCAAGAGAGGAATAGAAGCCAGCCCAGAACAAATCAAAGCTATCATAAGTCTAAAATCCTCAGCAAATACTAAGGATGTCCAGAGACTGACCAGCAGAGTAGCATCACTCAACAGATTTATATCAAGATCATCAGAAAAGTGCAAAGAATTCTACGACATCCTGAATAAAAATAATAAATTCGAATGGGAAGAGAAGCATGAACAAGCACTCCAATCATTGAAGGAATACTTGTCAACAGCTCCTCTACTGATGAAACCAGAAGACGGTGAACCGTTATCCCTATACTTGGCAGTATCCCGAAGCACCGTAAGTGCTGTATTAGTCAAGGATCATGAGGGACAGCAACATCCGGTATACTATGTAAGTAAAAGTTTGCTACCATCAGAAATCAGGTATTCTCATTTAGAAACGTTAACTTTAGCTTTAATAATGGCATCAACTAAACTAAGACATTATTTTGAAACTCATGCTATTCATGTTAAGACTAACTACCCTATTAAGTGTGTCTTAAGAAAGCCATAGATGTTAGGAAGAATGGCTAAATGGTCAGTCAAACTTAGCGCCTATGACCTCATATACGAACCTAGAACAGCAATAAAGTCTCAAGCACTAGCGGACTTTGTGGTTGATTTCAGCAGTGATATCCAACACGAAGCAGATCTTGAAGTCCAACAACTAGAAGAGTCGAAGGACGAATGGACCGTATTCACTGATGGTGCATCAAATGTAAGAGGAACAGGTCTGGGAATCATACTAAAATCGCCACAAGGGGACATATTACCCCAATCCATAAGCTGTGAGTTCCAGGCTACAAATAATGAAGCAGAATATGAGGAGTTGATAGCAGGATTACCATTAGCCAAGGATATCAAGATCAGGTATCTTCAGATATATGTAGACTCATTGTTAATTGCTAATCATTTCAATGGTTCATATGCAGTAAAAGGTGAGAAGTTAGCCAAATATCTCACAATAGTTAGGCAATTATCCATAGAATTCGAAACTTTTAACATTACACAGGTTCCTAGAGAAGATAACACTGAGGCTGATGCCTTAGAAAACCTTGCTTCAGCTCTTAGAGTATCAGAAGGTACCAAAATACCTATCATACACATTCTGAGCCCAGCAATCGAGAAGGTGAATGAAGTATCCAACACTGAAGAAGAATCAGACATTCAGGATCTTGAACCTATTCCAGGATCCTGGATTTCACCTATTAATAAATACTTGCAGGATAGTGAAATCCCAACTGATGAAAAGAACCAAAAGGCTTTTCGCATGAGGATGTCTTGTTTTATAATGTTTGAAAATATTTTGTATAGAAAATCAATTGCAGGTCCATATTTAAGGTGCTTGGAGGATCCTGAAGCACGAGAAGTCTTCAAAGATCTACACGAAGGAGCTTGTGGTAACCACACCAGGGGCAGAGCGTTATTTTCAAGGATCCTGAGGATAGGATATTACTGGCCTACCATGAGGAAAGACGCTATGACTTACTCTCGAAAATGTGACGCTTACAAAAGATACAGCAACATACTCCATCAACCAGCCGAACCTTTATACCCAATCATCTCTCCGTGGCCATTCATGAAGTGGGGAATGGACATCGTCGGCAAACTTCCCAAAGCACCAGGAGGAAAGGTCTTTATGCTAGCAATGACGGATTACTTCTCTAAATGGATCGAAGCTGAGGCATTTGTCCAAGTTAGAGAGAAAGAAGTCAGCTCCTTCATCAAGCGCAATATCCTGACAAGATTTGGGATCTCGACGGAAATAATTTGTGACAACGGGTCTCAGTTCATTGGCAGACGAACAACTGACTTCTGTGCCAGCTGGGGAATCAAAATGATAACTTCTACCCCAGTACATCCTCAAGCCAATGGACAAGCAGAATCTAGCAACAAGATCATCGTTAACAACCTCAAGAAGAGATTAGGAGCAAAGAAAGGAAGATGGGCCGAAGAGCTGCCTTTGTACTTTGGGCAGTTAGGACAACCAATAAAACCGTGACAGGGCAGACTCCATTCTCCTTGGTATTGGGAACTGAAGCAATGATCCCAAAAGAGATGGTTATCCCTAATGCCAGAACCAATCTCCAATCTTTAGATACTAACGACGAAGCTCTTGCTTGGGATCTCGACACTGTGGATGAGCTCAGGGATCTTTCCAAAGTTCGCATTGCAGCTTATCAGCAAAGAATAGCAAAATCATACAACAAAAACATAAGGGTTAGAAGATTCCAAACTGGTGATCTCGTATTAAGAAAAGCATTCCAAAATACTACCAATCCCAATGATGGAAAGCTTGCACCAAAATGGGAAGGCCCATACTTGATTGATTCAGAAGCAGGCAGGGGAGCTTATTGGTTGGCTACTATGAAAGGACATATCCTGCCAAGATCCTGGAACGCTATCTATCTCAAAACATACTTTATGTAAAGTTAGAACTTAAATTCTAACTAAAACATGTATGTCTTCTATCCCTGAATATTTTTATATTAATTACTCTTGATCAAAGTACTGACTTGAGCGTCGGAGGGGTGTTAGCCAGGCTAACACCCACCTTCACCAAGATTTCCAGTTTTGTAGGAAATGCCTCCAGGGATCCCGACAGAAGATAGAGATTGGCCATCTCTTCTAAGTTTGGGTATCCTCAAATACCTCGAAGGTTTAAACGGCTTTCGCCTTTCTAAGTATTGGGTTAATACACCTTGCCATGAGTGCACGATATTCAAGTATAGTTGAAGGTGGTGCGACCAGTCCATGTAACAGTGGCTGATAATTTTATCACTGTTGGCTATATCTTGAATGCTACGATAGTAACAGACGTGTTACTCCTAAGGTTTTTAGCATTTTCATGCTAACTTAAGTTTGGCTTAGCCCACGTTATTCTGGCTTAGCCCACGTTATTCTGGCTTGACCCACGTTATTCTGGATTGGCCCACGTTTTCTGGCTTGGCCCACTATTTTAAATATGTAACACTTATGTGTTAACTGAAAAACTTAGCATCAATATGCTGAATTAGGATCCTTAAACGAGTTGAAGACTAATAAGGATCCCGAAATGCATTTACTAAGCCTATAACATATCTACGACTGAACACTGGGGACAACTAATAGTTGTAATACTTCATGTTGATTCGGTATGTATATATATCCAACTTCGTACTCAGCAAAGGTATGTGTTGCTAACTTTTCGATTACAAGAAGATCTGGAAGCTGAATGACTAAGTTATGATACGTATGGTACTCTTATTTAACCTCATTTATTAAAACCAAATTATGTTTTCCTAAGTCTAAATTTGATAAAAACCTAAGAATTTATTATGAAGGATCCGATATCCTAAAGTATGTTCAAACCTATTTTTCTAAGTTTTAATCACCTCAAGATCCTAATTTTGAAAAATATATCAAGGTAACCAAACGACAATCATGGCAAATAGTCATCAATCATCTACTAATATTTAAAGTGCAGGAAAAGAAAGTGATTCGGGCTTCATCCAAAACTGGACCCATCCACCCGGAGTCACAAACTGTCAAATTGTCTATCCCATGACAGGGATCCCAAAAGAAAGAAAGTCAAATTGTTCAACAAACCTACCAGATCAAAGTTAAAAATATAGAACCACATGAATCACAAATACATGACTCAGACCTTCTCTTCTTTGCCTTCATCGTCCTGACCGACCAGATTCTCAACCATCTTTGCAGAGCCCTCCACCTCAGATTCAGCCGTTACTTTGCCTTCGTCCTCTTTTGGGATCGGTTCTCCACTCAACTCAGCGACCAATTTCTTCCAGCCTTGTACGTCCCACTTAGCTTGATCGAAGTTCTTGTCAGCAGCCTCCATAGCCATCTTGATCCTGGCTTGAAATATATAGATTGTGGCTGAATTCTTAGCTTGCTCATAGGATTCTTCAAGATCTTGGGAATGCTTGGCGTTAGCCTCCTCTAACTCCGCTTTCACCCGACTCAGCACCTTGGCATCTTCTGCCATCCTCTTGTCCTTAGCAGCTGCTATTTTTTGTAGATCAACGACCATTTTTTTAGCTTCATTGGCTTCTTTTGCAAGTGATTCATAGCACCTGGTCATTTGCTCTAAACCCTACAAAGAGTATGTCAGAATTTCCTTAAATTGGATTCAGGATATTGGGAAGATCTTACCAAATGGCCAAGGACGTGGAGCTTCTTGTAGGCATCGGCATAATTCATCCCCTCATAGATAGCAGTATCGGCAGCCTCACAAGGTTTCCTCTTTTTACCTACGGAGATCTTGGGACGTGGAGTCGGAATCTCAGGCTTGGAAGCTTCAGGGATCGGTTGTTCTTTCTTGACTACCTTACCTCGGGACGCCATGCTATCAATATCTTCGAGGGAGAATCGAGAAATTGACTTACGGAAACCTGTGACAGAATTATGGGTTAAATTTCTATACTCTTGATTAACTAACCTTCAAATAAATCTTTCTATTCCTTTATCGGGTACAACTTATAATTCAGGGATAATCCAGGAAGCATATAAATGCTAGTAGGAGAAATTATTCTGACCTGAAGACATGTTAGGTTCGGAATACTGAGTATTGAAACTGGCTTCACTAATGGTGGACTCGACGCGAAAGGATCTCTTTGCCACGGATATTTCCAATAACGCCTCGATTCTTTTATCTGTATCACTTCTTGCAGGAACTAATTCAGCAAACTTTGGAGCTGTATAAAGATAAAGCAAAATCATTAGCAACATGTGGGATATAACATGAGCTACAGGGATCCTAACAACTTCCTACCCTTCTTAACCCATTCCAGCGGAAGAAGATTCCCATCAGGAATCGAATCCCTCTTGACAAAGAAGAACTTCCCCTTCCAGTCAGAATCGTTTTGGGTGGCTTTCGGAATCAAATGAGTTTGCCCAGACTTGAGTTGAAGAACGAATCGAGAAGAACCATGGGTTCTCAAATTATAGACAGTAGCTAGCTCAGGGACGCCAATGGTCAGAGAATGAGAACGATTCAGCCTTTCAAGAGTAGCCAGGATTCTCCAAACCATCGGCATGATTTGGGAATAGCAAAGACCAGTAAGTTTGAAAAACTCGGTGATGAGTGGAGGAAAAGGATATAACAGACCCAAAGAAAAAGGATAGCTATGAAAGCAAACCCATGTTTTAGAAATCAAATCCGCTTTTGTTCTAGAATCGAAGGCCCTAAAAACGGTTTTTTGAGGAAAAATATTGTTTGATTTCAAGAGTTGATCTCCGAATCAGTGAAAGAACAGAGTGATCAAGGATACCCTGATCAGTAAAGTCCTCTATTGTTTTGGTGATGATAGAGGAAGTCGATTTAGTTATTTTCTTACCCATAGTGGTGAAAGATTAGAAGAAAGAAAATAAAGATTTTCAGAAGATATTTTACCTGCTATAACTTGAAGAAGATGAGAATGAGAGAGAAGGAGTAATAATGAATATATTCAGAAGATTGCAACGGATAAATCGCATTGGCATTCGTAAACATCTCTTCAGGACCCTATCTTCATTTACCTTTTGAATTTTGAAATTTTTACAGATGTCGATAAGTGTTTGACAACTGTTAAAATTTGGGGACAATTGTTATGGGTCATTTTACAGCTAGGGATCCTGGATCTTCGACGTACTTCAGTATCCTGACAGGTTTCGGTATCCTTAATTTCTGTATTATCTAACCATTGTATCTTTCCTTTATCTTGACCAACACACAGGTAAAACACGTGAAGTCGATTTAATCCCTGAAGAATCGGCCTAGGAGTTGAGAAGAACGTGTAGAAGACGCGTGGATTGGCCACCAGCGGTCATATTTGAAGACTAAGTCGATTCCGGGATTCTCGAATAGTTAGTTAGCTTATCTTCTGTATATAATCAACAGCTTGGTAGATTAGAAAAAACACACAACAACGCACTTAGCTATAGAGTACACTCGTAATCAGTCTTGTAACACTTAGATATCGATCATTTGCTGCTCAACACTTGTAATTCGTTATCATTTATTGAAGAAACGAGGCAGGTGTCGATTGTCACCTCCCGAGGTTTTATGCCGGAGATCCTGAACGATAAAGGGCTTTCCTCGTAAACATTCGTGTCACTCTTTACGTTTTTACATCGTTTTACATTGATTTTACAAGCACACTACCTCACAAACGAAATTTGGTTACAAAGTTAGTTTACATAATTTTTACCCAAAACAGTTAAAAATGGGTTATAATTATATAATCTTTATTATAATTATCAAGTAATGGACGAATTGAAATATGGTTTTGATAGTATAATCTAAAGTGAGATTTATGGATTACCGTTGATTGATTTGGGATAAAAATAGACAATTTGAATTGTCGGGTTTTAGACAAAAACAAACGGAACTTTGTCCGATTTTCGTTAGAAATAAGAGTAAATTACCGTTTGCGTCCCTGTGGTTTACACGATTTAACACAATGCGTCCCTAACATGAATTTTTAACGCTTTGAATACCCGTGGTATACAATCTGTAACACTCTGAGTCCATGGGCCTAATTCCGCCAAATTTTCAGTTTAAATTTAGGTGAAATGTCCGTTGTACCCTTTTACTGTATAACAGTATGCGTCCCTGGAAACATGTAATATCTGTTTGCGTCCCTAACTAAGTTCCTGCTAACAAAACTAATTTCCCTCCTCTTTCCCTCCCAAATTACAATGAACACAATCAAATACACCATCAAACAAACAATTATAACCATCAAACAAGCAATTACAGCTAGAAAGGGGAAATATGTAAATGTCCCTTTTGAAAAACGCCCAGTTCAACATAAATTAAACGCCACAATTATAAAACACAATGACAAACTAAACGCCATGTTGAAACGCCACAATTATAAACGTCATAAATTAAACGCCATCAAACAAGCAATTACAGCCCAAAACAATAACGCCATAAATTAAACGCCACAATTATAAACGCTATAGTTTAAACGCCACAATTATAAAACACAATGACAAACTAAACGCCATGTTGAAACGCCACAATTATAAACGTCATAAATTAAACGCCATCAAACAAGCAATTACAGTCCAAAACAATAACGCGACAATTATAAACGCTATAGTTTAAACGCCACAATTATAAAACAAAATGACAAACTAAACGCCATGTCGAAACGCCATAAATTAAACGCCATGTTGTAACGCCAAAATTATAAACGCTATAGTTTAAACGCCACATGTAAAACGCAATATTGAAATTCACCCAAAACTACCATATTCACCCGAAACTACCATATTCACCCGAAACTAGTAGTTTCACTCCATGCAAAATCAAAACGAACAACTACACATAGAAAACGAACACATATCACCAACAATAATGCTAATCAAAAGCCTTCAAACTTTAACTTCGTAATGCTAACAGTGAAAGTTGAAGTGCCAGTTCAAAAAATAACTAAAAATAATGCTAATCAACTACACCAACACGACCAAGGCATCATTAACTCCTGTCCCCGCCATATTCCACCTAAAAGTTGAAGTCTCAGTTGAAAAGGAACTACAACACGACCCTTACCCGCACCTGCAGGTGAGTAGGGGTCGCATGCACCCGCATTCCGGCTTCAAACACAAAAATGACGATTATTAGTATGTCCGATTAAATCCGAAACAAGTCAAAAATTGGACCGACCATCGTACCTGTGACAACCTGGTTGTCTACGAGGGCATCCACTCGAAGAGCCATTCGCGGCGACGGCGAAGAAGAGGTCGGGGACGGCGAGGAAGAGGGACGCGTGAGGTGAAATAGGGTGGGGGACTCAATGTGATATCTAGGGTTATATAAAAGAGTAAATTACCATCTAACCCCTGTCGTTTAAAAACTTAACGGAAAGAACTTGGCGGAGTTAGGCTCAGGGACTCAGTGTATTACAGATTGTATACCACACTGTCGTTTGAATAGGTTTGAAACTGGTTTGGTCCAAACCGGTTCAGAAGCGGTTCGGTTTTAGGTTTGAAACCGGTTTTTTTTCAAACCGGCGTTTTTGTGCACCTCTAGGTTGACGTGACGGTGTTTAAGGATTATTTATATATTTAATTCTTTATCATACTTTCTTATAGGCTTATAGCTCTAACATTATTTTCGGATAAGGTTTTTGATGCTGAATAGAAACATGGCTTGCTTACATCTCACTTCTTTAGACGTTATCTATAGCTTTGTTATTTGTGAGATTTTAGTGGATATAGCTGTTGTTATTATTATACTTTATTTTAAAAAATTATTAATTTTGTAAAGTAAATAAAATAACTGTGAATACTAAAACTAATAGATAGTTTTATGTATTAAAATAAAGAGTTAATTACACGGATGGTCCCTATGGTTTGATCAAATTACGGATATAGTTCATAACTTTAAGAAATTACAGGTTGGTCCCAGAATACTTTGATTTTGTTTCACTGACGGTCCCTACAGTTGATGGAAATTAACTTTTTCTGTTAAGTATGTTTGAAAAGACTAAAATACCTCTTAATAAAAAAAGAAAAAATAAAATAAAACATTAAATAAAAGAAAAAGAAATATTAAAATATTAGTGGGTCTCACCCACAATTAAATCAAAAGACTTTCTTCTTCATTTGCACAGATCACCACCACCTCCCCACCCCTCGACGACTACATCCACCGGCGACCACTCCCATTCTTTCCTCTCCATCGGAAATGGAAGCACTGTTCTACCCTGACACTCACTCCCATTTAATCGTCTTTCGCTGACACTCACTCACATATTTCCACAAGACTTCTCTTCTCCCCACAGGACACCAACACCACCGCCGACCACCACACGCTGCCTGCAACTTGCACCACCGTCGGCCACCGCACCACCGCCGTCGCCGCCACAACCTCTGGTTGAAATTCACCTGACGCCGTCTATTTCCATCCGTATGCCATCGTCTCCGATTGAAGTTCACCTGCAAAACACCAAAAAAGTTGTATTCAGAGACGACGTAGAATTCGTCGGCAAGAACGAACCATCCGTCGCTTCAGTTCCTCTGACTTGATCACAATCAGTTGCAAGGCACGTTACCTTCTGCTCTAGCCAAGGGCGGAGGATATAAGGGGCCGAGGGGCCCCGATTTTTCGCTCAGCAGTGTTAATATATACGTATTCGGTCGATTTTTCGCTCACTAGTGTTAATTTATATGTATTCGGCCGAAAATTTTATAGTTCCGCCCCCTATATGGAAAAAAAATTCCCGGCCCCCCCGAAAATTTTCAAGCTCCGCCACTGGCTCTAGCGAACTGTATAGCGTCTATGACCAGAAGCTGTGGCGGCGGTGGTGGTGCGGTGGCCAACGGTGGTGAAAGTTGCAGGTGGCGGTGGCCGGCGGTGGTGTTGGTGTCCTGTCGAGGGAGAAGAGAAGACAAGGGTATTTTTGTTTTCATTTATTCATTAAAAATTACTCTTATTAATAATACCTACAGTTAAGTTTTATGGGTTTACATAGTGGCCACCAAAGTCTAATAATTTGCAAAAGAGCCTTTTCTTCCTCTTTTACTCTCACAGTCCAATGTTGGTCCGTCCAGCAAGAGCTTAGAGCCCTACCAACAACCCTCCACCCAAACCGATTCTCCCCATCAAAACCCCTCGATTCCTTCACATGGGTTACTCTAAAATTGTCAATTTTTGTGCCCTAACATATATTTTTTTTGTTGCGTAATTAAAACTCTTGTAGTTTGAATGTCGGAGCCACCGAGAGTCGTGAATTCCGTGATGGATTGTGCGGTTTCAGAGTCACGACCAGTGCTAGGGCCTGCCGAAAACAAGGCGAGATCGGTTGGAATTGCCTAAAAGTAAAGTAGGAAAACCAGACGAAGTTAAGAAAACTCCGTCGCCGGTCACAGTGACGGTCAATTTGCCTCTGCATTCTAAGTCAATAACGCCTCCGTCGTCGTCGATTTTGAGACAGAAGGATTCTAACATTTTGGTCCTTTTAACATTTTTATTTGAATAGGTTAGTGAGACAAAAAGATAAATAAATAGATGAATAACGGAACAAAAAGTAATTATTTAATTCATAAAAATGTTTTACTTCATGTAAATTTAAGATGTTTTATTTATAGTTTACTTAAGTATATGATTTTCAACTTACAGATTTTTATGACATTTTAATTCGGTTTTCATTCATGTAAAAATGTTATAGATATTTTTTTTATCATTTCATTCGATTTTAGTATATTAAAAATATATGTAAGTTTTATAAAATATAAAATATATTATATTTGACACGAGTCGATTTTGAAAAATATTTACATCGAAACGTACCATGTGCGAGTCCTAGAAAATACGCCTCCCCTCTAGAACATCGAATCACGAACGCACAAGCCGTCAAAGCCGCTTTAATGTTTTTTTATAGTTTTTTCCTCTCTTACAACCTTTAAAATATGATTTTCTAAAAATTTCCGGATTTGCCATTTCGACGTGCTTCTTTTTAGACGTTAATTTTTCCGCACAGTCAATACTAGTGTACATGTCGTCGAAACCAATTTTTATAAATTGTAACACCCTGACATAGGGAGGGTTACCCTGCGGCAGCGCGCGGGTGTAAATAACTAGTTGTTCTAATTATTCATATAATATTTTTTTATTTATTCTTAAGGGTATTTTGGTCTTTTTACACATATTTAATAGAAAAAGTTAACCTCCAATCCTTCATCCACTTCAGAGACTATCAGTGTAACACGTTAAAAGTTTCTTCAGACCAAACCCGTAATTTTTCAAAGTTATGAACTATATCCGTAATTTGACCAAACCACTTAGACTATCCGTGTAATTAACTCTAAAATAAAACCTCAGTCAAATTAATGACCCAAATCCCAATCCAATTATTATTTTATTTACTAATATTATTTATCTTTTCTTCTGTTCCTTATTAACGGTACAATACATTTGCACCAACTTTCTGAACGACAAAACTGTCTTTTATTTCTCCTTCTCGTATCAAATTACAAGATTATTTATCATATTACTATATCAGTACAAAAATACAAGAGGTTATAACAAGATTGCTTTTTATGTTAATTCCTAAAAGAATAAAAATGGGTTCTAAAATCATTGCACACGTCTTACGTTTTATTTATTTTTATAAGAATCTTGAGTTATTACCGTTGTTTTAACGCATTCCAACATTGGTGGAGCATCGGGTATACTCTTACGAATGTGAGTGTTGTGAGATGTCAAATCACCTCTTACTCACCACTCACATATGAAGGGAGTGATATTTCAATGTTCCATGTGAGTGAGATTTAATATGTGTGTGTGAATCAGGTGAGTCTCACGATCGTGAGCCCACTCACTCGTGATCCACTCACGGATGTGGGAGTGGTGTTTCCATGAGTGTGAGCGCCACATTTGCCCTCACTGGTGACACTCGCGGAGTATACCTCAAGCACTTATATGGTAAACACAAAAAATGATGTTTTATGTAGCAAGATATGCAACAAACTAATGACTGAAAATTAGAAAGTGAAACTTGATAACTTAATATAAATAGATGTTCCAATATTCTAGAAACACAACAGAAGAAACGACAAAGATATTTTTGACTTAAAAACAAAGAGGTACTAACACACAAACAACTAAAACACACCCTCCCACACAAACTAAGCTAGCTTCATAACCGGGATGACCACAAAACAAGCTCTAGGGATGAGGGAGTACGCCGCCGCCTCCGCCACCAACACCACCACCAAGTCCACCGCCACCAAGAGTTGGCAATCCACCAAAACCGTTACCAAGACCTCCAAAAGTTCCCACACCGCCAGCTGGGCCACCAGGTCCACCATATTGATACCCCATACCGACACCTCCGATTCCATTTGCACCGCCAAAATCACCACCTATGCCAACTCCAGTTCCCATCCCACCAATGGGCATACCATTGTTTCCAAGGCCACTATACCCGCCCGTTCCACCAAAAGTGTAAACATTCTTTTGGTCCGTAAGACCAATAGTATCTTTGTTTTCCTTTGGAACGTCTCTAGCAGTGACGGTATAAACCGACACCGCTAGAGCCACGATCAACATAAAACACCACCTTGCCATTTTTTTTAACCTTTTTACCCTCTAAAAGACTAGAACTTGATGCAAGAATTTGTAAAGCTAGTAGACTCTATTTAAAGGGAAAATATGATAGTAAGGAACAGTTGGGGGTAGTAAATGAAAATTTTAACATTGGCTGAAAGAAACTGACCAATCGCCAGGGCAGAAATTAAATTTTCATAAACTTTAACCTACTAAAATGTTATGACTTAAATTTTCATAAACTTTAACCTACTAAAATGTTATGACTGGTCGTATAAAATAAAGGGACAACCAATTAGACAATTTCTATAATTTATTATTTTCAGATTTTGTTAAGTGTTTTCAATTTGAAATAAAAACATGCTTATGACAAAGATACTCTTCGATAAAACATGAATTATGATATATTTGTTTTAAGAGCACGGGGTATATCGGTATGATTGTGGTGTGGTGTGATAATAAAGTGCACGTCACGTGGCGTCACGTCACTATCCTCATTATCACACCACCCATCACTTGGCAAGGGGTATACCCGTGTGATTGTGGTGGTGTGATAATTAAATGTTATTTTTTTAATTTTCATTTAAATAAAATAAAACATAATATTTCATTAATAAAAATAAAATAAAACACAATAATTATAATATTTCATTAATAATTAAAAAAAATTACATTACAAAAAAAATTACATTACTAAAATAAAAATTACATTACTTATGATTTGATTTTTCATAAACATACTCAATCAAGTCCGCCTTTAGTGTGTTATGAATTTCTCGATTATGTATTTCTTGTCGGTTTACTCGCTTTTGATCTTCATCAATTTCTTCGTGCGTAACCTCCTTCTCATTTGGGTTGTATTGACAAATTGTCACTCATTGATCATCTAAAATCATATTATGCAAAATCACACAAGCATACATAATGTTTCGGATTTTGATTTGAGACCAAGATCGAGCCGGTCGTTCGATTATATGTCACTTATTCTTCAAGAGACCGAACGCTCTTTCGATATCTTTTCTTGCCGCCTCATGAGCCTTTCTATAATTATTATGTTTAATACATTCTGGACACGTAAGAGACTTGGTAATTGTAGCATATTCTGGATATATTCCATCGGCTAGATAATACCCACACTTGTAATGCGATCCTCTAAGTTCAAACGATGAGTCGGGTGCTGTTCCATTGATCATATCGTCGAATATAGGCGATTGATTAAGAACATTAATGTCATTGTTCGCACTGGCAACGCCAAAAAATGTATGCCAAAACCATAGATCATTTGAAGCCACCGCTTCAAGCATAATACTTGGAATAGGATGATCGTCGTGTGCAAACTGACATCGCCACGCATTGGGACAATTTTTCCAATCCCAATGCGTGCAATCGATGCTACCGAGCATCCCGACAAATCCGTGTTTAGCTTCATGAAAAGCATATAATTGTTGAATGTCGCTAGCCGACGATTTACGTAAATATCTCTTACTGTACAATAAGATTATAGCTTTAGAAAACTTGTAAATACATGACCTGATTGTTCGGTCTGACATCTTCAATTAATCGTCAAACGAATCACTTACGGTACCATACGCCTTTTGACGAATCACGGCCGTACACTTTTGAATGGAGGTGAAGCCAACCCGGCCTCTCGCGTCAACCCGTTGACGGAACCACGGCACGTCTCTCTCGAGATCAGTATTAATTCTTAAAAATAATTTCCGACTCATTCGAAACCGGGTATTAAATTGCTCCTCCCAGTACAAACAACCTTCGTCAAAGTAATCTTTGAATAAAAGTGTGTTAGCAGCTGCCCGGTTACGGTTGAGACGTGCGCTTCGTTTTAATGGTCTTGAGGATGATTCCGCCTCTTGCCACCACCTAACCGCCGCCAATGCCAGAACTCTGAACGCCACTACCCGGGCTTCCTCGCTTGATGATGAAGACATTTTATAATTTTTTTTGTAGTATAGAGAAGATGAGATAAATTGTTATTGGTTTTGTGTTATATAGGAGGTGTTTATATAGGTGGAGAGAATGAAATTTTAAAAAAAAACTTTTTTTTTATTAAATACAAATATATCCGTTGTACAACGGATATATTTCATTGAAATGTTTGAATGATTGGCGTGAAAAAAATCATGGGAAAGTGAAGACGGCGTGATTTTGAAACAAGGGGGCGGTATTCCGCTAAAATCACGGCGTGATTTCACACGCCACGTAGGAGAACGGTGTGGTTTGATCGGGTATACCGGATGACCTAAAGGTGGGGGGTTGGGGTCTAGTGGTAAAAAGGGTTCAAATCTTGCCAGGGACAAAAAAAAAAAATAAACAAAACAAAACAAAAAATCTGCCGTTAAAAAAATGATATATTTGTTTTAAAATAAATATTGAGTTTTTTTAATATACGACTAAACAATTAGAAGATAATATATTCACTTAAATTCAAGTACCGTAAACGTAAAGTTAAAATTTCCGTATAGTCACAGGAATATATTAAGCCTACTTATTGTATAGATAAAAGTATCGTCCGAAAATGTCAGTGTTGAAAGTTTGGGTTATAACTGTCTCCATAATATACCATTTTCATGCAGTGTGTTTTATTAGATAAAGAGATTTATGTACATATGTTGAGATCTATTAATTAAAGTCAAGCTTTCTTAAATAGTTTTAAAATACATGTATAAACCCTTTACCCTCTAGATTTTGTAAGAATTCTCTTGGTTCATGTATTTTTAATTGTCTAGATTCTCTGATAATCGCGTAACAGTTCGCTTTCAGATTGAATTATTTCTGTGATATACAAAGAATTCAATCGGATAAAAATCGGATATTTTCAAGAACAAATCTGTAAATCTATTAGGATTTTCCGTGTGCCTGACACTGACCAAAAGACTTGTACATATAGAGGTAAAACTATGTATTGAAACGTCATGACAGTTGGCTGATAACCGCCACAACCGTCAATCGTTTGGAAAGTACTGTTGTTTCAGTTTACTCCGGATGACTGGTCCTAGTGACCAAATATACTCTGGATGAGTAAATCTATTCCGAAGGAACAAATCTACTTCGAAGAAACAAACTTACTCCGAAGGAATAAATTTACTCCAGATGAGTAAATCTAATCCGGGGGAACAAATCTACTCCGGAGTAACAAATTTACTCCGGATGACTAACTTTAATAGTTTTCAACTTCCAAATCAATTTTCCAATGCATGACAAGTCATGAAAATAAATTTTTTCAAACTGACATGGCAGCTTAACCCCAGTCAAGGGCGTTGCCCTTTGAATCTAAAGGATTTGGTGAACTCAACTCCTTCTAAACATCAAGTATCAATCACTCCCTTTGAATCCCTATTTTAAGTGTTCTTGGTGGGTTTGTGGTTAGTCACGAATTGTGACTGATTTGGGAGATGCAACAGGTTAATAATTTGTTAAAAGCGATAACCTAGCTTGATTAATGGTTAAGTGTGGTAGATAACATCCTATGAACACCTAATTTGAAATTATTAAATTAAGGTTCTTGAGGTTCAAGTTAGGGGGGTTTTGATTTGGGGGTGTTAAAATGATATGTTAAGGGTTTGAAAGTGTTTATAAACACAAAACCTATTGAAATTCTTAAACAATTTGGTAACCTATGAAATTGGGAATTGGGTGAATGATGAATCAAACCTAAACGGGTCATATGGACTACTTGGTTTGATTATTGGTGATTAATGGTGATTTGGGGAGCTTAAGGGTTGGTTAAACATGAATTGACCAAATTAAGCATAGGTGCAAACCTTAAGTCTTAATTATGTGTTTATCCCATGTGGTTATTGTATTAGGATTTATAGATTCCTAAACAAGTATAAATGTTTAGGTAATCAAGTGTTAAAAATTGAAGATCAAACCAGATCATCATCTAAAGCGAAAGGTAAGTGTTTTTACACTTACTTAGTAATTGGTATTATGTTGTTTTCTTACACGTAATTAGAATGTATGATTATGTGTTATGGGAGTCTTGATGTGGTGTTAGTTTCTTCTTACACGTAATTAGAATGTATGATTATGTGTTATGGGAGTCTTGATGTGGTGTTGATTTCTCACACGTAATTAGAATGTATGAGTATGTGTTTTGATAGTTGGTTGTGTGTTGTTTGCAAACAATGGGGAGATTCTTGGAGTCTTGTACTTCATGGGAGTTTATTTGAAATTTTGCACTTCGTTGGGGTCTTAGGGGATGCCTCTACCATTACTAACTTGATTTTGTGGGTGTAGGTAAATAAGCATTCATTATATATGCATTAACATATGCCCCAACCTATGAAAGAATAAAAAACGAATAGTTGAAAAAACTGAACCGAATAAAAACCAATGGTCCGGTTATGGTTGTTTTTCATAACCGTGTTTTAAAGGGTTTCTTTTATGAAAAAGGCCATTGGATGTATGGGTCATTTGTGAAACGTTTTTTCAAGAAAATATAAATGGTCGAAGGCCCATAGGTCACCAGGGGTTTTATTTTTAATGTTTTATTTATAATAAGTAATTTAAAAATCAAGTTAAATTGTATAATTGAAAATTTGTCTAGTCAACGACTATTTTTTAAATGTTGAAGATCAAAGGGTTATATAGGTGATTTCCCTTACTTGTATTAGTCTTTAAAGCCAATAAAAATCCACATGGGGCATCAAGTTTTGTGTCCTGTTATAATATGGGGTTGATGGTTCGGTGGTATAGAAAAATCCTTTAAAAATATTAAACTTTGAGAAGATCATGGATTATTTATTTCATGATTTTCCCTTTAAAAAACTGATCCATCAATGCAGTAGATGAAGATGGGGATGGACGTAGACGAGTTACACACTCTGTCTGATACATCCACATGGTGCATGCTGGTGACCAGAAGCCCCACCCCCGCACCAGACCATTCATCAATTTTTATACATATATATTTGCTCAATTAACCTCATTTATTCAATTCCATTTTTAGAACTTAAACTGATTAATACAAATCTAATTCTTGCTTAAAATTAATATCATATTTGAACACCCGTTTGTTCAAAATTTTCAACAGTTAACTAAATTTGTACTAATTATTCCAAAGTCAGAAAAAAGTAACATGTTCAACTATAAAAAAAGGGGACTACTAATGGCACACGAGAATTGCTATTTGGACTTGGCTATATACGCATCGTATAGGGCAATACGATGCGTATAGCCCTTCACAATTTCTCATACCGGACATTCTCTTACAACATGGTCATTCCAATCCTATACGCATCGTATAGGACAATACGAGAACGTACAGCGTACGAGGTACTTTCTGCAACTAGTCATCCATCACCTCGTTATACTCCTCGTATTGACCTATACGTGGCGTATAGAGATGTGATGGATGACTAGTTGCAGAAAGTACCTCGTACCCTATACGCACCGTATTGGCCTATACGATGCGTATAGGGCCCAAATTTTGTGTATTTAATGACACACGATATTCTCATTCGAACGTATACTTTCAAAAGAAAATTCCAAACAATCTCACAAAAATTATAAACATGTCTTGGTGGTGGGATGGTAACTACGGTTTTCAGGTATATTCTAACGAGTCGGTGGAAAACAACCCGCAAAGTTCTGGCGTTCAAGAGGTGAACCGAGAGGAGGTCTCGTCCGACGTTTATTCTCATCAATGGGTAAGGCTTCCAGATTTGAACGAGCCACTGAGCAATCCCGAGTTCGTATACGGTGAACCGTCTTACCTTACACAGCCCACGAACGACTACGTATACGGTGAAGTCTCATACCCGACACAACAAACCGACGACTACGTATATGGTGAAGTCTCATACCCGACACAACAAACCGACGACTTCGTGTCCGAAGACGAGGAACAAAACCATCAAAACGTGTCGTATAAAACTGACCAGAATTTTCAGTCTTGTGAACAGTTGGTGGATTGGGCGGTCAGGATAGGACGTGAGAATGATTACGTCCTTGTCACCCGACGATCGAGGAGAAAAGGCGACGATCCGACGGAACCGTTTATCAAGGTGTGGCTTGTGTGTGACCGTCACGGCGAACGTGCGTCTACTGCCACGGTTAGACGTGCCGGTAGCAAGAAAATAGGTTGTCCCTTTAAATTAGAAGGAGAGTACCAAGAAAATACTGGTGATTGGAAATTAACGGTGAAGGATGACAGTCATAACCACGATCCTAGTCAACATCTTGAGGCGCACTCCTTTGCGAGGAGACTGTCTCAGTCGGAACAACTTTTGGTGGCGAAGTTGTATTCGCAAAACATGTTGCCACGAAACATTCTGGCAACTATAAGGGAACAAAACCCAGAGAGTAGTTGCATTAAAAAGGACATTTATAATGCGATACAAAAGATAAAAAACGAAACGAGAGTCGGTGAAACTCCAATGCAGATTCTGGAAAACCTGCTTTCTTCTAAAAAATACGTCTACTATACTCGGGAAGACCCTGCCACAAATATTGTGGAGGAGATATTCTTTGTTCATCCGAAATCGTTTGAGATGTGGCGTGCGTTCCCGCACGTGTTGATGATCGACGCGACTTACAAAACAAACATGTATAGACTTCCATTTGTCCAAGTGGTCGGTGTGACCTCCACACACCAGTCGTTTTGCGTCGCTCATGCATTTATATCAAAAGAACGAGAGGAAAACTCCGTCTGGGTGCTACTGCAAATAAAAACAATGTTGCAAAAGTGTATGGAGCCGTGTGTGATAGTAACAGACATGGACAAAGCTCTTATGAACGCATGTGATAAAATATTTCCGGATTGTTCGAAGAACCTATGTCGGTGGCACATACACGAGAATATCGCAAAACATTATAGGGCATCATTTACAGACGAAGACTGGGCAAATTTCAAGTATTCATGGTCGGTATTATGTGAGTCTCCCACGCCAGATATATACCAGTACAACTTCAACCGGCTTTACGAACGACTGTATGCTGCCAAACGAGGAAGTAAGTTTTGAATATTTAATATTTTGTTCAATCGAAACTACTAGTTTCGGTTGATCTTTTGTTCAATCGAAACTACTAGTTTCGATTAAACCAATGTTCAACCGAAACTAGTAGTTTCGATACTGTAATTTCGATTGACAGCATCAGTCTCAAAATTATACCCAACATTGAATAATTATTAAATATTTAAATATTTATTCAATATTTTTTCAGGAGTTATACATTATGTGACTAAAAATTGGTTGGACCCGTATAAAGAAAAGTTTGTATCCGCCTAGTCCAACAAAAACCTCAATTTTGGTCAACAAACAACGAACCGAGTCGAGAGCCAGCATTCACTTTTAAAGAGTTATCTTATAAATGCTAACAGCTCCCTAGATAGACTTGTTGGGTTTGTTGATGAAATTGTAACAGATCAATATTATCAATTACAGTTTGCGTTTGGAACAAGCCTCATAAGAAAAATGGATAGCCACATAGCTATTGAATTGTTTGATAACCTGCATGGTAAGGTTTCACATAAAGCTCTAAATTTGTTAGAAAACGAGTGGTACAAGTTATCACATATACGGAAACAAAATGCAACGTGTGGTTGCCAACTTTTCAGTAGTTGTGGGTTGCCGTGTGCTTGTCGTCTGGCAAGTATCGAAGCTACAGGTGGCAGAATCCCGCTAGATGAATTGGACGTCTTCTGGAGGAAACTTGATTTAAAACCGTCGTTTGTCGATGATGAAAATGTAGACGTGGATAAAGTACTTGGTTAAGTGAGAAACAAAATTATTTCAGAACCTGATCAGGTCAAAAGAAGTATGCTGTCGAGAATCGCAGGGGTGGTCTTTCCGAGCAAAAGTAACAAGAAAGCGCCTGTGGTAGAAGAAGATACTCGCGGTCGTCCAACTTTGAAAAAGCAACAACAAAGGAAACAGGATGTCGCGAGAAACAGCTCATTCACAGGATCCCAACAAAGCAAATATGACCCTGCGAGACACAACTCGTACATTGCGTCACAAGACTCGATACAAGCGAGTTCGGTCATTTAACACAGTCGTCCAACGAAGGGTAAAGGAAAGCAACCACAAGATGATAACGCCTATCTTGGTTTTCCATTGATTATGGGGAAAGATGCGGTTAACAATATAAATTGTTTTAAGGATTCGATACCGTCTGTCTTTCATCCGTACATTTCACAAATACAGGATGTAAATCCCGACGGTAACTGTGGTTTTCGATCGGTAGCTTTGGGCTTAGGGTTAAATGAGCCTGCGATGTTACCGCCCATTCCATTTGACGGTGCTTTCATCACACATATCATGCGGTCGGTCATACAATTTGACGACCATGAGCCTGCGATGTTACCGCCCATTCCCCCTGTCCGATTATACCGTCGCGCTGCGAGCGGCATGCGCATCACGCACCGATTCCCGCAGGGCCTTCGGTTCGTGGGGGCCGTCCAGGACCAGGTTTGGGTCCCGGTGCCGTTGCCGCAGATGCCTGGACAGGGGGACCCGCCTATGCCTCAGCCGCTACAGGGTGTGGCGATTGAGGACGAGCCGCCACACGTCGAGCAGGTCCACGAGCATCCGCCACAGCATCCCCGACACGTACGTCGGTCTGTTAGGCTGGATAGGGCTACCCAGACATTGCTTGATGGCCTTGTTGCCGACTCACGGCGACAGGGTCGTCAACTCGATCGCATGGAGGACCTGATGATGTGGACGGTTGGACAGTTCGTGAATCAGTCACGAGCTGCCGGCATCGAGCCACCCCCACTACCACCGCCACGTCATTATCCGGACGACCCCGTTCAGGGTGAGGGCGGGGCGGGTCAGGGTGACGGCGGAGCTGGTTAGGTTTAGTTCTTTTATTTGTATTTTGTTCATTTCGTTGTTATGTATGTAAAACATTTTGATGTATATATTTAATTTTTTGATGTAATGTATATAATTTTAGTTTATTTCTTTGGTTGTAATGTTTAATATTTTGTTTGGTTTGTAATGTTTAATATTTTGTTTGATTAACAAACTTATATTAACAAAATTATATAAATTAAAATAAAAATAAACAAAATATAAAAAAAATAAAAAAAATATAATTAAATAAAAAATACCTATATGTGGCGTATAGGTCAATACGCCACGTATAGGATTCATAAAACTCCCAAACCTTCCAACTTTTGAATCAAAAATATAACCCGTGCCTCATACGTTGCGTATAGGTCAATACGCCACGTATTGGACCAGCCGCCAGACAGAGAATGATACGTGGCATTCTGTTGGCAGTGACTGAACTCTATACGCCCTCGTATTGACCTATACGAGGGCGTATAAGGCGACGACGGGTCCAATTAACAATATTCCGTGTGCGGTTAGAATCATTCTAAAAAAACCATTTGAAGAGATATATAGAGAGAGAGAGAGAGAAAAGATGGTCAAAGTTTTATCCAAATAAATACACACAGCAAGTGGTTGAATCTACAAGGCAAGAAGGTGTCAGCTGCCATCCCCACAATACTGAAAATTAACTATGTTACTGCTCTAATATTAATTTTTCATTAATTATAAAAAACAAGACATAAGTAAAGGATCGTTAATGTACAAAGTGATTTTTACGTTCGAGTATACAATGATTTAGAGTGAGACTTGTGTATTTTAGGACAAGATTATGTTTATTAAATTACAAATGATTTTAATCATAGTGTTGTGCAAGGGCATTTGGCTGTCTCCAGCTACTATTTTAGAAGAAACTTATATTTTATGGCGGCGGGTTGGCGGGTGGGGGTGCGGGTGGCGGCGGATGGATAGGGGTGGCGGTGGCGGCGGGTGGTGGCGCAGCGGTAGTGATAGCAAGGGTGGGTGACAGTTTTTTTTGGTAACCCATATGCACTATTTTTAAGTTAACAAGTTTTATAATACTTGATCATTTTGATCCGTTTACTACTTTAAGGTTACCCAAATTAACCCGTTGAATATTTGAGGTGACCCAAATTGATCCATTGATTAATTTAAGGTGATCCAAATTAACTCATTGACTAATTTGAGGTCATCCAAATTGACCCATATTCAATTGATTTTTACCCAAATAAACTCATTTTTTGAAGAATGGGTCAAGATTGACACCTATAATTTAGAGTGTTATAGGCTTAAATTCATGGAGGTTCAACTTGATTCGTTGAATTTGATGACCATCACACACGAACTTTTCGTTAATATTAGAGTTTATACAAACATACATTTATAAACATCAACATCATGTACTAGAAGAACCCGAGATTTCTTAAATTTTTTTTTTTTAACCGCAACACCTAGATATTCTAGGATAATTGGGTTTCCCCGGGGCAACACCTAGAATATCCAGGGCAGCCCACTACAGGAGGAACCCCCAACTGAGTAAACCCCCTGACCTGGCCACATACCTCTTTTTTGCTGTTGCCAGGATTCGAACTCAAGACCTCCACTATGAGAAGTCTTGGGGATACAATTGCACCAAATGGCCAACAGTCCGAGATTTCTTAAATATTCAGTTGATTCGTAACATGTATGTAAATTTTTCTATTTCACATGTATTAATTGTTATTTATAATTTATCAGCACACATTGCAGAATATACTCATATAGTGATTTCAATGGGACGAGATTGTTTTACGGTTTGAGTTCATTTTAAATTTAGTAATAATGGTAAATCGTTATTAACCTGTAAGGAAAATAATTACGTTAAAACGCTCATGTTTTAAGATTCACTTTAGGGGGGGGACAACTTGTATGATGTTTACGTGTATATATTTTGCTCTACCAGTGAGTTTTATATGTGCGTGTAACTGTGTGTGTTATATGCACCGAAACAAGATTGGTGAAGAAGTAATTAAAATGTCAGGGAACCGTTGGCTGTAAAGAAGAGTCATTTTTCATCAACATTAACCTCATGCAGACCCCTACCAGCTTTTCCGATTCCTTTATATATGCAACTAATTCACAAATATTACTTTAATCAATTGATTATTTTTTATTGATTTTTAATGGGGACTACTAGTCACACACGGGAATTGCTATTTGGACCGGGCTCTATACGCATCGTATAGGGCAATACGATGCATATAGCCTCCACATTTTCCCATGCCCGACATCCTCGTACAAAGTGGTCATTCCAACCACTATACGCATCGTATAGGTCAATACGATCTGGTTTAGGGTACGATGTACCTTCTGCAACTAGTCATTCTTCACATATTTATACGCGGAGTATAGAGATGTGATAAATGACTAGTTGCAGAAGGTACCTCGTACCTTAAACCGGATCGTATTGACCTATACGATGCGTATAATGGTTGGAATGACCACTTTGTACGAGGATGTCGGTTTGACCAGGATGCTATACGCATCGTATAGGTCTATACGATGCGTATAGTGCTCAAATTTTGTGCATTTAACCATGCAGAATTCTCATTTGACGTATCATAAACGAATATCTTTCAAACAATTTCCTTCAAAAAATTATAGCTATGTCTTGGTGGTGGGATGGTAACTACGGTTTTTAGATATATTCTAACGAGTCGCAGGAAAACAACCCGCGAAGTTCTGGATTTCAAGATGTGAACCGGGAGGAGGTCTCGTCCGACGTTTATTCTAATCAACGGGTCAGGCTCTAGATTTGAACGAGCCACTAAGCGATCCCGAGTTCGTCTACGGTGAACCCTCTTACCTTACACAACCCACGGACGACTTCGTGTACGCTGAAGTCTCTTACCCGAGACCGCAAACCGACGACTTCGTATATGCGGGGAACAAGCCGGCTAACGACTCTGAAGACGAGGAACAAACCCATCCAACCATGTCGTATAAAACTGAGCAGGTATAACATTCCTATATATATAAATATACATACAATTAGTTTGCTGTTTAATAACTTTTAGCGTACCGTTGTTGCAGAATTTCAAGTCTCGTGAACAGTTGGTGGATTGGGATGTCCGCAGAGGACGTGAGAATGGTTACGTCATTGTCACCCGACGTATCGAATAGGACCATGAACTTTTCAAATTCCAGATATTTTGTGGAAATACGTAGCGTATAGGTCAATACGTATCGTATAGCCCCTATACGCTGCGTATTGATCTATACGATGCGTATATTCTCTGATATACACATCAGACCCCTTGTACAGATCCAAACGCGCCTCATCTTTTACACACAAACACATACGGAGCTAGATTGATAAAGATTACCGGGTCGGAAATCTTCTCTTTTACTCGTAAAGGTACGTATTTTAGACTCCTAGTCGATAATATTGGTTTAATTTTGATTATTAGCTGTTAAACTTATATTAACAAAGTTATATAAATTAAATTAAAAAAGATAACAAACTTATATTAACAAAGTTATATAAATTAAATTAAAAAATATAATTAAATAAAAAAACCTATACGTGGCGTATAGGGCAATACGCACGTATAGAGGTTCTTAAATTCCAAATCTGCCAACTTTTGAAGCAAAAATATAACCCGTGACCCATACGCTGCGTATAGAGCAATACGTCACGTATGGGATCCAGCCGCCAAACAGGGAATGACACGTGGCATTCTGTTGTCAGACACTGAACCCTATACGCCTCGTATTGGACTATACGAGGGCGTATAGGGCGGCGACATGTCCAATTAGCAATATTCCGTGTCACATTAGAATCTCCCTTTTTAATTGATGAATTTGTAATATCGCTTTGAAAATGTTGAACACCGAAAAATATTATGTAAGAAAAAAAAAATATTTTATAAATTTAATTAGAATTAGAGTTAAAAGTACAGTTTTCGTCCCTTAGGTTTTGACCAAAAACCAGGATTCGTCCGATTTGAAAGTTTTTAATATTTTGTGTCACTTACATTTCAAAGTTTCTCACTTTACATCCCTCAAACTAACGGATGTGCCTTTTTCTTTTAACTACCCCACATGTCCTGCACGTGAGGGGCATTTTCGTCATTTCATCACATTTTTGTGTCTCATTCCACCCTTTTTTACATTTTGAATCCCCTGAAACGTATATCAAGCATTGGTTCAGTTAATTCTTCATGGCTCGATCCTCTTCGTCGATGAACCCTAAGATTCAGTACAATGTAATCTGCTCTTGTGGTAGTAGCACATCGATTCGCACTTCATGGACTCCAACAAATCATGGTTGTCGATTACATTGTTGTGTTAGAACTTCAAACCTAATTATTCAAGTTAAGTTTTCTTTTTATTTTATCAACTGATGTTACAAAATTCATAAACACAAATCAAGGTGTGGTTTTGTGACCTGGGTTGATCCTTTAATGTGTTCAAGAGCGGTTGAAATAATCCCTAGATTGTAAAGATCTATCTATAGGCATGAGGAAATAGCTAGGGCAAGAGCTATTGAAGTCAGAAGATTAAAGTTTTTACTAGGTTTTAATTGGTTTCTCTTTATCATCTACCTAATTAGCAATTGACATGTTAAGTTGTAAAGGTCAATTTTGGTATGAAATTTGTGAAACTTTGACTCCATTATGAATACAATTGACTTGTTAAGTTGAGTCTAAATGGTCTAAATGGTGCTACCGCATAACCATTGCATTATGTTGAGTCTAAATGGTCTAAATGGTGATGTTGCATAACCATTGCAATATGTTCAGTCTAAATGGTGTTGCTGTAGTAATATAATCTGCATTATCTGATCTTAACCATTCATTGTGACGAGTGCATGAGGTGCATCAAATGGGCCAAAGTATGAAACGGGTCAACATTCCAATGGTTATGATATAATCTAAAATGGGTTATGCAACAGTGGGTCAAAGTTGGTCAACATTCCAATGGTTCAAAGTAATACAATTTCAGATTATACCATAATGGTCTAATCATGTATTACCCATTCAATTGGGCATAATGAATTCACGGTAAATTCCTACAATACAATTTGTCAAAATGGGTCAACATTCAAATGAGTCAAAGTAAATTCTAATGGGTCAAAGGAATTTCAATTGGGCATACATTCAAATGGGTCAAAGTAAATTCTAATGAGTCAAAGGAATTTCAATTGGGCATCATGGATTCAGGTTCTTTTCTATAATACAATTTGTCAAAATGGATTCTTTATGTTGGCCCTATTCATAACCATTGCAATTATGATATGACCATTACAGTATCTGATCATAACCATTGCATTATCTGATCATAACCATTGCCATTATGATATAAATGGGTCAAAGTACATTCAATTGGGCATCATGGCTACAACACAAAGTAGGTCAAAATATGGTTCATAACTTACTAACAATATCTCAAAAGCTTAACAATCGACACTAATCCTAACTACCCCTTAAAGACCACTAACCTGCACCTACACATTCACCTCCAGCTGCACCTGCACCTGCACAGCATCATCATCCGAATCAAAATAATCCCCTTCGTAAAATAGATCGAGCATGTATTCTAGATCTCAAGTCCCGAATCGGTAAAAACACACGCTAATTTGGCTAGCTCCCAAACTCGTATTATCAAGAAATCTGACTCAAAAACTTGATTACAAATAGCAAACCCTAACTCGGTTTACATAGGCTACTTGATTGATTGATTACTATCCATGATACCCTACACGGTATATATATATATATATAGCTAATCTATCACGTTAGACTATAACTAGGATTCCTATTAAAATAATCATCTAACAAACTTCCTATTACAATTCATATAGGATACTTAGATAATTATCCACTAATTAATTAATTAATATCATTGCTTGCCTTGCACTCCAAGTAACCAACCACCCCAACTCAAACACCTTCATGTGAATGGGTCGGCCCAACTCCTAGCCGGCTTGATAGAGTCAAGAATTAAGCCCAACATTCACCCCCCTAATTTCCGACTCGAATTGGGTGAGTCTTCCGATACACCGTACCTCCGAGATCCTTAATCCCTCGTACCTCCAAGGTCCTTAATCCCTTGCAATATCCGCAGCTCTTTAACTTTGATTCGTGGATTACATTTTGACCAGAACTTGGAGTTTAGGATCCAGCCCCCTTGAAACGCGGTTGGAATGCGATCCGGGTTCGTGATCGTATTCCTTGAACTTTGCTGATCTGGATTAGCGACGACAGAAGTTCTGGTAGCAAATCTGGTCGCAGATCTGTCTTTTGCGACATCAGAGTTCTTCTCGTCACTAATCTGGTTGTTGATCGCTGCAGATTGGTCGCTGTTTACTGCAAATTGGTCGCTGATTGCTGTAGATTGTTCCATTTCAGTTTTTGTTGTTATATTCCAATTCCACCCTTTCATATCGTTGAAGATTGCGTCTCGGCTCACGTTAATCTTAACATCTTCATTTATCTTCGTTTGTAGGCAAACTGGATTTCCAACTTTCAACTTGATCTTGTTGAACAAAGTGAGATGTGTAACTTGGACTGCAAGTTGTGTAACTTTATCTCCAAGTTACGTACCCTGACTTCCAAGTTTAGTAAAAAATTGATTCCCAAGCTTGAAATACTGTAGCCCCAAAACTACTTGCGAATTAAACTGTTGGCCACAGGTTACTACAGCCCCAAGACACCTCGCGACTGCCGCTGACTACTCGATCACACCACAGCCTTCTCTTTGGTTGGAAATCGAACTGAGATTTGATGCAGGTTCCAAAAACAAAGAAATTCGCTTCTCTCAACTAAAATCAACCATAAATTCTTGACGTGTGTGTGTGCTTGGCTCTTTTCGGTCAACACAAACAGAAACAACAAGTTTCTTTCCTTTGATCGACTTAGAGTAAGTAGGTAGCAGGTCACAGGATCTTGATCTGCTGTTTGAATCAAACGCAAGTGACCAGAGTTGTCACGGGTTTGATATGGTGACTACTTCACGGATTCTTGATCGGTCAAAGGTTTTGAGCAATCTCGACAGTCCCTGAATCACAGACTGTTTTGATCAGGATAAGAAGGCTATGATCGCAGCTTTCTTAAACTCCAGTTCTCTTGAAATCAGCCCTGGTCTCCCCCCAGGTCTTCAAACCTGGCTCTGATACCAATTCAAGTCCCAAATCGGTAAAAACACACGTTAATTTGGCTAGCTCCCAAACTCGTATTATCAAGAAATCTGACACAAAAACTTGATTACAAATAGCAAACCCTAACTCGGTTTACATAGACTACTTGATTGATTACTATCCATGATACCCTACACGGTATATATATAGCTAACCTATCACGTTAGACTATAACTAGGATTCCTATTAATTAATTACATAATAATCATCTAACAAACTTTCTATTACAATTTATATAGGATACTTAGATAATTATCCACTAATTAATTAATTAATATCATTGATTCCCTTGCACTCCAAGCAACCAACCACCCCAACTCAAATACCTTCACGTGAATGGATCGGCCCAACTCCTAGCCGACTTGCTAGAGTCGAGAATTAAGCTCAACAAGATCATCTTTGGTCCTTTTATTCAACCCCGATATGAGGTTCATTTCTGTAAAAAAAAATGTGAAATGGTTTTATAAATTAGGCTCATTACAGGTTGAGGTTCAATTTGAGGTTAAAAGCTGATTAGAGGTATAAGGTTAAAATTGAAAATCAAAATTGCAGGTTTTGAAAACGATACCATGTGGATTGGAGGGAGCCGTTGTTGCAGATGACGTAATCGGGCAGATGGAGACAAAGATCAAAGTTCAGGGACTAGTATTGTCAACTCTTATAATTTAAAGGGGTAGTTTTGTATAATTGAGTTGTTTAGATGTAGTAAGCCATTCTCTAATGGTTATTAGAAGTTAGTTGTTAATTTCAATTTGGGGATCCTTCAAAATTGAAGCTAATAAAGAGAGAAATCGTTTGATGTTTAACATTTTGTTTTGGTTCAATCTTGTGTTCTTATTTCTTTGGCGTTGAAGTGGTGATTTGAATTCCAATTTTAACAGGGTAGGTTGTAAAATTTCACTCGCTCCCTCAAATGACTTAATTCAAGCTTCTTATTTTATTAGGAAACTAGCTTTAATCCCGTGTATTACACTGTGTAAACCTTAACATTAAATTAATGAACATCTGAACATGTTTTTTATACAACATTTTATGATGTATTGGTAATTTTTCATATTGTCAAACGTTAACACTATATTGATGAGAGTAATGAAAACATAAATATAATAATAAAAAATTAAAAGTTACAGTTATAATTTATAAATCTTCAAATACTTATTTTTATACATTTGATGTTCTATTGGTAAGTTTATCATCTTTATATAAGATTAAAAATATGAACTAATTTTTATTGTGGAAATAGTTTTCGATCGAAAATATCTTACATTCTATTTTCTTTTTTTTTTAGAATGCATTTGTTATAGTTTGATATATAAAAGGGGGAAATTGCATCCCCCTATAAGGCCATCCGGTATACACCGGTTTATCACGTCGTAGTCCAACGTGGACACATGAATCACGGCGTGATTCAATACCCACACCGCCCCCTTGAAAAAAAACCACGCCGTCTTTTGTTCTCGTGATTTTTTTCACGCGAGTCAAGTTTGAATTCAATCAAAATAATACCGTTGAACGGTATTATTTTCAACCGTTTAAAGAAAATAAATTTAATAATTAATAATACCCACCGGCTCGATCTTTGTCTCAAATCAAAATCCGGAACATTGTGTATGCTTGTGCGATTTTGCATAATATGATTTTAGAGGATCAAGGAGTGACAATTTGTCAATACAACCCAAATGAGGAGGAGGTTACACACGGAAAAATTGATGAAGATCAAAAGCGTGTAAACCGATAAAAAATACGCAATCAAGAAATTCATAACGCACTAAAGGCGAACTTGATTTAGTATGTTTACGAAAAATCAAATCATTAGTAATGTAATTTTTATTTTAGTAATGTAATTTTTTTTAATTATTAATGTAATTTTTTTTAATTATTAATGAAATATTATTTATTATCTTTTATTTTATTTTTATTTTAATGAAATATTATGTTTTATTTTATTTAAATAAAAATTAAAAAATAAACATTTAATTATCACACCACCACAATCACACGGGTATACCCCTTGTCAAGTGATGAGTGGTGTGATAATACCAATGACGTGGCGCCACGTGGCATGCACTTTATTATCACACCACACCACAATTACATGGGTATACCCTATGCTCTAAGAGCATTGACAGCAGGTTCTGTATACGCTTGTAAGTGGGTTCTGTATATTTTAAGGAGTGGTTTAAAGTGGTTGTGAGTAGAGGGGAGAGAAAATGTTACTGTTCATCTGTATATTTATGAAAACACTGTTCACATTTATAAATTTTTTAATATTTTTTTAAAGTAGTTGTGAATGGAGGAGAGAGAAAAAGTAATGATAAATGTATAAAAAAGTATTATTTAATTGAAAATAAGAGAGAAAATGTAGTGATTTTTAGTATAATTATAAGAATAAGGATAAAGAACCTGCCGGGAATGCTCTAAACTTGTAAAATCGCATATTTCCACAAAACGCAAGTTTTCAATGTATAATGTACAATGCTCTTGAAGCATGATTTGGGGAAAATATGCAATTTTGTAAGTTTAGATGAGCATATATGCAATTGCCCCTATAAAAAAAGCGACGGAATTTGTTTTTTTATTGTTTTATAAGTTTCCGTATAAGAAAATACTACAATAAACACTTTGTTATGTAAATTCATTAGTATAAATATTTAATGATAAGTTAAATGTATTTTTATTGACAGTAATAAAATCTTGAATAAACCTTATAGGTCGTAATTTTAAACAATAAATAAGATAAAATAATGTATATAAAAGTAACAATTTATCAAAAAAAAAACAACCACCTCAAATTTGAGACGCCTTATAATAAATTAAAAATGTTACATGTTCATAAATTGATTTTTTTCATAACTATGTCACTTTTTAACTAAATTGGGTATAGATATAGGGATATCACTTTTTAACTAAATTGGGTATGGATATAAGGTAAAAGAAGAATGATTCAAAAATTTACTTTGTGATATTATAACGGTTTTGATTGTAAATTATCAAGTTCTAAAATCAATCATCTAATTAAATATGTTTAAAAACGTATGCTTAATTTTTTATTCAGTTAGTTCTAGAAATGATTAAAAAATTAATATGGTTTTAAATAAATATTCATCATTTTGCTTTTGAAAGTTACCATGAGTAGTTTTAAACGGAAGTCAAAATCATTTAAAAAGAAGAGTTGAAATTTGTGTTTGTCAAAAATTAAAACACATTTAAATAGTAAAAAAAGAAAGTTGAGAATATAGAGATAAATTAGGAAGGATACGTATGATGAAATTTGAACTTTACTATGACAATTATATAATTAAATATTAAATAAATTGAATTGAGTTAGTGAATGCACTTGTTGTGTTTGGGTTTATTAGAAATCAGTCAAAGCATTAATTTAGGTTAAAATTAAATCATTTACTTAATAAAATTAATCAACCTATTAGTTTAGGTTAATAAATACAATAGCAGTAATTTAGGAAATAAGTTAAGATTAAATCAATAATTTCAAATTTAAAATTAAAACTTATTAATTACAGTTAATGATCCATTTAAGTTATTAAATACAAATCAAGATGAGGATGGATCAAATATTCGGGTTTCGACCTGCGTGTGATTCTAACAGGTTAAAAAGATTCGTGAATTAAGAATGTAGTATGAAGTGGTTTTGGGAGGAAAATAGGTATGAGGATGAATGTAGTGTTGACAAATGGCAAAAAAAATTATTCTTTTATAAGAATAGGGATTTGATTTTTGAATTGTTTGTTTACATCTAATATATCAAATCTAACACTAATGTGCTTTTGTGTTTTTGTAATTTTCTTTTTCATAACATAATTAAAGAATACACTTTCACTTTTTTACTTTCTTTAATTTATCGTGTCATAAATATCTTTCAATTTAAATTACTTCTAATTGTAATTCTATCAGAAATTGCACTCTTAATCTTAGTTTTTTTGGTACTTTAATTGTAATTCTTCTTATTGTAGATGTTTGTTTGACTTGGGATTTATAACCCCCACATTGTGTTTTCACCTTGTTTTCTTTCTTCCCGCTGGATTAAGGTGGCCTCAACTTTAACTCACGATCATATTTGTCAATTACATCGATATTACGATATATCTTGTAAGGCCCCAAACCCGGGAGGCCCCACTTGTTGGATTTACTCATTTACAAACAGTTCTTAAACATGAATATCAAATAACGCTGCGGAAAACTTCATTCATTCATCATAATTAAAACTTGTTCATACATGCGGAAGCGTAAACATAGTTTAAAACATATTTACATCATAACTAAACATAACGGGATGCCAGTCTTCATGATCAGCCGGGTAACTCTTCTCGCTTGCCAAGCATCACCGTCCATCCTCATAACCTACCTTAACCTGAATGTGCACACTTAAAAACGTCAGCTACGCTGGTGAGTTCTAGTTTTAACATCAAACCTTAACTTCAAATAAATTGCCAAAAACATCACTTCATACTTCATTTAATAAAAAGCGTACGTAAATAATGCAATAACAAACATAACACTTCATAAGTCAACGAACATATAGAATCTGCGCCTTCTCGTAACCGTCAAATCCAAACGTTACATACTGGTTGAATAACTTAAGGATCACCACCACTAGGCCCATCATCACCGTACTGTCCTTCAGGTGAGGAACTCCTAGGGCCCGATACTTAGGTCATCCAACCCTTCAAGCACGGCGTCCCAAAGGTTAGCGCGTACCAAACTTCAAGCACTGCGCCCCGTCGGGCGCAAGTACCAAACTTCAAGCACGACTACCCCGTAAGGTAAATCGTACCAAACTTCAAGGATCACGATAATCCCCTTGGTGACCGTCATCACCCCAGTTGTACAACAGTTGGCCAGCCACAGAGGCCCCTAAAAGGTAAAGGCCCATAACATACTTCCCATCCCTTAACCTTCATTCCCTAAGGAATATTGGCAGATTCGTTCGTTTGTGACTTTCGTAAACCTTCGCTTCTTTTACTTCAAAAACTTCAGTTAAAGCATTCGTACGTTTTATTAAAAACATTCTCATTCGTTAAAACACTTCGTAAACTTCTTTTGGCAAAATATTTCATAAACACTTCCTTCATAAACCTTCCTTCTAAAACATCCTTCATAAACATCATTTTATAAAACGTTACATACATCCTTCGTAAACATCGTTTTATAAAATCATCACGTGTACATACCAGCCCAAAAACATTATTAAAACATTTAAAAGAGGGCTTCTAGAACTCACCTTATAAGCTAGTCTCGGTTGTCCTAACAAAGGTCCAACAACTTCACTTCCGATCTGAATTGATTAGTTAAATGCACATCAGACCAATACCGACTCTAACGGTTTAACCATTCTAACATACTGACTTTACTTAATCAGTTCTGATGTCTGCGCACTTAGCAAGTGCGTAGACCCTGCTGCCTGCGCACTTAGCAAGTGCGCAGGTCCTTCCTCCTGCGCACTTAGCAAGTGCGCAGGTTCCTCTTCCTGCGCACTTAGCAAGTGCGCAGGTCCCTCCTGCTGCGCACTTAGCAAGTGCGCAGGACCTGCTCCGTGCGCACGACCTGTTCTTCGCGAAAGCCCTAACTTTCGCATTCGGGCCTGATCATGTCAAGATCCAGAAACTGTTGCATTCAAAACGTTCGTTTTCCATTAAGGAACTTAAATCTATACTCATCTTCCAGTTTCATCCGTTCAAACATAACCTTTTTACCCAAAACCCGAAAAACCCAAAAACGAACAAAAACTCAGATTTAGGTCGGATCGTTACCTGAATCGAGCTTCTGATCCGGAGGTTCTTCTCACGAGTTATGGAGCAACACACTTCTCAAATCTCGGGTCGATCCGACAACTTTCTCTCTCTACGGTTTCTCTCTCTAGGAGTTTGCAAATGAGAGAAATGGGTTGTGACCTTGGCTATTTATAGGGGAGACTCCCCTTCTAGCCCATCCGACCCGACCCGACATGCCTCGTTCGTTTATTCCATTATTATATCTGTCGTTTTATTTTTGGGATGTTTAATATCTATGTTTTTCTCACTCCGTCGTCTTCTTTATTTTGCTTTAGGAAACCACGAAATCATCTCTTTCATAAAAGAAGCGATAAGCAGACATAAAATCATGGTGTGAAAAATACTAGAGTTCGATTCAACGATTTGTGTGTCATCATGTTCTTCATTCTTATATGAAGGGGCGGACAAAGAATTTTTTTCACCAAAAGATTACTCTTATAATTAGTGTTCATTGACTTTCATTCCCTTTTGAATACCTGAGCCCCTTTGTTTAAACGACGGCGTTGAAAACTTGCATCTAAATCGGTAAGGATTTTTTCAGCAATTAACAAAATACGAGCTCAAATTATTGTTGAAATTTTGCTCAAGACAAAAACATATTTATCTTCTAATCAAATAAATAAAGAATTTGATATACAACTGTCAGGATAATAAAAATCCTTCTATTTTCCTTGTCTCCCGCTCCTAAAATCGAGTTTCTTCTTACAATTTCAACAATAAAATGAGAAAATTGCCTTTAAATTCAATATACCCATGACAAGAAATAAAAATAAATCAAAAAAATGGCAGGAGTTGCGATAACCGCTAGCTTTGCGATGGTCCAGACCTCTCGAACCTTATGCGCACGCAGCTCGTTCTATTCCAGGGTCTTTCTCCCCGCTTCCCATAAACATGTCGAGGTCTGTCTTTATATAAATGCACACACATATATACATATATGATAGTTATTCGGGGAACCTTTGTGACAACATATTTTGTGACTTTTTTTTATAATCGGATACTTTTCAAACCCCGTGATGGCATGAGGGTATTGTTTTAAAAATTCTGCAGAAATGGGTATACCAGTGATAAAACCAAACAACGACATCTCCGATTTTTTTATTTTCCTTTTCCAAAACTTATTTAATATTTAGTTTAGGTTTTATTTAATAACATGTAATATCTAATATTTTTTAGAAATTTAAATAGACAATTTCGTTTTATTTTTGTTTTCTGTCTATGTTCTAATATAAATTTTATTAAAAACAAACTGAATCCAAAATAATATATTTTTTTATCTCGTAATATCAAACTCATCTTCAATATCCGTATTTTGAACTATCACGTCATTTTTATTTTTGGGATGGTTTCTCTAAGTAACTAGAATAACTAACTGTGCTATCATTATCATTAATATTAATATTAATATTAATATTATTATTAGTATTATTATTATTTGACAAACATAGCAATTATTAATAGGTTTATATAACATAAAATTGTTATAATTATCAAAGTTTTATAAAAGTGTAATAAAATTTTCATGAATATTATAAATTTCATGCAACTTTAACTATTTCAAATATACATTTACACTATCAGAGCATTCCCAGCAGCTTTCTTATCTCCATCTTTATAATTACACTAAAATTTATTTTTCTTTCTCATTTTTAATTAAATAATACTTTTTATACATTTATCATTATATTTTCTCTCCTCTACTCACAACCACTTCAAAAAATTATTAAAAAATTAATAGAGGTGAACAGTATTTTCACAAACATACAGATGAACATCTAATATTTAGTTTAGGTTTTATTTAATAACATGTAATATCTAATATTTTTTAGAAATTTAAATAGACAATTTCGTTTTATTTTTGTTTTCTGTCTATGTTTTAATATAAATTTTATTAAAAACCAAACTGAATCCAAAATAATATATTTTTTTATCTCGTAATATCAAACTCATCTGCAATATCCGTATTTTGAACTATCACGTCATTTTTATTTTTGGGATGGTTTCTCTAAGTAACTAGAATAACTAACTGTGCTATCATTAATATTAATATTAATATTAATATTATTATTAGTATTATTATTATTTGACAAACATAGCAATTATTAATAGGTTTATATAACATAAAATTGTTATAATTATCAAAGTTTTATAAAAGTGTAATAAAATTTTCATGAATATTATAAATTTCATGCAACTTTAACTATTTCAAATATACATTTACACTATCAGAGCATTCCCAGCAGCTTTCTTATCTCCATCTTTATAATTACACTAAAAATTATTTTTCTTTCTCATTTTTAATTAAATAATACTTTTTATACATTTATCATTATATTTTCTCTCCTCTACTCACAACCACTTCAAAAAATTATTAAAAAATTAATAGAGGTGAACAGTATTTTCACAAACATACAGATGAACAGTAATATTTTCTCTCTTCTCTACTCACAACCATTTTAAAGCACATTGTAAAATATACAGAACCAACTCACAAACATATACAGAACCTGGTGTGAATGCTGTCACCCATTTATGATTTTATGGAGCGGATATCATTTGCTAGGCCCACATATCAATCTCTAGAGATTCATGTCCCATTCCGAATGTTTAGTGTGTGGAGAATTTTTTTCATTTCTCTAAAAAATTTATTTGAATTATTGTTTATTTTCTTTCTTTTTTTTTGCTAGAATCCATCACTAAGACATGATCCGTCGACGTTATTCAATTTTCTCGTGTAGGAATATTGCTAGATATTAATCGATTATACAAATTTTCTAAAAAGGTTCGTTCCATGGCGTCTCAACCATTGGATGCAGCTAAACGTGGTGTCAACGAGGTGAAGAAAGCCGGTGAAAACATAAAAGAAAACGTCGCTTCTCAAACCGAAAATGTAAGAAAAGTAAAACTGAACTAAACTAATCCACTAAACGGCCAATAAGGAATATTATACATTTATTAATATTTTCCTCGTATTTGAAAGATTTCAAACCAATCAAAAGATGATGCCGGAAAAGTCGCCGGGGTGGCAGAAAACCTAGCCGAGAAAGCGAAACAAAAGGCACAAGATGCATGGAAGGCTGCAAAAGAAGCGGCGCAGAAAGTGAAAGAAAATGTGCCACCAAAAGCCGATGAGGCTGCCAAAGCCGTAAAAGAAAACGTTGACATTGCCAAACGCAAAATCTCTAAAGATTAATTCAGGTTTTATTTATACTATTCAGACATGAGTATTATTCGAGGAAATTTATAAAACTTCGATTTGAAAGTTGTTTTTTTTATTATGTACAATGTTACAATCTAATTTATTTACTTGGTGAGTAGGATGTGACATTCCATACTTTGGTTATACACACACAATAAACAAAATAAGTGTTTGTTTATGAGTGGATTTGTATGACTTTATTCATCTTACAATGCGTGATGTTTACTCTACTTTGATTTTAATAAAATATAAAGTTTTGTGAATAGATTTATTATTTGTTGTTCTACTCGGCCCAATAGACATCACAAGGCCTGTTACATCTTCACAAAGGCTATAATTTATTAACTATCTACCAGAGGTGTAAAAATTATATATATTTTTTAAAGAATTTCGTATAGCCCTTTACAAACTTGTTTTATTATATATACCTAATCTAAACTCAAAATTACATGTATCCCCGTACATATTAATCATAAAAATATCAAATATACCCATTTAATTTATTTTATTTAAAATAATCTATAGAATGTACATTTTACCCTTATTTTTTACTAAAACCATAAAATTTCATATTTATGCACTTTTTTTTAACTTAGTTATTTTTGGCCTTTTTTTTAACCTTTTTTCGGTTTTAACAGAATTTTTAATAAATTTTCTAATGATTTTTTTTACATCTCTTACTGTTTTTCTTTCATTTTTATTTTTGTATTTTTACTTATTTTGTTTTGTCAATGTAAAATCTACTCTTCTTCATTACAATATTGGAGTAACAATCACAAAATATTACAAGTATTAATCACCAAAATGTTAAACCAAATGTCAAAGTTTTAACCAATTATTGTACGAAAAAAATCATGTAAAAAAACAATCACCAAAAACTACGAGTAACAATCTCCAAAATGCTAAATCTAAAATGTCAAAGTTTTAACCAATTACGTAAACACGATTTTTGGCGATTGTTTTTTGACATGATTTTTTGGTACCGTAATTGTTTAAAACTATGACATTTGGTTTAGCATTATGGTGACCGTTACTCGTAATTTTTTGACCGTTACTCCAATATCGTAATGAAGAAGAGTATATTTTACATAGGCAAAACAAAATAAGTAAAACACAAAAAAAAACAATAAAAGACGTAAAAAATCAGTAACAATGTATTAAAATTTTTGTAAAAACAGATAAAAAACAGTAAAAAAAGAGGCTAAAAATAACTAGGTTGAAAAATGGGTAATATGAAATTTTAAAGTTTTAGTAAAATAAAGGTAAAATAGTCATTTTATAAATTATTTTTAATAAAACTAATTAAAATGGGTAAAATTGATATTTTTAGTATTAAGGACGTGGATATATGTAATTTTAATTTTGGTTTGGTATACATGTAATTAACCAAATTTGTAGTCGGATATATGTAATTTTGATTTTGGGTCGGATATATATTAATTGAAAGAGTTTGTAGAAGGATATATGATATTGTTCCTTTCTTTTTTACTAAACCGGTTCAGCCCCAAATCAATTTATGGAGTGGAAAAGGACTGGTTAGGTTGTACACTGGTTCCAAACCGGTTTTTATATGGTTCAATTTGGTTTTAAACCGGTTTCATGGGAGGAGTTCTCAAACCGATGATTCAAGTTGGTTCCTAACCGGTTCAAACATAATTTTTAATCAAAGTACTTTCAATTTCAAAGTTAAGACCGATAAATTTATAAATCAAAGGAGTTTAAGCTTGACCTATAGTGTCCCCTCTTGTAATTTAGTCATGTTATCTACACCTTTTAAATTCTTTAAGCAAAAAAGTTTTAGAATTTCAAGGTGTATGAACTTGTAACCAATGTTTTTAAGAACCGGACGACGTCATAAATATTATAAAAATAAATTAATCCAAACAACAATTAATTATTCAAAAACCAATAACAAGTCAATTCCAATACTCTTAAACTAGCAATTAGCTACGAAATACGAATCCAAAATACTTAAAAAAGATAAACAAAAAAATAGCCAACCGGTCCGACCACCGGGTTGCTGCAAGACCGTTAGCACACTAACCGGATCGGCCAAGCCTTCAGATCCCGGTTTTACCGGCAGGTCCGGTCCGGTTTTCAAAACACTGCTTGTAACAGTCTTGTATTTCAATGCAATATGTATACTTTTAGAGAAATCCCTCAAAAGAAATATAATTAAAGTTACCTAATAAAGAAATTAAAGCTAGCTTGGCTCGTTTACACCCTTTAGTAGCGGACTTAAACCGAACCAAAAATTACTAAAAGCATGTAATCTTAATAATGTATTGACAATCTGATTAATATTTATTAAAAAAGTATTAAAAATATCATAAATAGTCTAAATTATATATATATATATATATATATATATATATATATATATGAATACTATAGTTTCTCGCTTTCCCATTTTGACAACAAAACTTTAAGTATTTTCATTTTGGCTAAAAAATTTTCTTTCAAGTTTTGTTTATAGTTTTTGGCTTTCTCATTTTGGCCACAAAACTTTAAGTATTTTTATTTTGGCCAAAAATTTCCTTTTCAAGTTTTGTTTTTTTTTTGTTTTCGGTTTTTCTTTTATTAACTTATGTTTATTGTTGTGTCTACATTTGTATTCGGGCTTTTCGACGCTCGCTTTTACATACGTTTTTAGGTTTTATGGCGGGGTGACGGTCACTTTTACGACGGAGTACGACTTTTATAACGGGGTACACATTCGGGGTTTACGTCGAAGTGACGCTCACTTTTACGATTGAATACGCTTTACGGTTTTACAACGGAGTGACAACCGTTACGACGTGTTTTTTATTTGCGTTTTATATTCAGGATCGTGCCGTCGCCGACGGCCCGGGTTCGAGGCTGCGCCCAGCCCGGATTTTTTTGTGTTTGTGTTTGTTTTACGTCATTTTATGTTTTTTAAGGGTGTATGTGTTGTGACCTGGGTTTGCAATCAGGTTTCTTGATGTCATAGGGTTTTATGTTGGAATGACCGTCATTGCGACATGCTTTGGTGTCTGCGTTTTGATATTTGAGATCGTGACAAAATCCCCGGCGCAACTCATAAGGAGAAAAACCAAGTTATTTTAAAAGCACAAACATAAATGATGAGATTTATAGAATGAAAAGGAGCGATGTAAAGGCAAATGTTGTATTCAAATATAGGATTCTCATGCATCAAATATCATCATTATACTTTATTAAACATCATGACTCATAATGTACGCTTTTTAAATGATTAGATTGCATATACATGGTCATATATTTAAAATTGCAGGTTTGAATTCAGACAGCGGGAATATATTTTTAATTTTTGTCTTCAGAAATATTTTGTATCGTGAGAATATTTACAGCATTATAATGATTATGTTTCCATTTTGGGATGTTGTAATATTAATTACAATGATAAGTACAAGACTAGGAAAACTCACACTAGATTTCTTCAAATATCACACCTCATCTTTCGTTTTGATAAAAATTAAAACTCTGTTAATATATAATTTAAATAAATTTTCTTTTACCGGCGAACACATACACTCTTTATTCTACTTATAAAATCAACACACCTATATTTCTTAAAATTTAAACCTACAATTATTTTTTTAAAATGACGAATTTTTTTACTCATGTGGGACTTGAACCTCATACCTTTAAACCTGTCACTGGACCACCACCTGAGTGGTTTAAAACATTTAATCATTTAATTAAGAAGTATATCATTTTACCAGCATGTAATTTAATTAACTGAGTTATAAAACTTGATTACTCCCTTATTAAAATCCCAAAGAGACCCGTTACTTCTTAGGAACACCACTTCCAACTTCCAACCGTCAGATCATCATCCAACGGTTAATCTTTAAAGAAAACAAATCATCATTTCAAATATTTTTTCTCGCAAATCAAAACACCATATTCCTTCTTTCCCCAATACAAGTTATACAATCCCCCACTCTCTTTCTCCCCACCTGCATCAATGGCGGTTCCATGGCTTCCTCTCACCCTCACCCTCCTCCTCACACTCACACACTCTTCACCCTCCCACGACGTCGTTCTACTCCTCACCAAAATCAAACCATCAATCCAAGGCAACACACAAAACCTCCTTCTATCCTCATGGAACACCTCTGTCCCTTTATGCCAATGGCGAGGGCTAAAATGGGTTTTCTCAAACGGAACCCAACTCATCTGCACACCACTCTCTTCACCAAACTGGTCAAATCTTTCTCTCTCTCAACACCCATCTCTCCATCTCCTCTCTCTTCAACTCCCGTCGGCCAATCTCTCTGGCGAACTCCCGCCGGAGCTCGCCGACCTATCAACCCTCCAAAGCCTTTACCTTTCCTTCAATTCCATCACCGGCTCCATCCCTCTTGAACTCGGGTACAGTTCTTCCCTTCAAGACATTGATTTCAGCAACAATTTGTTAAACGGGTCGGTTCCGGTATCCATCTGGAACCTCTGTGATAAACTTATTTCTTTCCGGGTTCATAATAATTTATTATCCCAGTCAATCCCTAGACCCGGGTTACCAAATGCTAGTTGTAATAATCTATCGGTTCTTGATCTTGGGCATAACTTTTTCACCGGGAATGTTCCTGAATTTGTGACAGGGTTTAGTGGGTTAAAAGAGCTTGATCTGAGTGATAATAACTTTTCTGGGTCAATCCCTGAAGGTTTATCTAAATTAGGGTTAGAAAAATTGAATCTTTCTTATAATAATTTTACTGGGGTCTTACCTGATTTTGGAGGGTCAAGATTTGGGTTTGATGTGTTTGAAGGGAATGATGTTAGTCTATGTGGTCCACCTTTGAAGAGGTGTGAAAGGGCTGGTTTGAGGTCTGGTGTGGTTGCTGGTGTTGTGATTAGTTTGATGACCGGAGTGGTTGTTTTCGCTTCGTTGTTGATTGGGTATTTTCAAGGTAAGAAGAAGAAGAACGAGTTTGATGATGATGATGAGTATGAGGAGTTTGAAGAGATAGAAGATGGTGACAGTGGGGGTGAAGGGAAGTTGGTTTTGTTTCAAGGAGGTGAGCATTTGACATTGGAGGATGTGTTGAATGCGACGGGTCAGGTTATGGAGAAAACGAGCTATGGGACAGTGTACAAGGCGAAGCTTTCGGATGGAGGGACGATTGCTTTGAGGTTAATACGGGAAGGGAGTTGTAACGATTTGCGGTCGTGTATGATGGTGATTAAGCAATTGGGAAGAGTTAGGCATGATAGTTTGATACCGTTGAGGGCTTTTTATCAAGGGAAAAGAGGGGAAAAGCTTCTTATTTATGATTATCTCCCGAATCGAACTCTACATGAACTTTTACATGGTATGCTCATTGTTATTCTATTCCATTTGATTTTATTGTATACTGTCAATCGTGTTAGGGTAGCGGGATGAAGGATTCGGGTTGGCATGTTGAATAGGTCAACCTAAACACAACTCATGTGGTTATTCGTGTCATAAACATCAACATGTTTTCATATATAAGTAATACCTTGTGACTTAGTTTCAGTTAACAAACTTAAGTTTATATATTGTTGATAGTAGTGAATAAAGTTGCTGAGTTGGTGATGAGTTCAAGAGGGAAATTAGTTATGTTTCTAGAAATTAATAGTTATAGGGCAAATTAAATATCAAACTACCAGAATTTGAATGTTATTTTTTAATTAACATGCTCTAAAATCTAAATAGGAAGCTTTTATGTTTTAAGAAACCCCTTAAAATTAAATGGGCTGTGTTCGTGCAGACCTGTTTAATAAACGGGTTATATTAGCCAACCCAAAACCTGATAATTTTCGTATGTTTGTGTTTCGGTAGTGCCAGGAATTGCCACCCCCCTGATAGTTGTAACTACATATAGACTGATTCTATGTTCATCTAAGTGATTGATCCATATTATCATCTACAGAATCAAGACCAGGGAAACCGGTTTTGAATTGGGCAAGGCGGCACAAGATTGCATTGGCTATAGCCAAGGGACTTGCACATCTGCATACGGGTATCGAACCACCCATTACACATGGCAACATACGGTCAAGAAACGTGCTTGTGGATGACTTTTTCGTGGCTAGGCTAACTGATTTCGGACTCTACAAACTAATGCTCCCATCTGTAGCCGATGAGATAGTGGCGCTTGCAAAAACTGATGGCTACAAGGCTCCAGATCTACAAAAGATGAAGAATTGCAATTCAAGAACCGACGTGTATGCTTTTGGGATCTTGTTGTTGGAGATTTTGTTAGGAAAGAAACCCGGGAAGAATGAAGGGAGGGGCGGTTATGTTGACTTGCCTTCAGTGGTAAAAGCTGCTGTTTTAGAGGAAGTTACTATGGAGGTTTTTGATGTGGAGTTGTTGAAGGGGATAAGGAGTCCAATGGAAGAAGGTGTGGTGCAAGCATTGAAACTTGCAATGGGGTGTTGTGCACCGGTTGCATCGGTTAGACCCTCAATGGATGAGGTTGTGAAGCAGTTGGAAGAATATAGACCGCGGAACAGGTCAGCTTTATATAGCCCTACTGAAACAAGAAGCGGGGTCGGTACGCCCTTTTGACCTTTTTTTTTCTTTTTACTTCATATATTTGTACCGGTATCTATTTGTTTGGAAATGATTTAGCTTTAAACTTGACAATCTTTTTGATTAATTATATTCTGATAATTTAAGGTTTATTTTACATTTAAATCCTCAAATAATTAGAATTTGCCAACTGATTATCACACTTTCTAACAATATAAACACATCCAAACACTAACTCGTGCATTATTCATATCAAATAATCACTTTCATGAAATAATCACTCACTAAACATACTTAAATGCTGATCACATGTAAACTACATAAATTTACATATTTGTAATAAGCTTTCAGTGCAAAGAAGTCGGTTTAGTTTTGGAAATGTAATCGAGAACAACGCTTCTGGCCCTGCTCCAGTAGAGCAGGGCCGAGGTTGAACTTCTAGCAATGGGTGAAGTAGAACAAATAATTTAAATTCTAGGGGACCAACAATTCTATAAAAATAAATGATTATTTCCTTTAGTGTTTCATTTCAAATAATCAATTTAACACTGTCTACCACGGCGGCAAGAAAGTGCACCAGCATTGGAGGTAAGAGTGGCCACCACAGAAGATGGTTGAGCACTTAGGCTTGAAGCCTTTGCATAACTGGCTCCTGCTCCTGCACCCGTTGCTGTGAAGTATGCACCGTTCAACATTAGGTCCCCTTCTGATCTCCAATTCCAGTGCTTCCATTTCCCGTTTGTTACTACTCTCTTTGTGACCTGGGTCAAACGCAATGGTGGTCTAATAAGATCATGTGAAGGAAATCAGAATAAAAAGATTGTGGGTTTTGAATATGAAAATACCTCTTTGGCATTTGGGTTAGAAGGTGCAAGGTATCGGTTGCCTTCACTGTTGATTGTAGGGTTTGCACTGCCACCGATGGCATACATTTCCCAGTGTGTGTAGTCATTATTTACAACATGGAAATACCCATGCCTACACCTGCAAATACAAGCAAGTCCACTAATCAGATTTAGTTTTGGTTAAAAAATTACACGATGAGCGTGTCAGGATGGTTTGGTATCGGATCATAATGAGTTTGGATCAAAACGAGCAACTTTTAGTGCGGGCCAAAAAAAAGTTGTTCACGTTGACACACAACCATCTTTTCATCCGATCGTTTTGTAGTTATGGGCTTATAAGTAATAGAAAGAAACGTTTCATGTTTCAACAGCATGGTCATGCGGTTTGGCCCATTTGTGAAACCTAATTTCCATCATCTCTAGACTCTAGTTTCCTCAATTTCAACAATTTTGTTTTATTTCCTTTATCTTTGATTTCAAATTGAGATTTTTCTCTTGTATTCTTCTTTCCGCTCTGTATCACTTTTAGACTGACTACAATACCGTATGATTACAGTGATAATATAAATTGTTATGTACCTTGGCATTCTCTGAACAAGACCCTCTCCAAAATGGTTATACGCAACCGTCACTTGCATAACCTTGTCTCGTGTGTACGAATCGCTATGACCCAATAACATCACCTACGAACCCAAACAGAAGTTATTACCTTCTTATATCATTTCAATTCACTTAAACTTAATACCTCATTATGATGGGTGAATAAATTATTAGAAATGGTAATAGCCGTTGAACCCATAATAGCATCAATCAGACCATCAGCACAATTAGACAAAGAATTATGATCAATCCAAATATGACTCCCTCCAAATATCGAAATACCATCACCATCCGCCATGGTTCTCCACCCATAGTGAGAAGGCGTGCTTCGAACCATAGCGTTACCGGTCCGCTTGCAGTCATGAATATGCAAACCATGTATGATAATATTAGTAACATATTGGATTGTTATGCAAGCACCATTTGCAATATGAACATTTACTCCACGAGCATCAATGGTCTTGAAACTGTTCATGATCAGTTCTTGTTTTAAGGTAATAATCATGTCTCGTTTGAAGACTATCCACAACGGTTTGTCTTGGATGACAGCGTGTCTTAGGGTTCCGGGTTTAGGGTTTACAGCATCATCGTCGTTAGGATTGGTTATGACATAGTACCGACCGTCACGGCCACCAACGGCGTTGCGTCCGAACCCAATTGCACATTCAGCCAGGCGCTTGCGGTGGCGTTGCCAGTTTTGGTCACACCGCCAGCAATCGTCAATCGGGTTTCCTGTTCCGCATGAAAGGAACCCTAACTTTCTTCTCTCTGTGCTGTTACGAATGCTCCTGTATATTTTTCAAAACAACAATTGTTTTTCAATAATATTTTTTTTTCTTTTTTGATGTATTGGAACAATTATTCAAGTTTCTAATAGAGGTCGCATATAATAACTGTCAAAATTATTTGGGTTAAAATCAAATGTGGCTAAACCTATTTCGAGAAGGGTGTAAACAGGTCTAGCAGCTCATGAGCTATTCAAGATTGGCTTGTTAAAAGCTAATAAAATTGAGTCGAGTTTAAAGGAGCTTGAACAGTTGAACCCGGGTTTGAGCTTAGTTGAAGTTTATTTGATAAACTAGCCGTAGCCCGGGTTTTTATATACACAGTTTGCGTGAGCTTGCGAGCGTGAAAGAGTTGATTATTTATATAATTATAATAATTTGTATTTGATATGATAAACATATAATTACATAACAAACAGTATTATATATAATTATGATTAAAGGGTTTAAATTACCTAACTTTTATATAAACATAAAACTACCCCTGGTTAAAAAGAGTTTTTCTAGTGTAAGGTTCATAAAGGGGTCAACCATATTGACGGTGGGTCAAAATCAGATGCAAGATGAGGGGCTTCTACGTCGGTGGGGTGAGATGTTTATACATAAATTAGAAAGGTCATTAAATGTGGACATGGAAGTGGCGAGTTTCTAAATTTCCCCACGAGACTTGGCAGGCCAGATCTGCTATTTCTGGGCCAGGCTGGAGACCAAAAGGTCCATTTTGTGGGACCAGGTCAAACTGGTGAGAGTGTGGCGTTTTGCAATCGAATTTAATGATTGTTTGGGTAAATAAGGTAGCACGTGAAGATGATATCGGTTTTGTCATTTGGGATTGGAAGTTTGGTTGAACAACAAAACAAACACTAAAAATAGTATTTTCTTTTATTATTAGTCTCGAGACATGGATCATGGGAATAAAAAAATTATGAAAAAAATGAGGGAATTTATAAAAACCTAAAACATACGGAGTAAAACGAAAAGGATAAATTGGGGATAAATTAAGATAAAATTCAATTTTAAACTTAATAGTGTCAACGAAAAGGATCGTGTGGGCATGCTGACACATAGCTGCAACGGTGCAACGGTGCAACGGTAAAATAGTATCTCGTTATCAAACTATATATTAGGTAAGTTGCAACACAATGTCATTATATGAAACAAGATTTTTGAAGGAATGAATGTGGAGAATACGATAAATTGGAGCAGAACCTATGACCATCCGCAATGAAACACTGCCGGCTTCCATGATCTCATTTAAATAAAATAAATAAAAACAAATATTTTTAAAAATGGACCTAACTAAAATAACGTATGAGCAAATACATTACATCGTGCATTCACAAAAGTAATAGTATTTAAAACTGACGTGACATTGCTGATATTATTTGGTTTGGTGATCACGTACGGACCATGTGATTGTTTATCAAAAAAACTATTATGTCACATGTTGTCTTTTAACGCTTAATTTCTGCTAACATATTCTTTTCAATTAACGTTTATTACGTGTGATTCCACTCTTTCAATACATTCCAAGAATTGTATAAAATGTCATCAACAAGGTGCATAATCAGGTATTGTAAGCACATAAATGACTCACATGTCAACCATGGTAGCCACCATTTCCGGATCATCAACAACATTATCATTCCTTTCCATGGCAAATCTGTAAAAACACAAAAACATGAAACAATCAATAAGCACATGTATTCAAGATTCTACGCGTTAAAAGCGATAATCAAGTCGAATTCACAATCAAATACATATGATTAACCTCGAAACAGCATTGACGGAAGCACAAATTGCAAGAACTATTAATGAGCAAAGTGTGATAAATCTTAGAGAATCCACCATTGTTGCTACAATTCAGAAACAAATTCACTCTCTCTAAGTTTATGCTTTCTCTCTCTCTAGAATTAACTCTGAGAGGAAGAAGAAGATTGCAAACAGAATGATGAGGGTCAGTTGTTAAAGTGATTGGTAAAGAGAGGAGTACTATAAATATGAAGAGGGAAAAGGGTAGACTCAAAGTTTGGTTACTTCCCAACCGTGGTTAGGTTTTCTCACACTCACCCCTAGTCAAGGGGGATTTAAGTCATTCACGAAACGCTTATAAACTAGAGAAAAAGATATTACGTAACACCATCTCTTAGTCGTCAATAGAATTTTATTGAAATAATATTAGATTTAAAGTCTTTTTAAAAATTGAAATTTTAAGAATTTGATCGTATTTATAAAAAATATATATATTTATATCGCCCGTTTAAATCTTAATTAAATTTATCTTAACTAAAATCTTGTCTCGTTAAAACTATTTAATAATATTCATTAAAATCCAAATTTTAATGTTAGTTTTGCAAAATCCCAATCTAAACCTTTGGTTTCATTTTGTATTAATATTGCACAAGTTAATAAAAGATGCGTAAATAAAACAATATAACCATAAGTGCAAGTGCACAACTTTTATATAGGAACCTAATTGGTGTTTAGAGGAGAAGCCCTTGATCAATGGGGGTTCAAGGGGGCAATGCCCCTGGAAGCAGGATCCAAGGGGTGGCAGCCCCTGGCGGGGTCCAATGGACAGAGCCTTTGGTTGGGGTTGAAAAGTTTTTATTTTGACAATTATTGTTATGTTAAAAATTCATTAAATTTTTAATTTCCGGATATTTAGATATAAATTTCGGTATTAAAAATGGGTGCAATTTTGTTCAAATTTGTTTTTTGAAACAATAGCTGCCTGAGGGTAGTTATTGCCTCCCCCCCCCTCCCTTTGTATGAAGAACTGCTTTGGTCATATTCTCTGTTTCACGAATTTCACACATACACATTCAATTTTTTGTTTCTCGAGCTGAGTTTTATCCGATTGAAGTATTCGAGTAAACCACTGAATAATTTTGATCTGAAAGTGTTTCACGACTCTCATATATTCGTTGTTACAATCTTAAAAATTCCCTACATGGGGCCCCAAAGCTCTTGGTTTATTTCATTCTTCTTGAGCCGCCCCTGCTTTTTACAACGCCCTGATTCATTTCTTTTTGCTCTATGCCTTCTTTCAATTACAAAGAAAATCTAACATATCTTTGTAATCCCGTATCATTAAACAAAAAATGGCTTAAACAACATGCTAACAATTGATATGAACTAGCAAAAACTAGCAACTCTCATGTCACATCGGATTATAACAAGCAAGTCATCAATCAATCATAAACATCACAAATTTTGGGACTATGCTGACTATGTGTGTATTAGAAAACAAATCTATGTTACAAATCCTACACGGTTGTGTGTTGGTTATATGTGGTAAATTATCAATTGCTAAAGATAAGTGTGTGGGATTATAACTAAAGTTGACCAACTTACATAGGATGTCTAAGTATAGATAGAGATACACATAGGATTTCAAATTCAAAATAAAAACACAAAAAGAAAGATATTCGAATTCAAAATAAAAAAATCACTAGTAAGACGAAACATTTACTTGCCAAACAAGTTAAGTATGTTATGGCGGTTTTGGACATAATCACACACACTGCATAGCTATTGCATTTCGTCACTGATTGAAACTGAGAAAGAGAATGAAACACATAATTTGGCAACGACTTCAAATTTTCTCTTACAATTTTTGCGGAGTTTTTTTTTTGGAAAATTTCGTATATGCCCTTAAAAAGTTGTGAAATATCATATATACCAAATCCACAACTTAAAATATTATATATGCCCAATTCAAATGAGTTTTTAGTTTATGACCATTTTACCCCTATCAAATATATGGTTTTTTAAACCTATTTTGTTAATTTTTATCAACATCCTAGGAATTTTCGTGGCACCATCGATTGAACTTCTCACGCTTCAATCCAATAAACTCTTGACGAAATCGTGAATCGATTCCAAATCACAAATCTTTAGTGTTATGCAAAATTACATTTATTAATTTGGTCCAAACAGGTAACACAGTTTGGTACTTTGGTATCTTCTTGAAGCGGTAATCAATTTTTCTTCTATAGACATGGATGGTTTTAATTCAGTGTGCGGGTTTCAAGATTTACAATTACAAAAAAAGTGAAAATATAATATTAATTACAAAGAGAATTTGTTGTGATCATTAAAGCAGTAATGATGTGCTATCTTAAAAGTTAATTAGTAGAAATGGAAAATCATAAGCTTAAATAATCAATTCAACCACACTCCTCAAAATTATACAGCTTGGTTCAAACAAAAATTTAAAATTAAAAATGAATAGATATGTAATTTTAATGTTTCAGAAAAAAATAAGGGCAAAACGGTCGTTTCTTATATTATTTTTAATAAAATGGGTAAATATGATATATTAACTAGTTTTTAAGGGCATATATGATGTTTTAAATTATTGTTGAATATATGTATGATATTTCATAATTTTGCAAAGATGTATATGACATTCTCCCTTTTCTTTTACAAAATTGTGGTTGAATGAAGAAGGATTCTTTTTATATCTTAACTAGTTTTTAAGGGCATATATGATATTTTAAATTTTTGTTAAGTATATGTATGATATTTCATAATTTTGTAAGGATGTATATGACATTCTCCCATTACAAAATTGTGGTTGAATGAAGAAGGATTCTTTTAATATCGACGGGTGGGAGAAGAGACGTCATGTGCATGCAACATTGAGAGTCTGAATTCAAAGTTAAAATAATCCACAAGTAGGACGATACTTGTACCTGCAAAAACCGCTTGGGTTCGTGTAGTTAGCGGTTATAATATATTGTATGTTATAAAAACTAGCAAGAGAACAATATGTGAACCTTACGTGCAACTATACTAACTCTAGTACACTACTCCCACATTTTTATTATAATACAATAGGCGGCGACAATGACGGTGACGTCGAAAACTACGGTGGTGACAGTGTGGGGTGGTTGAGTTTACTAACGATTACGGCGACAACTATAAGAGAGAAGATATTCTAATTTCTTTAATTGAATTTCACTAACTATTAAAAATAACTTAATAAGTATTAAACTTTTTTTACTTATGAAGAGAAATATTTTAATTTCTTTTACTTTCTAATTAAACATATTATTATTTGAATTTATATTTTAATCATAACGACTTTTATAAAAAAAATTTAATTCTAAAATAATTAAACGACTCTTCTTAGAAGTTAGAATAATCCATTTTGGAGGAAAGTCCGTTACGTGTCGAGTACGTGGGCAGATCGCGTGCCGCATGGTCAGAAATTTTCATCCACTTTTAATTATTTTTAATTTATCATTTCACACGAGATCCTTTTTTTTTTCTTGTCAGTGGTTACTATTTTTTTCAATCGACTAGGGATGATAATGAGTTGGGTTTATGACGGGTTTAGGTAATCCTAACCTCATATCCGATTATAAAAGCTTGTCCCGTACCCGGCTTTAAACCCGCCAGGTTTCTATCGGGTAATTACTCGTCGGGTATCGGGTATACCCGTTGGGTATACTTTGTAAAAAATAGTCGTGGGTATACTCGACCCAAAACCCATCGAATATCTACCGGGTATATACAAAAATTGTAATTAAAATAAAAAAGAAAGAAAGAAAATCGGGGATATACATTTAAAATAAATACATTATATATACTTAAAATAAATACGGTATATATACTTAAAATCAATAAAAAAAAGAAAACTATGTCGGATTTATAATCGGGTAAACATGTATATGTTATCGGATAATCGGGGCGGGTATATCACCATATCCCATACGGGTCCCAAACCCGAGAAAAATATCAAAATTAATCTCAAACCCGGTCCCATACCCGATTACCCGACCCATACCCGTCCCGAATGTTTTGGGTTTCAGGTTTTTCCACCGGGTTCGACTTTTATTTCCATCCCTACTCTCGACAAAAATAGCAACTAATATTCATGTAAATTTCGTCCTCTATATTATAATATAATAATTTATTTCGTATATATGTTTGTATTCATATTATTTTCTCTCTTTGTTAGTAAAATAAGATAAATACTTAAGTTGTCTTACTTTTTTTTTTCAGCAATCTAATCTACTTCTAATTACACATCAACGCTGTTCACCACGGGTCTCAAACCATTGACTTGTTGGGGAGCGGCACCATTTACACACCAGGATGCCATTAAGACAAAGAAGTAGTTCATTAATCATCATACATATGTATATGACTCATAACTCTTTTTTTATATATTAGAAACTAGGTTAAAATCTCGTGTATTACACTGGTGGAATAAATATAATATTGTATATTAAGTAATAAAAAAATTATTTTTTGAAAACTCGTGTTTTACACAGGTTGAATAAACTCGTGTAATACAATATAATATGTTAACACATACACTCGTGAAAATATGTTAGGAGATTTATTAATATAAAGATTAGTATTTTCTTTAAAAATATATTATTATTAAAAGATAGAGATGTATTTAATAAGAAAAAAATACAAAAAAAAATGATGAGAATGAATATGGAGACGACACGTGACATGAAAAATCTTTATTTATTATATAGTATAGACTTGGAAAAATATGTGAGAATCCTAGCCATTTAATCTACTCCCTCGATCATAGATAACGTTGTACTTATATATATTAGATGACACAAAGCGTAGTAAATAATAAATCATTTTTAAATTAGGCATACACTATAAAAAATAAACACATTATTGAATTGGTAGTGTGCGTATATACGTGAATATATGTAAGTATGTATGTATATACACACAATGTGGCCCCATGACAAAAAAAATAGGTGAAGAAAGAAGAAAAAATAGGGACGACGATAGAAGTGCAATTTAGGTTATAATTTAAAAAAAAAGAGAGAAAAGCAAAACTGAAATATTTAAATTAACCATTATAATTTTTTGGTTAGATTAACACAACGTGAATACTCTGATTATAAAGATATTAACACAGTTTTAAAATTAAAGTGATGTTATAAGTGCTTGATACATATGCCTAAATGTACGTCTAATCAATTTAATGTCTGGCATATTATTTAAATATTTTCTTCACTACATTATATTTTACGTTCTTTAGGTATTTACCATATTTTATTTTACGTCATTTAACTAAGAAAATCACAGAATGTCTTTTATGTTTAGAAAATTTTGCACGTTTCATCATTTCGCCTAACGTCTTAAATACATTTTTTCATTGTTAACAAATAAACATGACAGAGAAAAGATAGAGGCTCTCTATTACTCAAATGAAGATTAGCTTACTGATATAGTGCAAAGCACATATCTGTATTCAGTTGTTTTAGTGCGTCTTTAATTAGTTTTGTATTTGTTTTGAGTCGTTTTGATGTACATTTAAGTCTATTGTATGTTTCCAGGTGCTCGTATGAATTACAAGTGACTATATGAAGGAACTGAGCAAGAGAAGAAAGTCCAGGGTTCAAAGTGCAAAAAGTGAGATTTTCAGACTCTCGGGGTACGCGAGAAGCCCAGAGAAAACCTTCGCGGTACGCGAGGATTTCCAGAATCATCCGCGACTAAATTGTCCTTCGCAGTACGCGAAGGATTTGGGATTATCTCTCGCGGTACGCGAGAGGCCTGTGAATCCGCAAAATCCCTAATTTCCAATATTTAATGTTTTAAACGACCATTCTTTGGGGAGTTCGATTTCTTGCCTTCCAGAGAGAGTTGGAAGGCGATTTTGGGTGTAGGAAGCAACTTTGAAGCCAAAGGTTCAAGCTTTGGATTCCGGGTTCGTTATATTAGCGTTCTAGGTTTTCAAGATTCGATCTTTGTGTTTAAATTCTGTGTTTGAAACCATGTTTTGTTCTTATTATTTCTGTTTGAATGTTTTGAGAATGATTCTAGGCTAAAACTTATATATTGCCTAGGTCAATTAATGAATACTTGTTAAAGTTTCAGTTTTTATCGGTTTTGGATTTAATTAATGGGTTTATGATTTTGTAAAAGATCTTGAGTTGATTATTGTGATGTTATTGCATGTTTAGATCTGATCTTGTGTTTGATTTCAATTCCTTGCATTGATTGTGGTTGTCTGCTAGTTATATTAGCGTATCTTGGTCATAGTTCTTAGGGTTTGTGATTAGGGTGGTTTGCTAGACGTAGCAGCCATAGAAATTATCTTTTATTGCTGATTAGAATTGAATGTGTATCCTAGTTCAATACCTGAGAGGTGAGAATTAGTCATTTAGCTTACAAATGAAGAAGAAAGCAACATTAAATAGAAAGATAATTGGGCCTGCGCTAAGACACATAACAACTTATTATGCTAACATTCATTACTAACTATTTAATATTTTTTTTTTATAATTCATAAATTTTTATTACTAACTATTTAATATTTTCTTCATTCAACCCATGTAAAACACGAGTTTCTAACCAAGTATACATGTAAACAAAAATCATATGATACATAGAGAAAACAAAACATAGAAAATATAGGAGATGTTTATAAACCTAAGCATAGGTTACTCGGTCCATGTGACAAGCAATCCAAACCTCGCCAAAATATTTTAGTCCCCAAGTGCTGAGATATATTTAATGTGAAAATTAGTTTTATTATCTTAGTGTATAATCTAATCTATTAACATTGATATAGTTGTGTCTGCTTCTAGAAAGCAATTAATTGCGACATGTGCCATTACCTTCTAATATCTATTTTTTTAACGGCAATTTGGATCATTGACGGGCTACTGACCCACCCGTCATCTTCAGCTTCCTTAGGAGGAAACCCATCACAGGTGAGAAAACCTAATGGCCCAACCTGGACCCTACCTTCTAAGAGCATTCCCAGCCGGATTCTTATATTTCTTATCCTTATAATTACACTAAAAATCACTACTTTATCTATCTTTTTTCTCTCATTTTTTCTCTCATTATCCTTATCCTTATAATTACACTAAAAACAACCACCTTTTCCTTATATTTACAAAAAAATTATATCTTTTCTCTCTCCTCCACTCACAACCACTTTAAACCACTCCATAAACAAAACTCACTCACACAATTATACCAAACCGGCTGTGAATGCTCTAATATCTATTAACTGAATTTTTAAATCAATGTTTGTGAATTTTAGACTTGTTTTCAATGGTGTGTATGCTGTCTTCTTTGTTTTTCTAACAAGTGTATAATGTTTTGACTGTTAAATTTATTTAAACTAATATTTGTTATAATAATAAATTATAAAATTATTTAATAATAAAGTTATTGTAGACGCGTCAGTAAATGTTATATAGATAATTATTTAATTTCAGATGTATCATAATTGTAGTAAATTATAAAATTATGAACCCAGAATTCTGTTAAAATAAAAATATGAAGTATGAAATATTAATTATAAAAGTATGAGGCATTAAATTTATATTTTTATGTATGAATAAGCCTTCAATTCAAAATCATTTAAATTTGATGAATTCATGTATCTAATAGAATGAATATAAATACTCTTCCATTTTCTAGATAATTACTTAAAAACTTAAGAAATATTTATTTTTAACATCTTAATAATGATGTTATATATTGACTCGTCATTGATTTTTTTTTATTTTTTAATTTATCGTAATACAAAGTTAAATTTTTTATATATGACAAACTTTAAAAAAAAAATGAAACTTCCATTGCGTATGAACATCCGACCAAATCTCTCGCTATTTCAGTTGAATTTTGACATGATTTATTTTTTGTATACTATTTATAAAACAAAAAATTAAATTACTTTATTAAATATAGACATAGAATATAGTAAAATATTTGTTTCGACGAATTAAGTATTAAAATAAAAAGCCCGTGGACCATAACAGACCACCAGTTATCGTCTAATGATTAACAACAATAAAAAAAAGCGTTAAAAGTTAGTAAAAAGCTGTATTTTTTAGAAAAAAAATGTCCGATTTTTTGACAAAAAGGTGTGGTAAAATACTAAAATCGATTACTATTTTATTCCCAACTTCAAGAAAGCCGAAAATGTTAATGTCGAAATTGGTAATAATTAATAAAATAATGGGGCCTACTTCCCATTCTCACCCAATCACATGACAATATGCCATCTATCCCGACGGTAGCCATTTATTGGCAACTTTTTTTTTAAATTACTACGGTGTTCCATTATAATTTTTATTAATAAAGGTGTCTAATTAGATGATTCTAATCTTTAACTTGTCACTAATAAAGTATTAAAACTTTGAAGTATTAGAGATGTCACTATTGTTTAATGTATATTCAATTTCAAAACCATAATTCGTTTATATTAAAGACCCCCTCCCGTAAAAAAAACTCAATTACATTGCGGATTCTTTTGCTTTTTTTAAAAAAACTTTTTTGGTATCCTATATTTTGTTTTTCAGAAAAGCTCATGATCTACTCCTATTAGTCTACATATATTTGCATCTTACAAAATTTGAACATTTGACCTTTAAAATAGAGGAGAGATACCTTACCACCAGGATGTCCCCATGAGGACTTTTTGGTATCCTATGTGATGTGGGAACTTTAAACCGAATGTGGATCGATTGTGTATCATAGGGTTCGAGTTAACTATCATCCAATGTACTTCAATTTGTAAAACCACGCTATAGAAGAAGAGTTATATGAACGAGGCATGGTGGGTCGTATGTTCACATGTGGTTCGCATTATCGATATTTAAAGATTATATGTATGCTAGAAATCTAGTTGCCCTTGAAGTATAGTTCTAACTTTCCTTGCATGATTGGCGTGTTAAAACTTAAAAGTACGTGGTCCAAGTCTCATGTTATATAAAGTAATTGACTTTCTTTTATATTATGTATTAACTAGGGGGTTACACCCGCGCTCCATGGCATGGGCGGGCTAATTTTAAATAAAATTGAAATGGAAACGTAGACACAATAGTAAAAATGTTAATAAAAAACAAACCTAACACTAAATTATTAAAAAAAAGTAAAAACAACAAAAAAATTGTAAAAAGAAACACAAAAACAAAGAAAAAAAGAAAAAAAAAATGCTTGAAGAATGCACGGTTATATTATTAAGAAAAAAAAAGTTAGGAAATTAAAAAAAATAATTATGACATCAGCGAACCGGAAGGAGAGGGTCTAGGATTCGAACTCGGGAAACGCGGGTAAGCAAGCTCCCTTGGACTATTGGGCTACTACCCATTTACGTGAAGAAGGCTGCAACCATTTAGAGGGATATATATGAAATTATCTCTTATAAATATATACATACAAAATTTTAAAAAGTAAAAAAAAAATTAGGTTTGCCACGTGGCAACCTCTGATTGTGCCTTCATTAGTGTTCATGACACTCACATTTTGTTAGCATTTTGTTAATATATATAATTTCGACTTGTATAACATTAGCTTTTGGGTTGTTTGAGCTTAAACTAATATGTTACGTAATATTATATTTGAACTCAAAATTTTTAATTATTTTTAATCTTGTTTTAACTATTTGATTACACTTGGTTAAATAATTTGGTTGAAAAAAAAATCTTGTTTTTCAGAAAAAAAAAATACACATTGTTTTAATTCCTTTGTATCCGTTGGTTAGAGGTTTACTCAGTTGGGGGTTCCTTTTGGGGTGGGCTGCCCTAGATGTTCTAGGTGTTACCCCGGGGAAACCCAATTATCCTAGAACATCTAGGTGTTGCCGTTCAAAAAAAAAATCTGTTGGTTAGGGTTCCTCGGTTTCTATAAAATCTTGCCTTAAAAAAAATAATAGTTTGGTTGAAACATGTTAGACAACAGAAGACATTGATATTATATTTCCATATTAATTTCAAAGCAACATACAACTTAAATTGCATGAATTAAAATTATAACAATATTATTCTAAATTTGATAAAAGTTATTACGATTCCTCAACTATATCATTAATAGATGAATTAGAATTGCACAAAATGACCTAAAAAGTTAAAATCCTTTTTCAAACCAAAAATTAATTGAGAAGTTGACCAAACAATCAAAAGTCAAAACATCCCCCTTCATCTATCAGTTCTTTACCAAAACTTCATATCTTACCATTTTCTGTTCCTAGTACTTTGTTGGTGGAAATTGATCCATACATTAAATCTAGCTAGTTATAATTTTGGTTTCTGATTGTTTTCTTATGAGGATAATATATACGAATATATCGAAGTATATTAAAAGTAATTATATATTTATCACTTATATTATTCTTTTATTTCCAAGTTAAAGATATTACTAACTAATGATCATTTGGCTATTTAACTATGAACACTTGATAGTTGTTGAGTCTTATTTAATGCTTTACCTATTTCATTTCAACTTTAGTAGTTTGCCAAAGGGAATAAAATGATTGTTAGAATTATATCTTATACCCAATATATTGATGATGTGGTAATTTACATATCTAGCATACAATTCTACTTTTTATTTAAATAAAAATAAAATAATGGTAAATACCGAGATCAATAATAAAATGTAATAATAATGATAAAACGCAAAAGGGTGACATAATTGAAGGTTATAAGTAAGAAAACATGTATATAATCCTTTAAAAATTAAAAATGATAGTATTTCATTTTAGTTTGCTTGGAGATTGTACAATGGAAGAGCAAGATGATATGTTTTGTCATTGTGAATTTCTCTTAGTTTGTGTCTACTTGATATAACCATTAAACCCATCAATTTATGTTTAGATCAAACATCCACCCTTACTTGTTTTTAAAAGGTTTTATTTTCATGCAACACGTTTACGCGTAGCTGCTGTACCTATTTTCACACACTTACATCAGATTTTGAAGCTCAATAAATGTGTATTTGACTTATATACAAAAGGTTGTGAACTTATACCAAAATGGTAAGATTTCATTTTGAATTTGATTTTAATAAAAACTTGCCAATGTTTTATAAAATATCTTTGAAAAACATCATTGTTTTATAAAAGTATCATTTTTATAAATCAAGTTATATTATTTAGGATTCATTTTGGAATCTCTTTAATTTCCCAACATATTCATGTCAATTGGTAAGCTTTGATCCTTGGATATTATTGTCGGTTTTCCAATGTTAGCCTTTGTATGCTTGATTGTCACCATTGTTGTCGCATATTGACTTTGATCTTTGCAATTGATGATTCATCAAGTGTGTAGAGACATGCATGTCATGTATGACCATCCTTAATCAACAACTTAATAACACAACTCATTAAATTCAATCATTATCAAGACAAGGGATCATTGGATTCATAATTAGCACTAACCTTTGTTATCCTAACAATACTTATTTAAATGTATTTTATAAGTTTTAAGATGCATGTTAAAGATTTATTATTAAAGTGTATTTTCAAATCAATAATTTTCAACTTCTAACTACCCAAAATAACCATGCTTTAAATATCATACACCTCTAATTGTAAACTTCAAAAGTGTGAAAAAGGGTTGGACATAATTTACGGGTGTAGGTCCAATTGGACGATGATTATAGCATGTGATATGTAATCTTTGCAATTTATATCAATTACTTTATGAGAAATGATACAAAAAATTTATCAATCAGTCTAATTTATTTATCATTTAATATATAGTTTATTAATTTTATATTTTCTTTTTGTTCTTTGCATTTTATTACACGCCTCAATCTTATTTTTAGGCAAAAAATTAGACATATTTATTAAACTTTTGATTCACTTTTCTTATTTTATTCATTTGTTAATTATAGAATTTGCTATTTTTTTTATTTTTTTAGAGCCATGATATATAAATACAGAGTATGCTTTAATTAGCAAATAACACATGTTCAAGGCTAAAACCATGCAAATGTCTAATCTATACATACTAATAAATAAAGGTTTTAGGGTGCCACTTGTCACTCCCTCATGTCTCCTCATATTGGTTTTTCCGTCTCTCTCTCCTAATAAATGCACCACTATCTTATTAAATAATAATGATATTATAAATATATTATTAAAGAAGAATAATAATTATATTAAATAAGAATTCAAAATATAATTAATTAAAGAAAAATACTAATTTGTTATATACACACACATTTCCACTTGATATATCTCGAGACTATCATAATATTCTGACAAGTTATGACGTATTTATAAATTTATAAGTTTTATCTTTTTTTAATATACAATCTCGTGTAATACACGGGATTCTAACATAGTTCCCTATATAGTCATTTAGCAGCCACCGACTCAATTAACCCCCTCAATTTTGTTAAAATTACCATTTAAATCCCTAACTTCCTAAAATTTTCATTTGACCCATAAACTATATATAATATATGTTTTTAACCCCATTAACTTTTTTACTAAATTTTATTTTCTCTAATAACTTTCGTTCGTTAACTTTTTTTTAAATTGTTAAATATATTTTTTAGGTATCGTTGGTTATATCAACTGTCGGCAACATGCTGGTACCTAGAAGAATGAGATCGACATTGACTAAAAAACATTGGTACCGTTGTATAATTGTCTTTGTTATTAAATGTTTTAACGAGTTTGTCGTTTCAATGTTAAGTCATGTTTACGTCGCAACGTTAATTTTATACTTTTCTTTTTGTGCTTAATCACGTTAATATGACGTTTGGTTTAATAATAACCCTCCGGCTTGGTTTAATAATTTTATAACTTTCTCAAATTTATGAACTTTCAAGTTTACCCTCAAATTTCGTTTCTTTTTTCTTTTACTTTTTTTTATTCTTCTTTAATGAATTCGTCGTTTCAATGTTAACTTCTATTAACACCGCAATGTATCTATTTTTCGATCACCAGAACCGAGTCGTGGCGACTTCATACGTTTCTTTTATGTACTTAGCGCGTTATTGTATTTGCCGCGACACGTGTTACGAGGTTTGCAAACCTGTCACATCATGTGGACTACTTAAATACGTTAATGTCACCGTACAGCCCCGCCGCAACGCGCGGATCATATTTTCTAGTGTTTCATAAAAGGTAGGTGAACTCTTCATACTAATTATTTGAACACAAAATGTTTATAATATACAAATACATGCAAATTTACATATATCAATTCATATAAAAATGTTGTATTTGAATAGTAATTCTAGTATTTTAAAAAATGATTTTTTTTATTGTTTTTAGTGAGTTCTCAAAATATTTAAGAGTTCTCAAATGATCCATTCCCTATATATAAATATATATATATATATATATATATATATATATATATATACGGGACGGTTCCACTAAGAAGTGGTTTTTCGCTAAGAAATCCTAAGAAGTGGGTCAAACGAACTCCGATTGAGCTCATTCCAGCGGCGTTGGAACCGTCTCATCGAACCCTAACCCGGACCCAAAAACCTAAACCCCCTTCCACCCGCACCTCCACCCCCACCCCCACCAACCTAAACCCCCTCCAACCTCACCCCGAAAAGCCTAAAACCACCACCCCCACCCCCCAAAAACCTAAACCCCCCCACCCCACCCCCAAAAACCTAAACCCACCCCACCCATCCCCAAAAACCTAAACCCTCCACCCCACCCCTAAAAAGATCTAAACCATAAAATCTAAACCCTAAAAGTTAAACCCTAAGGCTAAACCATAAGGCTAAAACCCTAAAATTCAAACTTAAAATCTAAACCCTAAAAACTAAGACTGTAGAGTTCAACGAGATGGTTCCAACGCCGCTGAAATTAGCTCAATCGGAGTTCGTTTGATATCGTTTCTTAAGTTTTTTGTCATTTCTTAGATTTCTTAGCGAAAAACTACTTTTTATTTGATCCTCCATATATATATATATATATATATATATATATATATATATATATATATATAGGGGAAGAATCAATAGAAAACTCATTGTTTATGAGAAAACCAAAAAACTATTTATTAAAGGTAAAAAAATAATAAAAAAATCATAACTCAAAATTTAAATCAAAAACTAAAAAACCGCTTCGGAGACCCTGTTCCACACGTCGTCCTCTTTAAAAAAAATCAACGTTTTGCTACATATGTGTAGCAGGGTTAGCTTTTGGGTGTAATACACATATGTAGTATCTTTAGTTTTTTTTGGTTTAGTTTAGGTTTTTTTTATGGGGGGGGGGGGGTTGGGTGGGTGGGGGGTTTAGGTTTTTGGGGGTGCGGGTGGGGTGGGTTTAGGTTTTTGGGTGGGGGTGGGGTGGGGGTTTAGGTTTTTGTGTACTACACATATGTAGTACTTTTAATGAGGAGTTTTTTTGTTTTCTCATGAAAATTAGTTTTCTAGTGAACTCAACCCATATATATATATATATATATATATGGGGTTAGGTTCAAATGAGAACTCATAAATACTTGAGAACCCGCGAGAACTCGTCAAAAAATCAATTAAAACCATTTTTTTGTTTTCACTATCTTTATTATTAAAATATAATATAAAAAATGATTTATCTCTCCAATTAATTCATCCTTTCTCTCTAAATTATCCTTAAAAAAATTTATATATATGTGTAAATAGTAAACACTTACACATGTGTAAGTAGTAAACTTACATAAGTGTATATTTTTTTAATATATGAATACATGTAAATTTACATATATAAATTCATTTTTTTATATTGTATTATAGCAATAAAGATAGTAAAAAAAATGGTTTTGATTGGTTTTTTGACGAGTTCTCACAAATTCTCAAAATATTTAAGAGTTGTCAAATGATCCATTCCATATATATATATATATATATAAGTATAAAATTGAAAATGTTTTTAAATAAAATTTAGACAGGTTAAGAACAGAGTAGAATTATAAGGTGGTGGTTGAATTCTTGGTGACCTTGTAGCCGCTAATGCCAGAATGGGCGCAAAGGCTTTTTGTGGTCTGACCTTTACTAACCTCATATTAAAATGATACCCTGTACTTGTAAAATATCCTATGGTCTAAAATTTTTAAATGTTTTTAATCTTATACAACTATTATGAGTATTATGATTTTTTTAAGTTTTATGATTTTTTAAGTTTTTTATTTTAATTTAAGTTTTTTATTTTAAGTTTTGTAAAGATCTATATATATATATATATATATATATATATATGTATATAGGATTAGGTTCATGTAAAGAGTATTTTAATTGTAAGAAGGGTGAGAAAGATTTATGGCCATTAGATTAAATTGTAGAAAAGATTTAATGGTTGAGATTAAATTGTATGAGAAAAAGTTGTTGGAAGGGTATTTTAGTCTTGGCCACTTTTGTTGACTTTTTATCAAGTTCCCCCCTCATTTTCAAACGTTCATAACTTTTACATACGACATTATTTTTTCAAAAAAAATACACCATAAAAACGAGCGTTTTTTAATCTTTAAAACGAGTATAGTGTCGTTATAAACAAAAACGAATTTTTTTTTTTACGTTTTTCAGCTCATTGTGTAATTAGTCAGGTCAATGTGTAATACAAGTTCATTGTGTAATACAAGTTCAATGTGTAATACAAGTTCATTGTGTAATACAAGTTCATTGTGTAATACCACGTCTGGTCATTGTGTAATACAAGTTCATTGTGTTACATGTATTTATCATTATGTTTTACGTTTTTCAGTTCATTGTGTAGTTAGTCAGGTCATTGTGTAATACAAGTTCATTGTGTAATACAAGTTCATTGTGTAATACCACGCCTGGTCATTGTGTAATACAAGTTCATAGTGTAATTAGTCAGGTCATTGTGTAATTAGTCAGGTCACTGTGTAATACAAGTTTATTGTGTAATACAAGTTCATTGTGTTATACAAGTTCAATGTGTAATACAAGTTCATTGTGTTATATGTATTTATCATTGTGTTTTACGTTTTCCAGCTCATTGTGTAGTTAGTCAGGTCATTGTGTATTACAAGTTCATCGTGTAATACAAGTTCATTGTGTAATACAAGTTCATCGTGTAATACAAGTTCATTGTGTAATACAAGTTCATTGTATAATACAAGTTCATTGTATATTACAAGTTCATTGTGTAATATCACGTCTGGTCATTGTGTAATATCTTGTCATTGTGTAATACAAGTTCATTGTGTAATTAGTCAAGTCATTGTGTAATACAAGTTCATTGTGTAATACAAGTTCATTGTGTTATACAAGTTCAATGTGTAATACAAGTTCAATGTGTAATACAAGTTCATTGTGTTATACAAGTTCAATATGTAATACAAGTTCATTGTGTTATATGTATTTATCATTGTGTTTTACGTTTTCCAGCTCATTGTGTAGTTAGTCAGGTCATTGTGTAATACAAGTTTATCGTGTAATACAAGTTCATCGTGTAATACAAGTTCATTGTGTAATACCATGTCTGGTCATTGTGTAATACCACGTCTGGTCATTGTGTAATATCTGGTCATTCTGTAATACAAGTTCATTGTGTAATTAGTCAAGTCATTGTGTAATACAAGTTCATTGTGTAATACAAGTTCATTACGTAATACAAGTTCATTGTGTTATACAAGTTCAATGTATAATACAAGTTCATTATGTTATATGTATTTATCATTGTGTTTTACGTTTTCCAACTCATTGTGTAGTTAGTCAGGTCATTGTGTAATACAATTTTATCGTGTAATACAAGTTCATTGTGTAATACAAATTCATTGTGTAATACCACGTCTGGTCATTGTGTGATACAAGTTCATTGTGTAATTAGTCAAGTCATTGTGTAATACAAGTTCATTATGTAATTAGTCAGACCATTGTGTAATACAGGTTCATTGTGTAATACAAGTTCATTGTGTCAAATATTTTTCATCATTGTGTTATATGTTTTCATCATTGTGTTTTACGTTTTCCAACACATTGTGTAATTCGCTCAAATATGTCAGGTCATTGCGTAATATGTTCATTGTGTAATATCACTTCATTGTGTAATATCAGGTCTGATCATTGTGTAATATCAGACCTTGTATTACACATTGACGTGGTGTATTACACATTGACCTGGTATATTACACATTGACCTGGTATATTACACATTGACCATTATGCCCTCTCTTTAAAAACAATAAAATGACACATGTTAAGCTTAGAATCCTTCTTATCCTTCTTATTTTTAAAACTCTTTTTACTATAACCTAACCCTATATATATATATATATATATATATATATATATATATATATATATATATATATATATAGGGGAGGGTTCCAGAGAAAACTACAAGTTAGGCGAAAACCACTAAAAAAACCAATTTTACCCAATCATATAATAATATTTATTTTTTGTTTTATTTTATTTTTATTTATTTATAAGATTATCAATGTAATATTAAACATTTTTACCACAAAACATTTTTACACATACTGTTACGTATACGTAAACATAAAACAAAAAATTGTGGTTACGTATACGTAAATCAAAAAAATTATTTTTGGATACGTATACGTAAATAAAAAAAAATGCCTGAAATGATGTGGTTTTCTTGGTTTTCGCCTAACTTTGTGGTTTTCTCTTGATCCCTCCCCTATATATATATATATATATATATATATATATATATATATATATATATATATATATATATATATATATATATATATATATATATAATTAGTTTATCTATAAATCACCTCTCTTTTAATACATTCGGTTTGAATGCATGTATCAATTTTAGGTAATCAAACGTGTATCAGTTTTAGTAACCGGTTTCATATATGAATACAAGTCTAGGTTTCAAGTTTTCTCTGTTTGAATTATGTTTTATCTATTTAATCATTTATCATTCATGTTTTATCTTTTAACATGTAAATCAATTTTAGTGTTCCAAACTAATATAATTAATAATGGATAGGTTGTATTTTACTCGATGGCTACTTTCACATGGCTAAGCTTCCCAGAACTACAATTTAACACTTATTTCAAACTATGATACTAATAATAGTATAATACCCATTTGTTAAAAAAAAAAAAAAACTCATCTCATGTGCCATATAGTATTGGTATGTGTTTCTACTTTCTACCATTTTGTATTTTCTTATATATATGGCCTTTCCATTTTGTCACGTATGATAGTAATATTATTAATAATATAATTATACATAAAAAATATAATATTTTATAAAAATTGTTTTAAAATCAAATCCAAACCCTTCTACTTTGTAATTTTTATAATCGTCATTAAACCATCTCTTGTTAAGCAACATATATTATGCTAATATGACTAGCTATTGAAAGAAATCTATGAAAATAGTAAAAATATATTATGCTAATAAAACCATAAGACATTTATGAATATACTAAAAAGTCTTCTAGAAACCAAAATAAAATCGTGTGTTAATTGTCTTTTGGCTCATCAAGACCATGTTGAATATATGTATTAAAATATTAAATGATATACCATTAGATGAATTTTTTTTTCAAATAAGACATAACAGTAATATAAAATTTTGATGTAATAGATATTACGACTCTACTAGCGATGCACAGTAGTATCCTCTTATTGGTTTTTATGGGCGGCAAGGTTATTTGATTGGTGGTTCTTTTTTTTAAACAAAAATGATTCACTTTAAAATAATAAGGTTTCAAATCTCAACACAAATTAAGTTAGGATGTCATGAGCCCATGCAAATAAACCTCCTGTACCCATCAACTCGGGTTCTATCCTGGGCATGGAATTTTTTTTTTTTCTGGCAGTTTTTTTTTTCCGTTCGATTTAACCTTTTTTTACTACCCCGCCGCGTAGCGTGGAGATCACCCGATGTAGTATATATAATAACTTTCGTTCGTTAATTAAAATTTTTTCTTGATGTCCCGGTATAAATTTCATTAAAAACGGAATCGTATTCAATGTAGAGTATTTTTTATGTGTCGTGGGTTATATCGATTGACGGTAATGTGTTGATACCGTGTAGAACGTGATCGACACCGGCTGAAAAATATCGGTTCCATTATATAAATGTTTTTTATCTATGTTTCGATCTCCATAACCGATTCGTCGTAACTTTATACGTATATGTACTTTACCACGTTTCTTTTTGTGTTTAGCCACGTTAATTTCACCGTTTCAGCCGTTTAAGGTCTGCCTCCCACCGTGTGGCGCAGGAGCCTCCCGCCACAGAGCGTGGGACTCACAACTGATTCGTCGTAACTTTATACGTCTATTCTATGTACTTAACCACGTTTATTTTGTGTTTAACTACGTTAATGTCACCGCTTCAGCTTTTTAAGGTTCGCCTCCCGCCGCGAAGCGCGGGTCTCATTTTCTAGTTTAATACAAAAAGATTCTGATTTAATGTCAAGTTTTAGTTTTATTTTTTTTTGAACGGCAACACCTAGATATTCTAGGATAATTAGGTTTCCCCGGGGCGATACCTAGAACATCCAGGGCAGCCCACCTCAGGAGAAACCCCCCAACTGGGTAAACCCCCTGACCTGACCACATACTCCTTTTTTGATGTGGTCAGGATTCAAACCCAATACCTCCACTATGAGAAGTCTTAGGGCTACCATTGCACCAAATGGCCAACGGTTCAAGTTTTGGTTAGTAATGTAATTATTAAATATGTAACACAATAAATTAAATTTGATTTTAGAAAGTAATTATTAAATAATTAATTTGAGAGCTTTAAGATTAATGGAATATATGATACCTTTACGAAGAGTAATATAAAATAACAAATTAGTTAATAAGATTACTCATATCCTTTTCTACACTCTTAATTTCATTTTGCACTCATTCTTCTCTTCATCCTTTTTTTCTCTCTTTTCTTTACACTCATTACTCATGTGTTTCTTTCATATTCATAGTTTTTTATGCATTTTACTAAATATGCAAATAACAACACATTTTACTAAATATGGTGTATAATTTTGTTTATCATAAAAAAGGACTAAGAGATTCAATCAATAACATTGAGAGGAACTTGTTATTGATTTGAAATGTAACCGGTATAAATGTGCTAATGCCTTAAAGTGATACGTCGAAATATATAAAATAAACTTTATTTATATATAAAAAGAATATTAGTTTCTTTTTCCCCCCACCCTCTCGGCCTCTCTCATCTTTCCTCAGTCTCTCTTTCGCCACCACCATCCACCATCTCCGCACACCTCTCCTTCTCATGCCCAGTGGCAGAGCCACATTGGGATTAGATACGCCAGTAGTCCTAGCCGTGAACGATGGATACTAGGCGTTGTGCGTATCGACCCATGCAGTGCTGTAAATTATATATATATTTTTTACTAAAAAAAGTTATCGAAACGTTTTACATAATAAATAAATTTATAGTTTAAAAATTACGCCTAATTTCTCAGTTTTTAATAGTGGACTTTAAATCATTAAAGACCCATGTTTAATTTTTAAATTTTTAACCCAACAAACATTATAGGACCATGTCTAATTAGTTTATATCAGTTGTTTAATCTAAAATGTATTTTTAAAACATGAAAACATGTAGGGAACAATTATAAATATATCTTTTATATATTTCAAATGACTGTATTTTTATTATGTGTTTTTTTTCAATGACATTGTACTTTTATTATAATATTGGCTTTTATTATGTGATTTGACCTGACCCGATCTAATCCAAAATTTTTGACTTCGGGTTATTATAAACCCGAGTATCGAAAAAAAATGACATAATAGGAAAATATTCTTGGCTCCGTCACGCTCATGCCTCCCATCTCTCCCCCACCATTGCTTTTCATTTATGTAAAATTATTTTGTTGATGTATAAATTATTATCCTTTTTCTTAAAACCAGAGTTAAATATAATGATTATAGATTTTACTTGATATAAATCCACGAGTTTCTTTTAAAAGATCAACTATAGGAATTGTTTAAATATAAACTATAGAATATAGACTATAAAAATAATATAAAATTTGGTGATACAAGTTAGTGCAGAAATTTTTTTTAAAGGATAGGGTAGAGTTTGCTTATGATTGTTGAAGGATAGTCATGCTCATAAATTGCACTTCAAACATGTTGGCAAACCACTAAGTTTTACTCCAACTATGGGTTTTGGTGACTTTAATACATTGGTTTACCAAATCCATTGATCTCTAAATCATTTGATTAAGACTGTTAATTTTATTGCAAAACCCCTTTTCAAACAAAACATGACACAGGAGTATGATTTCTTTTTATATTCAAAATTTAGTTGACTAAGTCCATCAATCACATATACTTAACCACATATAGTTCTTCTTTATTGACATGGCCAACAGAGAATAATATCATATACATTAATGATCCATCAAGTTATTAATTAATTATTTTCTTTAGTAAATTTGTTAAAACTAGAAATGTTACCCCGAGCTCTGGGGCGGGAGATGGATCTTAAACGGTTGAGGCGATGACATTAACGTGGTTAAGCACAAAAAGAAACGTGGTTAAATAAATTTTGCCATTCGCTCCGCGGCGGGAGGCGGACTTTAAACGGTTGAGACGATGACATTAACGTGGCTAATCACAAAAAAAGAAACGTGGTTAAATACATAAAAGAAACATATGAAGTTACTGCGATTCGGTTGTGGATATCGAAACATAGATAAAAGACAGTTATATAACGGTACCGATGTTTTTCTGTCAACGTCGGTCTCATTCTTCACGGTACCAACACGTTACCGTCAGTCGATATAACCTACGATGCATAAAAAATATTTTATTTTGTATACGACCTCGTTTTTAATAAAATTTATACCGCGACTTCAAGAAAAAAAATAACAAACTAACTAAATTTATTAAGGAAAAATCAAATTATATATACTACAGGGGGTAAACTTAAAACTTAAAAAACATATGAAGTGTTAAAGTGATATTTTACAAAATTTAGGGGTCATTTTTCATATTTAATAAAGTTGAAGGACTAAAGTTACTTTTAGTAAACTATACCGACACTTAGGTTTAAGTTTAATCATAATTTAAACTATACTCACTGAAAAAAGTGTATATTATTTCTACTTATGTGACACAAGTAAATCTTCACTTTGCGAGTCTTATTTTTAATTTTGGTCCGACTCATATCCTGTTTTAATAATTTTTTTGAATTTCTTTATATTACATATCTGATACGTCTTACAAACAATGAGGTTGATCATCAATAAGGTTGTCCTAATGGCAATCATATTGGACTCGAATACATCTTGCTTTATGAAATGAGAAATTATTTGATGATTGTTTAAAATCGAATAGAATATTTATGTTTCTAATTTTATCGTGAACACCAACATTACGACTAGGAGACATTCAAAATAGTTGGTCATATTGTATGAAGTGTCGATTAAATTGGTTCAAACCCATCATAAACCTCAGAAAAGGTTGGGTTCATTTTGACTACCCATAAATTGTTGACAAGTTTTATTCCCCACCAAATAAAACTTTTGAGTCAAAAGTCGAAACACTACAATTTCTAGTGGTAAAAAAGCTGTCCGCTGTGGAAAGCAAATTTAAATGTCAACCCATCAAATTGAAACAATGGTGCTTCTTGACACTTGTTTATTTCAATTTATACTTTTATGGTATTTATTTACTTTCTAATATTGAATGAATATATTGTTAAATTTATCAAATGGTTAAATAAAAATGTTTCTTCTAATTAGGTGTATAAACTACTCCCTAATAGAAACAAAATGAGTTCCCGAAGGGAAATCCTGATGGTAAAGTGGTGTACTCTCCAATCAAATGGTTATAGGTTCAAATTCTACAGAATTTAGGTATGTTGATTTTAACAGTAGAGTATGTGTAAAGTAGAGAGTATGTGTGTTCGCCGGTCAAAAAAAGAAACAAAATGAGAGAGGAAATGTATTAAAGTTGCCGATGAAAAAAAAAGTAGTTATTGTAAGTTTTTGCATGGCTATGATTTTCTTGTTTTTTATATAAAAATTTGGGTAAATGATTTGATTGGTTGATTGTGAGTTGGCCTCACACCCCAATTCTTTAACGCTCGTTAACAGGGCAACGCCCCCCTCTTTGGCACCCTCATCACGGTGTTTAACGGCTAATTAAATTAGCTGATATGTATGTGGTTAGCCCATTACACCCAGTCTTATATGTAATTGGTTTATTGTATGTGATCAATACTGGGTTTGTTGTATCTAAAACTAAAATCTAACTTATATATATATATATATATATATATAGTTAGGTTAAAACCCATGTATTACATGGGTTGAATAAATACAGCTTGTTATAAAACATCAATTTTAGATATTTAATTATTTAACATCATCATTATTTAATAAGAGAGAGAGACGGAAAACAAAAATCTAGATGACACGTAGCAAGTATAGTTATTCATTTATTATAATATAGGTTAGAAACCCGATATATTACATATGATGAATAAATGCAGTGTTATATATACTTAGTAATAAATATTTATATATTACATATTTATGACATGTTACGTAGTTTTTTAATACAAATTTTAGAAATATTATAAAGTTATTTTTTTAAAATGTTTTATAAAAAGAATGAAAGATATGTTCAAATTATAAAAATGTTTTATGAACAAACCTATTTAAAAAAAAAGTTTTATAAAAATAATTTTATAAATCATTATTATTTAATAGGAGAGAGAAGCGGGAAACAAAAATTATAAAAAAAAATTTAAAGAAATTTGTATAATTAATAGGAGAGAGAGACGAGAAAAAATGTTAAGAATGAATATGGGAATGAATATGGGAATGACAAGTGTCCATCAAAACTTTTATTTATTATCTATACTATATTATAATACACCAAACAAAGGCATCTTAAATTTTAAGTAGTACAAATATAACAGATGCATTTGATAACTACTTTCTAGGGGTAAATATGTCTTTTTTAAATAATACTTACATCTTTACCCCCTCAACTTTATTCAACTTTTGGTTATTTAAACAATAATTACACTTTTAAAATAACTACCCTCCACGATTTTTAAACGGCCATAACTTTTTCATACCGTAATATTTTTTATAAAAAGTTACACCATAAAAACGAGCATTTGATTCTCTTTAATTTGAGTATGCTATTGCTATAGTTTATTTTAAAAAAATTAACGTGTTACGTGATTACATATCAACACCTCCGTTTTTGTTTCTTCTATATTAACTGATAGTATATTCACGACAATCCCGGAAAATTCTAAAATCCGACAAACGCCGCTGAAAAAAAAATCTTAAGTTCAATGATATAAGATCCGACTACTCTGACCGTTTTTCAAATACACACATAGCAAAGTGTCACACCCCAACCGACGGTGAATTATACGTCGGGGCGGACGCGGTTGTTCAATAGCACAAGGTTGACTATTAGAGTTTCAATATTTTATTAATGAATAATTTAAGATTCAATACAAGGAAGAAAAATACGAATACAACATTTAATTTAAGTAGTCTAGGTCCAAAGCATCATATGTGATCACGAATAAGTCTCATGATGTAAACCTGAAACATGTGAAAGAATCTGTCAACTACAAAATAGTTGGTGAAATACAAAGGTTTTGACACAGTTTAAACAAGTATTTGAGAAGAATTTACAATTCACTATGATTTGTGCATTCTATAATGTAAGTATGAGAAAACAAGCATGTTAGACATTGTGCACATCAACCCTCCAACCAAGTTTAGGCATAACCCGCAGGTTACCCTTATAAGTCTCAAGTTTAAAGTTTAATTCAGTAACAATCACCAAGGGCTCCCCCCCCCTCCCCGAATGGGTCAATCAATCAAGGTGGATTGGTCAAATGCAATAGATCTATCATTGTTACTATAGGCTTGATCAAAGTTAATGAATGTGCTAGTTTTAAGTTTAATCTAAGCATGCAAGTCTCAAGTTTAACATAAGAATAAACACGTAGTCATAGTTGTACAAGAATTGTATAAGTTTAAGAATTTTGAACATGTTTCACCCCAAAAGTATAGAAAGGAAAAAGGGGCTAAGTATACTCACATGGATGATGAATAGTATCCGACACGGATAGGTATTTGCAAGATTTGGAGGGAGAATATCCTCACGATAAGCCTAAGTATGCAAGTTTAAAGATTTAAGTATGATCCTATAAGTCTATGGTAAGGATCTAGGATTTCAAGATCGACTAGGGTTCCAAGTGTGAGATGGGAATGGTTTGTGTTTATGAAGTTTAAATCAAGTTTATAATAAGGGTGTTGAATGTAAGACTTGGATATCAATGTCTTAATAAGTTGGTAGTTTAGAATAATCTATTAAGATAATTATTTAAAAGTTTCACAATTATTAATTACACACAATAGGTAAATAAAAATAGTTTTCTAGGTATTTGTACATATTGTTAAATGAAAGACTAAATAATTATTAAAGTTTAACAATAATTATTCAAGAAATAAATAATTATTAAAGATTTATAATAATTATTTAAAGAATATATAATGATAATTATTATTTCGAATAATAATTAAGGTTTTATTATAATCGTTTCAAGAATGCATAATTATTAAGGATAGATAATTATTAAAAATATTTATCTAATTGAAAAGTATAAATCATTTACGATTTATTAAAGCATTTAAGTATTAAGTATTTATTAAAATATGTATAGTTAAATAATGTTTAAAATGTTTTCATAAGTTTAAATGAATATCATTTTAAGTTTAGACAACCCACGATAAATGAAACTTATTATAAGGTTTATATTTTGAATACAAGTTTATAAAGTTCATAAGTTTATAAGGGTTTTAGATAAAGCTTCTTAAAATAAAGTTTACTAATAAATACTTAAAGTTTTCATTTAGTTTTATAAAGTTTGTAAGTTTAAAATTATTTAGGAGCCACATAAAGTATAAATATCTTCCTTGTTTTTGAAATAAATAAATGAGACTTGATTTAGTTTTAAATAAATCACAAGTTTTTACAAGTTTATGTTTTCCTAAGTAGTGTGAAATTTTATAAATTGTTTATAAAATTCATATAGGTTATTTATTTAAAGTTTTAAGTTTTAAACAGAAAATAACTAAAGTTTTATGTTAAATTAAGTCTTATAAATTATTTTCTGTTTATTGTATAAGTTTTTATAGAGTTTAAAAGTATTTTTTATAGTTTTTAAATGTTTACAACTATTTTTAAAGAATTAGTTTTTTTTTATAAATTTTAACTAAGTTTAATTTAAAATAGTTGCAGAATACAAAAGTGTAGATAAAAACCATTTCTGGGTTTATATAAGTTTAACATATTTTATAAAAAAAATTTAGAGTTTAAAACTGTTTGGGAAAGGATAAAAAAAATTAAAATGGACAAAACTGGGCTACACAGGCTCGAACCCGGGTCACTGACCGGGCCGAGGCACACACACACACACACTAACCGCCCGACTACGGGTCTCGTTAGTGTTATACACGGAAAAAGAAATGGTTAAACAGATCCCCGAATCAAGCCCCAAACCGTATGAACCCTAGAATCGAAATTGGCCAAATACACATCGATTTGCCCTCTGTTAATGAAATTAAACAGAGGGCTTTCGATCTTCAAGAGAAAACGAACCCAATGACTCAAAATTTACCTGAAATGATGTAGGATCGAGAGAGAACGAGCTTGGGTTTGGAGTCGGCTGTCGCGGGCTTCAAACGGCAAATGCAGGTCTCGATCGATGGAATTGAGGGTTTGGAGAGTTGAGGGTGATGTTGTTGAGTTGATAGGGTCGATATTTATAGCGGATTTCGCCATTAAATGCCGAGTTGGTTGGGAGGATTACGGATGGGTTAAAGCGGATCGAATCCGGCTTCACGCGTGATTACCGTTGGAATTAAGGCACCTCGGGTTCGGGTCGCATGCGCGAAGGGATATTCGAGGTTCGATGAATCTAGCAGGGATCGCGATTTCGGATGAAAGAGGGTGAAAACCGGTGCTTGCGAGGCTCGAACCCATGACGGGTTCTGGGTTTCGGGTGTTTGGAAACATGGCAAAACAGGTCCTTGGGGTTTCCAGTTGTATCGTTTTATGTTAAAAGTTAGGTTCCATGTTTAAAACAAGTTTCAGAAATGACAGATAAGTCCCTGGACTTTTATAAAAATAAATGTGTTTTATTTTTATAAAAACTAACTAAGTTTTATTATTTTATAACCCTATAAAATAACTTATAAAGTTTATCTCATAATTAACTAATAAGATTTCAAGTTTTAAGAACTTTATTGTATTATTTATACAATAAAAATCATATGTTTTCCTTTTTTTTTATTCATTCATTTTTTTTTGAAAAATGTATATATGAATATATATATATATATATATGTTTATATATATATACATATCAAGTATAAGGTTATAAGAATTTAAGTTTTAAACGACAAACCATACAAGGGTTTTGAAAAGGTACGTTCGAAAAAATCCTGGGTATTACAGTCTCCCCTACTTTAGGAAATTTCGTCCCGAAATTACAGTAGGAGGTTCATGCTTTCGAGATTTAAGTTTATGATTCGTATGAGGATAATGAGAGGAATACTTTACGTTCCCGGGTAAACCCTGAGTTACGTTTAGATTTCTAGTGGGAAAGTATCTATAGGAATAAGATTTCGCTTGAGTTTCTAAGTTTTCAAAGCATATGGTTGTCAAAAGTTTCCTTACGAAGTATATAGTCTTATTGAAATAGATGAAGATTTGTTTTCAGAAATGCATTTGAGAGAATAACTGATGAACTTCCATTCAAGATTTAAAGTGAGATGTATCACTCAGGATGGATTTGATGATAGTTCAAGAATTTGAGTTTGTAGACTAATACGTCTAAGGATTGCTACGGTACCTAAGTTCCGTGGCTACCTTTTACGATAAGTCTTAGATCATAGCACACGACAGGGTTTTACTATGCCTTCCCATACGTTGATTTTCATACTTACGTGTGCACCCGCAAGCATTTAAATCGTCGTATAGTCTGCATAGGTCCTTCCGTTTGTGTGCGGATCAAGAAGGAGTACAAGAATTTGTTTAACTCACGACTAGAGTTTCCACATAAGAGTGATCATTGATTAACGAGTCCCTCAGAGAGAAGCGTCATTCAATGAGTAAAGAAAAGAATGTGACAAGATTTAGAGTTTCAAAGTTTCCTCGTGATTGAATAAGAATACCTCAATCATCGAGTAGTTTAAAGTCTTTACACTTTCCTCGTGTTTGATCAAGAATACATCAAACCTTGAGTAGTTTAAAAGTCTCATACGTTCATCATGTTTGAACAAGCATACGTCAAACATGGAGTAGTTTAAAGTCTTATACGTTCATCATGTTTGAACAAGAATACGTCAAACATGGAGTAGTTTAAAGTCTCATACGTTCATCATGTTTGAACAAGAATACGTCAAACATGGAGTAATTTAAAGTCTCATATGTTCATCATGTTTGAACAAGAATACGTCAAACATGGAGTAGTTTAAAGTCTCATACGTTCATCATGTTTGAACAAGAATATGTCAAACATGGAGTAGTTTAAAGTCTCATACGTTCATCATGTTTGAACAAGAATACGTCAAACATGGAGTAGTTTAAAGTCTCATACGTTCATCATGTTTGAACAAGAATACGTCAAACATAGAATAATTTAAATTGTGTTTGAACAAGAATACGTCAAACATAGAATAGTTTAAATTGTGTTTGATCAAGAATATGTCAAACATAGAATAGTTTAAATTGTGTTTGAACAGGAATACGTCAAACATATAATAGTTTAAATTGTGTTTGAACAAGAATACGTCAAACATAAAATAGTTTAAATTGTGTTTGAACAAGAATACGTCAAACATAGAACAACTTAAATTGTGTTTGAACAAGAATACGTCAAACATCGGATAGTTTAAATTGTGTTTGAACAAGAATACGTCAAACATAGAATAGTTTAAATTGTGTTTGAACAAGAATACGTCAAACATAGAACAGTTTAAATTGTGTTTGAACAAGAATACGTCAAACATCGGATAGTTTAAATTGTGTTTGAACAAGAATACGTCAAACATCGGATAGTTTAAATTGTGTTTGAACAAGAATACGTCAAACATAGAATAGTTTAAAGTCTCTTAGTTTAGCCTCAGTGTATAGAAGTATACGATTACGTTTTGAGTATAAAGCGGTTATCTAAATACTCTAGTATTTAAGAGAGGTGTGGGACAGCGTTTGGAACAGGATTAACCGTTATACGCCTTCTCACAGAAGATTCGAGTTGTCCAGAAGATTAGTGGATCCCGATGTGTGGGTTTGAAGAGAAGACTAGGGAGGTACTCTGCTAAAGAGAGCAATGTCCCCCTTCATATTAGTTTCTAGTATCAAGAATGAAGTTTTCTCGTGTATTTGGAATGTACATTTATCAAGTCTTATAGGGTTTGGTTAAGATGGACACACAAAGTTTTCAAGACTAAGAATCCAAGTATAAGTTTGAAAATAGGATAAGTCAGTTGAGTTTCAAGTTTCAGTATTAAGCTTTACATGATCCTTTATTGATCATGTTTAGTTTTAAGAATACGGGATTGAGTATTTGTACAAGTTTTACATGACTCAAAAGTCTCTGACCTCATAGTTGTGTATACGAAGTTTAATGTTTTAGCAACGTGTATTTAAACTTTTAGTCCCCGTTGTGATTTATAGTAAGTCTTTTACGTGACAAGAGTTGAATGAGGAAAGTCTCCAAGCATAGGGTAACGGGAAAAGTTTCGATAAGGTTTATGATAGTGTGTTTACAAATGATTTATCTTGATTCATAACAGAAAGTATAGTTTTCTTTTGTATAGAATGTAATTAAGATGTTCAAAAACAACGAGTTAGGCATTGATAAGTAGTACCGGTAAGATTTATAAAAGATAGGTGTGATTGTCAAGCGAAAAGTTGGTCAAGTTTACAAGTGTTAAGTCTATACAATAAGTAAGGGTCATGGTTGTTTAGGGTAATGATTCGTAAGTCGTGTTGTTTTTGAAAAAGTGCTTACGAATTAGAAGATTTGTTCAAGATTTATTCCTCAGGTACACGTGTCACTTAGGATTTTTAATGCAACGTTGTTAATTATCTCAAGTACTAACGTAAATTGCTAAAGTGTTTGGGTAGGTGTGTTAAGTTTACAATGATGAAAGGAAAGTTAAACTAGTAAATGATGACAAGATGAAATTTCAAAATAGTTTCCATTTAGATGTTTCAAAATTGGGACTTCTAGCCCTTACATAATACAATTTAAACGGAAAAATTAAGATGTGTAAGTGAGTTGTTTTACTATGTTCAAAAAGGTTTTTATTCTTAATACTGAGTCACCACAGTAATATATAAAAATGGCTTTTGGCTTGAAGTTGGTGGGCTAACGAAGAGAATTCCTGAAAGAAGGGGTGGTCACAAGGACTCACTTAAGTACCCTATTTCCCTAGCCAGAACTTCCTCATGTGCCTACAACTTCTCTCAGTTGTTGTCACCGATGTTTGGGTTTGTAGTACTATGTCAAGGTTCATTATGGGTTTAGAGTCTTAAACGTGGAGCTTGTTTATTCTATGGTAGGCTTCTTCTTCTACAAGGAAATTACTTAGGTTACGAATTTCTTTGTTAATGTACTTTAGATTTTAAAAGACGTTAAGTTTTGTTTAAAAGAAGCGGTGATGTGTAAGTTTTAAAGACGTATGCAAGTTTCGGGATGTAACAAAGTTTGAGTAAATCGTCAAATGAAGTTGTGTGTGATAAAATGAAAACACAAGAGTTTCCCCTTTAGTGTCAAGTTTATAAAATAATACATGGTTTTAAATGTGCTAGTATTACAAGGATCATGAAGTTTAAGGGCGTATGAAAGTTTTGAGATGTATAAAAGTCTTGAGTTAGTTATCAACTGAAACTTGGTTAAGTGTTAAGGAGGTAAGGTGAAAATACAAGGGTTACCTCTTAGGTGTCATATTTATAAAATAATGAAGCTTTATAGAAGAATTTGTAGGGTAATACATAGTTTTAAGGGTTGTATTACAACGATCATGAAGCTGATTGGGTAGTATCTGTATAAATATAAGTTTATGTATATAGCCTTTAAGTATAGTCTCGTAAGAATTTATTCTTGAAGGTAACTCCTTTAGGTCATGACGAGTAAGCATGCTGTCATGTGACAAGACGGGACTTAAGAATCATAGAATAAAGGTTATAGAGGAAAGTTTTTGAATCATGAATTTATGAAGCGTAAAGTATTTGAGATGGCACTCATTTAGTGCATATCACTAAGTAAGTACTTCGACATATCAAGAGAGATCTAAGCTCATTAATGTTTAGAGAAGTCATGCATTCCTATAAGTGGATACTCATCCCAAGAATTCCCAGGAAAGCATACGGGTCCAACGGTTGATTTGGATTTATACGAAATGCTTTCCTTGACAGAATTTCCCAGAATACAGGTATTCACCCTTCCGGTCCGCACAAGTTCTCACACATTATCTAGAACTTAAATATTCTTGACGAGAGTTTAGTGGTGGCTTAGACTTAAAGCCTAAGAACGTGTCCTCGATGTAGTAGCCTCTTGGAGTACGTAGGTAAGTAGAATGGTAGAATCTCCAAGCGTTCACGTATAAGATTTAAGAATAGAATGAGGAGAGAATTCCTAGTAAAGGACATGAGATAACTCATGTTTGGGTCTCCTAAGTTATAGTCTAGGTCATGTGTCTAATAACCTAATTCCCTATAACCAAGGCTCTGATACCAATCTGTCACACCCCAACCGACGGCGGATTATACGTCGGGGCGGACGCGGTTGTTCAATAGCACAAGGTTGACTATTAAAGTTTCAATATTTTATTAATGAATAATTTAAGATTCAATACAAGGAAGAAAAATACGAATACAACATTTAATTTAAGTAGTCTAGGTCCAAAGCATCCTATGTGATCACGAATAAGTCTCATGATGTAAACCTGAAACATGTGAAAGAATCTGTCAACTACAAAATAGTTGGTGAGATACAAAGGTTTTGACACAGTTTAAACAAGTATTTGAGAAGAATTTATAATTCACTATGATTTGTGCATTCTATAATGTAAGTATGAGAAAACAAGCATGTTAGACATTGTGCACATCAACCCTCCAACCAAGTTTAGGCATAACCCGCAGGTTACCCTTATAAGTCTCAAGTCTCAAGTTTAAAGTTTAATTCAGTAACAATCACCAAGGGCTCCCCCCCCCCCGAAGGGGTCAATCAATCAAGGTGGATTGGTCAAATGCAATAGATCTATCATTGTTACTATAGGCTTGATCAAAGTTAATGAATGTGCTAGTTTTAAGTTTAATCTAAGCATGCAAGTCTCAAGTTTAACATAAGAATAAACACGTAGTCATAGTTGTACAAGAATTGTATAAGTTTAAGAATTTTGAACATGTTTCACCCCAAAAGTATAGAAAGGAAAAAAGGGCTAGGTATACTCACATGGATGATGAATAGTATCCGACACGGATAGGTATTTGCAAGATTTGGAGGGAGAATATCCTCACGATAAGCCTAAGTATGCAAGTTTAAAGATTTAAGTATGATCCTATAAGTCTATGGTAAGGATCTAGGATTTCAAGATCGACTAGGGTTCCAAGTGTGAGATGGGAATGGTTTGTGTTTATGAAGTTTAAATCAAGTTTATAATAAGGGTGTTGAATGTAAGACTTGGATATCAATGTCTTAATAAGTTGGTAGTTTAGAATAATCGATTAAGATAATTATTTAAAAGTTTCACAATTATTAATTACACACAATAGGTAAATAAAAATAGTTTTCTAGGTATTTGTACATATTGTTAAATGAAAGACTAAATAATTATTAAAGTTTAACAATAATTATTCAAGAAATAAATAATTATTAAAGATTTATAATAATTATTTAAAGAATATATAATGATAATTATTATTTCGAATAATAATTAAGGTTTTATTATAATCGTTTCAAGAATGCATAATTATTAAGGATAGATAATTATTAAAAATATTTATCTAATTGAAAAGTATAAATCATTTACGATTTATTAAAGCATTTAAGTATTAAGTATTTATTAAAATATGTATAGTTAAATAATGTTTAAAATGTTTTCATAAGTTTAAATGAATATCATTTTAAGTTTAGACAACCCACGATAAATGAAACTTATTATAAGGTTTATATTTTGAATACAAGTTTATAAAGTTCATAAGTTTATAAGGGTTTTAGATAAAGCTTCTTAAAATAAAGTTTACTAATAAATACTTAAAGTTTTCATTTAGTTTTATAAAGTTTATAAGTTTAAAATTATTTAGGAGCCACATAAAGTATAAATATCTTCCTTGTTTTTGAAATAAATAAATGAGTCTTGATTTAGTTTTAAATAAATCACAAGTTTTTACAAGTTTATGTTTCCTAAGTAGTGTGAAATTTTATAAATTGTTTATAAAATTCATATAGGTTATTTATTTAAAGTTTTAAGTTTTAAACAGAAAATAACTAAAATTTTATGTTAAATTAAGTCTTATAAATTATTTTCTGTTTATTGTATAAGTTTTTATAGAGTTTAAAAGTATTTTTTATAGTTTTTAAATGTTTACAACTATTTTTAAAGAATTAGTTTTTTTTTATAAATTTTAACTAAGTTTAATTTAAAATAGTTGCAGAATACAAAAGTGTAGATAAAAACCATTTCTGGGTTTATATAAGTTTAACAGATTTTATAAAAAAAATTTAGAGTTTAAAACTGTTTGGGAAAGGATAAAATAAAATAAAATGGACAAAACTGGGCTACACAGGCTCGAACCCGGGTCACTGACCGGGTCGAGGCACACACACACACACACTAACCGCCCGACTACGGGTCTCGTTAGTGTTATACACGGAAAAAGAAATGGTTAAACAGATCCCCGAATCAAGCCCCAAATCGTATGAACCCTAGAATCGAAATTGGCCAAATACACATCGATTTGCCCTCTGTTAATGAAATTAAACAGAGGGCTTTCGATCTTCAAGAGAAAACGAACCCAATGACTCAAAATTTACCTGAAATGGTGTAGGATCGAGAGAGAACGAGCTTGGGTTTGGAGTCGGCTGTCGCGGGCTTCAAACGGCAAATGCAGGTCTCGATCGAAGGAATTGAGGGTTTGGAGGGTTGAGGGTGATGTTGTTGAGTTGATAGGGTCGATATTTATAGCGGATTTCGCCATTAAATGCCGAGTTGGTTGGGAGGATTACGGATGGGTTAAAGCGGATCAAATCCGGCTTCACGCGTGATTACCGTTGGAATTGAGAGTTAAGGCACCTCGGGTTCGGGTCGCATGCGCGAAGGGATGTTCGAGGTTCGATGAATCTAGCCAGGATCGCGATTTCGGATGAAAGAGGGTGAAACCGGTGCTTGCGAGGCTCGAACCCATGACGGGTTCTGGGTTTCGGGTGTTTGGAACCATGGCAAAACAGGTCCTTGGGGTTTCCAGTTGTATCGTTTTATGTTAAAAGTTAGGTTCCATGTTTAAAACAAGTTTCAGAAATGATAGATAAGTCCCCGGACTTTTATACAATTAAATGTGTTTTATTTTTATAAAAACTAACTAAGTTTTATTATTTTATAACCCTATAAAATAATTTATAAATTTTATCTTATAATTAACTAATAAGATTTCAAGTTTTAAGAACTTTATTGTATTATTTATACAACAAAAATCATATGTTTTCCTTTTTTTTTTTATTCATTCATTTTTTTTGAAAAATGTATATATGAATATATATATATATATATATATATGTTTATATATATATACATATCAAGTATAAGGTTCTAAGAATTTAAGTTTTAAACGACAAACCATACAAGGGTTTTGAAAAGGTACGTTCGGAAAAATTCTGGGTATTACACAAAGCAACCGTACTCTCTGTTTTTAAGTCTCCGTATAATCAGCATCCACTCACTAACAATTTTTTTTTTGTAAAAGTCCGTACATAAAGTTATATTTATTTAATAAACAATCCATCTCATAAAATTAATAACTAATGATGGATTGTCATTTTAAAACAGTTACGTTGATATCAAATATTTGAACACTTTGAAAAATAAATAAGAATGACATATTAATTAGTTAATCTGTCAAATTTTAAAAACTCACCATTAACCCCAATGTAGTTAGGTTAGTGAATGAGTCGGGCTTAAATATTGACCACTTCAAATGTAAAAAAAAATTAAAACTGAATGAAGGATCAGAATAGAGACGAACAGTTACCGAATGTTATACTCGACCCAGATTTAGTAGCTACCCATTAAAAATGGAAATAAAAAAAACAATAGACCATTAAACATATAATACAAACAATGCATAAATTGTCTTCAAAGTGCATCTACGTAGGTGAAAAAATTCGGTGCATTCAAATTGACCATCTGAGGTAAAAAATAATAATAAACATTAATGCATTGAATGTATTTAAATGTTTTAACCAGTAAAAATGATATTGAGATAACCTAAATTTAGTGAGAAACTGTATTTTCTGGTGATAACGTGCACGTATCAACTGCAACAATTAAATAAAAACTGAACCCTATAATTTCGAATAGCAGTTAATAATCAATTTAAGTTACTATGTTTAAGACTCGTATTTTCTTATTTGGGGTGTTATTATTTAATTGAGATCTGTAAGGCATAGCTAGACCACACCGATGCTACGAATAACAAAACTAACATAAGTACTATACAATATATCATGAGAGGATTGATAAACTAACAGAAAACGAGTTTAGATTATAATACAAGTAAAGATATTAAATAGAACAATTCACTAATCTGATTATGTATATTCTAACACATAGAAATATAATTTCACATAATAATGTTTTTAACAAAGAAACTTTACTTCCCTTTTTCCTAAACAATTTATATATAAATATGATTTAAAAAGTTAACCCTCACAAGATCTTTGCAGTTCGCCAATATTGAAACTACAGTAACATATGTAAACCCTGGAATTGAAAACATCGATGTTAATTTATTTGATTGTATAAAGTTTTCAGAACGTTAATTTTGACGGTTTAGTGCGCCGCAACGCGTGCGGGTATAACACTAGTATAGTATAGATGTAGATTTGGAGTACTAAAAAAATGGCAACACTTTTCAGGAATCAAATTGACGATACGACTTGTATTTGTATGTATAGTTTGTGCAGATTACATATATAACAAACTGATAATTGGATTGGATGTGAGGTATTAATTGTTATTTGTAAGCTCTAATACTATTATAAGAAACTGTTTCCATTTTAAAAGAACAAATAAATGACAAGATGCTGTAAAGACAAGAAAAAAAAATACCATATAAGATGAAAAACACATGGGTTACTAGTGACTTAGCCATGTGAGCTCTTTTTGGGTCCATTCGCTTGAAGGGTCTTAGACATGGTCTGCAACCGGTTTGTAATTTCAGTAAACGAAGGCCGGATGGTGGGATCAGTGGCCCAGCACTGCTCCATCAGCTTCCTCCATTCAGGTTCACACCGTTCAGGTACAAGAGGCCGAAGTGTATCCTTCACTATCCCTCCTGTGATGATTGCAAGAATTACTTATTTTGGAAAGTATCTAAGGTATATGTGTTAAGTTAGTAAATTACCTATGATTGCCCCACAATGCATATTCGCGTAAGGTTCTTCACCGGTTAGGATCTCCCACATGGTAATGCCAAAAGAGAACACATCAACCTGTTCATATAAAAAATTCTGTGATTAATTACTAAAATAATTGGAAAAAGGATCTTTGTTATGTTTATATATCATACTCTAGTCTAACCTTTTCAGAAACTCGAGTGGTGCTCCCGTTTAATAATTCTGGTGCCATCCATGGTAAAGTTCCTTTGACACCACCTGAAACTAGAGTATTCCTTTTGATCCTTGACAGTCCAAAGTCACCAACCTGAATACGGGTCGATTTGAGTTATAATTTCTTTAGCATGAAAAAGTCACTTAAAGTGAATTCAAAATGTATAAACCTCATATAGCTTGTTTTACTAACGAAACGAGATTGTTATTGCAACAATATAGTTTCTGTAATCATATTTAACATGCTGATTATTTATAAAATTCAACAAATAAAAGAGAGTAAATTACCGTTTGCGTCCCTGTGGTTTACACGATTTAACACAATGTGTCCCTAACACGAATTTTTAACGCTGAGTACCTGTGGTTTACATTCTGTAACACTCTGAGTCCCTCACCGTTAGTCAATGAGGGTATTTAGGTCATTTCACTCGCCCAATCGAGGGTAACCCCGTAATTTCACTCGCCCATGGACGCAAAGAGTAATTTACTCTAAATATTAACCCTGTAATTTACGCAAAGAGTTCATCTTCATTAGCTTCTACCCCCTTCCCAACATTGGAACACAACTACCCCCTTACTCACGCTGTCCGCCGCCGTGTCTCACCACCGCAGC